>CM054130.1:56340943-57808443 GCA_028751855.1 Ambrosia trifida | reverse complement strand
CACATATACTTAATTAGTTCATGTAATGTCACCAACAACGGAACCCGGTACTAGTGTATTACCAAAACGACTCCTAATGATCCTCCAGATCATTGTACCCTGGACAATCCTAACTTGACCCGACTCAACTAATCCAGTTAAGTTTGTTTATAAACGTTTCTCGCTAAGGTAGACTTAGATGTTACTAATATGTTTAAGCCAAACATGCCGGGTGTCACATGTAGTGACTTATACGCCTAGAACATTTGTAGGTGCGAGATCACAAACTTTGCTATTTTCTTCTTTGAGCCGAGCACAGTTACAGGTGAGTCTCACGGCTCCATTTCTAAACTATTTAACGTTTTTACGGGGGAAAGATATGTTGGGAATTGTTTGACGGGTTGGATTACTTGAGTTGTGATCGCCACTCGGGGTTGAGACCTCTCTACTATAATCATTAATTCAGGAAAGTGAAACCGAAGGAATATTTGGATAGTACTATTGGTGCCTGACAAGGCCCACCCCTAATCGATAGCGTCGATTTTGTATCGGCGTATGCCTGGGGTGCACGTATTCTGAAATCATGTCGTAGGAATACCGAGTAACGACTTGGGGCGGGGCATTTTTATATTGTCTTGGTTTGGTTATAGGCTCAAGTAGAATTGTAGGAATTTGCAACTCCTATAAATGTCATAACAAGGATATTCCCATGAGATAAAGTTTTATTAAACCAAAACCTGTGAACTCACCAATATTTATATATTGACGATTTTTAAACATATCTTTCAGGTAATTGACAGATGAAGGATTACATGGCAAGCAGGGTCGGGGGAATCTCCAATTTAGGCGTTGGATGTCGTGAAGGGGTCTCATCTCTCTATCCCAAGGAATTCGGGATATAGGGAGGAGCCTCCCTATTTATATTAAAAACAATTTTAAGTTATGTATGAATAATTTGACGTGATTTTCAACGTTTGAATAAATGCCCGTTTCTTTAATTAATATTGTGATTTGCATTAATCTTGGCTTAATCCTCTTGAACCGTCGCGCCACGTGTTTCCGCCATAGGCGTGGTGTGACAGAAAGTGGTATCAGAGCCAAGGTTATAGCGAATTAGCATTTTTAAAAATCTAAACTATAACCGGAATTGGTTCAAAAGATAAAGCTTTCAAAATAAATGCGAAACGCAATAAATTAATTTTCCAACGAACATTGGGTATGAGGAGATTCCGACCAAGCTAGCCATGGGTAATGATACGTGTTATTTTAGCATTAGAAGTTAGGAAGAGTACCGTAGATGTGTGCCTTAACTATCTAACGAATAATACTTAAATATTAGTACGGTTCTTTTGCCAGGATGTCAGACGCAGGGAGTGTAGCACCGAGCTACGACATTAGCATCCAGATCATTCCAGCTCCGCCAGCTGAGCCGATCGAGGTTGTGGTACTCGATCCCGAGGACGACGATATGGAGGTTGACGCCGCCGCAGAGGGCGCAGACGGAGATAGCTCCGATGAGACTGACCCGAGCGAGGACCCAACATGGGCCCCCGTTGGAGGCGACGTGGCTGCCGTGGTCGATTTACCGATGGCCGAGGCACCACAGGCTGACTTGCCTCTAGTGCCATTCCAGGCAGCACCACTGCCAGCACTTCCCATTCGAGCCGTCAGGGACTTCCCTGTAGGCTGTGCAGGTCCATCGAGACCCGTCCCCACCCAGTCGAAGACCGTGGAGTCTCCATACGATTGACATGCACACGTCGATCGTGAGCCACTACCCACCCCACATATTCCCGTTCCCCCGGGCATGAGACTCGTGCCCGTTTCCCGAGGACACAACGGGTGGATCTCGGACGACTCCGACGACGAGTCGACCGCATAGGTGGAGCACATTGCTGTGCCGATCCCACCAGCAGACCTAGAGGAGCACGTTGCTCCAATGATAGGGCACGCCACCACTGCACCGGCCGCCCTACCCGCCTTACTAGAGCCCGTACCACAGGATGGGCCAACCTCTGCTGGGCACATCCTCGAGGGCAGCTCAGCCCGTAGCTCTGAGCTGCACCGAGCAGGCTTGGCAGCTCACGCCACTGCTAGCCCTCCCACCCCTACCACCGTGATATCCGCTCCTGAGTGGGTCGCTGTCACACAGCCCCTCATGGTCCCACTCGCCGAGCTCATAGTCCCCTCACCAGCATCCATGACGCTACCTATCACCACCTTTCCCATACTACCACCCCTACCCGAGATGCTCACCATACCACCACCTGCACCGTTCACTATGGATGCAGGAGGCCCCTTTCTGATGCCCCCACTTGCACCGTATACTCTAGGTGCAGGAGACCCATACCAGGTACCACCCCATTTCTTCACCGGATTACCGGGCTTTGCCCCACCCTTCACACCCTTACCGATACCCGATATAGTCGGCCCATCCCAGCCGACGTATACTGACATCCCCGGGCCGTCGCAGCCCCACGGGATGGCCCCACTGTCGGGACCGGCATGGTCCACAGTGATCTCCTTGGAGAGAGACTTTCAGACTCTCACCGACACGGTGCAGCGCACCGTGAACCAGATGGAGCAGCAGGCCCAGCTCATGTGGGCCAGGATCATCGACGCCAGAGATGCACTGGCGCATTATGCTGAGGAGTTACTGAGCATGGACGCGCATTGCGGGATTATAGGCGACGCACATTTTGCGCATCGTCAATTCTTGTATGATCGTATTATGGCAATCAGTATGACCATTAGCATGTACGCCCCCCAGTATCAGTACCCGCCGCCGCCACCACAGTAGAGATACTTCAGAGACACTTGGAGGATCACCTGCAGACATAGGTAGTAGTAGTAGTAGTAGTATGATAGCACAGCATGGGTTATAGCACCCATCTGCATTTTTGCCTAGCCGAGCGGGATTGTGCCGGTATATGACATTATATTTCTAGTGTATTTCAAAAGAACGATGTATGAGGAATGTATCCTCGGTTTTTGTTATTACGAACAAATAATTGTACTCGTGGTATTGAAATTAATGAAAATTTTGTTATGGTAAAATATGTGTTATGATTGTCTACGATTATTATTACCTGTTCTGTATATATTGTGATATGTGTGATGATGTTGTGGTGATGATTGTGTTCATGTGTTGTGTTGTTATTTATACTTTATGTATGACGATATTGTATGAATGATCGCCAAATTAACCTCTGATAATGATTATTGAAGAAAAATGGCACCAGCCACCCGAAGCAACAGTGGAAACGGAGGACTACCCACAACACCCGAGGAGCTTGAAGCCCTAGTCTCGGAGCGCATAGCCCGAGCCCTCGCAGAACACAATGCCACCCGCACTGAAAGATCGCGATATCGAACGGGGAGCGACCAACGCGAAAACTCCCCTACCGGTAAGAGGGTTACGAATATATGCAATAGGAGTTTTCATGAAACTCCTACCCCATAATAACATGCTATCTTATTAATGCAAAAACGGCCTCACGAGAGCGTGGCTGCATGTTCAAAGCTTTTCTGGACTGCAAGCCACTCAACTTTAGTGGCACTGAAGGCTCTGTCGGACTAGTCAAGTGGTTCGAGAAAACTGAAGCGGTGATCCGTATCAGCAGCTGTACCCTGCGACAAGCTGTCATGTACTCCACTAACCTGTTTCTGGACCAAGCCCTAACATGGTGGAACAACCAAGTGCAATCACTAGGAGACGATGCTGCTTACTCCTTATCATGGTTGGAGTTGAAGGAACTGATGATCGCCGAATACTGCCCGGCGAGTGAAGTGCAAATGCTAGAAACCGAGTTCTGGAACCTCACCATGGTTGGATCGGACGTAGCTGGGTACACGTCCAGATTTCATGATCTCTCCCGGTTAGTGCCTCGCTTGGTTACCCCGGAAAGCAAAAAGGTGGAAAGGTACCTATTCGGATTGGCGCCACAGATACGCGGCATGGTCACTGCTTCCAAACCTACGACCATGCGCGAAGCTATCGACCTCGCTTTGAGCCTCACTGAAGACGCCATTCGAATGGGCACTCTGATCCGGAAAGTATCAGGATTGAAGCTCACCGAGTCCAGCAGCGTTGAGGGTAAGAATCTGGGTACAAATTCAGCAGTTGGGTCAAGCGAACAAGGGAATAAGCCGAGGTTTGGGAAGCGTAAGCACGATGAAAGGAAAAAGGATGGAACATCGGGAGGTTCAGGCAAGAAAGGGAAAGGGTACGTAGCCACTGGACGTGGAAACAATGGAAAGCAAGGTTACCAAGGAAAGAACGAGGTGATCTGCGGTATGTGCCGCCGTTCTGGGCACAAGACAGAAGACTGCAGGTCAGGAGCGCCAAAGAACGGAGGAGCGAGGCCCTGCTTCGCATGTGGATCGCTCGATCATTGGAAGAGGGATTGTCCTAAGCTCAACAACCAAGCCCGTGGGCGGGCATTCGTGATTGGTGCCGGTGATGCACGACAAGACCCTAACGTGGTCACTGGTACGTTCCCTCTTAATGGTCATTATGCTTCTGTATTGTTTGATACTGGCGCCGATTTTAGCTTCGTATTTGTCGAATTTAAAATATTTCTTGGTCTAAAAACTAGTAAGCTAGATACACCTTACTCTATAGAACTGGCTAACGGTAAGACAATAGAAACTCGAGAAGTAGCGAAGGATTGTAAGTTGGATCTCTGTGGTCACGAGTTTGGCATTGACCTATTGCCAGTTGTGCTGGGTAGTTTTGACATAGTCGTTGGCATGGATTGGCTATCCGCACACCGCGCCGTCGTTGTTTGCAACGACAAAGTAATTCAAGTTCCCCTCGCGAGCGGTGAAACCCTATCAATCCAAGGGGAAAGGCGCGGGACACCATTAAGAATTATTACCAGCATGAAGGCCCGAAAGTGTTTAAGGAAAGGTCTTGTTGCATTCTTGGCGCACGTGGTAGATAAGAAGGCCGACGAGCGAAGGTTAGAAGACATTCCGATAGCCAGAGATTTTCCAGATGTGTTCCCAGAAGATTTGCCGGGATTGCCACCACCTCGACAAGTCGAGTTCCGCATCGACCTTGTTCCGGGAGCTGCACCTGTAGCGCGATCGCCATATCGCTTAGCTCCATCCGAGATGCAGGAACTATCTGGTCAACTGCAAGAGTTGTTGGACAAAGGTTTCATAAGACCAAGCTTCTCACCCTGGGGAGCTCCCGTCTTATTTGTAAAGAAGAAGGATGGCACTTTTCGAATGTGCATTGACTATCGGGAACTGAACAAGTTAACCATTAAGAATCGCTATCCTCTTCCCCGGATCGACGATTTATTTGATCAACTTCAAGGATCCAGTTTCTACTCCAAGATTGATCTAAGGTCCGGCTATCACTAGTTGCGTATCCAAGAGGAGGACGTACCGAAAACAGCGTTCAGGACTCGATATGGGCACTATGAATTCTTGGTAATGCCATTCGGTTTAACCAATGCACCAGCTGTTTTCATGGATTTGATGAATCGCGTGTGTAAGCCATACTTGGACAAATTTGTCATTGTCTTCATTGATGATATCTTGATCTATTCACGCACTAAGGAAGAACATGAGGATCATCTTCGGTTAATCCTTGAGGTACTACGCAAAGAGAAACTCTATGCTAAGTTCTCGAAATGTGACTTTTGGATTCGAGAGGTTCACTTCCTAGGCCACGTAGTGAATGAAAAGTGTATACATGTCGATCCCGCCAAGATCGAAGCAATTAAAAATTGGGACGCCCCTAGAACCCCTACTGAAGTACGACAATTTCTTGGCCTTGCGGGTTACTACAGAAGGTTCATCGAGAACTTTTCTAAGATAGCACAGTCTTTAACTATGCTAAACCAAAAGGATAAGAAGTTCAAATGGACGGAAAAGCAAGAAGCGGCGTTTCAATTGCTAAAAGATAAGTTATGTGGCGCCCCGATACTATCACTCCCCGATGGTACGGAAGACTTTGTGGTTTATTGTGACGCCTCTCACCAGGGATTGGGTTGTGTATTGATGCAATGAGAAAAGGTCATAGCGTATGCTTCCAGACAGCTAAAGCTCCACGAGAAGAATGACACTACACACGACTTGGAATTGGGAGCCGTGGTATTCGCGCTCAAGATATGGAGACATTATTTATATGGAACCAAGTGTACAATCTTCACCGATCATAAAAGTTTGCAGCACATCTTTGATCAGAAGGAGTTGAACATGCGACAACGGCGATGGGTCGAATTATTGAACGATTACGATTGTGAGATAAAGTACCATCCCGGGAAGGCAAACGTTGTAGCTGACGCCTTGAGTCGCAAGGAACGGGTAAAACCGTTGCGTGTCCGAGCTTTGGGTCTAACCATCCACACGAACCTGACTGACCGGATTCGTGAAGCTCAAATCAACGCCCTTAAACCCGAGAATGTCAAGAATGAAAGATTACAGAAAATGGTTGATCCACTGGAGCAAAAGGCGGATCAAACCTTGTATTTCATTAATAGAATTTGGGTACCAGTGTACGGTGGATTGCGTGAACTGGTATTGGCCGAAGCTCACAGTTCACGATATTCGGTTCACCCTGGAGCAGACAAGATGTTTCACGATTTGAAAGAATTTTACTGGTGGCCAAATTTCAAGAGAGATATAGCGGCATATGTTGCGCGATGCTTGACTTGAATGAAGCCTTCGGTACTCGCCTTGACATGAGTACCGCATATCATCCCCAAACCGATGGTCAAAGTGAACGAACCATCCAGACTTTGGAAGATATGTTACGGGCATGCGCAATCGATTTCAGCGGTAATTGGGATACACACTTGCCACTGGTAGAGTTTTCGTATAACAACAGTCACCACACGAGCATTCAAGCTGCACCTTTTGAAGCTCTATATGGACGCAAGTGTAGATCGCCTCTGTGTTGGGCCAAAGTTGGAGAAAAACAACTCACCGGGCCCGAAATTGTTCAAGAGACGACGGACAAGATCTTCTTGATAAAAGAACGTCTCAAAGCGGCACGTGACCGGCAGAAAAGCTACGCAGATATGAGGCGAAAGCCTTTAGAATTTCAAGTCGGAGACAGGGTCCTACTGATGGTGTCACCTTGGAAAGGTGTCGCGCGCTTTCAGAAGCGCGGAAAGCTGAACCCACGATATGTTGGACCGTTTGAAATCCTGTCCAGAGTAGGCCCCGTGGCATACAAGCTTAAGTTACCACAAGAGCTTAACGGTGTACATGACACGTTCCACGTGTCAAATTTAAAGAAGTGCCTATCCGACGAGACTCTCGTCATCCCTGCAGACGAAATCCACATCGACGATAAGTTACATTTTGTTGAAGAACCAATCGAAGTAACCGATTGGAAGGTCCAGAAACTAAGGCGCAGTAAGATCATATTGGTCAAAGTGCGCTGGAATGCCAAGCGTGGACCGGAGTTCACGTGGGAAAGGCTGGACCGAATGAAGCAAAAATATCCCGCCCTATTCAAGAAGACCCCTATACCGGAGGATTCAAAGTGAATTCCGGGATGGAATTCTCTTAACGGGGGGAGAATGTAACAACCGGCAAAATTGAGGTAATTCCGTACTAATTAATTAAACGCGATTAACGTAATTAAACGTAATTATGTGTTGATTGTTTAACTGAGGCCTTAGAAAGTTAGCAATTCCCAAATAATGCATAGGAATGCATAAGTTTAATGACAAAACATGAAAGGATCATGCGCAAGCAAATCTATCCGGTATGGACATTGGCGATTACCCGGTAAAAATTAAATAAGCGAAACGAACCCCGGACACCCGGAATATATAATAAATGATAATTTCATAAAATATAATGAGTTTTGGAAACCCAAAGCCATACGTGAAAGCTTATTGTACAAATCTCCCGGTAACGAGTAAAGTGCGCGTACCGCACCCGATACGCGCGTAACACGTAATTTCACCCGGCAAAAGCCAAAATAATTCCTCAGTAATTAAACTGGACTATATTTAAGGAACATTATGGGTATTTTAATATTCGGGTGACACGCGATTAAAAACCCAAGAATACCCGGACGGTACCCGCACAAGATTAACTTAAATAATAAAGGATATTATTTAGCAAAAGTGGACCCCACCAACACCCTTGGGGCCGGCCTATGGCCCACCCAAATAGGTAAAATCTTTTAATTATCCTATTTAACTCTTCATCTCCTTAATATCCAATAATTAACATAATAATCATTTACTTGCATGTAATTGTATTGGGTAAGAAAATTAACCAAATCACCTCTCTTCCTCTCTCTAATTTTCGGCCCAAACACCCCTCACCATATCCTCTAAGATTTTCATAATCTTACTAAAATCTTCCATAATCCAACTAAAGATATTAGGTAATCTTTGAAGATTTGAAGAGATATTATATAGATACATAAGCATACTTGAATCAAGAAAAATCAAAAACATTTCTTCTTCCTTCTTCCTTGTGGCCGTGGCCTTGCACCCACCACAAACATTATTCTTTCAATTTTTACACTTCCAAATCACCTCTAGATCATTATCCTTCAAAACCCCCTTTGTGTGTTCAAGAGCTTGGAGCTTAACCCATTGGAAGAACACACTAAACCCCATCCAATCCAAGGTTTTTGTCTTCCCTAGCCTTGAGCTAGTAGTAAGTTTTACCTTGTTTGATTATTAATGTTCATATTATGTGCTTTTGTAAGCAAGTTGTACATTGATGGGTAAAGATATGGTTTTGAAACATAAAGATAATGTGTCTTGCTAGAAAGCAAATGAAAGAATAATAATATGAATAAAACATGGATGGATATTAATAAATGTAATATTTTGAGAAATATAAGAAAATGAACATACACTTGAGTTGGAAGATGATTGGAGCATGATTGGTGAAAAGGACTTGAATATGATGAAAGATGATTTTAATCATCATAAGATGACTAGTTAATATCAAAAATATATTAAAATGGGTTAGATGATCATAGGTGAAAAAGTTCCATGTTCAAAGTCTACTCACTTGGATGAGTGAAAAGTTGATATTTTGGATAAAAATATGAAACACACATGTTAATAGCATCTAGGATGGATTATAAGATTATTAGAAGAGGAATGAAGTAAAAATAATCAAGCATTAAGAAAATGATTCTTCAAAGTCCACTAAAATGGAAGAAAAATGCTAACCTTGAAAGATGAGATGAAAAATGCAACAAGTACAAGTTAAGGGACTAATATTGTAACTTAGAAAGTTGAGGGACTAAAATATGTATTTTAGAAACTTTGGTCCAAAAATGCATTAACGGAAGGTTCGGTGTCAAAAACGTAAATAATAGTTTTTCCAAGTGTAGTTTTGATAAATATGAGAAACTTACTTATGTATAAATTAAAAGAGGTATTTTTATAAAAATAGAAGTTTTATAAAAATAAGAGGATAAGTTAACATAAGGATTTTATAAAAATAAGGTTTTATAAAATATTAGTAAAGACTTGGGAAAACTTGTACAAAAATGGATACTTCTATATAAATGGGAATATAGAAGTATCGGAAACATTTTTGGATTACAAGTTGAACAAGTTGGGCTAAAAGTACAAAAGTATATATTTCCAAAGAATATACGTTCGGAATTGGAAGTACGAATAATATTTCCATAGAACGCATATTGGAAGAAAATGTGGAAAAAGCTAACTAACGGACATAGTTACATGAACTAACGAAAACGGATAAACGGACATATGAGAAAAATGCCATTACGGCAAGATGAAAATATATATATATATATATATATTTTAAGAAATAAAATATATATAACAAGGGTGAAACGTGCGTAACACTTTCCTAAGTGTAGAAAGAATATCCGTGGGAGAAAACACAACGTAATGAATTAAAAACGCTAAACGACACATGGACTTAACAAGTAAAACTCACGCATTGATATATCTACACAGGCTCGTCTCGACGAAATTCTAGTATATCTATTTAAATGGGAAAGTAGATATGCGAGAAGGAAAACCGAGACGAGTAGGTGAAGTATATCTACGAACATGTGAATACCGACAAGATCCTAGTACATTTATTTAAATGGGAAAATAAATGTACGGCATGGTGAGTCAAGTCGGGCGTTAATAATATATTACCAAACGACAAGAACTTAGCATATTTATTTGAATGGGAAAATAAATATGTGGCAAAGTGAGTCGGGTCGGGTAATAAGAAATCATATTATATCGAACGAACGATCCTAAGTATAATTATTTAAATGGGAAAATAATTATACGTTGGGTAGAGTCGTGTCGAGAATAATAGTATACAAGTCACAGAGAATGTTAACAAGAATAATATATGACTTACGAGAAAAGGGTAATCCATCGCCAATGAACCTAGGATACGAGACTATTAAACGGGAATTGGGATAAAACGTGGTCGGGAAGTTGGGTGTACAACTTGCCAAGGCACATGCACCATAGGTGTAGTGACTTATACGCCTAGAACATTTGTAGGTGCGAGATCACAAACTTTGCTATTTTCTTCTTTGAGCCGAGCACAGTTACAGGTGAGTCTCACGACCCCATTTCTAAACTATTTAACGTTTTTACGGGGGAAAGATATGTTGGGATTGTTTGACGGGTTGGATTACTTGAGTTGTGATCGCCACTCGGGGTTGAGACCTCTCTACTATAATCATTAATTCAGGAAAGTGAAACCGAAGGAATATTTGGATAGTACTATTGGTGCCTGACAAGGCCCACCCCTAATCGATAGCGTCGATTTTGCATCGGCGTATGCCTGGGGTGCACGTATTCTGAAATCAAGTCGTAGGAATACCGAGTAACGACTTGGGGCGGGGCATTTTTATATTGTCTTGGTTTGGTTATAGGCTCAAGTAGAATTGTAGGAATTTGCAACTCCTATAAATGTCATAACAAGGATATTCCCATGAGATAAAGTTTTATTAAACCAAAACCTGTGAACTCACCAATATTTATATATTGATGATTTTTAAACATATCTTTCAGGTAATTAACAGATGAAGGATTACATGGCAAGCAGGGTCGGGGGAATCTCCAATTTGGGCGTTGGATGTCGTGAAGGGGTCTCATCTCTCTATCCCAAGGAATTCGGGATATAGGGAGGAGCCTCCCTATTTATATTAAAAACAATTTTAAGTTATGTATGAATAATTTGACGTGATTTTCAACATTTGAATAAATGCCCGTTTCTTTAATTAATATTGTGATTTGCATTAATCTTGGCTTAATCCTCTTGAACCGTCGCGCCACGTGTTTCCGCCATAGGCGTGGTGTGACATAATGAATACTCCCAAAATGTAGTGAATACATGAATACCCCAAAACATAGTTGACATGCCTTTTATGAAAACACATTTGACACACGTTTAAGGAACACAACATGTTTTCTCCCCCGAAAATGTAACACTACTAGAAAAAGCCCTTTCTTGACACGCATTGCGTGTCAAGAAAGGGGTCTGATGACAGGGAAAAGAATGTCAAGGATGGCGGTGTCATAAATCTAACATGACATATTTTCGCGTGTCATCTGTTTATGACACACATTTATGACATCATTTATTGACACGCGCTATGACACCTTTTAATGACACATTTTTATGACAAAATTTTATGATGTTCTTTGCGTGTCATAAATTTTTAATCTAAAAAAAAATTCCTGTAAAATTACATATTTACCCTCCTGGATTTATTGCCATTTTATTATATGCAAAATAATTAACAAACTAATAACAAAAACATCATTTCATTATATAATCCATATTTATCTAATTACAAACTAATCCGAGACAACGTTTACAAAAATATTGTATCGACATTACATTGCCTTCAAACAAGTTTCGATCATTTGAAAATAAATGTCATGGCGTAGCTTGACCATCCTTCGGGAACGACATCCATGCCCTCATCCCCGTAATGATCCGCTCCTCCCTCAACCTGATGAATGAAGGACATATTAGATTTTCCAGTCATATTAAGAGACAGTAAAAGGGGCGGGCAGTAACAGGTCAAAATTTTGGCAATTCCTGTATGTTTCTAAACTAGTATTTTGCCCGCGGGCGTTGCCCCGTGAGTTTGTGGCGTACGCGTATCAAGCAAGGACGGCAACAAAAGCACTAAAATTCGGAGACCTATATTTAGACAACCAAAATTAATTAAGTCTCGACCCTGATTTGGGCTTGCACATGCATGAAAACTAATATGTTAATGTTTGATATGTTACTTAACCTTGAGGATGAAGAGTTTTTGATGTTTAGTCAATTAAGTGAATATTCATTAATCAATTGGAATTCAGGAAGTATGTTGAACTATAATGGAAGCATACTAATGATCTTAGATACAGAGACCGGAGTTACCTCATAGATAAGATACATGAATTTGTCATAGATGATGAATGATTGGTAAATTAATGCTCTTCTATCATTGCCAAATAAAGGTGCTATCCAATTTGCGTAGACATCCCATCACATTTCCTGCAACCCAATGTTGTAACCAATGAAACTTTCATGATGTACTACTTCAACGCATGAACAAAACAAACAATTAGCATCTGTCATAACAAATTTACAAAAGAGAAAGAGCAGTCACTGGATGAAAAAATTTGCTAGTCGAAGTAGCTTATTTCACTCGTGTATAATCAGATAAGCAGGGTACAAAATCAATTTCAAACACTATCAAAGCAGCTTATTACGATTATAATTATGATCATACAACTAAAATAAGCACTTTATAACTTTATATAACTCATCAATGGCATGTTGCCTTTCAACTTTAATGAAATGGATAAGTTCACATATATAAAGGAAAAATTCGATATCAAATAGATATGATATATTTTCGCGTGATTCAGTACTGGAGTACTAAAATCGCTAATTCAATGCAAATTGGACAAAAGAATTACCTTGACCCAGGCGAAAAATTTACGGATCAAACTGCGCAACGACGGCGGTTCTCCGGCGAGCTCATGCAACGTCATCGTACCGCAAAGTATTTGGTGCAAAACGTCTCCCAAACACTACACGTCCATCGTGAAATCTGATTCTAAGAGGTTATACAAGCAGTGTAACATCGCAAAATTTTGCCCAAATTCTAATACATAAAAGCCCTTACTTTATCATTAATTTTATACTAATATGCCTAAGTTTTTATCACCCAACTTATATATATATATAATGGTATATATAATAATAATAATAATAATAATAATAATAATAATAATAATAATAATAATAATAATAAAGATAGACTTTTACAAAACAAAAACAAACCATACAAACCCACCCTTATTAATCCCAACCTTCGGAGCCCAGTAAATAGCCCAGCCCAGAACAAAAAAACCCGGCCCAACACAAACACCCCCCTTTTCCTCGTCCCTGCTACCCGATGGATCCCCAGACCCGACCCGAAGACTGTGGTCAAACCAGTCCACCTTCCATGAAATTTTGGCCTCATTTTTGGTAGTAATTTCATCCCCTTTGACCGACAATCGTGCCCCTATATTTACATTCCGTAAAATCCGCCTAAACCCACTCCAATTCGCATTTTTGTGACCAAACATTTGTCAAGATTTGAAACCTTCCATTTCAACAAACACACTATAAATTAAACCCTCAGCTGGAACCTATTTTGACCGATAAACAGACCCCCACTCTCAATTCTTCTTAAAACTTCGTGTTAATCAAACATTGCTCGTGGTTTGACTTTTGTGTTGACTCAAGCCTTCGGCATCGATTTGATTTCGTAAGTAACAATAAAATGTTTATTTCTGTTCTTATATATGAGCCGAACAATAAACCCATCAATTATGTGGTTATCGTTTGATGTTTGATTCAATTGATGAATTAGGGTTCATAGTTACTATTGGGGATGATAACACCAGATCGCATCTCTTTAAAGACATTTCAAAAACACATTTATACGAATATCTGATCTAGATCAGATGGTAGGGCGTCTGTTGTTGGAACTTAGGTTCGTGGGTTCGATCCCCACAAACCACACCATTTTTTTTGTTTTGTTATTATCATTTCTTTTCATATACTTATTAATTTTTAAAATAGATTTTATTATCCTAAACATGGTTTATAAATTCTACAAAAATTATTTATGTTATTCTAGTAGAAAAGTTTAACATACAATTTTTAGTTTTCCAAAAATTATTTATTTAATATATATAATAAAAATTTCAAATTTATTCTATTTTATTTATAAAATTCTATAAAAATATCAAGACAATTATATAAATTTCCACAAAAATTATTCTGAGTTTTTATAACATTAAAATTTTCTGAAATGATTTTTATTTCTGAAAAATCATTTAATTAATATTTTTATTCAATTTTTGTTAGTTTTAATCATAAATAAATCATAATAAGCTCATTTTTCAATATTTTTGCACCAAAATTTTATATAAATTATTTCTATATATTTGGAACAGAGATACAATTTTTAATTTAATAATTCTTTAATTTTAGTATTTTTAAATATTAAAGTTATATTTTGACAATTTGAAATAAATAGATTTAATATTCTATTTTAAAGAAAATAATTTTATAAAAATTATTTTCATACTTAAAACTTTATATTGTGGCCATCTTTAATTTAAAATTTACAAAAAGACTTTTGTTTATTTATTTATCATATTTCTCTTAATTAATAAACATTTTATTTATTAATCAAACGAACACTTATCCCCAATTCGAAACCCTAGAATATATTTGTAGACTAGAAAGACTTAGACATATTTATTACCTTAATTATAGGGTAATACTTGGCATCGTTGGGCAACACATATTCTATTTTCACGAGACATAACATTTTGCTAAGGTGAGTTTACACTATCATTTACTCATTCTATCATTTGAATGTAACAAAAAGACACAGTACAATCATTAACATTGATCAAGCCGCCTGTTTAGATTATAGCGCTATAGGTCTGACAAACCCATCCCCCCGCATAAATTCAGGGATGATCGATAACAGTAACAACATTTAACTAACTTGCGAGTTAGTCCTCAGTCGACACAAGGTTTGATTGTACAAAGACGCATTGTTACATGTCGGACTCATACTGTATCATTATACAACTGTGATTGTTGTACAAACTATTATTATCAATCATATTCCAAAAACCTATGTAATTCTCACCAACTTTTGTTGACCCAAAATATTTTCAAACTTAACATGTTTCAGGTTCTACTTGCTTGAAGATTTGAGTTAATGCTTGAAGATGTGTTCATAGTATTATTCATTTTGATGTACGACTTCTTGTAGAACAATTGTATGTAATTTATTTAAATCGTTTAATGAAATTTATTATTATTCACCATGAGCTACTGAACAATCATCAATACGTGACATCCCGATGTTTCCGCCATCGGTTGGGGTGTTACAGATTGATATCTGAGCCATGGTTATAGGGAATTAGGTTATTAGAAAAATAATCTAGTCTATAACCATAGGATTATAACCAGTATTTGCCCCCCTCTACTTGCTATTCTCTATCTCTCTCCTACTTCTTATCCCTACAAGAAGATTGCTCTCCATCACTGGATCTACTCTTAGACTAATAGGACAAAATCCTCAGGTTTAGCCTGAACCACCTTGAGATCTCGTCGAAGTTCTAGATTTTAATAACGAACACGTGCAATCTGGAAAGGTGAACGCCTGTATTCTGAGTTTTCTGTCTAGGCTGGCATTGCGCATATATCCCAATCAGACGAGGGACCCGGATGCCTACCTGGGAATTCTCGGGATGAGTGTTCACTTATAGGCTAAAGCATGTCTTCACTATGTTATTAGAATCTAGAACCTTTGATAAGTCAACGTTTTCGTTTATTCGTTTTAATTAATGAATAAATGATTACATTCCTTATATTTCCTCATTCATTTCATTGTGTCTCTTACAGATCATGCCTCCGCGTCGCAGCGCTCGCCTTAACAGTGGTGACAATCATGATGAAGGGAGTAGCAATCACAATCACAACCATAACCACAACACTAACCACAACAACAACAACAATGGCGTGGATGCCCAACTAGCTGCGATCATTTCTCAACAAATGGCGCAACAGATCGCTACTCTGGTTCCTAACTTACTGGCTCAAGTCATCCAGATAAATGGAAACGGCAATGGAAATGGAAACGGCAATGGAAATCACAATGGGAACGGGAATGGAAACGGGAATGGTCTCCCAGCCTGCACTCTCAAACACTTTAATACCTGTAATCCCCCTAAGTTCAGTGGAGATGAAGGAGCTACTGGTCTCCTACAATGGTTTAAGGGTATTGAGAATACCTTCATTAACAGTGAGTGTCCCGATAACTTTAAGGTCCGTTATGCTATGAGTGTTCTTCACAAACGAGCACTCACTTGGTGGAATGAGGAAAAGCGCACCCGTGGAGCTGAAGCTGCACTTGCTATGACCTGGGATCAAGTCAAGGAAATAATGAAAGCCGAGTTCTGCCCAGGTAATGAGGTCAAGAAATTAGAGGACGAGTTCCAAACCCTTGCTCAGGATAGTGGGGAAAACCTTGCTTATAATACCCGCTTCCATGAGCTCAGTCTGTTGTTGCCCCATAAGGTCACTCCCCTACCTGTAGCCATCGAGAAGTATTCGGTGGTTTACCCATGCAGATTCAGGACACGGTATGGGGAAGGAACCCTGCTACCCTCGAAGAGGCCAAACGTCTAGCAGCTACCTTAACTGACAATCACGTAAAGAACGGTACCTTAGTTCGGAAAAGCGAGAAAGCAAGTATTGTAGCGGCGGTAACTACTGAGAACCAGAAGCGTAAGGCCAGGGATCCTGATGCCAACCTCACTACACAAGCTTCTAACAAGAAACCCTATCTAGGAAACTATCCATTGTGTAACACATGCAAACGACATCATCCCACTGCTTCAGCGTGTCGCTTGTGCACCAATTGTGGTAAGTATGGACATCTAGTCAACACATGTCGCGAGACCCCAAATCCTAATGCCAACCAACCCACCAACCCTGCTCAGGCTACTAATCCTAATCGATACAACTATGGTCAGTGCTATGAATGTGGAGACCCAAATCACTTCTGTAACCGATGCCCTAAACTAAACAGAGATCAAGACCCTCCAGCTACCTAACAGCAAGTCCCACCATTTGACTATTGGTTGCTTTTTTTAATTCTATGTATTGACGCTATTTGATTCAAGTAATAAATTCTAGTATTGAAATTTTTGTCTGAGAGTTGTTTACATGGTATAATCATAACACTTGAATGCATGATTGTTTGAATGTGAACTAATTATCTAAATCTATACAACTACAACTCATATACTGTGCTTGTTATACTTATAAACTTGCTTGCATAAACATGTTATCAATTTGCAATCTATGTGTATAATAAATGCTGCACTTAATAGAGGTCATCATGCCTTTTCAACAGTCGGGAGAGGCCCTACAACCTGCTCCACGACTGGTGGAGGCTATCGAACCTACTCAACGATTGGTAGAGGTCATTATGCCTTTTCAACAGTCGGGAGAGGCCCTACAACCTGCTCCACGACTGGTGGAGGCTATCGAACCTGCTCAACAATCGGTAGAGTCATAGAAGGACACAAAACCCTAATGTAAGGTAAATTGGTGATTGCGGTCCGGAACGTAATCATGAATTTACAGGTACGTTAAGGTGGTGTGAAATTCTATCAAGATTTCGGGAGTTAACCAAATGTAAACTCTAGTTGTCTGGTAGACCATTTAGTCAATCAACTCACACATAACACGCCTCTTATCCAAACTATTCGAGACAATTTATTCTATTCATGTCATGCTATAACCCAAATTTTTCCAAATCACAATCATTTTCATTTCTAACCCAATCGTCTTCAACTCTATGTTCTCAATAAACTTCGGGACGAAGTTTCCAAAAGTAGGGGAGACTGTAACATCGCAAAATTTTGCCCAAATTCTAATACATAAAAGCCCATACTTTATCATTAATTTTATACTAATATGCCTAAGTTTTTATCACCCAACTTATATATATATTATGGTATATATAATAATAATAATAATAATAATAATAATAATAATAATAATAATAAAGATAGACTTTTACAAAACAAAAACAAACTATACAAACCCACCCTTATTAATCCCAACCTTCGGAGCCCAGTAAATAGCCCAGCCCAGAACAAAAAAACCCGGCCCAACACAAACACCCCCTTTTCCTCGTCCCTGCTACCCGATGGATCCCCAGACCCGACCCGAAGACTGTGGTCAAACCAGTCCACCTTCCATGAAATTTTGGCCTCATTTTTGGTAGTAATTTCATCCCCTTTGACCGACAATCGTGCCCCTATATTTACATTCCGTAAAATCCGCCTAAACCCACTCCAATTCGCATTTTTGTGACCAAACATTTGTCAAGATTTGAAACCTTCCATTTCAACAAACACACTATAAATTAAACCCTCCGCTGGAACCTATTTTGACCAATAAACAGACCCCCACTCTCAATTCTTCTTAAAACTTCGTGTTAATCAAACATTGCTCGTGGTTTGACTTTTGTGTTGACTCAAGCCTTCTGCATCGATTTGATTTCGTAAGTAACAATAAAATGTTTATTTCTGTTCTTGTATATGAGCCGAACAATAACCCCATCAATTATGTGGTTATCGTTTGATGTTTGATTCAATTGATGAATTAGGGTTCATAGTTACTATTGGGGATGATAACACCCGATCGCATCTCTTTAAAGACATTTCAAAAACACATTTATATGAATATCTGATCTAGATCAGATGGTAGGGCGTCTGTTGTTGGAACTTAGGTTCGTGGGTTCGATCCCCACAAACCACACCATTTTTTTTTGTTTTGTTATTATCATTTCTTTTCATATACTTATTAATTTTTAAAATAGATTTTATTATCCTAAACATGGTTTATAAATTCTACAAAAATTATTTATGTTATTCTAGTAGAAAAGTTTAACATACAATTTTTAGTTTTCCAAAAATTATTTATTTAATATATATAATAAAAATTTCAAATTTATCCTATTTTATTTATAAAATTCTATAAAAATATCAAGACAATTATATAAATTTCCACAAAAATTATTCTGAGTTTTTATAACATTAAACTTTTCTGAAATGATTTTTATTTCTGAAAAATCATTTAATTAATATTTTTAATCAATTTTTGTTAGTTTTAATCATAAATAAATCATAATAAATTCATTTTTCAATATTTTTGCACCAAAATTTTATATAAATTATTTCTATATATTTGGAACAGAAATACAATTTTTAATTTAATAATTCTTTAATTTTAGTATTTTTAAATATTAAAGTTATATTTTGACAATTTGAAATAAATAGATTTAATATTCTATGTTAAAGAAAATAATTTTATAAAAATTATTTTCATACTTAAAACTTTATATTGTGACCATCTTTAATTTAAAATTTACAAAAAGAATTTTGTTTATTTATTTATCAAATTTCTCTTAATTAATAAACATTTTATTTATTAATCAAACGAACACTTATCCCCAATTCGAAACCCTAGAATATATTTGTAGACTAGAAAGACTTAGACATATTTATTACCTTAATTATAGGGTAATACTTGGCATCGTTGGGCAACACATATTCTATTTTCACGAGATATAACATTTTGCTAAGGTGAGTTTACATAGCCCCTTTTTCTGTTTTACATTTTGGGGTGAAACATGTTTAAACATTTTATACACTATCATTTACTCATTCTTACATTATTGAAACTTGTGATTCAATTACTCTATCATTTACTCATTCTATCATTTGACTGTAACAAAAAAAACACAGTACAATCATTAACATTGATCAAGCCGCCTGTTTAGATTATAGCGCTATAGGTCTGACAAACCCATCCCCCCGCATAAATTCAGGGATGATCGATAACAGTAACAACATTTAACTAACTTGCGAGTTAGTCATCAGTCGACACAAGGTTTGATTGTACAAAGACGCATTGTTACATGTCGGACTCATACTCTATCATTATACAACTGTGATTGTTGTACAAACTATTATTATCCATCATATTCCAAAAACCTATGTAATTCTCACCAACTTTTGTTGACCCACAATATTTTCAAACTTAACATGTTTCAGGTTCTACTTGCTTGAAGATTTGAGTTAATGCTTGAAGATGTGTTCATAGTATTATTCATTTTGATGTACGACTTCTTGTAGAACAATTGTATGTAATTTATTTAAATCATTTAATGAAATTTATTATTATTCACCATGAGCTACTGAACAATCATCAATACGTGACATCCCGATGTTTCCGCCATCAGTTGGGGTGTTACAAGTAGACCTTGCTTATGAGTTACGATTGCTGCCCCTTCAACAATGGTTGTACATCTTAGTTATTTGACGGTTGATAACTCCTTCAAGAATTCTATAAATAGATTCTGAAATGGAATGAAATCTCTACTAAACAAAAATGAGGTTATGCATTCATCACAAACCTGTAGCAGACCATAATGAAATAAACACAACATACCCTTTATCCGAGTTTGACCAGCCTTTACTGAATTCGGTCACTCATGCCCACTATTCCCTTCATCCTGAACACCTAATCTGCCCCGTAAACGATTCCAAATCATCACCAGCAGTCTCAAGCTCTACAAAATCATCAACAATTTAAAATTTAAAAACACAAAGAATGAACACCATTTAGCTCACAAAACAGATGTATCGATTGGTTCCTGGTCTATTAATGGCAAAGTAGAAAACCCATAAATTATGATTCATTAAAATACATCAAGATCAATAAGTAACACGGGATCCCGTGACCGAAAAACAATCGATGCACCGGCCAATGTAGCAGCGGTCTCCCCTGCTACTTCTGACCCCGGGTGGTTTCGATCAATTTTTTACACTGGTCTGCAGCGTATCCATGTCCTCCGGCCTCTCCCAGCAGTTATGATCCGATATAGGATCCCCTACTTGAACGTAAACCACACCGTCTGTTACCGTTGCTTTCAGCAAGTAATCTGTCCCCCATTTTATTGCCTTAATTGCATTTCCTAACTCAGCGCCCATTAACTTCCCGAAACGCCATTGATTATCATCAAATAAGAGCAAAAAGTAAACAATATCTATTCGCAATTAAACACAAAAAATGAGAGCTTGAATTTTAACCGATTAACAATGCGGCAAACACATAAGTAAAGAAAGCAGCAAGCACCACTTTCTAATCCATGCAAGTCATCACCACAATAATCATTTCTTTATTCTTTTAATATTCAAGGTCAAACATTTGACTTCACATATTCATCATTGATTCAGTGATGTCGATTTAGTTTACAAATAAGTAAACCATGATTAGCATTTAGTCACCATTTCTATTTCTATTGTAGAAATCTAGTGATGTTTACAGTTCGGTTCAGCCGATTTTGATGAAAATTTTGGGTCGAACTACTATCCCAGTCATCAATTTAAACATACACATCCAAACACAACCTCAACTTGACGGCCAAACTGAAACGTTCAATCAAGTTTTACACCACTATCTTCGTTTTAAAATAAACACATGAGCAACGCACAATCGCGGACATGTGATGCAGTCTAATGCGAGGCCTTATGCATCTGACTACTATATCTGAACAAAGCCGACCATCCACTGAACACATATCCTATATTTCAAGTATCTTTTTATACAAGTATATATATATAACTAACTCTATCAGTCTCTTATTAATTCTTATTAACAAACGCCTCGCATTATACATCACATTTCGGACCAAAACAACATCTGTACTACTAAACCCTATAACGGTCCTAACACATAACTCATGAACAATTACAGATCTGAACAAAACTAACAACCCTACAACATAGAGAGCATGAATAATAATTGTATATGTAAATGAGACAAAGAAAGCGTACCAATTGGAGAAATTTGGCTTGGGTGAGAAGATAACGAGAGGAAACCGCTTATGTTGAGATCAGATCTGGTTGTCTCTGAGTTGTTCAATGAGTTTCGAACGAGTTATCGTAATAAACCGATGAACGGAGATACAATTATGTCTCAGACGTTGTAAAATTCTAATTAGATGTTTAAATAATAATAAATGTTCTGGAAGAATCTCACCGGTTAATAATAATATTATTATTATTAATATTATTATGTTTTGTGATGGATAATTGGTGATCTAACGCTACTTCTACAATAAAGAATGGAAGAGAGAGAGAGAATGGAGAGTTTTGGTCGGTCAAAACAGAGAGAGAATGGAATACTGAGAGGATGAAGTGTTTAGTTGTGAAATAGAGAGAGAAGGATGATGGAGAAGAAAGGCTTTTGGAGAAGAAGGGTGCAGGTGGGTTTTTGGGATAAAATACAGATCTGGTGAGGTTATTGAGGGAGGGAGGGATGTAGAGTTAGTGGGAGGGAAATTGAATTTTTGGTGACAGCAAAATATGACACACAATGTTTGATATTGTCATATTTTTTATTTTCTAACACAAAATTCTTGACACACTTTTGTGTGTGTCATTAATTTATCAGATTTTATAAAATATGACATTCTTTTTATGACACACAGTTTTAAATGTCAAGAAAAGTGTGTGTGTCAAGAAAAGTGTGTCAAGAAAGGCCTATTTTGTAGTAGTGTAAAACTAGTAAAAGAGTGAGGCCGTGAAACTCACCTTAGAGTGCGTCTTCTTGATAACTAGAGATCCAACCCGTGTATGATACTCCCGACTAATGGAAACCTATTAATGAGTTTACATAAGTGTAATGACTACTAATCCGAAGGTTAACTAGTCCCCGATTGTCCAGATCTTGACTCTGTACGTTTAAAAGGGTGTTTGAATGTTAACCGGACATTCCAGACAGACCCGACATCCCGTTGGTGACCCATTACATCAATTAGTCATGTACATAAGATTAACATACAAGTTTCAAGGATAAAACACTTAGTTTGCATCAAAAATCTCATTTTAAGTTGTCTAGGGTCGAACCAGGATTATAAGTTCCACCTTCGCCCTTTCTTGCCACCTTCGACCCATTTGAGCCACGTTCGACCTATTTGAGGCAGGTTCGACCACTCTGAACTCCAGGTTCGACCCTGGGTTCCACCTTCGACCCTACGACTGGTCGAAGGAACCCAGGTTCGCCCCTGTCAGAATGTTTCACCACAAAACGCTTCAAAAACATCCGAAAACATCACGAAACATCATGAATCCCAGCAGTCAACTATCATTAACATATCCCCACAAAACCCTACCAATTTTATTTCAAAATCTATCCGTTTTACAAGTTACCCAAAATAGTAAATTATGGAGATGTCACATCAAACGCATGCAATCTTTACCCAATTAGGAAACTTTCTAAAATCAATCAACAATCAACTTAATATACTCAGATTATCATGAACAAGAAACCCCCAATCCTATCCTTATCACTATCCTCATGAACAAGCCCTAGATCTAACCCAAAATCCCCAAAATGAGCAAAACATCATCAATAATCAATTGTAACCTATCTCAATCATAAATCATCATCAATAACAGTCCTAGATCATTGTTATAACGTCTACACAGCAATCAATCATCAAACAATACATAACACCACATAAAACACCATTAATATACGTTAATTTGTATGAAAACTCATTGTTTATGAATAGGTTTTGTTTAGAAAGATATTAGGAAGGTTTTTATCCATGTAAACATGTTTGAATAAGATCTGGACTCTTGGGGTTTAATGAAAACGATTCAAAATGCTTTAAAAAGGATTTAGGATGAAGAACACACCTTAGATCTTTGTTTAGAAGATGTTTGTAGGTTAGATTATGGAAAACAAGAGCAAAAACTCCTTCCTCAGTGATTAAAGTTGCTAGAGAGTGTTTAGAGGCGTTTAGGGTTTGTGAAATGGTGAAAAATGACAAAGTGTGGTATTTATACTAGTCCACATTCGCCCCTTTCACAAGGTCGAATGTACCCACATTCGCCCCTTGTTTGGGGTCGAATGTACCTTTACTGGTTGAATGAATTTATATGGTTTCCCATCCTAGGTTCACCCCTACATTGTGGGTCGGACCAAGATCATTTCCCAGGTTCGCCCCCACGCTATGGGTCGAACCTGGACCTATGTTTTCTAGTCTTTCCAGTTTGTCGTGTTTAACGCATCCTAACACATGAACATGCAATCTTAATCTATGTTTAACATATATAAGCATGGATAATCATCTACACATCGTTTAAACACGTATTTGCATATAATCCACCATATAAGAATCAATCTACGCATAACACCTAATTTAGTTTATGTAATTCTGTATGTGTCAAGGATCGGATCGTCAAACAAAGACAACGATCAAATAAGTTTAATTCAGGTGCGAAATCCCTGAATTGATTACGAAATGATAATAGAATCAGCAAAACACACAAATCATCTCAAACATTTTCATTTCATTGATAAACATAATGATAATCACTTTAAAACGTTGTTTACAATGATAGATATCAATTACAGACTTAACAAAACCCTAGGGAGACAACACACTCAAAGAGGGAAAACAAAATGACGAAAAGTTAAAGTTACATAATGATTCAACCTATATATAGACCTGCACATTCGACCATTCGATTGGGCAAATGTGCAGGTTCGTCCATTCTAACAGGGCGAATCAACACATATATATACAAAATCTTCTTCGACCTCTTGAGTTTCTCCCTTCGACCAAACTAATCTACATTCGACCAATTAACATTCACCTTCGACCGTCCGATAATGATGAAACATAATAGAATTTGCAATTCAATAGCATTAATCGCACTTCGTGTATCTACAAACTCCCCTAGACTATTGCTTGAATTGCTTCAGCCTTCGTTCTTTATCCAATCTCTTATTCATCAACTTGATGTGCAGCAACTTCTTCTGTTCTTTTGTCATAACTGGTTCATGAGTTTGTTTTGGTTTCTTCTTTTCAGTCTTCTGAATTTGAACAAACTTGCCCAGCCTTTTATCAAAATCATAACCCGTGTTGACATCCCATGCAAAACATAAGAATACCACACGTTGGTATTTAGCTGCCTGCTCACTATCTTTCTCTTCACAGTAAATCGGATTGTAATATAGCATGTTAATATCCTCATGAGAACAATTTATTAACCACATCGGGTCAAAGATAGGTATCTTCTTGAAGTCATTCTTCCCGCCCTTCAATACGATAATAGCCTCTGCCGTCTTCCAGTCATAGTACCACCACATAAAGTCTTTAGAGAAATGTTGCGGAATAGGCATCAACGGTATATGTTTCAGAACAGTCGGTGGTTTATATTTCAAAGTAACCTTGTTCAACCCCGTTATCTGATATCTCTCCTTCTTGTGAATTATCCTTTTAGGATACTGTGGGGGTGAACACTTCCCATTTCGTTCTGCTCTCTCTCGCCATGCGATCTGCAAAGTAACTAACAAGATTGTTGTTTACTGAAGCTCCTGACATTGTATGTCTGCAGATATCGCGAACAGCCCAATAAGGTAGTGTCTTTATATCATGGAATCTGTTGAAATACAGAATTCCTTTCTGCCACTTCATGGCGACACACCTCAGTTGCCTCAAATATTTCCATCCGAGAGCTTTTCCTTTGAACAGTTCATTATGAAATTTTTAGAAACTACCTTGAACTTCAGTCTTAGGACGGTTAGCTTCTTTTTCTTTAAGCTTCCTCAGCAAGTCTTTCAGATCGTCAAATTGTTCAACAGTTGGCTTCTGACAATCTGAGTTCTTGAACACTTCGTCAACGAACTTCTTGCTTTTCTCACGAGCAAGTTTCTCAGCTTGGCTCAACAGCTCTTCAGAAAATTCAGGAAATCCAGAATCTTTATCATTTTTGAAGTATTCTGGATATTCCTCACTAGTAATATCTTCCATCTCAACTTCTTCAAATACCGGAACATCTCTATCAGCAGAGTGATTTCCTGCTTCTTTCTCAGGAATGTTCGGTATTTGGTTCTCACTCATCAGCTCTTCAAGAGATTTACTAACCTGTTTAGCCAATCCTTCCAGTATTTCTTTAGTCACAGCTGCAAAAACTTCTCCATCTTCTAGATCAGGATCATTATACTCTAGTTCAAACCTCATATCATCTGACTCAAATATCTCTGGAAATCTACCAGTCATCTCAATCGTCCAGACTCTATCAGTCAACATCTGACGATACAACTTCTTGTCTTTCTCAGATAAAGATCTGATCTTCTCGTTCCAGAAAATATCATCATCGTCAGTATTGCCACCAAGAGCTTTTGAACTAGACTCTCCTGCGTCTTTTCCTATTTCTCTCTTCTCATACTTATACCGATCTGTGTCATCATCATCGTCGTCATCATCATCATTATCATCAGCAGAACTATTATCTCCAGAAACATCACATGAACCATCTTTATCATCACCATCCTTTTTCTTCTTCTTCTTAGGAGCATCACCGACATCCTGTTCTAGATCCTCATCATCTTCTTCATCTTTCTCTGATTCAGATGGTTCGAAATCAATAAGCTCTTCTTCTTTTTCTTTTTCCTCTTCTCCTTCTTTCAATTGAGGAGCTCTCGAATATAAGTCATCAATGATATTTTTCATGCTCTTGTTGTTTGCTCTCAACTTCTTGTTTTCAAGCCTCATAGTGATATACCTTCGAGTATTTCTCTGCTCATGCAATAACAGCTTTTGATTTTCTTCCTGGAGTAGTTTGATTTTAGCTGCTAATTCTTCATGGCTCTCCTGTGAAGATTCAACTACATCCAACATCTTCCTATCATTCTTTCTTAACTGCTCAATCTCAGTTTGTTGCTGGTTAATGATTTTCATCATTTCAGTCAGCTTCTGGTTCACTGCATCCATCACATCTCCTGATACAGTAACCTTTGGAGTTGTAGCCTCAGCAACTGGAGTCTTTTGTTTCTTAAACTTGTTCAAGACTCTGTCCACCACAGCATTGAAATCATCAGTTGGAAGTTCAGATTGCTCAGCAGCAGATGTTTTCTGTTTCTTAGTTGCTGGGGATGTCCCGGGAGATTTAGAACTAGACATAACAGGAACTTTCTTTCCTGCAATTAGGCTTTCAATGTCCTTAGCTCTTTTCTTCATTGGCTTCTCAATCTTAACAGCCTTAGCCTTTTTCTTGTAAGTTGGGTTTTTCTGTTTTTCTCCAGTCTTTGGCAATCCACCAAAATCATCAGATTCCAAACAAAGACCTTCGTCAACATCGTCCATCACAATCGGACTTTTCATTCTTTGTTCCTCTAATGATTTATTCAGACTTTCAGACTCACCAGCCACAGTGGCCTTGGGCGTGGTGGACTTCACAGTCTCGTTATCAGAATCCCATCTCTCTTCTACCTGAGTCTCTTCAGAATCCATTGATTCTTCATCCACCAAGTGTATACCTTTCTTAGCAACACTTTTCTTTCTACGAGATGTCTTCTTAGGTGGTTCAGCATCATCCTCTTTTTCCTTAACTTTCCCTTTACCACTCTTAGCACCAACATTCACAACTTGTCGTTTCCTCTTAGCTTCAGGATCAACAGGACATAATGGATTATCTTCATCAGAATCACTGTTAGCATTCCTAGCTTTATCAACACCTAGATCTTCATAACCTGGATTGATCAGGTGACCAAACAAGTTCTTCAACGGTGGTCTTTCATTCACCGGCACACCTTTATATCCCTTCATCCTTACCAAAGTGTTCAAACTCATTACTATCTGAGTAGGATCTTTTCTCAAATTCTTATACTTTTGATCGAAGATCATTTGCAGAAATCTTGGATACAATAAAAACTTCTTACTCCTCAATCCTCTCAATGGTTCTAGCATGTGTTCAAGTATCATCCCTGATACGTTGAATGGTTTATTCAAGATCAGGGCAACCATTAAATAGCTAATACTCTTTCTCATCATGTCGTATCCTCCACTCACATATCCAAAAACATGTAACATGACGTGAGCAAGGTATTTGAACTGCGGGCACAGTTTACCTTTATGTAATGAACCATTAGTAATTGGTCCATTGTACTTCATTCTCAAGAAACACTTCCTATGCTCAATCCAAGATAGAACTCTCGGATCAGTCTTCTTATCAGTCAGCTTCAATGCTTGTCTAATGTCATCTTCAGATATTATCACTAGCTCCCCCTAAATCTTACTCACAATAGCAGACTCATTGTCCCAAAAGTCCATTCTTACATTCATCTAGAACTCCTTTTGATGATCTCTGTATATTATAGCAGGAGTAGCAATAGCATCAACAACACGGCTTCTCTTTAGAAAATCAACAATACCGGTAAATTCGGTATGTTTCTTCAGATCTCCAAGATAAGCACAACAGTTATGTGCTTCTTCGAATGGTAGATCTTCTTCTTGTTTCTTCCCAGCTGCCTTGTCTGATGAACCTGTGGGAATATCAGAACTTTGTTGTTCAGACATGATTAATCTGCAAAACAAAACAAGAAAACACTGTGTTGCCTTCCAGCTATTTATAGACTTTACATATACATGCACCTTGCTAAAAGTAAGTCAGTAACAAGTTGCAACAAGTTGCATTCTTGGAACTTGTACAAAAAGATAAAGTAATACTAAACTAATAAACTACTGAAACATAAGTCGGTTAAAAAGATTCTAGAACAAGAGCTGATGAATGACAAACTACTGATTAGTAGTTTATCTTCAGTAGTTCTTCAGTGAACTGACTGGTTAGACTTCAGAACTTCTGATACTTCTTCTTCAGTAGTTGTTGAATCCTTCTTCAGTACTTTAGTCTTCTTTCTTCAGTAGTTCTATACTTAGGATATTTTGCAGAAGTGAATTAGACTAAGGTTTACAAAAGTGGTTTCACCAATCCTTTTTATCCTAACAATCTTCCCCTGGATTGATGAAGCCAAAACCTTTTCTAATTCTTTATTGTCTTTTTCTGTCATTAACAATCTTCCATATCTCCTTGAACATGGAATTCTTCAATTGATTAAGCTGGTCATCAGTGAGAGATCTCCTTTGAGGTTCCAGATGTTGAATTGTAAGCAAGTCCTGAGTTGATAGTTTCTTCAGTTCATTCATGGACTTGTAAGCCTTGCTTGTAAGATCTCTTCTTGTCACCAATACTGAGTTGTCATCAGTAAAGGACCATCTGATGATCAGCACTTTAGACTTGTCAAAGTCTGAAGTATAGGGAACTATGCTGGATCCCTGGGATGTTCCTGAGTGTTGGATATTCTTTATTTCAGTGACTCTCAGGTGGGATTCACTTCTATCTTCCTGTTGCATCACATCAGGTAGTTTGAAAGTGGGTAAATGATGTTCAGTAACTACCTTAGTGTGCAGTTTGTCTGTGATAGTCTTCTGGATTAGGTAAGCAAATGTTGAAGGATCCCTAAATTGAGTTATCAGAGGCTTTTCTTCAATATCAAAGTCTCCTTGAACAACTGTGTTGCCTTCCAGCAACACCATCTTGAAGTCAGTCTTTGTATTGTCCTCTGGTTTCTTCTTGGTAGCTGGTCTTTTAACACCAGAAGTTCTAACTACTGAAGTTGATACTTCAGAAGTTTTGAACTTCTCTGGATTAGCAGCCTTGGCAGACTTGTACTTTTTGTATGTGTCTAGTAGTATTTCTTCTTTCCATCTTGACACAGAGGCTTTTGAACCATAGTGATTTGCTACCAGTTCTTCAATCATTTCAGCTCTCTTGGCTTTTCCATCTTTATTTGTTGCAAGTTTGTCAGCAACAAGTTGAGCTCTTTTAGTCAGCTCATCCATTGAGAGCCCTTTGAGTGAATAGGCTTTTGTTTTGCTGTTCTTTGTTATAAAAGACATCAGTTGTTGTCTTTTGTCTTCTTCAGCAACTCTCTCTGTTTCAGCTTGCCTATTCAGCTCTGCTTCATAAGCTTGTAACTTTTCATTGAGGCTTAAGTCTTCCCTTGCTTCCAAAGCATTCCAGATCTCATCTTCCTTAGCATTTCTTTGGGTTGCAATTAAAGTCTTCTCAAGTAGTTCTTTGGACATTGATAGTGCAGAAGGGTTAAGCACAGTCATTGTTGTAGTTGTTGTAGGCCTTGGAATAGGAGTTGGTTGTAGTTGTTTAGTTGGGTTGGAAGGCTCTTCAGTTGGTTGTATGTTGGAAGTGTTAACTTCTGATGTGTTGACAGGAGTGTCAACTACTGAAGGATTGTCTTCAGTATTTTCTGACTCATCAGAAGTTTCATCAGAAGTTTCTTCAATATGTCCTTGGGAAGTTTCAGCTTCAACTTCAGTTCCAGAGATAAGCCTTTGTTGATCTTCTCTTTGTTTTCTGGCTTTCTCTTGGAGTTCTCTTTCTTATAGAGCCACTCTTGCCTTTATTTTGGCTTCCAGTGACTCCCTTGGTTCCTTAATCTTCTCCCCCTTTTTGGCTTCATCCACTTCTGGAAGCTTAGAAGGTTGAGAAGTTCTACCAGTGAGCTTGGCAATCTGTCTTGAGTTGTGGTCAATTTTGTTGGACAGATCATTCATTTTGGATTTGATCACCTCAAATTGGTTTTTGGTTGACAGCTCCAAAGCAGCTGTGAAAGTTTTGAGGTGATTGGCAATAAGGTTGTTCATCATCTGGTATAGGGGACCATCTGGGCTGCATAGTTGGTTCAGATCTATGCTTGTTGACCCAGGGAATTGTGTAGGCATATTTAGTGAGGGGTGTGTTTTGGGGTGATCTTCATGTTGTACAAAAGATGCCACTTTAGGGGAATTAGGGATCAAGTGGTCTTTAACCTGATCTGGTGTGACCAGCTCTTTGAGCTTAGATACACCAGGTGCAGGACCTTCACTAGCAGCCGTCAATTCATGTTTAGTGGAGTGTGAATCATCATCCAAATCAATGGAATCATCTGAATCCCTGCTTACTTCCTCAATGAGGACAGTATCAGTTACATCATGAGCTGAGCCCAACTCAGTTGTCTCATGTACCTCTTTTTCTTGGTTCAGAGGATTTCCTACCTCAGGCATTAAGCCTTCATCAGTAGTTGCCACAAGTGAGGTCTTAGCTATGTTACTCCTTTCCTCAAATCCACTACTGGGTGGTATTTGAGTAGTAGCAGCCTCAAATGTACCTAGAGTTTCTATGTTTGGGCTTAGAGACCCTGGTTCATCCTCATCTCTTGGGTTAGGGCTAGGGATATCCACATCCATGTCAAGTGCTGAAGGTATGTCCCCTGTTTGATGTGGTTGTTGGGGACTGGCATGTTCTGATGGGATGTTTTCTTTCGGCCCAGAGAGAAGTTTGGCAATTTCAAGGGCTTCAGGTTCAGAAAGTTGTGGTGCTGGTTCAGTAGTTTGGTCTATGGGTTCAACAGTTTCAAAAGAAGAGTCTATGGGGATTGTTTTCTTAAATTTCTTTCTTTTTAATAAAATGGTTATTGGTGCTCTTGTTGGGGTTTGAGATGGATGAGACTAAGAGGATGTTTCAGTCACATCTTTATCAAGTGCAGATTGCACATTAGCAGGTTCAGGCATCTCAACATCCTGAACCGCCTTTCTTTTCAGGCTGGTGGGTTTTTGTTTTTGTTGTTTGGTTTTCTTGGCCTTTTTGGGTGAAGGTTTGGAAGATGAGGGTTCCTTGGGGACTGTTGTGTGTTCCCCTTGGTCATCTTTTGGCCAGGTGGCCGGTTTATTGTGCCTAGAGTATGCTTGTGAGGTTAAAGGGTTTAAAACAGTTGTTTGACCCACAAGCACCTCTTCTCCAAGTTCCTTTATTATGCATTGCATAATTAATCTTGGATACAACAAAAACTTCTTTTTAGAATTGAGATGATGTAACACCAACTCATTGAAGAAAAGTGCTGATGCCCTGAATTTTGTTTCATTCATAATGGAATGAAAAATTGGTTGAAAAGTAGAGGGCATCCGATCATATGATCCAGTTTTTGGACTCAAACACATAATTATATAGTGAAACAAAAGTTTGTACTTAGGTTCAAAATATTTCTTAAAAATAGTAGCATGTGAGAGAGTACCTTGGTAACCACACTCTGTCATGGTTAAATGAATTTCAGAGTTTGGAAATTGATCTGGGGCACCCACATCATTCAGACCCAGTCTAATCCCCAAAGTTTCGGGTGTGATTGCCATTCTTCTCCCTTGGATGGTTGAATTGAGGGAGATCACCTTATCATTTACTGTCACCGTCTCCGCATTTGCCCAGAACTCATTAAGAGTCTTAGCGTGGATTGGAGGATCAATGGTGAGGGCAGTAAAGTATTGGGATTTAACGACTAAATCAATGATTTCGTCGTATTGGGACCAAGCTTCATGTTTTTCGAAGTAGCCTCTTTGATTATGTCCCTGTTTCAGAGTTAGAGCCATGTGGTTTGTGTGTGTGTGTGGATCGAACAGTGTTTTTGCAGGTTTAGGGTTTGAGAGCTTTTTGAGAGAGAAGGAGGGAATTTTTGCTTTTTGAATGGATAAGTGTTGGAAAAGGTGTTTATCAGAAGTTTGTAACTGCCTTAGGTCAAACTTCTGAAGTGGGAAATGTCTGATTTGCCCTTAATGACAAAACTGCTGATGAAAAACAATTGTCATCAATAGTTCCCATTTTCTCTTCAGTAGTTTGTTAACAACTGATGAGAACACTTTATTCATAACTTCTGAAGTTTATTTTATCAGAAGTTAATCATTTTTCAGAAAATATTCCCATACTGATGGTTTGTTCATCAGTAGTTTCTCTCTTTTTGTTTTTCAGAAGTTTTTAGATTAAAAACAGATGTAAGTGAAAAATAAAATACGTGCAGGAAAAGTAAAAGAACACTTACAAATTTAGCATCCCAAGCATGGATACTAACTTCTGAAATGTTGATGTGTCAAGGGGTTTTGTGAATATGTCAGCTATCTGATTAGCTGTTGTGACATGCTTCACTTCAATCTTGCCTTTTTCATAGCAATCCCTTATGAAATGATACCTGATTTCAATGTGTTTGGTTTTTGAGAACTGAACAGGATTTTGAATGATGCTAATGGCAGATTTCCTGTCTACAAGCAATGGTGTCTTGGTCTCTTTGATTCCATAATCAAGAAGTTGATATTGGAGCCATTGTATCTGTGATGTACAACTTGCAGCTGCAATGTATTCAGCTTCAGCAGTTGATGTTGCAACAGATGTTTGCTTCTTTGATTGCTAGGACACTAGACAGTTTCCCAAGAATTGACAACCACCAGATGTTGATTTCCTTGACATTTTGCACCCTGCATAGTCACTATATGAAAAAGCTGATAACTTGGTATTGCTAGAAGAAGGATACCAAATTCCAAGTGTAGGAGTTCCTTTCAGATATCTGAAGATTCTTTTGACTGCAATGAGGTGTGATTCCCTAGGAGCTGATTGATATCTAGCACAGACACATGTTGAAAACATAATATCTGGTCTAGAAGCACTTAGATACAAAAGGGAACCTATCATACATCTATACATGGTTTGATCAACCTGTTTTCCTTGATCATTTGGTTCAACTTGTGTGGTAGGTGTCATGGGAGTGGAACATGATTTACAGTCTTGTAAAGAAAATTTGTTCAATAATTCTTTAACATATTTTGATTGATGTATAAAAGTTCCATTAGTCTGTTGTTTAATCTGCAGTCCTAAAAAGTACTGCAGTTCTCCCATTGTACTCATCTCACATTTTGATTGCATGAGTTTCTTAAATTCATCACACAATTTAGTGTTTGTTGAACTAAATATGATAACATCAACATAAATTTGAACAAGTAAGACATGATTTCCAACATTTTTAATGAAAAGAGTTTTATCAATGGAGCCTCTTGTGAAGTTATTTTTGAGTAAAAAGTTGGAAAGTGTTTCATACCAGGCTCTTGGAGCCTGTTTGAGCCCATAAAGAGCTTTGTCAAGTTTGTACACCCACTCAGGATGAGAAGGATCCTCAAAACCAGGTGGCTAACAAACATACACTTCCTCTTTGATTTTTCATACAAAAATGCACTTTTAACGTCCATTTGAAAAACTTTAATTTTGTTGGAAATGGCATAAGCCAGAAATAACCTGATGGCTTCAAGCCTTGCAACTGGAGCAAGGGTCTCATCATAATCAATTCCTTCTTCTTGAGAGTAACCTTGTACTACCAGTCTTGCCTTGTTCTTTATAATCATACTAGCTTCATCTTGTTTGTTCCTAAAGACCCATCTTGTGCCAATTGGTAGCTTGTTTGGTGGTAAGGGACATATTTCCCAAACCTGTTGCTTCTTGAATTGAAGCAACTCATCTTGCATAGCTTCTACCCAATTGTTGTCTTTGAGGGCTTCTTGGTAATTTTTAGGTTCCAACTGAGAAATGAATGCTGAGAAGAAGCAAAAGTTGGAAAGCTGGTTTCTTGTGAGAACACTTGATGCAATATCACCCATGATTTGTTCAAGTGGATGATCTTTGTGTTCAATCAGTTGTTGTAAACCACTGACAGGTGTAGGTGGCTCTTGTACTTCATCAAACAAACCACTGAGGTTAATTATATCTGGTTCAGCTATTTTAACATTTTCAGTAGTTGTAGGAGCTGAAGCAGATGTTTGAGTTTGTACATCAGCAGTTGTTGGATCAGAAGTTTGTGAAACTTCTGATGGTTTGAAAGTTGACTTAATGACTGTATTAGGAGTCCATGGTGCTGGATTCTCATCATCAAACCTTTGTTCACCATAATAAGTAGGTTTAGATGAAGTAACAGTCTTTTCATGTCCGAAGTGGAAGCTGTCAAGGTCAAAGAGTTCAGCAGGATGTGCTGGAATAAGAGTGTGTTTCGACTCATTGAACTTGACATTCAGTGTTTCTTCTACTATCTTGGTTCTTGAGTTAAAAACCTTGTAGGATTTTCTAGTGGAAGAGTAACCAAGAAAATAACCTGAATCAACTTTAGCAGCAAACTTTGAAATAGAGTCTTTAATGTTTAGAATGAAACATTGACAGCCAAAAGCCCTGAAAAAGGACATAAGGGGCTTTATGCCATGAAGAACTTCATAGGCATTCTTGGAGTGCCTCTTGTTGACAAGGACTCTATTTTGAACATAACATGCAGTGTTAATTGCTTCAGCCCAGAAATACAATGGTAGGCCTGAATCAGCTAACATTGTTCTTGCTGCTTCAATCAGTGTTCTGTTCTTCCTTTCTACCACACCATTTTGTTCAGGAGTTCTAGGAACACTGAATTGTCTAATAATCCCTTTAGACAAACAGAATTCATCCAAAGTTTTGTTCCTGAACTCTGTCCCATTATCACTTCTAATGGCTTTGACAGATAGAGAATATTGTTTCTCTATTTGTAGAATGAAGAACTTGATGATTTCAGCTGCCTCATCCTTGGAAAATAAGAAGAATACCCATGTAAATCCTGAATAGTCATCAATGATGACCGAGCAGTACTTCTTCTTGCCAAGGCTCATGATTTTTACAGGCCCAAATAAGTCCATATGGTGTAGTTGAAGACATGCAGTAGTTTTTGATTCTTCAATAGACTTATAGGAGGACTTATGCTGCTTTCCCTTCAAACAGGATACACAGTGTTCTTGACACTGGTATACTTTCAAAGGTAGACCTCTGACCAAGCCCATTTTTGTGACTTTATTTATGGTTTTAAAGTTCACATGGCCAAGTCTCTTGTGCCAGAGATCAGTCTCTGAAGTTGATGCCTTTGAGAAGAAACAGGCAGTGTTGTTCAGTACTTTGTCCTTTTCAATGTCCACTGCATAGACATTGCCACATCTTTTGGCTATCAACAAAGTATGATCTTCAATGATCTTCTCTATAAACTTCTGGCCTTCTGGTGATATGATCTTGCATGCTGTCTTTGTGAAAAAGGAAGAATATCCTTTATCACACATTTGAGACACACTTAGCAAGTTGTACTCAAGGTTTTCAACCAGATTGACCTTGTCAAACTGTATTTTTCCAGAGGAGACATTGCCATGTCCTAGCACATATCCCTTAGCATTGTTCCCAAAGGATACATATCTTTCTCTTTGACTGATAAAGTTGTTTATCAGGTATCTGCATCCTGTCATGTGCATTGAGCCTCCACTGTCCACATACCAAATGCTATTTAAGCCTCTGGAGACCCTCTGCACAAAGTAGCAAATTAGTTAGATTTAGGAACCCAAGCCAATTTGGCTTTGGGTTTGCTCTTGAGAACAATAACAGTTTGTTCCTGACCAGGTTGAGGAATCCATGTCTTTTTGGCAATGGATTTTTCATTAAGAGCACTGGTGGTATCCTTTTGAGGACCACCATTGTAACACCTGGCCCATCTCACCTCCAATATTGTCCGCTTTACCCATCCAGAGCTCACGGATTTGTTTTTGGTTGCCCAAGTGGAGACTTCCCAGGAGGTCACCCATCCTGGAATTTCTCCCACCTGAGCACGCTTAACTGTGGAGTTCTCCTCTCATCCACTAACATTAAGCCCCAAAACGCGTTGGTGATTTAAGAGGCAAGACATTACTTATGAACCAAGGATCTCTCCTGGCCACGAACGATGTGGGATTTTCCCGGGGTGTCACATTCGACTGTAACATCACACAAATTTTCTTTATATATATATATAGAACTCCCTCGTTTATTCATCCGATTCATGTTTACAGTATCTTTACCATCCATTTTGTTAATTTTTTTTGTTTAAATAATGACGTATAATCAATATTAAATTGGATTGTATTAAATTCTGATTTAAAAACGTTAAAAAAAATGTTTGCCTGTGCCAGGATTCGACCCGAGTCCCTGGCGGGCTAAACCTTAACCACACCACACAAACCACTACACCATTTGGTGTTTTGTGATGTTAATTAAAACCAATTAAACTTAAACCCTTTCAAGGTCCCTTAGTCAAACATGAAAAGTCAAACGTAGTCTCCTAGTCAAGTCAAGTCAAAGTGTTAGTAAATATGGTCTTCTAGTCAAGTCAAAGTTGTTCCTAAATTCTAGCCTAGTCAAAGTAGTCCCTAATTACAACTCCAAGTTTTCACTATAAATACACTAGTCTACCATTCAACTCTTTATACCATTCAAAAAAAAAAAAAAAAAACATTATTATCCCATCTCCCATATACTAAAGTTTTCATCCGTCATTATCTCCTCTAGCTAGTTTCGAGTTTTCCAAGGCATTATTACTAAGTGTTTGCACGCTCAATAAAACGCACGAACTCGTTATGCACCTAAGGTGAGTTTACATAGCCCCTTTTACCATTTCACTATTTTGGGGTGAAACATGTTTAAACATTTTATACACTATCATTTACTCATTCTTACATTGTTGAAACTTGTGATTCAATTACACTATCATTTACTCATTCTATCATTTGACTTTAACAAAGACACATTACAATCATTAACATTGATCAAGCCGACTGTCTAGATTATAGCGCTATAGGTCTGACAAACCCATCCCCCCGCATAAATTCAGGGATGATCGATAACAGTTACACTTTTACTAACTTGCGAGTTAGGTCTCAGTCGACACAAGGTTTGATTGTACAAAAGACGCATTGTTACATGTCGGACTCATATTCTATCATTACTCATTATTATACTTCAACTATGATTGCTATACATCATATTGTTTTCAACTATATGCAAAACCTATGTATTCTCACCAACTATTTATAGTTGACCCCCCATCTTTCCAACTTAACATGTTTCAGGTTATAGTGTGCTTGAAGATTAGTTAATGCTTGAAGATGTGTATCTAGTATTTTTCATTTTGATGTACAAAATTCTTTAGAACAATTGTATGTAATTTATTTAAATCAATTATTGAAATTTATTATTTACCATGAGCTACTGAACAATCATCAATACGTGACACCTCGATGTTTCCGCCATCGGTTGGGGTGTTACAGATTGGTATCAGAGCCATGGTTATAGGGAATTAGGTTATTAGAAAAATAATCTAGTCTATAACCATAGGATTATAATCAGTACTTGCTCCTTTTACTTGCAACCATACTTTTTTCTATTCTCTATCTCCCTCCTACTTCTTATCCCTACTTTAGTCCTTACAAGAAGATTGTTCTCCATCACAAGTTCTACTCTTAGACTAATAGGACAAATCCTTAGGTTTAGCCTGAACCACCTTGAAGATCTCGTCGAAGTTCTAGATTTTAATAACGAACACGTGCAATCTGGAAGGGTGAACGCCTGTATTCTGAGTTTTCTGTCTAGGACTGGCATTGCGCATAAATCCCAATCAGACGAGGGACCCGGATGCCTACCTGGGAATTCTCGGGATGAGTGTTCACTTATAGGCTAAAGCATGTCTTCACTATGTTATTAGAATCTAGAAGTTTTGATAAGTCAACGTTTTCGTTTATTCGTTTTAATTAATGAATAAATGATTACACTCACTTTCCTTAAACTAAGCTCTAAAATCTCAAAATTTTACAGCTTTAATCAATCTCATTTCATAACCATCTATGGATTTCACAATCACACTTCACCTTACCATCTTAGCCACTTTTTTAATATTCAACACCCTACCCAAATCATATTATTTCATTTCTCCACATGTTACTTATTTTTAAAAACTATAACCTCATACCTTAGCACAAACTAAAGATTTCTAAATCCTGTTGTATTTTCATTACCTAGTAACTTTACAAAGTACATATTTTTGTCAAAAGATGTCCTCGAACTTAAATTCAATTGTTTATTTATTGACGTAACAAACAATTTTCTATATAATGCTTTAAACTATTAAAAATCACTTAATAGAACCTTGATCTTCAAAACCTAATGTCATGTTTGAAATCTCCAACTAACGGGAATATTTTAATCAAAGCCCACTTAGCTTGTACTATTTAACAACTTTTGCTTTATGTATAAAACCAATTTTGAAAATAAGATTTTTTTTATCCATAGGAATAATATCTAGTCTCTAAATTCTCCATCGGCACTCACTCATTTTCAACTTGTTCAAATTTTTACAATATTTGGCATATACCACAATCATATTTTCTTATACACTTGATTATAACCTTTGATCCAAACCCCAAAATTTACACTGCTACATAATCTCCTTACTATAAAATAAACTCTTTATCAACTATCTTCACATTCACTATCTCTCACAACCTTGATTCTGCTTCAAGATTTTTCATCATCCTCTCAAGAACTAAATTCATATCCTTCACTTTCGCACACATGAGCTAGTTACCCATGATAACCAATCTATTGAAACTTGATTGTGTGTTGCATCAAGCATAATCCTTAGTTATACATGAGGATTCAACTATCTACCATATTTGAACATTTGAAGCTAGAATTCATGGAATATAAACTATTTGCTATAGACACACCTAGAGTCATTAACCTTGTCTAGGGCAACTCTATTACAACTCGTATGCTATACTTGATACTTGATTGCTTACATGTACATATTATCAATTTGCAATTCATGTGTGTAATAATTGGTACACTTAATCAAACAACTGATAGAGGATGAAGTACTTGCTCAACAGTTAGTAGAGTACCAAATAACCTACTCAACGATTGGTAGAGGTCATTATGCCTGCTCAACAGTCGGTAGAGGCCCTACAACCTGCTCAACGACTGGTAGAGGCTATCGCACCTGCTCAACAATCGGTAGAGGTTCTTACTCACTGACTGGTAGAGGTCTTTTTCTTGATCAACAGTTGGACTTATTTTTTGATACATTGTATACGATTCAATCACAAGGCTATTTTGCATTACTTACATGTGTGTTTAGAGTCATAGAAGGACACAAAACCGTAATGTAAGGTAAATTGGTGATTGCGGTCCGGAACGTAATCATGAATTTACAGGTACATTAAGGTAGTGTGAAATTCTATTAAGGTTTTTGGAGATACCCCGTATGTTTTTGAAGTATCAGAGGTGTGATGGGTTAGCTGCGGTACACCCTATATATAAACACTAATGATACGTGGAAAGGGATACTGTAGGGCCAGACCAATAACAAACCCTAGTTATTTGGTAGTCCATCTAGCATTTATGGTTATCTTATACATTCCTTAAACTCTTACCCTACTCTGAACCATAGTCACCCTAACTATCCTCAACACTATTCAAATGTTTCTTCTTAAAATAAACTTCAGGACGAAGTTCCTAAAAGTAGGGGAGACTGTAACATCACACAAATTTTCTTTATATATATATATATACATAGAACTCCCTCGTTTATTCATCCGATTCATGTTTACAGTATCTTTACCATCCATTTTGTTAATTTTTTTTGTTTAAATAATGACGTATAATCAATATTAAATTGGATTGTATTAAATTCTGATTTAAAAACGTTAAAAAAAATGTTTGCCTGTGCCAGGATTCGAACCCGAGTCCCTGGCGGGCTAAACCTTAACACACCACACAAACCACTACACCATTTGATATTTTGTGATGTTAATTAAAACCAATTAAACTTAAACCCTTTCAAGGTACCTTAGTCAAACCTGAATAGTCAAACGTAGTCTCCTAGTCAAGTCAAGTCAAAGTGTTAGTAAATATGGTCTTCTAGTCAAGTCAAAGTTGTTCCTAAATTCTAGCCTAGTCAAAGTAGTCCCTAATTACAACTCCAAATTTTACACTATGAATACACTAGTCTACCATTCAACTCTTTATACCATTAAAGAAAAACATTATTATCCCATCTCCCATATACTAAAGTTTTCATCCGTCATTATCTCCTCTAGCTAGTTTCGAGTTTTCCAAGGCATTATTACTAAGTGTTTGCACGCTCAATAAAACGCACGAACTCGTTATGCACCTAAGGTGAGTTTACATAGCCCCTTTTACCATTTCACTATTTTGGGGTGAAACATGTTTAAACATTTTATACACTATCATTTACTCATTCTTACATTGTTGAAACTTGTGATTCAATTACACTATCATATACTCATTCTATCATTTGACTGTAACAAAGACACATTACAATCATTAACATTGATCAAGCCGCCTGTTTAGATTATAGCGCTACAGGTCTGACAAACCCATCCCCCCGCATAAATTCAGGGATGATCGAAAACAGTTACACTTTTACTAACTTGCGAGTTAGGTCTCAGTCGACACAAGGTTTGATTGTACAAAAGACGCATTGTTACATGTCGGACTCATATTCTATCATTACTCATTATTATACTTCAACTATGATTGCTATACATCATATTGTTTTCAACTATATGCAAAACCTATGTATTCTCACCAACTATTTATAGTTGACACCCCATCTTTCCTACTTAACATGTTTCAGGTTATAACGTGCTTGAAGATTAGAGTTAATGCTTGAAGATGTGTATCTTGTATTTTTCATTTTGATGTACAAAATTCTTTAGAACAATTGTATGTAATTTATTTAAATCAATTATTGAAATTTATTATTTACAATGAGCTACTAAACAATCATCAATACGTGACACCTTGATGTTTCCGCCATCGGTTGGAGTGTTACAACCATCAACCCTGGTCATCAGTAGTTGTACCATGTTCATGAGATCTTTTATCTCAGCAGTTTGTGAAACTGCTGATGATGTAGGTCTAGCTACTGAAGGAGAATTTTGAGAAAAAGACTTTTGTTGAGATTTTATCTTTTTCTAAGAAAAGGTGTTTACTGGTTGTAGTTTCCAGGGAGAAAAAGTTTCTTTAAAATCATTTTTGATTTGTTTTCCCACAACCAGTTGTGAAATTTTCTTGTTGTACTGATTTCCTTTTCTATATCTACAAAATTCTGTCTTGTGGTTGTGTAACCTCACGAATTTTCCCATTTATTTTGCATTAAAGTATTTCCCAATCCATGATATAAAGTCTAATTTATTTCTAAGTATTCTTATCTTTATCCGTGCACTCTATTTTTCGAAGTTCTTTTTATCTTTGTACTAAAAAAAAAAAAAATCTTCAATCATGACATATGTCCTATCCTAATTCTATTTATAAAATCGTCATTTTATAAGACGGTGTTTTTTTTTTATTTTCTAATTCAAACTAATGATTTTTTTTATTTCTTAAATAAAGCCTTGAGTCAAATAGTCAAAGTTCTAGTCAAAGTCTTAGTCAAACAGTCAAAGTCATAGTCAAATAGTCAATTCATCATAAAACCTTACTTTATTGTGTTGACCAACTTTAATGGCTAATTGAATCCAAAACTAGTATAAAAACCCACCTATGACCCATTATACTTTGCACCTCTAAATCAATTGTTTCAATCCGATTAAACTTTCCCTCATACTTTTCTTCTATAGTCTATTACTTCTACAATTGAAGCTTTGATTATAAGCTCTTGTAATTGGCAACTTTGGGGCTACACATATTCTATTTCTCGAGACTTAATACTTTGTTAAGGTGAGTTTACGTAACCATGTTTATGCAATTCTTCATACTTGCAACATTATACTTAAGCAATTCTACATGCATGTCTAGTTGAAACTTTAATGCCTCATGAATTAGACAACAACAACAGTTTCAACGAGTTTCAACGAGTTTCAACATTACATAATCATTAGCTATGGCCAAGCCGGCGATACTCAATAATAGATCTATTGGATTGACAATCCCACCCGGATACGTGTACCTCCTACATAGGTAGCGTGGGTGATTGTTATCGTTCCAACATATTATTAAGGTGAACCGTGGATGACGGGATGGACCTAAACTAGTCGGAGGTTTGATTATGTCGATTCAACATATTATGTTTATTCATGTAGACTTAAAATTACGATAGACATATGAATTGCTAAACTTTTATTCTTAAACTTAATTGCTTGACATGGCTTATGTATTCTCACCAACTTCTAGTTGACCCCCCCATTTTTCCAAACTCAACAGGAAATACTGATGCTTGAAGTCTAGAGCTAGCATGAGGAGATATTTGAAGTTTTAAGCTTTGTTTGATTATTTGATGTAGACTTTAATGTAATTCAATTTTGTAATGAAATAAAGGATTATTTAAACATATGTATTACCATGAGCTACTGAACAATCATCAATACGTGACATCCCGATGTTTCCGCCATTGGTTGGGGTGTTACAGATTGGTATCAGAGCCATGGTTATAGGGAATTAGGTTATTAGAAAAAAAAATAATCTAAATAACCATAGGATTTTAATCAGTACTTGCTCCTTTTACTTGCAACCTTACTTGTTTATATTCTCTATCCTACTTCTTATCCTTACATTAGTCCCTACAAGAAGAGTGTTCTCCATCACAAGATCTACTCTTAGACTAATAGGACAAATCCTCAGGTTTAGCCTGAACCACCTTGAAGATCTCGTCGAAGTTCTAGATTTTAATAACGAACACGTGCAATCTGGAAGGGTGAATGCCTGTATTCTGAGTTTTCTGTCTAGGACTGGCATTGCGCATAAATCCCAATCAGACGAGGGACTCGGATGCCTACCTGGGAATTCTCAGGTTGAGTGTTCACTTATAGGCTAAAGCATGTCTTCATTATGTTATTAGAATCTAGAAGTTTTGATAAGTCAACGTTTTCGTTTATTCGTTTTAATTAATGAATAAATGATTACACTCACTTTCCTTAAACTAAGCTCTAAAATCTCAAAATTTTACAGCTTAAATCAATCTCATTTCATAACCATCTATGGATTTCACAATCACACTTCACCTTACCATCTTAGCCACTTTTTAAATATTCAACACCCTACCCAAATGATATTATTTCATTTCTCCACATGTTACTTATTTTTTTTTAAAAACTATAACCTCATACCTTAGCACAAACTAAAGATTTCTAAATCCTGTTGTATTTTCATTACCTAGTAACTTTACAAAGTACATATTTTTGTCAAAAGATGTCCTCGAACTTAAATTCAATTGTTTATTTATTGACGTAACAAACAATTTTCTATATAATGCTTTAAACTATTAAAAATCACTTAATAGAACCTTGATCTTGAAAACCTAATGTCTTGTTTGAAATCTCCAACTAACGGGAATATTTTAATCAAAGCCCACTTAGCTTGTACTATTTAACAACTTTTGCTTTATGTATAAAACCAATTTTGAAAATAAGATTTTTTTTCCATAGGAATAATATCTAGTCTCTAAATTCTCCATCGACACTCACTCATTTTCAACTTGTTCAAATTTTTACAATATTTGGCATATACCACAATCATGTTTTCTTATACACTTGATTATAACCTTTGATCCAAACCCCAAAATTTACACTGCTACATAATCTCCTTACTATAAAATAAACTCTTTATAAACTATCTTCACATTCACTATCTCTCACAACTTTGATTCTGCTTCAAGATTTTTCATCATCGTCTCAAGAACTAAATTCATATCCTTCACCTTCTCACACATGAGCTAGTTACCCATGATAACCAAACTATTGAAACTTGATTGTGTGTTGCATCAAACGTAATCCTTAGTTATACACGAGGATTCGATTATCTACCATATTTAAACATTTGATACTAGAAATCATGGAATATAAACTATTTGCTATAGACACACCTAGAGTTATTAACCTTGTCTAGGACAACACTATTACAACTCGCATGCTATGCTTGATACTTGATTGTTTATATGTACATATTATCAATTTGCAATTTATGTGTGAAATAATTGGTACACTTAATCAAACAACTGGTAGAGGATGAAGTACTTGCTCAACAGTTAGTTGAGTACCAAATAACCTACTCAACGATTGGTAGAGGTCATCATGCCTGCTCAACAGTCGGTAGAGGCCCTACAACCTGCTCAACGACTGGTAGAGGCTATCGCACCTGCTCAACAATCGGTAGAGGTTCTTACTCACTGACTGGTAGAAGTCTTTTTCCTACTCAACAGTTGGACTCATTTTTGGATATATTGTAAACGATTCAATCACAAGGTTATTTTGCATTACTTACATGTGTGTTTAGAGTCATAGAAGGACACAAAACCCTAATGTACGGTAAATTGGTGATTTCGGTCCGGAACGTAATCATGAATTTACAGGTACGTTAAGGTAGTGTGAAATTCTATCAAGGTTTTTGGTAGATAACCAATTATAAACTCTAGTTACCTGTTTAGTATTTCTATAGTCAATTAACTCATGCATTTCTTTTAGGATTTCTAAAACTTAAGATTCTTATTCGCCTTGCGATTCCAAGACACACCTAATCCTACCCTTAAAACTCACAGATAACAAACCTCTTATCCAAATTATTCGAAAGCAGATTATTCTATAAATTCATGTCGTGCCTTAACCCAAAATTTTCAAAACCACGGCTGCCTTAATTTCTACCCAACCATCATCAAACCTGTGTTTTTAAATAACTTCGGGACGAAGTTTCCAAAAGTAGGGGAGACTGTAACCTCACGAATTTTCCCATTTATTTTGCATTAAAGTATTTCCCAATCCATGATATAAAGTCTAATTTATTTCTAAGTATTCTTATCTTTATCCGTGCACTCTATTTTTCTAAGTTCTTTTTATCTTTGTACTAAAAAAAAAAAAATCTTCAATCATGACATATGTCCTATCCTAATTCTATTTATAAAATCGTCATTTTATAAGACGGTGTTTTTTTTTTATTTTCTAATTCAAACTAATGATTTTTTTTTATTTCTTAAATAAAGCCTTGAGTCAAATAGTCAAAGTCCTAGTCAAAGTCTTAGTCAAACAGTCAAAGTCATAGTCAAATAGTCAATTCATCATAAAACCTTACTTTATGGTGTTGACCAACTTTAATGGCTAATTGAATTCAAAACTAGTATAAAAACCCACCTATGACTCATTATACTTTGCACTTCTAAATCAATTGTTTCAATCCGATTAAACTTTCCCTCATACTTTTCTTCTATAGTCTATTACTTCTACAATTGAAGCTTTGATTATAAGCTCTTGTAATTGGCAACTTTGGGGCTACACATATTCTATTTCTCGAGACTTAATACTTTGTTAAGGTGAGTTTACGTAACCATGTTTATGCAATTCTTCATACTTGCAACATTATACTTAAGCAATTCTACATGCATGTCTAGTTGTAAACTTTAATGCCTCATGAATTAGACAACAACAACAGTTTCGACGAGTTTCAACGAGTTTCAACATTACATAATCATTAGCTATGGCCAAGCCGGCGATACTCAATAATAGATCTATTGGATTGACAATCCCACCCGGATACGTGTACCTCCTACATAGGTAGCGTGGGTGATTGTTATCGTTCCAACATATTATTAAGGTGAACCGTGGATGACGGGATGGACCTAAACTAGTCGGAGGTTTGATTATGTCGATTCAACATATTATGTTTATTCATGTAGACTTAAAATTACGATAGACATATGAATTGCTAAACTTTTATTCTTAAACTTAATTGCTTGACATGGCTTATGTATTCTCACCAACTTCTAGTTGACCCCCCCATTTTTCCAAACTCAACAGGAAATACTGATGCTTGAAGTCTAGAGCTAGCATGAGGAGATATTTGAAGTTTTAAGCTTTGTTTGATTATTTGATGTAGACTTTATTGTAATTCAATTTTGTAATGAAATAAAGGATTATTTAAACATATGTATTACCATGAGCTACTGAACAATCATCAATACGTGACATCCCGATGTTTCCGCCATCGGTTGGGGTGTTACAGGTTGAACAGACCACAAATTTCAAATTCTTTTGCCTCTTCTTTTTCATTTAAAGGCAAGTTTCTGACTGTCTTGATTGGTTTTAGGTCATCAGTAGTTTTCAGGTTCTCAACTCTTGATGTAGATGAAACTACTGATGGCTTAAAGTCAGATATTAACAGTACTTCTGAAGAACTTTCTTTATGAGTTTTTAGAAAGTTTTCATGGAAAGATGTGCATTCTTTCTCTTCAGAAGTTTCATCTGAAATAATTTTTCTCCCATCTTCAGTAGTTTTGGGGGAAAAATCTGTTGGTGTTTCAGTGTGATTGTACCCTATGCCAAACCTAACATTTGAAGCACTTTGTTTGTTTAGCAACAGTTGGTACCCCTTACAAGATTCTACCCATTTTTCACAAGTGACCTTGGTGTCAGAAAGCTCTTTTCTAACATTTCCTAGGTCATCTATCATTATTTTAAGTTGTGCTTGGGTTTCAATAGCATTGTTAGTTAATTTAGAATTTTCTTTTGCTTTTGCAGCAAGTTTTCTTTCCAAATCACATTTCATCTGAGTGAATTTTCTCTCAGAGTCATTTGCTTTGCCTTGTAAGTGCACATTGGTCTCTCTTATGAGAGCAAAAGATTCTTTACATGAAGTTGAACAAAGTTTTGTTAAAGATGAGATTTTGAGGTGCAGCCCTCAAATGCCATTAAGGCAAAATTCTTTCTGCCATTGTCAGGTTCTCCCCAGTTGATGTCAAACATTTTGTTGTCTGCATCAGGATTACACTCTGTGGTGTCAAAAGGAAGACTGCTCCAGTCAACATACCCTGAGGTGAACAAGCTTTGTTGTGAGGGTTGCTGAGTCTGTGGAGGTTGTTGAGCAGTTGGAATGGGAGGGATTGATTGTTGGCTCTGCATCTGTTGAGCAGGCATTTGTACATATTGTACTTGTGGCACATATTGGATTTGTGGAGCTTGTGCCTGTACAAAATGTGCACTCCCCTGTGTTCCATTATTCCTATTATAACTAGGGTTATACAGATTTCCAGACTGAGATTGGTTGTAGCTAGAGCTTCTACACTCTCTAGCAAAGTGTGCCAACTTCTGACACTTGTGACATCTAAGTTTAGATTTGTCAAAACCAATTTTTGTAGAACTGTTAAGTCCTGGAAATTTTCTTCCTGACCTTTTGTAAAATTTGTTTGTTTTGATACTTAACATGGCCAGTTGGTGTAAAATGTCCATTTCTTCTAAGTCATCATTGCTGAAATTTTTTAAATCATCCATGATGAACACACATGTTATCAGCATTTTGACTGTTTTCTTCACTGTCATAACCTGGGAATGATCTTTCAGATGAGATCCCAGCAGTTATGTCAATGTGGTCAAAAGATCCAAAACTATTTTAACAAGTAGGTGAATCTTGTCCCAATAGTGCTGTACTACCTTGTAGATAGTCATCAGCAGTTTTACCAGAACTTTGTAATTTCTTCTTTTGATCGATTTCTCTTTCAAAAGTTAATAATCTCCCATGTAATTTTGTAAGAGTGAGGGAGCTAAAGTCTGGTGAAGATCTTAAGACTATAGAATATGTTTCCCATTTTTTAGGTAAAGACCTTAAAAATCTATGAAGCATAGATACATTTGTGTAGGTCTTACCATTTAATTTTAGCTCAGATATTAATGAGGAGAATCTTTCAAATTGTTGAGTTAAAGTTTCCCCATTTATGTGAGCAAAAGTTTCATATTGTTGAGCTAGGATTTCTCTGGTGTTGGCAATCACCTCTTCAGTTCCTCCAAACTATTCTTTGAGGCAGTCCCAAAGCTCTTTGGCACTATCACAATGTAATAGGCCAGAGTAGATTTCATTTGGGAGTGCCATAGCCAACATAAAGAAAGCTTTAGCATCAAGCTCAAGTTATAGGAAATCATCATCTGTATAGTCTTTTGGGTCTTTTGGTATTTTTTCTTTAGTTTCAAGATTGATATTTACTGGTTTGTGAGGACCATATATCACAGATTTCCAGCAACCACTGTTGGTCTGTGATAATGTATGTGCCATTCTCCTTTGCCATATATTGTATTCATTTCTTACTAGCATAGCAGGTTTATTGGCAGAACCAGTATTATGAGGATCCATTTTAAAGAGTATTGATTTGTCAAAAATCTCTTAAAGTGATGGATGTTGATAAAAGTGAACTTTTAATCCTTTATTGAATATCAATAAGAGCCTGTGTCTAATTCTCAATGTGTTAGATTGATATGTGATCAGATAAACCAGTGCTCTGATACCAATTGTTGGATCAGTAATGCTCTTGATGTGTTGCTTGCTAGTGAACACTTACGTGTTTAGCAAGTTCAATCAGATTTGCTCAGCGGAATGATAAGTAAAGTTACACTATCAACTGGAGTTATTACTCCCCTTGGATGTTTGAAAACTAAAGAAAAGTATTTAATGAGAATCTAAGTATAGAATGAGAATGAATACTTAAACAGATTCTCAGTAAATGAAATAGAAAGAACAATAAGAACAATAATAAGCTTTGAAGGATTTCTGTATTAATCAAAATCAATAATAAAACAGAGGGGATGAACCCATCTATTTATAGATTTACATATACATGCACCTTGTTAAAAGTAAGTCAGTAACAAGTTGCATTCTTGGAACTTGTACAAAAAGATAAAGTAATACTAAACTAATAAACTACTGAAACATAAGTCGGTTAAAAAGATTCTTGAACAAGAGTTGATGAATGACAAACTACTGATGAGTAGTTTGTCTTTAGTAGTTCTTCAATGAACTGTCTGGTTAGACTTCAGAACTTCTGATACTTCTTCTTCAGTATTTGTTGAATCCTTCTTCAGTACTTTAGTCTTTTTTCTTCAGTAGTTCTATACTTAGGATATTTTGCAGAAGTGAATTAGACTAAGGTTTACAAAAGTGGTTTCACCAATCCTTTTTGTCCTAACAAGAGTATAACAAGCTGCGTAAATGGCTTCATTCCAGAACATTACTGGAAGGTTAGAATCCGTAAGCATTGTTCTAGCCGCTTCAATTAGAGTCCTGTTTTTACGTTCTGTGACACCGTTCTGTTGAGGGGTATACGGAGCACTATATTCATGATGAATTCCTTTGTCTTCACAAAGAGCATCCATCTGTGCGTTCTTGAACTCCGTCCCATTATCACTCCTAATTCTCTTGATCTTTAAACCATAGACATTTTCTAATCGAGTGAACAGAACCTTCAGATTATTAAACGTGTCACTCTTATGTGCAAGCACATAACCCATGAAAATCTGGAATAGTCATCGGTAACCACAAGACAGTACAATTCACCAGCATGACTTTTACGCTTGATCGGTCCGAATAGATCCATGTGCAAACGCTCAAGTGGTAACTCAACTGAATTGACTTTCTTTGGTTTGTGGGATTGCTTGTGCTGCTTTCCTTTCTTGCAACTCACACACTTGTCATTCAAATGGAAATGTTTAATATTTACGCCTTCGACAAGTTTATTCTTCACCAGATGATTCATTTTTCCAAGGTGAATGTGTCCAATCCTCCTATGCCACATGATAGATTCTTTTTCAGTAGCCTTGGAGAGGAAACACATGACTTGGCCTTGGGTTATCATGGCCTTTGACATGTCGAGAATGTACAGATTGTTCACTCTCGGTGCTTTAAGCATTACCCACTCTTCTGGAAGTACGAATCCTGGCTTGAGAATGTAGCAAGATTTGTCGTCAAAGAATACAGAGAACTGCTTATCACAAATTTGACTGACACTGAGCAGATTATAGTCTATTTGCTTCACGTACGAAATCTTCTCAAAACTCACGATACCATTACTCACACTACCCTCCATAGTAATGTATCCTCCTTTGTTCCCAGCAAATGCTACGTATCCGCCATTGATATTTTGTGATACCCCGCAAATTTAGGTTCTCACTTTAACTAAACTCTAGTTACGTTCCTTGCATTATACTTAACTAGGGTTAGCTAGATAGGACACACGTTGCATTGTTGTGAGTTAATAACTGTATACACGATTAGTGAACCTCGGACGTTGGTGAATAATGAAGTTTAATAATTATGAGTTAACTGATTTGGATTGATTGTGATTACGTGCTTCTGTGATACTCGGTGAAAGTATGTGCAAACCATATGTGATTATGTGAACTTAAACCGAATACGTTAATAAGAATCGTTAAAGGTGGACCATTAGGATGATTGGGGTCTTAACACATGGGGTTACACTTTTACGGTCCGAAATAGCGAAAACGTCGAAGGAAAACACGTCGGGTGACGAAATAGGCCACCCACGCGGGCCAAGGCTCACAGGGAGCGAGCGCCCGCTCGCCGGTACCTGACGTTTCTAAACCGCCTTAAACACCTATTTAAGCAACCTTAAGCCTCTTGTATCACCTAAACTCAAACCCTAATCGTCCCTACTGCCTCACTTACGAAATATTAACCCCAAACAACCTGCTAAGGCGCAAGAACATCGATTGGGAAGCTCCAAAGGCGTTCGGTTGATTGTATCGAAGAGCTTGGGGTATAATCCTTAATCCTTTACGCTTTAATCTTATTCTTATGTTATAAAAATAATATAACAAGGTTTGTCCAGGTCTGAAAGCTTTTGATAATTATTAAAACTTGAGGTTTTTGAAGATTAAACAAATTAAACATGATGATAGGCGATTAGTAATATCATAGGTTACTTGTTGCGCAAGTCGTTGAAGTTTTAATCACTAAAGTTGTAATCTTTGCATGTATAATGATAGAATCTGATCGCAATAGGCATTAGGAATGTTTGGTAATGGTTATTGGTGATTGTTGATTGTTTGCATGCACACGGTAGTCGTTTAAAGAAAGATTTAGGCGTAACTAAAATCTGGACAGAATGATTAGATGAACTTATAGGGGCTGTAACACGACTTTAACATGATGATTTTGGTATTTTATTTGCATGGTTAACTCACACCTGGTCTTAGCTTTTCATAATGGGTAAAATCAAGTGATTTGGACGTCGGTTGAGTCGTTTTTGGAATTTTCTTTGAAAATAGGTCATATCAGAATTTCGGGTTAATAAACTGAGTCGACTTTGAATCATCATACCTCGAGTTTTGTAAAGAGTTGGGTTATGAAATTTTTACAGAAGGTTAACATTTGAGTAATTTGAGTTTTCCAAGTGGATTCATCCCGTTTGGATAAATACATAATTTTTGGGAATTTTTCTACCAAACTGACCTGTTATGAATGTTTTCTGATCATAGCTGTGTTGAACGTATTTTAATTATTTCTGTGTTTGGATTTAAGACAAAGAAAAAATAGGGGTTGTTAAGTGAATTCCAAAGAATATTCAGTAAAACTTTGGGAGGTTAACTCACTGATTTACTATTATAAATAAATTAATTTTGATGACGCACAATCTGTCCTAAAAACACAGATTGTGTATTATGTGCTTATGTGGTTAATTGAAGTCATAGGTGTTATGTAATTGATGTGTAGCTGAACGGGCACTTGTATGAGACGCATATGGAATGTGAAAACTGATCATAACCAACATATTCACCAACGAGTCCGTAGGGTTTACTATTGCATGTAGAGTCACTAGGTGTCACCTACGCACTTTTGAACGTTTAAACGCATTGGACAAACGAGTTATATGGTGTAATGATATTACGCCTATACTTACTTAGTGACACTTATATTAGGGTGTTGGTAGCATACTTTACTTGCGGTTTGGATTTCTTTTGCTTGCACACTAAGGTGAGTTTCACTACTCTTTTTCTCAAAAGCATGCGTCTCGGGTCAGAGACAACTTTGGTAAACATTTTCTAGTCCAGTTTGGGACTACTCAGGTATTGACTCCTTGTGTGGGTCGGTTTTACGATTCCATGTGTGGATCGGGTTTTTGATCAGTTTAAAACTTATTGGTCCTTTGTAAACTAAACACTCTATCATTGGAAAGTCCTTGCATATTATTGGGTTAATCGCTGGAGGCGAGCGGGGTATTAGTTGATAGCGCTATTAGGTTGTGCAGCAACCTCATGTCTGAGGTGCTTGAGGCATGGGCATGAACTTCTGACCACATTTGAGAACTGGTGTTGATAGACACCAGTTATTGAGGCAAATTACTATTTTACTGAAGGTGTCCCAATAATCCTGTTTAGTTACATTGAGTGGGCTAGCTACCCCTGACACACTTAAACTGATAACTCTTGAACATTTTTGGGTCTGGAGGACCTACGTTAATAATTGGCTATGTGGTTTTGGAAACCAGCACATTTTTATACATGTTTGCTTTACTTTGTGAACTCACTAGCTTTATGTTGACACACGATTTACATGCTTTTGCAGGTAGTTAGCTTCCGGTGCCAGGATTAGAAAGCACTGTACACTTCACTGCATTTGGGGTCTTGGGCATACACATAAATTACATATTATGCTTTTACCTTTTCTCTCATATGGTTTTAATTTGGGCGCGTTGTTTTGCGCATGGTTTTTAAAAAGTTTAAATTTGGTTTACGCTTCCGCAGCTTAACAAAACTTGGTTTTTGAAAACGAACTAAATGGTTTGGGCATTTAGAGTTCGTTCATGTGACTTATGGCTATGGGATCCTGGTTTGTCATGCGCCTCGCGGCATAAACCCCGCAGTGGAAATTTGAGGGTGTGACAGATTGGTATCAGAGCCATTGGTTATAGTGAACTAGGACTGCATGTTGAGTCTAGTCTATAATCATCATAGCATAAGTACACTCACAACTTAAGTGCACAACTAGCTTTTAGCTACACATACCTACAACATATGATTTCAGGAGGTATGTTATCTTCTATTTCTAGATCTAGTTCTGAACACGTCAATGGTGGGAACCTAGGGTTACACCAGGTGACGCATCATGGATGAGGAAACAACAAATGTACAAGGGAGGGAGCCCTTGCGAGCGTTGTGGTGCACGTACACAAGAAGCTGCACGATGTGCATGACGTGGTACCATTTAACCAAATCAAATTGAAGAAATTCAAATACTGAGACTTATTCTTTTCACTAAGCAAGGAGACAATTAGTTTCTGTTCCTTGTTACTTGATCTTTCTTACCTTCATTCAAAACTCAGACGAGACTGGGTTACACATATAGAATTCATTTCTTACTCTAGTACCTTACGCCTAGTGCGAGCGGGCGAATGTATGACTGCATATCCTGGTCTCTCATGAGCATATGGTAGGTTCATGGGAACACATTAGATCGGGGCTTGTTACACACACTCTTGGGGAGTTATGTAAAGCCTGCGACGTAGTGCAACATCACAAGGGAAGATGAAACCTACTAATGGCTGATAGCCATGATTGGAGGAACGAGTGGTACAGCTTACCACTAAACTGGCTTACATAGGACTAGAGGAGGAGACTGTACGTGAAGTGAACCATGTAACACTGACACCAAGAAAGAGGAGGAAGAAGGGATGGAAGGGGAACCTGAGCAGGACGAGCATATGGAAAGTGATGATGAAGGCTCTACTATCTAGACAGAGCATGGCGAAGATTGGCTCTTACCTTTTTCTTACCTGTATTTTCTTTTCTTTTCCCTTGTTAACTTAGATAAGACTGAGTTTTTATGATCAACGATAGGGCGGTTGAAGCCCTCGCCTCTTTCCAACCTATTAAAGATCTATTTTGCTAAATCACTCGTTTCCCCCGACTTCCACATTTGAACTTTCTTATACCTTGAACGCACATGCCACAATAACAACCTGCCATCATATTTTCAAGCCTTTTTATTGGTCGTAAACCTCTATAACTCCAACCGAACTGACAGAGACCGTCTGATTGCTTCGATAGTATAAGTCATTTCCATGAGCATTTGCCCCAGGCAGGATGGGGTAATGTATGCTACATGCACACTCGATGAGTTACAGATACTTGGATGGAGAACGTAGCACCCTATGATGAAATCTAGAAATTTGACGGATGGGTCTGAGATCGAGGCATACACTACCAAGCTACAGGAGTTGGATACTTTGTGCTCGAATCTCATTAACCAACTTTGCCAGCGGATAGAATTTCGGACCAAAAGGGTGGGTCCTTTAGATTCGTGGCTTGGCCACTGCAGCTCACCTACCCAGAATCTAACAAATCGTTCATTCTGGCTCGTAAACACACGGATTAGGCTGTTGAGCATGGTACTTTTCCGAAGCATGGAGCTTCATCTTCTACTTTTGGTGATAGCAAGAGAACGTAGAATAGTGTGAGGTACAAGTCCTTCAACAAACAATAACCACAACGGTAACAACAACAATGGGGGCTCGTGGAATAGCAATTGTGATTGGCTCTGGGGAAGCTAGGACTGATAACAATGTCGTGACGGGTACGACACTCTTGCTTCTATTTTATATGATACTGGTGCAGACTATAGTTTTGTGTCATCAAAACTTAGCAAACAACTAGGGATGGTTCCTACTCTTCTTGATACCCCGTACACCATAGAGTTAGCTGATGGAAAGCCTGTGGAGGTAACCCATATTCATCGTGACTGTAAGCTCGAGTTGGATGAGCAATCGTTTGCCATCAACATTCTACTTATCACCCTTGGAAGCTTTGATCTCGTGGTTGGCATGGACTGGTTGTCCAAGCAACACGCTAAAATTCTCTGTCAGGAGAAGATGGTTCGTATTCCCCCTCCCAAGTGAAGAACTTTTATCTATACAGGGTGATCGTGGTGGTGCCATGGTGGGCATCATCTCCTATCTAAAGGCCCAGAAGTGTATTCGTAAGGGCTGTCCAGCCATTTTGGCTAACATATCAGATACTCGGGTTGAAACTGAAATCAAGATTGAGGACATCCCAGTGGTCCAAGATTTCCCAGATGTCTTCCCAGAGGAATTACCTGGACTTCCACCCGTTCGTTAAGTGGAGTTCCAGATTGATCTTGCACTGGGAGCAGCTCCAATTGAACGCGCACCATACCGCCTAGCACCAGGCGAACTTCAAGAACTATCTACCCAACTCCAAGAGTTATTGGGTAGGGGTTCCATTAGACCTAGTTCTTCGCCATGGGAAGCTCCAGTTATCGTTGTTAAGAAGAAAGATGAGAGTTTCCGCATGTGTATTGATTATCGGGAGTTGAACAAAGTAACAATTAAGAACCGCTACGCTTTGCCTCGTAATGATGACTTGTTCGACCAACTGCAAGGGTCAGGTTTCTATTCTATGATTGACTTGAGGTCAGGATACCATCAGCTGAGAGTCGGAGAGGAGGATGTGGCAAAGACAGCCTTTCGAACTCGTATGGACATTATGAGTTTTTGGTGATGCCATTTGGATGCACCGGCTGTGTTCATTGTTCCGATGAACCATGTGTGCAAACCCTATTTGGACAAATTCATCATAGTGTTCATAGATGACATACTGATTTATTCCAAGAGCAGGGAAGAGCGCGAGGAACACCTGCAACTGATCTTGGAACTATTGAGAAAGGAGCAGTTGTATGCAAGATTCTCTAAATGTGACTTTTGGATTCGAGAAGTCCAATTTCTTGGACATGTGGTCAACGAGGCAGGAATACATGTTGACCCCGCCAAGATTGACGCTATGAAAAAGTGGGAGGCTCCTAGGACCCCTACTGAGGTGCGCCAATTTCTTGGTCTCGCGGGATACTATCGTAGATTCATTGAGGGATTCTCTAAGATCGCTCAACCTCTCACCGCCCTAACACAGAAAGGCATTACCTATAAGTGGGGAGATGCCCAAGAATCTGGTCAAAACTTTGCAGTGCACCGATACTATCGCTACCTGAGGGAACAGAGGACTTTGTGGGGTACTGTGATGCGTCTATCCAAGGGTTAGGATGTGTGCTAATGCAGCGTGATAAGGTGATCGCGTGTGCTTCACGTCAATTGAAGGTTCATGAGAAGAATTACACCACCCATGACTCGGAACTGGGAGCAGTGGTCTTTGCTCTAAAGATCTGGAGGCATTTCCTCTATAGGACAAAGTGTACGATCTACACTGACCACAAGAGCCTCCAACACATATTTGATCAGAAGGAGCTGAACATGCGACAACGTCGATGGGTCGAGCTTCTGAATGATTATGACCGTGCCATCAAATTTCATGCAGGGAAAGCTAATGTAGTAGCTGATGCCCTCAATCGTAAGGAAACGAAACCTAAACGGGTGCGAGCTTTACAACCCACTATACATTCTAATCTTCCTGATAAGGTACGTGAAGCCCAGGGCAAGACTTGAAAGAAGAAAACATCGGGCTTGAAACTTCACATGGTGCTGATAAGCACTTGGAACGGAAGACGGATGGTCTTCAATACTTCATGAATCGAGTCTGGATACCACGTTGTGGGATATCAGACAACTGGTGCTCGATGAAGCTCACACCTCTCGATATTCGGTACATCCTGGCTCGGACAAGATGTACCATGATCTCAAAACTCCTTACCGGTGGCCAAACATGAAAGCAGAGATAGTCACTTATGTTAGTAAGTGCTTGACTTGTGCGAAGGTTAAGATTAAATATCAGAAACCTTCAGGCCTACTCCAGCAACCAGAAATCCCTATGGATTTCATCACAAAGCTCCCTAGAACGTCAACTGGCCATACCATGATTTGGGTTTTCGTGGATCGGTTAACCAAATCGGCACACTTTCTGTCAATAAAGGAAACGGACTCGCTGGAGAAACTAGCAAATCTCTACGTCAAGGAGGTAGTCTCTAGGCATGGGGTGCCTACTTCTATTATATCTGATCGCGATGCGCGATTCACTTCTCATTTTTGGACTACTCTCCAAAACGCTTTGGGGACTCGCTTAGATGTGAGTACAGCCTATCACCCACAGACGGATGGACAGAGTGAACGTACCATCCAAACATCGAAAGATCTGCTACGAGCGTGCGTGGTGGATTTTGGCAACAGTTTGGATAAGCACTTGCATTTAATTGAGTTCTCGTATAACAACAGCTATCACACTCCGAAACAGTGTGCGCCTTTTGAGGCACTTCATGGACGCAAGTGTAGGTCTCCCATCTGCTGAACTGGGGTTGGGGATAGCCAACTAACAGGTTCCGAACTCGTGCACGAAACTTCTGAGAGGATAGTGCAAATTAGACACCGAATGGCTGCTGCTCGTGATCGACAGAAAAGCCACGCTGATAAGCGTAGGAAACCTTTGGAGTTCCAGGTTGGGGACAAGATTCTATTGAAGGTGTAACCTTGGAAGGGGTGATACGCTTTGGAAAACGGGGAAAGTTGAACCCACGATACGTTGGACCATTCGAGATTGTCAAAAGGATTGGTCCGGTAGCTTACAGGTTAAACCTGCCTAATGAACTCCACGTATCAAATATAAAGAAATGCCTGTTGGATACAACACTGATGGTGCCACTGGAGGAGATCCAGGTGGACGGACGGCTACAGTTCATGGATGAACCAGTGGAGATGCTTGAGCGGCGCGTCAAGAAACTTGAACAAAACACTATACCTATTGTTAAGGTACGATGGAATTCCCGTCTAGGACCGGAATATACGTGGGAGCGCAGAGATCGAATGCGGCTCAAATATCCACACCTCTTTACTAAACCTGAACTTGTGCATAGATCAAACACTAAACATGAAGCAGCTCGCTCAAAGTGAATTTCGGGGTGGAATTCCTTTCAACTTGGGGATGATGTGACATCCGGGAACCAAGCGCACACTTTTCTAGCTGGCTTTATTGTTTACTCGCTGAATTTCGGGACGAAATTCTTTTCAACTTGGGGATGATGTGATACCCCGCAAATTCAGGTTCTCAATTTAACTAAATTCTAGTTACGTTCCTTGCATTATACTTAACTAGGGTTAGCTAGATAGGATACACGTTGCATTGTTGTGAGTTAATAACTGTATACATGATTAGTGAACCTCGGACGTTGGTGAATAATGAAGTTTAATAATTGTGAGTTAACTGATTTGGATTGATTGCGATTACGTGCTTCTTTGATACTCGGTGAAACTATGTGCAAACCATATGTGATTATGTGAACTTACACCGAATACGTTAATAAGAATCGTTAAAGGTGGACCATCAGGATGATTGGGGTCTTAACACATGGAGTTACACTTATTACGGTCCGAAATAGCGAAAACGTCGAAGGAAAACACGTCGGGTGACGAAACGGGCCACCCACGCGGGCCAAGGCCCTGTGAGCGGCCGCTCACAGGGAGCGAGCGCCCGCTCGCCGGTACCTGACGTTTCTAAACCGCCTTAAACACCTATTTAAGCAACCTTAAGCCTCTTGTATCACCTAAACTCAAACCCTAATCGTCCCTACTGCCTCACTTACGAAATATTAACCCCAAACAACCTGCTAAGGCGCAAGAACATCGAGTGGGAAGCTCCAAAGGCGTTCGGTTGATTGTATCGAAGAGCTTGGGGTATAATCCTTAATCCTTTATGCTTTAATCTTATTCTTATGTTATAAAAATCATATAACAATGTTTGTCCAGGTCTGAAAGCTTTTGATAATTATTAAAACTTGAGGTTTTTGAAGATTAAACAAATTAAACATGATGATAGGCGATCAGTAATATCATAGGTTACATGTTGCGCATGTCGTTGAAGTTTTGATTACTAAAGTTGTAATCTTTGCATGTATAATGATAGAATCTGATTGCAATAGGCATTAGGAATGTTTGGTAATGGTTATTGATGATTGTTGATTGTTTGCATGAACACGGTAGTCGTTTAAAGAAAGATTTAGGCGTAACTAAAATCTGGACAGAATGATTAGATGAACTTATAGGGGCTGTAACACGACTTTAACATGATGATTTTGGTATTTTATTTGCATGGTTAAATCACACATGGTCTTAGCTTTTCTTAATGGGTAAAATCAAGTGATTTGGACGTCGGTTGAGTCGGTTTTGGAATTTTCTTTCAAAATAGGTCATATCAGAATTTCGGGTTAATAAACTAAGTCGACTATGAATCATCATAACTCGAGTTTTGTAAAGAGTTGGGTTATGAAATTTTTACAGAAGGTTAACATTGGAGTAATTTGAGTTTTCCAAGTGGATTCATCCCGTTTGGATGAATACACAATTTTTGGGAATTTTTCTACCAAACTGACCTGTTATTAAAGTTTTCTGATCATAGCTGTGTTGAACGAATTTTAATTATTTTTGTGTTTGGATTTAAGACAAAGCAAATTAGGGGTTGTTAAGTGAATCCCAAAGAATATTCAGTAAAAATTTGGGAGGTTAACTCACTGATTTACTATTATAAATAAATTATTTTTCATGACGCACAATCTGTACTAAAAGCACACATTGTGTATTATGTGCTTATGTGGTTAATTGAAGTCATAGGTTTTATATAATTGATGTGTAACTGAACGGGCACTTGTATGAGACGCATATGGAATGTGAAAACTAATCATAACCAACATATTCACCAACGAGTCCGTAGGGTTTACTATTGCATGTAGAGTCACTAGGTGTCACCTACGCACTTTTGAACGTTTAAACGCCTTGGACAAACGAGTTATATGGTGTAATGATATTACGCCAATACTTACTTAGTGACACTTATATTAGGGTGTTGGTAGCATACTTTACTTGCGGTTTGGATTTCTTTTGCTTGCACACTAAGGTGAGTTTCACTACTCTTTTTCTCAAAAGCATGCGTCTCGGGTCAGAGACAACTTTGGTAAACATTTTCTAGTCCAGTTTGGGACTACTCAGGTATTGACTACTTGTGTGGGTCGGTTTTACGATTCCTTGTGTGGATCGGGTTTTTGATCAGTTTAAAACTTATTGGTCCTTTGTAAACTAAACACTCTATCATTGGAAAGTCCTTGCATATTATTGGGTTAATCGCTGGAGGCGAGCGGGTATTAGTTGATAGCGCTATTAGGTTGTGCAGCAACCTCATGTCTGAGGTGCTTGAGGCACGGGCATGAACTTCTGACCACATTTGAGAACTGGTGTTGATAGACACCAGTTATTGAGGCAAATTACTATTTTACTAAAGGTGTCCCAATAATCCTGTTTAGTTACATTGAGTGGGCTAGCTACCCCTGACACACTTAAACTGATAACTCTTGAACATTTTTGGGTCTGGAGGACCTACGTTAATAATTGGCTATGTGGTTTTGGAAACCAGCACATTTTTATACATGTTTGCTTTACTTTGTGAACTCACCAGCTTTATGTTGACACACGATTTACATGCTTTTGCAGGTAGTTAGCTTCCGGTGCCAGGATTAGAAAGCACTGTACACTTCACTGCATTTGGGGTCTTGGGCATACACATAAATTACATATTATGCTTTTACCTTTTCTCTCATATGGTTTTAATTTGGGCGCGTTGTTTTGCGCATGGTTTTTAAAAAGTTTAAATTTGGTTTACGCTTTCGCAGCTTAACAAAACTTGGTTTTTGAAAACGAACTAAATGGTTTGGGCATTTAGAGTTCGTTCATGTGACTTATGGCTATGGGATCCTGGTTTGTCATGCGCCTCGCGGCATAAACCCCGCAGTGGAAATTTGAGGGTGTGACATATTTCTTATGTCAAACAGTAGCGATAAATCCCCTGTCATGTGACCAGAAGCTCCACTGTCAACAATCCAAAGACTGCTCACAGGGCCAGCTGAAGCTCCCTACACATATCAAGTAAAAAGATTAGATTTTTCGGGGGACCCAAGCCTACTTGGTCTTGGGTCTTTGAACATTAAGTTTCAAAGAATCTTTCTCACAAACAGTTGAATTTAAATTGATCTTTTTCTGATCAATTAAATCCTTTTCATTTTCAGATTTCTCATTCACTTTTGAAGTCGATGCACCTTGAGATCCCACTGGTGACCAGAATTGTTCCGAACGTTTCAAGATCCGAATCTGAGATTTTGGGGTCTCAGTCGGTTTCTTTACTTCGTCCTTGAAGGAAACTTTCTTGGTTACCTTCTCTGATTTAACAGAGACAGGTCCAATTGTTGGGTTCACTGTAGGTTTTAAAGGTACCTTTTGCTTCTCAACATTTGTGTTCACCACTGGTTTCTTAAAAGGCTTTTCCATTGCGATCTGGTTACGACGATCATATGTCATCTGACGATTATCCCTCTTTTGAAAATATCGGCTTTGGTTATAAAACGGTGCTGGTTGAGGGACAAAGCGTCGTTGTGGATAACAATGATTATCGACTGGACTTTGATATTTTTGCTTCACTTCAACCTCGTGCCTCTTGTGTCAACGTACGGGCAGTGAGCAAGTAAATGCCCTCTCTCCCCGCATTTAAAACACGCACGGTATTCCTCAAAGTTTTTCTTGGCGTTCGACTTTGCATAAGTAGTGATAGGATATTGATCATCCACAAACCTTCTTCTTAAACTCTCAGGAGCTGGGTCCTTTGAGTAAGTCGGCTCAAGAAAACTATTCGCCTTCTCTTTCGGCTAAATAAACTTTGTGACATGAACCTTTGGTTCTTTTGGAACATCCAAATAAATTTTCTTTAAAACCTCTGGAGGTACATCATTTGTTCTCTCATGTTTTGGGAACCAAATGGTACTCTCCTGCCAAATTTTCTCAATTTTGGAATAGTTGGCAAACTTAGTTGGATATTCCTCATCAGAAATTATCTTATCGGATCCTTCCATCCGATAAAACACTTTGACAGGTTTGTCACATTGTTCATTCTTCTCAACCTGCTTAATTGACTGATTCCCTCGATGAGCGTTAGCCATTGGATGAATAATCTGAGAAGGTGACACCGGTTCATTGGTGATAATATGATTTTCAGCAGGAATATCACACAATTTCTCAGATTTATCATCCTCAGAGTCAGAATCATCAGTTACAGCTATCACTCCTTCATCATTTAGTCCCAAAATAGGTCTAACATCAGAATTAGGGTCTCCCACAGTGGAGGTGTTAGACTCATCATCCGATGTAGAGTCAGACTTAACTGAACTCTCCGGTGTTATTGAATGTAAAGTATGATTTTCAAACAACACTGGAGATGGGACGGCCTTGTAGTTTGCACTACTTGACTATGAAGGTTCCTCAATAATATGGTCAACAACATATGCAATATGTTTTTAGCTTTCAAGCTTCTTGTTGACTTTCTCAGCAAAGCACTTGATGGTGGCCATTTCAAGTTTTGTTTCTTCCAATTCATTAATGTAACTGTTAATGGCCAATTGTTTTAAAGATAATGTTTTCTTAAGATCAGAAATGTCTTTCTTATAGCCATCAAGTACCTTATTGAATTCACGTGCTTCTTTTTGATACGATTGACAGTTGATCTTAGCACTCTCAAGTTGAACCCTGAGTTGCTTATTATCCTCTGTCAATCTATCGCATGCACCACAATACTTATCACTGTTCATGTCTAAAGTAGATTCAGAACTTACCTGTTTTGGAGGCTCTGTCATCACCATTAATGCAAAATGTGCTTCCTTTCTAACAAAGAATTTAGAATAATCGATTCTAGTAAAAGCATCATTCACTATGCAAGATTTGCGTGTCATCAGAAAATCAGCTTCGGCTAGAAGTTGATCAATATCATCATCTAGTGAGTTAACACTAGCTTCAGAATCAGATTCGCTCTCCGAGTCAGAATAAGCTGAATCACACTGTTCGGGAACATCAGTGACTGAGTCAAGAATCAATCTTGACTTCTTCTCAACACAAACATCATTTTCTTCAATCAACTCCTCAATGTTCACCTCAGATATCTTCTTAGTCTCCAAATCATCTTCAACTGACACCGGCTCCTCCAAATCCATCTTCTGTGCAACAAATGCCACATTACCAACAGTGATTTCCTCGATTTTTTGAAGATGCACCAATAACCCCACAACCTACACACCAATCCTATCAAAACCAAGGTTTTCAAAACCTTATGTTTCAAACTCAACAATTCTCGCTTCCAAACCAATATCCACTCAACTACCCACAACCCAACATGACAACCCAAATCGCATCCGGAGTGTTTCAAGCACCTCCTGATCCAATTGATCTACCTATGTTGGACCGTTATGGGGTTCACGATCCACATAACTATACGGTCCAAGATTCTGAGGAAGAAGATGATGATGAATATGAAGAAGAGGTCGAGGAAGAGGAAGAGGAAGAAGAAGAAGAAGAGATACCAGTGCAAGCAGGAAGAGGAAGAGGAAGAGGAAGACGAAGAGGAAGAAGAGGAGGAGATACCGAGCCAAAAGAAAGAACTCCCTGGTCGCAAGAAGAAGAAGTAGCGTTGACCAAGTCATTTTTATATATTTCCGAGGATAAACGCGTCGGAAATCAACAACCAGCCGAAACCTTTTGGCTGCGAGTAAGGCCCACTTTGAACAACTTACCGGTATGACGAGAAGGCGGATGGATCAAATAACCGATAAATGGACTGATTTACAGAAAAAAATGAGTAGATTCAACTCCCTCTACGTCATATAGGTATATGATGTTATTTTTTATAAATCGTTTACTTTATACTTTTTTTTAAATTTGTAAACTATATATTTATTTTATAAATTATAGAAACGTCTTTGGCCAAGTGGATCGTCGGATGTGGACATCATACGTGCGACCCTCAACGATTATCAGCGGGCGTACGTTAAGAATGGTTTTACTTCGTTGGACTCTTGGGAAGTTGCAAGAGTTCATTCGAAGTGGGTTCCCCTTGATATTTTTGGAGTTAACTCCATTTGGGCCGACCGACCCTCAGGGAGGAAGGGGACGGGGAAGGGGAAGGGGAAGGAGTGGTCGTTCTAAAAAACGATCTAAAACCTCCGACTTGGGAAATTGTACACCTTCAACGGACGGGCTGTCTACCAACATGCCCGAGCTTAATTTGAATGATGAATTTCCCGACCCCGAAGACGACACTACCCCCATAAGAACCACGGCTCGAAGGAAGAGTGTCGAGTCGTCAAGTGGCAGAGGCAAAAAGCCTTGGGTGGAGGCGATGACCGAATACAAGTTGTCAAAGATGGTGGAAATTTATGAGAATCGGGAAAGGCATAAACATTTGGCGGACTTGAAAATACAAAGAGAGAACACCTACATGAAACACTTGTCCGAAATAGAAAAAAATAAAGATTTGAAGGTGTTGAGGGAATCGCACGAGGACGCCGAAGAACCATACAGGTCGATTCTCACCGAACGAAAACGAGAAATTTGCCACAAGTGGGGGTGGCCTTATAACTTTTAGGTTTATTTTTTTTCGATTTTTTAGGTTTTTAATGTTTATTTTTCTGTTTTTTATGATTTTTAGGTTATTTTTATTTTTTTATTTAATGTAATGTTTTTTAGTTTAATTTAATGTTTTTTTTAATGTAATGTTTTTTTAATTTAAATATAATGTTTTTAGATTATTTAAAAAAAAGTTAGTGATGAAATGTGATGAAAAGTGCACACCACCCCTAGCGATTAGTGATGAAATATGATAGAATGTGATAGAATGAGGTGGCAGAATCTGATTGGGTGTGATAGTGTGATGAATGTGATGAGTTTTGCACCACCCCTTGTGGCCTTTGCATATTTATGGTTGTTTACTTTGCTATTTAAGTTAATTTGGTTAGGTGAATGAAACTTAAGAAGAAAATTATTGCGGTTATGTTTTTTATCTATTTCTTAGAGCCTTCATGGATAGGATATTGACCATCTCGAATCAGTTTATAACATGTGTCATGAGCACTGACAGCTCTTAATAGGGGCGACGTGGGTGACGGCCCCAGGCCCGAAAATCCCAAGGGCCCGAATTTTTTAATTATATATATATATATATATATATATATATATATATATATATATATATATGGGTTGTGGAGTATTGTGATCATTTTTTTTAATATTAACCAATCTAATAATGCCCAAAATCACTATATTTTAAACCTATTAAAATAAACCCCACCCAAAATAAAATGTAAACAACTTAAAAAACAATTTGGTGGGCCTAATATTTGAAGGCGGGAAAATTTAGAAGGGAATGCGAGAGACAAACAAGGGTTCAGAAGGCGGAAGGGTTTACCATCTATACAACCGACGCTGAACACTTCAGACTTCTAGCAATAAGCCCGGATTTTTTATAGTGGGTTTATATATATGTATATATATATATATATATATATATGATAATTGCAATGTTTTAAAAACCGGTTTTTCAATCATACCGGATTTGGCCTAAAAATGGTTTGACCGGTTGAACCAGGTTGTGTCGGGTGGTTCAACCGGACTAGCTTCCTAACTCTACGAATTCATAAATTACAACATGAACTTAAAATATAATCTAAAAGTGAATGATTACATATTAAAAGATAATCCAAAAGTTATTCCATATAAAAAAATAATATAAAAGTAATCAATTTTTTTTAACAAAGTTCTTTTAAATGAAAGTGTACGATATATTTAAGCCATTGGAGTATTGAATACATCAAGTTCACAATTACTTAAAACATGAAATTCACTACCATCGCCTTTCTCAAAATCTATAGCATAACCATTTTCAACCTACATTATTACCTAAGAAGTTTTAGTAGAAATAACAATCATAATATACTTAAATTACGAAAAATAAGTAACAGTGTGTTTGAGGAACTGATTCGTGCTCTTCCTTACCAAACATGTTATCTATATCATTATTATGAAGTTTTCCTTCTTGCTTTTCATGAACCACAAAAAAATCAATAGTTCAAAACACAAAAATTTACCTTGTGCCGGTACCGTTATAGATGTTCAAACCGGTATACCGTATTTTACCGGCGGTACGAATTGATATCGTTTCGGGTTTATACCGGGGTGTTTCGTACCGGGCTCACCTCCGAAAAACGGTATTACCGGTATAACCGGCCAGTAGGTACCGGTTTTTAAAACATTGGATAATTGAGTCTAAATTATATGGCCCAGTTTATTTGTTGTGGCCCTAGGCCCAAATTTTTTTACCGTTCTCAGAGACGGCCCTGGCCATGAGCCTATCAGCGTCACCACCATAGAGATGCAAAGGAACTCGAACCCAACGTAGAAACCAAAACATTTGGGATAGGTAATGGGCCTTGGATTTGAGTATGAGATTTGTATTAATAAAATTTATAGAGTAGAGAAAGTATACGATATAAAGTGTGTTAACGTGAGAAGCAATAAGAAGCCACCAGGGGATGACAAGTGTCCTATTAACCAAACCCCAGTTAACCTAACCAAACTATAATTAATCTTAATATCAGTTTAACCCAAGGGCATTCCAGACTTTTTCACACGTAACTGATTACGTGAATCACGTTCGTTATTTTTGTAAACGATATTTTCAAATCAGAATTTAAATTCTAAAAACACAGGCGATCTCACACACACACACATTACGTTTCAATCCAATTACGATTCAATCCAATTACGATTCAATCTCAATTTAATTATCACGATTACAGTTTAATCGATCAATTCATCATGTTCAGTACATGTATTCGTAGTTAATTAATCCATTTTCAATAGTTTTTTGTTTAATTTTTGTTTTTGTTTATCAGATTTAAACTTGTCTGTTGAAGAGTAGAGAGTTTCTGCTGAGAATTCGAATCCAGTGCTTGATTATAATGCTTTTCATGGTATGATCATCATCCTCTAATTTTTAGTCAAAAAACAGAGACATGTGTTTTGATAGATTTGTTAACATGATGTTTTTATGTGTGTTCAGACTTGATCGAAAACATTAACCAAGATGTTGATATCCATAGTTTGAACCTCATCAACGAATTCAGAGTTCAAGGTATTTTTTAGTTTTAACCTGTTACTTATATGAATGCGTATGATGTTATATACTAGTGTGTCTGTTTTAAAATGTAGTTGATTATTGCTCGTACTGATAATATATGAGTGCGTCTGGATTTTGCAAACTTTTATTTTATAAGTGCGTTTGAATTGTCAATAAGTGCGTTTGTTGTTGTTTTTGAAGGTGTTGCAACTGATGTTCCTGTTGATGACCAAGCTAGTAACACATATATCCCTGATGTACCTGATTCTCTCAAACCTGCAAAGGACATGGAGTTTCCTAGTATTGACCATGCAGAAGAGTTTTATGCAAAATATGCAAAGGCTGGTGGTTTTTCTATTCGAAAGGGCACGTAAGATGTGCGAAAAGGTCTTCTAAGAGTTAGGTACTTTGTATGCTATAAGGAGGGTTTTAAGCCGGTCAAAGTAGGTGAAGAGAAATCTAACAAAGATGTTAAGTCAAGGAAAAGGCCTTCTATCCGGACTGGATTTCCTGCACATATTAGGCTAACCTCTGAGGATGGAAAAAAGTTCAAGGTTTATGGCTTTAAGGAAGGTCATAATCATCCTTTTGTTCATGAAAGTGACATTCATTTTCTAGCAGCAAATAGGAAGCTAACACATACTCAAGAAGAGATGATATGTGAGCTATATTCATTGAACATGGGTCCTGTCAAAGCTTTTAACATCTTGAAGACTAAGTATGGAGGTTTTGAGCATGTTGGTGCAACTGCAACTGATTGTAAGAACTTTAAAGGTGGCTTAAACAGCTTTATTGGTGAGTATGATGCAGATATGATTGTGTCTAGGCTTAGGGATAAGAAGAAGTTCCTGCCAGATTTTTCATTTGAGTATTCTGTGGATCAAAAAAAAATGCATTAACTGGTTTATTTTGGGCTGATGCTTTATGCAAGAGGAATTATATGGAATTTGGAGATGTGATCTCGTTTGATGCAACATTTAACACTAACAAGTATGTTTTTAATTTTTACAGGCTTTGATATTCAAGTTTTACATGTTTATAGCTTTTTTATGGCATTTTTTTTAAATTTTTTTATTGGTACAAGATGGTGTTTATACCATTTACCGGAATTGATAACCATTGTCAGAATGTCACACTTGGTGCAGGATTGTTGTCATCCGAGACAACTGAATCATATACATGGCTGTTACAATCGTTTTCCAAATGTTTTGGGAAGCACCCAAAAGTGGTTGTAACAGATCAAGATGGTGCTATGAAAAATGCAATACAGTTGGTTTTTCAAAATAGCAGAAATAGATTGTGTATGTGGCATATCATGAAGAAGGTTTCTGATAAGGTTAGCAGGAATTTTTGATTAAATTAAAGAGTGTGTCTGTTTACTACATTAGTGCGTTTAAATATTCTGTTGTTTTGGTTATAATTCAGTGAATGCGTCCAAACTTACCTGTTAATACGTTTAATAGATTTTCACACATGTTAATGTTAGTGCTTCTAAATTTTTAACAAAGTTCGTTTGTTTTCCAAATTGTTTTTATAGGTTGGTAGTGCATTATGCAGTGATGATGAGTTCAAAAGGAGAATCTGTGGAATTGTCTGGACAAACTCCATCAGTCCGGAGACATTTGATTTTGAGTGGGGTGTACTTATTGTCAATTATAAGCTAAATGATAACGATTGGTTGACGAACATGTTTAATATGAGCTCAATGTGGATTCCTACCTTTTACTGTGATGAACCTATGTCTGGGCTAATTAGGACAACATCAAGATCCGAGAATGAGAATCATTTTTTTGCCAAGTGGCAGATTCTCAATTGACTGTTGTTGAGTTTTTCAACCACTTTGAAACGTCCCTTGAAGGTCAGAGATTCAATCATAGGAAGAATGACCATGATTCTAGACATACCGTTCCTGATCTTTGGACTACGAACCCTATCGAGGAAGAGGCTGCTAAAATATTTACATGGACTATCTTCTTTGATATTCAAGAAGAAATATATGCCACTTATGAAGGATTAACAAGTGTTCATATGCAAAGGGCTGATGAAGAAGGTTTTTTAAAGATTTTTGTTGATGATCCACAAGCATATGGTCAAGGCTTTGTTGAGGTAATTTTTTTCTTAATTATTAATGCGTTTAAATTATTTATGAGTGCGTCCAAAAGTCTTCAGTATAAAATTTGGTTTTTTAAATATTAATGCATCTGAACATACTTATGAGTGCGTCCAAAGTCACCAATATACTTTTTTACCTTTTTACAGGTTCTGTTCAAAAAGGAAGTTGTTGATGGTGTTGAGGATGTGACTACATTATGTTCATGTAGGAGGTTCGAGCAGTACGGGTTGCTGTGTAGGCATATTTTTTATATATTAAGGTTGATGAAAGTTTATAGATTCACGAAAAGATACAATCTGAGGAGGTGGATAAAAGATGTTGTTCCAAATGAAATCAAGTATTCATTTGAAACAGGAGAGTTTGGTGATGACAAGACCAAAGAAGCCAGACGTATTGCACGGGAGATAGTTTTGGGCGGTGAATATCTTGCAAACTCTCTAATTGCAGATTTATCTGAGTTAACTTTGGTTAATGATAAAATCAAAGAGATGGTTAAAAAGGTTGATGAGGGCAGGTTTAAGAGACCTAGTCATCAGAATAAGCATGATAGGTATGCTTCTCTTCTTGGTTATGAGAAACCATCAAATGCTGAACCCACTATTCGACGAATGGTATCAAGAACAAAGGTCATGGCAAGCAGAAGCGCATAAAGTCCAGCAAGGAAAAGCAGGTTAGTCGATCCGGCAAAAGGAAGAGGAAATGTGCAATATGCGGAGAGAGTGGCCATGATCGACGAAAACATGCGAAGGAAGGTGTTTCAACCGAGTCGCAAGGTGAACAAGATGATCATATTGTGAAAGATGACATTGATGATAATGAAGACATTGATTTAGAAGTTTCTGATGATGATCAGGAGTTGTCTTAGATAGTTGTAGTGGACATTGTAAATTTTAGACATGAGTGCGTCTGAATTTCTTACAAATGCGTCTGATTCATGGTTTTTTATTTTAGTTAATTTTTATTTTAATACGAGTGCATCTGTTTATAACATGAATGCATCTAAATATAATCAAATAAGTGTTTCCAAAATAGTTAACAAGTGCATATATTTTCATTAATTTTTTAAAGTCCATACATGTGACACCACCACCATTACACCACTACCACAACCACCACCACTATTACCACCATCACTACCATCACTACCACCATCACTACCACCACTACCACCACCACCATTTAAACCCCAAAAAAACAATCACTTGAACCAGAAAAAAACATATACAAACAACCACCACAAAAAAACCACCATAAAACCACCATAAAACCACCACCATCAGTTGCCACCCAAGATTGCATCCCTTGCCTTTTGCTTGGATTCCATGTTCTTCAGGATGCATGCTTGTGTGTTGCTAAGTGATTCACAGATGAGGTTGTCAAAAGAAGCCTGAGTATGTAGATGATCAATAACTGCATCTGTGAATGGTGTCTTCTCCTCCTTCAGCAGCTTCTCTATGAGATCCAGGTCCTTCATATACTGCGTCTGCATCTGTGACACCCGGCAAACTCAGGTTAGTAACATTGATTAAACTAGTAAGTCTACCTTAGCGAGTCATGAATCTTACATACTTAACTGGGTCAGTTGAGTCGTTACGATGGTTCGGGGAATCATCGAGAGTCATTACGATGATCCACGGGATCATTGGGAGTCGGTCCATAACCGTGTGTATAAGGATTGGTGATTCGTGGAATCACCGGGTTTAACGCACACACGCAAGTTTTGAGTCCCAGAATTGGTGAACGGATTTGAATGTGTTAGTTATCATGCATTATGTGTTTGTAATCATTACGTGACTTGTCGGTATGTGAATACATGTTTATATGTGTTAGAATAGTGTTTAACGCGCCGAAACCCCGAATAAACATGCTGAGGGTGATTACGTGTAATTGCATGACATTATAGGTGATTACGTGTAATTGCATGTAAATAGGGGGTGAGTAGCCTAATTACATGTAAACAGGGGGTGAGTAGCCTAATTGAATGTAACTAAGGGCGATTGGGCCCTAATCACGTGTAGTTACAGGCGATTAGGCCCTAATCGCATGTAACTATAGGCGATTAGAAGCTCTAATCGCCTGTAGCTGTCTGTAATCGCACGATCCGGACTGGACGAGTAGAAACACCTATAAATACAACCCTTGACTCACAAAACACCATTTGTGCAACCCTAACTGATCCTAAGCCTCCCTCACACCTTAGAACACCTCTGGAACTTGTTTTGCTTCAAAACTCACCATTTCTTAGCTTACACACCTTTCTTTGATAAAATCCAAGGTGTGTTCTTCATCCCAAACCTTTGTAATGTTATTGTTTTGGTTCCCAAAGGTCCAAACCATGTTTTACTTAGTTTGTGTCTTTAAAAACCTTTGAAATGAGTTTCTAAAACAAGTCTAAACCTTTATACTTGCTATATGTGAAGTATTCATGCAAGAAATGATTTTTGGTGGTTAAAACATGAATGTTACCATGTAAGTGATGTACTTCTGATGTGTAGGAGTTATTAGGATGTTTATCTAAGGATTTGAGCTATTATTATGGTGTTTTGATGAAAGTATGCATTTTGACCCATTTGAATGATTTTTAAAATTTAGGATGTTATGATATGATTTGATGATTGTTTGTTGTTAGGATTCACATTAGAAGGGTATTATAACATAGGGATGATGATTTGCAAGGTTGTGGGTTGTGAAATCTGATTATTGCCATTTAAGGAAAGATATGCATAGTTAATGAAACCTAGTACTTTGCCATTTTTGGAAATAATTGCACCAAGGGTGTTAGAGCAGTGATAAATTGGGTTTTTTTTTTTTTTTTTTTTTTTTTTTTTTTTTTTTTTTTTTTTAAATGGGTTGGTTAATAGTTTAGGTTTGATGTTGGGTCTTTTTACATGTTTTGGATCTGATTTGGAGGGTTAAACGCGCGAAATTGCGTCGCGCAGCTGCAGCAGGCGATTAGGAATCTTAATCGCCTGATGCAGGGGCGATCAAGATGCAATTGCTAGTAACATCAGGCGATTAGACCCACCAATCGCCTGTTGACTACTCCCAATCACCAGTTGACTTTTCCTAATTGCATGATAAATTCCTAATCGCGTGTGTTGTTGTTGTAAGCATATTTTGACATCCAGAAGCATGATTGACACCTAGGAACATGATAGGAACCCCGTGATATGCCCAAAGACTTAGTAACACGTGTACGGACTCGTTTATGCATTAATTGAGCGTTATGCTAGACTAGGTGAACTCTTGCGCGTACTAAGTGTATAACTACATATGTTGCATGATATCTTTTATTTGGTTAACACGTGGAATTTTGGGTCACTAATGGGATGTCGAGTCTTGTCTGGTACGGTCGGTTTAACAGTCAAAGGTGTTTTCAAACGTACATGGTTATGGTCTGGACATTCGGGGACTAGTTAACCTGCGGGTTATTAGTCCGGGTACTTATATACATCTTATGATAGGTCGCCGCTATTTGGGGCTATCATAGCTTACTAAATTAACTGTTTTCAAGTAACGCAATCTAAGGTGAGTGTCACAGCCCCACTTTTACTGTTTTGCTTTCGGGGGAGAAACATGCTACATATTTACTTATTAAAGGTCATGTTATACTATGGTTACTTTACATTACTATACGACATTTTATGGAAAGTCCCAGGAGGAAACCATGAATGTGCGGGGCACAACGAGGGAAATGTGGATAGATCTATTGGGCCTCACAAACCCCACTCGACGGCGGGGCAGGGCGGGTGCATATTGTCTCTAGTCCGGGTTTACCGAGGCATCGGTAACCCAGTCATCTGGGCATGCTTCAACTACTGGTTCATGTTTAGTAATGGGTTCCCAACCGTAGTAGTAAAAATACTAAACGTCTAGCTAACGTTCTTATAACCTAGTAGTAACGGATATGATCCTTGCAAACTGATTACAACTCTTTATTAAAAACCTGTGAACTCACCAGCATTATATGTTGACATTTTTGGCATGTTTTCTCAGGTCACTAAGGTAGCAGTTAACGGACTAGGCGCACAGAGTCTTGCATAGCGTCTAGAGTCTTTTTGCATATTAAACAATGTTTTGTAAACTATAATATGCCTTTGGGTTGTAAACAAGAAATGCTTCCGCTGCTGGTTTATGGCTCAAAGCATAATGTTTTGGTTTCAATCTATATATCTAGTGTTTGTTTATTGTGATCATTGACTTGGATCCCGGTATGTCACGCGCCTCGCGGTAAACCCCGCAAGTGGAATTCAAGGGTGTGACAGATTGGTATCAGAGCCAACGATTATAGTAAACTAGGACTGCATGTAGAGTCTAGTCTATAGCCGAGTAACACACACTAGACGGTCACATATGGTCGAGTCTTAACATGTGGGTAACATCTTAAACTTGTCAGGGTGTCAGTGTCATCATCTTCTACGCTACGTCATCTTCTTACTATTTTATCATTCTACTCCTTAACTCAACCTTATCATCATTCGACGGCGAGCAACATATTATTGAACTTTCTTGGCGACGGTGTACATTGGGGTAGCTTCGTCATACTCTTGAGATCTGTCCAGGGATTCGGACATCTCCCTTCTATGCCCCAATAGACACGCTCGTCCTCACACACACTATCTTACATTTATACTTATAATAATACCATGTTTGGGGTGCTAGTGTCCGATGACTTGAACTTCAAGCTTAAAGTACACATGGAGGACTATGTAGAACAGTTTATCATGTCGGGTGCACACGAGATCATAAACTGGAATGCATGGGAACCCTAGTGGACTTTACGTTTGAACAGATGGACCCGAATTGGACCCGGTTTAATTTCTTGAAATTCCTAGTGGGTTACACCACGGGTAGACCTAAATCTTTTGTTCAATGTTTTGACAGAAGATGTCAGAAGCTCATGGAGGTCGCAGGGGCGGCCGTGGTGGCGGCAGTGGTCGCGGTAACGTTAATATGACCCAAGAGGAGTTGAACAATCTGCTACAGCAGCAGGTGAATGTAGCCTTGGCTACGTTCCAAGCTGCTCATAATGCCATGGGTGGTAAGTTGATTTCCACCTATTCTACCTTGTTTCAGGGTACTGTACCTCTTTCCTTGTTATTTATCTGTGTGTGTTGTCCCAGGTGGTGCTGTCAATCCACCCCCACCTCAGTGTTCATACAAAAAGTTCATGGATTGCAAGCCCCACAACTTTAACAGGACTGAAGGGGCAGTGGTACTGCTCCGATGGCTAGAGAAAGTTGAATCTGTGTTCTCCATGTGCAGTTGCCTCGTGGGCGACCGCGTGAAGTATGCTTCAGCGACCCTTGAGGGTCAAGCTCTCACTTGGTGGAACTCCACCACCCATACCATGGGTATTGGGGAAGCCCATGCTATGCCTTGGGCAGAATTCATGCAGCTTCTGAAAAACAAGTACTGCCCGAGGGACGAGATCCAAAAGCTCGAGCATGAGGTCTGGAATCACAAGATGGTGGGGTCTGAGATTGAAGCATATACAGCTAGACATAATGAATTGGCGGTGTTGTGCCCGGATTTGCACTCACCGGAGTACAGAAGGATTGAGCACTATATTTCTGGGTTGGCGCCGGAGGTTGCGGGGTTGGTCGCTGCGTGTAATCTTACCATGTATTCTGAGGTTGTTCGGTCGGCTCACAGGCTGACCAATATGAAAGTAGCTGAAGGAGTTCCCCCCCCCCCCCCCCGAGGCGCTACTGTGAAGGCTCCCGAGAACAAAAAGCGAAAATGGGAAGGTATGGGTAAAGGCTCGAGTTCAGCTCAGCCTCAACTGGTGAAGAAGTCTGATGTTGGGGGATCGTCGTCTGAGTAGAAGTCGGGGGGTTATTTCGGGAAGTTGCCAAAGTGTGAACGGTGTTGGTTTCATCATACTGGTCCTTGTGACAAGAACCGTTGTCGTCGGTGCCATAAGGACGGGCACCAAGCTAAGGATTGCAGGGTCAATCTTCAGAGTAATCAGAACTCGCCTGTTACACCTGCCCCCACCCCACAGGCTACAGCTCCCCAGGGAAACCAGGGAAAGCGGGGGTGCTTTAACTGCGGTGAGCTTGGACACTACAAGAGAGAATGCCCCAAGTTGAAGTAGAGCGAAGCTAGGAGGAATGGATCGGGTAATGGGAACAATGGGGGCGAAGGCAGGAATGCTTGCGCCTTTGTGATTGGTTCGGGCGAGGCCCGATAAGACCCTGACACTGTTACCGGTACGTTTCTTCTTGATAATCGCTATGCTTCGGTTTTGTTTGATTCTAGTGCCGATAAGAGTTTTATATCTCTTGGATTTAGTCAATTGCTTGGTAGAGTACCTACACCTTTAGAGGCTAAGTACTTGATTGAATTGGCTGATGGTTAGAAAGTCGAAGCAACACACGTCCTTAGGGAGTGTCGCCTTGAATTGTCGGGTTATTCATTTCCTATTGACCTTATGCCGGTGTCCTTGGATAGTTTCGATGTGGTTGTGGGTATGGATTGGTTATCATTGTATCGTGCTGAGATCGTCTGTTTTGATAAAGTCATTCGACTCCCTCTCCCTGATGGAGAAATTCTTTTGGTGCATGGTGAGAAGAGCGGTGTCCCTTTGAGTATCATTTCGTGTATGAAAGCCTATAAGTATCTTCGAAATGGGTATTCTTCCATTCTGGCTCTTGTTTCGGTTTCGTCGGAAGAAGATAAGAAGATTGAAGATATTCCTGTCGTCTATGATTTTACCGATGTGTTTCCGAAAGATCTACCTGGCCTCCCACCTTATCGTCAAGTCGAATTCGGTATTGAACTTGCCCCGGGTGCAGCCCCTATTGCCCGAGCCCCATATCGTCTTGCACCTCCCGAGATGCAGGAGTTGTCTAACCAGTTACAGGAGTTATTGGAGAAGGGTTTCATTCGACCTAGCTCATCCCCGTGGGGAGCCCCTATCCTCTTTGTCAAGAAGAAAGACGGAAGCCTGCGTATGTTTATCGACTACCGTGAATTGAACAAGGTTACCATCAAGAATCATTATCCTCTTCCTCGTATCGATGATTTATTTGATCAGCTCTAGGGTTCTAGTTTCTATTCGAAGATTGACTTGAGATCGGGGTACCATCAGTTGAGAGTCCAAGAAGCCGATATTCAGAAGACCGCTTTTCGAACTCGTTATGGCCATTTGAATTCTTGTTCATGCCTTTTGGTCTCACCAATGCGCCGCCGTATTCATGGATTTGATGAACCGTGTTTGTAAGCCCTATCTTGATAAATTTGTGATTGTATTCATTGATGATATTCTAGTCTATTCCAAGAACGAAGTGGACCACCGGGAACACTTGCGTCTTGTCTTGGAACTCTTGAGACTGGAACAGTTGTATGCCAAGTTCTCGAAATGTAACTTCTGGTTGCGTGAAGTTGTTGGATCAGTAATGCTCTTGATGTATTACTTGCTAGTGAACACTTATGTGTTTAGCAAGTTCAATCAGATTTGCACAGCGGAATGATAAGTAAAGTTACACTATCAATAGGAGTTATTACTCCCCCTAGATGTTTGAAAGCTAAAGACAAGTATTTAATGAGAATGTAAGTAATGAATGAGAATAAATACTTAAACAGATTCTTAGTAAATGAAATAGAAAGAACAATAAGAACAATAATAAGCTTTGAAGGATTTCTATATTAATCAAAATCAATGTCTAAAACAGAGGGGATGAACCCGTCTATTTATAGACTTTACATATACATGCACCTTGCTAAAAGTAAGTCAGTAACAAGTTGCAACAAGTTGCATTCTTGGAACTTGTACAAAAAGATAAAGTAATATTAAACTAATAAACTACTGAAACATAAGTCGGTTAAAAAGATTCTTGAACAAGAGCTGATGAATGACAAACTACTGATGAGTAGTTTTTCTTCAGTAGTTCTTCAGTGAACTGTCTGGTTAGACATCAGAACTTCTGATACTTCTTCTTCAGTACTTGTTGAATCCTTCTTTAGTACTTTAGTCTTCTTTCTTCAGTAGTTCTATACTTAGGATATTTTGCAGAAGTGAATTAGACTAAGGTTTACAAAAGTGGTTTCACCAATCCTTTTTGTCCTAACAATCTCCCCCCTGGATTGATGAAGCCAAAACCATTTCTAATTCTTTATTGTCTTCTTCTGTCATTAACAATCTTCCATATCTCTTTGAACATGGAATTCTTCAATTGATTAAGCTGTTCATCAGTGAGAGATCCCCTTTTAGGTTCCAGATGTTGAATTGTAAGCAAGTCCTGAGTTGATAGTTTCTTTAGTTCATTCATGGACTTGTAGGCCTTGCTTGTAAGATCTCTCCTTGTCACTAATACTGAGTTGTCATCAGTAAAGGACCATCTGATGATTAGCACATTAGACTTGTCAAAGTCTGAAGTATAGGGAACCATGCTGGATCCCTGGGATGTTCCTGAGTGTTGGATATTCTCTATTTCAGTGACTCTCAGGTGGGATTCACTTCTATCTTCCTGTTGCATCACATCAGGTAGTTTGAAAGTGGGTAAATGATGTTCAGTAACTACCTTAGTGTGCAGTTTGTCTATGATAGTTTTCTGGATTTGGTAAGCAAATGTTGAAGGATCCCTAAATTGAGTTATCAGAGGCTTCTCTTCAATATCAACGTCTCCTTGAACAACTGTGTTGCCTTCCAGCAACACCATCTTGAAGTCAGTCTTTGCATTGTCCTCTGGTTTCTTCTTGGTAGCTGGTCTTTTAACACCAGAAGTTCTAGTTACTGAAGTTGATACTTCAGAAGTTTTGAACTTCTTGGGATTAGCAGCCTTGGCATCCTTGTACTTTCTATATGTGTCTAGTAGTCTTTCTTCTTTCCATCTTGACACAGAGGCTTTTGAACCATAGTGATTTGCTACCAGTTCTTCAATCATTTCAGCTCTCTTGGCTTTTCCATCTTTATTTGTTGCAAGTTTGTCAGCAACTAGTTGAGCTCTTTTAGTCAGCTCATCTATTGAGAGCCCTTTGAGTGAATAGGCTTTTGTTTTGCTGTTCTTTGTTATAAAAGACATCAGTTGTTGTCTTTTGTCTTCTTCAACAACTCTTGCTGTTTCAGCTTGCCTATTCAGCTCTGCTTCATAGGCTTGTAACTTTTCATTGAGGCTTAAGTCTTCCCTTGCTTCCAAAGCATTCCAGATCTCATCTTCCTTAGCCTTTCTTTGGACATTGTTGCACTTTATAACTTTATATAACTCATCAATGGCATGTTGCCTTTCAACTTTAATGAAATGGATAAGTTCACATATATAAAGGAAAAATTCGATAACAAATAGATATGATATATTTTCGCGTGATTCAGTACTGGAGTACTAAAATCGCTAATTCAATGCAAATTGGACAAAAGAATTACCTTGACCCAGGCGAAAAATTTACGGATCAAACTGCGCAACGACGGCGGTTCTCCGGCGAGCTCATGCAACGTCATCGTACCGCAAAGTATTTGGTGCAAAACGTCTCCCAAACACTACACGTCCATCGTGAAATCTGATTCTAAGAGGTTATACAAGCAGTGTAACATCGCAAAATTTTGCCCAAATTCTAATACATAAAAGCCCTTACTTTATCATTAATTTTATACTAATATGCCTAAGTTTTTATCACCCAACTTATATATATATATAATGGTATATATAATAATAATAATAATAATAATAATAATAATAATAATAATAATAATAATAAAGATAGACTTTTACAAAACAAAAACAAACCATACAAACCCACCCTTATTAATCCCAACCTTCGGAGCCCAGTAAATAGCCCAGCCCAGAACAAAAAAACCCGGCCCAACACAAACACCCCCCTTTTCCTCGTCCCTGCTACCCGATGGATCCCCAGACCCGACCCGAAGACTGTGGTCAAACCAGTCCACCTTCCATGAAATTTTGGCCTCATTTTTGGTAGTAATTTCATCCCCTTTGACCGACAATCGTGCCCCTATATTTACATTCCGTAAAATCCGCCTAAACCCACTCCAATTCGCATTTTTGTGACCAAACATTTGTCAAGATTTGAAACCTTCCATTTCAACAAACACACTATAAATTAAACCCTCAGCTGGAACCTATTTTGACCGATAAACAGACCCCCACTCTCAATTCTTCTTAAAACTTCGTGTTAATCAAACATTGCTCGTGGTTTGACTTTTGTGTTGACTCAAGCCTTCGGCATCGATTTGATTTCGTAAGTAACAATAAAATGTTTATTTCTGTTCTTATATATGAGCCGAACAATAAACCCATCAATTATGTGGTTATCGTTTGATGTTTGATTCAATTGATGAATTAGGGTTCATAGTTACTATTGGGGATGATAACACCAGATCGCATCTCTTTAAAGACATTTCAAAAACACATTTATACGAATATCTGATCTAGATCAGATGGTAGGGCGTCTGTTGTTGGAACTTAGGTTCGTGGGTTCGATCCCCACAAACCACACCATTTTTTTTGTTTTGTTATTATCATTTCTTTTCATATACTTATTAATTTTTAAAATAGATTTTATTATCCTAAACATGGTTTATAAATTCTACAAAAATTATTTATGTTATTCTAGTAGAAAAGTTTAACATACAATTTTTAGTTTTCCAAAAATTATTTATTTAATATATATAATAAAAATTTCAAATTTATTCTATTTTATTTATAAAATTCTATAAAAATATCAAGACAATTATATAAATTTCCACAAAAATTATTCTGAGTTTCTATAACATTAAAATTTTCTGAAATGATTTTTATTTCTGAAAAATCATTTAATTAATATTTTTATTCAATTTTTGTTAGTTTTAATCATAAATAAATCATAATAAGCTCATTTTTCAATATTTTTGCACCAAAATTTTATATAAATTATTTCTATATATTTGGAACAGAGATACAATTTTTAATTTAATAATTCTTTAATTTTAGTATTTTTAAATATTAAAGTTATATTTTGACAATTTGAAATAAATAGATTTAATATTCTATTTTAAAGAAAATAATTTTATAAAAATTATTTTCATACTTAAAACTTTATATTGTGACCATCTTTAATTTAAAATTTACAAAAAGACTTTTGTTTATTTATTTATCATATTTCTCTTAATTAATAAACATTTTATTTATTAATCAAACGAACACTTATCCCCAATTCGAAACCCTAGAATATATTTGTAGACTAGAAAGACTTAGACATATTTATTACCTTAATTATAGGGTAATACTTGGCATCGTTGGGCAACACATATTCTATTTTCACGAGACATAACATTTTGCTAAGGTGAGTTTACACTATCATTTACTCATTCTATCATTTGACTGTAACAAAAAGACACAGTACAATCATTAACATTGATCAAGCCGCCTGTTTAGATTATAGCGCTATAGGTCTGACAAACCCATCCCCCCGCATAAATTCAGGGATGATCGATAACAGTAACAACATTTAACTAACTTGCGAGTTAGTCCTCAGTCGACACAAGGTTTGATTGTACAAAGACGCATTGTTACATGTCGGACTCATACTGTATCATTATACAACTGTGATTGTTGTACAAACTATTATTATCAATCATATTCCAAAAACCTATGTAATTCTCACCAACTTTTGTTGACCCAAAATATTTTCAAACTTAACATGTTTCAGGTTCTACTTGCTTGAAGATTTGAGTTAATGCTTGAAGATGTGTTCATAGTATTATTCATTTTGATGTACGACTTCTTGTAGAACAATTGTATGTAATTTATTTAAATCGTTTAATGAAATTTATTATTATTCACCATGAGCTACTGAACAATCATCAATACGTGACATCCCGATGTTTCCGCCATCGGTTGGGGTGTTACAGATTGATATCAGAGCCATGGTTATAGGGAATTAGGTTATTAGAAAAATAATCTAGTCTATAACCATAGGATTATAACCAGTATTTGCCCCCCTCTACTTGCTATTCTCTATCTCTCTCCTACTTCTTATCCCTACAAGAAGATTGCTCTCCATCACTGGATCTACTCTTAGACTAATAGGACAAAATCCTCAGGTTTAGCCTGAACCACCTTGAGATCTCGTCGAAGTTCTAGATTTTAATAACGAACACGTGCAATCTGGAAAGGTGAACGCCTGTATTCTGAGTTTTCTGTCTAGGCTGGCATTGCGCATATATCCCAATCAGACGAGGGACCCGGATGCCTACCTGGGAATTCTCGGGATGAGTGTTCACTTATAGGCTAAAGCATGTCTTCACTATGTTATTAGAATCTAGAACCTTTGATAAGTCAACGTTTTCGTTTATTCGTTTTAATTAATGAATAAATGATTACATTCCTTATATTTCCTCATTCATTTCATTGTGTCTCTTACAGATCATGCCTCCGCGTCGCAGCGCTCGCCTTAACAGTGGTGACAATCATGATGAAGGGAGTAGCAATCACAATCACAACCATAACCACAACACTAACCACAACAACAACAACAATGGCGTGGATGTCCAACTAGCTGCGATCATTTCTCAACAAATGGCGCAACAGATCGCTACTCTGGTTCCTAACTTACTGGCTCAAGTCATCCAGATAAATGGAAACGGCAATGGAAATGGAAACGGCAATGGAAATCACAATGGGAACGGGAATGGAAACGGGAATGGTCTCCCAGCCTGCACTCTCAAACACTTTAATACCTGTAATCCCCCTAAGTTCAGTGGAGATGAAGGAGCTACTGGTCTCCTACAATGGTTTAAGGGTATTGAGAATACCTTCATTAACAGTGAGTGTCCCGATAACTTTAAGGTCCGTTATGCTATGAGTGTTCTTCACAAACGAGCACTCACTTGGTGGAATGAGGAAAAGCGCACCCGTGGAGCTGAAGCTGCACTTGCTATGACCTGGGATCAAGTCAAGGAAATAATGAAAGCCGAGTTCTGCCCAGGTAATGAGGTCAAGAAATTAGAGGACGAGTTCCAAACCCTTGCTCAGGATAGTGGGGAAAACCTTGCTTATAATACCCGCTTCCATGAGCTCAGTCTGTTGTTGCCCCATAAGGTCACTCCCCTACCTGTAGCCATCGAGAAGTATTCGGTGGTTTACCCATGCAGATTCAGGACACGGTATGGGGAAGGAACCCTGCTACCCTCGAAGAGGCCAAACGTCTAGCAGCTACCTTAACTGACAATCACGTAAAGAACGGTACCTTAGTTCGGAAAAGCGAGAAAGCAAGTATTGTAGCGGCGGTAACTACTGAGAACCAGAAGCGTAAGGCCAGGGATCCTGATGCCAACCTCACTACACAAGCTTCTAACAAGAAACCCTATCTAGGAAACTATCCATTGTGTAACACATGCAAACGACATCATCCCACTGCTTCAGCGTGTCGCTTGTGCACCAATTGTGGTAAGTATGGACATCTAGTCAACACATGTCGCGAGACCCCAAATCCTAATGCCAACCAACCCACCAACCCTGCTCAGGCTACTAATCCTAATCGATACAACTATGGTCAGTGCTATGAATGTGGAGACCCAAATCACTTCTGTAACCGATGCCCTAAACTAAACAGAGATCAAGACCCTCCAGCTACCTAACAGCAAGTCCCACCATTTGACTATTGGTTGCTTTTTTTTATTCTATGTATTGACGCTATTTGATTCAAGTAATAAATTCTAGTATTGAAATTTTTGTCTGAGAGTTGTTTACATGGTATAATCATAACACTTGAATGCATGATTGTTTGAATGTGAACTAATTATCTAAATCTATACAACTACAACTCATATACTGTGCTTGTTATACTTATAAACTTGCTTGCATAAACATGTTATCAATTTGCAATCTATGTGTATAATAAATGCTGCACTTAATAGAGGTCATCATGCCTTTTCAACAGTCGGGAGAGGCCCTACAACCTGCTCCACGACTAGTGGAGGCTATCGAACCTACTCAACGATTGGTAGAGGTCATTATGCCTTTTCAACAGTCGGGAGAGGCCCTACAACCTGCTCCACGACTGGTGGAGGCTATCGAACCTGCTCAACAATCGGTAGAGTCATAGAAGGACACAAAACCCTAATGTAAGGTAAATTGGTGATTGCGGTCCGGAACGTAATCATGAATTTACAGGTACGTTAAGGTGGTGTGAAATTCTATCAAGATTTCGGGAGTTAACCAAATGTAAACTCTAGTTGTCTGGTAGACCATTTAGTCAATCAACTCACACATAACACGCCTCTTATCCAAACTATTCGAGACAATTTATTCTATTCATGTCATGCTATAACCCAAATTTTTCCAAATCACAATCATTTTCATTTCTAACCCAATCGTCTTCAACCCTATATTCTCAATAAACTTCGGGACGAAGTTTCCAAAAGTAGGGGAGACTGTAACATCGCAAAATTTTGCCCAAATTCTAATACATAAAAGCCCATACTTTATCATTAATTTTATACTAATATGCCTAAGTTTTTATCACCCAACTTATATATATATAATGGTATATATAATAATAATAATAATAATAATAATAATAATAATAAAGATAGACTTTTACAAAACAAAAACAAACTATACAAACCCACCCTTATTAATCCCAACCTTCGGAGCCCAGTAAATAGCCCAGCCCAGAACAAAAAAACCCGGCCCAACACAAACACCCCCTTTTCCTCGTCCCTGCTACCCGATGGATCCCCAGACCCGACCCGAAGACTGTGGTCAAACCAGTCCACCTTCCATGAAATTTTGGCCTCATTTTTGGTAGTAATTTCATCCCCTTTGACCGACAATCGTGCCCCTATATTTACATTCCGTAAAATCCGCCTAAACCCACTCCAATTCGCATTTTTGTGACCAAACATTTGTCAAGATTTGAAACCTTCCATTTCAACAAACACACTATAAATTAAACCCTCCGCTGGAACCTATTTTGACCAATAAACAGACCCCCACTCTCAATTCTTCTTAAAACTTCGTGTTAATCAAACATTGCTCGTGGTTTGACTTTTGTGTTGACTCAAGCCTTCTGCATCGATTTGATTTCGTAAGTAACAATAAAATGTTTATTTCTGTTCTTGTATATGAGCCGAACAATAACCCTATCAATTATGTGGTTATCGTTTGATGTTTGATTCAATTGATGAATTAGGGTTCATAGTTACTATTGGGGATGAAAACACCAGATCGCATCTCTTTAAAGACATTTCAAAAACACATTTATATGAATATCTGATCTAGATCAGATGGTAGGGCGTCTGTTGTTGGAACTTAGGTTCGTGGGTTCGATCCCCACAAACCACACCATTTTTTTTTGTTTTGTTATTATCATTTCTTTTCATATACTTATTAATTTTTAAAATAGATTTTATTATCCTAAACATGGTTTATAAATTCTACAAAAATTATTTATGTTATTCTAGTAGAAAAGTTTAACATACAATTTTTAGTTTTCCAAAAATTATTTATTTAATATATATAATAAAAATTTCAAATTTATCCTATTTTATTTATAAAATTCTATAAAAATATCAAGACAATTATATAAATTTCCACAAAAATTATTCTGAGTTTTTATAACATTAAACTTTTCTGAAATGATTTTTATTTCTGAAAAATCATTTAATTAATATTTTTAATCAATTTTTGTTAGTTTTAATCATAAATAAATCATAATAAATTCATTTTTCAATATTTTTGCACCAAAATTTTATATAAATTATTTCTATATATTTGGAACAGAAATACAATTTTTAATTTAATAATTCTTTAATTTTAGTATTTTTAAATATTAAAGTTATATTTTGACAATTTGAAATAAATTGATTTAATATTCTATGTTAAAGAAAATAATTTTATAAAAATTATTTTCATACTTAAAACTTTATATTGTGACCATCTTTAATTTAAAATTTACAAAAAGAATTTTGTTTATTTATTTATCAAATTTCTCTTAATTAATAAACATTTTATTTATTAATCAAACGAACACTTATCCCCAATTCGAAACCCTAGAATATATTTGTAGACTAGAAAGACTTAGACATATTTATTACCTTAATTATAGGGTAATACTTGGCATCGTTGGGCAACACATATTCTATTTTCACGAGATATAACATTTTGCTAAGGTGAGTTTACATAGCCCCTTTTTCTGTTTTACATTTTGGGGTGAAACATGTTTAAACATTTTATACACTATCATTTACTCATTCTTACATTATTGAAACTTGTGATTCAATTACTCTATCATTTACTCATTCTATCATTTGACTGTAACAAAAAAACACAGTACAATCATTAACATTGATCAAGCCGCCTGTTTAGATTATAGCGCTATAGGTCTGACAAACCCATCCCCCCGCATAAATTCAGGGATGATCGATAACAGTAACAACATTTAACTAACTTGCGAGTTAGTCATTAGTCGACACAAGGTTTGATTGTACAAAGACGCATTGTTACATGTCGGACTCATACTCTATCATTATACAACTGTGATTGTTGTACAAACTATTATTATCCATCATATTCCAAAAACCTATGTAATTCTCACCAACTTTTGTTGACCCACAATATTTTCAAACTTAACATGTTTCAGGTTCTACTTGCTTGAAGATTTGAGTTAATGCTTGAAGATGTGTTCATAGTATTATTCATTTTGATGTACGACTTCTTGAAGAACAATTGTATGTAATTTATTAAATCATTTAATGAAATTTATTATTATTCACCATGAGCTACTGAACAATCATCAATACGTGACATCCCGATGTTTCCGCCATCAGTTGGGGTGTTACAAGTAGACCTTGCTTATGAGTTACGATTGCTGCCCCTTCAACAATGGTTGTACATCTTAGTTATTTGACGGTTGATAACTCCTTCAAGAATTCTATAAATAGATTCTGAAATGGAATGAAATCTCTACTAAACAAAAATGAGGTTATGCATTCATCACAAACCTGTAGCAGACCATAATGAAATAAACACAACATACCCTTTATCCGAGTTTGACCAGCCTTTACTGAATTCGGTCACTCATGCCCACTATTCCCTTCATCCTGAACACCTAATCTGCCCCGTAAACGATTCCAAATCATCACCAGCAGTCTCAAGCTCTACAAAATCATCAACAATTTAAAATTTAAAAACACAAAGAATGAACACCATTTAGCTCACAAAACAGATGTATCGATTGGTTCCTGGTCTATTAATGGCAAAGTAGAAAACCCATAAATTATGATTCATTAAAATACATCAAGATCAATAAGTAACACGGGATCCCGTGACCGAAAAACAATCGATGCACCGGCCAATGTAGCAGCGGTCTCCCCTGCTACTTCTGACCCCGGGTGGTTTCGATCAATTTTTTACACTGGTCTGCAGCGTATCCATGTCCTCCGGCCTCTCCCAGCAGTTATGATCCGATATAGGATCCCCTACTTGAACGTAAACCACACCGTCTGTTACCGTTGCTTTCAGCAAGTAATCTGTCCCCCATTTTATTGCCTTAATTGCATTTCCTAACTCAGCGCCCATTAACTTCCCGAAACGCCATTGATTATCATCAAATAAGAGCAAAAAGTAAACAATATCTATTCGCAATTAAACACAAAAAATGAGAGCTTGAATTTTAACCGATTAACAATGCGGCAAACACATAAGTAAAGAACGCAGCAAGCACCACTTTCTAATCCATGCAAGTCATCACCACAATAATCATTTCTTTATTCTTTTAATATTCAAGGTCAAACATTTGACTTCACATATTCATCATTGATTCAGTGATGTCGATTTAGTTTACAAATAAGTAAACCATGATTAGCATTTAGTCACCATTTCTATTTCTATTGTAGAAATCTAGTGATGTTTACAGTTCGGTTCAGCCGATTTTGATGAAAATTTTGGGTCGAACTACTATCCCAGTCATCAATTTAAACATACACATCCAAACACAACCTCAACTTGACGGCCAAACTGAAACGTTCAATCAAGTTTTACACCACTATCTTCGTTTTAAAATAAACACATGAGCAACGCACAATCGCGGACATGTGATGCAGTCTAATGCGAGGCCTTATGCATCTGACTACTATATCTGAACAAAGCCGACCATCCACTGAACACATATCCTATATTTCAAGTATCTTTTTATACAAGTATATATATATAACTAACTCTATCAGTCTCTTATTAATTCTTATTAACAAACGCCTCGCATTATACATCACATTTCGGACCAAAACAACATCTGTACTACTAAACCCTATAACGGTCCTAACACATAACTCATGAACAATTACAGATCTGAACAAAACTAACAACCCTACAACATAGAGAGCATGAATAATAATTGTATATGTAAATGAGACAAAGAAAGCGTACCAATTGGAGAAATTTGGCTTGGGTGAGAAGATAACGAGAGGAAACCGCTTATGTTGAGATCAGATCTGGTTGTCTCTGAGTTGTTCAATGAGTTTCGAACGAGTTATCGTAATAAACCGATGAACGGAGATACAATTATGTCTCAGACGTTGTAAAACCCTAATTAGATGTTTAAATAATAATAAATGTTCTGGAAGAATCTCACCGGTTAATAATAATATTATTATTATTAATATTATTATGTTTTGTGATGGATAATTGGTGATCTAACGCTACTTCTACAATAAAGAATGGAAGAGAGAGAGAGAGAATGGAGAGTTTTGGTCGGTCAAAACAGAGAGAGAATGGAATACTGAGAGGATGAAGTGTTTAGTTGTGAAATAGAGAGAGAAGGATGGTGGAGAAGAAAGGCTTTTGGAGAAGAAGGGTGCAGGTGGGTTTTTGGGATAAAATACAGATCTGGTGAGGTTATTGAGGGAGGGAGGGATGTAGAGTTAGTGGGAGGGAAATTGAATTTTTGGTGACAGCAAAATATGACACACAATGTTTGATATTGTCATATTTTTTATTTTCTAACACAAAATTCTTGACACACTTTTGTGTGTGTCATTAATTTATCAGATTTTATAAAATATGACATTCTTTTTATGACACACAGTTTTAAATGTCAAGAAAAGTGTGTGTGTCAAGAAAAGTGTGTCAAGAAAGGCCTATTTTGTAGTAGTGTAAAACTAGTAAAAGAGTGAGGCCGTGAAACTCACCTTAGAGTGCGTCTTCTTGATAACTAGAGATCCAACCCGTGTATGATACTCCCGACTAATGGAAACCTATTAATGTGTTTACATAAGTGTAATGACTACTAATCCGAAGGTTAACTAGTCCCCGATTGTCCAGATCTTGACTCTGTACGTTTAAAAGGGTGTTTGAATGTTAACCGGACATTCCAGACAGACCCGACATCCCGTTGGTGACCCATTACATCAATTAGTCATGTACATAAGATTAACATACAAGTTTCAAGGATAAAACACTTAGTTTGCATCAAAAATCTCATTTTAAGTTGTCTAGGGTCGAACCAGGATTATAAGTTCCACCTTCGCCCTTTCTTGCCACCTTCGACCCATTTGAGCCACGTTCGACCTATTTGAGGCAGGTTCGACCACTCTGAAGTCCAGGTTCGACCCTGGGTTCCACCTTCGACCCTACGACTGGTCGAAGGAACCCAGGTTCGCCCCTGTCAGAATGTTTCACCACAAAACGCTTCAAAAACATCCGAAAACATCACGAAACATCATGAATCACAGCAGTCAACTATCATTAACATATCCCCACAAAACCCTACCAATTTTATTTCAAAATCTATCCGTTTTACAAGTTACCCAAAATAGTAAATTATGGAGATGTCACATCAAACGCATGCAATCTTTACCCAATTAGGAAACTTTCTAAAATCAATCAACAATCAACTTAATATACTCAGATTATCATGAACAAGAAACCCCCAATCCTATCCTTATCACTATCCTCATGAACAAGCCCTAGATCTAACCCAAAATCCCCAAAATGAGCAAAACATCATCAATAATCAATTGTAACCTATCTCAATCATAAATCATCATCAATAACAGTCCTAGATCATTGTTATAACGTCTACACAGCAATCAATCATCAAACAATACATAACACCACATAAAACACCATTAATATACGTTAATTTGTATGAAAACTCATTGTTTATGAATAGGTTTTGTTTAGAAAGATATTAGGAAGGTTTTTATCCATGTAAACATGTTTGAATAAGATCTGGACTCTTGGGGTTTAATGAAAACGATTCAAAATGCTTTAAAAAGGATTTAGGATGAAGAACACACCTTAGATCTTTGTTTAGAAGATGTTTGTTGGTTAGATTATGGAAAACAAGAGCAAAAACTCCTTCCTCAGTGATTAAAGTTGCTAGAGAGTGTTTAGAGGCGTTTAGGGTTTGTGAAATGGTGAAAAATGACAAAGTGTGGTATTTATACTAGTCCACATTCGCCCCTTTCACAAGGTCGAATGTACCCACATTTGCCCCTTGTTTGGGGTCGAATGTACCTTTACTGGTTGAATGAATTTATATGGTTTCCCATCCTAGGTTCACCCCTACATTGTGGGTCGGACCAAGATCATTTCCCAGGTTCGCCCCCACGCTATGGGTCGAACCTGGACCTATGTTTTCTAGTCTTTCCAGTTTGTCGTGTTTAACGCATCCTAACACATGAACATGCAATCTTAATCTATGTTTAACATATATAAGCATGGATAATCATCTACACATCGTTTAAACACGTATTTGCATATAATCCACCATATAAGAATCAATCTACGCATAACACCTAATTTAGTTTATGTAATTCTGTATGTGTCAAGGATCGGATCGTCAAACAAAGACAACGATCAAATAAGTTTAATTCAGGTGCGAAATCCCTGAATTGATTACGAAATGATAATATAATCAGCAAAACACACAAATCATCTCAAACATTTTCATTTCATTGATAAACATAATGATAATCACTTTAAAACGTTGTTTACAATGATAGATATCAATTACAGACTTAACAAAACCCTAGGGAGACAACACACTCAAAGAGGGAAAACAAAATGACGAAAAGTTAAAGTTACATAATGATTCAACCTATATATAGACCTGCACATTCGACCATTCGATTGGGCAAATGTGAAGGTTCGTCCATTCTAACAGGGCGAATCAACACATATATATACAAAATCTTCTTCGACCTCTTGAGTTTCTCCCTTCGACCAAACTAATCTACATTCGACCAATTAACATTCACCTTCGACCGTCCGATAATGATGAAACATAATAGAATTTGCAATTCAATAGCATTAATCGCACTTCGTGTATCTACAAACTCCCCTAGACTATTGCTTGAATTGCTTCAGCCTTCGTTCTTTATCCAATCTCTTATTCATCAACTTGATGTGCAGCAACTTCTTCTGTTCTTTTGTCATAACTGGTTCATGAGTTTGTTTTGGTTTCTTCTTTTCAGTCTTCTGAATTTGAACAAACTTGCCCAGCCTTTTATCAAAATCATAACCCGTGTTGACATCCCATGTAAAACATAAGAATACCACACGTTTGTATTTAGCTGCCTGCTCACTATCTTTCTCTTCACAGTAAATCGGATTGTAATATAGCATGTTAATATCCTCATGAGAACAATTTATTAACCACATCGGGTCAAAGATAGGTATCTTCTTGAAGTCATTCTTCCCGCCCTTCAATACGATAATAGCCTCTGCCGTCTTCCAGTCATAGTACCACCACATAAAGTCTTTAGAGAAATGTTGCGGAATAGGCATCAACGGTATATGTTTCAGAACAGTCGGTGGTTTATATTTCAAAGTAACCTTGTTCAACCCCGTTATCTGATATCTCTCCTTCTTGTGAACTATCCTTTTAGGATACTGTGGGGGTGAACACTTCCCATTTCGTTCTGCTCTCTCTCGCCATGCGATCTGCAAAGTAACTAACAAGATTGTTGTTTACTGAAGCTCCTGACATTGTATGTCTGCAGATATCGCGAACAGCCCAATAAGGTAGTGTCTTTATATCATGGAATCTGTTGAAATACAGAATTCCTTTCTGCCACTTCATGGCGACACACCTCAGTTGCCTCAAATATTTCCATCCGAGAGCTTTTCCTTTGAACAGTTCATTATGAAATTTTTAGAAACTACCTTGAACTTCAGTCTTAGGACGGTTAGCTTCTTTTTCTTTAAGCTTCCTCAGCAAGTCTTTCAGATCGTCAAATTGTTCAACAGTTGGCTTCTGACAATCTGAGTTCTTGAACACTTCGTCAACGAACTTCTTGCTTTTCTCACGAGCAAGTTTCTCAGCTTGGCTCAACAGCTCTTCAGAAAATTCAGGAAATCCAGAATCTTTATCATTTTTGAAGTATTCTGGATATTCCTCACTAGTAATATCTTCCATCTCAACTTCTTCAAATACCGGAACATCTCTATCAGCAGAGTGATTTCCTGCTTCTTTCTCAGGAATGTTCGGTATTTGGTTCTCACTCATCAGCTCTTCAAGAGATTTACTAACCTGTTTAGCCAATCCTTCCAGTATTTCTTTAGTCACAGCTGCAAAAACTTCTCCATCTTCTAGATCAGGATCATTATACTCTAGTTCAAACCTCATATCATCTGACTCAAATATCTCTGGAAATCTACCAGTCATCTCAATCGTCCAGACTCTATCAGTCAACATCTGACGATACAACTTCTTGTCTTTCTCAGATAAAGATCTGATCTTCTCGTTCCAGAAAATATCATCATCGTCAGTATTGCCACCAAGAGCTTTTGAACTAGACTCTCCTGCGTCTTTTCATATTTCTCTCTTCTCATACTTATACCGATCTGTGTCATCATCATCGTCGTCATCATCATCATTATCATCAGCAGAACTATTATCTCCAGAAACATCACATGAACCATCTTTATCATCACCATCCTTTTTCTTCTTCTTCTTAGGAGCATCACCGACATCCTGTTCTAGATCCTCATCATCTTCTTCATCTTTCTCTGATTCAGATGGTTCGAAATCAATAAGCTCTTCTTCTTTTTCTTTTTCCTCTTCTCCTTCTTTCAATTGAGGAGCTCTCGAATATAAATCATCAATGATATTTTTCATGCTCTTGTTGTTTGCTCTCAACTTCTTGTTTTCAAGCCTCATAGTGATATACCTTCGAGTATTTCTCTGCTCATGCAATAACAGCTTTTGATTTTCTTCCTGGAGTAGTTTGATTTTAGCTGCTAATTCTTCATGGCTCTCCTGTGAAGATTCAACTACATCCAACATCTTCCTATCATTCTTTCTTAACTGCTCAATCTCAGTTTGTTGCTGGTTAATGATTTTCATCATTTCAGTCAGCTTCTGGTTCACTGCATCCATCACATCTCCTGATACAGTAACCTTTGGAGTTGTAGCCTCAGCAACTGGAGTCTTTTGTTTCTTAAACTTGTTCAAGACTCTGTCCACCACAGCATTGAAATCATCAGTTGGAAGTTCAGATTGCTCAGCAGCAGATGTTTTCTGTTTCTTAGTTGCTGGGGATGTCCCGGGAGATTTAGAACTAGACATAACAGGAACTTTCTTTCCTGCAATTAGGCTTTCAATGTCCTTAGCTCTTTTCTTCATTGGCTTCTCAATCATAACAGCCTTAGCCTTTTTCTTGTAAGTTGGGTTTTTCTGTTTTTCTCCAGTCTTTGGCAATCCACCAAAATCATCAGATTCCAAACAAAGACCTTCGTCAACATCGTCCATCACAATCGGACTTTTCATTCTTTGTTCCTCTAATGATTTATTCAGACTTTCAGACTCACCAGCCACAGTGGCCTTGGGCGTGGTGGACTTCACAGTCTCGTTATCAGAATCCCATCTCTCTTCTACCTGAGTCTCTTCAGAATCCATTGATTCTTCATCCACCAAGTGTATACCTTTCTTAGCAACACTTTTCTTTCTACGAGATGTCTTCTTAGGTGGTTCAGCATCATCCTCTTTTTCCTTAACTTTCCCTTTACCACTCTTAGCACCAACATTCACAACTTGTCGTTTCCTCTTAGCTTCAGGATCAACAGGACATAATGGATTATCTTCATCAGAATCACTGTTAGCATTCCTAGCTTTATCAACACCTAGATCTTCATAACCTGGATTGATCAGGTGACCAAACAAGTTCTTCAACGGTGGTCTTTCATTCACCGGCACACCTTTATATCCCTTCATCCTTACCAAAGTGTTCAAACTCATTACTATCTGAGTAGGATCTTTTCTCAAATTCTTATACTTTTGATCGAAGATCATTTGCAGAAATCTTGGATACAATAAAAACTTCTTACTCTTCAATCCTCTCAATGGTTCTAGCATGTGTTCAAGTATCATCCCGGATACGTTGAATGGTTTATTCAAGATCAGGGCAACCATTAAATAGCTAATACTCTTTCTCATCATGTCGTATCCTCCACTCACATATCCAAAAACATGTAACATGACGTGAGCAAGGTATTTGAACTGCGGGCACAGTTTACCTTTATGTAATGAACCATTAGTAATTGGTCCATTGTACTTCATTCTCAAGAAACACTTCCTCTGCTCAATCCAAGATAGAACTCTCGGATCAGTCTTCTTATCAGTCAGCTTCAATTCTTGTCTAATGTCATCTTCAGATATTATCACTAGCTCCCCCTAAATCTTACTCACAATAGCAGACTCATTGTCCCAAAAGTCCATTCTTACATTCATCTAGAACTCCTTTTGATGATCTCTGTATATTATAGCAGGAGTAGCAATAGCATCAACAACACGGCTTCTCTTTAGAAAATCAACAATACCGGTAAATTCGGTATGTTTCTTCAGATCTCCAAGATAAGCACAACAGTTATGTGCTTCTTCGAATGGTAGATCTTCTTCTTGTTTCTTCCCAGCTGCCTTGTCTGATGAACCTGTGGGAATATCAGAACTTTGTTGTTCAGACATGATTAATCTGCAAAACAAAACAAGAAAACACTGTGTTGCCTTCCAGCTATTTATAGACTTTACATATACATGCACCTTGCTAAAAGTAAGTCAGTAACAAGTTGCAACAAGTTGCATTCTTGGAACTTGTACAAAAAGATAAAGTAATACTAAACTAATAAACTACTGAAACATAAGTCGGTTAAAAAGATTCTAGAACAAGAGCTGATGAATGACAAACTACTGATTAGTAGTTTATCTTCAGTAGTTCTTCAGTGAACTGTCTGGTTAGACTTCAGAACTTCTGATACTTCTTCTTCAGTAGTTGTTGAATCCTTCTTCAGTACTTTAGTCTTCTTTCTTCAGTAGTTCTATACTTAGGATATTTTGCAGAAGTGAATTAGACTAAGGTTTACAAAAGTGGTTTCACCAATCCTTTTTATCCTAACAATCTTCCCCTGGATTGATGAAGCCAAAACCTTTTCTAATTCTTTATTGTCTTTTTCTGTCATTAACAATCTTCCATATCTCCTTGAACATGGAATTCTTCAATTGATTAAGCTGGTCATCAGTGAGAGATCTCCTTTGAGGTTCCAGATGTTGAATTGTAAGCAAGTCCTGAGCTGATAGTTTCTTCAGTTCATTCATGGACTTGTAAGCCTTGCTTGTAAGATCTCTTCTTGTCACCAATACTGAGTTGTCATCAGTAAAGGACCATCTGATGATCAGCACTTTAGACTTGTCAAAGTCTGAAGTATAGGGAACTATGCTGGATCCCTGGGATGTTCCTGAGTGTTGGATATTCTTTATTTCAGTGACTCTCAGGTGGGATTCACTTCTATCTTCCTGTTGCATCACATCAGGTAGTTTGAAAGTGGGTAAATGATGTTCAGTAACTACCTTAGTGTGCAGTTTGTCTGTGATAGTCTTCTGGATTAGGTAAGCAAATGTTGAAGGATCCCTAAATTGAGTTATCAGAGGCTTTTCTTCAATATCAAAGTCTCCTTGAACAACTGTGTTGCCTTCCAGCAACACCATCTTGAAGTCAGTCTTTGTATTGTCCTCTGGTTTCTTCTTGGTAGCTGGTCTTTTAACACCAGAAGTTCTAACTACTGAAGTTGATACTTCAGAAGTTTTGAACTTCTTTGGATTAGCAGCCTTGGCAGACTTGTACTTTTTGTATGTGTCTAGTAGTATTTCTTCTTTCCATCTTGACACAGAGGCTTTTGAACCATAGTGATTTGCTACCAGTTCTTCAATCATTTCAGCTCTCTTGGCTTTTCCATCTTTATTTGTTGCAAGTTTGTCAGCAACAAGTTGAGCTCTTTTAGTCAGCTCATCCATTGAGAGCCCTTTGAGTGAATAGGCTTTTGTTTTGCTGTTCTTTGTTATAAAAGACATCAGTTGTTGTCTTTTGTCTTCTTCAGCAACTCTCTCTGTTTCAGCTTGCCTATTCAGCTCTGCTTCATAAGCTTGTAACTTTTCATTGAGGCTTAAGTCTTCCCTTGCTTCCAAAGCATTCCAGATCTCATCTTCCTTAGCATTTCTTTGGGTTGCAATTAAAGTCTTCTCAAGTAGTTCTTTGGACATTGATAGTGCAGAAGGGTTAAGCACAGTCATTGTTGTAGTTGTTGTAGGCCTTGGAATAGGAGTTGGTTGTAGTTGTTTAGTTGGGTTGGAAGGCTCTTCAGTTGGTTGTATGTTGGAAGTGTTAACTTCTGATGTGTTGACAGGAGTGTCAACTACTGAAGGATTGTCTTCAGTATTTTCTGACTCATCAGAAGTTTCATCAGAAGTTTCTTCAATATGTCCTTGGGAAGTTTCAGCTTCAACTTCAGTTCCAGAGATAAGCCTTTGTTGATCTTCTCTTTGTTTTCTGGCTTTCTCTTGGAGTTCTCTTTCTTATAGAGCCACTCTTGCCTTTATTTTGGCTTCCAGTGACTCCCTTGGTTCCTTAATCTTCTCCCCCTTTTTGGCTTCATCCACTTCTGGAAGCTTAGAAGGGTTGAGAAGTTCTACCAGTGAGCTTGGCAATCTGTCTTGAGTTGTGGTCAATTTTGTTGGACAGATCATTCATTTTGGATTTGATCACCTCAAATTGGTTTTTGGTTGACAACTCCAAAGCAGCTGTGAATGTTTTTAGGTGATTGGCAATAAGGTTGTTCATCATCTGGTATAGGGGACCATCTGGGCTGCATAGTTGGTTCAGATCTATGCTTGTTGACCCAGGGAATTGTGTAGGCATATTTAGTGAGGGGTGTGTTTTGGGGTGATCTTCATGTTGTACAAAAGATGCCACTTTAGGGGAATTAGGGATCAAGTGGTCTTTAACCTGATCTGGAGTGACCAGCTCTTTGAGCTTAGATACACCAGGTGCAGGACCTTCACTAGCAGCCGTCAATTCATGTTTAGTGGAGTGTGAATCATCATCCAAATCAATGGAATCATCTGAATCCCTGCTTACTTCCTCAATGAGGACAGTATCAGTTACATCATGAGCTGAGCCCAACTCAGTTGTCTCATGTACCTCTTTTTCTTGGTTCAGAGGATTTCCTACCTCAGGCATTAAGCCTTCATCAGTAGTTGCCACAAGTGAGGTCTTAGCTATGTTACTCCTTTCCTCAAATCCACTACTGGGTGGTATTTGAGTAGTAGCAGCCTCAAATGTACCTAGAGTTTCTATGTTTGGGCTTAGAGACCCTGGTTCATCCTCATCTCTTGGGTTAGGGCTAGGGATATCCACATCCATGTCAAGTGCTGAAGGTATGTCCCCTGTTTGATGTGGTTGTTGGGGACTGGCATGTTCTGATGGGATGTTTTCTTTCGGCCCAGAGAGAAGTTTGGCAATTTCAAGGGCTTCAGGTTCAGAAAGTTGTGGTGCTGGTTCAGTAGTTTGGTCTATGGGTTCAACAGTTTCAAAAGAAGAGTCTATGGGGATTGTTTTCTTAAATTTCTTTCTTTTTAATAAAATGGTTATTGGTGCTCTTGTTGGGGTTTGAGATGGATGAGACTAAGAGGATGTTTCAGTCACATCTTTATCAAGTGCAGATTGCACATTAGCAGGTTCAGGCATCTCAACATCCTGAACCGCCTTTCTTTTCAGGCTGGTGGGTTTTTGTTTTTGTTGTTTGGTTTTCTTGGCCTTTTTGGGTGAAGGTTTGGAAGATGAGGGTTCCTTGGGGACTGTTGTGTGTTCCCCTTGGTCATCTTTTGGCCAGGTGGCCGGTTTATTGTGCCTAGAGTATGCTTGTGAGGTTAAAGGGTTTAAAACAGTTGTTTGACCCACAAGCACCTCTTCTCCAAGTTCCTTTATTATGCATTGCATAATTAATCTTGGATACAACAAAAACTTCTTTTTAGAATTGAGATGATGTAACACCAACTCATTGAAGAAAAGTGCTGATGCCCTGAATTTTGTTTCATTCATAATGGAATGAAAAATTGGTTGAAAAGTAGAGGGCATCCGATCATATGATCCAGTTTTTGGACTCAAACACATAATTATATAGTGAAACAAAAGTTTGTACTTAGGTTCAAAATATTTCTTAAAAATAGTAGCATGTGAGAGAGTACCTTGGTAACCACACTCTGTCATGGTTAAATGAATTTCAGAGTTTGGAAATTGATCTGGGGCACCCACATCATTCAGACCCAGTCTAATCCCCAAAGTTTCGGGTGTGATTGCCATTCTTCTCCCTTGGATGGTTGAATTGAGGGAGATCACCTTATCATTTACTGTCACCGTCTCCGCATTTGCCCAGAACTCATTAAGAGTCTTAGCGTGGATTGGAGGATCAATGGTGAGGGCAGTAAAGTATTGGGATTTAACGACTAAATCAATGATTTCGTCGTATTGGGACCAAGCTTCATGTTTTTCGAAGTAGCCTCTTTGATTATGTCCCTGTTTCAGAGTTAGAGCCATGTGGTTTGTGTGTGTGTGTGGATCGAACAGTGTTTTTGCAGGTTTAGGGTTTGAGAGCTTTTTGAGAGAGAAGGAGGGAATTTTTGCTTTTTGAATGGATAAGTGTTGGAAAAGGTGTTTATCAGAAGTTTGTAACTGCCTTAGGTCAAACTTCTGAAGTGGGAAATGTCTGATTTGCCCTTAATGACAAAACTGCTGATGAAGAACAATTGTCATCAATAGTTCCCATTTTCTCTTCAGTAGTTTGTTAACAACTGATGAGAACACTTTATTCATAACTTCTGAAGTTTATTTTATCAGAAGTTAATCATTTTTCAGAAAATATTCCCATACTGATGGTTTGTTCATCAGTAGTTTCTCTCTTTTTGTTTTTCAGAAGTTTTTAGATTAAAAACAGATGTAAGTGAAAAATAAAATACGTGCAGGAAAAGTAAAAGAACACTTACAAATTTAGCATCCCAAGCATGGATACTAACTTCTGAAATGTTGATGTGTCAAGGGGTTTTGTGAATATGTCAGCTATCTGATTAGCTGTTGTGACATGCTTCATCTTGCCTTTTTCATAGCAATCCCTTATGAAATGATACCTGATTTCAATGTGTTTGGTTTTTGAGAACTGAACAGGATTTTGAATGATGCTAATGGCAGATTTCCTGTCTACAAGCAATGGTGTCTTGGTCTCTTTGATTCCATAATCAAGAAGTTGATATTGGAGCCATTGTATCTGTGATGTACAACTTGCAGCTGCAATGTATTCAGCTTCAGCAGTTGATGTTGCAACAGATGTTTGCTTCTTTGATTGCTAGGACACTAGACAGTTTCCCAAGAATTGACAACCACCAGATGTTGATTTCCTTGACATTTTGCACCCTGCATAGTCACTATATGAAAAAGCTGATAACTTGGTATTGCTAGAAGAAGGATACCAAATTCCAAGTGTAGGAGTTCCTTTCAGATATCTGAAGATTCTTTTGACTGCAATGAGGTGTGATTCCCTAGGAGCTGATTGATATCTAGCACAGACACATGTTGAAAACATAATATCTGGTCTAGAAGCACTTAGATACAAAAGGGAACATATCATACATCTATACATGGTTTGATCAACCTGTTTTCCTTGATCATCTGGTTCAACTTGTGTGGTAGGTGTCATGGGAGTGGAACATGATTTACAGTCTTGTAAAGAAAATTTGTTCAATAATTCTTTAACATATTTTGATTGATGTATAAAAGTTCCATTAGTCTGTTGTTTAATCTGCAGTCCTAAAAAGTACTGCAGTTCTCCCATTGTACTCATCTCACATTTTGATTGCATGAGTTTCTTAAATTCATCACACAATTTAGTGTTTGTTGAACTAAATATGATAACATCAACATAAATTTGAACAAGTAAGACATGATTTCCAACATTTTTAATGAAAAGAGTTTTATCAATGGAGCCTCTTGTGAAGTTATTTTTGAGTAAAAAGTTGGAAAGTGTTTCATACCAGGCTCTTGGAGCCTGTTTGAGCCCATAAAGAGCTTTGTCAAGTTTGTACACCCACTCAGGATGAGAAGGATCCTCAAAACCAGGTGGCTAACAAACATACACTTCCTCTTTGATTTTTCATACAAAAATGCACTTTTAACGTCCATTTGAAAAACTTTAATTTTGTTGGAAATGGCATAAGCCAGAAATAACCTGATGGCTTCAAGCCTTGCAACTGGAGCAAAGGTCTCATCATAATCAATTCCTTCTTCTTGAGAGTAACCTTGTACTACCAGTCTTGCCTTGTTCTTTATAATCATACTAGCTTCATCTTGTTTGTTCCTAAAGACCCATCTTGTGCCAATTGGTAGCTTGTTTGGTGGTAAGGGACATATTTCCCAAACCTGTTGCTTCTTGAATTGAAGCAACTCATCTTGCATAGCTTCTACCCAATTGTTGTCTTTGAGGGCTTCTTGGTAATTTTTAGGTTCCAACTGAGAAATGAATGCTGAGAAGAAGCAAAAGTTGGAAAGCTGGTTTCTTGTGAGAACACCTGATGCAATATCACCCATGATTTGTTCAAGTGGATGATCTTTGTGTTCAATCAGTTGTTGTAAACCACTGACAGGTGTAGGTGGCTCTTGTACTTCATCAAATAAACCACTGAGGTTAATTATATCTGGTTCAGCTATTTTAACATTTTCAGTAGTTGTAGGAGCTGAAGCAGATGTTTGAGTTTGTACATCAGCAGTTGTTGGATCAGAAGTTTGTGAAACTTCTGATGGTTTGAAAGTTGACTTAATGACTGTATTAGGAGTCCATGGTGCTGGATTCTCATCATCAAACCTTTGTTCACCATAATAAGTAGGTTTAGATGAAGTAACAGTCTTTTCATGTCCGAAGTGGAAGCTGTCAAGGTCTAAGAGTTCAGCAGGATGTGCTGGAATAAGAGTGTGTTTCGACTCATTGAACTTGACATTCAGTGTTTCTTCTACTATCTTGGTTCTTGAGTTAAAAACCTTGTAGGATTTTCTAGTGGAAGAGTAACCAAGAAAATAACCTGAATCAACTTTAGCAGCAAACTTTGAAATAGAGTCTTTAATGTTTAGAATGAAACATTGACAGCCAAAAGCCCTGAAAAAGGACATAAGGGGCTTTATGCCATGAAGAACTTCATAGGCATTCTTGGAGTGCCTCTTGTTGACAAGGACTCTATTTTGAACATAACATGCAGTGTCAATTGCTTCAGCCCAGAAATACAATGGTAGGCCTGAATCAGCTAACATTGTTCTTGCTGCTTCAATCAGTGTTCTGTTCTTCCTTTCTACCACACCATTTTGTTCAGGAGTTCTAGGAACACTGAATTGTCTAATAATCCCTTTAGACAAACAGAATTCATCCAAAGTTTTGTTCCTGAACTCTGTCCCATTATCACTTCTAATGGCTTTGACAGATAGAGAATATTGTTTCTCTATTTGTAGAATGAAGAACTTGATGATTTCAGCTGCCTCATCCTTGGAAAATAAGAAGAATACCCATGTAAATCCTGAATAGTCATCAATGATGACCGAGCAGTACTTCTTCTTGCCAAGGCTCATGATTTTTACAGGCCCAAATAAGTCCATATGGTGTAGTTGAAGACATGCAGTAGTTTTTGATTCTTCAATAGACTTATAGGAGGACTTATGCTGCTTTCCCTTCAAACAGGATACACAGTGTTCTTGACACTGGTATACTTTCAAAGGTAGACCTCTGACCAAGCCCATTTTTGTGACTTTATTTATGGTTTTAAAGTTCACATGGCCAAGTCTCTTGTGCCAGAGATCAGTCTCTGAAGTTGATGCCTTTGAGAAGAAACAGGCAGTGTTGTTCAGTACTTTGTCCTTTTCAATGTCCACTGCATAGACATTGCCACATCTTTTGGCTATCAACAAAGTATGATCTTCAATGATCTTCTCTATAAACTTCTGGCCTTCTGGTGATATGATCTTGCATGCTGTCTTTGTGAAAAAGGAAGAATATCCTTTATCACACATTTGAGACACACTTAGCAAGTTGTACTCAAGGTTTTCAACCAGATTGACCTTGTCAAACTGTATTTTTCCAGAGGAGACATTGCCATGTCCTAGCACATATCCCTTAGCATTGTTCCCAAAGGATACATATCTTTCTCTTTGACTGATAAAGTTGTTTATCAGGTATCTGCATCCTGTCATGTGCATTGAGCCTCCACTGTCCACATACCAAATGCTATTTAAGCCTCTGGAGACCCTCTGCACAAAGTAGCAAATTAGTTAGATTTAGGAACCCAAGCCAATTTGGCTTTGGGTTTGCTCTTGAGAACAATAACAGTTTGTTCCTGACCAGGTTGAGGAATCCATGTCTTTTTGGCAATGGATTTTTCATTAAGAGCACTGGTGGTATCCTTTTGAGGACCACCATTGTAACACCTGGCCCATCTCACCTCCAATATTGTCCGCTTTACCCATCCAGAGCTCACGGATTTGTTTTTGGTTGCCCAAGTGGAGACTTCCCAGGAGGTCACCCATCCTGGAATTTCTCCCACCTGAGCACGCTTAACTGTGGAGTTCTCCTCTCATCCACTAACATTAAGCCCCAAAACGCGTTGGTGATTTAAGAGGCAAGACATTACTTATGAACCAAGGATCTCTCCTGGCCACGACCGATGTGGGATTTTCCCGGGGTGTCACATTCGACTGTAACATCACACAAATTTTCTTTATATATATATATATAGAACTCCCTCGTTTATTCATCCGATTCATGTTTACAGTATCTTTACCATCCATTTTGTTATTTTTTTTTGTTTAAATAATGACGTATAATCAATATTAAATTGGATTGTATTAAATTCTGATTTAAAAACGTTAAAAAAAATGTTTGCCTGTGCCAGGATTCGACCCGAGTCCCTGGCGGGCTAAACCTTAACCACACCACACAAACCACTACACCATTTGGTGTTTTGTGATGTTAACTAAACCAATTAAACTTAAACCCTTTCAAGGTTCCTTAGTCAAACATGAAAAGTCAAACGTAGTCTCCTAGTCAAGTCAAGTCAAAGTGTTAGTAAATATGGTCTTCTAGTCAAGTCAAAGTTGTTCCTAAATTCTAGCCTAGTCAAAGTAGTCCCTAATTACAACTCCAAGTTTTCACTATAAATACACTAGTCTACCATTCAACTCTTTATACCATTCAAAAAAAAAAAAAAAAAACATTATTATCCCATCTCCCATATACTAAAGTTTTCATCCGTCATTATCTCCTCTAGCTAGTTTCGAGTTTTCCAAGGCATTATTACTAAGTGTTTGCACGCTCAATAAAACGCACGAACTCGTTATGCACCTAAGGTGAGTTTACATAGCCCCTTTTACCATTTCACTATTTTGGGGTGAAACATGTTTAAACATTTTATACACTATCATTTACTCATTCTTACACTGTTGAAACTTGTGATTCAATTACACTATCATTTACTCATTCTATCATTTGACTTTAACAAAGACACATTACAATCATTAACATTGATCAAGCCGCCTGTTTAGATTATAGCGCTATAGGTCTGACAAACCCATCCCCCCGCATAAATTCAGGGATGATCGATAACAGTTACACTTTTACTAACTTGCGAGTTAGGTCTCAGTCGACACAAGGTATGATTGTACAAAAGACGCATTGTTACATGTCGGACTCATATTCTATCATTACTCATTATTATACTTCAACTATGATTGCTATACATCATATTGTTTTCAACTATATGCAAAACCTATGTATTCTCACCAACTATTTATAGTTGACCCCCCATCTTTCCAACTTAACATGTTTCAGGTTATAGTGTGCTTGAAGATTAGTTAATGCTTGAAGATGTGTATCTAGTATTTTTCATTTTGATGTACAAAATCCTTTAGAACAATTGTATGTAATTTATTTAAATCAATTATTGAAATTTATTATTTACCATGAGCTACTGAACAATCATCAATACGTGACACCTCGATGTTTCCGCCATCGGTTGGGGTGTTACAGATTGGTATCAGAGCCATGGTTATAGGGAATTAGGTTATTAGAAAAATAATCTAGTCTATAACCATAGGATTATAATCAGTACATGCTCCTTTTACTTGCAACCATACTTTTTTCTATTCTCTATCTCCCTCCTACTTCTTATCCCTACTTTAGTCCTTACAAGAAGATTGTTCTCCATCACAAGTTCTACTCTTAGACTAATAGGACAAATCCTCAGGTTTAGCCTGAACCACCTTGAAGATCTCGTCGAAGTTCTAGATTTTAATAACGAACACGTGCAATCTGGAAGGGTGAACGCCTGTATTCTGAGTTTTCTGTCTAGGACTGGCATTGCGCATAAATCCCAATCAGACGAGGGACCCGGATGCCTGCCTGGGAATTCTCGGGATGAGTGTTCACTTATAGGCTAAAGCATGTCTTCACTATGTTATTAGAATCTAGAAGTTTTGATAAGTCAACGTTTTCGTTTATTCGTTTTAATTAATGAATAAATGATTACACTCACTTTCCTTAAACTAAGCTCTAAAATCTCAAAATTTTACAGCTTTAATCAATCTCATTTCATAACCATCTATGGATTTCACAATCACACTTCACCTTACCATCTTAGCCACTTTTTTAATATTCAACACCCTACCCAAATCATATTATTTCATTTCTCCACATGTTACTTATTTTTAAAAACTATAACCTCATACCTTAGCACAAACTAAAGATTTCTAAATCCTGTTGTATTTTCATTACCTAGTAACTTTACAAAGTACATATTTTTGTCAAAAGATGTCCTCGAACTTAAATTCAATTGTTTATTTATTGACGTAACAAACAATTTTCTATATAATGCTTTAAACTATTAAAAATCACTTAATAGAACCTTGATCTTCAAAACCTAATGTCATGTTTGAAATCTCCAACTAACGGGAATATTTTAATCAAAGCCCACTTAGCTTGTACTATTTAACAACTTTTGCTTTATGTATAAAACCAATTTTGAAAATAAGATTTTTTTTATCCATAGGAATAATATCTAGTCTCTAAATTCTCCATCGGCACTCACTCATTTTCAACTTGTTCAAATTTTTACAATATTTGGCATATACCACAATCATGTTTTCTTATACACTTGATTATAACCTTTGATCCAAACCCCAAAATTTACACTGCTACATAATCTCCTTACTATAAAATAAACTCTTTATCAACTATCTTCACATTCACTATCTCTCACAACCTTGATTCTGCTTCAAGATTTTTCATCATCCTCTCAAGAACTAAATTCATATCCTTCACTTTCGCACACATGAGCTAGTTACCCATGATAACCAATCTATTGAAACTTGATTGTGTGTTGCATCAAGCATAATCCTTAGTTATACATGAGGATTCAACTATCTACCATATTTGAACATTTGAAGCTAGAATTCATGGAATATAAACTATTTGCTATAGACACACCTAGAGTCATTAACCTTGTCTAGGGCAACTCTATTACAACTCGTATGCTATACTTGATACTTGATTGCTTACATGTACATATTATCAATTTGCAATTCATGTGTGTAATAATTGGTACACTTAATCAAACAACTGATAGAGGATGAAGTACTTGCTCAACAGTTAGTAGAGTACCAAATAACCTACTCAACGATTGGTAAAGGTCATTATGCCTGCTCAACAGTCGGTAGAGGCCCTACAACCTGCTCAACGACTGGTAGAGGCTATCGCACCTGCTCAACAATCGGTAGAGGTTCTTACTCACTGACTGGTAGAGGTCTTTTTCTTGCTCAACAGTTGGACTTATTTTTTGATACATTGTATACGATTCAATCACAAGGCTATTTTGCATTACTTACATGTGTGTTTAGAGTCATAGAAGGACACAAAACCGTAATGTAAGGTAAATTGGTGATTGCGGTCCGGAACGTAATCATGAATTTACAGGTACATTAAGGTAGTGTGAAATTCTATTAAGGTTTTTGGAGATACCCCGTATGTTTTTGAAGTATCAGAGGTGTGATGGGTTAGCTGCGGTACACCCTATATATAAACACTAATGATACGTGGAAAGGGATACTGTAGGGCCAGACCAATAACAAACCCTAGTTATTTGGTAGTCCATCTAGCATTTATGGTTATCTTATACATTCCTTAAACTCTTACCCTACTCTGAACCATAGTCACCCTAACTATCCTCAACACTATTCAAATGTTTCTTCTTAAAATAAACTTCAGGACGAAGTTCCTAAAAGTAGGGGAGACTGTAACATCACACAAATTTTCTTTATATATATATATATATACATAGAACTCCCTCGTTTATTCATCCGATTCATGTTTACAGTATCTTTACCATCCATTTTGTTAATTTTTTTTGTTTAAATAATGACGTATAATCAATATTAAATTGGATTGTATTAAATTCTGATTTAAAAACGTTAAAAAAAATGTTTGCCTGTGCCAGGATTCGAACCCGAGTCCCTGGCGGGCTAAACCTTAACACACCACACAAACCACTACACCATTTGATATTTTGTGATGTTAATTAAAACCAATTAAACTTAAACCCTTTCAAGGTACCTTAGTCAAACCTGAATAGTCAAACGTAGTCTCCTAGTCAAGTCAAGTCAAAGTGTTAGTAAATATGGTCTTCTAGTCAAGTCAAAGTTGTTCCTAAATTCTAGCCTAGTCAAAGTAGTCCCTAATTACAACTCCAAATTTTACACTATGAATACACTAGTCTACCATTCAACTCTTTATACCATTAAAGAAAAACATTATTATCCCATCTCCCATATACTAAAGTTTTCATCCGTCATTATCTCCTCTAGCTAGTTTCGAGTTTTCCAAGGCATTATTACTAAGTGTTTGCACGCTCAATAAAACGCACGAACTCGTTATGCACCTAAGGTGAGTTTACATAGCCCCTTTTACCATTTCACTATTTTGGGGTGAAACATGTTTAAACATTTTATACACTATCATTTACTCATTCTTACATTGTTGAAACTTGTGATTCAATTACACTATCATTTACTCATTCTATCATTTGACTGTAACAAAGACACATTACAATCATTAACATTGATCAAGCCGCCTGTTTAGATTATAGCGCTACAGGTCTGACAAACCCATCCCCCCGCATAAATTCAGGGATGATCGAAAACAGTTACACTTTTACTAACTTGCGAGTTAGGTCTCAGTCGACACAAGGTTTGATTGTACAAAAGACGCATTGTTACATGTCGGACTCATATTCTATCATTACTCATTATTATACTTCAACTATGATTGCTATACATCATATTGTTTTCAACTATATGCAAAACCTATGTATTCTCACCAACTATTTATAGTTGACACCCCATCTTTCCTACATAACATGTTTCAGGTTATAACGTGCTTGAAGATTAGAGTTAATGCTTGAAGATGTGTATCTTGTATTTTTCATTTTGATGTACAAAATTCTTTAGAACAATTGTATGTAATTTATTTAAATCAATTATTGAAATTTATTATTTACAATGAGCTACTAAACAATCATCAATACGTGACACCTTGATGTTTCCGCCATCGGTTGGAGTGTTACAACCATCAACCCTGGTCATCAGTAGTTGTACCATGTTCATGAGATCTTTTATCTCAGCAGTTTGTGAAACTGCTGATGATGTAGGTCTAGCTACTGAAGGAGAATTTTGAGAAAAAGACTTTTGTTGAGATTTTATCTTTTTCTAAGAAAAGGTGTTTACTGGTTGTAGTTTCCAGGGAGAAAAAGTTTCTTTAAAATCATTTTTGATTTGTTTTCCCACAACCAGTTGTGAAATTTTCTTGTTGTACTGATTTCCTTTTCTATATCTACAAAATTCTGTCTTGTGGTTGTGTAACCTCACGAATTTTCCCATTTATTTTGCATTAAAGTATTTCCCAATCCATGATATAAAGTCTAATTTATTTCTAAGTATTCTTATCTTTATCCGTGCACTCTATTTTTCTAAGTTCTTTTTATCTTTGTACTAAAAAAAAAAAATCTTCAATCATGACATATGTCCTATCCTAATTCTATTTATAAAATCGTCATTTTATAAGACGGTGTTTTTTTTTATTTTCTAATTCAAACTAATGATTTTTTTTTTATTTCTTAAATAAAGCCTTGAGTCAAATAGTCAAAGTTCTAGTCAAAGTCTTAGTCAAACAATCAAAGTCATAGTCAAATAGTCAATTCATCATAAAACCTTACTTTATGGTGTTGACCAACTTTAATGGCTAATTGAATTCAAAACTAGTATAAAAACCCACCTATGACCCATTATACTTTGCACCTCTAAATCAATTGTTTCAATCCGATTAAACTTTCCCTCATACTTTTCTTCTATAGTCTATTACTTCTACAATTGAAGCTTTGATTATAAGCTCTTGTAATTGGCAACTTTGGGGCTACACATATTCTATTTCTCGAGACTTAATACTTTGTTAAGGTGAGTTTACGTAACAATGTTTATGCAATTCTTCATACTTGCAACATTATACTTAAGCAATTCTACATGCATGTCTAGTTGAAACTTTAATGCCTCATGAATTAGACAACAACAACAGTTTCAACGAGTTTCAACGAGTTTCAACATTACATAATCATTAGCTATGGCCAAGCCGGCGATACTCAATAATAGATCTATTGGATTGACAATCCCACCCGGATACGTGTACCTCCTACATAGGTAGCGTGGGTGATTGTTATCGTTCCAACATATTATTAAGGTGAACCGTGGATGACGGGATGGACCTAAACTAGTCGGAGGTTTGATTATGTCGATTCAACATATTATGTTTATTCATGTAGACTTAAAATTACGATAGACATATGAATTGCTAAACATTTATTCTTAAACTTAATTGCTTGACATGGCTTATGTATTCTCACCAACTTCTAGTTGACCCCCCCATTTTTCCAAACTCAACAGGAAATACTGATGCTTGAAGTCTAGAGCTAGCATGAGGAGATATTTGAAGTTTTAAGCTTTGTTTGATTATTTGATGTAGACTTTAATGTAATTCAATTTTGTAATGAAATAAAGGATTATTTAAACATATGTATTACCATGAGCTACTGAACAATCATCAATACGTGACATCCCGATGTTTCCGCCATTGGTTGGGGTGTTACAGATTGGTATCAGAGCCATGGTTATAGGGAATTAGGTTATTAGAAAAAAAAATAATCTAAATAACCATAGGATTTTAATCAGTACTTGCTCCTTTTACTTGCAACCTTACTTGTTTATATTCTCTATCCTACTTCTTATCCTTACTTTAGTCCCTACAAGAAGAGTGTTCTCCATCACAAGATCTACTCTTAGACTAATAGGACAAATCCTCAGGTTTAGCCTGAACCACCTTGAAGATCTCGTCGAAGTTCTAGATTTTAATAACGAACACGTGCAATCTGGAAGGGTGAACGCCTGTATTCTGAGTTTTCTGTCTAGGACTGGCATTGCGCATAAATCCCAATCAAACGAGGGACTCGGATGCCTACCTGGGAATTCTCAGGTTGAGTGTTCACTTATAGGCTAAAGCATGTCTTCATTATGTTATTAGAATCTAGAAGTTTTGATAAGTCAACATTTTCGTTTATTCGTTTTAATTAATGAATAAATGATTACACTCACTTTCCTTAAACTAAGCTCTAAAATCTCAAAATTTTACAGCTTAAATCAATCTCATTTCATAACCATCTATGGATTTCACAATCACACTTCACCTTACCATCTTAGCCACTTTTTAAATATTCAACACCCTACCCAAATCATATTATTTCATTTCTCCACATGTTACTTATTTTTTTTTAAAAACTATAACCTCATACCTTAGCACAAACTAAAGATTTCTAAATCCTGTTGTATTTTCATTACCTAGTAACTTTACAAAGTACATATTTTTGTCAAAAGATGTCCTCGAACATAAATTCAATTGTTTATTTATTGACGTAACAAACAATTTTCTATATAATGCTTTAAACTATTAAAAATCACTTAATAGAACCTTGATCTTGAAAACCTAATGTCTTGTTTGAAATCTCCAACTAACGGGAATATTTTAATCAAAGCCCACTTAGCTTGTACTATTTAACAACTTTTGCTTTATGTATAAAACCAATTTTGAAAATAAGATTTTTTTTTCCATAGGAATAATATCTAGTCTCTAAATTCTCCATCGACACTCACTCATTTTCAACTTGTTCAAATTTTTACAATATTTGGCATATACCACAATCATGTTTTCTTATACACTTGATTATAACCTTTGATCCAAACCCCAAAATTTACACTGCTACATAATCTCCTTACTATAAAATAAACTCTTTATAAACTATCTTCACATTCACTATCTCTCACAACTTTGATTCTGCTTCAAGATTTTTCATCATCGTCTCAAGAACTAAATTCATATCCTTCACCTTCTCACACATGAGCTAGTTACCCATGATAACCAAACTATTGAAACTTGATTGTGTGTTGCATCAAACATAATCCTTAGTTATACACGAGGATTCGATTATCTACCATATTTAAACATTTGATACTAGAAATCATGGAATATAAACTATTTGCTATAGACACACCTAGAGTCATTAACCTTGTCTAGGACAACACTATTACAACTCGCATGCTATGCTTGATACTTGATTGTTTATATGTACATATTATCAATTTGCAATTTATGTGTGAAATAATTGGTACACTTAATCAAACAACTGGTAGAGGATGAAGTACTTGCTCAACAGTTAGTTGAGTACCAAATAACCTACTCAACGATTGGTAGATGTCATCATGCCTGCTCAACAGTCGGTAGAGGCCTTACAACCTGCTCAACGACTGGTAGAGGCTATCGCACCTGCTCAACAATCGGTAGAGGTTCTTACTCACTGACTGGTAGAAGTCTTTTTCCTACTCAACAGTTGGACTCATTTTTGGATATATTGTAAACGATTCAATCACAAGGTTATTTTGCATTACTTACATGTGTGTTTAGAGTCATAGAAGGACACAAAACCCTAATGTACGGTAAATTGGTGATTTCGGTCCGGAACGTAATCATGAATTTACAGGTACGTTAAGGTAGTGTGAAATTCTATCAAGGTTTTTGGTAGATAACCAATTATAAACTCTAGTTACCTGTTTAGTATTTCTATAGTCAATTAACTCATGCATTTCTTTTAGGATTTCTAAAACTTAAGATTCTTATTCGCCTTGCGATTCCAAGACACACCTAATCCTACCCTTAAAACTCACAGATAACAAACCTCTTATCCAAATTATTCGAAAGCAGATTATTCTATAAATTCATGTCGTGCCTTAACCCAAAATTTTCAAAACCACGGCTGCCTTAATTTCTACCCAACCATCATCAAACCTGTGTTTTTAAATAACTTCGGGACGAAGTTTCCAAAAGTAGGGGAGACTGTAACCTCACGAATTTTCCCATTTATTTTGCATTAAAGTATTTCCCAATCCATGATATAAAGTCTAATTTATTTCTAAGTATTCTTATCTTTATCCGTGCACTCTATTTTTCTAAGTTCTTTTTATCTTTGTACTAAAAAAAAAAAATCTTCAATCATGACATATGTCCTATCCTAATTCTATTTATAAAATCGTCATTTTATAAGACGGTGTTTTTTTTTATTTTCTAATTCAAACTAATGATTTTTTTTTTTATTTCTTAAATAAAGCCTTGAGTCAAATAGTCAAAGTCCTAGTCAAAGTCTTAGTCAAACAGTCAAAGTCATAGTCAAATAGTCAATTCATCATAAAACCTTACTTTATGGTGTTGACCAACTTTAATGGCTAATTGAATTCAAAACTAGTATAAAAACCCACCTATGACCCATTATACTTTGCACCTCTAAATCAAAGCCCACTTAGCTTGTACTATTTAACAACTTTTGCTTTATGTATAAAACCAATTTTGAAAATAAGATTTTTTTTTCCATAGGAATAATATCTAGTCTCTAAATTCTCCATCGACACTCACTCATTTTCAACTTGTTCAAATTTTTACAATATTTGGCATATACCACAATCATGTTTTCTTATACACTTGATTATAACCTTTGATCCAAACCCCAAAATTTACACTGCTACATAATCTCCTTACTATAAAATAAACTCTTTATAAACTATCTTCACATTCACTATCTCTCACAACTTTGATTCTGCTTCAAGATTTTTCATCATCGTCTCAAGAACTAAATTCATATCCTTCACCTTCTCACACATGAGCTAGTTACCCATGATAACCAAACTATTGAAACTTGATTGTGTGTTGCATCAAACATAATCCTTAGTTATACACGAGGATTCGATTATCTACCATATTTAAACATTTGATACTAGAAATCATGGAATATAAACTATTTGCTATAGACACACCTAGAGTCATTAACCTTGTCTAGGACAACACTATTACAACTCGCATGCTATGCTTGATACTTGATTGTTTATATGTACATATTATCAATTTGCAATTTATGTGTGAAATAATTGGTACACTTAATCAAACAACTGGTAGAGGATGAAGTACTTGCTCAACAGTTAGTTGAGTACCAAATAACCTACTCAACGATTGGTAGATGTCATCATGCCTGCTCAACAGTCGGTAGAGGCCCTACAACCTGCTCAACGACTGGTAGAGGCTATCGCACCTGCTCAACAATCGGTAGAGGTTCTTACTCACTGACTGGTAGAAGTCTTTTTCCTACTCAACAGTTGGACTCATTTTTGGATATATTGTAAACGATTCAATCACAAGGTTATTTTGCATTACTTACATGTGTGTTTAGAGTCATAGAAGGACACAAAACCCTAATGTACGGTAAATTGGTGATTTCGGTCCGGAACGTAATCATGAATTTACAGGTACGTTAAGGTAGTGTGAAATTCTATCAAGGTTTTTGGTAGATAACCAATTATAAACTCTAGTTACCTGTTTAGTATTTCTATAGTCAATTAACTCATGCATTTCTTTTAGGATTTCTAAAACTTAAGATTCTTATTCGCCTTGCGATTCCAAGACACACCTAATCCTACCCTTAAAACTCACAGATAACAAACCTCTTATCCAAATTATTCGAAAGCAGATTATTCTATAAATTCATGTCGTGCCTTAACCCAAAATTTTCAAAACCACGGCTGCCTTAATTTCTACCCAACCATCATCAAACCTGTGTTTTTAAATAACTTCGGGACGAAGTTTCCAAAAGTAGGGGAGACTGTAACCTCACGAATTTTCCCATTTATTTTGCATTAATGTATTTCCCAATCCATGATATAAAGTCTAATTTATTTCTAAGTATTCTTATCTTTATCCGTGCACTCTATTTTTCTAAGTTCTTTTTATCTTTGTACTAAAAAAAAAAAAATCTTCAATCATGACATATGTCCTATCCTAATTCTATTTATAAAATCGTCATTTTATAAGACGGTGTTTTTTTTTTATTTTCTAATTCAAACTAATGATTTTTTTTTATTTCTTAAATAAAGCCTTGAGTCAAATAGTCAAAGTCCTAGTCAAAGTCTTAGTCAAACAGTCAAAGTCATAGTCAAATAGTCAATTCATCATAAAACCTTACTTTATGGTGTTGACCAACATTAATGGCTAATTGAATTCAAAACTAGTATAAAAACCCACCTATGACCCATTATACTTTGCACCTCTAAATCAATTGTTTCAATCCGATTAAACTTTCCCTCATACTTTTCTTCTATAGTCTATTACTTCTACAATTGAAGCTTTGATTATAAGCTCTTGTAATTGGCAACTTTGGGGCTACACATATTCTATTTCTCGAGACTTAATACTTTGTTAAGGTGAGTTTACGTAACCATGTTTATGCAATTCTTCATACTTGCAACATTATACTTAAGCAATTCTACATGCATGTCTAGTTGTAAACTTTAATGCCTCATGAATTAGACAACAACAACAGTTTCAACGAGTTTCAACGAGTTTCAACATTACATAATCATTAGCTATGGCCAAGCCGGCGATACTCAATAATAGATCTATTGGATTGACAATCCCACCCGGATACGTGTACCTCCTACATAGGTAGCGTGGGTGATTGTTATCGTTCCAACATATTATTAAGGTGAACCGTGGATGACGGGATGGACCTAAACTAGTCGGAGGTTTGATTATGTCGATTCAACATATTATGTTTATTCATGTAGACTTAAAATTACGATAGACATATGAATTGCTAAACTTTTATTCTTAAACTTAATTGCTTGACATGGCTTATGTATTCTCACCAACTTCTAGTTGACCCCCCCCCCCCATTTTTCCAAACTCAACAGGAAATACTGATGCTTGAAGTCTAGAGCTAGCATGAGGAGATATTTGAAGTTTTAAGCTTTGTTTGATTATTTGATGTAGACTTTATTGTAATTCAATTTTGTAATGAAATAAAGGATTATTTAAACATATGTATTACCATGAGCTACTGAACAATCATCAATACGTGACATCCCGATGTTTCCGCCATCGGTTGGGGTGTTACAGGTTGAACAGACCACAAATTTCAAATTCTTTTGCCTCTTCTTTTTCATTTAAAGGCAAGTTTCTGACTGTCTTGATTGGTTTTAGGTCATCAGTAGTTTTCAGGTTCTCAACTCTTGATGTAGATGAAACTACTGATGGCTTAAAGTCAGATTTTAACAGTACTTCTGAAGAACTTTCTTTATGAGTTTTTAGAAAGTTTTCATGGAAAGATGTGCATTCTTTCTCTTCAGAAGTTTCATCTGAAATAATTTTTCTCCCATCTTCAGTAGTTTTGGGGGAAAAATCTGTTGGTGTTTCAGTGTGATTGTACCCTATGCCAAACCTAACATTTGAAGCACTTTGTTTGTTTAGCAACAGTTGGTACCCCTTACAAGATTCTACCCATTTTTCACAAGTGACCTTGGTGTCAGAAAGCTCTTTTCTAACATTTCCTAGGTCATCTATCATTATTTTAAGTTGTGCTTGGGTTTCAATAGCATTGTTAGTTAATTTAGAATTTTCTTTTGCTTTTGCAGCAAGTTTTCTTTCCAAATCACATTTCATCTGAGTGAATTTTCTCTCAGAGTCATTTGCTTTGCCTTGTAAGTGCACATTGGTCTCTCTTATGAGAGCAAAAGATTCTTTACATGAAGTTGAACAAAGTTTTGTTAAAGATGAGATTTTGAGGTGCAGCCCTCAAATGCCATTAAGGCAAAATTCTTTCTGCCATTGTCAGGTTCTCCCCAGTTGATGTCAAACATTTTGTTGTCTGCATCAGGATTACACTCTGTGGTGTCAAAAGGAAGACTGCTCCAGTCAACATACCCTGAGGTGAACAAGCTTTGTTGTGAGGGTTGCTGAGTCTGTGGAGGTTGTTGAGCAGTTGGAATGGGAGGGATTGATTGTTGGCTCTGCATCTGTTGAGCAGGCATTTGTACATATTGTACTTGTGGCACATATTGGATTTGTGGAGCTTGTGCCTGTACAAAATGTGCACTCCCCTGTGTTCCATTATTCCTATTATAACTAGGGTTATACAGATTTCCAGACTGAGATTGGTTGTAGCTAGAGCTTCTACACTCTCTAGCAAAGTGTGCCAACTTCTGACACTTGTGACATCTAAGTTTAGATTTGTCAAAACCAATTTTTGTAGAACTGTTAAGTCCTGGAAATTTTCTTCCTGACCTTTTGTAAAATTTGTTTGTTTTGATACTTAACATGGCCAGTTGGTGTAAAATGTCCATTTCTTCTAAGTCATCATTGCTGAAAATTTTTAAATCATCCATGATGAACACACATGTTATCAGCATTTTGACTGTTTTCTTCACTGTCATAACCTGGGAATGATCTTTCAGATGAGATCCCAGCAGTTATGTCAATGTGGTCAAAAGATCCAAAACTATTTTAACAAGTAGGTGAATCTTGTCCCAATAGTGCTGTACTACCTTGTAGATAGTCATCAGCAGTTTTACCAGAACTTTGTAATTTCTTCTTTTGATCGACTTCTCTTTCAAAAGTTAATAATCTCCCATGTAATTTTGTAAGAGTGAGGGAGCTAAAGTCTGGTGAAGATCTTAAGACTATAGAATATGTTTCCCATTTTTTAGGTAAAGACCTTAAAAATCTATGAAGCATAGATACATTTGTGTAGGTCTTACCATTTAATTTTAGCTCAGATATTAATGAGGAGAATCTTTCAAATTGTTGAGTTAAAGTTTCCCCATTTATGTGAGCAAAAGTTTCATATTGTTGAGCTAGGATTTCTCTGGTGTTGGCAATCACCTCTTCAGTTCCTCCAAACTATTCTTTGAGGCAGTCCCAAAGCTCTTTGGCACTATCACAATGTAATAGGCCAGAGTAGATTTCCTATCACAATGTTATAGGAAATCATCATCTGTATAGTCTTTTGGGTCTTTTGGTATTTTTTCTTTAGTTTCAAGATTGATATTTACTGGTTTGTGAGGACCATATATCACAGATTTCCAGCAACCACTGTTGGTCTGTGATAATGTATGTGCCATTCTCCTTTGCCATATATTGTATTCATTTCTTACTAGCATAGCAGGTTTATTGGCAGAACCAGTATTATGAGGATCCATTTTAAAGAGTATTGATTTGTCAAAAATCTCTTAAAGTGATGGATGTTGATAAAAGTGAACTTTTAATCCTTTATTGAATATCAATAAGAGCCTGTGTCTAATTCTCAATGTGTTAGATTGATATGTGATCAGATAAACCAGTGCTCTGATACCAATTGTTGGATCAGTAATGCTCTTGATGTGTTGCTTGCTAGTGAACACTTACGTGTTTAGCAAGTTCAATCAGATTTGCTCAGCGGAATGATAAGTAAAGTTACACTATCAACTGGAGTTATTACTCCCCTTGGATGTTTGAAAACTAAAGAAATGTATTTAATGAGAATCTAAGTATAAAATGAGAATGAATACTTAAACAGATTCTCAGTAAATGAAATAGAAAGAACAATAAGAACAATAATAAGCTTTGAAGGATTTCTGTATTAATCAAAATCAATAATAAAACAGAGGGGATGAACCCATCTATTTATAGATTTACATATACATGCACCTTGTTAAAAGTAAGTCAGTAACAAGTTGCATTCTTGGAACTTGTACAAAAAGATAAAGTAATACTAAACTAATAAACTACTGAAACATAAGTCGGTTAAAAAGATTCTTGAACAAGAGTTGATGAATGACAAACTACTGATGAGTAGTTTGTCTTTAGTAGTTCTTCAATGAACTGTCTGGTTAGACTTCAGAACTTCTGATACTTCTTCTTCAGTATTTGTTGAATCCTTCTTCAGTACTTTAGTCTTTTTTCTTCAGTAGTTCTATACTTAGGATATTTTGCAGAAGTGAATTAGACTAAGGTTTACAAAAGTGGTTTCACCAATCCTTTTTGTCCTAACAAGAGTATAACAAGCTGCGTAAATGGCTTCATTCCAGAACATTACTGGAAGGTTAGAATCCGTAAGCATTGTTCTAGCCGCTTCAATTAGAGTCCTGTTTTTACGTTCTGTGACACCGTTCTGTTGAGGGGTATACGGAGCACTATATTCATGATGAATTCCTTTGTCTTCACAAAGAGCATCCATCTGTGCGTTCTTGAACTCCGTCCCATTATCACTCCTAATTCTCTTGATCTTTAAACCATAGACATTTTCTAATCGAGTGAACAGAACCTTCAGATTATTAAACGTGTCACTCTTATGTGCAAGCACATAACCCATGAAAATCTGGAATAGTCATCGGTAACCACAAGACAGTACAATTCACCAGCATGACTTTTACGCTTGATCGGTCCGAATAGATCCATGTGCAAACGCTCAAGTGGTAACTCAACTGAATTGACTTTCTTTGGTTTGTGGGATTGCTTGTGCTGCTTTCCTTTCTTGCAACTCACACACTTGTCATTCAAATGGAAATGTTTAATATTTACGCCTTCGACAAGTTTATTCTTCACCAGATGATTCATTTTTCCAAGGTGAATGTGTCCAATCCTCCTATGCCACATGATAGATTCTTTTTCAGTAGCCTTGGAGAGGAAACACATGACTTGGCCTTGGGTTATCATGGCCTTTGACATGTCGAGAATGTACAGATTGTTCACTCTCGGTGCTTTAAGCATTACCCACTCTTCTGGAAGTACGAATCCTGGCTTGAGAATGTAGCAAGATTTGTCGTCAAAGAATACAGAGAACTGCTTATCACAAATTTGACTGACACTGAGCAGATTATAGTCTATTTGCTTCACGTACGAAATCTTCTCAAAACTCACGATACCATTACTCACACTACCCTCCATAGTAATGTATCCTCCTTTGTTCCCAGCAAATGCTACGTATCCGCCATTGATATTTTGTGATACCCCGCAAATTTAGGTTCTCACTTTAACTAAACTCTAGTTACGTTCCTTGCATTATACTTAACTAGGGTTAGCTAGATAGGACACACGTTGCATTGTTGTGAGTTAATAACTGTATACATGATTAGTGAACCTCGGACGTTGGTGAATAATGAAGTTTAATAATTATGAGTTAACTGATTTGGATTGATTGTGATTACGTGCTTCTGTGATACTCGGTGAAAGTATGTGCAAACCATATGTGATTATGTGAACTTAAACCGAATACGTTAATAAGAATCGTTAAAGGTGGACCATTAGGATGATTGGGGTCTTAACACATGGGGTTACACTTTTACGGTCCGAAATAGCGAAAACGTCGAAGGAAAACACGTCGGGTGACGAAATAGGCCACCCACGCGGGCCAAGGCTCACAGGGAGCGAGCGCCCGCTCGCCAGTACCTGACGTTTCTAAACCGCCTTAAACACCTATTTAAGCAACCTTAAGCCTCTTGTATCACCTAAACTCAAACCCTAATCGTCCCTACTGCCTCACTTACGAAATATTAACCCCAAACAACCTGCTAAGGCGCAAGAACATCGATTGGGAAGCTCCAAAGGCGTTCGGTTGATTGTATCGAAGAGCTTGGGGTATAATCCTTAATCCTTTACGCTTTAATCTTATTCTTATGTTATAAAAATAATATAACAAGGTTTGTCCAGGTCTGAAAGCTTTTGATAATTATTAAAACTTGAGGTTTTTGAAGATTAAACAAATTAAACATGATGATAGGCGATTAGTAATATCATAGGTTACTTGTTGCGCAAGTCGTTGAAGTTTTGATCACTAAAGTTGTAATCTTTGCATGTATAATGATAGAATCTGATCGCAATAGGCATTAGGAATGTTTGGTAATGGTTATTGGTGATTGTTGATTGTTTGCATGCACACGGTAGTCGTTTAAAGAAAGATTTAGGCGTAACTAAAATCTGGACAGAATGATTAGATGAACTTATAGGGGCTGTAACACGACTTTAACATGATGATTTTGGTATTTTATTTGCATGGTTAACTCACACCTGGTCTTAGCTTTTCATAATGGGTAAAATCAAGTGATTTGGACGTCGGTTGAGTCGTTTTTGGAATTTTCTTTGAAAATAGGTCATATCAGAATTTCGGGTTAATAAACTGAGTCGAATTTGAATCATCATAACTCGAGTTTTGTAAAGAGTTGGGTTATGAAATTTTTACAGAAGGTTAACATTTGAGTAATTTGAGTTTTCCAAGTGGATTCATCCCGTTTGTATAAATACATAATTTTTGGGAATTTTTCTACCAAACTGACCTGTTATGAATGTTTTCTGATCATAGCTGTGTTGAACGAATTTTAATTATTTCTGTGTTTGGATTTAAGACAAAGAAAAAATAGGGGTTGTTAAGTGAATTCCAAAGAATATTCAGTAAAACTTTGGGAGGTTAACTCACTGATTTACTATTATAAATAAATTAATTTTGATGACGCACAATCTGTCCTAAAAACACAGATTGTGTATTATGTGCTTATGTGGTTAATTGAAGTCATAGGTGTTATGTAATTGATGTGTAGCTGAACGGGCACTTGTATGAGACGCATATGGAATGTGAAAACTGATCATAACCAACATATTCACCAACGAGTCCGTAGGGTTTACTATTGCATGTAGAGTCACTAGGTGTCACCTACGCACTTTTGAACGTTTAAACGCATTGGACAAAAGAGTTATATGGTGTAATGATATTACGCCTATACTTACTTAGTGACACTTATATTAGGGTGTTGGTAGCATACTTTACTTGCGGTTTGGATTTCTTTTGCTTGCACACTAAGGTGAGTTTCACTACTCTTTTTCTCAAAAGCATGCGTCTCGGGTCAGAGACAACTTTGGTAAACATTTTCTAGTCCAGTTTGGGACTACTCAGGTATTGACTCCTTGTGTGGGTCGGTTTTACGATTCCATGTGTGGATCGGGTTTTTGATCAGTTTAAAACTTATTGGTCCTTTGTAAACTAAACACTCTATCATTGGAAAGTCCTTGCATATTATTGGGTTAATCGCTGGAGGCGAGCGGGGTATTAGTTGATAGCGCTATTAGGTTGTGCAGCAACCTCATGTCTGAGGTGCTTGAGGCATGGGCATGAACTTCTGACCACATTTGAGAACTGGTGTTGATAGACACCAGTTATTGAGGCAAATTACTATTTTACTGAAGGTGTCCCAATAATCCTGTTTAGTTACATTGAGTGGGCTAGCTACCCCTGACACACTTAAACTGATAACTCTTGAACATTTTTGGGTCTGGAGGACCTACGTTAATAATTGGCTATGTGGTTTTGGAAACCAGCACATTTTTATACATGTTTGCTTTACTTTGTGAACTCACCAGCTTTATGTTGACACACGATTTACATGCTTTTGCAGGTAGTTAGCTTCCGGTGCCAGGATTAGAAAGCACTGTACACTTCACTGCATTTGGGGTCTTGGGCATACACATAAATTACATATTATGCTTTTACCTTTTCTCTCATATGGTTTTAATTTGGGCGCGTTGTTTTGCGCATGGTTTTTAAAAAGTTTAAATTTGGTTTACGCTTCCGCAGCTTAACAAAACTTGGTTTTTGAAAACGAACTAAATGGTTTGGGCATTTAGAGTTCGTTCATGTGACTTATGGCTATGGGATCCTGGTTTGTCATGCGCCTCGCGGCATAAACCCCGCAGTGGAAATTTGAGGGCGTGACAGATTGGTATCAGAGCCATTGGTTATAGTGAACTAGGACTGCATGTTGAGTCTAGTCTATAATCATCATAGCATAAGTACACTCACAACTTAAGTGCACAACTAGCTTTTAGCTACACATACCTACAACATATGATTTCAGGAGGTATGTTATCTTCTATTTCTAGATCTAGTTCTGAACACGTCAATGGTGGGAACCTAGGGTTACACCAGGTGACGCATTACTGGGAGTAGCATCCTAACAAACCTCATGGATGAGGAAACAACAAATGTACAAGGGAGGGAGCCCTTGCGAGCGTTGTGGTGCACGTACACAAGAAGCTGCACGATGTGCATGACGTGGTACCATTTAACCAAATCAAATTGAAGAAATTCAAATACTGAGACTTATTCTTTTCACTAAGCAAGGAGACAATTAGTTTCTGTTCCTTGTTACTTGATCTTTCTTACCTTCATTCGAAACTCAGACGAGACTGGGTTACACATATAGAATTCATTTCTTACTCTAGTACCTTACGCCTAGTGCGAGCGGGCGAATGTATGACTGCATATCCTGGTCTCTCATGAGCATATGGTAGGTTCATGGGAACACATTAGATCGGGGCTTGTTACACACACTCTTGGGGAGTTATGTAAAGCCTGCGACGTAGTGCAACATCACAAGGGAAGATGAAACCTACTAATGGCTGATAGCCATGATTGGAGGAACGAGTGGTACAGCTTACCACTAAACTGGCTTACATAGGACTAGAGGAGGAGACTGTACGTGAAGTGAACCATGTAACACTGACACCAAGAAAGAGGAGGAAGAAGGGATGGAAGGGGAACCTGAGCAGGACGAGCATATGGAAAGTGATGATGAAGGCTCTACTATCTAGACAGAGCATGGCGAAGATTGGCTCTTACCTTTTTCTTACCTGTATTTTCTTTTCTTTTCCCTTGTTAACTTAGATAAGACTGAGTTTTTATGATCAACGATAGGGTGGTTGAAGCCCTCGCCTCTTTCCAACCTATTAAAGATCTATTTTGCTAAATCACTCGTTTCCCCCGACTTCCACATTTGAACTTTCTTATACCTTGAACGCACATGCCACAATAACAACCTGCCATCATATTTTCAAGCCTTTTTATTGGTCGTAAACCTCTATAACTCCAACCGAACTGACAGAGACCGTCTGATTGCTTCGATAGTATAAGTCATTTCCATGAGCATTTGCCCCAGGCAGGATGGGGTAATGTATGCTACATGCACACTCGATGAGTTACAAATACTTGGATGGAGAACGTAGCACCCTATGATGAAATCTAGAAATTTGACGGATGGGTCTGAGATCGAGGCATACACTACCAAGCTACAGGAGTTGGATACTTTGTGCTCGAATCTCATTAACCAACTTTGCCAGCGGATAGAATTTCGGACCAAAAGGGTGGGTCCTTTAGATTCGTGGCTTGGCCACTGCAGCTCACCTACCCAGAATCTAACAAATCGTTCATTCTGGCTCGTAAACACACGGATTAGGCTGTTGAGCATGGTACTTTTCCGAAGCATGGAGCTTCATCTTCTACTTTTGGTGATAGCAAGAGAACGTAGAATAGTGTGAGGTACAAGTCCTTCAACAAACAATAACCACAACGGTAACAACAACAATGGGGGCTCGTGGAATAGCAATTGTGATTGGCTCTGGGGAAGCTAGGACTGATAACAATGTCGTGACGGGTACGACACTCTTGCTTCTATTTTATATGATACTGGTGCAGACTATAGTTTTGTGTCATCAAAACTTAGCAAACAACTAGGGATGGTTCCTACTCTTCTTGATACCCCGTACACCATAGAGTTAGCTGATGGAAAGCCTGTGGAGGTAACCCATATTCATCGTGACTGTAAGCTCGAGTTGGATGAGCAATCGTTTGCCATCAACATTCTACTTATCACCCTTGGAAGCTTTGATCTCGTGGTTGGCATGGACTGGTTGTCCAAGCAACACGCTAAAATTCTCTGTCAGGAGAAGATGGTTTGTATTCCCCCTCCCAAGTGGAGAACTTTTATCTATACAGGGTGATCGTGGTGGTGCCATGGTGGGCATCATCTCCTATCTAAAGGCCCAGAAGTGTATTCGTAAGGGCTGTCCAGCCATTTTGGCTAACATATCAGATACTCGGGTTGAAGCTGAAATCAAGATTGAGGACATCCCAGTGGTCCGAGATTTCCCAGATGTCTTCCCAGAGGAATTACCTGGACTTCCACCCGTTCGTTAAGTGGAGTTCCAGATTGATCTTGCACCGGGAGCAGCTCCAATTGAACGCGCACCATACCGCCTAGCACCAGGCGAACTTCAAGAACTATCTACCCAACTCCAAGAGTTATTGGGTAGGGGTTCCATTAGACCTAGTTCTTCGCCATGGGAAGCTCCAGTTATGGTTGTTAAGAAGAAAGATGAGAGTTTCCGCATGTGTATTGATTATCGGGAGTTGAACAAAGTAACAATTAAGAACCGCTACGCTTTGCCTCGTAATGATGACTTGTTCGACCAACTGCAAGGGTCAAGTTTCTATTCTATGATTGACTTGAGGTCAGGATACCATCAGCTGAGAGTCGGAGAGGAGGATGTGGCAAAGACAGCCTTTCGAACTCGTATGGACATTATGAGTTTTTGGTGATGCCATTTGGATGCACCGGCTGTGTTCATTGTTCTGATGAACCATGTGTGCAAACCCTATTTGGACAAATTCATCATAGTGTTCATAGATGACATACTGATTTATTCCAAGAGCAGGGAAGAGCGCGAGGAACACCTGCAACTGATCTTGGAACTATTGAGAAAGGAGCAGTTGTATGCAAGATTCTCTAAATGTGACTTTTGGATTCGAGAAGTCCAATTTCTTGGACATGTGGTCAACGAGGCAGGAATACATGTTGACCCCGCCAAGATTGACGCTATGAAAAAGTGGGAGGCTCCTAGGACCCCTACTGAGGTGCGCCAATTTCTTGGTCTCGCGGGATACTATCGTAGATTCATTGAGGGATTCTCTAAGATCGCTCAACCTCTCACCGCCCTAACGCAGAAAGGCATTACCTATAAGTGGGGAGATGCCCAAGAATCTGGTCAAAACTTTGCAGTGCACCGATACTATCGCTACCTGAGGGAACAGAGGACTTTGTGGGGTACTGTGATGCGTCTATCCAAGGGTTAGGATGTGTGCTAATGCAGCGTGATAAGGTGATCGCGTGTGCTTCACGTCAATTGAAGGTTCATGAGAAGAATTACACCACCCATGACTCGGAACTGGGAGCAGTGGTCTTTGCTCTAAAGATCTGGAGGCATTTCCTCTATAGGACAAAGTGTACGATCTACACTGACCACAAGAGCCTCCAACACATATTTGATCAGAAGGAGCTGAACATGCGACAACGTCGATGGGTCGAGCTTCTGAATGATTATGACCGTGCCATCAAATTTCATGCAGGGAAAGCTAATGTAGTAGCTGATGCCCTCAATCGTAAGGAAACGAAACCTAAACGGGTGCGAGCTTTACAACCCACTATACATTCTAATCTTCCTGATAAGGTACGTGAAGCCCAGGGCAAGACTTGAAAGAAGAAAACATCGGGCTTGAAACTTCACATGGTGCTGATAAGCACTTGGAACGGAAGACGGATGGTCTTCAATACTTCATGAATCGAGTCTGGATACCACGTTGTGGGATATCAGACAACTGGTGCTCGATGAAGCTCACACCTCTCGATATTCGGTACATCCTGGCTCGGACAAGATGTACCATGATCTCAAAACTCCTTACCGGTGGCCAAACATGAAAGCAGAGATAGTCACTTATGTTAGTAAGTGCTTGACTTGTGCGAAGGTTAAGATTAAATATCAGAAACCTTCAGGCCTACTCCAGCAACCAGAAATCCCTATGGATTTCATCACAAAGCTCCCTAGAACGTCAACTGGCCATACCATGATTTGGGTTTTCGTGGATCGGTTAACCAAATCGGCACACTTTCTGTCCATAAAGGAAACGGACTCGCTGGAGAAACTAGCAAATCTCTACGTCAAGGAGGTAGTCTCTAGGCATGGGGTGCCTACTTCTATTATATCTGATCGCGATGCGCGATTCACTTCTCATTTTTGGACTACTCTCCAAAACGCTTTGGGGACTCGCTTAGATGTGAGTACAGCCTATCACCCACAGACGGATGGACAGAGTGAACGTACCATCCAAACATCGAAAGATCTGCTACGAGCGTGCGTGGTGGATTTTGGCAACAGTTTGGATAAGCACTTGCATTTAATTGAGTTCTCGTATAACAACAGCTATCACACTCCGAAACAGTGTGCGCCTTTTGAGGCACTTCATGGACGCAAGTGTAGGTCTCCCATCTGCTGAACTGGGGTTGGGGATAGCCAACTAACAGGTTCCGAACTCGTGCACGAAACTTCTGAGAGGATAGTGCAAATTAGACACCGAATGGCTGCTGCTCGTGATCGACAGAAAAGCCACGCTGATAAGCGTAGGAAACCTTTGGAGTTCCAGGTTGGGGACAAGATTCTATTGAAGGTGTAACCTTGGAAGGGGTGATACGCTTTGGAAAACGGGGAAAGTTGAACCCACGATACGTTGGACCATTCGAGATTGTCAAAAGGATTGGTCCGGTAGCTTACAGGTTAAACCTGCCTAATGAACTCCACGTATCAAATATAAAGAAATGCCTGTTGGATACAACACTGATGGTGCCACTGGAGGAGATCCAGGTGGACGGACGGCTACGGTTCATGGATGAACCAGTGGAGATGCTTGAGCGGCGCGTCAAGAAACTTGAACAAAACACTATACCTATTGTTAAGGTACGATGGAATTCCCGTCTAGGACCGGAATATACGTGGGAGCGCAGAGATCGAATGCGGCTCAAATATCCACACCTCTTTACTAAACCTGAACTTGTGCATAGATCAAACACTAAACATGAAGCAGCTCGCTCAAAGTGAATTTCGGGGTGGAATTCCTTTCAACTTGGGGATGATGTGACATCCGGGAACCAAGCGCACACTTTTCTAGCTGGCTTTATTGTTTACTCGCTGAATTTCGGGACGAAATTCTTTTCAACTTGGGGATGATGTGATACCCCGCAAATTCAGGTTCTCAATTTAACTAAATTCTAGTTACGTTCCTTGCATTATACTTAACTAGGGTTAGCTAGATAGGATACACGTTGCATTGTTGTGAGTTAATAACTGTATACATGATTAGTGAACCTCGGACGTTGGTGAATAATGAAGTTTAATAATTGTGAGTTAACTGATTTGGATTGATTGCGATTACGTGCTTCTTTGATACTCGGTGAAAATATGTGCAAACCATATGTGATTATGTGAACTTAAACCGAATACGTTAATAAGAATCGTTAAAGGTGGACCATCAGGATGATTGGGGTCTTAACACATGGAGTTACACTTATTACGGTCCGAAATAGCGAAAACGTCGAAGGAAAACACGTCGGGTGACGAAACGGGCCACCCACGCGGGCCAAGGCCCTGTGAGCGGCCGCTCACAGGGAGCGAGCGCCCGCTCGCCGGTACCTGACGTTTCTAAACCGCCTTAAACACCTATTTAAGCAACCTTAAGCCTCTTGTATCACCTAAACTCAAACCCTAATCGTCCCTACTGCCTCACTTACGAAATATTAACCCCAAACAACCTGCTAAGGCGCAAGAACATCGAGTGGGAAGCTCCAAAGGCGTTCGGTTGATTGTATCGAAGAGCTTGGGGTATAATCCTTAATCCTTTATGCTTTAATCTTATTCTTATGTTATAAAAATCATATAACAATGTTTGTCCAGGTCTGAAAGCTTTTGATAATTATTAAAACTTGAGGTTTTTGAAGATTAAACATGATGATAGGCGATCAGTAATATCATAGGTTACTTGTTGCGCATGTCGTTGAAGTTTTGATTACTAAAGTTGTAATCTTTGCATGTATAATGATAGAATCTGATTGCAATAGGCATTAGGAATGTTTGGTAATGGTTATTGATGATTGTTGATTGTTTGCATGAACACGGTAGTCGTTTAAAGAAAGATTTAGGCGTAACTAAAATCTGGACAGAATGATTAGATGAACTTATAGGGGCTGTAACACGACTTTAACATGATGATTTTGGTATTTTATTTGCATGGTTAAATCACACATGGTCTTAGCTTTTCTTAATGGGTAAAATCAAGTGATTTCGACGTCGGTTGAGTCGGTTTTGGAATTTTCTTTCAAAATAGGTCATATCAGAATTTCGGGTTAATAAACTAAGTCGACTTTGAATCATCATAACTCGAGTTTTGTAAAGAGTTGGGTTATGAAATTTTTACAGAAGGTTAACATTGGAGTAATTTGAGTTTTCCAAGTGGATTCATCCCGTTTGGATGAATACACAATTTTTGGGAATTTTTCTACCAAACTGACCTGTTATTAAAGTTTTCTGATCATAGCTGTGTTGAACGAATTTTAATTATTTTTGTGTTTGGATTTAAGACAAAGCAAATTAGGGGTTGTTAAGTGAATCCCAAAGAATATTCAGTAAAAATTTGGGAGGTTAACTCACTGATTTACTATTATAAATAAATTATTTTTCATGACGCACAATCTGTACTAAAAGCACACATTGTGTATTATGTGCTTATGTGGTTAATTGAAGTCATAGGTTTTATATAATTGATGTGTAACTGAACGGGCACTTGTATGAGACGCATATGGAATGTGAAAACTAATCATAACCAACATATTCACCAACGAGTCCGTAGGGTTTACTATTGCATGTAGAGTCACTAGGTGTCACCTACGCACTTTTGAACGTTTAAACGCCTTGGACAAACGAGTTATATGGTGTAATGATATTACGCCAATACTTACTTAGTGACACTTATATTAGGGTGTTGGTAGCATACTTTACTTGCGGTTTGGATTTCTTTTGCTTGCACACTAAGGTGAGTTTCACTACTCTTTTTCTCATAAGCATGCGTCTCGGGTCAGAGACAACTTTGGTAAACATTTTCTAGTCCAGTTTGGGACTACTCAGGTATTGACTACTTGTGTGGGTCGGTTTTACGATTCCTTGTGTGGATCGGGTTTTTGATCAGTTTAAAACTTATTGGTCCTTTGTAAACTAAACACTCTATCATTGGAAAGTCCTTGCATATTATTGGGTTAATCGCTGGAGGCGAGCGGGGTATTAGTTGATAGCGCTATTAGGTTGTGCAGCAACCTCATGTCTGAGGTGCTTGAGGCACGGGCATGAACTTCTGACCACATTTGAGAACTGGTGTTGATAGACACCAGTTATTGAGGCAAATTACTATTTTACTAAAGGTGTCCCAATAATCCTGTTTAGTTACATTGAGTGGGCTAGCTACCCCTGACACACTTAAACTGATAACTCTTGAACATTTTTGGGTCTGGAGGACCTACGTTAATAATTGGCTATGTGGTTTTGGAAACCAGCACATTTTTATACATGTTTGCTTTACTTTGTGAACTCACCAGCTTTATGTTGACACACGATTTACATGCTTTTGCAGGTAGTTAGCTTCCGGTGCCAGGATTAGAAAGCACTGTACACTTCACTGCATTTGGGGTCTTGGGCATACACATAAATTACATATTATGCTTTTACCTTTTCTCTCATATGGTTTTAATTTGGGCGCGTTGTTTTGCGCATGGTTTTTAAAAAGTTTAAATTTGGTTTACGCTTTAGCAGCTTAACAAAACTTGGTTTTTGAAAACGAACTAAATGGTTTGGGCATTTAGAGTTCGTTCATGTGACTTATGGCTATGGGATCCTGGTTTGTCATGCGCCTCGCGGCATAAACCCCGCAGTGGAAATTTGAGGGTGTGACATATTTCTTATGTCAAACAGTAGCGATAAATCCCCTGTCATGTGACCAGAAGCTCCACTGTCAACAATCCAAAGACTGCTCACAGGGCCAGCTGAAGCTCCCTACACATATCAAGTAAAAAGATTAGATTTTTCGGGGGACCCAAGCCTACTTGGTCTTGGGTCTTTGAACATTAAGTTTCAAAGAATCTTTCTCACAAACAGTTGAATTTAAATTGATCTTTTTCTGATCAATTAAATCCTTTTCATTTTCAGATTTCTCATTCACTTTTGAAGTCGATGCACCTTGAGATCCCACTGGTGACCAGAATTGTTCCGAACGTTTCAAGATCCGAATCTGAGATTTTGGGGTCTCAGTCGGTTTCTTTACTTCGTCCTTGAAGGAAACTTTCTTGGTTACCTTCTCTGATTTAACAGAGACAGGTCCAATTGTTGGGTTCACTGCAGGTTTTAAAGGTACCTTTTGCTTCTCAACATTTGTGTTCACCACTGGTTTCTTAAAAGGCTTTTCCATTGCGATCTGGTTACGACGATCATATGTCATCTGACGATTATCCCTCTTTTGAAAATATCGGCTTTGGTTATAAAACGGTGCTGGTTGAGGGACAAAGCGTCGTTGTGGATAACAATGATTATCGACTGGACTTTGATATTTTTGCTTCACTTCAACCTCGTGCCTCTTGTGTCAACGTACGGGCAGTGAGCAAGTAAATGCCCTCTCTCCCCGCATTTAAAACACGCACGGTATTCCTCAAAGTTTTTCTTGGCGTTCGACTTTGCATAAGTAGTGATAGGATATTGATCATCCACAAACCTTCTTCTTAAACTCTCAGGAGCTGGGTCCTTTGAGTAAGTCGGCTCAAGAAAACTATTCGCCTTCTCTTTCGGCTAAATAAACTTTGTGACATGAACCTTTGGTTCTTTTGGAACATCCAAATAAATTTTCTTTAAAACCTCTGGAGGTACATCATTTGTTCTCTCATGTTTTGGGAACCAAATGGTACTCTCCTGCCAAATTTTCTCAATTTTGGAATAGTTGGCAAACTTAGTTGGATATTCCTCATCAGAAATTATCTTATCGGATCCTTCCATCCGATAAAACACTTTGACAGGTTTGTCACATTGTTCATTCTTCTCAACCTGCTTAATTGACTGATTCCCTCGATGAGCGTTAGCCATTGGATGAATAATCTGAGAAGGTGACACCGGTTCATTGGTGATAATATGATTTTCAGCAGGAATATCACACAATTTCTCAGATTTATCATCCTCAGAGTCAGAATCATCAGTTACAGCTATCACTCCTTCATCATTTAGTCCCAAAATAGGTCTAACATCAGAATTAGGGTCTCCCACAGTGGAGGTGTTAGACTCATCATCCGATGTAGAGTCAGACTTAACTGAACTCTCCGGTGTTATTGAATGTAAAGTATGATTTTCAAACAACACTGGAGATGGGACGGCCTTGTAGTTTGCACTACTTGACTATGAAGGTTCCTCAATAATATGGTCAACAACATATGCAATATGTTTTTAGCTTTCAAGCTTCTTGTTGACTTTCTCAGCAAAGCACTTGATGGTGGCCATTTCAAGTTTTGTTTCTTCCAATTCATTAATGTAACTGTTAATGGCCAATTGTTTTAAAGATAATGTTTTCTTAAGATCAGAAATGTCTTTCTTATAGCCATCAAGTACCTTATTGAATTCACGTGCTTCTTTTTGATACGATTGACAGTTGATCTTAGCACTCTCAAGTTGAACCCTGAGTTGCTTATTATCCTCTGTCAATCTATCGCATGCACCACAATACTTATCACTGTTCATGTCTAAAGTAGATTCAGAACTTACCTGTTTTGGAGGCTCTGTCATCACCATCAATGCAAAATGTTCTTCCTTTCTAACAAAGAATTTAGAATAATCGATTCTAGTAAAAGCATCATTCACTATGCAAGATTTGCGTGTCATCAGAAAATCAGCTTCGGCTAGAAGTTGATCAATATCATCATCTAGTGAGTTAACACTAGCTTCAGAATCAGATTCGCTCTCCGAGTCAGAATAAGCTGAATCACACTGTTCGGGAACATCAGTGACTGAGTCAAGAATCAATCTTGACTTCTTCTCAACACAAACATCATTTTCTTCAATCAACTCCTCAATGTTCACCTCAGATATCTTCTTAGTCTCCAAATCATCTTCAACTGACACCGGCTCCTCCAAATCCATCTTCTGTGCAACAAATGCCACATTACCAACAGTGATTTCCTCGATTTTTTGAAGATGCACCAATAACCCCACAACCTACACACCAATCCTATCAAAACCAAGGTTTTCAAAACCTTATGTTTCAAACTCAACAATTCTCGCTTCCAAACCAATATCCACTCAACTACCCACAACCCAACATGACAACCCAAATCGCATCCGGAGTGTTTCAAGCACCTCCTGATCCAATTGATCTACCTATGTTGGACCGTTATGGGGTTCACGATCCACATAACTATACGGTCCAAGATTCTGAGGAAGAAGATGATGATGAATATGAAGAAGAGGTCGAGGAAGAGGAAGAGGAAGAAGAAGAAGAAGAGATACCAGTGCAAGCAGGAAGAGGAAGAGGAAGAGGAAGACGAAGAGGAAGAAGAGGAGGAGATACCGAGCCAAAAGAAAGAACTCCCTGGTCGCAAGAAGAAGAAGTAGCGTTGACCAAGTCATTTTTATATATTTCCGAGGATAAACGCGTCGGAAATCAACAACCAGCCGAAACCTTTTGGCTGCGAGTAAGGCCCACTTTGAACAACTTACCGGTATGACGAGAAGGCGGATGGATCAAATAACCGGTAAATGGACTGATTTACAGAAAAAAATGAGTAGATTCAACTCCCTCTACGTCATACAGGTATATGATGTTATTTTAGTATAAATCGTTTACTTTATACTTTTTTTTAAATTTGTAAACTATATATTTATTTTATAAATTATAGAAACGTCTTTGGCCAAGTGGATCGTCGGATGTGGACATCATACGTGCGACCCTCAACGATTATCAGCGGGCGTACGTTAAGAATGGTTTTACTTCGTTGGACTCTTGGGAAGTTGCAAGAGTTCATTCGAAGTGGGTTCCCCTTGATATTTTTGGAGTTAACTCCATTTGGGCCGACCGACCCTCAGGGAGGAAGGGGACGGGGAAGGGGAAGGGGAAGGAGTGGTCGTTCTAAAAAACGATCTAAAACCTCCGACTCGGGAAATTGTACACCTTCAACGGACGGGCTGTCTACCAACATGCCCGAGCTTAATTTGAATGATGAATTTCCCGACCCCGAAGACGACACTACCCCCATAAGAACCACGGCTCGAAGGAAGAGTGTCGAGTCGTCAAGTGGCAGAGGCAAAAAGCCTTGGGTGGAGGCGATGACCGAATACAAGTTGTCAAAGATGGTGGAAATTTATGAGAATCGGGAAAGGCATAAACATTTGGCGGACTTGAAAATACAAAGAGAGAACACCTACATGAAACACTTGTCCGAAATAGAAAAAAATAAAGATTTGAAGGTGTTGAGGGAATCGCACGAGGACGCCGAAGAACCATACAGGTCGATTCTCACCGAACGAAAACGAGAAATTTGCCACAAGTGGGGGTGGCCTTATAACTTTTAGGTTATTTTTTTTCGATTTATTAGGTTTTTAATGTTTATTTTTCTGTTTTTTAAGTTTTTTAGGTTATTTTTATTTTTTATTTAATGTAATGTTTTTTAGTTTAATTTAATGTTTTTTTTAATGTAATGTTTTTTTTAATTTAAATATAATGTTTTTAGATTATTTAAAAAAAAGTTAGTGATGAAATGTGATGAAAAGTGCACACCACCCCTAGCGGTTAGTGATGAAATATGATAGAATGTGATAGAATGAGGTGGCAGAATCTGATTGGGTGTGATAGTGTGATGAATGTGATGAGTTTTGCACCACCCCTTGTGGCCTTTGCATATTTATGGTTGTTTACTTTGCTATTTAAGTTAATTTGGTTAGGTGAATGAAACTTAAGAAGAAAATTATTGCGGTTATGTTTTTTATCTATTTCTTAGAGCCTTCATGGATAGGATATTGACCATCTCGAATCAGTTTATAACATGTGTCATGAGCACTGACAGCTCTTAATAGGGGCGACGTGGGTGACGGCCCCAGGCCCGAAAATCCCAAGGGCCCGAATTTTTTAATTATATATATATATATATATATATATATATATATATATATATATATATATATATGGGTTGTGGAGTATTGTGATCATTTTTTTTAATATTAACGAATCTAATAATGCCCAAAATCACTATATTTTAAACCTATTAAAATAAACCCCACCCAAAATAAAATGTAAACAACTTAAAAAACAATTTGGTGGGCCTAATATTTGAAGGCGGGAAAATTTAGAAGGGAATGCGAGAGACAAACAAGGGTTCAGAAGGCGGAAGGGTTTACCATCTATACAACCGACGCTGAACACTTCAGACTTCTAGCAATAAGCCCGGATTTTTTATAGTGGGTTTATATATATGTATATATATATATATATATATATATATATATATATGATAATTGCAATGTTTTAAAAACCGGTTTTTCAATCATACCGGATTTGGCCTAAAAATGGTTTGACCGGTTGAACCAGGTTGTGTCGGGTGGTTCAACCGGACTAGCTTCCTAACTCTACGAATTCATAAATTACAACATGAACTTAAAATATAATCTAAAAGTGAATGATTACATATTAAAAGATAATCCAAAAGTTATTCCATATAAAAAAATAATATAAAAGTAATCAATTTTTTTTAACAAAGTTCTTTTAAATGAAAGTGTACGATATATTTAAGCCATTGGAGTATTGAATACATCAAGTTCACAATTACTTAAAACATGAAATTCACTACCATCGCCTTTCTCAAAATCTTGAGCATAACCATTTTCATCCTACATTATTACCTAAGAAGTTTTAGTAGAAATAACAATCATAATATACTTAATTTACGAAAAATAAGTAACAGTGTGTTTGAGGAACTGATTCGTGCTCTTCCTTACCAAACATGTTATCTATATCATTATTATGAAGTTTTCCTTCTTGCTTTTCATGAACCACAAAAAAATCAATAGTTCAAAACACAAAAATTTACCTTGTGCCGGTACCGTTATAGATGTTCAAACCGGTATACCGTATTTTACCGGCGGTACGAATTGATATCGTTTCGGCTTTATACCGGGGTGTTTCGTACCGGGCTCACCTCCGAAAAACGGTATTACCGGTATAACCGGCCAGTAGGTACCGGTTTTTAAAACATTGGATAATTGAGTCTAAATTATATGGCCCAGTTTATTTGTTGTGGCCCTAGGCCCAAATTTTTTTACCGTTCTCAGAGACGGCCCTGGCCATGAGCCTATCAGCGTCACCACCATAGAGATGCAAAGGAACTCGAACCCAACGTAGAAACCAAAACATTTGGGATAGGTAATGGGCCTTGGATTTGAGTATGAGATTTGTATTAATAAAATTTATAGAGTAGAGAAAGTATACGATATAAAGTGTGTTAACGTGAGAAGCAATAAGAAGCCACCAGGGGATGACAAGTGTCCTATTAACCAAACCCCAGTTATCCTAACCAAACTATAATTAATCTTAATATCAGTTTAACCCAAGGGCATTCCAGACTTTTTCACACGTAACTGATTACGTGAATCACGTTCGTTATTTTTGTAAACGATATTTTCAAATCAGAATTTAAATTCTAAAAACACAGGCGATCTCACACACACACACATTACGTTTCAATCCAATTACGATTCAATCCAATTACGATTCAATCTCAATTTAATTATCACGATTACAGTTTAATCGATCAATTCATCATGTTCGGTACATGTATTCGTAGTTAATTAATCCATTTTCAATAGTTTTTTGTTTAATTTTTGTTTTTGTTTATCAGATTTAAACTTGTCTGTTGAAGAGTAGAGAGTTTCTGCTGAGAATTCGAATCCAGTGCTTGATTATAATGCTTTTCATGGTATGATCATCATCCTCTAATTTTTAGTCAAAAAACAGAGACATGTGTTTTGATAGATTTGTTAACATGATGTTTTTATGTGTGTTCAGACTTGATCGAAAACATTAACCAAGATGTTGATATCCATAGTTTGAACCTCATCAACGAATTCAGAGTTCAAGGTATTTTTTAGTTTTAACCTGTTACTTATATGAATGCGTATGATGTTATATACTAGTGTGTCTGTTTTAAAATGTAGTTGATTATTGCTCGTACTGATAATATATGAGTGCGTCTGGATTTTGCAAACTTTTATTTTATAAGTGCGTTTGAATTGTCAATAAGTGCGTTTGTTGTTGTTTTTGAAGGTGTTGCAACTGATGTTCCTGTTGATGACCAAGCTAGTAACACATATATCCCTGATGTACCTGATTCTCTCAAACCTGCAAAGGACATGGAGTTTCCTAGTATTGACCATGCAGAAGAGTTTTATGCAAAATATGCAAAGGCTGGTGGTTTTTCTATTCGAAAGGGCACGTAAGATGTGCGAAAAGGTCTTCTAAGAGTTAGGTACTTTGTATGCTATAAGGAGGGTTTTAAGCCGGTCAAAGTAGGTGAAGAGAATTCTAACAAAGATGTTAAGTCAAGGAAAAGGCCTTCTATCCGGACTGGATTTCCTGCACATATTAGGCTAACCTCTGAGGATGGAAAAAAGTTCAAGGTTTATGGCTTTAAGGAAGGTCATAATCATCCTTTTGTTCATGAAAGTGACATTCATTTTCTAGCAGCAAATAGGAAGCTAACACATACTCAAGAAGAGATGATATGTGAGCTATCTTCATTGAACATGGGTCCTGTCAAAGCTTTTAACATCATGAAGACTAAGTATGGAGGTTTTGAGCATGTTGGTGCAACTGCAACTGATTGTAAGAACTTTAAAGGTGGCTTAAACAGCTTTATTGGTGAGTATGATGCAGATATGATTGTGTCTAGGCTTAGGGATAAGAAGAAGTTCCTGCCAGATTTTTCATTTGAGTATTCTGTGGATCAAAAAAAAATGCATTAACTGGTTTATTTTGGGCTGATGCTTTATGCAAGAGGAATTATATGGAATTTGGAGATGTGATCTCGTTTGATGCAACATTTAACACTAACAAGTATGTTTTTAATTTTTACAGGCTTTGATATTCAAGTTTTACATGTTTATAGCTTTTTTATGGCATTTTTTTTAAATTTTTTTACTGGTACAAGATGGTGTTTATACCATTTACCGGAATTGATAACCATTGTCAGAATGTCACACTTGGTGCAGGATTGTTGTCATCTGAGACAACTGAATCATACACATGGCTGTTACAATCGTTTTCCAAATGTTTTGGGAAGCACCCAAAAGTGGTTGTAACAGATCAAGATGGTGCTATGAAAAATGCAATACAGTTGGTTTTTCAAAATAGCAGACATAGATTGTGTATGTGGCATATCATGAAGAAGGTTTCTGATAAGGTTAGCAGGAATTTTTGATTAAATTAAAGAGTGTGTCTGTTTACTACATTAGTGCGTTTAAATATTCTGTTGTTTTGGTTATAATTCAGTGAATGCGTCCAAACTTACCTGTTAATGCGTTTAATAGATTTTCACACATGTTAATGTTAGTGCTTCTAAATTTTTAACAAAGTTCGTTTGTTTTCCAAATTGTTTTTATAGGTTGGTAGTGCATTATGCAGTGATGATGAGTTCAAAAGGAGAATCTGTGGAATTGTCTGGACAGACTCCATCAGTCCGGAGACATTTGATTTTGAGTGGGGTGTACTTATTGTCAATTATAAGCTAAATGATAACGATTGGTTGACGAACATGTTTAATATGAGCTCAATGTGGATTCCTACCTTTTACTGTGATGAACCTATGTCTGGGCTAATTAGGACAACATCAAGATCCGAGAATGAGAATCATTTTTTTGCCAAGTGGCAGATTCTCAATTGACTATTATTGAGTTTTTCAACCACTTTGAAACGTCCCTTGAAGGTCAGAGATTCAATCATAGGAAGAATGACCATGATTCTAGACATACCGTTCCTGATCTTTGGACTACGAACCCTATCGAGGAAGAGGCTGCTAAAATATTTACATGGACTATCTTCTTTGATATTCAAGAAGAAATATATGCCACTTATGAAGGATTAACAAGTGTTCATATGCAAAGGGCTGATGAAGAAGGTTTTTTAAAGATTTTTGTTGATGATCCACAAGCATATGGTCAAGGCTTTGTTGAGGTAATTTTTTTCTTAATTATTAATGCGTTTAAATTATTTATGAGTGCGTCCAAAAGTCTTCAGTATAAAATTTGGTTTTTTAAATATTAATGCATCTGAACATACTTATGAGTGCGTCCAAAGTCACCAATATACTTTTTTTACCTTTTTACAGGTTCTGTTCAAAAAGGAAGTTGTTGATGGTGTTGAGGATGTGACTACATTATGTTCATGTAGGAGGTTCGAGCAGTACGGGTTGCTGTGTAGGCATATTTTTTATATATTAAGGTTGATGAAAGTTTATAGATTCACGAAAAGATACAATCTGAGGAGGTGGATAAAAGATGTTGTTCCAAATGAAATCAAGTATTCATTTGAAACAGGAGAGTTTGGTGATGACAAGACCAAAGAAGCCAGACGTATTGCACGGGAGATAGTTTTGGGCGGTGAATATCTTGCAAACTCTCTAATTGCAGATTTATCTGAGTTAACTTTGGTTAATGATAAAATCAAAGAGATGGTTAAAAAGGTTGATGAGGGCAGGTTTAAGAGACCTAGTCATCAGAATAAGCATGATAGGTATGCTTCTCTTCTTGGTTATGAGAAACCATCAAATGCTGAACCCACTATTCGACGAATGGTATCAAGAACAAAGGTCATGGCAAGCAGAAGCGCATAAAGTCCAGCAAGGAAAAGCAGGTTAGTCGATCCGGCAAAAGGAAGAGGAAATGTGCAATATGCGGAGAGAGTGGCCATGATCGACGAAAACATGCGAAGGAAGGTGTTTCAACCGAGTCGCAAGGTGAACAAGATGATCATATTGTGGAAGATGACATTGATGATAATGAAGACATTGATTTAGAAGTTTCTGATGATGATCAGGAGTTGTCTTAAATAGTTGTAGTGGACATTGTAAATTTTAGACATGAGTGCGTCTGAATTTCTTACAAATGCGTCTGATTCATGGTTTTTTATTTTAGTTAATTTTTATTTTAATACGAGTGCATCTGTTTATAACATGAATGCATCTAAATATAATCATATAAGTGTTTCCAAAATAGTTAACAAGTGCATATATTTTCATTAATTTTTTAAAGTCCATACATGTGACACCACCACCATTACACCACTACCACAACCACCACCACTATTACCACCATCATTACCATCACTACCACCATCACTACCACCACTACCACCACCACCATTTAAACCCCAAAAAAACAATCACTTGAACCAGAAAAAAACATATACAAACAACCACCACAAAAAAACCACCATAAAACCACCATAAAACCACCACCATCAGTTGCCACCCAAGATTGCATCCCTTGCCTTTTGCTTGGATTCCATGTTCTTCAGGATGCATGCTTGTGTGTTGCTAAGTGATTCACAGATGAGGTTGTCAAAAGAAGCCTGAGTATGTAGATGATCAATAACTGCATCTGTGAATGGTGTCTTCTCCTCCTTCAGCAGCTTCCCTATGAGATCCAGGTCCTTCATATACTGCGTCTGCATCTGTGACACCCGGCAAACTCAGGTTAGTAACATTGATTAAACTAGTAAGTCTACCTTAGCGAGTCATGCATCTTACATACTTAACTGGGTCAGTTGAGTCGTTACGATGGTTCGGGGAATCATCGAGAGTCATTACGATGATCCACGGGATCATTGGGAGTCGGTCCATAACCGTGTGTATAAGGATTGGTGATTCGTGGAATCACCGGGTTTAACGCACACACGCAAGTTTTGAGTCCCAGAATTGGTGAACGGATTTGAATGTGTTAGTTATCATGCATTATGTGTTTGTAATCATTACGTGACTTGTCGGTATGTGAATACATGTTTATATGTGTTAGAATAGTGTTTAACGCGCCGAAACCCCGAATAAACATGCTGAGGGTGATTACGTGTAATTGCATGACATTATAGGTGATTACGTGTAATTGCATGTAAATAGGGGGTGAGTAGCCTAATTACATGTAAACAGGGGGTGAGTAGCCTAATTGAATGTAACTAAGGGCGATTGGGCCCTAATCACGTGTAGTTACAGGCGATTAGGCCCTAATCGCATGTAACTATAGGCGATTAGAAGCTCTAATCGCCTGTAGCTGTCTGTAATCGCATGATCCGGACTGGACGAGTAGAAACACCTATAAATACAACCCTTGACTCACAAAACACCATTTGTGCAACCCTAACTGATCCTAAGCCTCCCTCACACCTTAGAACACCTCTGGAACTTGTTTTGCTTCAAAACTCACCATTTCTTAGCTTACACACCTTTCTTTGATAAAATCCAAGGTGTGTTCTTCATCCCAAACCTTTGTAATGTTATTGTTTTGGTTCCCAAAGGTCCAAACCTTGTTTTACTTAGTTTGTGTCTTTAAAAACCTTTGAAATGAGTTTCTAAAACAAGTCTAAACCTTTATACTTGCTATATGTGAAGTATTCATGCAAGAAATGATTTTTGGTGGTTAAAACATGAATGTTACCATGTAAGTGATGTACTTCTGATGTGTAGGAGTTATTAGGATGTTTATCTAAGGATTTGAGCTATTATTATGGTGTTTTGATGAAAGTATGCATTTTGACCCATTTGAATGATTTTTAAAATTTAGGATGTTATGATATGATTTGATGATTGTTTGTTGTTAGGATTCACATTAGAAGGGTATTATAACATAGGGATGATGATTTGCAAGGTTGTGGGTTGCGAAATCTGATTATTGCCATTTAAGGAAAGATATGCATAGTTAATGAAACCTAGTACTTTGCCATTTTTGGAAATAATTGCACCAAGGGTGTTAGAGCAGTGATAAATTGGGTTTTTTTTTTTTTTTTTTTTTTTTTTTTTTTTAAATGGGTTGGTTAATAGTTTAGGTTTGATGTTGGGTCTTTTTACATGTTTTGGATCTGATTTGGAGGGTTAAACGCGCGAAATTGCGTCGCGCAGCTGCAGCAGGCGATTAGGAATCTTAATCGCCTGATGCAGGGGCGATCAAGATGCAATTGCTAGTAACATCAGGCGATTAGACCCACCAATCGCCTGTTGACTACTCCCAATCACCAGTTGACTTTTCCTAATTGCATGATAAATTCCTAATCGCGTGTGTTGCTGTTGTAAGCATATTTTGACATCCAGAAGCATGATTGACACCTAGGAACATGATAGGAACCCCATGATATGCCCAAAGACTTAGTAACACGTGTACGGACTCGTTTATGCATTAATTGAGCGTTATGCTAGACTAGGTGAACTCTTGCGCGTACTAAGTGTATAACTACATATGTTGCATGATATCTTTTATTTGGTTAACACGTGGAATTTTGGGTCACTAATGGGATGTCGAGTCTTGTCTGGTACGGTCGGTTTAACAGTCAAAGGTGTTTTCAAACGTACATGGTTATGGTCTGGACATTCGGGGACTAGTTAACCTGCGGGTTATTAGTCCGGGTACTTATATACATCTTATGATAGGTCGCCGCTATTTGGGGCTATCATAGCTTACTAAATTAACTGTTTTCAAGTAACGCAATCTAAGGTGAGTGTCACAGCCCCACTTTTACTGTTTTGCTTTCGGGGGAGAAACATGCTACATATTTACTTATTAAAGGTCATGTTATACTATGGTTACTTTACATTACTATACGACATTTTATGGAAAGTCCCAGGAGGAAACCATGAATGTGCGGGGCACAACGAGGGAAATGTGGATAGATCTATTGGGCCTCACAAACCCCACTCGACGGCGGGGCAGGGCGGGTGCATATTGTCTCTAGTCCGGGTTTACCGAGGCATCGGTAACCCAGTCATCTGGGCATGCTTCAACTACTGGTTCATGTTTAGTAATGGGTTCCCAACCGTAGTAGTAAAAATACTAAACGTCTAGCTAACGTTCTTATAACCTAGTAGTAACGGATATGATCCTTGCAAACTGATTACAACTCTTTATTAAAAACCTGTGAACTCACCAGCATTATATGTTGACATTTTTGGCATGTTTTCTCAGGTCACTAAGGTAGCAGTTAACGGACTAGGCGCACAGAGTCTTGCATAGCGTCTAGAGTCTTTTTGCATATTAAACAATGTTTTGTAAACTATAATATGCCTTTGGGTTGTAAACAAGAAATGCTTCCGCTGCTGGTTTATGGCTCAAAGCATAATGTTTTGGTTTCAATCTATATATCTAGTGTTTGTTTATTGTGATCGTTGACTTGGATCCCGGTATGTCACGCGCCTCGCGGTAAACCCCGCAAGTGGAATTCAAGGGTGTGACAGATTGGTATCAGAGCCAACGATTATAGTAAACTAGGACTGCATGTAGAGTCTAGTCTATAGCCGAGTAACACACACTAGACGGTCACATATGGTCGAGTCTTAACATGTGGGTAACATCTTAAACTTGTCAGGGTGTCAGTGTCATCATCTTCTACGCTACGTCATCTTCTTACTATTTTATCATTCTACTCCTTAACTCAACCTTATCATCATTCGACGGCGAGCAACATATTATTGAACTTTCTTGGCGACGGTGTACATTGGGGTAGCTTCGTCATACTCTTGAGATCTGTCCAGGGATTCGGACATCTCCCTTCTATGCCCCAATAGACACGCTCGTCCTCACACACACTATCTTACATTTATACTTATAATAATACCATGTTTGGGGTGCTAGTGTCCGATGACTTGAACTTCAAGCTTAAAGTACACATGGAGGACTATGTAGAACAGTTTATCATGTTGGGTGCACACGAGATCATAAACTGGAATGCATGGGAACCCTAGTGGACTTTACGTTTGAACAGATGGACCCGAATTGGACCCGGTTTAATTTCTTGAAATTCCTAGTGGGTTACACCACGGGTAGACCTAAATCTTTTGTTCAATGTTTTGACAGAAGATGTCAGAAGCTCATGGAGGTCGCAGGGGCGGCCGTGGTGGCGGCAGTGGTCGCGGTAACGTTAATATGACCCAAGAGGAGTTGAACAATCTGCTACAGCAGCAGGTGAATGTAGCCTTGGCTACGTTCCAAGCTGCTCATAATGCCATGGGTGGTAAGTTGATTTCCACCTATTCTACCTTGTTTCAGGGTACTGTACCTCTTTCCTTGTTATTTATCTGTGTGTGTTGTCCCAGGTGGTGCTGTCAATCCACCCCCACCTCAGTGTTCATACAAAAAGTTCATGGATTGCAAGCCCCACAACTTTAACAGGACTGAAGGGGCAGTGGTACTGCTCCGATGGCTAGAGAAAGTTGAATCTGTGTTCTCCATGTGCAGTTGCCTCATGGGCGACCGCGTGAAGTATGCTTCAGCGACCCTTGATGGTCAAGCTCTCACTTGGTGGAACTCCACCACCCATACCATGGGTATTGGGGAAGCCCATGCTATGCCTTGGGCAGAATTCATGCAGCTTCTGAAAAACAAGTACTGCCCGAGGGACGAGATCCAGAAGCTCGAGCATGAGGTCTGGAATCACAAGATGGTGGGGTCTGAGATTGAAGCATATACAGCTAGACATAATGAATTGGCGGTGTTGTGCCCGGATTTGCACTCACCGGAGTACAGAAGGATTGAGCACTATATTTCTGGGTTGGCGCCGGAGGTTGCGGGGTTGGTCGCTGCGTGTAATCTTACCATGTATTATGAGGTTGTTCGGTCGGCTCACAGGCTGACCAATATGAAAGTAGCTGAAGGAGTTCCCCCCCCCCCCCCCGAGGCGCTACTGTGAAGGCTCCCGATAACAAAAAGCGAAAATGGGAAGGTATGGGTAAAGGCTCGAGTTCAGCTCAGCCTCAACTGGTGAAGAAGTCTGATGTTGGGGGATCGTCGTCTGAGTAGAAGTCGGGGGGTTATTTCGGGAAGTTGCCAAAGTGTGAACGGTGTTGGTTTCATCATACTGGTCCTTGTGACAAGAACCGTTGTCGTCGGTGCCATAAGGACGGGCACCAAGCTAAGGATTGCAGGGTCAATCTTCAGAGTAATCAGAACTCGCCTGTTACACCTGCCCCCACCCCACAGGCTACAGCTCCCCAGGGAAACCAGGGGAAGCGGGGGTCCATTAACTGCGGTGAGCTTGGACACTACAAGAGAGAATGCCCCAAGTTGAAGTAGAGCGAAGCTAGGAGGAATGGATCGGGTAATGGGAACAATGGGGGCGAAGGCAGGAATGCTTGCGCCTTTGTGATTGGTTCGGGCGAGGCCCGATAAGACCCTGACACTGTTACCGGTACGTTTCTTCTTGATAATCGCTATGCTTCGGTTTTGTTTGATTCTAGTGCCGATAAGAGTTTTATATCTCTTGGATTTAGTCAATTGCTTGGTAGAGTACCTACACCTTTAGAGGCTAAGTACTTGATTGAATTGGCTGATGGTTAGAAAGTCGAAGCAACACACGTCCTTAGGGAGTGTCGCCTTGAATTGTCGGGTTATTCATTTCCTATTGACCTTATGCCGGTGTCCTTGGATAGTTTCGATGTGGTTGTGGGTATGGATTGGTTATCATTGTATCGTGCTGAGATCGTCTGTTTTGATAAAGTCATTCGACTCCCTCTCCCTGATGGAGAAATTCTTTTGGTGCATGGTGAGAAGAGCGGTGTCCCTTTGAGTATCATTCGTGTATGAAAGCCTATAAGTATCTTCGAAATGGGTATTCTTCCATTCTGGCTCTTGTTTCGGTTTCGTCGGAAGAAGATAAGAAGATTGAAGATATTCCTGTCGTCTATGATTTTCCCGATGTGTTTCCGAAAGATCTACCTGGCCTCCCACCTTATCGTCAAGTCGAATTCGGTATTGACTTGCCCCGGGTGCAGCCCCTATTGCCCGAGCCCCATATCGTCTTGCACCTCCCGAGATGCAGGAGTTGTCTAACCAGTTACAGGAGTTATTGGAGAAGGGTTTCATTCGACCTAGCTCATCCCCGTGGGGAGCCCCTATCCTCTTTGTCAAGAAGAAAGACGGAAGCCTGCGTATGTTTATCGACTACCGTGAATTGAACAAGGTTACCATCAAGAATCATTATCCTCTTCCTCGTATCGATGATTTATTTGATCAGCTCTAGGGTTCTAGTTTCTATTCGAAGATTGACTTGAGATCGGGGTACCATCAGTTGAGAGTCCAAGAAGCCGATATTCAGAAGACCGCTTTTCGAACTCGTTATGGCCATTTTGAATTCTTGTTCATGCCTTTTGATCTCACCAATGCGCCGCCGTATTCATGGATTTGATGAACCGTGTTTGTAAGCCCTATCTTGATAAATTTGTGATTGTATTCATTGATGATATTCTAGTCTATTCCAAGAACGAAGTGGACCACCGGGAACACTTGCGTCTTGTCTTGGAACTCTTGAGACTGGAACAGTTGTATGCCAAGTTCTCGAAATGTAACTTCTGGTTGCGTGAAGTTGTTGGATCAGTAATGCTCTTGATGTATTACTTGCTAGTGAACACTTATGTGTTTAGCAAGTTCAATCAGATTTGCACAGCGGAATGATAAGTAAAGTTACACTATCAACAGGAGTTATTACTCCCCCTGGATGTTTGAAAGCTAAAGACAAGTATTTAATGAGAATGTAAGTAATGAATGAGAATAAATACTTAAACAGATTCTTAGTAAATGAAATAGAAAGAACAATAAGAACAATAATAAGCTTTGAAGGATTTCTATATTAATCAAAATCAATGTCTAAAACAGAGGGGATGAACCCGTCTATTTATAGACTTTACATATACATGCACCTTGCTAAAAGTAAGTCAGTAACAAGTTGCAACAAGTTGCATTCTTGGAACTTGTACAAAAAGATAAAGTAATATTAAACTAATAAACTACTGAAACATAAGTCGGTTAAAAAGATTCTTTAACAAGAGCTGATGAATGACAAACTACTGATGAGTAGTTTTTCTTCAGTAGTTCTTCAGTGAACTGTCTGGTTAGACTTCAGAACTTCTGATACTTCTTCTTCAGTACTTGTTGAATCCTTCTTTAGTACTTTAGTCTTCTTTCTTCAGTAGTTCTATACTTAGGATATTTTGCAGAAGTGAATTAGACTAAGGTTTACAAAAGTGGTTTCACCAATCCTTTTTGTCCTAACAATCTCCCCCTGGATTGATGAAGCCAAAACCATTTCTAATTCTTTATTGTCTTCTTCTGTCATTAACAATCTTCCATATCTCTTTGAACATGGAATTCTTCAATTGATTAAGCTGTTCATCAGTGAGAGATCCCCTTTTAGGTTCCAGATGTTGAATTGTAAGCAAGTCCTGAGTTGATAGTTTCTTTAGTTCATTCATGGACTTGTAGGCCTTGCTTGTAAGATCTCTCCTTGTCACTAATACTGAGTTGTCATCAGTAAAGGACCATCTGATGATTAGCACATTAGACTTGTCAAAGTCTGAAGTATAGGGAACCATGCTGGATCCCTGGGATGTTCCTGAGTGTTGGATATTCTCTATTTCAGTGACTCTCAGGTGGGATTCACTTCTATCTTCCTGTTGCATCACATCAGGTAGTTTGAAAGTGGGTAAATGATGTTCAGTAACTACCTTAGTGTGCAGTTTGTCTATGATAGTTTTCTGGATTTGGTAAGCAAATGTTGAAGGATCCCTAAATTGAGTTATCAGAGGCTTCTCTTCAAAATCAACGTCTCCTTGAACAACTGTGTTGCCTTCCAGCAACACCATCTTGAAGTCAGTCTTTGTATTGTCCTCTGGTTTCTTCTTGGTAGCTGGTCTTTTAACACCAGAAGTTCTAGTTACTGAAGTTGATACTTCAGAAGTTTTGAACTTCTTTGGATTAGCAGCCTTGGCATCCTTGTACTTTCTATATGTGTCTAGTAGTCTTTCTTCTTTCCATCTTGACACAGAGGCTTTTGAACCATAGTGATTTGCTACCAGTTCTTCAATCATTTCAGCTCTCTTGGCTTTTCCATCTTTATTTGTTGCAAGTTTGTCAGCAACTAGTTGAGCTCTTTTAGTCAGCTCATCTATTGAGAGCCCTTTGAGTGAATAGGCTTTTGTTTTGCTGTTCTTTGTTATAAAAGACATCAGTTGTTGTCTTTTGTCTTCTTCAACAACTCTTGCTGTTTCAGCTTGCCTATTCAGCTCTGCTTCATAGGCTTGTAACTTTTCATTGAGGCTTAAGTCTTCCCTTGCTTCCAAAGCATTCCAGATCTCATCTTCCTTAGCCTTTCTTTGGGCTGATATTAAACTCTTCTCAAGTAGTTCTTTGGACATTGATAGTGGAGAAGGGTTCAGTACAGTCATTGTTGTAGTTGTTGTAGGCCTTGGAATAGGAGTTGGTTGTTGTTGTTCAGTTGGTTTGGAAGGCTCTTCAGTTGGTTGTATGTTTGAAGTGTTAACTTCTGATGTGTTGACAGGAGTGTCAACTACTGAAGGATTGTCTTCAGTATTTTTTGACTCATCAGAAATTTCTTCAACATGGCCTAGGGAAGTTTCAGCTTCAAATTCAGTTCCAGAGATAAGCCTTTGTTGATCTTCTGTTTGTTTTCTGGCTTTCTCTTGGAGTTCTCTTTCTTATAGAGCCACTCTTGCCTTTATTCTGGATTCCAGTGACTCCCTTGGTTCCTTAATCTTCTCCCCCTTTTTGGCTTCATCCACTTCTGGAAGCTTAGAAGGTTGAGAAGTTCTACCAGTGAGCTTGGCAATCTGTCTTGAGTTGTGGTCAATTTTGTTGGACAGATCATTTATTTTGGATTTGATCACCTCAAATTGGTTTTTGGTTGACAGCTCCAAAGCAGCTGTGAAAGTTTTGAGGTGATTGGCAATAAGGTTGTTCATCATCTGGTATAGGGGACCATCTGGGCTGCATAGTTGGTTCAGATCTATGCTTGTTGACCCAAGGAATTGTGTAGGCATATTTAGTGAGGGGTGTGTTTTGGGGTAATCTTCATGTTGTACAGAAGATGCCACTTTCGGGGAATCAGGGATCAAGTGGTCTTTAACCTGATCTGGTGTGACCAGCTCTTTGAGCTTAGATACACTAGGTGCAGGACCTTCACTAGCAGCCGTTAATTCATGTTTAGTGGAGTGTGAATCATCATCCAAATCAATGGAATCATCTGAATCCCTGCTTACTTCCTCAATGAGGACAGTATCAGTAACATCATGAGCTGAGCCCAACTCAGTTGTCTCATGTATCTCTTTTTCTTGGTTTAGAGGATTTCCTACCTCAGGCATTAAGCCTTTATCAGTAGTTGCCACAAATGAGGTCTTAGCTATGTTACTTCTATCCTCAGATCCACCACTGGGTGGTATTTGAGTAGTAGCAGCCTCAAATGTACCTAGAGTTTCTAAGTTTGGGCTTAGAGACCCTGGTTCATCCTCATCTCTTGGGTTAGGGCTAGGGATATCCACATCCATGTCAAGTGCTGAAGGTATGTCCCCTGTTTGATGTGGTTGTTGGGGACTGACATGTTCTAATGGGATGTTTTCTTTTAGCCCAGAGAGAAGTTTGGCAATTTCAAGGGCTTTAGGTTCAGAAAGTTGTGGTGCTGGTTTAGTAGTTTGGTCTATGGGTTCAGCAGTTTCAAAAGAAGAGTCTATGGGCATTGTTTTCTTAAATTTCTTTCTTTTGAATAAAATGTTATTGGTGCTCTTGTGGGGGTTTGAGATGGATGAGACTGAGAGGATGTTTCAGTCACATTTTTATCAAGTGCAGATTGCACATTAGCAGGTTCAGGCATCTCAACCTCCTGAACTGCCTTTCTTTTCAGGCTGGTGGGTTTTTGTTTTTGTTGTTTGGGTTTCTTGGCTTTTTGGGTGAAGGTTTGGAAGATGAGGGTTCCTTGGGGACTGTTGTGTGTTCCCCTTGGTCATCTTCTAGCCAGGTGGCCGGTTTATTGTGCCTAGAGTATGCTTGTGAGGTTAAAGGGTTTAAACAGTTGTTTGACCCGCAAGCACCTCTTCTCCAAGTTCCTTTATTATGCATTGCATAATAAATCTTGGATACAACAAAAACTTCTTTTTAGAATTGAGATGATGTAACACCAACTCATTGAAGAAAAGTGTTGATGCCCTGAATTTTGTTTCATTCACAATGGAATGAAAAATTGGTTGAAAAGTAGAGGGCATCTGATCATATGATCCAGTTTTTGGACTCAAACACATAATTATATAGTGAAACAAAAGTTTGTACTTAGGTTCAAAATATTTCTTAAAAATAGTAGCATGTGAGAGAGTACCTTGGTAACCACACTCTGTCATGGTTAAATGAATTTCAGAGTTTGGAAATTGATCTGGGGCACCGACATCATCCAGACCCAGTATAATCCCCAAAGTTTCGGGTGTGATTGCCATTCTTCTCCCTTGGATGGTTAAATTGAGGGAGATCACCTTATCATTTACTGTTACCGTCTCCGCATTTGCCCAGAACTCATTAAGAGTCTCAGTGTGGATTGGAGGATCAATGGTGAGGGCAGTAAAGTATTGGGATTTGACGAATAAATCAATGATTTCGTCGTATTGGGACCAGGCTTCATGTTTTTCGAAGTAGCCTCTTTGATTGTGTCCCTGTTTCAGAGTTAGAGCCATGTGGTTTGTGTGTGTGTGTGGATCGAACAGTGTTTTTGTAGGTTCAGGGTTTGAGAGCTTTTTAAGAGAGAAGGAGGGAATTTTTGTTTTTTGAATGGATAAGTGTTGGAAAAGGTGTTTATCAGAAGTTTGTAACCGCCTTAGGTCAAACTTCTGAAGTGGGAAATGTCTGATTTGCCCTTAATGACAAAACTGCTGATGAAGAACAATTGTCATCAGTAGTTCCCATTTCCTCTTCAGTAGTTTGTTAACAACTGATGAGAACACTTTATTCATAACTTCTGAAGTTTATTTTATCAGAAGTTAATCATTTTTCAGAAAATATTCCCATACTGATGGTTTGTTCATTAGTAGTTTCTCTCTTTTTGTTTTTCAGAAGTTTTTTTTAAAATTAAAAACAGATGTAAGTGAAAAATAAAATATGTGCAGGAAAAGTAAAAGAACACTTACAAATTTAGCATCCCAAGCATGGATACTAACTTCTGAAATGTTGTTGTGTCAAGGGGTTTTGTGAATATGTCAGCTATTTGATTAGCTGTTGTGACATGCTTCACTTCAATCTTGCCTTTTTCATAACAATCCCTTATGAAATGATACCTGATTTCAATGTGTTTAGTTTTTGAGAACTGAACAGGATTTTGAATGATGCTAATGGCAGATTTGCTGTCTACAAGCAATGGTGTCTTGGTCTCTTTGATTCCATAATCAAGAAGTTGATATTGGAGCCATTGTATCTGTGATGTACAACTTGCAGCTGCAATGTATTCAGCTTCAGCAGTTGAAGTTGCAACAGATAATTGCTTCTTTGATTGCCAGGACACTAGACAATTTCCCAAGAATTGACAACCACCAGAGGTTGATTTCCTTGACATTTTGTACCCTGCATAGTCACTATCTGAAAAAGCTGATAACTTGGTATTGCTAGAAGCAGGATACCAATTTCCAAGTGTAGGAGTTCCTTTCAGATATCTGAAGATTCTTTTGACTGCAATGAGGTGTGATTCCCTAGGAGCTGATTGATATCTAGCACAGACACATGTTGAAAACATAATATCTGGTCTAGAAGCAGCTAGATACAAAAGGGAACCTATCATACATCTATACATGGTTTGATCAACCTGTTTTCCTTGATCATCTAGTTCAACTTGTGTGGTAGGTGTCATGGGAGTGGAACATGATTTACAGTCTTGTAAAGAAAATTTGTTCAATAATTCTTTAACATATTTTGATTGATGTATAAAAGTTCCATTAGTTTGTTGTTTAATCTAAAGTCCTAAAAAGTACTGTAGTTCTCCCATTGTACTGATCTCAAATTTTGATTGCATGAGTTTTTTAAATTCATCACACAATTTTGTGTTTGTTGAACCAAATATGATATCATCAACATATATTTGAACAAGTAAGACATGATTTCCAACATTTTTAATGAAAAGAGTTTTATCAATGAAGCCTCTTGTGAAGTTATTTTTGAGTAAAAAGTTGGAAAGTGTTTCATACCAGGCTCTTGGAGCCTGTTTGAGCTCATAAAGAGCTTTGTCAAGTTTATACACCCACTCAGGATGAGAAGGATCCTCAAACCCAGGTGGCTGACAAACATACACTTCCTCTTTGATTTTTCCATACAAAAATGCACTTTTAACGTCCATTTGAAAAACTTTAATTTTGTTGGAAATGGCATAGGCCAGAAATAACCTGATGGCTTCAAGCCTTGCAACTGGATCAAAGGTCTCATCATAATCAATTCCTTCTTCTTTAGAGTAACCTTGTACTACCAGTCTTGCCTTGTTCTTTATAATCATACCAGCTTCATCTTGTTTGTTCCTAAAGACCCATCTTGTGCCAATTGGTAGCTTGTTTGGTGGTAAGGGACAGATTTCACAAACCTGTTGCTTCTTGAACTGAAGCAACTCATCTTGCATAGCTTCTACCTAATTGTTGCCTTTGAGGGCTTCTTGGTACTTTTTAGGTTCCAACTGAGAAATGAATGCTGAGAAGAAGCAAAAGTTGGAAAGCTGGTTTCTTGTGAGAACACCTGATACAATATCACCCATGATTTGTTCAAGTGAATGATCTTTGTGTTAAATCAGTTGTTGTAAACCACTGACAGGTGTAGGTGGCTCTTGTACTTCATCAAACAAACCACTGAGGTTAATAATATCTGGTTCAATTGTTTGAACATCTTTAGTAGTTGTAGGAGCTGAAGCAGATGTTTGAGTTTGTACATCAGCGGTTGTTGAATCAGAAGTTTGTGAAACTTCTGATGGTTTGAAAGTTGACTTAATGACTGTATTAGGAGTCCATGGTGCTGGATCCTCATCATCAAACCTTTGATCACCATAATAAGTAGGTTTAGATGAAGTAACAGTCTTTTCAGGTCTGAAGTGGAAGCTGTCAAGGTCAAAGAGTTCAGCAGGATGTGCTGGGATAAGAGTGTGTTTTGACTCATTGAACTTGACATTCAGTGTTTCTTCTACTATCTTGGTTCTTGAGTTAAAAACCTTGTAGGCTTTTCTAGTGGAAGAGTAACCAAAAAAATAACCTGAATCAACTTTAGCAGCAAACTTTGAAATAGAGTCTTTAATGTTTAGAATGAAATATTGACATCCAAAAGCCCTAAAAAAGGAGATAAGGGACTTTATGCTATGAAGAACTTCATAGACAGTCTTGGAGTGTCTCTTGTTGACAAGGACTCTATTTTGAACATAACATGCAATGTTAACTACTTCAGCCCAGAAATACAATGGTAGGCCTGAATCAGCTAATATTGTTCTTGTTGCTTCAATCAGTGTTCTGTTCTTCCTTTCTACCACACCATTTTGTTCAGGAGTTCTGGGAACACTGAATTGTCTAATAATCCCTTTAGACAAACAGAATTCATCCAGAGTTTTGTTCCTGAACTCTATCCCATTATCACTTCTAATGGCTTTGACAGATAGAGAATATTGTTTTTCTATTTATAGAATGAAGAACTTGATGATTTCAGCTGCCTCATCCTTGGAAAATAAGAAGAATACCTATGTGAATCTTGAATAGTCATCAATGATGACAAAGCAATACTTCTTCTTGCCAAGGCTCATGATTTTTACAGGCCCAAATAAGTCCATATGGAGTAGTTGAAGACATGCAGTAGTTTTTGATTCTTCAATAGACTTATAGGAGGACCTATGCTGCTTTCCCTTCAAACAGGATACACAGTGTTCTTGACGCTGGTATACATTCAAAGGTAGACCTCTGACCAAGCCCATTTTTGTGACTTTATTTATGGTTTTAAAGTTTACATGGCCAAGTCTCCTGTGCCAGAGATCAGTCTCTGAAGTTGATGCCTTTGAGAAGAAACAGGCAGTGTTGTTCAGTACTTTGTCCTTTTCAATATCCACTGCATAGACATTGCCACATCTTTTGGCTATCAACAAAGTATGATCTTCAATGATCTTCTGTATCAACTTCTGACCTTCTGGTGATATGATCTTGCATGCTGTCTTTGTGAAAAAGGAAGAATATCCTTTATCACACATTTGAGACACACTTAGGATGTTGTACTCAAGGTTTTCAACCAGATTGACCTTGTCAAACTGAATTTTGCTAGAGGAGACATTGCCATGTCCTAGCACATATCCCTTAGCATTGTTCCCAAAGGATAAAGATCCTTCTCTTTGACTGATAAAGTTTTTTATCAGGTATCTGCATCCTGTCATGTGCATTAAGCCTCCACTGTCCACATACCAAATGCTATTTAAGCCTCTGGAGACCCTCTGCACAAAGTAGCAAATTAGTTAGATTTAGGAACCCAAGCCAATTTGGCTTTGGGTTTGCTCTTGAGAACATTAACAGTTTGTTCTTGACCAGGTTGAGGAATCCATGTCTTTTTGGAAATGGATTTTTTATTAAGAGCAATGATGGTATCCTTTTGAGGACCACCATCAACCCTGGTCATCAGTAGTTGTACCATGTTCATGAGATCTTTTATCTCAGCAGTTTCACAAACTGCTGATGATGTAGGTCTAACTACTGAAAGAGAATTTTGAGAAAAAGACTTTTGTTGAGATTTTATCTTTTTCTGAGAAAAGGTGTTTACTGGTTGTTGTTTCCTGGGAGAAAAAGTTACTTTAAAATCATTTTTGATTTGTTTTCCCACAACCAGTTGTGAAATTTTCTTGTTGTACTGAATTCCTTTTCTATATCTACAAGATTCTGTCTTGTGGTTGAACAGACCACAAATTTCACATTCTTTTGCCTTTTCTTTTTCATTTAAAGGCAAGTTTCTGACTGTCTTGATTGGTTTTAGGTCATCAGTAGTTTTCAGGTTCTTAACTCCTGATGTAGATGAAACTACTGATGGCTTAAAGTCAGATTTTATCAGTACTTCTGAAGAACTTTCTTTGTGAGTTTTTAGAATGTTTTCATGGAAAGATGTGTATTCTTTCTCTTCAGAAGTTTCACCTGAAACAATTTTTCTCCCATCTTCAGTAGTTTTGGGGGAAAAATCGGTTGGTGTTTCAGTGTGATTGTACCCTATGCCAAACCTAACATTTGAAGAACTTTGTTTGTTTAGCAGCAGTTGGTACCCCTTACAAGATTCTGCCCATTTTTCAGCAAGCTCTTTTCTGACATTTCCTAGGTCATCTATCATTATTTTAAGTTGTGCTTGGGTTTCAATAGCATTGTTAGTTAATTTAGAATTTTCTTTTGCTTTTGTAGCAAGTTTCTTTCCAAATCACATTTCATCTGAGTGAATTTTCTCTCAGAGTCATTTGCTTTGCCTTGTAAGTGCACATTGGTCTCTCTTATGAGAGCAAAAGATTCTTTACATGAAGTTGAACAAAGTTTTGTTAAAGATTCTTTTGTTACCTGAGACAGGGCAGATTTTGAGGTACAGCCCTCAAATGCCATTAAGGCAAAATTCTTTCTGCCATTGTCAGGTTCTCCCCAGTTGATGTCAAACATTTTGTTGTCTGCATCAGGATTACACTCTGTGGTGTCAAAAGGAAGACTGCTCCAATCAACATACCCTGAGGTGAACAAGCTTTGCTGTGAGGGATGCTGAGTCTGTGGAGGTTGTTGAGCAGCTGGAATGGGAGGGATTGATTGTTGGCTCTACATCTGTTGAGCAGGCATCTGTACATATTGTACTTGTGGCACATATTGGATTTGTGGAGCTTGTGCCTGTACAAAATGTGCACTCCCCTGTGTTCCATTATTCCTATTATAACTAGGGTTATACAGATTTCCAAACTGAGATTGGTTGTAGCTAGAGCTTTTACACTCTCTAGCAAAGTGTCCCAACTTCTGACACTTGTGACATCTAAGTTTAGATTTGTCAAAACCAATTTTTGTAGAACTGTTAAGTCCTGGAAATTTCCTTCCTGACCTTTTGTAAATTTGTTTGTTTTGATACTTAACATGGCCAGTTGGTGTAAAATGTCCATTTCTTCTAAGTCATCATTGCTGAAATTTTTTAAATCATCCATGATGAAACACATGTTATCAGCATTTTGACTGTTTTCTTCATTGTCATAACCTGGGAATGATCTTTTAGATGAGATCCCAGCAGTTGTGTCAATGTGGTCAAAAGATCCAAAACTATTTGAACAAGTAGGTGAATCTTGCCCCAATAGTGCTGTACTACCTGGTAGATAGTCATCAGCAGTTTTACCAGAACTTTGTAATTTCTTCTTTTGATCGATTTCTCTTTCAAAAGTTAATAATCTCCCATGTAATTTTGTAAGAGTGAGGGAGCTAAAGTCTGGTGAAGATCTTAAGACTATAGAATATGTTTCCCATTTTTCTGGTAAAGACCTTAAAAATCTATGAAGCATAGATAGAGTTGTATTGGTTTGACCATTTAATTTTAGCTCAGATATTAATGAGGAGAATCTTTCAAATTGTTGAGTTAAAGTTTCTCCATTTATGTGAGCAAAAGTTTCATATTGTTGAGCCAGGATTTCTCTGGTGTTGGCAATCACCTCTTCAGTTCCTCCAAACTGTTCTTTGAGGCAGTCCCAATGCTCTTTGGCACTATCACAATGTAATAGGCCAGAGTAGATTTCATTTGGGAGTGCCATTGCCAACATAGAGAAAGCTTTAGTATCAAGCTCAAGTTTTAGGAAATCATCATCTGTATAGTCTTTTGGATCTTTTGGTATTTCTTCTTTAGTTTCAAGATTGATATTTTCTGGTTTGTGAGGACCATATATCACAGATTTCTAGCAACCAGTGTTGGTCTGTGATAATGTATGTGCCATTCTCCTTTGCCATATATTGTATTCATTTCTTGTAGATGCATTTTGTGCGACTAATGCTTTGGATTACATTTAACATATGTTGTTGTGTTTAGTCGTTTGGTCGAAGGAGTCTCCAAAGGGTCAAAGGAGAGTTTTTGAACGGTCGAAGGAAGCTCAAGAGTGCGAAGGAGAACTGGAGGTCGAAGGTAGATATAGATTTTAATGTATTGCTTGGTTCGACCAGTGTGATTGGTCTAACCTGCACATTCGACCATACTATATGGGCGAATGTGCAGGCCTATATAAGGTCAAGTTCATTTTTGTGATGTAACTTTTTGACATTTTGTTTTGAGTCAACTTTGTACACGTCTTTTATTGATTATAAACATCTTTTTAACGTGTAATTGAGTTTGTTTATGAATGAAATGAATGGTTTAATGATGATTTCTGCGTTTTGTTGATATTATTATCATTTTGTAACTGATTCAAGGATTCCGCACTTGAATTAGTATACTTGTTTGATCAACACAATTGTTTTTGTCAATTCGATCCTCCTACAAAGTGGTATCAGAGCTTAGGCTTGATTTCACGATTGCAAATTGATTTGAATTGATGAAAACAGATTAGAATTCTGATTTAAAGATCAAAACCCAAGAAATTTTGAAGCTTTTCATAAAAACATGGTTTTTGATTAAATTGTAGTTGAATTTGATGTTATTTTCACAAATTCTTTCACAAATGTTTGTCTAAATTCAATTCCGAACAAAACCTATCAAATTTCATTACATTTGGTGAAAATTTTGTCAAAAACCGATCATATTCGTGTTCTTGAGGTTGAAGATGATGAACAGACCTGAAACAGTCTAATGTTAGATTTGAGGGTCGAACGTAGCCTTTTCTGGTCGAACGTGGAGTATATTTTGGTCGAATCTAGAAAATTTTAGTGTGTTGTTGCTCATTCGACCATCAGGTGTACATTTGACCAATCGAGTGGTCGAACGTGGGTTTAAACGGTCGAAAGTGAACTGAGTTTGTTATTTTCTACATTCGAACTTTATCAAACGGTCAAACGTGGACTAATTTTCACATTCGACCACACGACATTTGAAAAGGGTCGAACGTAGAATCTGATTTTCAAAGATTTTCATTCTTGAGGTCGAACCAAGACAGATGTACATTCGACCCTTGTAAAAGGTCGAATAAGACTGGTTACTTCCACATTCGAACCTACAAATTTTTGGATAATATTTTTCAAATTTTAAGGTGTAAAAAATTTCAAAAATTTTCTATCGAAAATTTAGGTAAGGCTGATTTTAGAAAATTTTTGAAATAATTTTTGTTGAAAAATGATGAATTACTTGGCTATGTCAAGAACTGATGATCAGATAAAAGCTGCAATGCAACAAAAGCTAACATGGGAACAAGTTGTTGCATCTAAGTTTCAACAATCAGTTACATGACCAGCTGTGCAACCAACTGATAAAATGGTCAATGTGAATGAGTGTGTTAACAGAGAAAGTGTTAAAAGTAATGTTGTGTGTCTTGTCAAACAAGTGGGGAATGATGATTCAAGTGAATTGTCAGAGAGTGCTTTGAGTTCTGATACGAGTTCAGAAAAGAGTGAGTTATCATTTGAGCTTTTCCCTAGTTTGTGTGTGTGTTATTCTCTGTATTAGGTCAAGTATTTCATGTGTAATCCTTGATATTTGATCTACTACAAGAGTAAAGTTATGGAAATTGCTCGGTGATTTGTTATCTGTTTTCATCACGATCGTTACGGTTTATTTCTGAATCATTTTGCACGATCGGAGGGGATTCCGCACCCTACGGTTGGTATTCGTGAGATCACGGTTCGTGATTACGATCCTAAAACGAATTCTCATTTCTTACTAGCATAGCAGGTTTATTGGCAGAACCAGTATTATGAGGATCCATTTTAAAGAGTATTGATTTGTCAAATATATCTTAAAGTGATGGATGTTGATAAAAGTGAACTTTTAATCCTTTATTGAATATCAATAAGAGCCTGTGTCTGATTCTCAATGTGTAGATGCATTATTGTGCGACTAATGCTTTGGATTACAATAAACATATGTTAATGGTGATTGTCGAACGGGCGAAGGAGTTTGAATGTGGGCGAATGAAGAATTTACTGGGTGCGAAGGAGAAGAAACATACGAAGGAGAGACAAGGAGTGCGAATGTAGATTTATTGTTATGAAGTGCTTGGTTCGCACGATGTATTTGGGCGAACCTGCACATTCGACCATTCAATATGGGCGAATGTGCAGGCCTATAAATAGGTTAAGCCATTTTTGAAAGTTAGTAGTTGTTCATTTTATTTCCCTCCTGTTTTGTGTCTCTCCCTAGTGTTTTGTCAACTTATTTTCACGTCATATCTGATTGTAATCTTTATTAAAACGTGTAATTTGAATTGATTATTAATGAGAAAAACCTTTGAAAGATGATATCTGTGTTTTGATTGTTTGATTATCATAATTGTGATTGATTCAGGGATTCCGCACCTGAATCAAACTTGTTTGATCAATCTCTTTGTAGATTTGACGATCCTAAGCGCATACAAAGTGGTATCAAGGCCATTATGGATCAAATAAGCACAATTTGATAATTTTACAGCAGATTTGGACCCTATTTTGATAAAAAAACAATCTGTTTTCATTGATAACATTGAATTGGTGATAAATTGATTGATTAGAGCTTGTTTTCATGGTTAAAATGCATAATTCTCTTTGATAAACTTGTTCCAAATCAAATCCGAATCAAAACCTGATTAATATCATCAAATTCTTTCAACTTTTGAAAAATTTGATCAAAATCAACTGATTTTCAAAGAATAACCGTTTTTGAAAAGTTCAGGGTCGAACCTAGGGAGATATGGGCGAACGTGTGTGTTAAACGGTCGAACCAAAGGATTTTTGGTCGAAGGTGGTGTTTTAAGTGGTCGAACCAAGAGTTTGTTAGTGTTTTGGTGTTCATTCGACCATATTTGTTTCATTCGACCATTCGAACGGTCGAAGGAGATTTTCATACGGTCGAAAGAGATTTGTTTTTCTTATATCTTTCATTCGTATCATTGAAAAACGGTCGAAGGAGAAGATTTTCTCTCATTCGACCATTCGACTCATACGAAGGAGTAAACTGTTTTAAACTTTTCTAATCTTTTCGTGTTTAAACATTTTCAGATCAAGATGTGGAACTTTCCGACTACACCACGACCCAACACGACACCACAACAGCAGACAACCATGGATCCTTAGTCGGTTGCTGCCCAAAAGACTAGTCAACCATCACAACCTATCAACTATATGGCTATGACTAGTTCTATTCCTCAACATGTTACGCAACTTCAACCGCAACAGATTGACGACTATTGGGGAGTAGCAGCAGCAGTGGTTCACACACAGATGACCAATGCCATATCAATGCTTATTCAAGACTTGTCATCTGGAAGTGGAAACCGACCACCTAAGCTTATGGAAATGGTCGACTACAACACGTGGAAGACTAAATTCAAGATCCATTTGGAGGGTCTGGGTTTAGAGGGTACTGAGGCATGGCAAATGATTGCAAAAGGCTATGTTGCTCCGATCTTGGAGAACACTGGAGAGCCTATTCCTTTGGAGAATCTAGCAGACGATGAGAAGAAAAAGTTTGCTATTGAGAAAAAGGCGTTTTCTCAATTATCCCAAGCTATCAACACAGATTTGCTGCATCAGTTTGGTTCGTGCACAACGTCTAAGCAGCTATGGGACATGTTGAGAAACAGACATGATGGGAATGAGAAGACTAGGAAGCTAAGGATGGAGGAGCTTCGCAAGGAGTTTGAGAATTTTAGTTACATGGGTAACGAGACTTTGAAAGAGTTGGTTCCAAGGTATTGCCACTTACTCACAGAGTTGTCAAGCTATGAGATTAGCATACCTATGTCCGAACTGGTGGACAAGTTTGCCGATGCGTTGCCACCGTATTGGAACCAGCATATTGAAGTGTTGAAAGAGAAGGATGCGTACCAATATTGGATGATCAATGAGTTTATACAGAAACTGGAGAACAAAGAGATGGAGGAGAAGAGAAAAGCAAAGAGGGCTCAAATTCCTCAGAATCCGGAACTTTATCTTGGTGTTACATCTTGTAACATCGCGAATTTCCCCTAATTTTTTTTTTGATAAAAAGAATGTATTGTTTTAAACAATATATGTTTTAATTACCTTAAACTAATAATTATTTGTATCTCGACACTTTTGTACGTTTTAAAAATATTTCGAGTCACTTTCGGGCTTATATAATCATATTATGAATTTAGAATAATATAGTTTTAGGAAAATAATTGCCAAAAAAAGATTTGTGTGGACCGGGACTCGAACCCGCGTCCACAGCCAACCAACACACAATGACAACCAACTGAGCCAACTATCATCTTGTGTAGTATTTCAGAAGAAAATAAACTTAACACATTCCTTAAATTGATTAGTCAATGTCTTAGTCAAACAGTCAAAGTCTTAGTCAAATAGTCAATTCATCATAAAACCTTACTTTATGGTGTTGACCAATTTTAATGGCTAATTGACTCCAAAACTAGTATAAAAACCCACCTATGACCCATTATACTTTGCACCTCTAAATCGATTGTTTCAATCCGATTAAACTTTCCCTCATACCTTTCTTCTATAGTCTATTACTTCTACAATTGAAGCTTTGATTATAAGCTCTTGTAATTGGCGAATTGGAAGCTTGATATTCTTTCTTTTTCGTTTTCTTCAATTTGGACTAGCTACGTTGTTGAGTCTTTGGGATTCGCCTCGCATACATTCACAACACTTAGAGGATAATTCACCTTAGCCGATGTGAGTTTACATAACCATGTTTATGCAATTCTTTATACTTGCAACATTATACTTAAGCAATTCTACATACATGTCTAGTTGTAAACTTTAATGCCTCATGATTTAGACAACAACAACAGTTAGACTCGTTTCAACAAGTTTCAACAATACATAATCATTAGCTATGGCCAAGCCGGCGATACTCAATAATAGATCTATTGGATTGACAATCTCACCTAGATTCATTGACCATCTTTTATGGGGAGCGTGGGTGATTGTTATCGTTCCAACATATTATTAAGGTGAACCGTGGATGACGGGATGGACCTAAACTAGTAGGAGGTTTGATTATGTCGATTCAACATATCATGTTTATTCATGTAGACTTAAACTTACGATAGACATATGAATTGCTAAACTTTTATTCTTAAACTTAATTGCTTGACATGGCTTATGTATTCTCACCAACTTCTAGTTGACCCCCCCCCCCCCCATTTTTACAACTCAACATGAAATAATGATGCGTGAGGACTAGAGTGTTAGCATGAGAAGACAAATTGAAGTTTATGCTTATTTGGTTATTTTGATGTATTAGATTTCCATTTAAAACTCATTATGTATTTTCACTTTTGGATATTTGCACTTTAAAATAATTTCAATTAAAACAGGGTTACCATGTGTTACTGTATACTCATTCTTACGTGACACCTCAATGTTTCCGCCATCGGTTGGGGTGTTACACATCTTCTTCTCATACTACTTCCAGTTCTACTACCAACGTTGCTCCACACATTGCGTGCATATCCAACATCGTTGAACCACCCAAACAACCAATCAACTACCTTGCTCAAACATCTGCATATACCTCACCATCATATCCTACAACAACTACCTATATTCCACCATTCTCACCCATGCAACAAGCAGCGTGTTATTCTGCCAGCCAACCTCAACAACAACAATCTTACAACCCTCAAATGAACCAAATTCAACTTAACCAAAACCAATCAAACCAAAGCCCGATTGTGTTGGAGACTTCAAATCTGAATAATGTTATTGTTGAGATTGCTCAACAACATGTGGCATTAGTTTCAGCGATGGTAGCATCATACAATGGTCTGGTTGCTAGTCAAATTGGGAACAACAATTTGACCAATAAGGACTATGCGCAGATCGACAAGGAAGAGATGGAATTGATGGATATACAGTGGGCTTTTGCAAGCATCATGAGAAGAGCCACTGATTTTATTCAGAAGACCGGGAGAACGGATCTTTCAACTTCTCCTAACACCACTTATGGCTTTAACAAAGCCAAAGTTACTTGCTTCAACTGTGGTGAAAGAGGTCATTTTAAAAGAGAGTGCACACAGCCAGCACAACAAGGTAATCGAAATCCATTCAACTCTTCATAACAAAATCGTCAAACTCAAAACCAAAACGAAGTATCATACCAAAGTTCCAACAACATCTCAAGTTTTCAACCTCACAACAACTATCAAAATCGCCAAACTAACCAACAAAATAACAATGCTAGACAATCCACATCACAAAACCAAAACCAAACACAACAGAACGCAAACCGAACAATCATTCCCATATCTACACCAAACACACAAACCCAAACTGAAAAACCAAACCAACCTTTGGTAATACAGAAGGATGAGGGTTTCGATTGGACCGGTATGCAGTTGGGTGTGGAAGAAATTACAGCAGGGAATGTGGCTTGTGTGGCTCAGAAGATGAACTTGGATGAACCGGTGGAGGTTGAAGAAGAGGTTGTGTCTAAGAAGATGAGTGAGTTGAAGATTGAAGAGGTGAATGATGAGACGAATGTTGATGTTGATTATGCTGAAAAGAAGACTGGAATGGTTCTGGATACTGTTGCTGATGTTCCAGAACAGTTTGATTCCACTTATTCTGATGAGGAAAGTGATTCTGACTCTGAATCTAGTGTTAATTCACTGGATGACGATATTGACCAGTTGCTAGCTGAAGCTGATTTCTTGATGACTCGGAAGTCATGCATGGTGGATGATGCTTGCACCAGAATTGACTACTCCAAGTTTTTCACTGGGAAGGAAGCTCATTTTGCTCTAATGGCCATGACAGAACCTCCTAAGCAGGTAAGTACCGAATCTACTGTTAATTCTACTTGTGTTAAAAATTGCAAATCTTGTGATAAATTGACAGATGAAAACAAGCAACTCAAGGTTCAACTTGAGAGTGCAAAAATTAACTGTCAATTGTATCAAAAGGAATCAAAAGAATTCAACAGAGTACTTGATGGGTATAAGAAAGATATTTCTGAATTGAAAAAGACTTTGTCTTTAAAGCAAATGGCCATAAACAATTATATAAACGATTTAGAAAACACAAAATTGGAAATGGCCACCATCAAGTGCTTTGCAGAGAAAGTTAACAAAAAGCTTGAAAGCTATAAGCACATTGCTTATGTAGTTGACCACATCATCGAAGAACCTTCACAGTTGAGTAGTGCAAACTACAAAGCTGTCCCATCTCCGGTGTTGTTCGAAAACCATAATTTGCATGCGATAGCACCGGAGAGCTTAGTCAAATCTGACTCTACATCAGTAACGAGTCCAACACATCCAGTGTCGGAGACCCGTATTCTGATGTTAGACCTGTTCTGGTAAACAATGAAGGTGTGGTTGCAGCTGATGATTCTGATGAAGAGGATGAACAGTCTAAGATGGTTGTTGAAAAAGTGAGTGATATTCCTGATGAAAATCACATCATCACTACTGAACCGGTCTCACCATCTCAGATTGTCCATCCTATGGCTAACCCTCACAGAAAGAATCAATCAGCAAAGAATGTTGCTAAGAAAGTTGAGAGGTCTGTTGATAAGAATGTTGAAAAGAAAGTGGTTAAGAATGTTGAAAAGAATGTTGTTAAATCTGTTGAAAAGAATATAGAAAATAAAACCGAAAAGTCAAATGAAGTGAAAAACGAATCGTGTGATAAACCTGTGAAAGTTTTCTATCGGATGCAAGGCTCCGATAAGATTATGTCTGATGAAGAATATCCGATTCAATTTGCAAACTATTCTAAAATTGAAAAGATCTGGCAGGAAAGTACAATTTGGTTCCCAAAACATGAACGAACCAATGATATTCCTCCAGCCATTTTAAAGAAAATTCATTCGGATAATTCTAAAGACCCAAAGGTCAATGTCACACAATTCGTTAAACCAACAGACAAGTCAAATAGTTTTATTGAGCTGGCTTACTCAAAGGACCCAGCTCCTGAGAGTTTAAGAAGACAGTGTATGGTTGATCAATATCCCATTGCTAGTTATTCTAAGTCGAATATCAAGGAAAACTATGAAGAGTACCGTGCGTGTTTTAAGTGCGGGGAAAGGGGGCATTTACTTGCCAACTGTCCGTATGTACGACACAAGAGGCACGAGGTGGAGATGAAGCAAAGATATGACTATCCGGTTGATAATTACAATTATCCACAGAGACGGTTTTTCCCTCAGCAAGCACCTTATTATAACCAAAACAATTATTTCAAAAGGAGGGAAAATCGTCCGATGACTTATGATAAACGCAACCGGATAGCCACTGAGAAACCAATGAAGAAATCATTGGTGAACGCAACTGCTGAAAACAAAAAGGTTCCTGTTAAACTTAATGTCAAACCAGCAGTTGGACCTGTCTCTGTTAAATCAGAGAAGGTAACCAAGAAGGTATCGTCAAAGGAATAAGTAAAGAAACTGGCTGAGACCTCAAAATCTCAGATCCGGATCTTGAAACGGATTGAACAATCTTGGTCATCAAAGGGGTCTGAGGGTGCTTCAAGTTCACAAAATGTGAAATCTGTGAAAGCAAAAGATTTGTGTGAAAAGAAAGAGGTTGTTAAAACCCAAGATGTTTGTGAAACAAATGAATCTTTGAATCAATCAGTTCAAAGACCCAAGACCAAACAGGCTTGGGTCCCCTGAAAAATATAACTTTTCTACTTGATATGTGCAGGGAGCTTCAGCTGGCCCTGTTAGCAGTCTTTGGATTGTTGACAGTGGAGCTTCTGGCCATATGACTGGGGATCTTTCGCTACTGTTCGATATTCGAAATATCAATAGAGGCTATGTAGCGTTTGCCGGGAACAAAGGAGGCTATATAACCATGGAGGGTAGTGTGAGTAATGGGATTGTGAGCTTCGAAAGAATTTCTTATGTGAAGCAGATAGATTACAATCTGTTGAGTGTCAGTCAGATATGCGACAAGCAATTTTCTGTATACATTGACGACAAATCTTGTTACATACTCAAGCCGGGGTTTGAATTACCGAAAGAGTGGGTGATGCTAAAGGCGCCGAGAGTGAACAACTTATACATTCTCGATATGTCAAAGGCAATGACCACCCAAGGCCAAGTCACGTGTTTCCTCTCCAAGGCTACAGAAAAAGAATCCATTATGTGGCACAGGAGGATGGGACACATTCATCTCAGATAGATGAATCAATTGGTGAAGAACGAACTTGTCACAGGCGTAAATGTCAAACATTTTCACCTAATTGACAAGTGTGTAAGTTGTAAAAATGGTAAGCAGCACAAACAATCCCATAGACCAAAGAAAGTTAATTCCGTTGAACTGCCACTTGAGCGTTTGCACATGGATCTGTTTGGACCGGTCAAGCGTAAGAGTCATGCTGGGGAGTTATACTGTCTTGTGGTGACTGATGATTATTCAAGATTTTCATGGGTGATGTGCTTACACAGGAAGAGCGACACATTTGACAATTTGAAAGTTCTGTTCACTCGTCTGGAAAATATCTATGGTCTCAAGATCAAGAGGATTAGGAGTGACAATGGGACGGAGTTTAAAAATGCACAGATGGACGATCTTTGTGAAAACAAAGGAATTCATCATGAATATAGTGCTCCGTATACCCCACAACAGAACGGTGTCGCGGAACGTAAAAACAGGACTCTAATTGAAACGGCGAGGACAATGCTTGCGGACTCAAATCATCCAGTAATGTTCTTGAACGAAGCAATTTACGCAGCTTGTTATACTCTCAATCGCGTTTTAACAGTGAAGAAGTTTGGCAAAACTTCTTATGAGCTGTTGAATCGTCGCAAGCCGAATTTGGAGTATCTAGAACCGTTTGGAGCTCCTTGTACCATGCTTAATCCATCTGAGAAGTTCGCACCAAAGGCCGAGGAAGGATATTTTGTTGGATATGCAACCCCGCTCAAACGGGTATTCAACAAAAGAACTCGTCAGGTCGAGGAGTGGGCTAATGTTGAAGTGCAACGGTACACTCAGAATTTACAGGGAAGCGGTCCAGACTCGATGTTTGATTACAAAGATTTCTTCGAATCATTCAATCTAGATAGCTTGGTTAAAGAGGCTGTACTACGTTTATATTACGAGGTCGAAAACGTCGTGACTTCACCGTTAGTGCGTCCGATTACCGTGAATCCTCAAACAGCTTCTAATGATGCCAACGTTCCTGTCGTCAAAGAATAAGTGTTTCAAGAAGCTTCCACAACGTTGAATTCATCAGAATCAGAAGATGACGACGATGATGTTACAAGTGAAGCTATCTTAGATCATGCTACAGTGACACCACCAGTGAACCCAACTACAAATGGTGCTTCAACATCGAATGTGGGTAATGATCTGGTTTCTACAGAGAATTTAACTACTCAGACGGGAGTCCAAGTACCCGATTATCCTGAATCTCGGATACATCGAATTCACCCGATCGAGCAAGTTATTGGTGATCCTGGTAGCAGTGTAATGACAAGAGGACAATTGAGGAATGCGAACTCACCAAAAAACATTGGCAATCTTGCTTTATATGCCAAAATACAAAAAAATGGTTCTCAAAATGACTGGTCTTTTGCTTGTTATGTTTCGCAGGTGGAGCCGCGAACTTACAAGGATGCTCTTTTGGACGACGCTTGGGTGGAAGCAATGCAAGAGGAGTTGTTGTACTTTCAGAAACTTGGCGTCTGGACACTGATAGATCTGCCCCCTGGAAGAAAGAAGATTGGAACGAAGTGGGTGTTTAAGTGCAAAAAGGATGATAGAGGAGTGATCGTAAGGAACAAAGCTCGTTTGGTTGTACAAGGATTTCATCAGGTTGAGGGAATCGATTACAACGAAATCTATGCACCAGTTGCACGCCTAGAGGCAATCCGAATGTTTCTGGCGTTTGCATCATACAAGAAATTTAAGGTGTATCAGATGGATGTCAAGAGCGCTTTTCTTTACGGTGTGGTCAAAGAGGAAGTATATGTAGGTCAACCACCAGGCTTTGAAGATCCTATTCACCGGGATAAGGTCTACGTACTGAACAAAGCTCTCTACGGGTTGCACCAAGATCCAAGACAATGGTATGAGGAGCTGAGCACATATCTTCTCTCAAAAGGATTCAAGCGAGGTTTGGTAGACTGCACACTATTCACTAAACGAACAGGCGATGACTTGCTTCTAGTGCAGATTTATGTTGACGATATTATATTTGGGTCTACTAACGATCTTTTATGTAGAGAATTTGAACGTATTATGCAGGAAAAGTTCGAGATGAGCGCAATGGGAGAGATGCAGTTTTTCCTAGGCTTGCAGGTGGAACAAAGACTAACGGGGATCTTTATTCACCAGACAAAATACGTTTCTGAAGTCTTGAGCCGATTCCAGATGGATGATTCGAAGCCGATGGATACCCCAATATAACCTAATCACGGGATTGGAGTTGACGCTAAGGGGGAGCTAACTGATCCATTTACATACAGAGCAATCGTCGGATCTCTGATGTATCTCACTGCCTCCAGACCTGATATAATGTTTGCCACATGTCTCTGTGCACGTTATCAATCGAAGCCGAAACAAAGTCATCTTGCAGCTGTCAAACGTATCCTTAGATATCTGAAGGGTTGTCCGTCGAGAGGACTATGGTACCCTAATGATGATAATTTTACCTAATCGCTTTTAGTGATGCAGATTGGGGAGGTTGTGACAAAGACAGCAAATCCACAACGACTGGATGCCAGTTTATGGGGAGCAGGCTCGTGACCTGGCAATGCAAGAAACAGACCGCAGTTGCATTATCCACATGTGAAGCAGAATACATTTCAGCATCGAGTTGCTGCTCACAGGTTCCTTGGATCCAACAACAGATGGTGGACTACGGTTTGCAATTTCTTAAAACCCCTATTTACTGTGATAATGAAGCCGCAATCGCATTAACAAAAGACTTAGTAAATCACTCAAAGGCTAAACATATCCGGATCAAATATCATTTTATCCGTGATTGTTATGCTAAAGAGTTGATCGATATGGTCAAAATCGACACTGATTACCAACGCGCAGACCTTTTTACCAAAGCTTTTGATAAATCGAGATTTGAATATCTTTTGAAAGCTAATGGTATTAAAGAAAACCAAGACTGATCACCACCTCAGTTTATCGCTTTTTAGTTAAATTTTTACTATTTTTCAGAAAAATTCGAAAATCCAAAAACATTGAAAAATTTCAAAATCCATAAAAATTAGAAAAATTCTTTGCTGACTGCTATATCTTCTTCCCTTAGATTAACGCCGTCAGATTTCTGTGAACAAACGATATCTGGGCAGTCACATATTTGAAATGCTCCAGCTTATCCTTGGGAACAGTAAATTCAAAAATCTATAAAAATCAGAAAAACCAAAAATGATTTCCTGGAGAAAGAGGGGAAATGATAGTACATCAGTGGGGATCTGACACATTCTAAGAAATGTAATGCTATATAGGGCGTGTGTCTGAGTCTGTGCGATGTGCTGATAGGCTTCGTAGACCTATTACTTCGTGCCTGATACATACATATCAAACGAATTGTGTGGATGAACTCCTCATTGGCATATGGTCTTAGTACCATAATTTCGTTTGATAGGGTATTTGTACAAAACTCGGAGGTTTAAGGTCGTTATGTTATTAGTTGTCTGGGGATAGCCTCTCTAATCTTCTGCTGTAAGTCATTACGGACCTAGATCAGATAGGGTGTCTTTATAAAAAAGCTTTATGCCAAATCCTAAAGTTACCGAATTCAGGAACTTTCCTTGTTTTATGATGATCAAAGATTATATATAACATCGTATTACTCACTGATGCAAAATCATGATTAATATCAGTCCTCAACATGGTAAATTGCACATGTTACTTTGCTGCATTAATTTGCTGACCTGTATACCTCTGTGCATTATACCTTGTAAATTACAAACGACGAAAGCATAATCACGCTTTACAATGAGTCTATGTGCATTTACTTCTTGATACGGGAGTATGACGTGTGCGTGGGAACCACAGACAATTATGTTTATACTATACATAATAGTATCAGTCTAAAGCACTGCACAAAAGTCTGCATGTGAGTTTATGTGGATCACAATATCAGCAGTTGCCAGATCACACATTGTCTTTAATGATAATAATCAAAAGATCAACGGTGTGATCAGATGTCTTAATAACTGATATGATCCCTTTACTGGAAATCCCAAAACATTTACTGTTTTCTCTTTACATTTCTGCATTTTATTTTCTCGTCAAAAATTACAAAACTCAAAAAAAATTTTGGTGTGTTTTAACATAAACTTTAGAAAATCCAAAAAGATTTTACATTTCTATCTTATTTTTTATAGCTGATGGTGGTTGATGCCGATTTTCTAAACCTTGATGAACCATTTCAGCTTTGTCATCTTTAATTGAGAAAATATGATTGTCGGATGCTTAAAAGTTGGAAAATATTTTGAACGGGACTCGATTTTGAGATTTGGTAAAATTTTCAAAATTCCTGATTTACTTTCGCCCATTCGATTGGGTCGAAGGAGGAATTTCATTCTCATTCGTACGTTTTATTTTGGGCGCAGGTGAGAGTTCTTTAGTTGTTTTTCTCTTTCGAACCCTTATGTCTCATTCGTACCTTTCATTAGGGGCGAAGGAGACATAAGCTTCACATTCGACCGAGGTAAATGGGCGAATGAGAAGTCTATATATATCTTGTCTGCTCATTCGAACCCTTACAAAAAAATTTCAAATTTTCTGATTTAAAGTCCACTTGTTGCTCGTGCTATTTGGATCTTCCCGTTGTGTTTGCCTGATACTTCTGATCATTTTGATATAATTTTTACAGGTTAACATCTTCATTTGAAGGTTTAATCGATGCATTTCAGTCCGAACCCAAACTGTCATTAATCATTGATTTTTAGATGATAATTGATCTTAGTTTTGATAGGGTTTCATTGTTTGAATATTTTTGGGGGAGATTATGCAAAAACTACGGTTTAAACAACATCAGTTAGCATAATCGATTGAAAGCATATAAAGGTTTGTCGATGAATGAACGTCCACCTGTTAGACGTTTATTTGGACATTTGGCGAGGATTGACTATGAGGATCCGGGTAAAGGTGAAGTAAGGCATGCTAATAGTGATTCAGACGAAGACAATCCATTACATCCTGTTGATCCAGATGCAAAGCGAAAGCGACAGGTTGTTGATGTGGGAGCTAAAAGTGGGAAAGGGAAAGAGAAAGAGAGAAGGATAGATGTTGTTCCTGAGCCTGCTAAGAAGAAAAGTGCACTAAGAAGGCATAAAAGCATGGAGAAGAAAGGGTTACATCTAGTTGATGAAGCGTCAGGTGATTCTGAAGAGACACAGGAAGATGAACATTGGGATTCGGATGCTGAAACGGTAAAGACTACCATGCCCAAGGCCACTGTGGCTGGTGAGTCTGCCAGTTTGAATAGATCTGTGGAGGAACAGAGAATGAATAGCCCTATTCGATTGGATGAAGAGGATGAGGGTTTAGGTCTGGGAGCAGGAGACTTTCCTGGTTCACCAGTTCAGGGGGAGAAACCAAAGAAGCCCCAATTCAAAAAGAAAGAAAAGGTGGTAAAGCCCGCAGAGAAAAGAGCTAGAGAGATTGAAACGTTGATAGCAGGAAAGAAGTTGCCACCTGCTTCTAGTTCGAAATCACCAGTTGCTGTTCCAACCTCGAAGAAGCAGAAAACCACAACTACTTCAAGTACTGAACAGGGAGCTGATATACCTGTTGATGCCTTTAATGAAGCATTAGATAACGTACTGAAGCAGATGAAGAAGGGTAAACTGCCTGAGGTTGCTGAAGTTTCTACTAAAAAGGTTACAGTGGATAGTGATGTGATGAACACTGTTAATCGGAAACTTGCTGAAATGATGAACCTAATAAACAAGCAACAGACTGAGATTGCCCAATTGAGACAAAACGACTCAAAGATGTTGGATGTAGTGGTTACTTCACATGAAAACAATGAAGAGCTGAAACTGAAGATTAAACAGTTGTAGAAGGATAATAAGAAACTGTTGAAACATGAGCAAAGAAACACCAGACGGATTATAGCTTTGAAGGGAGAAAATAAGAAGCTGAAAGAGAGTAATAAAAACATGGATAATCTGATTAAAGATTTATACTCTCGAGCTCCTCAGTTGAAAGAAGGTGAAGAGGATAAAGAGCTAGAAGAGGAGCAGGTTGATTTTGAACTATCTGATGATGAGGAGGATGATGAAGATCTTGATGAAGATGCTGGTAAAGCTCCTAAAAAGAAGAAGGATGATGATGATGATGGTTCGAATGATGGTTCTGGTGATGATAACAGCTCTGCATTTGATGATGATGATGATGACAATGATGTTGACGATACAGACAAATATAAGTATGAGAAGAGAGAATCTGGAAAAGGAAGAGAATCTAGTTCAAAAGCCCCTGGAGGATCAGTGGATGATGATATGATCTTCTGGAATGAAAAGCTGAAGTCTATGTCTGAAGATGATAAACAGATGTATCGTCAGATGCTTACTGATCGAGTCTAGACGATTGACATGACGAGCAGATTTTCTGAGATCTTTGAATCTTGTGACAGGGTGTTTGAATTAGAATATAATGATCCAGATTTGGAAGATGGTGAAGTCTCGGCGGCGATGACTAAAGAGATCTTTGAAGGTTTAGCGAAACAGGTTGGAAAAACGTTAGAAGAACTGTTAGCTGATAACCAGATTCCTGATCTACCTGAAAAGGAAGCTGGAGATCATTCTGATGATCGTGACGTACCTGGGTTCGAGGATATAGAAGTTGAAGATGTGACTAGTGAAGAGTATCCAGAATATTTTAAGAAAGACAAGGATTCTGGATTTACTGCTTTCACTGATGAACTGTTAAATGAAGCCGAGAGACTTGCAAAAGAGAAAAGTGATAAATTTGTTGATGAAGTGTTCAGAGGGCATGATAAACCGCATATCAGACAATCTGATAGCTTGAAAGAGTTACTGAGGGAATTAAAAGAGAAAGAGGCTAATCGTCCTAAAGCTGAGATTCAGGGTAGGTTTTATAAATTCCACAACGATATGTTTAAAGGAAAAGCGTTGGGTTGGAAGTTTATAAAGCAATTGAAGTGTGTTGCGGTGAAGTGGGAGAAGGGGATACTCAACTTTGATAGATTCCATGATTTAAAGACTTTCCCATACTGGGCCATTCGTGATATTTGTCGTCACAAGTTGACTGGAACGACAAATGATCAGATTGCTTACTTTGCTGATAAGATGGCTAGAGAAAGCAGGACGAAGTGGAATCTCTTTGAACCTCAGTATCCAAAGCGGATTGTTCACAGGAAAACCATTTATGATATAATCGGTTTGCCCAAGGTGACTTTAAAGTACAAACCACCAAAAGTGTTGAGGCATATTCCATTGCTGCAGATTCCTCAACATTTTGCAAAAGATTTTATCTGGTGGTACTACGATTGGAAGATTGCAGAAGCTGTGATAGTGTTGAAAGACGGAGACAAGAATTTCAGAAAGATACACATATTTGATCCCATGTGGTTGGTGAATTGCTCACATGAGGACATCATTATGTTGTATTACAATCCTATTTTCAGCGATGTGAAGGATGCTGAACATGCAAGTAAATACCAGCGTGTGGTATTTCTGTGCTTTGCTCATGATATCAATGCCGGATGCGACTATGATAAGAAGCTCGGCAAGTTTGTTAAAGCTCAAGAGGTTCCTGAAGCGAAGAAGAAAAAGCCGAAGCAAGTATTTGAGAAAGTGATGACATTAGAAGAAAAGAAACTTTTGAGGATAAAGCTGATGAACAAGAGAATGGATGAAGAATGAAGACTTAAACAATCCAAGCAATAGTCGAGGGGGAGTTTGTAGATGCATTATTGTGTGACTAATGCGTTGGATTACAATAAACATATGTTAATGGTGATTGTCGAACAGGCGAAGGAGTTTGAATGTGGGCGAATGAAGAATTTACTGGTAGCGAAGGAGAAGAAACATACGAAGGAGAGACAAGGAGTGCGAATGTAGATTTATTGTTATGAAGTGCTTGGTTCGCACGATGTATTTGGGCGAACCTGCACATTCGACCATTCAATATGGACGAATGTGCAGGCCTATAAATAGGTTAAGCCATTTTTGAAAGTTAGTAGTTGTTCATTTTATTTCCCTCCTGTTTTGTGTCTCTCCCTAGTGTTTTGTCAACTTATTTTCATGTCATATCTGATTGTAATCTTTATTAAAACGTGTAATTTGAATTGATTATTAATGACAAAAACCTTTGAAAGATGATATCTGTGTTTTGATTGTTTGATTATCATAATTGTGATTGATTCAGGGATTCCGCACCAGAATCAAACTTGTTTGATCAATCTCTTTGTAGATTTGACGATCCTAAGCGCATACACAATGTGTAAGATTGATATGTGATCAGATAAAGCAGTGCTCTGATACCTATTGTTGGATCAGTAATACTCTTGATGTATTACTTGCTAGTGAACACTTATGTGTTTAGCAAGTTCAATCAGATTTGCATAGCGGAATGATAAGTAAAGTTACACTATCAACAGGAGTTATTACTCCCCCTGGATGTTTGAAAGCTAAAGACAAGTATTTAATGAGAATCTAAGTAATGAATGAGAATGAATACTTAAACAGATTCTCAGTAAATGAAATAGAAAGAACAATAAGAACAATAATAAGCTTTGAAGGATTTTTGTAGTAATCAAAATCAGTGTCTAAAAAAGAGGGGATGAACCCATCTATTTATAGACTTTACATATACATGCACCTTGCTAAAAGTAAGTCAGTAACAAGTTGCAACAAGTTGCATTCTTAGAACTTGTACAAAAAGATAAAGTAATACTAAACTAATAAACTACTGAAACATAAGTCGGTTAAAAAGATTCTTGAACAAGATCTGATGAATGACAAACTACTGATGAGTAGTTTGTCTTCAGTAGTTCTTTAGTGAACTGTCTGGTTAGACTTCAGAACTTCTGATACTTCTTCTTCGGTAGTTGTTGAATCCTTCTTCAGTACTTTAGTCTTCTTTCTTCAGTAGTTCTATACTTAGGATATTTTGCAGAAGTGAATTAGACTAAGGTTTACAAAAGTGGTTTCACCACTCCTTTTTGTCTAACAATCTCCCCCTGGATTGATGAAGCCAAAACCTTTTCTAATTCTTTATTGTCTTTTTCTGTCATTAACAATCTTCCATATCTCCTTGAACATGGAATTCTTCAATTGATTAAGCTGCTCATCAGTGAGAGATCCCCTTTGAGGTTCCAGATGTTCCAGATTATTATCGTTTTATCGAGGGATTTTTGAAGATCGCTCAACCCCTCACCTCGCTTACCCAAAAGGACAAGAAGTTGGACTGGGGTGATTCGCAAGAATCGGCCTTTCAGATGCTAAAGGCTAAACTCTATTCTGCTCCTATTATGTCCTTGCCTGAAGGCACGAATGATTTTGTGGTCTATTGTGATGCTTCTATTCGGGGTCTCAGTTGTGTGTTGATGCAACGCGAGAAAGTAATTGCCTATGCTTCTCGTCAGCTTAATGTTCATGAGAAAAACTACACCACCCATGATCTGGAATTGGGTGCAGTAGTCTTTGCTTTGAAAATCTGGAGGCATTACTTGTACGGTACCAAATGCACCATTTATACCGATCACAAGAGCCTCCAGCATATCTTTGATCAGAAGGAGTTGAACATGCGACAGCGTCGCTGGGTCGAGCTTCTTAATGATTACGAGTGTGCTATAAAATACCATCCTGGCAAGGTGAATGTTGTTGCAGATGCCTTGAGCAGGAAGGAATCCACTAAGCCTCGTCGTGTCCGAGCTCTTCAACTCACCATCCATTCTAGTTTGCCTAACCAAATCAGCTCGGCGCAACAAGAAGCTTTGAAGGATTAGAACCTTAAAGCTGAAACCATGCATGGTGCCGATAGCCACCTTGAACTCAGGTCTGATGGCCTACATTATTTTGCTGAACATGTTTGGGTCCCTTTATTCGGTGGTTTGCGGGAGCTCGTTCTTGATGAAGCTCACAAATCTCGGTATTCTATTCACCCTGGATCCGATAAGATGTATCAAGACTTGAAGATACTTTATTGGTGGCCGAACATGAAGGCGGATGTAGCTTCATATGTAAGCAAGTGTTTGACCTGTGCCAAGGTCAAGGTTGAATACCAAAAGCCGTCCGGCCTTCTGCAACAGCCTGAAATTCCTGAATGGAAGTGGGAACGGATTACGATAGACTTTGTGACCAAACTCCCGAGATCACCTAGTGGTTGCGACATGATATGGGTGATCGTCAATAGGTTGACAAAGTCTGCGCACTTCCTCGCCATCAAGGAGACTGATGGCCTTGAGCGATTGGCTCGCTTGTATCTTAAGGAAGTGGTTTCTCGGCATGGGGTGCCTGTTTCTATTATTTCTGATCGTGATCCTCGGTTCGCCTCAAACTTCTGGAAATCTTTGCATAAGGCTCTGGGTACTCAGTTAGATATGAGCACAGCCTACCATCCGCAGACTTACGGTCAAAGTGAGTGGACGATTCAAACACTAGAAGACATGCTTCGGGCGTGCGTGATCGACTTTGGCAAGGGTTGGGAGAGTCATCTACCGTTGGTGGAATTCTCCTACAACAATAGCTACTATTCTAGTATCAAGGCAGCTCCGTTCGAGGCTCTTTACGGGCGGAAATGCCGGTCCCCTCTTTGTTGGGCCGAGGTGGGTGAGAGTCAACTCACCTGCCCGGAATTGGTGTACAAAACTTCCGAAAAGATCGTACAAATTCGTAACCGCATGGCAGCAGCTCGGGATCGTCAAAAGAGCTATGCCGATCGTCGTCGCAAGCCTTTAGACTTCCAGGTTGGCGACATGGTTTTATTGAAAGTATCTCCGTGGAAGGGCGCTATACGTTTTGGGAAGCGTGGCAAATTGAACCCTCGGTATGTGGGACTGTTCACAATTCTGGAACGGATTGGACCGGTGGCATACAGGTTTGATCTGCCAGCTCAGCTCAGTAATGTTCATAATGTCTTCCACGTCTCTAACCTTAAGAAGTGTCTGGCGGATGAATCTTTGGTTGTTCCTCTTGAAGAGATCAAGGTGGATGATCGTCTGCGTATTATGGAAGAACCGGTTGAAATTCTCGATTATAAGTTCTGTAGTCCCAAAATACTAGATCTTTCAAGTGCACAAGATTGTTATCACTTAGAAACACCTATTTCTTAGGTGTTTTAAGTGAGTAATCTTCACAATCCAAGAAACTAGATAAACTAATAAAAACCGACACACAAGATACTGAAATTCAAGCTTTCCATTAATGATAAAACTTCAAAGCACCATGGGTACATACACTCAAGTTTGCATAATTCTCTTTGTGTTCTAAGATGACCAAAAACCCTGAACCCTAGCTGCACACATAACATTCTATATATAGGCAGAGCACAAGGGCCTGCGCACTTAAGCTAAGTGCGCAGGGCCCCTTGCTTAAGTGCGCAAACCAGCTAGAGTTTCACAAAACTATGTCTTAATTACTTATTAAGTCCTTAAACTATCAAGCTATACAATAGGCTATCAAAAGACTCTAATCTGGTAACTGTGGTCTCAATATAACCCAACAATACTCCCCCTAGACCACAGCTACCAGTTCTTCAATCTTCAATCTATCTCGACCTCGGTTTGCTCCCCCTCAACCTGTTCAGGGGGGTCTTGCATGTATAGCGCGACTGGATCTTCTTCAACTGCTTGAGGAGCTTGAGTTGATTCTGTTGCAGTTCCTTCAGGATCGGCTACTGTTGCAGGTTCTTCAGTATGTACCTCTGAAGCAGTATCGACTTCAGGTTGAGTAGTTTCTGCACCAGCAGTAGCAGTAGCATGAGCAGCCTTCTCCCTATCATCCTTTTCTTTATCTGCTGCATTGATCCTGTCGATTATCTCAAGTAGTAAACCATTAGTAATATGAAATCTACCTTAATCAGTAGATACGAATCAACAAACAAGGAAATGAGGTTTGATTTGGGGTGATTAGGGTGTGATTTGGGGTGATTATGTTGTGATGATGACGATGAACGATGATGAATGGTGATGATGATAAACAAGGTGATGAACAGGTAATTATGGTTAGTAAAAAGTGTTAAAGAAGATAAAACTTTTTAACCATATTTGACTCAGTATATATACAGTCAACAGATGGGCCTGCGCACTTGAGTTAAGTGCGCAGGGCCCAATAAGTACGCAGAGTTTAAGATTTGGCCCAAAAAGTGAGTTTTAAAGCCCAAATCCATTTTAATAAGTGGGGTTTTACCAAGTCTCACCTTCTGCATTCAAGATCGTACTAACCATACCTGCCAGAACCCGTTTCAACTTCCCGTTGGATAGCTGCAGCCTAAGAACAATTGTCGGTATGCTTGTCCACTTAAATCCATGCCTTTTCTCTTTCAACATGTGTTTGGCGATGCTGTTTATCATGTTTTTCGGTAATATTGACGAAAATTTTATGGACCCCACAGTGTGCTAGGTATTGGCCTACTGATCCTCAAGGTTTATTGAAATATAATGATGAGAGCTTCAGGTCTATGTTACCATAAGCAGAGAAGATGATCATTATCTTGCTCAGATGATGAGAGCTTCAGGTCTATGTTACCATAAGCAGCGAAGATGATCATCTGATCGTTCGGTGAGCTATCTATATATATTTGCACGTCACTAACATTGCGTGTCTTTTGCTGCTCAGTTTCAAAAATTTTGTTTTTCTTAGCCCCGCATTGGTAGCTTGCACTCTTAGGTGTCTTTTGATTTACTTATGCACAAAATTTTCTGTGTCTTTTAATTTCTCAACCTATGTATGACCGGACTCAGCTTGTGCAGACCTAAAGCACAGTGGGAATCCAGCTTTCCGTGTAGATCTTCATTGTTAATCACCTAGTAGCAGTTTACTTGATTCCAGGCTGAATCTACCGACACATCGTTGCTTGAGGCCACAACATCCTCTGGGTCCTATTCACATGCTGACGAGATATGATTAGTTCCTATCATTTCCTGAATTAATTTTGCATTAAGAATGGACTGGTTTACTTTCTCCCCCAAAAATCTTGTTTTTTTTTTTTTTTTTTTTTATATTTCAAAATTTATCATCTCAAGCCATGAAACCAACTGATGAAACCGGTTTTTATCGAAAGCTTTTGTAAAGATATCTGCCTTTTGATCAGCAGTATCTATAGGCAACACCTGTATATATCCTTTGTCGTGAGCATCGCGAATTGAGTGAATCCGAATTTCAATGTGTTTGGTTTTAGAATGATCAATTGGATTCTTCACGATGTCATGACATGCATCATTATCAATAAAAATAGGTGTATGCATGACGTTCAAAACGTAGTCCAAAAGCTGATTTTGGATCCATAACACCTGACAGCAACAACTGGATGCAGCTGTGTATTAGGCTTGAGCAGTGGAGATGGACACGGTGGTCTGCTTCTTGCTCTGCCAAGACACTAGCCATAAACCAAGTTTTGGTGTTCCTTTGAGGTAGCGGAAGACTCTTTTCACAGCAGTCTCATGCGATTGCTTAGGATTGGACTGAAAACGCGCGCAACATTAATGAACCGATAGTTTTTGAGGAGTTCTTTTAATCCCGTCATGTGCCTTGACGCCCCGCTATCAACATGCCATAGATATCTCATCATGGCAATCAACCATTTCTGTAGTTTATTCTAAAAAAAACATAAAACAAGAGAAATATACAGATAAATATACGAGACACTATGTATTAATAACATTAAATTCTGTTTTATCTTTCCAAAATTCAAGGGTCAAAATGCAGGAAGAAATTTTATCTTCTCGATGAAGAATGAACTCCGGCTCCGAAGTGACTGAATCAAGATTGAAACAACTTAGGGTTTTGATCAATGCAATATGCGAAGTGAGTGAAGTGAACAGATTTGACGAAGAGTAAGGCTGTAAATGAACCGAACGAACACGAACAAGGTCTTGTTCGTGTTCGTTTGTTAAGGAATTAATGTGTTCGCGAACTGTTTATGAACACTTACCGAACGAGATTTTTTGTTCGTGTTCTTTTGGTAAGAAAATAATGTGTTCACGAACTGTTCATGAACACTTACCGAACGAGATTTTTGTTCATGTTCGCTTGTATTTATTTGCTAAATTTAGGTGTCATACAAAAACGAACACAAATAGGCATTACTGAACAAAATCGAGCACAAACTAACACATTAAATTATGAAAATTCGCATTTTTCATCGCTAACATTGTCCGCCTAGAATATACTAATCCAATTACCCAATTATATCTTGATCACTAATATTTGTCAAATAATCTACCACTGGGAAATTTGAAATACTTAAATTAAATATAAAAAATTAAAAAACCCTAATGAACTATCGAACAAAAACAAACATACACAAACATGTTACCGAACGTTCAGGAACATAAACGAACGAACGCAGCCTCTGTTCATGTTTGTTTGTTTAGCTAGATGAACGGAAATTTTTGTTTGTGTTTGTTCATTTATTAAACGAACGAACACAAACGAACTTCTCGCGGAACAATTCACAAACTGCTCGCCGAACGTTTGGTTTGTTTACATCCCTAAGGAAGAGCAGATGTTCTGATCAAGATTGAAAGAACATTGAAATAACAGGGTTTTGTTCTGATCAAGATTGAAAGAAGAATTTATCAGATGTCCTTCTGTCACACCACGACAATAGCGGAAACACGTGGCGCGACGGTTCAAAGCATAAAGTCAAGGTTATTGCTAAACACAAGTAATTTAAGAAAATGGGTCATTTATTATGACGTCAAATCTTGTTCAAATATTACATAAAAGTAAATTGTTTTTAAGACAACATAGAGGTTTCTCAAATATGTCCCAAAGCCTTGGAAAATAAAGTTGAAACCCTGCAAAACGTTTGACGCCACATTGGAGGATTCCACGACCCAGCTTGCCCCGGTTCGTCTTCATCTAATTACCTGAAAGATATGTTTAAAAGTTTCGTCAATATAAATATATTGGTGAGTTCACAGGTTTTTAGTTTCCAAAACATGAGTACTTGGGAAATACCATGTTATGACAATATATAGGAGTTGCAAATTCCTATAAATCTACTTGAGACTATAATCAAACCAAGACGTATATAATAAATATGCCCCGCTCCAAGTCGTTACTCGGTTTCCCACGACTTAAGTTCAGAATATATGCACCCCAGGCATAACCTAATGCATAATCGACGCTATCGATTAGGGGTGGGCCTTGTCAGGCACCAATAGTACTATTCAATATTCCTCCGGTTTCATTTCCCTGAATAAATGATTATAGAGGCGAGGACTCAACCCCGAGTGGCGGTCACACCTCAAGTAATAAATCCGTCAAACATTTTCCCTAACATATCTTTCCCCCGAAAAACGTAAAAATAGTTTAAAATGGGGCCGTGAAACTCACCTGAAACTCTGTCTGGCGTACTAGGCAGATAGCAAAGAGGGTCTCGCACCTACAAACGTCCTAGACGTATGAGTCACTATTCCTATAGTGCATGTGCCTTGGCAAGTTGTACACCCAACTCCCGACCATAAGTTATTCCAAGTCCCGTTTAATTAAGCGTGTATCCTAGGTTTCGTTGTCGTTAGATTACCCTTTTGTTACAAGTTATATATTACTCTTGTTAATATTTCCTTAACTTGTATCTTATTATCATCGACTCGACTTCCCTTAACATATAATAATTTTCCCATTTAAATAATTATACTTAAGATCGCATCGCTCGATATAATATATATTTCAACCCTCGACCCGACTCACTTTGCCGCACATTTGTTTTCCCATTTAAACAAATATGCTAAGATCTTGTCGTTCGATTGTATATTCTTAACACCCGATTCAACTCACCATACCGTATATTTATTTTCCCATTCAAATAAATATACTAGGGTCTTGTTGGTACGGCATACACATATATATATCTTTGTCTACTCGTTGCGGCTTTCCTTCCCGCATATCTACTTTCCCATTAAGTAGATATACTAGAATTTTGCCGAGACGAGCGTACGTATATATAAATGTGTAATTTTCTTGTTAAGTATATACGTTTGTTTAACGTCTTATTTGTTTATGTCATGTTTTTCTCCCACGAATAATTCCTTTAACACTTAGGAAAGTGTTTATTAGTTTTCACCCATGTTGTATATATATTTTACTTCTTAAAAATATATATTTTCTTATCTTGCCGCAACGGCATTTTTCTCATGTTTTGTCCGTGTACGGTTCGTTAACGCGTCTTAGCTCGATATCTTAACTCGAATAGTTAATTTCTCCAAGTTTTTCCCAACATGTGTTTTATAGAAATATTATCCATATTTCTTCCTCCTAACACAAGTTACTTGGAAGGTTTGAAATACTTATGTATTTTTAACCCAACTTGTTAACTTAACTACAAAAATGTTTCCAATACTTTTATATTCCCATTTATATAAAAGTATTCATTTTTGTACAAGTTTCTCAAGTTTGTTTAATATTTTTATAAAATCTCTATTTTATAAAAATCCTTATGTTAATGTGATCCATATTTTTATAACTTTCAAAAATATACTTTTATTCAAAAATACCCAAGTATATCTACTAGTATTTACCAAAATCATCCTTAGGAATTTATTACTTACACTTTTGACACCAAACTTTCCATACTTGCATTTTTGGACTAATAGTTTCTAAAATATCCATTTTAGTCCTCTAACTTTCAAAGTTACAATATTAGTCCCTCAACTTTCAAATGTTGCATTTTTCCACTCTAACTTCCAAAGTTAACATTTTTCACTCAAAATAGTAGACTTTGAAGGTTCAACTTTTTATTGGTAAGTTATTTTTGTATCAAAACACTTTTATTAGTCTTATATTCCATATGTAAGACTACTTGTGTGTGTGTTTTATGTATTTGCCCATTTTAACAAAATATCATTCTTCTAAGTAAGTTAACTTTAATTTTTCATCTTCTTTATTCTTGAACTTCTAACATGTTCCACCACATATTATAACTTAGATGATCATTTTAAGATGATTAACACTACTTTTTAACATATTCAAGTTCATTCCATAAATCTTAACCAAATCATCATCCTACTTAGTTTAAGTGTAAACTTTATATATTTTCAAGATCATTACTTTATCATCATCAAACCCATGATTTATTTACATATCTTTAATTATCTATTTTACACAAGTAAAACTTATTAAAGATTATGTTCAAACCATCCTTTAAACCCTTCATGTACAACTTGCTTCTAAGAACACATACATGAATAATAATAATCAAAAACAAGGTTAAGAAGCTTACTACTAGCACAAGGCTAGGGAAGACAAAACCTTTGATTTTGAGAGGGGTTTAGTGTGTTCTTCCTTAATGGTTAAGCTCCAAGCTTGAAACACACAATAGGGGTTTGGATGATGGATTGTTTGGAAGTGATTTGTGTTGTTTAAACTTGAAAGAATGATGTGTGTGGGTGTGCAATACCCTACGGCCACCAAGGAAAGAAGAGGAAAAGTTTGCTTTGTTTCTTCTAATGACTAACACATGTTATATATAATATTATCATGTGTAATCTTTCCAAAGATTCAAGAGATTTAGTTAGTACAAAAGGTGATCTTGGATGGATTTTTAAGGGTGTTTGGCCGTGGGATTTAAGAAGAAAAAGGGGGTTAAGATCTTGCCAAAATATCACACAAATCTTAGATGTAATCTAGTAGATTAAGCATGCTTGTACTTGGTAATCTTCAAGTGTGTTGTATCCTTGTGGGTGCCGTGGATTTAGAGAGAGAATGGAGAGATTTTTGTGTGTTAAAATGGTTAAGTAATCTCCATACAATCTCTTATAATCCTTCCAAGCATGCATGAGATCCCTTCACTAGATTAGGCACTCAAGTGTGTATGTTTAAGTGGTATTATGGAAAGCTTTTGTGTCTTTGGATCTTATGGCCTTATGGCCGAAATTTTCACAAGGAAAAGGCAAGTGGAGCATGCTTTGTACTTGCCATGTCTTACACATTTGCCTTTTGTCCATGCATGCTTTTGTCATAGGTTTGTAGGGTATAATTATAACAACCATGCAAGAGGATTTTCTTGGCCCTTAGGCCGGCCCCTTTGTGGGTTTAAGTGGGGTCCACAACTTCAAATATTTACCCATTATTTGTTATGTTTAATCCCCCGTCGTTCGGGTGTCGTTCGGGTATTTTTCGGGTTTTAATCACGCGTTATTCGGACATTAAAAATACCTTTAATAACCCTTAAATATAGTCTAATTTAAGCGTTGATTGGTTATTTAGGCCTTTGCCGGGTGAAATTATGAGTTATACGCGTATCGGGTGCGGTACGCGCATTTTATTCGTTACCAGGAGATTTGTACAAGACGTTTTCACTTATGGTTTTGGAGTTCCAAAACTCATTATATTTTATGAAACTACCCTTTATTTTATATCCTGGGTGTCCGGGATCCTTTTCGTTTATTTAATTATTACCGGGTAATTGCCAACGTCCATACCGGATAGTTTATTCGCACATGATCCAATCACGTTTTTACCATTAAACGTATGCATTCCTATGCACTATTTGGAAATTGCTATCTCCTAAGGCCTTGATAATTAAATCACACATAATTGCATTTAATTACGTTAATCATATATTAATTAATTAGTACGGAATTACCTTATTTTTGCCGGTTGTTACATTCTCCCCCCGTTAAGAGAATTCCGTCCCGGAATTCACTTCGAGTTCTCCGGTACAGGCGTCTTCTCGAATAGGGCGGGATATTTTTGCTTCATCCGGTCCAGCCTTTCCCACGTGAACTCCGGTCCACGCTTGGCATTCCAGCGCACTTTGACCAATCTGATCTTGCTGTGCCTTAGTTTTTGGACCTTCCAATCAGTTACCTCGATTGGTTCTTCAACAAAATGTAACTGGTCGTCAATCTGGATTTCGTCGGCTGGAATGATGAGAGTTTCGTCGGATAGGCACTTTTTCAGATTCGACACATGAAACGTGTCGTGTATTCCACTAAGCTCTTGAGGCAACTTGAGCTTGTATGCCACTGTGCCTACCCTGCACAAGACTTCGAATGGTCCAATATATCGTGGGTTCAGCTTTCCGCGCTTCCCAAAGCGCGCGACACCTTTCCAAGGTGACACTTTTAATAGGACCCTGTCTCCGACTTGAAACTCCAAAGGCTTTCGCCTCATATCAGCATAGCTTTTCTGGCGATCCCGGGCCGCTTTGAGGCGTTCCTTTATCAAAAAGACCTTATCCGTGGTCTCCTGCACAATTTCGGGCCCGGTGAGTTGTTTTTCTCCAACTTCTGCCCAACATAACGGCGATCGGCACTTGCGTCCATATAGAGCTTCAAACGGTGCGGCTTGAATGCTCGTATGATAACTGTTGTTATAGGAAAATTCTACCAATGGCAAGTGTGTATCCCAATTACCTCCGAAATCAATCGCGCATGCCCGTAACATATCTTCCAAGGTCTGGATGGTTCGTTCACTTTGACCATCCGTTTGGGGGTGATATGCGGTACTCATGTCGAGGCGAGTACCGAGGGCTTCATTTAAACTTTCCCAAAATCTGGAAGTGAAACGACTATCCCGATCGGAGATGATAGAAACAGGTACGCCGTGTTTAGACACCACTTCCTTAATGTACAAACGGGTCAGTTTCTCCAACCTGTCCGTTTCGCGAATCGGGAGGAAGTGTGCAGATTTTGTCACTCGATCTACGATTACCCAGATCATGTCATGGCCGCTGGTTGTCTTGGGTAACTTGGTGATGAAATCCATGGTAATTCGTTCCCATTTCCATTCCGGTATTTCCTGTTGCTGGAGCAAACCGGAAGGTTTCTGGTGCTCAGCCTTGACCTTTGCGCAAGTCAAACATCGCGCAACATAGGCTGCTATATCCCTTTTGAAATTCGGCCACCAATAAAGTTCCTTCAAATCGTGGAACATCTTGTCTGCACCAGGGTGAACCGAATATCTAGAACTGTGAGCTTCGGCCAATACTAGCTCACGCAATCCACCATATACTAGGACCCAAATTCTATTCATGAAATACAGTGTCTGGTCCGCTTTTGGTTCCAGTGAATCAACCATCTTTCGTAACCTTTCGCCTTTGACATTCTCGGGTTTAAGGGCGTTAACTTGAGCTTCACGAACTCGTTCGATCAGATTCGTGTGGATGGTCAGACCCAAAGCTCGAACACGCAATGGTTTAACCCGTTCCTTGCGACTCAATGCGTCGGCCACAACGTTCGCCTTACCGGGATGGTACTTTATCTCACAATCATAATCGTTTAATAATTCGACCCATCGCCGTTGTCGCATGTTTAAATCCTTCTGATCAAAGATGTGTTGCAAACTCTTATGATCAGTGAAAATCGTGCACTTGGTTCCGTACAAATAGTGCCTCCATATCTTGAGAGCGAATACCACTGCACCTAATTCCAAATCGTGTGTAGTGTAGTTCCTCTCGTGGATTTTCAGTTGCCTGGAAGCATATGCTATCACTTTTTCTCGCTGCATCAATACGCAACCCAAACCTTGATGTGAGGCATCACAGTAAACCACAAAATCTTCCGTACCGTCTGGTAGTGACAGTATCAGAGCGCCACATAACTTGTCTTTTAACAATTGGAATGCTGCCTCTTGCTTTTCCGTCCACTCAAATTTCTTATCCTTTTGGGTTAGCATGGTTAAAGCTTGTGCTATCTTTGAAAAGTTCTCGATGAACCTTCTGTAATAACCCGCGAGGCCAAGAAATTGTCGTACTTCGGTAGGAGTTCGAGGGGCTTCCCAATTTTTAATTGCCTCGATCTTGGCGGGATCGACGTGTATGCCCTTCTCATTTACCACGTGGCCTAAAAAGTGAACTTCCCGAATCCAAAAGTCGCACTTTGAGAATTTAGCGTAGAGCATCTCTTTGCGTAATACTTCAAGAATTAACCGAAGGTGATTCTCGTGGTCTTCCTTCGTGCGTGAATAGATCAAAATATCGTCGATGAAAACAATGACGAATTTATCCAGGTATGGCTTACACACGCGGTTCATTAGGTCCATGAAAACCGCTGGTGCGTTGGTTAAGCCGAACGGCATTACCAAAAATTCATAGTGTCCATACCGGGTTCTGAAGGCCGTTTTTGGTACATCTTCTTCTTGTATACGCAACTGGTGATAGCCTGACCTCAGATCAATTTTGGAGTAATAGCTAGAACCTTGGAGCTGATCAAATAAATCGTCGATCCTGGGGAGAGGATAGCGATTCTTGATGGTTAGCTTGTTCAGCTCTCGATAGTCGATGCACATGCGGAATGTGCCATCCTTCTTTTTTACAAATAAGACGGGAGCTCCCCAAGGTGAGAAGCTCGGTCTTATAAAACCTTTGTCCAACAATTCTTGTAGCTGGCTGGACAGTTCCTGCATCTCTGATGGAGCTAGGCGGTATGGCGATCGTGCCACAGGAGCTGCTCCAGGAACGAGGTCGATGCGGAACTCGACTTGTCGAGGTGGCGGCAACCCCGGCAAATCTTCTGGGAATACGTCCGGAAAGTCTCTAGCTATTGGACTTTCGCTCGTCGGCCTTCTTGTCCACTACGTGTGCCAAGAATGCGACAAGCCCTTTTCTTAGACACTTACGAGCCTTCATGCTTGAAATAATTCTTAGCGGTGTTCCGTGCCTTTCCCCTTGAATTGAGAGAGTTTCACCGCTTGCGAGGGGGACTTGAATAACTTTATCGTTGCAAACCACGACGGCATGGTGCGCGGACAACCAGTCCATGCCGACCACTATGTCAAAACTTCCCAATACGACCAGCAAAAGATCAATCCCGAACTCATGCCCACAGAGTTCTAATTTACAATCCCTCGCTACTTCTCTCGTTTCGATAGTTTTACCATTAGCCAGTTCTATGGAGTAGGGTGTATCTAGTTTACTAGTTTTTAATCCAAGTAGTCTTTTAAACTCAATGGATACGAAGCTAAAGTCAGCACCGGTATCAAATAATACAGAGGCATAATGACCATTAAGAGGAAACGTACCAGTGACCACGTTGGGGTCTTGTCGTGCATCACCGGCTCCAATCACAAATGCCCGCCCGCGGGCCTGGTTGTTGATCTTGGGGCAATCCTTTTTCCAATGATCTAGCGACCCGCATGCAAAGCATGGTCTAGCTCCTCCATTTTTCGGTGCTCCGGACCGACAGTCTTCAGTCTTGTGCCCTGTGCGGTGGCACTTTCCACAAGTCAAACCATTATTCCTTCCCTAATTACCCTGTTTGTTACCATTACCACGTCCCATGGCGACATATCCCTTTCCTTTCTTGTTTGAGCTACCCGACGCTCTGTCCCTTTTCCCTTCATCCCGTTTCCTTTTCCCAAACCTTGGCTTGTTACCCTGGTCGTTCGACACAACAGCTGAGTTTGACCCCTGATTCTTGGCTTCTACACTGCTTGCCTCAGAAATTTTCAATACCGAAACTTGTCGGATCAGTGTACCCATGCGAATTGCATCCTCGGTGAGGCTTAGTGCAAGGTCGATAGCTGCGCGCATGGTCGTAGGTTTAGAAGCAGTGACCATGCTGCGTATTTGCGGTGCTAAGCCGAACAAATAACGCTCAATTTTGTTGTTTTCAGGGGTGACCAACCGTGGCACTAGTCTGGCGAGATCGTGGAATCGAGACGTGTAACCAGTCACGTCCGCTCCCATCATAGTGAGGTTCCGGAATTCAGTTTCCAGTTTCTGTACCTCGCTCGCCGGGCGGTACTCAGCAATCATGAGTTCCTTCAGTTCTGTCCATGACAGGGAGTAAGCAGTGTCATCACCCAATGACTGTACTTGTCCATTCCACCACGTGAGTGCTTGATCTAAGAACAAGTTGGTGGAGTACATGACCGACTGACGTGGGGTACACCCACTGATTCGGATGACTGCCTCGGTCTTCTCAAACCACTTGACCAGTCCAACAGATCCTTCGGTGCCGTTGAAGTTGATCGGCTTGCAGTCTAGGAAGGCTTTGAAGGTGCAGCCACGCTCTCGCGAGGCCGTTTCTGCATTAATAAAGTTGTATGTTATTATGGGATAGGAGTTTTAGGATATTCTCCCATCGCTTTATCAATTATTTTTAAACTTTCTTACCATGAGGGGAGGTTTCTCGTCGGTCACTCCCAGTCAAGTCGCGTGATCGTTCGGAGCGAGCAGCTTCGTGCTCCGCGATTGCGCGGGCTATGCGCTCCGAAATCATGGTCTCAAGTTCGGCTGGTGTTGCGGGCAGTCCGTCTACACCGCTGTTGCTTCTGGTGGCTGGTGCCATTTTCTTCAATAATAATTATCAAAGGTTAATTTGGCAAACATTTATACAATATAAAGCATAAATAACAAACCAGAATATGAACACAATAATCAACACCATGTCATCACACAACATACCAACACATCATACAGAAAAATAGTAATCAACACAATATCACCACACAATCACACAAATCACAACATATGGAGTAAGCAATAATAATCGTAGACAACAACATATTTCACCATCATAATAATAAGATTTTTCATTAATTTCAATAGTACTAGTACAATGCTTGTTCATAATAACAAAATGGAGAATACATTTCTCATACAATACATTGTTTTTGAAATAAATAAAACATCATATCATGTGCCGTCGTACCCGTACGGCTAGGCAAAATGCAGACGAGTGTCATAACCCGTGCTATACTACCATACTGCTGCTACTATGTACATAAGCTGGTGATTCTTCCGGGCGTCCCTGATGCATCCTACTGTGGCGGTGGTGGCGGATACTAGTACTGTGGTGCATGCATACTGATCGTCATGCTGATCGTCATGATACGCTCGTATAAGAACTGTCGATGCGCAAAATGCGCATCCCCTGTAATACCACACTGAGCGTCCATGCTCAGTAACTCCTCCGCATAATGCGCCAAAGCATCCCGTGCATCAATCATCCTCGTCCACATCAGACGGGTCTGCTGCTCTACCTGTGTCACGGTGCGCTGCACCGTGTCAGCGAGAGTCTGGAAATCTCGCTCTAAGGTGATGGCAGTGGACCATGCTGGTCCAGACAAGGGTGTCATCCTAGGTGGCTGGGATGGTCCGGGTATATCTGGGTGAGCTGATGGGAATGGCCCAAAGGGGGCTGGTATCGGTATGTGTGGAAGTAACGGGGTAAAACTCTGTGGTCTGGTAAAGTGAGGTGGCATCATGTAAGGGTCCCCTGCACCTAGAGGATACGGTGCAGGTGTCATGCTGGGAAGGGTGGGGATCGGTAAAGTCATGGCTACTGTGGGTGGTGGTACAGGCTCGGCTAATGGGGCTACAAGAGGCTCAGAAACAGTGGCCCACTCTGGGGTGGATACCACGACAGTGGGGGTGGGAGGGCTCGCGGTGGCGTGTGCCGTCACGCCCGCCCGGTGCAACTCCGAGCTGCGGGCAGAGCTCCCCTCTAGGATGTGTCCAGTAGGAACTGGCCCATCCTGATGTACGGGCTCAAGTGGTGCTGGTGGGGCTACGGGTATGGTGGGTAGAGTGGCTGGGGCAGTAGTGGCATGCTCGATAATCGGAGCGACGTGCTCCTCCTGGTCTGCTGGTGGGATCGGCACAGCAATGTGCTCCACCGATGCGGTCGACTCATCGTCTGAGTCATCAGAGATCCACCCGTTATGTCCACGGGGAACGGGCACGAGCATCATGCCCGGGGGTACGGGGATAAGTGGGGTAGGTAAGGGCTCACGATCGGTAGGTGCGTGTCGATCATAGGGAGACTCAACGGTCTCTGACTGCACGGGGACAGGCCTCGATGGACCTGCACAGCCCTGTGGAAAGTCTCTGATGGCCTGGAGGGGTAGTACTGGCAGTGGCGCTGCCTGGACTGGCACTATAGGCAAGTCTGCCTGTGGTGCCTCGGCCATAGGTAGGTCGACCACGTCGCCCTCAGCGGGGGCCCACGCTGGGTCCTCGCTCGGGTCAGTCTCGTCCGAGCTATCTCCTCCTGCGCCCTCCACGGCGGCGTCAATCTCCATCTCGTCATCCTCCGGATCGAGTACCACAAGCTCGATCGGCTCTGGTGGCGGCGCTGGGATAATCTGAATACTGCTATCGTAACTGGGCGCTATGCTACCAGCGTCCGACATCCTGGCAAAAGAACCGTACATGTATATATATGAATTAATTTAAATTAGATAGTTAAGGCGTACATTATCAGTATCCTTCCTAACTTCTAATACTACGTTAATGCATAACGATACCCCTGGCTGGCTCGGTCGGAATCTCCTCATGCCCAATGCTTCTTGAAAAATTACTTTATTTGTATTTAGTAACTATGTATATTTTTTTGAAAACCTTATCTTTTTGAACCAAATCCGGTTATAGTCTAGTTTTTAAAGAAAATACTCTAGTTCGCTATAACCTTGGCTCTGATACCACCTTCTGTCACACCACCACAATGGCGGAAACACGTGGCGCGACGGTTCAAAGCATAAAGTCAAGGTTATTGCTAAACACAAGTAATTTAAGAAAATGGGTCATTTATTATGACGTCAAATCTTGTTCAAATATTACATAAAAGTAAATTGTTTTTAAGACAACATAGAGGTTTCTCAAATATATCCCAAAGCCTTGGGAAATAAAGTTGAAACCCCGCAAAACGTTTAACGCCACATTGGAGGATTCCACGACCCAGCTTGCCCCGGTTCGTCTTCATCTAATTACCTGAAAGATATGTTTAAAAGTTTCGTCAATATAAATATATTGGTGAGTTCACAGGTTTTTAGTTTCCAAAACTTGAGTACTTGGGAAATACCATGTTATGACAATATATAGGAGTTGCAAATTCCTATAAATCTACTTGAGACTATAATCAAACCAAGACGTCTATAATAAATATGCCTCGCTCCAAGTCGTTACTCGGTTTCCCACGACTTAAGTTCAGAATATATGCACCCCAGGCATAACCTAATGCATAATCGACGCTATCGATTAGGGGTGGGCCTTGTCAGGCACCAATAGTACTATTCAATATTCCTCCGGTTTCATTTCCCTGAATAAATGATTATAGAGGCGAGGACTCAACCCCGAGTGGCGGTCACACCTCAAGTAATAAATCCGTCAAACATTTTCCCTAACATATCTTTCCCCCGAAAAATGTAAAAATAGTTTAAAATGGGGCCGTGAAACTCACCTGAAACTCTGTCTGGCGTACTAGGCAGATAGCAAAGAGGGTCTCGCACCTACAAACGTCCTAGACGTATGAGTCACTATTCCTATAGTGCATGTGCCTTGGCAAGTTGTACACCCAACTCCCGACCATAAGTTATTCCAAGTCCCGTTTAATTAAGCGTGTATCCTAGGTTTCGTTGGCGTTAGATTACCCTTTTGTTACAAGTTATATATTACTCTTGTTAATATTTCCTTAACTTGTATCTTATTATCATCGACTCGACTTCCCTTAACATATAATTATTTTCCCATTTAAATAATTATACTTAAGATCGCATCGCTCGATATAATATATATTTCAACCCTCGACCCGACTCACTTTGCCGCACATTTGTTTTCCCATTTAAACAAATATGCTAAGATCTTGTCGTTCGATTGTATATTCTTAACACCCGATTCAACTCACCATACCGTATATTTAATTTCCCATTCAAATAAATATACTAGGGTCTTGTTGGTACGGCATACACATATATATATATCTTTGTCTACTCGTTGCGGCTTTCCTTCCCGCATATCTACTTTCCCATTAAGTAGATATACTAGAATTTTGCCGAGACGAGCGTACGTATATATAAATGTGTAATTTTCTTGTTAAGTATATACGTTTGTTTAACGTCTTATTTGTTTATGTCATGTTTTTCTCCCACGAATAATTCCTTTAACACTTAGGAAAGTGTTTATTAGTTTTCACCCATGTTGTATATATATTTTACTCCTTAAAAATATATATTTTCTTATCTTGCCGCAACGGCATTTTTCTCATGTTTTGTCCGTGTACGGTTCGTTAACGCGTCTTAGCTCGATATCTTAACTCGAATAGTTAATTTCTCCAAGTTTTTCCCAACATGTGTTTTATAGAAATATTATCCATATTTCTTCCTCCTAACACAAGTTACTTGGAAGGTTTGAAATACTTATGTATTTTTAACCCAACTTGTTAACTTAACTACAAAAATGTTTCCAATACTTTTATATTCCCATTTATATAAAAGTATTCATTTTTGTACAAGTTTCTCAAGTTTGTTTAATATTTTTATAAAATCTCTATTTTATAAAAATCCTTATGTTAATGTGATCCATATTTTTATAACTTTCAAAAATATACTTTTATTCAAAAATACCCAAGTATATCTACTAGTATTTACCAAAATCATCCTTAGGAATTTATTACTTACACTTTTGACACCAAACTTTCCATACTTGCATTTTTGGACTAATAGTTTCTAAAATATCCATTTTAGTCCTCTAACTTTCAAAGTTACAATGTTAGTCCCTCAACTTTCAAATGTTGCATTTTTCCACTCTAACTTCCAAAGTTAACATTTTTCACTCAAAATAGTAGACTTTGAAGGTTCAACTTTTTATTGGTAAGTTATTTTTGTATCAAAACACTTTTATTAGTCTTATATTCCATATGTAAGACTACTTGTGTGTGTGTTTTATGTATTTGCCCATTTTAACAAAATATCATTCTTCTAAGTAAGTTAACTTTAATTTTTCATCTTCTTTATTCTTGAACTTCAAACATGTTCCACCACATATTATAACTTAGATGATCATTTTAAGATGATTAACACTACTTTTTAACATATTCAAGTTCATTCCATAAATCTTAACCAAATCATCATCCTACTTAGTTTAAGTGTAAACTTTATATATTTTCAAGATCATTACTTTATCATCATCAAACCCATGATTTATTTACATATCTTTAATTATCTATTTTACACAAGTAAAACTTATTAAAGATTATGTTCAAACCATCCTTTAAACCCTTCATGTACAACTTGCTTCTAAGAACACATACATGAATAATAATAATCAAAAACAAGGTTAAGAAGCTTACTACTAGCACAAGGCTAGGGAAGACAAAACCTTTGATTTTGAGAGGGGTTTAGTGTGTTCTTCCTTAATGGTTAAGCTCCAAGCTTGAAACACACAATAGGGGTTTGGATGATGGATTGTTTGGAAGTGATTTGTGTTGTTTAAACTTGAAAGAATGATGTGTGTGGGTGTGCAATACCCTACGGCCACCAAGGAAAGAAGAGGAAAAGTTTGCTTTGTTTCTTCTAATGACTAACACATGTTATATATAATATTATCATGTGTAATCTTTCCAAAGATTCAAGAGATTTAGTTAGTACAAAAGGTGATCTTGGATGGATTTTTAAGGGTGTTTGGCCGTGGGATTTAAGAAGAAAAAGGGGGTTAAGATCTTGCCAAAATATCACACAAATCTTAGATGTAATCTAGTAGATTAAGCATGCTTGTACTTGGTAATCTTCAAGTGTGTTGTATCCTTGTGGGTGTCGTGGATTTAGAGAGAGAATGGAGAGATTTTTGTGTGTTAAAATGGTTAAGTAATCTCCATACAATCTCTTATAATCCTTCCAAGCATGCATGAGATCCCTTCACTAGATTAGGCACTCAAGTGTGTATGTTTAAGTGGTATTATGGAAAGCTTTTGTGTCTTTGGATCTTATGGCCTTAGGGCCGAAATTTTCACAAGGAAAAGGCAAGTGGAGCATGCATTGTACTTGCCATGTCTTACACATTTGCCTTTTGTCCATGCATGCTTTTGTCATAGGTTTGTAGGGTATAATTATAACAACCATGCAAGAGGATTTTCTTGGCCCTTAGGCCGGCCCCTTTGTGGGTTTAAGTGGGGTCCACAACTTCAAATATTTACCCATTATTTGTTATGTTTAATCCCCCGTCGTTCGGGTGTCGTTCGGGTATTTTTCGGGTTTTAATCACGCGTTATTCGGACATTAAAAATACCTTTAATAACCCTTAAATATAGTCTAATTTAAGCGTTGATTGGTTATTTAGGCCTTTGCCGGGTGAAATTATGAGTTATACGCGTATCGGGTGCGGTACGCGCATTTTATTCGTTACCGGGAGATTTGTACCTAACTTACTGGCTCAAGTCATCCAGATGAACGAAAATGGTAATGGAAACGGAAACGGCAACGGAAACGGTAATGGAAACCACAATGGAAACGGGAATGGTCTCCCAGCCTGCACTCTCAAACACTTTAATACCTGTAATCCCCCTAAGTTTAGTGGAGAGGAAGGAGCTACTGGTCTTCTACAATGGTTCGAGGGTATTGAGAATACCTTCATTAATAGTGAGTGTCCCGATAACTTTAAGGTCCGCTATGCTATGAGTGTTCTTCACAAACGAGCACTCACTTGGTGGAATGAGGAAAAGCGCACCCGAGGAACTGAAGTTGCACTTACGATGACCTGGGATCAAGTCAAAGAGATAATGAAAGCTGAATTTTGCCCACGTAACGAGGTCAAGAAATTAGAGGATGAGTTCCACACCCTTGCTCAGGATAGTGGGGAAAACCTTGCTTATAATACCCGCTTCCATGAGCTCAGTCTGTTGTTGCCCCATAAGGTCACTCCTCTACCTGTAGCCATTGAGAAATATATCGGTGGGTTACCCATGCAGATTCAGGACACGGTGTGGGGAAGGAACCCTGCTACCCTCGAAGAGGCCAAACGTCTAGCGGCTACCTTAACTGACAATCACGTAAAGAACGGTACCTTAGTTCGGAAAGGCGAGAAAGCAAGTATTGTAGCCGCGGTGATTACTGAGAACCAGAAGCGTAAGACCAGGGATCCTGATGTCAACCTCACTACATAAGCTTCTAACAAGAAACCTTATATAGGAAACTATCCATTGTGTAACACATGCAAACGACATCATCCCACTGCTTCAGCGTGTCCCTTGTGCACCAATTGTGGTAAGTATGGCCATCTAGTCAACACATGTCGCGAGACCCCAAACCCTAATGCCAACCAACCCACCAACCCTGCTCAGGCTGCTAATCCTAATCGATACAACTATGGTTAGTGCTATGAATGTGGAGACCCAAATCACTTCCGTCACCGATGCCCTAAACTAAACCGAGATCAAGACCCCCCAGCTACTTAAATAGCAAGTCTCACCATTTGAATATTGTTTGCTTTTATTCTATGTATTGACACTATTTGATTCAAGTAATAAATTCTAGAATTGAAATTTTGGCTGAGAGTTGTTTATATGGTATAATCATAACACTTGGATGCATGCTTGTTTGAATGTGAACTAATTGCTTGCATAAACCTATTATCAATTTGCAACTTTATGTGTATAATAATTGCTACACTTAATAGAGGATAAAAGTACTTGCTCAATAGTTAGTTGAGTACCAAAAAAAAAAAAAAAAACCTACTCAACGATTGGTAGAGGTCATCATGCTTTTTCAACAGTCGGGAGAGGCCCTACAACCTGCTCCACGACTGGTAGAAGCTATCGAACCTGCTCAGTCGGGAGAGGCCCTACAACCTACTCCACGACTGGTGGAGGCTATCGAACCTGCTCAACAATCGGTAGATATTCCTACTTGCTAACTGGTGAGAGTCTTTTCCCTGATCAAACGGTTGGACTCATTATACACAAAAGTTCAACCACATGATTATTTTTGCATTACTTACATGTGTAATAGAAGGACACAAAGCCCTAATGTAAGGTAAATTGGTGATTACGGTCCGGAACGTAATCATGAATTTACAGGTACGTTAAGGTAGTGTGAAATTCTATCAAGGTTTCGGGAGATAACCAAATGTAAACTCTAGTTATTTGGTAGTTCATTTAGTCAATCAAATCACACATAACACGCCTCTTATCCAAATTATTCGAAACAGTTTATTCTATTCATGTCATGCTATAACCCAAATTTTCAAAACCCACCATTGTTTTCACTTCTACCCAATCACCCTCAACCCTGTGTTTTATAACTTCGGGTCGAAGTTTTCAAAAGTAGGGGAGACTGTAACATCGCGAATTTTCTTTCCAAATTTTGAGTTAAGAAAATCACCGTTTTACCTACTTTATGTATTGTCTAATATATATATAGATATAATTATTTTATTTTTTCAAAACATAATAATAATAATAATAATAATAATAATAACAACAACAACAACAACAACAACAATAATAATAATAATAATAATAATAATAATAATAATAATAATAATCAAAATATTTGATGTTTAGCTTAAAACATCGGACCAAACCCACCCTTTTGTTAAATTCATAGCCCAAACAGCAAGCCCAAACAGCAAGCCCAACAAAGGACCCGGCCCAGTCCCCTTCTTCTCCCTCTACACAACGACAATATTAAAAAAAAAATTTATACGGCAACCAGACTCGAACCCGAGTCTGGTGGCGGCCGGACTTAAGGCACAACACAACCACTGAGCTAGCCTGCAATGTTGTGATGTTATTCCATGTCGTATAACATTTAACCGTCTTTGAAGACGTGTCTGCAAACAAACCACCAGAAAACAATCATGAGTCAACCATCATATACCTTAATCTTGGACGCGTAATTGTTCTAATTATGGAAGGGATTTGATTGATAAATCAATACACGCATTAAGCACGTCATTAACCATTATAAACCTTCCATCTTGACTGATTTGAACGCGTTTTTGGACCAAGATTGGTCAAACAATCATAACCTTCCAAATCAGACATAAACCTATAAGTTGAACACTCCTCTTTGTTCTAAATGTGCCGAAAAATACACACACACATATCCAGTTATTCCCTCAGTTCATCCTTATTACGTAATCAAGCTCAGTTGTCTTTCTGTTGACCAAAGCAATTCATACGAATTCGTAATTGTAAGTCATCTTTTTCTTGTGGGGTTTTTTCTTTGGCATACACACAACAATAACCCTATGATTAATTGGGTTATTGTTGTGTAAATCAAACACTTATAAATCTAGGGCACGATCTGATTGAATTGGGGAAGAACACTTGGTTGAATACGATTATATAATTTAAACAGATACGAACTCAACACAACCACTGATCTAGATCAAGTGGTTGTGTCTGTTGTTGTTAAACCCAAACACACGGGTTCGAGTCCCATACAAAGCAGTTTTATCCTTTTCCTTTTAAATGAATATAAATCAGATTTCCATATACTATATAATTAATTTAAACTATGATTATTCGTTCTCAGGGTCCAGACCAACTGGTCTGGGCTTGTGATTTAAAATGCATGAACCGGCCAAGGGCCCGGGTTCGATCTACGGCATCAACAAACATTTTTTTTTCATTTAAGTATATATATATATATATATATATATATATATATATATTCCATTGTATTTTTTTAAATTCATTTTAAAATACTAAAACTCTTTTATAAATTCTACAAAAATTATTTTATGTTATTCTAGTGGAAAAGTTTAACATACAATTTTTAGTTTTCCAAAATTTAATTATTTAATATATATAATAAATAATTCAAGTTTATTCTATTTTATTTATAAAATTCTATAAAAATATCAAAAAAATTATATAAATTTCCACAAAAATTATTCTGAGTTTTTATAACATTAAACATTTCTGAAATGATTTTTATTTCTGAAAAATCATTTATTTAATATTTTTAATCAATTTTTGTTTGTTTTAATCATAAATAAATCATAATAAATTCATTTTTCAATATTTTTGCACCAAAATTTTATATAAATTATTTCTATTTATTTAGAACAGAAATACAATTTTTAATTTAATAATTCTTTAATTTTAGTATTTTTTAATATTAAAGTTATATTTTAACAATTTGAAATAAATAGATTTAATATTCTATTTTTAAGAAAATAATTTTAAAAATTATTTTCATACTTAAAACTTTATATTGTGACCATCTTTAATTTAAAATTTACAAAAAGACTTTTGTTTATTTATTTATCAAATTTCTCTTAATTATTAAATATTTTGTTTATTAATCAAACGAACACTTATCCCCAATTCGAAACCCTAGAATACACTTGTAGACTAGATAGACTTAGACATATTTATTACCTTAATTATAGGGTAATACTTCGCATTGTTGGGCAACATATATTCTATTTTCACGAGACATAACATTTTGCTAAGGTGAGTTTACATAGCCCCTTTTTCTGTTTTACATTTTGGGGTGAAACATGTTTAACATTTTATACACTATCATTGTTGAAACTTGTGATTCAATTATAAACATTTTATACACTATCATTTACTCATTCTATCATTTGACTATAACAAAAAGACACAGTACAATCATTAACATTGATCAAGCCGCCTGTTTAGATTATAGCGCTATAGGTCTGACAAACCCATCCCCCCGCATAAATTCAGGGATGACCGATAACAGTAACAACATTTAACTAACTTGCGAGTTAGGCCTCAGTCGACACAAGGTTTGATTGTACAAAGACGCATTGTTACATGTCGGACTCATACTCTATCATCATACAACTGTGATTGTTGTACAAACTATTGTTATCAAAAACCTATGTATTCTCACCAACTTTTGTTAACCCAATTTATTTTCAAACTTAACATGTTTCAGGTTCTACTTGCTTGAAGATTTGAGTTAATGCTTGAAGATGTGAACATTGTATTATTCATTTTGATGTACGAATTCTTGTAGAACAATTGTATGTAATTTATTTAAATCATTTAATGAAATTTATTATTCACCATGAGCTACTGAACAATCATCAATACGTGACATCCCGATGTTTCCGCCATCGGTTGGGGTGTTACAGAACGCGACCTTCTGTTCGTGTTCGTTCATTTAACTAAACGAACGAAAATCTTTGTTCGTGTTTGTTCATTTATTAAACGAACGAACAGAAACGAACTTCCCGCCGAACGGTTCATGAACTGTTCGCTAAAAGTTCGGTTCGTTTGCAACCCTAATTGTTGATGTTGAGTTGGTACCTTACCTTTATGGTTGATAACATAGTGTGAAAGAGCGAGTGAATGTTCTAGAACTCTTGTAAGCAAAAAGAAGCGATAATACATAGCACAACATAATAGATATTTTTTAAGCCTCGCCAATGATGAATTTGATATATTTAAGCCGTTAAAAAAATATTATTTACACAACCAAAGATAGACAAATACAACATAAAGATAAGGGATGATTTATTTACCTTAGATACAAATTCGTTATGTTTTGGAACATTCATCGACCTACCATCATGAAAAAGAAAATACCAAATCATTAAATCTTGCTATGGAATCCTCAACGTTCCTGCTTAAAAATGAAAAAAAACCAACATACCCATGGCTATTAGATCATACTATTGATAAGATAATAATATCTTCTCCACCTTTCACCTTTACTGAATATCCATCAAGGTTCTCATATTTGTGAGGAAGGTTCAACCAACCGAAAGTGTTATGATTTAAGCTATTTCCAAAAAATATCCTGCTGTGATCTTTCTGTAGTCACACATTACTTACAACTTATCAATAATCACTACTTCAAAGTAGATTTTTCTTGAATAATTTTTCATGTATAAAGCTTTTGTCAATTCAAGCCATGTTGGATCAGTATTGCTCTTTGTATGAACTTGCTAGTGAACACTTAAGTGTTTTCCAAGTTCTTTATCAGTTTTAGCACAGCGGAATGTTTTAAGTTAAAGCTACACTTATCAATAGGAGTTATTACTCCCCCTGGATGTTTGAGAAAACTAAAGACATGTATTTAATGAGAATCTATGTATTGAATGAGAATGAATACTTAAACAGATTCTTAGTAAACGAAATGGAAAGAACAATAATAAGCTTTGAAGGATTTCTGTATTAAAAATCAATGTCTAAACAGAGGGATGAACCCATCTATTTATAGACTTTACATATACATGAACCTTGCCAAAAAGCAAGTTCAGAAACAAGTTGCAACAAGTTGCAATCTTGGAACTTGTACAAAAAGTTAATGTAATACTAAACTAATAAACTACTGAAACATAAGGCAGTGGAAAGATTCTTGAACAAGTGCTGATGAATGACAAACTACTGATGAGTAGTTTGTCTTCAGTAGTTCTTCAGTGAACTGTCTGGTTTGGACTTCAGAACTTCTGATGCATTTTTTCTTCAGTACTTGTAGAATCCTTCTTCAGTACTTTTGTCTTCTTTCTTCAGTAGTTCTATACTAATATTTTTGACAGAAGTGAATTAGACTTAGGTTTCCAAAAGTATTTTCACCAATCCTCTTTGTCCTAACAATCTCCCCTGGATTGATGAAGCCAAAACCTTTCTAATTCCTTTATTGTCTTCTTCTGTCATTGACAATTTTCCATATTTCCTTGAACATGGAATTCTTCAGTTGATTTAGCTGCTCATCAGTGAGAGATCCTCTTTGGGGTTCAAGATGTTGGATTGTAAGCAGGTCCTGAGTTGATAGTTTCTTCAGATCATTCATCGACTTGTTGGCCTTGCTTGTGAGGTCTCTTCTTGTCACTAATACTGAGTTGTCATTAGTAAAGGACCATCTGGTGATCAGCACTTTAGACTTGTCAAAGTCTGAAGTATAAGGAACCATGCTGGTCCCTTGGGAAGTTCCTGAGTGTTGGATGTTTTCAATTTCAGTGACTCTCAGGTGGGATTCACTTCTTTCTTCTTGTTGCATCACATCAGGTAGTTGGAAAGTTGGTAAGTGATGTTCAGTAACTACCTTAGTGTGTAGTTTGTCTTTGATGGTCTTCTAGATTTGGTAGGCAAATGTAGAAGGATCCCTGAACTGTGTTAAAAGAGGCTTTTCTTCAATATCCAAGTCTGAATGGACTATTGTGTTTCCTTCTAGTAGTACCATCTTGAAGTCAGTCTTTGTATTGTCCTCTGTCTTCTTTTTCTTGGTAGCAGGTCTTGTAACACCAGAAGTTCTAACTACTGAAGTTGATACTTCAGAAGTTTTGAACTTCTCTAGATTAGCAGCCTTGGCAGCCTTATACTTCTTGTATGTGTCTAGTAGTCTTTCTTCTTTCCATCTTGACATAGAGGCTTTTGAACCATAGTTATTTGCTACCAGTTCTTCAATCATTTGGGCCCTCTTGGCTTTCCCATCTTTGTTTATTGCAAGTTTGTCTGCAACAAGTTGAGCTCTTCTTGTCAGCTCATCCATGGAGAGTCCTTTCAGTGAAAAGGCTTTAGTCTTGCTGTTCTTTGTAATGTAAGACACTAGTTGTTGTCTTTTATCTTCTTCAGCAATCTTTTCAAGGTTAGTCTGCCTTTGTAACTCTGCTTCATAAGCCTGTAGCTTTTCATTGAGGCTTAAGTTTAACTCATCCCTTGCTTCCAAAGTATTCCATACCTGATCTTCCTTGGCTTTTCTTTGGGCTGCAACTAAACTCTTATCAAGAAGTTCCTTTGATTCAGAGATTGGACAAGGGTTTAGTATAGTCATTGTGGTAGTGGTAATTATAGCCCCTGGAACAGGAGTTGGTTGAGTTTGTTCAATTGGTTTGGAAGGCTGTTCTGTTGGTTGTATATTGGAAGTGTTAACTTCTGATGTGTTGACAACTACTGAAGGTTTGGTAACTACTGAAGGATTGTCTTCAGTACTTTCTGAGTCATCATCAGAACTTTCATCAGCATTAGAAGTTTCTTCATTATGGCCTTGGGATGTTTCAGCTTCCTCAATTTCTTGTTCAGAGACACCAAATTGTTGAGCCAGTTTTTGTTTTCTGGCTTTGTCTTTGAGTTCTCTTTCTTGGAGAGCCACTCTTGCTCTTATTCTGGATTTGAATGACTCCCTTGGTTCCTTAGTTTTCTCCCCCTTCTTGGATTCATCAAGTTATTGTTTGGAAGGTTGAGAGAAAGTACCAGTGAGAATGGTGATCTATTTTGAGTTGTGGTCAATTTTGTTGGACAGATTGTTCATTTTTGTCTTGATCACTTCAAATTGGTTCTTGACAGACAGCTCCAAAGCAGCTGTGTAGGTTCTGAAGTGATTTGATATAAGTGTGTTCATCGTATGGTATAAGGGACCATCTTGGCTGCATAGTTGGTTCAAGTCTATGCTTGTGGACCCAAGGAATTAGGTAGGCATTTGTAGTGAGGTGTGTGTTTTGGGGTGATCTTCTTGTTGTATAGAAGATGCCACTTTAGGGGAATCAGGGATCAAGTGGACTTTAACCTGATCTGGTGTGACCAGCTCTTTGAGAATAGATACACCAGGTGCAGGACCTTCACTAGCAGCCGTCAATTCAATGTTTTGTTGTGAATCATCATCCAAATCAATGGAATCATCTGAATCCCTGATTACATCCTCAATGAGGACAGTATCAGTTACATCATGAGCTGAGCCCAACTCAGTTGTCTCATGTACCTCTTTTTCTTGGTTCAGAGGATTTCCTACCTCAGGCATTAAGCCTTTATCAGTAGTTTCCACAAATGAGGTCTTAGAAATGTTACTTCTTTCCTCAGATCCACCACTGGGTGGTATGTGAGTAGTAGCAGCCTCAAATGTACCTAGAGTTTCTAAGTTTGGGCTTAGAGACCCTGGTTCATCCTCATCTCTTTGGTTAGGGCTTTGAGTGTCCACATCCATGTCAAGTTCTGAAGCTATGTCCCCTGTTTGATGTGGTTGTTGGGGACTGACATGTTCGGATGTGATTCTCTCTTTTAGCCCAGAGAGAAGCTTGGCAATTTCAATTTCTGGTTCAGAAGTTTGGGGTGCTGGTTCAGTAGTTTGGACTATGGGTTCAGCAGTTTCAAAAGAAGGGTCTACTGGGATTGTTTTCTTGAATTTCTTTCTTTTGAAAAGGATTGTTATTGGTGCTCTTGGTGGGGTTTGAGATGGATGAGACTAAGAGGATGTTTCAGTCACATCTTTATCATGTGCAGATTGCACATTAGCAAGTTCAGGCATCTCAACCTCCTGAACTGCCTTTCTTTTTGGGTTGGTGGGTTTTTGTTTTTGTTGCTTGGGTTTCTTGGCCTTTGGGGGTGAAGGTTTGGAAGATGAGGGTTCCATGGGGACTGTTTCTGGTTCCCTTTGGTCATCTTCTGGCCAGGCAGCCGGTTTGTTGTGCCTTGAGTATGCTTGTGAGGACAAAGGGTTTAAAGTTGTAGTTTTACCCACAAGCACCTCTTCTCCAAGTTCTTTTATTATGCATTGCATAATAAATCTTGGGTACAACAAAAACTTCTTTTTAGTATTGAGATGATGTAACACCAACTCATTAAAGAAAAGTGATGATGCCCTGAATTTTGTTTCATTCACTATGGAATGAAAAATAGGTTGAAAAATTGAGGGCATCTGATCATAAGATCCGGTTTTTGGACTCAAACACATAATAATATAATGAAACAGCAGTTTATACTTTGGTTCAAAATATTTCTTAAAAATTGTAGCATGTGAGAGACTACCTTGGTAACCACACTCTGTCATGGTTAAGTGAATCTCAGAGTTTGTAAATTGGTCTGGGGCGTTTACATCATCCAAACCCAGCCTAATTGCCAACGTAGCCGTTGTGATTGCCATTCTTCTCCCTTGTATGGTTGAGTTGAGGGAGATCACTTTGTCGTTCACCGTTACCGTCTCTGCGTTTGCCCAAAACTCATTTAGAGTTTTAGTGTGGATTGGAGGGTCGATGGTGAGGGCGGTGAAGTATTGGGATTTGACGACCAAATCAATGATTTCGTCGTATTGGGACCAGGCTTCAAGTTTTTCGAAGTAGCCTCTTTGATTGTGTCCCTGTTTCAGTATTAGAGCCATGTGGTTTGTGTGTGTGTGGATGGAACAGTGCTTTTGCAGGTTTAGGTCTTGAGAGTGTTTTGTGAGAGAGATGGAGGGAATTTTTGCTTTTTGAAAGGATAAGTGTTGGAAAAGGTATTTATCAGAAGTTTATAACCGCATCGGTCAAACTTCTGATGTGGGAAAAGTCTGATTTACCCTTTTTGACCAAACTGCTGATGAAGAACAATTATCATCAGTAGTTCCCACTTTCTCTTCAGTAGTTTGTTAACAACTGATGAGAATGTTTTATAAATACTTTATTCATAACTTCTGAAGGTTATTTTATCGGAAGTTAATCATTTTTCAGAAAATATTCCCATACTGATGTTTTGTTCATCAGTAGTTTCTCTCTTTTTGTTTTTCAGAAGTTTTCAGACTTAAAAACAGATGTAAGTGAAAAATGAAAATATGTGCAGAAAAATAAAAAGAAACACTTACAAATTTAGCATCCCAAGCATGGATACTAACTTCTGAAATGTTAATGTGTCAAGGGGTTTAGTGAATATGTCAGCTATTTGATTAGCTGTTGCTACATGTTTCACTTCAATCTTGCCTTTTTCATAGCAATCTCTTTAGTTTTTGAAAACTGAATAGGATTTTGAATGATGCTAATGGCCGATTTGCTGTCTACAAGCAATGGTGTCTTGGTCTCTTTGATTCCATAATCAAGAAGTTGATACTAGAGCCATTGTATCTGTGATGTACAACTTGCAGCTGCAATGTATTCAGCTTCAGCAGCTGAAGTTGCAACAGATGTTTGTTTCTTTGATTGCCAGGACACTAGACAGTTTCCCAAGAATTGACAACCATCAGATGTTGATTTTCTTGACATTTTACACCCTGCATAGTCACTATCTGAAAAAGCTGATAACTTGGTATTGCTTGAAGCAGGATACCAAATTCCAAGTGTTGGAGTTCCTTTCAGATATCTGAAGATTCTTTTGACTGCAATGAGGTGTGATTCCCTAGGAGCTGATTGATATCTAGCACAGACACATGTTGAAAACATAATATCTGGTCTAGAAGCAGTTAGATATAAAAGGGAACCTATCATACATCTATACATGGTTTGATCAGCCTGATTTCCTTGATCATCTGGTTCAACTTGTGTGGTTGGTGTCATGGGAGTGGAACATGATTTACAGTCTTGTAAAGAAAATTTGTTCAATAATTCTTTAACATATTTTGATTGATGTATAAAAGTTCCATTTGTTTGTTGCTTAATCTGCAGTCCCAGAAAGTACTGCAGTTCTCCCATTGTACTCATCTCAAATTTTGATTGCATGAGTTTCTTAAATTCATCACGCAGTTTTGTGTTTGTTGAACCAAATATGATATCATCAACATATATTTGAACAAGTAAGACATGATTTCCAACATGTTTTATGAAAAGAGTTTTATCAATGGAGCCTCTTGTGAAGTTATTTTTGAGCAAAAAGTTAGAAAGTGTTTCATACTAGGCTCTTGGAGCCTGTTTGAGCCCATAAAGAGCTTTGTCTAGCTTGTACACCCACTCAGGATGAGAAGGATCCTCAAACCTAGGTGGCTGACAGACATACACTTCCTCTTTTATTTTTCCATACAAAAATGCACTTTTAACGTCCATTTGAAAAACTTCGATTTTGTTGGAAATGGCATAGGCTAGAAATAACCTGATGGCTTCAAGCCTTGCAACTGGAGCAAATGTTTCATCATAATCAATTCCTTCTTCTTGAGAGTAACCTTGTACTACCAGTCTTGCCTTGTTCTTTATAATCATACCAGCTTCATCTTATTTGTTCCTAAAATCCCATCTTATGCCAATTAGTAGCTTGTTTGGTGGTAAGGGACAAATTTCCCAAACCTGTTGCTTCTTAAACTGAAGTAACTCATCTTGCATAGCTTCCACCCAATTGTTGTCTTTGAGGGCTTCTTGGTACTTCTTAGGTTCCAACTGAGAAATGAATGCTGAGAAGAGGCAAAAGTTGGAAAGCTGGTTTCTTGTAAGAACACCTGATGCAATATCACCCATGATTTGTTCAAGTGGATGATCTTTGTGTTGAATCAGTTGTTGTAAACCACTGACAGGTGTAGGTGGCTCTTGTACTTCATCAAACAAACCACTGAGGTTTATAATGTCTGGTTCAGCAGTTTCAGTGTCTTCGGTAGTTTTAGGTGCTGAAGCAGATGTTTGAGTTTTTACATCAGCATTTGTTGAATCAGAAGTTTGTGAAACTTCTGATAGTTTGAAAGTTAACTTAATGACTGTATTAGGAGTCCATGGTGCTGGATCCTCATCATCAAACCTTTGATCACCATAATAAGTAGGTTTAGATGAAGTAACAGTCTTTTCAGGTCCAAAATGGAAGCTGTCAAGGTCAAAAAGTTCAGCAGGATGTGCTGGAATAAGAGTGTGTTTTGACTCATTGAACTTGACATTCAGTGTTTCTTCAACTATCCTGGTTCTTGAGTTAAAAACCTTGTAGGCTTTTCTAGTGGAAAAATAACCAAGAAAATAACCTCAATCAACTTTGGCAGCAAACTTTGAAATAGTGTCTTTAATGTTTAGAATGAAACATTGACATCCAAAAGTCCTGAAAAAGGAGATAAGGGGCTTTATGCCATAAAGAACTTCATAGGCAGTCTTGGAGTGTCTTTTGTTGACAAGGACTCTATTTTGAACATAACATGCAGTGTTAACTGCTTCAGCCCAGAAATACAATGGTAGGCCTGAATCAGCTAACATAGTTCTTGCTCCTTGAATTAAGGTTCTGTTCTTCCTTTCTACTACACCATTTTGTTTAGGAGTTCTGGGAACACTGAATTGTCTAATAATCCCTTTAGACAAACAGAATTCATCCAGAGTTTTGTTCCTGAACTCTGTCCCATTGTCACTTCTAATGGCTTTGACAGACAGAGAATATTGTTTCTCTACTTGTAGAATGAAGAACTTGATGATTTCAGCAGCCTCATCCTTGGAAAATAAGAAGAATACACATGTAAATCTTGAATAGTCATCAATGATGACCAAACAGTACTTCTTCTTACCAAGGCTCAAGATTTTTACAGGCCCAAATAAGTCCATATGGAGTAGTTGAAGACATGCAGTTGTTTTTGATTCTTCAATAGACTTATAGGATGACTTATGTTGTTTTCCCTTCAAACAGGATACACAGTGTTCTTGAAACTGGTATACTTTCAAGGGTAGACCTCTGACTAAGCCCATTTTTGTGACTTTATTTATGGTTTTAAAGTTCACATGGCAAAGTCTCCCGTGCCAGAGATCAGTCTCTAAAGTTGATGCCTTTGAGAAGAAACAGGCAGTGTTGTTCAGTACTTTGTCCTTTTCAATGTCCACTGCATAGACATTGCCACATCTTTTGGCTATTAACAAAGTATGATCTTCAATGATCTTCTCTATCAACTTCTAGCCTTCTGGTGATATGATCTTGCTTGCTGTCTTTGTGAAAAAGGAAGAATATCCTTTATCACACATTTCAGACACACTTAGCAAGTTGTACTCAAGGTTTTCAACCAGATTGACATTGTCCAACTGTATTTTGCCAGAGGAGACATTGCCATGTCCTAGCACATATCCCTTAGCATTGTTCCCAAAGGATTCATATCCTTCTCTTTGACTGATAAAATTGTTTATCAGGTATCTGCAGCCTGTCATGTGCATTGAGCCTCCACTGTCAACATACCAAATGCTATTTAAGCCTCTGGAAACTCTCTGCACAAAATAGCAAATTAGTTAGATTTGGGAACCCAAGCCAGTTTGGCTTTGGGTTTGATCTTGAGAACATTTACAGTTTGTTCTGGACCAAGTTGAGGAATCCATGTCTTTTTGGCAATGGATTTTTCATTAAGAGCAATGGTGGTATCCTTTTGAGGACCACCATCAACTTTCGTCATCAGTAGTTGTACCATGTTCATGAGATCTTTAATCTCAGCAGTTTGTGAAATTGCTGATGATTTAGCTCTAACTACTGAAAGAGAATTTTGAGAAAAAGATTTTTGTTGAGATTTTGTCTTTTTCTGAGAAAAGGTGTTTTCTGGTTGTTGTTTCTTGGGATAAAAAGTTTCTTCATAATCATTTCTGATTTGTTTTCCCACCACCAGTTGTTAATTTTTCTTGTTGTACTGAATACCTTTTCTTTTTGATTTAAAGACAAATTTCTGACTGTCATGATTGGTTTTAGGTAATCAGTAGTTTTCATGTTCTCAACTCCTGATGTAGATGAAACTACTGATGGCTTAAAGTCAGATTTTATCAGTACTTTTGAGGAACTTTCTTTGTGAGTTTTTAGAAAGTTTTCATGGAAAGATGTGCATTCTTTCTCTTCAGAAGTTTCACCTGAAACAATTTTTCTCCCATCTTCTGTAGTTTTGGGGGAAAAATCTGTTGGTGTTTCAGTGTGATTGTACCCTATGCCAAACCTAACATTTGAAGCACTTTGTTTGTTTAGCAACAGTTGGTACCCCTTACAAGATTCTACCCATTTTTCACAAGTGACCTTGGTGTCAGCAAGCGCTTTTCTGACATTTCCTAGGTCATCTATCATGATTTTAAGTTGTGCTTGGGTTTCAATAGCATTGTTAGTTAATTTAGAAACTTCTTTTGTTTTTGCAGCAAGTTTTCTTTCTAAATCACATTTCATCTAAGTGAATTTTCTCTCAGAGTCATTTGTTTTACCTTGTAAGTGCACATTAGTCTCTCTTATGAGAGCAAAAGAATCTTTACAAGAAGTTGAACAAAGTTTTGTCAAAGATTCTTTTGATACCTGTGACAAGGCAGATTTTGAGGTGCATCCCTCAAATGCCATCAAGGCAAAGTTCTTTCCGCCATTGTCAGGCTCTCCCTAGTTGATGTCAAACATCTTGTTGTCTGCATCAGGGTTACACTCAGTAGTGTCAAAAGGAAGACTGCTCCAGTAAACATACCCTGAAGTAAATAAACTTTGTTGTGAGGGTTGCTGAGTCTGTGGAGGTTGTTGAGCAGCTGGAAAAGGAGGGACTGATTGTTGGCTTTGCATCTGTTGAGCAGGCATCTATACATATTGTACTTGTGGCACATATTGGTGTTGTGGAGCTTGTGCTTGTACAAAATGTGCACTCCCCTGTGTTACATTATTCCTGTTATAACTGGGGTTAAAATGATTTCCAGACTGAGATTGGTTAAAGCTAGAGCTTCTACAATCTCTAGCAAAGTGTCCCAACTTTTGACACTTGTGACATCTAAGTTTAGATTTGTCAAAACCAATTTTTGTGGAACTGTTGAGTCCTGGAAATTTCCTTCCTGACCTTTTGTAAAATTTGTTTGTTTTTATACTCAACATGGCCAGTTGGTGTAGAATATCCATTTCTTCCAAGTCATCACTGCTGAAATTTTTTAAATCATCCATGATAAAACACATGTTATCAGCAGTTTAACCAACCAACAGAGATTCCTCCAACTCTCCAACTCTCCAACGCTTCTTCCAATGAGTTCTTCGGCTTCACCTTGAAATTATCGTTCAAATAACGCTACATAACTACTGTTTCAATGAAACACTGCTTCGTTATGTTTTTTTTAAAATCGCATCAATCTAAAAAATTGTCCGTTGGATTTTCATTACCCGAAACCCAGTCTTAAACTCAAAACATAAACCGGTTTGAAAATATCATATACTCAACTACACTTCTTAAAATTTTGTATTTTAAACAATTTCAAGTTCCTAACAACTTCAAAATATTGTTTATTATCTTTTTAAGATGATATAGTATATTTTACTCTGTAAGTTTGTATTCGGTTTAACACATATGTGATAGGGAGGTTTAATTTAATACCATACCCGTCTAAACCCATGAAAAAAAAACATCATAGTTAATCGAATACCCGAGATGTATAGGGTTTCGTATTTTTTAGTTAGGTTCAAGTTTTTCTACCATCCCAAACAACAAGACCATGGCAATTACATAATGCAATACCCCATCCCATACTTGAATACACATCCCAATTTCCAACTATTTATGATTTCAAGTTTTCTGACCGGATTTGAGGTTTTACACTAACCTTGATTAGGAATTTTCTTGTACTGGATTTCACATACTCTGTCCTCAAACCGGATGAAGCGGGCCTGGAACAATGTGATGAAAAAAACTTTAAAACAATGTTTCTTTTACGTTATACTGCTATACGCAGGCTTAAATATTCTACTTATGTATAATAAACATAAACCAAAAAGTTTACCCCGATTTTGAGGTGTTCTATGAGTTTTCGATCGACCAAATTATTAAACCAACATGATAATATCAAAAGGTGCTAATTATTTAATTATTTGATAAATTAATCAGATAAATTTAAAAATACAAATGTAATTTTTTTTACCTCTATTGCACTATGGGCAGATTTGGGGTTATCAAATTGAACGAAAGCATAACGACATCCATCCTGGAAATAGTTCACAAGAATTAGCAAATTACTATGATGACCACATGTGCACCAAGGCCGTTGCATTTGTGAAAATGAAACATGTTAAAATTGGGTGAATACAGATGATCAAGTTACCAAATTAGCCATTTCAAAAAAGTATATTTACCAAGGCATGGTAGTATCAAGGTATAACCACCAAAATGAACCACCTACCTAGGTATGTTGCTATTCTCTAACATTTTAGCCCGATACATCATAGCCAAGACATTAATGTACCAATAATAATCAAAATCTTCAAATAGAAATGGCTTATAAAGTTGTATGCATTAAAATATACACCTTCAGAAACTTTCAACCAACTTTTCCAATTTAAACAGTTTTGAGTTGAAACAAGACTCAGGTCGACCCATTTATAAGTGAATGGCTCAACATTGTCACCTCTACATTATATACAAGAAATATATATGATTACGAACCTGTGAGTATTCTTTAATGTGGATATTTTTCTGTTTGACCGCTCCAAAGTGCTTTACCGCCTCTAGTGATCTTTGACCCGAATAGCTTTGACTGAAACAATTATGGGAGATAACTTGTTAACAAGAAATGAAATAGATTGATAATGATTGCAAATAAATGACCTTACCCTCATAGATATTATCTGAAGTGTGACACCCCGTATTTTCAGGTTAATACTTTTACTAAACTCTAGCTAACTTACATGTTCATACATGGTTAAATACTTAACTAGGTTTAATTAAGAAGGCCTAACATATGCTAGATGATATTAACATATGTTATAATTAGGAAAATCCTTGTTTTGACACACACACGAGTCTTGTATCCCGAACGTTGGTGATTTGTCTGGCATACATGATAATGTGTACAATTGAATTATGATGAACATGAAGTTACATGTTTATGTGGATTACATGTTTATATGAATTACCGCTTAGCTGAAAGTTAATACGTAAACCATGCAAATTACGTTCACTCTATGATTAATATGTTACGAGATGATAAAAACAATGTTTTTATGTAAGTTAGGGTGGTTAATATTATCGGGTCCGATATTGGGCTAAAACATGATTAACGGGTCCAGTTAGTAGACTAAAATGCCCTAATACTAAATAACTTGGGCAAAAAGCCAAGCTCTCTTATAATTATGGAACAAAAAATAAAATAAAATAAGGTACCCTACCCATCCCCTTTGCGCCGTGAACAAGAAGCCCCCACCCCCTCTCAATCTTAATCTTTCACCGATCTCCTTCACTAGTTCAAGTTGATTTGGGTGTAATCTTTGAGCTTTAAGGATCATTACATTGAAAGGTATAATTTTTACATGCTTTATTATAGTAGTAATGTGTTGAAAAGTTTTAAAATGAAAACCCTAGATGATGCATGAATAAAATCGGCTATGTGTATATTATGTGAGTTCTTGAATGGTTATTGTGATCTAGATGAGAATTGTTGTTGATAAATCATAACTAGGGTTTTAATATGTAAAAGTATGGATTTAATTCTGATAATATGGATTGATTGTGATAATATGAGTTTACTATGTGATTATGGATTATTGAGAATGATTAGGGTTCACGAATAACTTGTTGTGCAAGTTTCAGTTTTTGGCAGATTTGTTTTGATAGATTGTAGGGCTTTTTTAAGGGGTGTAACTTAATTTTTTTGATTGTTACTTGATTCTAGAACCTTATTTATGATGTTAGGTTTTCAAAAAGTCCAAGATCATGCGTTTTTAACTTGTTTTGATATTTTTCCATGATTTTATGAGTTTGGAGGTATAAGCTGAAATTCGGATGTGAAAAATCAGCCAAATTTACGGAGCTGTAACTTGAGTTTTAGAGCTATGTTGGTCATGATTTTTGTATCGGGAGTTGAATAAGGTGACAGTTAAAAACCGCTACCCTTTGCCTCGTATTGTTGACTTGATCGACCAACTTCAAGGGTCGAGTTTCTTTTCTAAGATTGACTTGAGGTCAGGGTATCATCAGCTGAGAGTCCGAGAGGAGGATGTGGCGAAGACAACCTTTCGAACTTAGTATGGACATTATGAGTTTTTGGTAATGCCATTCGGGCTGACCAATGCACCGGCTGTGTTCATGGATCTTATGAACCTCGTGCGTAAGCCTTATTTGGACAAATTCGTCATAGTGTTCATAGATGACATATTCATATATTCCAAGAGCAGGGAAGAGCATGAGCAACACCTGCAGCTGATCTTGGAACACTTGAGAAATGAGCAGTTGTATGAGAAATTCTCTAAATGTGACTTATGGATTCGAGAGGTCCAATTTTTAGGGCATGTGGTTAACGAGGCAGGAATGCATGTCGATCCCGCCAAGATTGATGCTATTAAAAAGTGGGAGGCTCCTAAGACTCCTACAGAGGTGCGCCAGTTTCTTGGTCTTGCGGGATACTATCGCAGATTCATTGAGGGATTCTCTAAGATCGCTCAACCCCTCACTACTTTGACGCAAAAGGGTATTTGTTACAAGTGGGGAAATGCCCAAAATCTACTTTTCAATTGTTAAAGGCAAAGCTTTGCAGTACACCTATACTATCACTACCTGAGGGTATAGAGGACGTTGTGGTGTACTGTGATGCGTCTATCCAAGGTTTAGGGTGTGTGTTGATGCAGCGTGATAAGGAGATCGCGTATGCTTCACGACAATTAAAGGTTCATGAGAAAAATTACACCACCCATGACTTGGAACTAGGAGCGGTGGTTTTTGCTCTAAATATTTGGAGGCATTATCTCTATAGGACGAAGTGTACGATCTTCACTGATCACAAGAGCCTCCAACACATATTCGATCAGAAGGAGCTGAACATGCGACAACGTTGATGGGTCGAGCTTCTGAATGATTAGGACTGTGCCATCAAATATCATCCGGGGAAAGCTAATGTAGTAGCGGATGCCCTTAGTCGTAGGGAAACAAAACCCAAACGAGTGCGAGCTTTACAATTTTTCATACATTCCAATCTTCCTGATAGGATACGTGAAGCCCAGGGCGAGGCTTTGAAAGAAGAAAACATCGGGTTTGAAACTTTACATGATGCGGATAAGCACCTGGAAATGAAGACAGATGGTCTACAATACTTCATGAATCGAGTCTGGATTCCGCGTTTTGGGGATCTCAGACAACTTGTGCTCGACGAAGCTCACACCTTTCGTTATTCGGTACATCCTTGTTCGGATAAAATGTACCAAGATCTCAAAACTCTTTACTGGTGGCCAAACATCAAAGCTGAGATAGCTACTTATGTTAGTAAGTGCTTGACTTGTGCAAAGGTTAAGATTGAATATCAGAAACCTTCAGGCTTACTCCAGCAACCAAAATTCTCTATGTGGAAATGGGACGGAAATTCTATGGACTTTGTCACAAAGCTCCCTAAAACGCCAAGTGGGCATAACATAATTTGGGTTATCGTCGATCGTTTAACCAAATCGGCACATTTTCTGGCAATAAAGGAAACTGACACGATGGATAAACTGGCCAATATCTATATCATGGAGGTCGTTTCTAGGCATGGGGTGCCTACTTCTATCATATCTGATTGCGACGCGCGATTTACTTCTCATTTTTAGACTACTCTCCAAGATGCTTTGGGGACTCGCTTAGATATGAGTATAGCCTATCACCCACAGACGGATGGACAAAGTGAACGTACCATCCAAACATTAGAAGATCTTCTACGAGCGTGCATGGTGGACTTTGGCAACAGTTGGGGCACTTGCCTCTAATCGAATTCTCGTATAACAATAGTTACCACACTTCTATTCAGTGTGCGCCTTTTGTCACACCACGCCAATGGCGGAAACATGTAGTGCAACGCTCGAAAGCATATCAAAGTCAAGATTAACACCAACTATATTTAATTAAAAAAGTTCAACTTACTAGGATGTCGAAAATGAGTATCTGTTACAATATTGCACAAAGCAGTGCATAAAACAATGAGCGTTAGGTATCAATGTGGGGGTATTTCCGTTTATGTTCCAAACCGATGGTAACAATAGGTGAAACCCCGACCAGTATCCGACATCCCGAATTCCACCGCACTAGCCCCATATCTACTCAGCACATAGTTACCTGAAAGATATGTTTAAGAAGACGTCAATATATAAAATATTGGTGTGTTCATGGGATTTAGTTTCATAACAACAACATTTTCATAACCATCGACTCGACTCACTTTACCGTATAATTATTTTCCCATTGAATAATTATACTAGGATCTTGTCGATTGATATTTCGTTTTTGCAACATGTGCGAAGCCTGCACAACTTGTGGCCTTTGTAAGGAGTAGCTAGCTCCTACAAAACTGTGATGATGAGCAATCCCCTGAGTCCCATAACCAAACTAAGACTAATAAATATGCCCCGCTCCAAGTCGTTTCTCGAAACCCAACGACTTAAGTTCAGAATACGTGCACCCCTGGCATACGCCGATGCATAATCGACGTTATCGATTAGGGGTGGGCTTTGTCAGGCACCAATAGTACTATCCAAATATTCCTTCGGTTTCATTTACCTGAATTAATGGTTACAGTAGCGAGGACTCAACCCCGAGTGGCGAACAAAAACTCAAGTACTCATCATGCCACTCTTCACATTTTAAGCTTTGAAAACATTTCAACATGTGATAACTTTTGGCAAACATATCTTTCCCCCAGTTAAAACAGTAAAATGGGGCCGTGAAACTCACCTGATTTACAGCGTACACTCAAATAGCAGAGAATAGCAAGTTCGTGGTCAAGCACCTACGAACGTTATAGTGGGTGTAAGTCACTAAGTCTATAGCGGGTGCTTTTCCAGCAAGTTGTACACCCAACTCCCAACACCACCATTTACATATAATTCCCCGTTTAATTAAATATATGTCCTAGGTCCGTTGGTGATGGATTACCCTTGTTACAAGTTACATTTATACTTTCATGAATATTAATTAACTTGTATAATATTATTCTCGACTCAACTTCACTTATCGTATAATTAATTTCCCATTAAATAATTATACTTAAGATCTCGTCGTTCGATATAATATCTTTACCACTCGACACGACACGACTCACTTTACCGTATATTTATTTTCCCATTCAAATAAATATACTAAGGTCTTGTCGTTTGATAATATGTTTTCTACACTCGACTTGACTCACCATACCGTATATTCGCTTTCCCATTAAGTAAATACACTAGGATCTCATCGATTCGATATATTTATATATATTGTTTTCTGCACTCGACTCGACTTACCTCCCCGTATATTTACTTTCTCATTAAATAAATATACTAAGATTTCGTCGAGTCGAATATATATATTTTCCTTGTTAAGTCCATACACTTGTTTAACGTTTAATCGTTAGATTGTTTACGTTACTTTTCTCCCATGAATATTTCCAACACTTAAGAAAGTGTTATGTATTGTTCACCCAAATCATATATTTTAAATCCTTAAAATATATTTATACTCATCTTGACGTAATGATAATTTTCTCGTCCGTCCGTTTTTACGTCCTAGTTCGTTAACACGTCCAAGTCCGATTACTTAACTTACATATATATATATATATATATATATATATATATATAGTTTATTTTTCCCAAGTTTCCCAATATGTGTATTCTATGAAAGTTATTCACCTCTTAAATTTCCTACACATATTACTTGGAAGTTTTATAAATACCTTTGTGTTTCTTTTAACACAAGACTTGGTAACTTATGTATAAAAATGCTCCAACACTTTTATATTCCCATTTTTTTAAAAGTGTTCATTTTTATATAAGTTTCCACCAAGCTTTTATTTTATCTAACATTTTTATAAAAACCTTTGTTTTCATATATATATATACATATGTTAGAAAAGTTCATATTTTTATAAAACTCTATTTTATAAAAATACATTTTTATACAAAATACATGTGTATAATTACTAGTATTTACCAAATCTACCTTGGAAAATTACTATGTACACATTTGACACCAAACTTTCCATAGTTATATTTTTAGACCCAAGTTTTCTAAGAATATTATTTCTAGTCCCTCAACTTTTAAAGGTACTAAAATAGTCCCTTTAACTTATAAAAGTTGCATTTTTCCATTATATCTTTCAAGATTAGCAATTTCCTACTAAACTAGTAGGCTTTAATGAATTATTTTTGTCATGTTAGTTTATTTTCATGTTTAAACACTTTTAATAGTCTTATATCATCTTGTTAAGGCTACTAATAAGTGTAATTTGTGTGTCTTGTCCAACAAGTCCAATTTATACTTTTCAAGTTTGTAGACTTTGTTAATGTTAATTTTTACAATACTTATTTTCTAACAAAAATAACATTATAACAAGCCATATATCTTTATGTTAAGATGATTAAAACCATTTTTAAGCTCATTCAAGTTCTAATAACAAGTTATCTCTAAATCACCATTTTCTTCAAGTATTCATGAACTTAATAAAAACTACAAGAATACTTAGCATCCATCACCATAATTTTTCCCATTACACACTAGTTTAACACCATTCTAGTCTTTAAAAATCATATGTTTTATTAAGAAAAGCTTATTCAGGTTCACCCCTTGTACAACTTGCTTCAAGCTATTAAACATAAACTTTTAAAGACAAATAAAAATAAAAAATACTTACAACTAGCACAAAGCTAGGGAAGCTATCATTGCTTGATTTTGATGGGGTTTAGTGTGTTCTTTCTAAGTGGTTAAGCTCCAAGCTTGAATCACACAATTGGGGTTGGAAAATGGATATTTATGGATGAATTTGGTGTGTTAGAAACTTGAAAATGGATATGTATGTGTGGGTGCATTCTTACGGCCAAACAAGGAGGAAACAAGAGATTTTTTTTTTGTTCATGAAGTGTTGTAGCTTTATCCCTCTTTTATAAATCCTCAAGATCTCATAAGATACACCACATCTCACTTTAGATCTTCCAATCCCCCATATCATGGGATATGGTACTTAAAGGTGATTCTAATGGCTATGGAAAAGGGATGTTTGGCCGAGAATTACTAAGGTTGTAGGTGATTTTATAGTATTTTTCTCAAGGATACCAAATCTCTACACAAAAATCTCCACACATGATGTTGTAATCTATCAATATTGGGTTGTACAAAACAACAATCTTAGGAGATATGGGGTGAGTTGGCCGATTTTTTTGAAGGATTTAAAGGATTTTTATAGATCTTCTAAGTACCATACAATCTTATATAAGATATCATCCATATCCTCACAATCTTTCCTAGATTGTTTGTACAAAAGAAATAATATTTGAGCAAGATTAAGGGGTTGGGCCGGTTTTGGGGGTGGGTTTAGTGGGGTCCACAACATAAAACATTTGCTAAATAATTTGGTTATGATTCGCACATAACGTTCGGGCTTCGTTCGGGTTTTAATCGGATTTTAATTACGCGTTATTCGGAATTATAGTAGCCTAAAATAACCCTTAAACATAGCCTAGTTTAAGTGTCGGTTGGTTAGTTAGGCTCTTGTTGGGTGAAATTATAAGTTATACGCGTACCGAGTGCGGTACGCGCACTTTATTCGTGACCGGGAGATTTGTATGTAAAGTTTTCACTTGTGGTTTTGGAGTTCCAAAACACATTATATTTTGTGAAAATACCCTTTATTTTATATCCTTAGTGTCACCAACGTCCGTACCGGACAAATTTATTCGCACATGATCCTATCATCCTTCATCATTAAACCTGTGCATCCTATGCATCTTATGGGGAATTTGCTATTCTCTATCAGTTAAATTAATCCAATTAATTTAAATATGCACTTAAACCGTTAATTACATATACTAATTATGTACGGAATCACATCGATTTTTGCCGGATGTTACATTCTCCCCCGTTAAGAGAATTCCGTCCCAGAATTCAGTTCAAGTTGTCCGTTACAATAGTATCCTTGGACAGGGAGGGTTGTTTGCGCTTCACGAGATCTCCTATTTCCTAAGTGAACTCAGGTTCACGCTAGGTTCACGCTTAGTGTTCTAACGAACACAATATTATGATCCAGCTATGACTAAGCTCTTGGACCTCCCAATCTGACACATCTATCGGTTTCCCAAAAAAGTAGAGCTTAGCGTCAAACTGGATCCCGTCAGTCGAGGAGTTGACAATGCTTCCTTAGGCCAGACTTGCAGGATTCGTCAATAGTTCCACTGTAACATTACGCAATTATACTTGTACGTTACGTGTCATCAATAATAAAAACGTCAAGTTCTATCATTATTGTTCGCATTTTATTATTTTGTGGCATTTTGAAACCCTAAAACTATGATAATTATTCATAATATATATATATATATATATATATCAAATGTATGTTGAAAAATAATTGTTAAAAATAATATGCTGAGGCCGGGGTTCGAACCCGAGTCCTCAGCCGGTTCACTAAACACACATCAACAAACCATCTGGTCTAGCTATCATATTTGTTTCTAACCCGGGCCACTATAATTATAACTCTAGCTAAAACCCCTCACAGTTGACTTGGAAAGTCAACTATGAGACACGACTTACCTTAATCACCACCATAACTCGTAAATTGATCTGTAATTGGCATCATGACGCGATTACCGGACTATTACGAGTCAAACCCATGTATAATCAACATTAATTCATTCCATTTTTACCAATTACCCGCGTTAACGTATTCATGGTGGTCAAGACATTCCAATTCTACAATCAAAACTTTAACACTATAAATTGGACATCATACCACATCCTCACCTCGCCGAACAACCTTTCCCAACCCCCAATTCTTCATAATAATCCTCTGTTCTTGGAATTCTACTCGTATTTTGACTTCAGGTCTTGACTGTGCGAACATAATCATTACGAGCTTGTAAGTCTAATGTTTATTGTGGGTTTTCATCTTCGGCATCCACACATCAATAGCCCTAAGGTTAATTGGGTTATTGATGTGTGAATTGATCAATTGCAAAGATTAGGGCTCGTAGGTTTATAATTGGGGAAGAACATGATTTCTGTTATGTTATTTATTTTTAATAAAACAAGAATCAACACAACCACTGGTCTGGACCAAGTGGTTGTGTCTGGTGCCCACAAACCAAGCCACGCGGGTTCGAGTCCCGGCTGTAGCACATTCTTTTTCTTTATTTCTTTTTAATCAAACAAATCAAATTAATTATATATAATACTTATAATTTTATAAATACGTTTTAAAATATTAAAACTCTTTTATTAATTCTACAAAAATTATTTTAAGCTAATCTGATGAAAAAGTTTCACTCACAATTTTTAGTTTTCAAAAATTTATTTATTTAATATATATAATAATTAAATCAATTTTATTCTATTATATTTATAAAATTCCATTAAAATATCAAAACAATTTTATAAATTTCCACAAAAATTATTCTGAGTTTATATAATGACAAACTTTTCTGAAATGATTTTTAATTCTTAAAAATCATTTATTTAATATTTTTAATCAATTTTTGTTAGTTTTAATCATAATTAAATCATAATAAATCCAATTTTTAATATTTTTGCAACAAAATTTTATACAAATTATTTCTGAATATTTAGAACAGAAATATAAATTTTAAACTAATAATTCTTTAATTTTAGTATTTTTAAATATTAAAGTTAAATCTTGATAATTTGTTATAAATAGAATTAATATTCTATTTTAAAGAAAATAATTTTATAAAAATTATTTTTATACTTTAAACACATTCTTGTGACCATCTTAAATTTAAATTTTATAAAAAGATTTTTGTCTAATTAATTACTAAATTTCTCTCAATTATCAAACATTTTTAATATTAATCAAACAAGCATTTATCCCCAATTCGAAGCCCTAGAACATATACATTTGTAGACTAGATAGACTTAGACATATTTATTACCTTATTATAGGGTGATATTTGGCATTGTTTGGGCAACACCACTATTCAATCTTTTCAAGATGTATAACATTTTGCTAAGGTGAGTTTTACATAGCCCCTTTTTCTATTTATCACCATTTTTGGGGTGAAACATGTTACAACATCATTTATGCAATTCAATCATCAATGTGTCTATGTGTTTTTCTATGTTGCATTATGTCTTGAACATGACTAGGGTAAGCACAATTCTAGCATAATCATTAACATTGATCAGCCGACGGTACACATTGAATGATCTATTGGACTGACAATCCCACCCGGATACGTGCCTCCTAGAAAGTTAGCGTGGGTGTTTGTTACTACAATATAAACGAGTGAACCATGAGCGTATGGGATGTACCACAATACAACAGTCACAAGGGTTGATTATGCACTCGATTTACTTCTAGTATGTTTTCACATATGGACTAGATTTGCCATGACACATGAATTGCACAACAATTTTATTCGATTATCAAAACCTATGTAATTCTCACCAACTTTTGTTGACCCAAAATATTTTCAACTTAACATGTTTCAGGTTCTACTTGCTTGAAGATTTGAATTAATGCTTGAAGATGTGTGCATAGTTTATTCAATTTGATGTACGAATTCTTGTAGAACAATTGTATGTAATTTATTTAAATCATATAATGAAATTTACTATTTACCATGAGCTACTGAACAATAATCAATACGTGACATCCCGATGTTTCCGCCATCGGTTGGGGTGTTACATCCACTAAGCTCTTGCGATAATTCGAGCTTAATCATCACGAGACCAATTTTGATCGATATCTCCGTGCCACTGGAGTATCAAGAATTTGGCCTACTATAATTACAACGCTTATTGACACTCTCTCACAGTATAACTCTCAGTGTGAACCTATTACTAGTTCGAAGTCCTTAAGGCCTACGCCTTGTCTGTATGACTTCTTAATAGGTTCGCATCTCATCCAAGCAGTCCTTAATCTACAAGATTTACTGGCCATCTCTCGAATAACTCAAACCAGGTTATGTATCTATCTCCGTCTGTCATTCGACGTACTGGAGATGTACGCGTATGCCCTCCAAGGGCTTGAGTAGTACACCCCGAACACTAGGATGATAATTCCTATCACATAGGAAATTTTGGGTGATGAAGCTCATGGATTCGATGTGCCACAGACATTAATCGTGTCAACACGGAACAGTTCCGTCAAGTACATTCAATTAGTTCGAGAATGACGAGCCATACTCGTTGCAAATAGAGTATCACATGCTTGTGTACAAAGTTTGTCGAACTTGAGGCGGAGCGGCTACTACAATCCGATATAATGTAAGTCGGCAATCCAATGTCTAGCGACGACTCTCCAAGAGTTCAGGTAGCTATCCATATGCCTCATCTCGAAGCTATAGGTGAGTAAGGAATGAGAGGGTTCCAAACAACAATCAATCATCACTTGGGTCACATCCGACCCTGGGACACCTCGGGTGTCATGGTGATGTCAAACAGGTGATCTTTCCGCACCACATAAAAGTCCCCTTGGAAACCTCGTCGGGTATTCCATTTTGTTTACCCTTCGGCTCGACTCACTTTACCATATATTTACCTCCCCATTAAGATAAATATACTAGGTTCTTGTTGACCGAACAACTATATTCAAGATGGGACTTTATTTCCGTGGAATCCTCTAGGTATTGAATCGTTACCTCCCACCCGAGCAACTGTGGCCATTGGTACTAGGGCGTCTAGTAGGGACTGATGGGGGTCGAAAGTTTTCGCGTCGCTTTCACCCTTCAGTTCCCTGAAAGTAAGCAGCGTATATACGACACCCGGGCTGTACGATTCCACAATCCTCGAGAATTACTAGTCGACTCAAACACCAATGACCAGATGCTTCCAGCACATAGGTCAATACCGGAAAGAGATATATGAAACATCATAAGTTGTTGTCGCAATGCACAGAGTATAAGGTTTCTTAAGACATATCAACACGTTGGCCCCCATTGCGACAAGTATACAGAACACCAGTAGCTACCCAAAACATGGGTATCCAGTACTAGTTCTGTTATATGTGCTTCCTGTGCACTAGTGTCCTATCGTCATTAGCAACCTAGTAAGTCAATTCTGAATAATACAGGCCACACGCCCTTAAATTGACTTCCAGATCTTATGCGGAGACTTGAGTGAAGAGAGGTTCTGAAACCGGAACTCTCACTCATCGAAGGTTCCATCCTTTCGGATCTTTCGAGGTAGATGGTGAAATCGAGTCATAGATGCATGCATTTGACATAGATTTCACGTTTGGGCTTGTTAGCTTCATGCGCCAAAGTCGTTACTTAAAACAACCGATCGACTGAGCCTCCCCATAAGGCATCCTATTCAACGACTCGGATAGTCACGTATGGGCGCAATACGTAAGCCTTCAAGCTCATCTTGATTAGTCAGGTACCAACGCACTGACCTGGCAGCTCCCATTACTATGGTGTCTCAACAGCGTCTGCCAAAGACAAGGGATTTTGCTCTATCGTGAGCAATGCTACTAAAAGATAACTGGGAACACTAGTATCGACCCACGGTCGAAATGGTTCCATTGTTCCAAGAGCCCACGCAAAGACACCAAGATAAACCAACCATCAGAGGAATAACAACATAAATCGAAGGGCTGAGCTGATCGACCATTTCATAACGATACGGTAGCGCCCTTATAGAGTAGATAATGCTACACGCCCTTCTGGATTCAGAGTTTATAAAACCTTCGAATCATATACCAGGGACTCCACCAATGCACGCCCATGGGTGGGTCCACAATGGTATTTCCATAATCATCAGTATGACACGTCGACATGTATGACATCAAACAAATCCACTGGGATGAGCAATAAATGAATTGGGTCTTTCAATTCTTGCTAGTCCCAAAGGTATGGGTCATAATATTGCTCACAAACACTCGGTACCTTCGTGGTTCAAGACACTTTCGAAATCCCTTATCACGAGCCTCTCCTATTCATATGTAGATCCCGGGATTTCTTCTCGACATTGGTTTGCATAGCCGATCATTAGTCGACCAAATTGCGCGTAAAAGGTTAAGGCTGGGCATGGCGTCACTGATGCCTTAGGTCCTGAAGATGTAACACTCACGGAATGCGTGAGCATATACAGGGGTCGACACATGATTCGGTCAATTACTCAGACGACCACGAGATTTGGACTTGAGGGGAATACACACGCAAACACTAAGACCAGAGTGTCTTAGTATGACTTTTTGAAAGTTCGTTGGACACCTGAAATCCTACATAATCAATGTCGGCACTACAATCAAACAAATAAAACAATGATAGCAATGAGGGGTTTAGGTGATGTCTCCATCCCGAGGGAACCATGAGTGAAGCAAACGACAAGTCATCACGTCATCAAGGTAATCCAACAGCCGCAGCAATACATCCACGAAACACATCAATAAGGGAACACCGCATAGGAACAACAAGACAACAGAGAAGCATGACGACAAGGCAACACCGCAACAGGAACCGTATGACACAGAGAAATACGACAGCAAGGCTACACTACTGCAGGAGCAGTAAACACAAGAATGCATCATCGGCAATGCAGCGCGACCACATGGATACGCAATCAGCGAAAATAATGCAACAGCGAGCATGCACAATGGCTGGGGTAACACAGCAGCATGAATGCACACGTCAATATGATGCTCAATATGGAAAATTCACAGTCCACATCAATAGAAATCTCCATTATGGTGAGCACGCATCCCCGTGTGTCTCAGATCACTTGTGGAGGTGGGATTTGCATCCGTACCATCGGACTCGAGCCTAAACTCCATAGGCTCAATGGTAAGAATGGTTAGATTGGCCGACGCATCAGTCGTCATAACTTAAATGGGAACGATGGGTTCCACATATTTTAGCTGACTTCTCAAGTCGATATTGTTCATAGAGAGAACAACCGTAGGCTTGGTATGAGTCACTCAAACGATAGCAACAACAACATCGACAGCCTCAACCGAGGCCTGAGAACCATCGGCAATGTTAGGCTTGCTTAGAGCCCAATGAATAATAACGAGGGAGTCAATTAAAGCCTCAAAGAAAATGGAATTAACAACAACGAACTCCACAGCGATACAGACATGGTCATAGCAGCTTGGCATGGGTCATAGAGACGTCTTCGCTAACGACATTCACCTCTGCGGGAGCCTCAAATACATCAACAACATCAGCTCAAGAAGAGCCATAGAATCAACATCAAGCCCAACACAGACTATAGAGACAATGACAAGAATAAGCTCAACAACAGACATGGAAACAACAGTATCAAGCCCGATAAGTGCTACAGAATCACTGGCAACAACAGACTCAGCAAGAGCTACACACTTAGCAAAAACATCAGGATCTACTTGAGCCATAGATCAATAACAGCCGCAACGACATCAGGCTCGGCCGGAGCCTTAGACTTGTCGTAGTTATTATATGTGTGGTAACTAGTATCCATAGGACCTAGAAACCAACCACCGTCTATCCCAATATTAAAGATAGTGGTCACCACGAAAATAGCAAGTAGAGGTAGAAGGATCACGATTTATCGAGACACCTTGATAAAATGAAAACGATACCGACTCTGGCAACCTAGCCAAGTCATCCTTCTCAATAGAGTCCTCTTGTATATTATTTTGGCCCTAGCACCGATAGTCATTAACTGAAATGTCTTTCCGCCACCTAAGCGATGCCAGTGAACTTTCTTCATGATAGGCAACACGGTGAGAGTATCGAAATATGACAAGAGATTAGACAGGTCACCTGGTCCATAGCGAATGGTTCTCACCACCTTAGTTTATAAACCATCGTGACGAGGGGACGCAACGTCTCCATATCTATGGGCATTGATGGAAAACACTTCGTGTCCATTGCCGCCCCAAGTAGATAATCAGTCTTATCGTCGTGACGAGGGTGACGGACGTTCAACATCGAGACAAGAGCTATGGAATTGTCGTCCCATGGGTAAGTTTAATTTAACAGAATAACGTGCCCACTCCTAGTAGTTCGTCATTTGATTTTTGAGGGGGATTTCAATGTCCGCAAAAAGTGTCTTGCGACATAATTTCGGAACACACCCTTACGATTACGCTTCCCAAAGTGTGGTTCCACTCCCCAGAATTTATGGCGGATTCAGGCACAGTACACGTATCGAACCTATTCTGGCGTTCATCGACTGAAGCGAGACTACCAATAATCCTTGAAAAATAATCAGGAGGTGGATAGAGGAGTCTTACGATGACTTTTGCACCTCAGGAAAGTAATATAACATAAGTACCAATGTGCTAAGCCCATCACAAGTCATCTTTCGGAATATGATCCAACACCATTTCAATGGGTGTTAATCCATACTTGAACACTCAACACATCAAGCAGTGGCTTCCCATGAGTTAATCGTATGCACTTCCGAGTGAGTCCATCGCCAAACGCCGACTGGGGCTTGCTGTTCGACTACACGCCGTCATCCTAACACTGGCAAACGATGCCGCGGTACTGATTAGTGGCCGAAATTTTCGACATCATCGAAGTTTAGCACAGCCTTATGACTCGCGGATGTGTAATGCAGCATGCTGATTTCACAATCAGTCCATGACTGCATGGGAACAGTCAATACTGTCGATTCAGACGAGGGCTATCGAGCCTTTAGGATAACAATGATCAAGCTTCCTAATCCTGCAACTTCGATTCTATCTTCCTACAGGAGAAGAAAATTACTCGACCCTTGAAGACAACTTGGGCATGCGTTAGATCGAACATGACTTATTCACCATGATAACACAGCAGCACATGACCATGAGTCTCATATCTGATCCACGCAGAGTCCCGTTCTCAAAACGCACTGGTCTAGCAGGGACGCACCCTCGGTCTTCATTGGGTTCCGGGTATAACCTTCCACGCACCGTACTCGACATTTCTTGCTTTGGTAGGCCGTGTATTCTTGTATGTCCGCTCCTGTGGAAGAACTTTGTGGTGGAGGCATTCAACTCCTTCACAAGGAAGCTTTCATCTCCCGTTCCTATCTGGAGCGAGGGTTTTCGTCAGGTTACTTATATGAATAGACGTTTGAGCTCTTTCGTGCTCGTACCATAAAGGTAATATTGGGTTAGCTAGGATCGAATTCTTGGGACGTTAACGAGTCTTCCCTTTTAACCCGTTGGCCAATCAAAACTAGGACTGAATCTAAAGAACAGGAACAAACAAGACAAGGAGTGACCACCAATTCCGGCCCTAGCGCCCACCAAGGTTACCGTGCACCCCAAACTATTATTACGTGTGCACCCGTAATGATAATTTGCGTTGCCAGGTAATCTTGTTGCCCGCTAGTTCCGAGCTTCCTGATCCAAAACAGAGATTTCATACAACAAAAGACTTGGTCTACTTTCGCCTCCAAATCATAAACAACACGGCGACATCCATTATCGCGATAGAGATTAGTCCTTCCGATCATTCCGTCTACAGTTAAGCGAGTGAGCTCCTCGTAGACCACAGCATCCATCCTACTTGCTGGTACGGGTGATCGATGCAAGAGTGCGGACTAATGTGAAGCGTGACACAACATCCTTACTGGCAAGATATCCGTACTACGTATATGTATTAACTAATCTTAGAAAATCAGATTCCTATGCAAAATAAACATCTAATCCGTATTTTCTAATACTTCATATATTGACACACATGGCTAGTCGGTCGGAATTTCACCTTATACATCCCATGTACAAATTTCTTTCTTTTCTAAAAAAAATATTTTGTTTTCTTTAATTTTGAAAACTTTGTCTTCGAGCCGAAACCGGTTATAGTCTAGATTTTTCAAAAATGCTAGTTCGCTATAACCTTGGCTCTTATACCACTTCTGTCACACCACGCCAATGGCGGAAACACGTGGCGCAACGCTTGAAAGCATATCAAAGTCAAGATTAACACCAACTATATTTAATTAGAAAAGATCAACATATTAGGATGTCGAAAATGAGTATCTGTTACAATATTGCACAAAGCAGTACATAAAACAATGAGTGTTAGGTTTCAATGTGGGGGTATTTCCGTTTATGTTCCAAACCGATGGTAACAATAGGTGAAACCTCGACCAGTATCCGACATCCCGAATTCCACCGCACTAGCCCCATATCTACTCAGCACTTAGTTACCTGAAAGATATGTTTAAAAAGACATCAATATATAAAATATTGGTGAGTTCACAGGTTTTAGTTTCATAACAAAAACATTTTCAAAACCATCGACTCTACTCACTTTACCGTATAATTATTTTCCCATTGAATAATTATACTAGGATCTTGTCGATTGATATTTCATTTTTGCCACATGTGCGAAGCCTGCACAACTTGTGGCCTTTGTAAGGAGTAGCTAGCTCCTACAAAACTGTGATGATGAGCAATCCCCTGAGTCCCATAACCAAACCAAGACTAATAAATATGACCCGCTCCAAGTCGTTTCTCGGAACCCAACGACTTAAGTTCAGAATACGTGCACCCCTGGCATACGCCGATGCATAATCGACGTTATCGATTAGGGGTGGGCCTTGTCAGGCACCAATAGTACTATCCAAAATATTCCTTCGGTTTCATTTACCTGAATTAATGGTTACAGTAGCGAGGACTCAACCTCAAACAAAAACTCAAGTACTCATCATGCCACTCATCATATTTTAACCTTTGAAAACATTTCAACATGTGATAACTTTTGACAAACATATCTTTCCCCCAGTTAAAAGAGTAAAATGGGGCCGTGAAACTCACCTGATGTACAGCGTACACTCAAATAGCAGAGAATAGCAAGTCCGTGGTCAAGCACCTACGAACGTTCTAGTGCGTGTAAGTCACTAAGTCTATAGCGTGTGCTTTTCCAGCAAGTTGAACACCCAACTCCCAACACCACCATTTACATATAATTCCCCGTTTAATTAAATATATGTCCCAGGTCCGTTGGTGATGGATTACCCTTGTTACAAGTTACATTTATACTTTCATGAATATTAATTAACTTGTATAATATTATTCTCGACTCAACTTCACTTATCGTATAATTAATTTCCCATTAAATAATTATACTTAAGATCTCGTCGTTCGATATAATATCTTTACCACTCGACCCGACTCACTTTACCGTATATTTAATTTCCATTTCAAATAAATATACTAAGGTCTTCTCGTTTGATAATATGTTTTCTACGCTCGACTCGACTCACCATACCGTATATTCACTTTCCCATTAAGTAAATACACTAGGATCTCATCGATTTGATATATTTTTATATATTGTTTTCTGCACTCGACTCGACTTTCCTCCCTGTATATTTACTTTCTCATTAAATAAATATACTAAGATTTTGTCGAGTCAAATATATATATTTTCCTTGTTTAGTCCATACACTTGTTTAACGTTTAATCGTTAGATTATTTACGATACTTTTCTCCCACGAATATTTTCCAACACTTAGGAAAGTGTTATGTATTTTTCACCCAAATCATATATTTTAAATCCTTAAAATATATTTATACTCATCTTGACGTAATGATACATTTCTCGTCCGTCCGTTTTTACGTCCTAGTTCATTAACACGTCCAAGTCCGATTACTTAACCTATATATATATATATATAGTTAATTTTTCCCAAGTTTCCCAATATGTGTATTCTATGAAAGTTATTCACCTCTTTAATTTCCTACACATATTACTTGGAAGTTTTATAAATACATTTGTGTTTTTTTAACACAAGACTTGATAACTTATGTATAAAAATGCTCCAACACTTTTATTCCCATTTATATAAAAGTGTTCATTTTTATATAAGTTTCCACCAAGCTTTTATTTTATCTAACATTTTTATTAAAACATTTGTTTTTATACATATCCATATGTTAGAAAAGTTCATATTTTTATAAAACTCTATTTTATAAAAATACACTTTTATACAAAATACATGTGTATAATTACTAGTATTTACCAAATCTACCTAGGAAAATTACTATGTACACATTTGACACCAAACTTTCCATAGATATATTTTTAGACCAAAGTTTTCTAAGAATATCATTTTTAGTCCCTCAACTTTTAAAGGTACTAAAATAGTCCCTTTAACATACAAAAGTTGCATTTTTTCATTACATCTTTCAAGATTAGCAATTTCCTACTAAACTAGTAGGCTTTAATGAATTATTTTTGTCATGTTAGTTTATTTTCATGTTTCAACACATTTAATAGTCTTATATCATCTTGTTAAGGCTACTAATAAGTGTAATTAGTGTGTCTTGTCCAACAAGTCCAATTTATACTTTTCAAGTTTGTAGACTTTGTTAATGTTAATTTTTACAATACTTATTTTCTAACAAAAATAACATTATAACAAGCCTTATATCTTTATGTTAAGATGATTAAAACCATTTTTAAGCTCATTCAAGTTTTAGTAACAAGTTATCTCTAAATCACCATTTTCTTCAAGTATTCATGAACTTAATAAAAACTACAAGAATACTTAACGTCCATCACCATAATTTCGACCATTACACACTAGCTTAACACCATTTTAGTCTTTAAAAATCATATGTTTTATTAATAAAAGCTTATTCAAGTTCACCCCTTGTACAACTTGCTTCAAGCTATTAAACATAAACTTTTAAAGACAAATCAAGATCAAAAATACTTACAACTAGCACAAAGCTAGGGAAGCTATCAATGCTTGATTTTGATGGGATTTAGTGTGTTCTTCCTAAGTGGTTAAGCTCAAAGCTTGAAACACACAATTGGGGTCGGAAAATGGATGTTTATCGATGAATTTGGAGTGTTAGAAACTTGAAAATGGATATGTATGTGTGGGTGCATTCTTACGGCCAAACAAGGAGGAAACAAGAGATTTTTTTTTTGTTCATGAAGTGTTGCATCTTTATCCCTCTTTTATAAATCCTCAAGATCTCATAAGATACACCACATCTCACTTTAGATCTTCCAATCCCCCATATCATGGGATATGGTACTTAAAGGTGATTCTAATGGATATAGAAAAGGGATGTTTGGCCGAGAATCACTAAGGTTGTGGGTGATTTTATAGTATTTTTCTCAAGGATACCAAATCTCTACACAAAAATCTCCACACATGATGTTGTAATCTTTCAATATTGGGTTGTACAAAACAACAATCTTAGGAGATATGGGGTGAGTTGGCCGATTTTTTTGAAGGATTTAAAGGATTTTTATAGATCTTCTAAGTACCCTACAATCTTATATAAGATATCATCCATATCCTCATAATCTTTCCTAGATTGTTTGTACAAAAGAAATAATATTTGAGCATGATAAGGGGTTGGGCCGGTTTTGGGGGTGGGTTTAGTGGGGTCCACAACATAAAACATTTGCTAAATAATTTGGTTATGATTCGCACATAACGTTCGGGCTTCGTTCGGGTTTTAATCGGATTTTAATTACGCGTTATTCGGAATTATAGTAGCCTCAAATAACCCTTAAACATAGCCTAGTTTAAGTGTCGGTTGGTTAGTTAGGCTCTTGTTGGGTGAAATTATAAGTTATACGCGTACCGAGTGCGGTACGCGCACTTTATTCGTTACCGGGAGATTTGTATGTAAAGTTTTCACTTGTGGTTTTGGAGTTCCAAAACACATTATATTTTGTGAAAATACCCTTTATTTCATATCCTGGGTGTCCGGGATCCTTTTTGTTTATTTAATTTTTATCGGGTAATCACCAATGTCCGTACCGGACAAATTTATTCGCACATGATCCTATCATGCTTCATCATTAAACGTGTGCATCCTATGCATCTTATGAGGAATTTGCTATTCTCTATCAGTTAAATTAATCCAATTAGTTTAAATATGCACTTAAACCGTTAATTACATATACTAATTATGTACGGAATCACATCGATTTTTGCCGGATGTTACACCTTTTGAGGAACTTTATGGACGCAAGTGTAGATCTCCCATCTGCTGGACTGAAGTTGGGGATAGCTAGCTAACAGGTCCCGAACTCATGCACGAAACTTCCGTGAAGATAGTGCAAATCAGAAACCGGATGGCTGCTGCTCGTGAAGGACAGAAAAGCTACGTTGACAAGCGTAGGAATCCTTTGGAGTTCCAGGTTGGTGACAAGGTACTATTGAAGGTGTCACCATGGAAGGGTGTGATACGCTTCAAAAAACGGGGAAAGTTGAACCCACGATACGTTGGACCATTCGAGATTGTTGAAAGGATTGGTCCAATAGCTTACAGGTTAAACCTACCTGATGAACTCAGTGGAGTACACAATGTATTCCACGTATCCAATCTAAAGAAATGTCTCTCTGATACAACACTGGTGGTGCCACTGGAGGAGATCCAGGTGGACGATCAACTTCGATTCGTGGAAGAACCAGTGGAGATTCTTGGGCAGGGCGTCAAGAAATTCAGACAAAGCACCATACCTGTTGTTAAGGTGAGATGGAATTCCCGTCTAGGACCGGAATATACGTGGGAACGCAGGGATCAAATGCGGCTGAAATACTCACATCTCTTTACTGAACCTGAAAGTGTACATAGATGAAACGCGGAACATAAAACAGCTCTTTCAAAGTGAATTTCGGGGCGAAATTCATTTCAACTTGGGGATGACGTGACATCCGAGAACCAAGCACACACTTTTCTAACTGGCTTTATTGTTTACTTGCTGAATTTCAGAACGAAATTCTTTTCAACTTGGGAATAATGTGACACCCCGCATTTTCAGGTTAATACTTTTACTAAACTCTAGTTAACTTACATGTTCATACGTGGTTAAATACTTAACTAGGGTTAGTTAAGAAGGCCTAACATATGTTAGATGATATTAATATATGCTATAATTAGGAAAATCCTTGTTTTGACACACACACACGAGTCCTGTATCCCGAACATTGGTGATTTGTCTGGCATACATGATAATGTGTATAATTGAATTATGATGAACGTGTAGTTACATGTTTATCTGGATTACATGTTTATGTGAATTACCGCTTAACTGAAAGTTAATACGTAAACCATGCAAATTACGTGCACTCTATGATTAATATGTTACGAGATGATAAAAACAATGTTTTTATGTAAGTTAGGGTGGTTAATATTATCGGGTCCGATATTGGGCTAAAACATGATTAACGGGTCCGGTTAGTAGACTAAAAGGCCCTAATACCCAATTACTTGGGCAACAAGCCAAGCTCTCTTATAATTATGGAACACAAAAAAAAAATAAGGAACCCTACCCATCCCCTTTGCGCCGTGAACAAGAAGCCCCCACCCCCGTCTCAATCTCAATCTTTCACCAATCTCCTTCACTAGTTCAAGTTGATTTGGGTGTAATCTTTGAGCTTTAAGGATCATTACATTGAAAGGCATAATTTTTACATGCTTTATGATAGTAGTAATGTGTTGAAAAGTTTTAAAAAGAAAACCCTAGATGATGCATGAATAAAATCGGCTATGTGTATATTATGTGAGTTCTTGAATGGTTATTGTGATCTAGATGAGAATTGTTGTTGATAAATCATAACTAGGGTTTTAATATGTAAAAATATGGATTTAATTATGATAATATGGATTGATTGTGATAATATGAGTTTACTATGTGATTATGGATTATTGAGAATGATTAGGGTTCACGAATAACTTGTTGTGCAAGTTTCAGTTTTTGGCAGATTCGTTTTGATAGTTTGTAGGGCTGTTATAAGCGGTGTAACTTGATTGTTTTGATTGTTACTTGATGCTAGAACCTTATTTATGATGTTAGGTTTCAAAAATCATGCGTTTTTTACTTGTTTTGATATTTTTCCATGATTTTATGAGTTTAGAGGTATAAGCTAATTTTCGGATGTGCAAAATCAGTCGAATTTACAGAGCTGTAACTTCAGTTTTACAACTCTGTTGGTTGTGATTTTTGGACAGTAGATGCGTATATGAGGTCCGAATCTTTTCCCACTGGATTCACCTCGTTTGGATAAACCTACGATTTTTAATGAAATTTTGACTAAGCTGCTGTCAACAGCACGTTTTTCTGGAGGAGGCTGAACTAAATTATTTTTCATAAAATTTTGAAGGGATTTTGTGATAAAATAAAAATAGTAGCATGCACGAGAAACCCATAGGAACTTCCAGTAAAATTTTGAGGACCACAAGAGTTGATTTGATATTTTATAAATATTCGTTTTTGTAAGTTAAAATCTGTCCAGAAATCGCGATTATTAGAAACAATGATTTGTTGATATTTTGTAGGTATTGATGAGTTATTGTTTATAAAACCCCTTATGGGAATGTGTGTACATGTTATGTGTATGTTATAGATGACATGATAGGTTGATTATGCGTAAGTGTCTAATGCGTACTTATCGTGTTAGAAGTTTTCACATGCTCTTGTATGAATTGATCGCCAACGGCTTGCACGGGTCATACATGGTCTACTTGTGTCGGGTCTAATTGCATGAGGTGTCACCTAGGTCATTGTAAAGTACAATGGTTTGGGAAAATCAATATGTGTAACCGCACTCAGACACTCGTAGATTTGTGTTCGATAGGTGAGTAGTCTACCACGTTTCGGTCTTCGCAGTTTATTTTAGCATTTGCAACCTAAGGTGAGTTTCACTACTTTTTCTCGAAAGCATGCGTCTTGGGTTTGAGACAACTTTGGTAAACATTTTCTAGTCCGGTTTGGGACTACTTTTACATCTCGGGTTTTGAGATGCTTTGACTCCTTGTGTGGATCGGGTTTTAACTCCTTGTGTGGGTCGGGTTTTACGATTCCTTGTGTAGATCGCGCTTTTATCAGTTTACAACTTTAATTGTCCTTTGTTAACTAAACACATTCTATTACTTTAAGTCCTTACATATTATTGGGTTAATCGCTGGAGGCGAACGGGGTATTAGTTGATAGCGCTATAAGGTTGTGCAACAACCTAATGCTTGAGGTGCTTGTGTCACGGGCATGAACTTCTGACCACATCTTTTCTACTAGTGTTGATAGACACTAGTACTAAGGCAGTTTAACGTATGTTAAGACATTACTGAAGGTTCCCAATAATCCCTTGTTTAGTTACAATGAGTGGGCTAGCTATCACTGACAAGCTTAAACTGATGACACTTAAACATTTGGGCTTTCGACAACTTTACACTCATTATTTAAACTGTGAACTCACCAACATTGTTTGTTGACCCACGATATACATGCTTTTGCAGGTAGTTAGCTTCCGGTGCCACGATTAGAAAGCACTGCACACTTCACTACATTTGGGTCTTAGGCATACACCTAAATTACATATCATGCTTTTACGTTTTGTTTCATGTGGTTCTATCTTGGGCGTGTTGTTTTGCGCATGGTTTTAAAATGTCTATGTTTGGTTTACGCTTCCGCAACATAACTAAACTTTTTGGTAAACGCTAAACTTGATTTTTGAAAACGAACTAAATGGTTTGGGCATTTAGAGTTCGTTCATATGACTTATGGCTATGGGATCCTGGTATGTCATGCTGTTGGATCAGTAATGCTCTTGATGTATTGCTTGCTAGTGAACACTGATGTGTTTAGCAAGTTTAATCAGATTTGCACAGCGGAATGAGTAAGTAAAGTTACACTATCAACGGGAGTTATTACTCCCCCTGGATGTTTGAAAACAAAAGATAACTTTAATGAGAATCTAAGTATTTAATGTGAATGATAATAAATACTCAAACAAATTCTTAATAAATGACATGGAAACACCAATAATAAGCTTTGAAGGATTTAAGTTTCTATTAAAATCAATGTCTAAAAAGAGGGATGAACCCATCTATTTATAGACTTTACATATACATGAACCTTGCCAAAAAGCAAGTCAGAAACAAGTTACAACAAGTTGCATTCTTGAAACTTGCACAAAAAGATAAAGTAATACTAAACTAATAAACTACTGAAACATAAGGCGGTGGAAAGATTCTTGTACAAGTGCTGATGAATGACAAACTACTGATGAGTAGTTTGTCTTCAGTATTTCTTCAGTGAACTGTCTGGTTTGGTTAGACTTCAGAACTTCTGATACTTCTTCTTTAGTACTTGTTGAATCCTTCTTCAGTACTTTAGTCTTCTTTCTTCAGTAGTTCTATACTTAGAATATTTGCAGAAGTGAATTAGACTAAGGTTTACAAAAGTGGTTTCCTCAATCCTTTTTGTCCTAACACATGCGCCTCGCGATATAAACTGTAACACCCCAACTGATGGCGGAAACATCGGGATGTCACGTATTGATGATTGTTCAGTAGCTCATGGTGAATAATAAATTTCATTAAATGATTTAAATAAATTCCATACAATTGTTCTAAGAATTTGTACATCTCAAAATGAAAAATACTAGCTACACATCATCAAGCATTAATTCAAATCTTCAAGCAAATATAACCTGAAACATGTTAAGTTTGAAAATATTTTTGGTCAACAAAAGTTGGTGAGAATTACATAGGTTTGAATATTGAATAAAAAATGTTGTACAATTCGAGTGTCATGGCAAGTCTAATCCATATGTGAAAACAAAACCATCGGGTAAATCGAGTGCATAATCAAACCTTGTGACTAGAATATTTTGGTCCATCCCATACGCTCATGGTTCACTCGATTATGTTATAAATTCGATAACAATCACCCATGCTACCTATGTAGGAGGTACACGTATCCGGGTGGGATTGTCAGTCCAATAGATCTATCATTGTATACCGTCGGCTGATCAATGTTAATGATTATGCTAGAATAATGTGCTTACCCTAGTAATGTTTAAGACATAATGCAACATAGAATAACGCATAGACACTTATGATTGAATTGTAAATTGATGTTGTAACATGTTTCACCCCAAAATAGTGAAATGGTAAAAGGGGCTATGTAAAACTCACCTTAGGTGCTTAATGAGTTCGTGCGTTTTCTTGAGCGTGCAAACACTTAGTAATAATGCCTTGGAAAACTCGGAACTAGCTAGAGGAGATAATGATGGATGTAAACTTTAGTATGTGGGAGATGGGATAATAATGTTTTTTTTTTATTGAATGTTATAAAGAGTTGAATGGTAGGCTATTGTATTTATAGTGTAGAAATTGGAGTTGTAATTAGGGACTACTTTGACTAGGCTAGAATTTAGGAACAACTTTGACTTGACTAGAAGACCATATTTACTAACACTTTGACTTGACTAGGAGACCATATTTACTAACACTTTGACTTGACTTGACTAAGAGACTACGTTTGACTTTTCAGGTTTGACTAAGGGACCTTGAAAGGGTTTAAGTTTAATTGGTTTTAATTAAGATCACAAAACACCAAATGGTGTAGTGGTTTGTGTGGTGTGGTTAAGGTTTAGCCCGCCAGGGACTCAGGTTCGAATCATGGCTCAGGCAAACATTTTTTTTTAACGTTTTTAAATCAGAATTTTTAATAAAATCCAATTTAATATTGATTATAAGTCATTATTTACACAAAAAATTAATAAAATGGATGGGAAAGATAATGTAAACGTGAATCGGATGAATAAACGAGGGAGTTCTATATATATATATATATATATAAAATTGTGTGATGTTACATAAACCCCGCAGTTGAAATTTGAGGGTGTTACATGAAGGATCACTGTTAGGAATCATAGATGGTTTGGGTGCAACAACAGATGTGCTAGCGGCGATTCTCATGTTTTGGAGAAACTTTAACAACATCATTTGGAGCTGGTTGTGTAGTGGACGGTCCAGTGTTTTCTTTCGCTAACTGCAACTGAAAGCAATAATAATACATTGGTAAATACTTTTGGAAAGAAAAATACAAAACACAATTGCCTCCCCCCTTTCTCGTCTAACTCTCCGGGGATCATTTGGTCACTAGAACCAACCTCCTTTAGTCGCCAGTCTAAGAGTCTGAGATGTGAATGGCCCTACACAACCATCTAAGACAATCATATTCCACAGGATAACAACCAATATATGTTAAGAGGAACACTCAAATCTGCTAAAACTATTTATTTGGTAACCATATATTGTTCAAAACTATGACACAATGAATTCTAGCCATCCCATTACGTGATTCAAGTGATAATAAAGAATGTCCAAATTCCAAATATAAATCTCTATATAAAACAAAACAGTGAACTCAAACTTAATGTTCCAACTCCATAAACTACACTTTCAACTCTGGAAGAAAGTTAACAAAATTCTGATACACAATCAAAAAAAAGGGAAAGGTTCCTTCTTGAGTTTAAATCTTCTCATGGAAATGTGTAGTGTCAAGGTTATAGGTGCCATTTTTGTATAAGGAAGAGACAAGACAACAAGGTGTGTTTATGTGTATGCATTGCCGTGTTCGTGTGTGTATATGCATTCATTGTGTTGCCCAAATCAATGATAAGTTACCTGGTTACCTAGATATAGATCATTCACTTATCATCATGTGTGTTTTTGTGGGTTTTGGTAGCCGATTATATGTGTATGCATATGGACTCACGGGTTGGTTTATCTTGGAAAAATGAGTATATGTATGCACATAAGTTTGGCCGATTACATATATATATATATATATACTATATTAATAAGTATATATGAAGGGCAGAAATGGTCATTTGCCACTTTTTAAAGATGTACAAACCTTAAAGCATTATGTACAATAGTTTAGTGCACTAAACTCTTAATTTTTAATGTTTCAATAAGAAAAACACGGATACACACACATTAGGGTTTCTCCACAAAACATAACATACTCATTATCCCGCCCCCATTTCCCTTCTCTCACCAGGCGATTCAAGATCTAGGGTTTCTCACCATTCGATTCAAGATCTAGACTTTCTCAATGACACCATGACGATAAATCTCTCTCTATTCTACACTAGATGACACATGGAACCTAAAACAGAACATTGAAACAAGATGCATCTGCTGAGGTGAAGTGAAGGCTGGTAAGATAACTTCTTCTCTGTCTCAAAATCGATTCAGATATGGTAATGTAATAACATGAAGTTATTAGTTTTTTTTTATGATCCAAACTAGGTGTTGGTTTTGGATGCCTGACTTTATGGGGGTGAGGAGTTCATTTTGGATGCTAAAGTTTCTAAACGATTTATTAGTCTGAGTAAGTCTACTGGCCTGTATATTAACTAACTTAATTTTTCTTTTTGAAATTTAATGAATAGTATACTCATTGAGCTTAAGTTTGTGTTGTGTAGTTTAATTTGCTACGGTTCAACAATTTGTTCATTTGGTAGCCTCATGAGGTGACTGGTTATTAACACCTACTTCGATTTTGCAGATGGATTCAGGTTTTTTTCTACAAAATACCAGTACGGTATCATGTATGTATTAGCACCTCTCATTATTTTAGCTTCATATGTTTTGTCTACTTTTGATTGTTGTTATTTATTAAAAGAAAACAAAATCATGTTATTGAAATCTAGCTATCTAAACATCCCATTGAATTATGTATATTTTGACGGGTTCAAAGTTCTTACAGCGAAAGCTATTTAAATTGATATATGAACCAACTGTTACAGTTGATGGAGTCAAATATATTTATGCTATAATATAACTTTACTTTATTATATATTTGTTGCAGCTTACATTGACACACCCATACGACCGTACTGGTAGACGAACCACCGAAAGACCCTTTGGAAGACCCTTCGGATTAGGTGTTTGTTATGTTTGAAGATGACCTCACAGAAGAGGACGCTCGCTAGACGCTCATTTTTTAGTTGTTTGGGACTTCTTTTTTTGCTGGCTAGACTTGGTTTTGGCTTTTTCAAGCTATTTGAAACTGCTTTTTTTGTTGTTTTGATGTGCCTTGACCCTTCTGATTTCGGTTTCCCCTAGATCCTATTTAGACTTTGATGGATACGATTAATTGTACAACTTTCTTAGTCTAATTGCAGGAAGCTGCAGTAGCTCTCTCTGGAAGCCAGAATATCTGAAGTATCTGAACTGGTGGCTGGGTCAGACCAACTGCTTTTCTGTAAGGTGATAAGGTTAGGTATTTTGTGTAGTTTTTTTTTCAAGTTCACTTACCATATGCTTGGATGATTTTCTAATTCCACATCAGGTGACGACGTACGACCAATTGGTCTTTGTGGTGAAATGTTGAAGCAATTGTACCTTCAGTAATATGCTCTTTGTGTTTCGCCAGCCTATGTCTGCAGGTATGGTTTCATTGTTCTCAAACAATGACGAGAACTCGGTCCTCCGAATTACGGTACTAATGGTTGAAATTTCAACCCCTATACTTATTAATGAGTGGATTAGAATTTTGTGTTTATTTTAATGAGTCAAAATGGTAAAACAAATGAATTTTTCCTAAAAGGAAACAGGTCAAACAAATTGAAAGCCATTACTAAGTGTATTTTGAATGCATAATGTAACACCCCAACCGATGGCGGAAACATCGGGGTGCCACGTATTGATGATTGTTTTCAGTAGCACATGGTATAATATAAATTTTAAATAATTTATTCAAACATAATATCCAAAATGTGAAATAATGTCTAAGAATTCAAATACATAACATCAAATAATAACTTCAAAAACTTCAAATAAACTTCAAGATAAATCCTCATGCTAACTCAAGCCTCAGCTTCATTGTTACCTGAAACATGTTAATTTTGAAAGTATTTTGGGTCAACATAAGTTGGTGAGAATTACATAGGTTTTTGATGATAAATGAATAAAATGTTATGCAATTCATGTGTCATGTTAATCTAGCCCATATGTGAGAACATATTAGAAATAAATCGAGTGCATAATCAACCCTGCTGACTGTTATAAAATGATACATACCATACACTTATGGTCCCAATGAATATGTTATGCGATAACAAACACCCACGTAACCTTTGTAGGAGGCACGTATCCGGGTGGGATTGTCAGTCCAATAGATCTATCAATGTATACCGTCGGCTGATCAATGTTAATGATTATGCTAGAATGGTGCTTACTCTAATCATGCTCAAGACAATATGCAACATAGAAAACACATAAACACATTGATGATTGAATTGCAATGAAAAGTGTTATAACATGTTTCACCCCAAAAGTGGTGATAAAAGGGGCTATGTAAACTCACCTTAGCAAATGTTAACTTGTTGAAAAGATATGATAATTGTGTTGCCCAAAGTGATTCCAAATATTACCCTATAATGAGGTAATATATAATAAGTCTAAGTCTAATAACTAATATGTGTATCCTAGGGTTTCGAATTTGGGGATAATCAATTGTTAAATTTAATTTAAGAATGTTAATTAAATAAAGAAAATTGGATAATTAATGGAAAATAGTCTTTTTACAAAATTTGAATTTTGAGTGTGCACATTAAAGTGTTTGAAGCAATAAAATAATTTTTATAAAATTATTTCATTTAAAATAGATTTTTAAAACTATTTATTTATAAATAGCCAATTATTAACTTTAATATTCAAAAATACTAAAATTAAAGAAATCTTATTTTAAAAATCATAATTCAGTTCTAAATGATTAAAAATAATTTGTATAAAATTTTGGTGCAAAAATGATGAAAATTGGATTTAATATGATTTAATTATGATTAAATCTAACAAAAATTGTTTAAAAATATAAAATAAATGATTTTACTGATTAAAAATTATTTCAGTAAAGGTTGACTTTATAAAAAGTCAGGATAAATTTTGGGAAATTTAATAAAACTGTTTTGATATAATAATGGATTTTTATAAATATAATAGCATAAAAATGATTTAATTATTATAAATATTAAATAAAAGAATTTCAGAAAAATAAAAATTACAAATAAAACTTTTATTACAGATTAACCAATAATAATTTTTTTAGAGTTTATAAAATAGTTTAGGTATTTTAAAAAGAATTTAAAAGATTAAAGGATTTAATATATATATTTTTTAATTGTTTGTTTTTAAAAAAGGAAAAGAAAAGAATGGACAAAAACCGGTCAGAGCCGGACTCGAACCCGGGTGACCTCGGAACAGGACCAGAGTCACAACCACTTGGCCTAGGCCGGTGGTTGTGTTATCCTCTGATTTAAATTAAATAAATACAATACGCTATCCCAGTTTTATCCCCAATTTAATCGTGATGAACCCTAGGTTTACAATTGAACGATTCAGGCAACTATAGCCCGATTAATGTTAGGGCTATAGTTGCTTGAATGCCGATGAATGAAACCCAACAAAAGATTGAGACTCACAGTGTGGTATAAACGATAATCGTCGGGTCAAGGAGAAAGTCAAACCACGAGCAATTGATCAAATACAGAGAGAATTAGAGAGATATAGAGATTGAGAGAGAGTTGTGAGCGATTAGACAAGGTCCAGAATGCCTCAATTTATACTAAAGGATTAGGGTTTGGGTTAATTAGAGGGTTGACTTTCCATAGAATGTATACGCGGCCAATTTGATTATTAGGGCAACGATTGCCGTGTTATTGCTGTGTAATTATGTTATGTTGGGCCGGTTATTGCCCTAATTTGCCAAAAATACATCAATCACGCGTTAATTATACGGATTGATCAACAAGGAATCCCACAGTTGACTTTCCTTGTCAACTGTGGGGATTTAAACACGCGTATATAATTATAATGAGTCTGGGTTATAACAACAAAGTAGGCTAGCCCAGTTGGTTTGTGCACTAGTGTTAGATTGAGCCGGCCTTTGGCGCGGGTTCGAACCCCGGCCAAGGCAAATCATTTTTTTTGTATAATTATAACATCACACACACATATATAATAATATATATAGCATTAGGGTTCCATAATCGCGACAAAAATAATAAATGCGAAGTATAAAATGAAACTTGACGTTTTTATTAATGTCGGTGCGTAACGTACAAGTATTAAATGCGTAATGTTACAGTCTCCCCTACTTTTAGGAACTTCGTCCCGAAGTTGGAGTTGGAGAGTCTGGTGGAAAAAGATGCGGATACTTCGACTTCATCTGGTCTTTACGTTCCCAAGTGAACTCTGGGCCTCGTTTAGATTCCCAACGAACCTTAACGATCGGAATACGACTGCGCTTGAGTTTCTTGACTCCAGTGTCAACAATCTCGACGGGTTTCTCGATAATGTGCATGCTTTCATCGATTTGCACATCCTCAAGAGGAACATGAAGGTTCTCATCTGCTAAGCATTTCTTGAGATTCGAAACATGGAAGGTCGGATGAACATTGCTTAGCTCAGGTGGAAGCTCAAGTCTGTATGCCACTTTCCCAACTCTGTCAAGAATCTTGAAGGGGCCTACGTATCGAGGAGCTAGTTTTCCCTTTCTACCGAAACGAATAACTCCTTTCCAAGGGGATACCTTAAGTAGCACAAGGTCCCCAACTTGAAATTCCAAAGGTTTACGACGTTTATCAGCATAACTCTTTTGGCGACTTCGAGCCTTGAGAAGATTATCCTGAATAAGCTGGATTTTGTCTGTGGTTTCCTGGATTAGTTCGGGTCCAGTAATACGAGCTTCACCAACCTCAGTCCAACAGACAGGTGAACGACATTTCCGACCATAGAGTGCCTCAAAAGGAGCCATGTTAATGCTGGCGTGATAACTGTTGTTGTATGAAAACTCAACCAAAGGAAGATGAGAATCCCATGCGCCACCAAAATCGATGACACATGCCCTGAGCATGTCCTCAAGTGTCTGGATGGTTCGTTCAGTCTGACCATCCGTTTGAGGGTGATAAGCAGTGCTCAGGTTCAACTTGGTACCCAAAGCATCTTGTAGAGATCCCCAAAAGTGAGAGGTGAAACGACCATCGCGATCAGAAATAATATCCAAAGGTATACCGTGACGACATACGATTTCACTTACGTACATCTTTGCCAACCTTTCCACAGAATACTTCTCACGAATAGGTAGAAAGTGAGCTGACTTGGTCAAACGATCGACGATTACCCAAATACTGTCAAAACCTTTGGGTGTGCGAGGGAGTTTGGTGATGAAATCCATAGCTATGCTCTCCCATTTCCAGACAGGAATCTCTGGTTGTTCAAGCATACCAGATGGTCGTTGATGTTCAGCCTTAACCTTGGAACAAGTGAGGCATTTTGCGACGAATAGAGCAATGTCTTTCTTCATACCAGGCCACCAATAAGAATAACGAAGATCTTGGTACATCTTGTCAGCTCCAGGATGAATAGAATAACGAGACTTATGAGCCTCGTTCATGAGAAAAGTACGAAGATCATCAAGGTCAGGAATCCACAGTCGGTTAAGAAAAGAAAGGAGACCATCGGGTTTGGTTTCAAGTTGAGTCTCAGCACCACAAGACATTTCATCGTACATGTTACCTTGGGTGACTGAGGTGTGTTGAGCCTGGAGAATGCGATCTTGGAGATCGGTACGAACTCTAGCACATTGGAGTTTGACACGCTCTTTACGACTAAGTGCGTCAGCCACAACATTCGCCTTGCCAGGATGGTAGCGAATTTCGCAATCATAGTCGTTAAGTAATTCAACCCAACGTCGTTGCCTCATGTTAAGATTCTTTTGATCGAAGACATGTTGGAGACTTTTGTGGTCCGTGAACACCACACATTTGGTCCCATAAAGATAATGTCTCCAAATCTTGAGTGCAAAGACAACAGCGCCCAATTCCAGATCATGGGTGGTATAATTTTTCTCGTGAATCTTGAGTTGTCGAGACGCATAAGCAATAACCTTTCCTCGTTGCATGAGAACACAACCAAGTCCTTGGTTCGATGCATCACAGTAGACCACGAAATCATCATTACCATCAGGTAGAGATAAGACAGGAGCTTCACAGAGTTTCAGCTTAAGAGTTTCAAATGCTTCCTCTTGCTTAGGTCCCCACTCATAGGGTTTACCCTTGTGAGTTAGGGTAGTGAGAGGAACAGCGATCTTGGAGAAATTGGCGATGAATCGACGATAATAACCAGCCAACCCAAGAAAAGAACGGACTTCTGTGGGAGTGGTAGGAACACTCCAATTCTTCACAGCTTCGATCTTTGCAGGATCAACATGAATTCCGTTCATATCAATGACATGTCCCAAAAATTGAACTTCCTTAAGCCAAAATTCACATTTGGAGAACTTGGCGTACAGTTGTTCTTTCTTTAGGAGACTCAAGATAAAGTGAAGATGTTGCTCGTGATCGGATTTTGATTTAGAGTAAATCAAAATATCATCAATGAAAACGATCACGAATTTGTCGAGATAGGGTCTACAAACCCGATTCATCAGATCCATAAATACCGCGGGAGCATTGGTCAAACCGAAAGGCATAACCATGAATTCATAGTGACCGTAGCGAGTGCGAAAAGCTGTCTTGGGAATATCTTCATCGTGGACTCTAAGCTGATGATAACCAGAACGGAGATCAATCTTCGAGAAGTGGGTTGCTCCTTGAAGTTGATCGAAGAGATCGTCAATCCTAGGAAGTGGATAACGATTCTTGATGGTGAGTTTGTTGAGTTCACGGTAGTCAATACACATCCGAAGAGAACCATCCTTCTTTTTAACGAATAAGACAGGGGCTCCCCATGGAGAAGAACTAGGGCGAATGAACCCTTTATCAGAAAGTTCCTGTAATTGACTAGCAAGTTCTTGCATCTCAGAGGGTGCAAGACGATAAGGAGCTTTAGCTATCGGATTAGCACCAGGAACAAGATCAATACGAAACTCCACTTGTCGAGCAGGAGGCAAACCAGGTAAATCCTCTGGAAAGACTTCAGGATAGTCTCGAATAATAGGAATGTCTTGGATACTTTTGCCTTTGTCCTTCTTCTCTATCACGTTAGCTAAGAAGGCTGTATACCCCTTTCGTAAGTACTTTTGGGCGGTAGTACAAGACATAAGCTTAAGCTCACCACAGGGTTTCTCACCATAGATCTTCAAAATCTCACCAGATTCGAGAGGAATGCGTATGACTTTCTCGAAGCACAGAATTTCGGCACGATGAGTTGACAACCAGTCCATGCCTACTATAACATCAAAACTACCAAGATGCATGGGAATAAGATCGATAGGGAAGGTATGATCATCGAGATTCAACAAGCAGTTACGAATAATAGAACCGATCGAAATAGACTTCCCGTTAGCTACCTCTACCACAAAAGGGTCTTCTAGATTAGTGTGGGGTAAGTTAAGTAAAGGTTCAAACTTCAGTGACACGAATGACTTATCAGCTCCTGAATCAAATAATATGGATGCATAGTGGTTATTAATGAGAAACGTACCATTCACCACTTCATTGTTGTCATGAGCCTGGTTAGCGTTGAGATTGTAGGCGCGACCTCGAGCACCTTGGTTCTGGTTGCGGTTCTGGTTTTGGTTTTGGTTTTGGTTTTGGTTCTGATTTTGGTTTTGGTTACGGTTACGGTTAGGGCAGTTGTTGATGTAGTGATTAGGGTTACCACACTCGTAGCATTGACCACGAGTAGGCCTGTTGTTTTGTTGGTTGGGAGCTGGGTTGTTGTTGTCTTGGGCAGCAGGAGATCGGCAGACGTTCACCAGGTGACCATATTATTGACACTTAGTACAGAATCGACATGGCACCTGTGTGGGATGGTGATACTTGCAAGTGTTGCACAAAGGGTGAGGTCCGGTGTATGGTTTCTTGGCTGGGTTTTGGGCAGCAGGTGGAGTAGCAGCAACCATATAGTTTCTAGCCTTGCGCTTCTTGTTGCTTGAGGTCTCAGGCTTGACTTCAATTGCAGGCTGTGGAGTATCTTTGGCAACCGTCTTCTTGGTGCCCTTACGAACGAGAGTACCGTTCTTCACATGATTATCAGTAAGAGTGGCCGCAAGACGTTTGGCCTCTTCCAGAGTTGCAGGATTTCTACCCCAAACAGTGTCCTGGATTTGCATGGGCAGACCACCGATGTACTTCTCGATGGCTACCGGCAGAGGAGTAACCTTGTGTGGCAACAATAAGCTAAGCTCATGAAAGCGGGTGTTGTAGGCAAGATTTTCCCCACTATCTTGAGCCAAGGTGTGGAACTCATCCTCAAGCTTTTTGACTTCATTGCGAGGACAGAACTCCTCTTTCATGATCTCTTTGACCTGGTCCCAGGTCATAGCAAGAGCAACCTCGGCCCCACGAGTACGCTTTTCTTCATTCCACCATGTGAGTGCTCGTTTATGGAGAACACTCATGGCGTAACGAACCTTGAAATTATTGGGGCACTCACTGTTGATGAAGGTATTTTCAATACCCTCAAACCATTGGAGAAGTCCAGTAGCTCCTTCTTCACCGCTGAACTTTGGAGGGTTACAAGAGTTGAAATGTTTGAGGGTGCAAGCTTGGGGTCCATTGCCATTGCCATTGCCATTGCCATTCCCGTTGTTGTGACCATTCCCATTCAATTGGATGACCTGAGCAAGCAAGTTGGGAACCAGAGTTGCGATTTGCTGCGCCATTTGTTGAGAAATGATCGCAGCCAGTTGAGCATCGACCCCATTGTTGTTGTGACCGGGACCTTGGTCATGGTTGTGGTTATGGTTATCACCACCTTCTTCGTGGTTCTCACCATTGTTGTTGCGAGTGCTGCGACGAGGAGGCATGATCTGTAATAGACACAATGAAATGAATGAGAGTTCATATAAGGAATGTAATCATTTATTCATTAATTAAAACGAATAAACGAAAACGTTGACTTATCAAAGATTCTAAATTCTAATAACATATGAAGACATGCTTTAGCCTATAAGTGAACACTCATCCCGAGAATTCCCAGGTAGGCATCCGGGTCCCTCGTCTGATTGGGATATATGCGCAATGCCAGCCTAGACAGAAGACTCAGAATACAGGCGTTCACCCTTCCAGATTGCACGTGTTCGTTATTAAAATCTAGAACTTCGACGAGATCTCAAGGGGGTTCAGGTTAAACCTGAGGATTTTGTCCTATAATCTAATGGTGGATCAGGATTGCAGCAGACAATTAAGAGTAGTCACATATAGGTTTAAGGTTGTAGGGCATAGGATAAGGATAGGATTAGGGAAGCAATTAGGGTTACAAGTAGGAGAAGCAAGTACTGTTTTAGTCCCTAAGGTTATAGTCTAGATTATTTCTAATAACCTAATTCCCTATAACCCTGGCTCTGATACCAATCTGTAACACCCCAACCGATGGCGGAAACATCGGGGTGCCACGTATTGATGATTGTTTTCAGTAGCACATGGTATAATATAAATTTTAAATAATTTATTCAAACATAATATCCAAAATGTGAAATAATGTCTAAGAATTCAAATACATAACATCAAATAATAACTTCAAAAACTTCAAATAAACTTCAAGATAAATCCTCATGCTAACTCAAGCCTCAGCTTCATTGTTACCTGAAACATGTTAATTTTGAAAGTATTTTGGGTCAACATAAGTTGGTGAGAATTACATAGGTTTTTGATGATAAATGAATAAAATGTTATGCAATTCATGTGTCATGTTAATCTAGCCCATATGTGAGAACATATTAGAAATAAATCGAGTGCATAATCAACCCTGCTGACTGTTATAAAATGATACATACCATACACTTATGGTCCCAATGAATATGTTATGCGATAACAAACACCCACGTAACCTTTGTAGGAGGCACGTATCCGGGTGGGATTGTCAGTCCAATAGATCTATCAATGTATACCGTCGGCTGATCAATGTTAATGATTATGCTAGAATGGTGCTTACTCTAATCATGCTCAAGACAATATGCAACATAGAAAACACATAAACACATTGATGATTGAATTGCAATGAAAAGTGTTATAACATGTTTCACCCCAAAAGTGGTGATAAAAGGGGCTATGTAAACTCACCTTAGCAAATGTTAAGTTGTTGAAAAGATATGATAATTGTGTTGCCCAAAGTGATTCCAAATATTACCCTATAATGAGGTAATATATAATAAGTCTAAGTCTAATAACTAATATGTGTATCCTAGGGTTTCGAATTTGGGGATAATCAATTGTTAAATTTAATTTAAAAATGTTAATTAAATAAAGAAAATTGGATAATTAATGGAAAATAGTCTTTTTACAAAATTTGAATTTTGAGTGTGCACATTAAAGTGTTTGAAGCAATAAAATAATTTTTATAAAATTATTTCATTTAAAATAGATTTTTAAAACTATTTATTTATAAATAGCCAATTATTAACTTTAATATTCAAAAATACTAAAATTAAAGAAATCTTATTTTAAAAATCATAATTCAGTTCTAAATGATTAAAAATAATTTGTATAAAATTTTGGTGCAAAAATGATGAAAATTGGATTTAATGTGATTTAATTATGATTAAATCTAACAAAAATTGTTTAAAAATATAAAATAAATGATTTTACTGATTAAAAATTATTTCAGTAAAGGTTGACTTTATAAAAAGTCAGGATAAATTTTGGGAAATTTAATAAAACTGTTTTGATATAATAATGGATTTTTATAAATATAATAGCATAAAAATGATTTAATTATTATAAATATTAAATAAAAGAATTTCAGAAAAATAAAAATTACAAATAAAACTTTTATTACAGATTAACCAATAATAATTTTTTTAGAGTTTATAAAATTAGTTTAGGTATTTTAAAAAGAATTTAAAAGATTAAAGGATTTAATATATATATTTTTTAATTGTTTGTTTTTAAAAAAGGAAAAGAAAAGAATGGACAAAAACCGGTCAGAGCCGGACTCGAACCCGGGTGACCTCGGAACAGGACCAGAGTCACAACCACTTGGCCTAGGCCGGTGGTTGTGTTATCCTCTGATTTAAATTAAATAAATACAATACGCTATCCCAGTTTTATCCCCAATTTAATCGTGATGAACCCTAGGTTTACAATTGAACGATTCAGGCAACTATAGCCCGATTAATGTTAGGGCTATAGTTGCTTGAATGCCGATGAATGAAACCCAACAAAAGATTGAGACTCACAGTGTGGTATAAACGATAATCGTCGGGTCAAGGAGAAAGTCAAACCACGAGCAATTGATCAAATACAGAGAGAATTAGAGAGATATAGAGATTGAGAGAGAGTTGTGAGCGATTAGACAAGGTCCAGAATGCCTCAATTTATACTAAAGGATTAGGGTTTGGGTTAATTAGAGGGTTGACTTTCCATAGAATGTATACGCGGCCAATTTGATTATTAGGGCAACGATTGCCGTGTTATTGCTGTGTAATTATGTTATGTTGGGCCGGTTATTGCCCTAATTTGCCAAAAATACATCAATCACGCGTTAATTATACGGATTGATCAACAAGGAATCCCACAGTTGACTTTCCTTGTCAACTGTGGGGATTTAAACACGCGTATATAATTATAATGAGTCTGGGTTATAACAACAAAGTAGGCTAGCCCAGTTGGTTTGTGCACTAGTGTTAGATTGAGCCGGCCTTTGGCGCGGGTTCGAACCCCGGCCAAGGCAAATCATTTTTTTTGTATAATTATAACATCACACACACATATATAATAATATATATAGCATTAGGGTTCCATAATCGCGACAAAAATAATAAATGCGAAGTATAAAATGAAACTTGACGTTTTTATTAATGTCGGTGCGTAACGTACAAGTATTAAATGCGTAATGTTACACATAATAATATCCTGATTTCTTTTCCAAACGGGTCAAACAGTCACATTGTGGGTGTAAACCACTGTGCTGCCCATATTCAAATGGGGATGGACGGTTGTCACTAGGTTAATGATGTTATTGTTTTCTATGTTAGTGGTGGAAGCACAAAGGTGACTACATGTAGTTGTTAACACCACTCTTGCTGTTATTGAATTAGATAGAGACTGATTTTAATTAATATAATTAGGTAATTGCGTACGAGGGAAGATACCGAATATTTAGAGAGACGGTCAATTTGCTAGAGTTTTAATGTTATCAAATCGTCCAAGTCCAGGGTACAACATGGAGCAGGTATGATGTGTATAATCTCAATACTCTTGATTAGATTTGGATCAGTTTTTGAACATGTTTCCCGGATGTTCGTTTGAGTTTCATCATTCTAGATTTCTATCTTCTAACAGCGTCGTTGGTAGGCGCTGAGTGGTAACATTTTTGGATCGTACTCTTTTAATAATGTTAATTATATTAATGGTGCTGCATTTTAGGCTGAATCAAAGTAAGATGAGGTGTTCGCTCAAATAGTAAATATAATATACCATAAGGGAAAGGCGCACAACTACTTTTGCAAGTTCCACAATTTTGCAACTTTATTACCATAAGGGAAAGACACACAACTACTTTTGTTCAAGTTAATGAATCAATTTAATGCCACGAGTTCTTTTGTTTTTGTTGTAGGATGTGTATATGATAGGATGATGAAAACTTGTTTTGGTTCAAAAAATGAGCGTTTATGGCGATTTAGGCTAAAACTGAAAAGCCTATGCTTAAGGGAAGCCAAACAAAATAGTATATTACCTGCATGAAGTAAACTTGATTTTCTCAAATGGGTTGAGGCAACATAAATCACGAGGTTCATATTCAAATACAAGTGTCTAAATTAGTCATAAGAGTTCCGTTTGGCAAATCAATGAACCACTTTCCCATGTGGCTCATTTAAATTTGAGGCCTATAGGTTTAACTTTAGATCACATATTTATGTTGTATTATGTTTTAGCTGCAACATCAAAGAATGCGGATCTTTATTTTGGAAATCAAGTATGTTACTTTGAAGGCGAGTTGTGACTGATTTCGTTCGCATTCGAAGCCAGTTAAGGGCAGTTGTCTGTTAGTCTCCAATAGGTGCTTAAAAGGTAACTTTCATGCTAATCCAATTCAAGTGAAGTCGATTTTAGACTGGACTTAGACATGCAAATGATTTGGGTGTTTTAACGTCTTCTTCCACACTCTATAAGCATTTAATGAACAATAAAATAAAGACTAATTAAAACCTGTAATTGTAAACTTGGTCTATATATACTACTAGATTTTTTATTTTATTTTAAATATATTATATACACACACATACGTTAATCTAAGTGTTGGCCTTGAAAGTGATGCAACGTTTATGGATATGAAAGTGTTGGCCATGACTTAAAAAATGATTGTTGATGAATAATATAATCTTTTGAAATTCCTATGTTTGGCTAGGTAGAGTTAAAATTAACTTATACATTATTTTTATGCTAATCTCATTTGCATTTCTATCATTAAATTGTGGTACTTAAATCTGTATCAAAGAAAATCATATACATTAAGATCACTCAACATTACACCATATAATTAAATATAAATAAATTATGTTCTTGATTGCTTATGTTATTTCGTTTTAAAAATATTACTATAAACCATAAAATAAAATTATTTGTATGCTATATGTTCATTGTTTAGTTGAAGAAACAAAACTCAAATTTTCACATAAAAAAAATATATTGGTTCTGACAAATTAGAGGGTTCAAGGGGTTTGTTATATGATATTTGATAAAAATGTGTACTAGAGATGTTTTGTGTAAATATGCTTATTTTACTAAGATGAATAAAATTACATTTGCCTTTTGTTTACCTATAAGTCTCTTAAATATATTTGAGGAGTTTCTACCTCAAGTTTTGTGTTACTCAAAACCTTTAGACCTATTTTCAGCTTTAAATATATATTTCTTGTACTTTTGTGTCTTTCACAAGAATCTAAATGCCCTGCTTACCCTCTATAGACCACAAGAGTTCCTAAAATGGAGGTATATTATGACATTTGTTTGGTCAAACATGTGTCATTTGTGGTTACATGAAATTGGATTGTTTTTGATGATTTGTTTTTTATGCCCAATTTAAATCATCATCCACAGGTTTGTCCCTATTTTTTCTCTTAAGCTCATTAAAATTTTGCGTCTTGAGTCTTTTGACTTTTGAAGTCTAACAACAATTGTTATATTAGATACGGTATGAGTAGTTCTTGTTAAATTCAAATATGTGGAGTTTACAAAACACATTCAGGTTAATATGATAATTTTTCTAAACCTTGATCTTGATTGAGCAGGTTACAAGTTTATTGTTGATTCAGTAACGGGGAAGCAACGACTGCTTTGATGTCAACTATTGTGTTGGGGAATCGTTATTCGATGTTTCAGGTCCTAATAAAACTTGGAGGGTGAGCAGACTGGGTGGTGTTCGAGGACATTTAGTATTACTTGATATGATGTTCATCAACAATCAAGCTAGATGGTTAGGTAGTCCTAACAAACACAGCAGAATTAGCAATACTGGTGTGGAACTAAAGGCAATCTTTAAAGGTTTAAAGAAAAGTGGATGTTACGCAATAATTCATCATAATATAAATATTAATATTTATATATTATGAGTAATTGTAAAAACCTACAATTGTTTTTTTCAACGGCTAATTGTCTCCCCCATTTTCCCCCCTATTTTTGCATCCCGTTTTAAATACAATCCATTAAACGCCTCCAACTAGGTTTGAACCTGGGTTATTTCTCCAAACACCATTTGGTGTTACGATTTGGCTATCACCCAAGTGACACCAAAAACCTACAATTAATGCATGAGTAAGAAGAGGGGGCACCTTTAATTTTCATTCAAAACCATTTTTGACCGTAGCTACCTAAACGGTCAAAAATTTAATTTTGGTAACCGCTCAAAAAAATGGCTATATATACACACACACACCACCGAGGGGTAATTCTCACTCTAAACCCACGATTAACACACACACGCACACACACTTCAACAACCAAGTCGGTGTCAACGATCGCACCATTGAAAGCCTCCAATGCAAGGGGACCGATATCAACAATAAATGTGATCGATGGAGCACCATCTATGCAAACAACCTTGAGGGAGCACTCAGGCATTGAGGAGGAGTTGGCTATTAAGTTTACGCATGTTGACTATGCAGCTCGATACCGCAACAAGTTTAAGTTTTTAATATTTTGTATTTTAATGATATTTTAATATTAATATAATTATGTTTAAGTTTATTATTTTATTTAATTATGTGTTTAATTTATGTTTTAATATATGTGCTTTACTAATTGAAAACATTAAAATAAATGAAAGTTATAAAATCAAACGGTTTTCAAACTGTGTTGTAATACACAAGTTACAGTCACAGACCCACTACCAACACTACTGTCGGCACTGTTGTTGTGCTGGTAGTAGGGTTACCGTGAGGTACCCGTTCAATCCAGTGGAACATGTTGGATCGACACAATCCAACATATCCAGCCCATGTGTTATAACGTATGTGTAGAACTTATATCATAGATAAACCAAGCTGATGCTACAAATAAGGAAACGAACGTACGTAATGTACATTATATCATGAGATGATTGATATATTAACATCAAGCGATTACCACGTAAATAGATGCCACCGCTGCATCGCGCGGGTTTCCTACTAGTATATAAATATATATATGATCTGATAACCTCTAGTCATCCATGATATAGGAATATCTTTTCTAGTGACAACATTGACATATGTTCGATCTTGTGTGATAATTATCATGAGTAGTTGTGATAATAATATTCACCATACTGTTATAGTACGTGTTATTTGATGACAAACATGTGTTGTTGTGTAATGTTAAATACAGGTACCTACCTAGTGTCGGTCACACATTCAACATAGCGTTCGGACTCATGTGCCTTCCCGCTGAAGCTAGTACGCAACGATTTCGATTCCTATCCGGATTCTTCCCCGCTCTCCTCGATCATGAATGACAAGGGAAATCTCTATCAACTACGGGAAATGAAGAGGGGCACTGAACGATGGCTTGGATTTGTGTTCTAGATAGTGTTCCATGATTTTTTTGGTGTTATTCCCATAGAACATATTGAGAATTGCTTGGGTTCAGATTGGAATTGTGTAATTTCCCACTTAGACGTTATCACGTGTAGTGTTGTTTGTTCATGTGTGGTAATCGGGTATCCGGTTGCTCTCTGTTGAACCCGTGATTGGCTTGAATGCTCAACGCCAATTGTCTTGTATATTCGGGGTGTTGTATGCATAAACGGATAATCTATTGCATTTCTGCAATACTCAGGCTCTACTAGACCTGGGGGTATAATGTGTGCAAAAGTTCCTAATTATGCACATGAAATGACCGGAATAAGACCTGGATCATTGACTTGTGTCACATCAGGTCAGGTTAAAGATAGGTAAATGAATTTACCTATCAACTTTTGACAAGCTGTTATATTCTCTAGAATAGTTTCAGACCTGGTTTTATTTGAAAAAAGACAATACTTTCATTGAGATAACAAATTCCTACATCAGAATACAAGACTTCTATTCCTAAGAAATACTTTAATTTTCCAAATATATTTTATTTAAAAATTGTAAATTAAAAAAGATTTAACAATTTTGATTTCATATTCACTATTCCCAGTGACAATAATATCATCCACATAAACTAGAAGAACAAGGAACATATTTCATTGAGATTTCACAAATAATGAATGATGACAAACACTTTGCACAAAACCAATATTTGTCAAACAGTAGTTAGTTTCTCATTCCATTTTTTGGGAGCATATTTAAGGCCATATAAGGATTTAACTAACTTACAAACTTTTGATTCATTTTTAGAATAATAACCTTCATGTAAGGTCATATAGACATTCTCAGTCACAGAACCATATAAGAAAGTATTATTGATGTCAAGTTGAAACAAAGACCAATTTTTTTGCACTGCCAAACTTATGACACACCTAACTATGACCATTTTCACAAAAGGAGAAATTTTTTCTCCAAAATCTAATCCTTCTCTCTGATTATACCTTTGGCTACAAGTCTAGCTTTGTATCTCTCAATCTCACCATTATACTTATATTCAATTTTATATACCCACTTACATCCTGAATGTTTTCTATCCTTAGGCAAATATGTTAACACCCAAGTATTATTCCTATGAAGGGCTTCCATTTCACTATTCATAGCGTCAATCCATATAGGATCTTTTGAGGCTTCAAAATAACTAGTAGGTTCAATAGTTTATTCAAACTAGACACATGACACATGTTTTCAAAAGACAATTTAGAGTAATGTACTACTCTTTCAAAACCATACATGACTTTGCCTTCAACAACAAAATCATCAAATTTTTTTAGCAAGCCAATAGTTCTAAAGGACCTCCTAGAACTCTTAGTTCTAGTTCCCTTAGGAGTATTATGCTCGTCAAGTGAACTCTTACTTCTAGGAAAGTCAATCCCTCTACAACTTGGACTACTAGGCTGCTAATCACAGGATTGACTGAGATCTGTCCCTCTAGCAGCTCAAGGAGATTCTGCAAAACCCTTCCTAGCCGGAAACACGGGACGTAACGTTGAAAGGTTTTCAAGAACAATATTTGAGCAAACACATAAAAAACAGCAAGTGAAATTGATACCAAATGTTTAATGTCTTACGAAACGAGAGAAAATTTGTATTGGAATTAGGGTGGAATACTCATAGAAACACACATAATGTTTTAAATTCGATTAAATCCCCACAAAACTTGGTTTAAAAAAGGTGCGTGCCCAAACGGTTCTCAAGACCCATAGTGTGCAAATCAATTACCTGAAAACATGTATAAAAGATTTGTCAGCATAAAGCTGGTGAGTTCACAGGTTTGAATGTACGTAAAGTAGTGTTAGTGAAATTCGTGTTTGACCAATAAAAAATAGCTAAGCCAATGTAAGATTCGTAGAAAACTAGCACTCCCTTGTTTGTAGAAGGTTAGCACAACTAACTGGGAGTGGGGGTGTCAACCCCAATAGAACTATTAAAGTGTTCCATGGCTAACTGTTTAGCTAACGGTTACGGTGTAATGTTTGTATGAGCACTATTGAGATATCATGAACCGATTGTCTCATGTTTCATATGGTAGTCATGATAGAATTCACTCCAAACAATTTGTAAGTTGAATAATGTAGCATGTTTTTCCCTAAAATATGAAAACAGTAAAAAGGCATGTATGGGTTTAGCAATCTTTATAATCTAAAGAGAGAGGTAGGGGTTGAATTATTATAGTAGTCAACTTTATCTTGGGTTAGGTGATTGTTTAAAGTTTACTACTAATTGGGTGAAATCCTTGGACTCATGTTTGTGCATAGGTGGCTGATTTTTTTGAGTTGGTGAGAGTGATTGTTTTGGGTGGGAAAAAAGGATGGTTAATCTAGGTTAGTTAATATGCATTGGAAGGAGTGTTAGCATAAAGGTTGTTTCTATTTTCTATAACTCTACTCTTATAAGGCATTTCTTATTTTTGCTAACAAAAAAGTAGTATGTAACGGTGTTGTTAATGGTTACCAAGAAAACAAACAACACAACTTTAAACATACATGCTGTCAGTCATACACATGCATGAAGAATGATATGGGAAGTTTTTTATATTGATTTAAATAACCACCATTAGTGTATGTGTAATTAGTGTATGTGTAGTGGTGGGGGTGTTACGGGGGGTTATGGGTATTAAAATATTAAAAAGTAATCGAAGAGGGGTTATGGGGGGTCATGAAAAAAGAGGGTGTAGTGGGAAGGGGGGTTATGGGGCTTTATACATGATTGGGTAATCATTGGTTAAATTATTATTTTCTTATTTAAATAATAATATTAAATAGTTTAAATATTCCATTAAATATATAAATATTACAAATACTAAAAAAAATTACAAATACTTAAAAAAACTACAAATATTTAAAAAAACTAGTCATCGTCGTCGTCTTCTTCTTCATTTTCTCCTTCTTCTTCTTCTTCTCCTCCTCCTCCTCCTTCTCCTCCTTCTTCTTCTTCTTCTTGGTTTTGATGAATCGGGCGAATCGCCCATGCTTCCTCAACCAAATCCGCCTTCAACGCGTTATGTATATCCTTGGAACACAACATGGAACTGTTTTGGAATCTCTCCTCCTGTGTCGCTTGCGTCCCTTGAACATCTTCTTCTGCTACATAGTTTGGGCATATTGCCTTTCCTTCGTCTTCAAGTATCATATTATGCATTATGATACAAGCATACATCACCATTCTAATCCTTTCTTTTTCCCACATACGACAAGAATTTCTAACAAAATGCCATCGTGATTGAAGAACGCCAAAACACCTCTCGACGTCCTTTCTTGCAGACTCATGAACTCTTTTAAAATGTTGCCTTTTTTGATCTTGTGTCTGATTAAACGTTTTGACGAGCATTGAATACTCCGGATCTATACCATCCGCCAAGTAGTATCCATGCCCGTAGTAATTATTATTTGCATAAAACCCAGCTTTCTGTATTGTTATGCCAATGTAAGACTTTAGCAATGGCGAAAACTGAAAAGTATTTATGTCGTTCATACACCCGGCGAGACCAAAGAAGGCCGACCAAACCCACAGGTCTTGTGAGGCAACTGCTTGTAAAACCAACGTTGGTCCCTTTTGTTCACCGCGTGTATGTTGACCTTGCCATGCGGTTGGACAAGCATACCATCGCCATTGACGACAATCTATACTACCAATCATACCGGGTAATCCATGTCTTTCTAAATGCGCTTCGTATAGTTGTTGAAGGTCGCTCCATGTCGGGTTTCTCAAGTATCGTTTTCCATATAATTAGCATATACCTAAAAAAATCAAATATATATATATATATATATATATATATATATATATATATATATATATAATGTAACTACTAAAGTATCAAAAAAAATATATGTATATTTGTAAATACCGTGGCAGAAATACTCCAAGGTATCGCGTGTGGTTTTCTCCGCTATCTTCAAATACTCGTCATTGATATCGTATGTGTTCCCGTAGGCGAGTACACGTATTGCGGAAGTGACCTTTTGAATTGCGGTGAATCCTAAACACCCTCTAGCGTCGGGTTTTTGCTTAAAGTAGTCATAGGCGGACTCTAAATCTTCGGTGATGCGCAAAAATAAGTTTTTACGCATCCAAAATCTTTGTCTAAACAAATCAGGGCCGTAACCGGATTGGCATTGAAATAGTCATTCACCAAACGCTCATTGGCGGCTACATGGTCTCGCTCTATATATTGCCTAGACAATATCGGCCGTGGGGCGGAAGTACTTATATGTTGCATCGTGCTAGACGCTAGTTGAACCGCACTCGTAACGGCTTCGTCCTCTTCCGCGCCGTCATCGTGAAAAAACCGATTATATAGATCGACAAACGAGTCATCGGATGGAGGGGACGACATTTTGGTGATTTATTTTTGTGTTGAAGTTGGATTGAGGGTTGAAGGAGGTATGTGTGTAGTGTATGTTTGTGTATTGTATGTGTGGTATGATATGTGTGTAGTGTATGTTTATATATAGATTGAATTTTTTTTTTTTATAATCCGACCGTTCTTCAACGGTCAAATTGCACAATCACCAACATATAACACTCGTTATAGCTAAAACGCTTTGGCTTCATAACGCCCTATAGCGCCCGGGGGCGGTGTGCCCGGGCGCTATAGGCTTCATAACGCCCCACAACGAGCACCACTACACACAACCTTACATACATGCATTAATGAATACAAACAATTTTATAATTTGTATTGTTTCAATATAGTTATATATATATATATATATATATCAATGTGCATAGTTAATATATGTACATGTTTGCATGTGTGTGTATATATATATATCTACGGGTAGGCGTTGGCTCAAATAAGTATATATAGGCACTAGCTTTTATCCCGGGAGCATCCCGCGTTGAAATATCTAATATGGCATAATAAAATATCTAATATGACAACATAATTAACGACTTGCCAATACATGATTAATGGATATTATTATTATTATTATTATTATTATTATTATTATTATTATTATTATTATTATTTATTTTGAACAAATCTCTGCCATAAGTTATCATATTCAAATATAAAAAACCCTAAGTAGTGATTTATTAGTAGAGTAAAATATATTTGAAAACAAAACCCCACAAAAAATAGTTGTATTTTTCTCCTTTTTTTATATAGCACTATGGTACTCGTTGGAAAGATAATAAAACATTCGTTAATTCGGTGTAATTTTTTTCTTTAAAAAATATCGTATATAAAAGATATTAACGTTTAAAAGTTATGGAAGGAAACATGAGAGAAAATTTAATTTTGTTTTTAAATTCTTTTCTTTTCCTAAATTAACTCAATGGCTTTTGTCTTTTAATTGGTTCACATAGGTGATACATGAGATCCTACATGGCACTCTCAAGGGAGAGAATGGCCTATTTGAGTGCCATGTAGGATATAAGCCTTTGAAATATTAATATACTAGGTGAGATCCCATGTGGAAACACACGGGAGGATCAAACCCTACTTTAAGCCCAACCAATAGACTGCTTGCACTTAGCCAATGACGCGTCGGCAGACCAAACCTCTGTTTCAAAACGTCGGTTTATATTGACACATCAACAGACTAAAGCCTTAGTTAATAATAATACTAAGTCAACAGATCGTTTGTAATTTAACTGTTTGTAATTGAACGTCTGATTCAAACAGTTGTTAGTTTAACGGTTTCTTTCAAAACAGTTGTTCCATCAAACAGATCTTAGTAACAATGGCTTCACATACATTTTTAATGATTTTTTTGATAAATATCAATTATTTGTTCAGTTTAACAATTGACTATTGATATATTGTAATTGGTATTCTGCTTTAATAGTAGGCTATTGATATATTCTAATCGATATTTTTCATCATACAAGAATAAAAAAATAAATATAAAAGACATAATATATAAAATAAAATTTTCATTATAATTATAAACGTAAAAATATAAAATACATTTAAATGACTATTCTGTGGTATTCAACACATCCTTTAGTCCCTTGTTCTTCTCTTTAACAAAGTTTCTGTAGGACACACATATTTTTTGTATGTCCTCACGAAACTTTTCGTTTGACCTTATGTTTTCCAAGAGAAATGAAGAGGCATTCCATCTTTCCCTTGATACATCGGTAGCAATGACTTGATTCAATATCAGATTGGTCTTCCATATGTGATGTTCCAACAGCCGTGTAGCACTTTCAATAACTTGTAGAATCTCAAATTCTTCATCTTCTTTAAAACAATCTAAAACGATTTATTGAACATCTGCCATTTTAGACCACTGGCTGCTGCTGCTGGAATCCATGTTGCTTGTATTTTTAGAAGATTGATAAACCTATGCAGATGTAGAAAATACGTTTGAATAGTGTGCTATACAAAGAAATGAAAATCCAGTTCTATAGTAAAAAATATACATTAACTATAATGAATCTATTAACTGCAGTGAATTAACTATCATGAATTTATTAATTACAATTAAGTTTTATTAATCTTGGATACACACAGTACTAACTCGTTTATTTTTCCACTAAGAAAACTTTTCAAATTCTTTTATTTTTATTTTTTAAATAGACATTTCAAGATAAAAACAAATACGTACTACTATTTAACAACATTTGTAGAAATATGAAAATCAGATATTTAGATCTTTTATATTTTAAATCATGCTTAAATACGTAGTACTGTCAATAAAAAATATATTAATCTTAATTTGATTAAAAAGTTCTCTTTTATAGGATGTGTGTGTGAATGAAAGAATACACTAACTATTCTTAAATTTGATTTTCAACTTTATCGTTGGATTTAAAGTAAAAATAAAGTTTCTAGTTACTTTTTGTACTTTTTATATATTTTTAACTAGATTATACCCCGGGAGCGTCCCGGGTTGAGAAATTTAATATGATACATCAATTTTACGTATGAAATAGACTGATATATAACTCTAATATTAATATATAACCTAAAAAAAATTAACAATGTAAACTCCAATGCTAACACCTAACCTAAAAGAATGTAGACCTTTAATGTAACTTGAATATTAACACCTATCCTAAAGACTAAACAGATGTACAAGTTTAACATACTAATATTGATACCTAACTTAAAACAACGTATAACTCTATTAACCTATTCGGCTCTGGTTGAAAAAAAATTCATATTTACTGATTTAAACATAATTAGTGACTTGTCTATATATGATTAATGATTTACCTGAACGCTTTTTGTTTTTTTTCTTGTAAGAACAAAACCCACAAAAAAATTTCTCCGTTTTTTATATAGCACTATGGTACTCGTTGGAAAGATAATAAAACGCTCGTTAATTTGGTGAAATTTTTTTCTTTAAAAAATCCAGTATATTAAAGATATTAACGTTTAAAAATTATGGGAGGAAACATGAGGGTGAAAAATCCAATTTTGTTTTTAAATTATTTTTTTCCTAAAATATCTCAATGCCACATAGGATGACACATGGCACACTCAAAGAAGAGAATGCATCTTTGAGTGACATGTCATTAAAATGGCTTTGGTTTATTATATGTATAGATAGAAAGAAAGACACTTGCAACAAATAATAATAATAAAATAATATATTAATAAAGTAACTTCAAAACCGTAATCACTATTTTTGGGCCTTTTTAAAAAATTTGTTGAGTTTACAACCCTTGCGGAAAAAAAATTCTTTCCGTGTTAAATAGCGGAATGTTTAATAAAACAGTCGATCTATCGTTAAAACAAAAACTGTATTTTGTAACGTCTGTTCATTTCACAACATCAGATAATCATATACTGAGACAATATATCTTTTGTATGCTAACCATTGACGCGTCGGCAGATCAAACGTCTGTTTCGAAACGTCGGTTTATATTGACACATCAACAGACCAAAGCAAGCCGTCAGTATAGAATATTTTTTTAAACACTGTTTAAAAGACTGTTGATTAAAAGAAAAATCGTATTTGGTAACTTCTTTAAAAGCCCACCGTCTATATAGCAGAATTATTAAAATAGTCTATTTAAAACACTGCTTGTCACAACAGATGTAAATTCAAGTGTTTGGTTCAAGCAGTTGTTGGCTTAAACAGTTGCTACTAACAACTATAATGCATTTAAATTTATAATGTTTGTTTAATAAAACTCAACCATCTGTTCATTTTAACATCAGACGGTTTTATTATACACAATTTGTATCTAGAGCAATAATATTATACACATTTCAATACTTAATCTGTGCTTAACAATTGATGAAATCTTTTTCTCCTCTTTAACAAAGTCTCTGCCAAACAGCTGTTATCATATTATTATAATTCAATAATTTGAGTTAAATATTTAATTTAACAAAAATAAATACAAAATGCAAGACTTATAATAAAAGAAATACAAATGTATTTAAAACACTACTTTAATGATAATAGAATTACAATATATGACTTTACAAACTAAATAAAGTTCCAAGGAAAACATAAAAAAAAAATATTTCCAACAACAAAATCATAGAGAATGTTACTTCTTGTCAGCATCATCGGAATATATTGAAATGTCATCCAGTTCTAAAAGCCCTAACGACTAAAGGGATCATCTCTTTGTTAGTCACCACCAAAAGGAAATATGACTAACACTTATCCGGAGATCAAGAAGATTCATGCAAATATTCATCAAGATATTTCGCAATTTAAAATACAAGATCCAGGATAATAAATCTAAAAGCCAAGATGATTGACGATAAGGAACCGGTGCAACATATATAATAAAATAATAATGGATTGATGTTTTTCCTTTGATTGTACGAATCATCGAAAAACATCAATTGTGACACTTCCATAATTTTTGCCAATTTGGGAAAGGGCTAAAGCAAACAGGTTTCCGGATGTTTTCGGATGTTTTTGAAGCGTTTTGGGGAAAAACATTCTGCCAGGGTCGAACCTGGGCCCCTTCGACCAGTCGTGGGGTCAAAGGTGGAATCCCAGGGACGAACCTGGACAATGTTGGTCAAATCTGTTTCAATGGGTCGAACATGGCTTTAAATGGGTCGAACGTATCTCAAAAGGGTCGAATGTGGTAAAAGGGGCGAAGGTGGAAGCGAAACTCCTGGTTCGACCCTATGGAATCAAAAATGAGTTTTTTGATGCAAACTAAGTGTTTTATGCTTGAACCTTGTGTGTAATCTATGTATACTTGATTAGCTAGGGTAATGAGTCACCAACGGGATGTCGGGTCGGTCTAGTGTGTCGGTTAAACATTCAAAACCCGTTTTAAAACATAGTTAGTCACGATCTGGACAATCAGGGACTAGATAACCTTATGGTTATATTTAGTCGGAACACTTATGTGAACATTTTGATAGATCTCCGGTAGTTGGGATTATCAAAGGCTTGGCTTTCTTATATTACTGAAGAACACAACCTAAGGTGAGTTCACGGCCCCACTTTTACTGCTTTAACTTTTGGGGGAGAAAACATGCGCTAAAATTATTTTGGTAACATATGTCATACTATGGTTTTAACTTTGCATTGCTATACGATCTTTGAAAGACCCGGGGAAAACCATGAATGTGCGGGGATGCACAACCGGGGAAATGTGGATAGATCTATTGGGCGTGACCTGCCCCAATCGACGGCTTGGAGGGCCGGGCGGGTGCATATTGTCTCGAAGTAGTAACATTGGTATCATGCTGAACATTTCGGGCTGAACATTGCTAAACGTGTCTAGTAATGGTTTTCCAATCGTAGTAGTAACAAAACATACGCCTAGCTAGCGTACTTGGTGACATTGATATAGTATGGGCATGGTAACACTTTGGTAACACTGTGGTAGCATTTTGGTAACATTTGGTAACATATTGAACAAACCTGTGAACTCACCAGCATTATATATGTTGATGTCTCTTTTGTCATGTTTTCTCAGGTCGCTAAGGTAGCATCGGTTGGACTAGGTGCACGGGTCTGCATTGGCGTCTAGGCTTAGTTGCACGTTTTGAAATAAGTGTCTTGAATATTTTGGAACACTGTTTTGTAGCTGATTAAATTCTTTAAATGCTTCCGCTTATGAAATCTATGTTTTTTGAGTTTACGTAATTCATATAGTGTTGTTTATTGTGACCGTTGACTTGGATCCTGGTTTGTCATGCGCCTCGCGGTAAAACCCCTCAGTGGAAATTTGAGGGTGAGACATCAATTCCCCTTTTCTTCTTAACAAATTGAAAATAGGAACTGGAGGTATATATGTAATAATAAATTAATATTTTCCTTTGATTTGAAGAATAATTGGAAAACAACAATTCTAAGATGTTTACTAACAAACAGTTGGTAATCTACTTTCCTTTGATTAGAAGAATCTTTTGAAAAATTCGTGGAAACAAATTTAAAAGTAATATCATAATGCATATTGAATGGAGAGATGTAAAGTGACAATACTGAAGATGAATATTGAGAACTTATCCCCCTTTTATAGGATGAAATATAACTACTATTTGCGGCAATTACATATATCCCCCTCCAAATTTCATAAATTACATATATACCCAAGTAAAAATTTTATTTACATATTTCCACTTCTCAAACTTCATAAATTACATATATATACTCAAGTCAAAATTTTATTTTACATATTTCCCATTGCCAAAAACTAAAAATATTAAATATACCCATTCTATTATTAAGCACCTCATATCATTACATATTAGGATGAATTTAATGATATGAGGGCTTATAATGATTATCTAAGAGTGTTTGAACACTCGTTTTTGGTGAAATCAAGCAGTAGAATGCATAGAAACATTTTGCTTGTTACATGTTCTTAGTGTTCACAACTTACTAAATTGGAAAGATCGTATGGGATATAAGTTGTAGGATGCTACGAATGTGTTGTATCACTTCTCGTGAATATAGTTTAGTAAAAGAATTTGGGTACAATAGTTATTTTCGAATGTATTTTTAATAGACTGGGTATATATGTAATTTATGAAATTTTGTAGGGGGATATATGTAATTTAAATTTTGGGTTGGGTATATATGTAATTATAGTTGAAAATAGGGGGATACATGTAATTAATCTTGATATTCCCAAATGATCTTGTTTAAGCCTTGAATTGATATAAATATAGAGACGGGTGAATTTGAGCCAAGAACAAACAACTAATATAAGAAAGATAGATAGATAGATATTGGATTGAACAAAGAGAACTTTCATTGAATGTAATAAACAAATAACAAGATAATCACCCACCCCGGGTGAGCTCCCCCAGGGTGGTGGCTCCAAATGCACACCCTTTCTATAGTGTCTAGTGTCCTATTTATAGATCCTGAGCCTTGTCCTCCAAGCAAGCCGCCACTTGCTTGGAAAACTACTAAAATCGTTACAATATAAAGTTGCTAAACATATTCAATGCTAATCCTAAAGTCGCTCGATAACACACTTCACAAAGGCACCGTCTATCTTCATCAAGGTCGTTTGTAATTGATAACATCATTCTCTAATTTGACCCAACAATATTCCCCCGAGAATGATGCTATCAATTCTTCATATGATCCTCAAAAGTATATCTGACACTGTCTTCGAATCATCACAAATCGGCTAAACACCCAAAATCTTTCATTGTTGTTTTCCCCCGCAAATATAGACCCTCCTAATTAATTCGAGACTAAAACTCAATCAGCAACTTCCACTCCGTGTAAGCTTTACGCTCGATTGATCATCTCTACTATAATTGGCATGAGATAAAGGTTCAAACCTCCGAATGATTGAAGTAGTGTAAACAGCTTCATAGTCTAAATGCTCAACTTTGTCAGAATAAGTACGCACCTTGCGTACATCCCAGATGATCAGAAGGTTGCGTGTTCGTTTTGCGTCAGATTCACCAGGCTTTAAATGCGAGCACTTGGCTGAGTACTTAACTAAGTGCTCAGCCCACTGTGTGAGCACTTGGCTGAGTACTTGCCTGAGTGCTCAGCCCACTGTGTGAGCACTTGGCTGAGCACTTGACTAAGTGCTCAGCCCACTGTGTGTGCACTTGGCTGAGTACTTGACTAAGTGCTCACCCCACTGTGTGCGCACTTGGCTGATTACTTGACTAAGTGCTCAGGGATGACACACACAAGTATGCAGCAGCCGTACAGCTCTGCTTGAATAGGACAATCATTGCACAACTCCGAAAAAGAATAATCATGATATAATCATTGTAAACCCTAGGAATCATACATGCTCATCAGCCGCCATCTGATTTCTTCAAAAATTTTCATCAAAATTATCAAGTTAACCAACACCATATTATTACTTCTTCTTCATTTGTGCAGCAGCATCATCTTCCTTCTGTGTTGGCTACCTTTGTGTTTCTAGAGTTTCACCTAATTAAATCAGGTAAATGTCTCTAGATCTCATTTGGCACATGGAGGAGCAACAACAGAATGTTGCAGGTGTGTCAAATTGTTACGCATTGTTCTTCATGAACAAGTACTCAACATTCAAGCATAAGTGTGCAGTATTGAAGTGATAAGCATAAGTGCGCAAAATTCAACCACACATGAACTGAAAATTCATTTAAACACCATATTCAGCAACTGTTTTACGTCTTCGGCGGGTTTTGGATGAAGATCCAATCAAAACAAGCCTCAATCAAGCCAACCGTGGCTCTGATACCAATTGATATTCCCAAATGATCTTGTTTAAGCCTTGAATTGATATAATTATAGAGACGGGTGAATTTAAGCCAAGAACAAACAACTAATATAAGAAAGATAGATAGATATTGGATTGAACAAAGAGAACTTTCATTGAATGTAATAAACAAATAACAAGATAATCACCCACCCCGGGTGAGCTCCCCCAGGGTGGTGGCTCCAAATGCACACCCTTTCTATGGTGTCTAGTGTCCTATTTATAGATCCTGAGCCTTGTCCTCCAAGCAAGCCGCCACTTGCTTGGAAAACTACTAAAATCGTTACAATATAAAGTTGCTAAACATATTCAATGCTAATCCTAAAGTCGCTCGATAACACACTTCACAAAGGCACCGTCTATCTTCATCAAGGTCGTTTGTAATTGATAACATCATTCTCTAATTTGACCCAACAAATCTTTTCAAATTTAATAGTTGGATTTCAAGTAAATATAACCTTGAAAATTAGTTTTTGAAATTTAACTTTTGCATAAGTAGATTTATTCACCGTTGTACCCTATAAAAATGTTACTGATGATGTCCTCAACTTTTTAACTTGTAATAAATATTTAACAAAATAATTATAAATTTAAATTACATCAGTCCTTTCAAATTCATAATTACAAAACAGTCAACCTACCCCTAAAGGTCATTAACGAGCACTGTACAAAACGAACGATCTAAAAAATTAAATGGAAAGATACTATAAATTTAAAAATTAATATTTTACATTAATTAAAAAATTTGTAGTCCCGAAATACTAGATCTTGTTGAATGCAATAGATTGTTATCACTTAGAAACACCTATTAGTTAGGTGTTTCAAGTGATTAATCCATGAAACAAAGAAAACTAGATGAATATTGAAAGACCCGACACACACAATGAATAACATGATGATTCCATATCTGATTTGAAGATGAATAACCTTGGAATACTAATAAGTACGCACCTATGCAAAGTGTGCTACAAAGATAAACTCCAAAACCCTAACCCCAATCCTGCACACATATCAGCTTTATATAGGCAGCTGATTGGGCCTGCGCACTTAAGCTTAAGTGCGCAGAGCCCGTGCACATAAGTGCGCAGATTAGGGTTAGTTCATCAAAACTATGCTATAATTACATTCTAGGTCCTTTAACTTTAAAGCTATACAATAATCATTCAAAAGCCTCTATTCTGGTAACTGTGGTCTCAATATAACCCAACAATACTCCCCCTAGACCACAGCTACCAGTCTTCAATCTTCAGTCAACCTCCACATCGCTTTCCTCCCCCTCAACCTGTGCAGGAGGGTCTTGTAAGTACAGTGTGACTGGATCTACTTCAGCTGCTGGAGAAGTTTGGATAGATTCTGTTGTAGTTCCTTCAGGATTAGCCACTGATGCAGTATCTTCTGGAGGTACCTCTGAAGCAGCAGTTTCTATAGCAGCAACAGCTTCAGTTTCTGTAGCAGCATCAGCAGCAGCAGCAGCAGCTTGCGCAGCCTTTTCTCTGTCCTCCTTTTCTTTGTCTGCTGCGTTTATCCTGTTAACTATATCCAGCAGCTCACTCTTCAGTTTCAAAGCCCTATCCACTGCCCTTCTAAACAGCACGGCTTCTTCAAACAATGTGTTTCCGGCACCAACATTGATCTGATTTGCAAATAGCATATTCAGATCTGACAAGTTTAGTGCGAACACATCAACCGGATCCAAAATCCTCAACACCTCTGAATCGTTTTCCAGCTTGATGACCGCTTCACCAGTGTTGCTGTCATAGAACCATTTCTTGAAGTTCCTTAGCATCACTGGAAGCTCGGGTCTGATCGGAACTCGTGTGACGACCTGAGGAGGGTCTATCACATAAGTTATCATTCCTTTTCCCGTTGCTGGATCGATTCTAGTCTTTGATATTCTTCTTCTGGGCTTTTGCGGCTTAAAGATCTGGAAGTCACTCTCACACTCTTTCCTGATAAAGTTTTCAACCATGCCAGCCTGTGAGTCAAGTGAGGGATTAAGGAATGGGGCCCTGCTAAGCTCCCTGATATCCCATCGGGGAAGAGATTTCAGCTCCTTCTGACCCTTGAAGTACTGGATTACCCCCCCTCTCCTTTTCACAGCATACAGTCCCTTTTCAACATCATACTTCCACGAGATAATCTTTTCCCGGTGAGCAGACCTGGTATGATGGATGTTCTGATGTAAAGCAGGAATGGTAATGGGCTTTCTTGGGAACCATGCTGCTCTTTCAGGGTCCAATTTGTGCCCATCGGATGTCTCATAAATAACCTCTTGATCTGTTCCCATCTCCACAAACCGCTCTGGCATTTCATCTTCGCTAACCTCATCCACTTCACTTTCCTCAGCCGCTTTTTCTTTCTCTTTTTCTGCCTCCAGAAACTTTCCGAAATCGAAAGTTTCATCAAAAGTAGCGCTAGGAGCATCAGTTAACTTTTTCTTCAATTCCTGAAACATGTCAAACATCTCCACTTGAACCTGATGTTGAAACTTAATCAGGTATCTTTGATCCTTTATCACTTTCTCTATTTTCTTGTTCTTGCCATTGAGCTTTTTCACCTTCTGTCTTAGCTCCTGGTTATTGTGTACATCACTTTTCAGCGTGCAGATTTCCCTGGCCGCAACTTTACCTACCTCCTTCACAAGCTTCTGGTATAGTTCCTGATGCACCGGTTTTCGACGAGGTGCAGCAGGAGCTGATGAGGAAGGTTCAGCTGATCGGTGGGTAGGAGCTTTGGGGGCTGATGCGGTAGCAGTGGAAGGCCCTGGAGCTGAAGTGGCAGCAGTAGAAGGTCCTGGTTGGTTTGGTGGTTCAGGCCCAAACATCTGTTCTAAGATCGCTTCTCCCTCAATATCTTCTTGAGTCATAACACGTGGAATCTCAGATTCGGGCAGCTGATCTCTTCTTCTTTTCTTTCTTGCTTCCCTTTCAAATTCAGCCACTGCTCGTACATTTTCAGCGGCTTCAAGCTGTTCTGCTGTCAACGTTTCTCTCCCTTCCTGCAGTAAACCAGCTGGTCTTCTCTTTATGCTTGGTCTTCATGGAGCTGGTTCAGTCGCCACCCTTTTGCCCCTTGATTTTTCTAGGGCAATCTCTTCAGCCGTCGGCTGGGCTGAAGGAGTGGGTTCAGATGATCCAGGTGCAGGAGCAGCTCTGGATTGTGGTCTGGGCCCTGCAGCATCTGATCTTCGCTTCTTGATTTTGTTGTACAGCTCCATAACAACCGGATATCGCTGGGCCACGTACATGTTTTCTAGCATTGGTTCCCAGTCCGGTGTGTTGCACTCTGTGAAGAATCTAGCCCCTCTGGTGAATATGTATTCGTCACCAACAGGCAGACCCTCATGCTGAGTGTTTATCACCATCTGAGCAAACCTCGGATACATAGCCCACTTCCCTGAACCAGCATCTGCATTCCTTATCATATAATCGAAGATCATGCCTGACAGATTGAACACTTCGTCCTTACAGATCTTAATCATAGCTGTCGCCCATTCAGCACTCAACGCATTGTATCCTCCCTTTCTGTGACATAAAGACATCAGGAATATGTGACTGATAAGTCTCCAGTCTCTAGTAAGCTGACTCTTCTTTATGTCGCCTCTCTTGTCAAATTCACCCTTATAGCCGAAAATCTTGAATTGTTGGTGAATGTCAGCTTTAGCCATGGATCTGAACGTTCCAGGTTGATCTTGCAGCTTTAGCACATTTCGAACCGTGTCCTCAGTAATGATCACAAGCTTGTTTCTGACGGTTGCCTTGATACGCTTGACCCTGGATACTGTTTCGACTCTCGCTGATCTCCAAAAGTCTTCAATGTGGGAGACATAAACTGGTTCAGCGTTCTGCACAGCAAATCCGACTTTACTGCGTCTTATCCAAGCCACGACATCTCTAAAGTTGACATCCTCAGTGTCGAGATTCATTGGTTGATTGTGCATCCCCTTAGGATCCCAGTCAAGTGCCATCTGTTTAGCCAAGAGCACGAAACGCCAATTAGATCTCGGATAATTGACTTTAGACTTAAACTTACACGGACAACGAACTTAGACCTAGATCTTATTAGTAATTTTTAGATTTTAAAATTTTAACAGTCATTGGATTAAGAATTGATGGATCGGTGTCAATGGTACGTTTGAATTTCAGTTGTTAGAATATTAAGGTCCGGTTTTAAGTTCGCAGTCCGTTCAAGTGTCTTAATAGTCAACATGAAAGATGTGTTGTTGTTTAGAGTCCAAGTGTTCAAGAGTGTCAAGTGCGCAGTCCAATTCAAGTATGCAGGTCCATTCATAGTCAAGTGCTCAGTTTAATTCAAGTACGCAGGTCCATTCATAGTCAAGTGCTCAGTTTAATTCAAGTACGCAAGTCCATTCATAGTCAAGTGCTCAATCAAGTGCGCACATACTTGACTGAGCACTTGGTTAGTACTTAAACCAAAACAAGTTCGCAGGTGAGTCCACCCGGGCATGGTAACCCCTTAGTTCACATAGTCAAGTCTGCGTACTAAGCAAGTACGCAGACACTTGAACCTTCGTTCAAGATTTCAAGTTCACAGTTATGTACGCAGCTAATTAGGGTTTCTGAGCACTTATATGACTATGAGACAAGTGCGCAGTCTCTATGAGACAAGTGCGCACTTGTTCATATGTCAAGTACGCAGATCTTCAATCATTCAAAAACCCAATAATACAACAACAACTAACTGATGCATCTTGATCCTGCTATAATACCCTGTAAATTCAATCAATAGAACATTAGAAACACGAGATCTACCTTAAACAGTAGATGAGAAATAATAACTGTGCAATGAGGTTTGATAAGGTGTGATTAAGGGTGTGATATAGGATGATGATGATGATGAACGCTGATGATGATGATTATGAACGATGATTATGATGATGATGAACTGTGATATGGGTGATTAGGGTTAAAAAAAAAATTTGGATGATAAAAACTTTTGACTGTGGTTGACCAGTATTTATATACTTGAGCTATTGGGCCTGCGCACTTGAGTTAAGTGCGCAGGGCCCAACAAGTACGCAGATACCTATACTTTGGCCCAAAGATTGAAATTAAGGCCCAAATCCTTTAGATAAAGGGGGTTTTACCAAATCTTACCTTCTGCATTCAAGATCATACTAACCATACCTGCCGGAACCCGTTTCAACTTCCCGTTGGATAGCTGCAGCCTAAGAACAATTGTCGGTATGCTTGTCCACTTAAATCCATGCCTTTTCTCTTTCAACATGTGTTTGGTGATACTGTTTATCATGTTTTTCGGTAATATTGACGAAAATTTTATGGACCCCACATTGTGCTAGGTATTGGCCTACCGATCCTCAAGGTTTATTGAAATATAATGATGAGAGCTTCAGGTCTATGTTACCATAAGCAGAGAAGATGATCATTATCTTGATCAGATGATGAGAGCTTCAGGTCTATGTTACCATAAGCAGAGAAGATGATCATCTGATCGTTTGGTGAGCTATCTATGTATGTTTGCATGTCACTAACATTGCGTGTCTTTTCTGCTCAGTTTCAAAAATTTTGTTTTTCTTAGCCCCGCATTGGTAGCTTGCACTCTTAGGTGTCTTTTGATTTGCTTATGCACAAAATTTTCTGTGTCTTTTAATTTCTCAACCTATGTATGACCGGACTCAGCTTGTGCAGACCTAAAGCACAGTGGGAATCCAGCTTTCCGTGTAGATCTTCATTGTTAATCACCTAGTGGCAGTTTACTTGATTTCAGGCTGAATCTACCGACACATCGTTGCTTGAGGCCACAACATCCTCTGGGTCCTATTCACATGCTGACGAGATATAATTAGTTCCTATCATTTCCTGAATTAATTTTGCAATAAGAATAGACCGGTTCACTTTCTCCCCCAAAAATCTTGTTTTAAAGAAAAAGAAGATTTTTCTTTTATAAAATATACAAATTTTTTTTTTTTTTTCAAAGTTGATCATCTCAAGCCATGAAACCAACTGATGAAACCGGGTTTTATCAAAGGCTTTTGTAAAGATATCTGCTTTTTGATCAGCAGTATCGATAGGCAACACCTGTATGTACCCTTTGTCGTGTGCATCACGAATTGAGTGAATCCGAATTTCAATGTGTTTGGTTTTAGAATGGTCAATTGGATTCTTCACGATGTCACGACATGCATCATTATCAATGAAAATAGGTGTATGCATGACATTCAAACCGTAGTCCAAAAGCTGATTTTGGATCCATAACACCTGACAGCAACAACTGGAAGCAGCTGTGTATTCGGCCTGAGCAGTAGAGATTGACACGGTGGTCTGCTTCTTGCTCTGCCAAGACACTAGCCGGTTACCCAGAAATTGACAGCCACCAGAGACAGATTTTCTGTCTATCCTACAACCTGCATGATCACTATCAGAGTAAGCGATTAGATCAAAGTTATCGCTCTTAGGATACCATAAACCAAGTTTAGGTGTTCCTTTGAGGTAGCGGAAGACTCTTTTTACTGCAGTCTCATGCGATTGCTTAGGATTGGACTGAAAACGCGCACAGCATCCAACTGCCCACATTATATCTGGTCTGCTAGCTGTAAGATACATCAGAGAGCCAATCATTGATCGATATGTATGAGGATTCACTGAAGGCCCCTGAAGATCTGGTACAAGTGTTGTTTGGGCTGCAAAAGGAGTATTGGACGGCTTGCAGTCGGTCATGTTGAATTTTGCCAAGATGTCTCTTGTATACTTTGCTTGATGAATTAGAATTCCGTCTTCTTTTTGCTGCACTTCCAAGCCTAAGAAAAACGATAATTCTCCCATCATGCTCATTTCAAACTGAGACTTCATGATGCTTTCAAATTCCCTGCACAAATTTTCATCAGTGGAACCAAAGATAATATCATCAACATAAATCTGAACAAGGATAGAGTGTTTATTGACTTCTTTGGTGAATAAGGTCATGTCGATCTTCCCCCTTGTATACCCATTCTGCAGCAAGTATGACGATAAGGTCTCATACCAAGCTCGTGGAGCTTGATGAAGTCCGTAGAGAGCCTTATCCAGTTTGTAATACTTATTGGGATGATGGGGATCTTCAAAACCTGGGGGTTGACACACATAGACTTCTTCTTTGATCTTCCCGTACAGAAATGCACTTTTCACATCCATCTGAAAGACTTTGAAGTTCTTGTATGAGGCGTAAGCCAGGAAGATACGAATGGCTTCAAGTCTAGCAACTGGAGCGAACACTTCCTCATAATCAATGTCCTCCTGTTGACGAAATCCCTGAACGACTAAACGAGCCTTGTTCTTAATTACCACACCTCGTTCATCCATTTTGTTGCGAAAAACCCACCTTGTTCCAATAGGATACTTTCCTTCAGGTAAATCCACAAGCTCCCAAACCTTTAGCTTTCTAAACTGATACAGCTCATCCTGCATGGCTTCAACCCAACTTGCATCTCTGACAGCATCTTCAATGCTGAAAGGTACCGTCTGAGATAAGAAGGCTGAAAGTGCAATGTTCAGTTTGTCTGCCTGATTTCTAGTAAGAACACCCTCAGAGATTGGTCCAATGATGTTCTCCACAGGGTGATCCTTAAAAGATTTAAATCCCATGTTTGGTTCTTCTTGAATATGGGAAGGCAGATTGGAAAGATGATCTGTAGGAGTTGACGAACTGGATGGATCATTTGCAGACTGTTGTGCTGAAGATGTTTCTTCTGAAGCTGGAGTAACTTCAGGAGATGTAGTGGTTTCAACAGTTGCATCACCATTTGTGGTCTGAAGGGGAACAATTGGATCAGCTACGAGTGGAGAGAAGCGGGTGGTGAAAGGTGCTGCATCGTCTTCTGAAGAGTAAAGAGTATCTTCAAGAGGAGAAGGATTGGCTGCTTGATTTTCAGATGGTTGTTCATCTATGATGCTGAAATTGTTGAAAACAACATCCACGTCAAAGAACCAGTCAGGACCGGCTCCTGTATTGGTAGAGTTGGATTCCTGCCAATCAACATAAAAAGACTCGAGAACCATTTTGGTTCGTTTGTTGTATACTCTATAAGCTTTTTGACTCGAGGAGTATCCAACAAAGAAACACTCATCACCAACTGCATCGAACTTCATTATGTTCTCGAAATTGTTAAGCAGCGTGCATGAGCATCCAAAAGGCCTGAAGTAGTCAATCAAAGGTTTTCTTTTAAAAAGCAACTCATAACCTGTTTTCCCGCACGTCTTTACGATTAAGACTCTGTTAAGAACATAACAGGCGGTATTCACAGCTTCAGCCCAGAAAATGATCGGCAGTTTGGAGTCGATAAGCATGGTTCTGGCCGCCTCAATAAGTGTACGATTTTTCCTTTCAGCAACACCATTCTGTTGAGGAGTTCTCGTAGCATTGTACTGAAGATGAATTCCTCTATTGTTGCAGAAAGTCACGAAACTTTGATTCTTGAATTCAGTTCCGTGATCGCTTCGAATTGATCTAACTTTTGTCTTTATAATGTTTTCAATGAGAGGAACAAACAGCATCAGAATCTCAGCAACTTCACTTTTGTATTCCAGAAAGTACACCCAAGTGAATCGGGAAAAATCATCTGTTATCACCAAACAATAAGACTTTTTAGCTAGACTTTTAACACTAATAGGACCAAACAGATCCATGTGTAATAATTGAAGAGGCGAGTCTATAGAATTCACAGCTTTGGACTTATGCGATTTTTTGTGCTGTTTTCCTTTGGCACATGCTAAACATTTTTCAGAAAAGGGGAATTCCTTAGAAGGAAGACCTCTTACAAGATTTAGTTTTGAAAGCTTATTAATATTTTTGAAGTTAACATGTCCTAATCGCCTGTGCCAAAGTAGTGACTCTGACTCGGATGCTTTAGAAAGTAAGCATGTCATTTGACATTCAGACTTTGCATCCCTCATATTTATCACGTAAGTATTATTTTGTCTAGGAGCTTTAAGCATAATCATGTTGGTAGGAGGAATGAATCCTGGCTTTAGAAAGATGCACTCCATGTCATTAAATAACACTGAGATTCCTTTGTCGCAGACTTGTGATACACTCAGCAGATTGTAACACAATTCTGGAACGTAGTTCACATCTTCTAAAGTCAATGCATCAGAAATCACGTCCCCTATCCCGACTATCTTTCCACCCTTCTCATTGCCGGCAAAAGCAACAAACTCTCCATCAATGAATCGATAGTTTTTCAGGAGTTCTTTCAGTCCCGTCATGTGCCTTGATGCCCCGCTATCAACGTGCCATAGATATCTCATCAGGGCAATCAACCACTTTTGTAGTTTATTCTGAAAAATACATAAGACAAGAGAAATATACAGATAAATATATGAGACACTATGTACAAACACGACTCAGACCACACTTTAAGTAACTTTTGGAATCCAGGTCTGTTTTAGTTTTAATTTGTCGTGATTTTCCCCCGACACAAACTCTTGCCTTTTCCAATTTTTTGTGACCTTAACAAAACTTTTTATGGTTTCTTGAAGATCTTTAATTTGAACTGCAAAAGATTTTTGGTTATTGGTATCAGTTTGTGGTTTGGGTTGCAAATGACACTTTTTAACCACATGTCCTTCATTTCCACATCTAAAACATTTACAGTGTTTAGGTTTGATCTTTGAAGAAGATCTGGATGATGATGGTTGTGATGTTCTTCTTTTGTTGTTGCTTGAATTGAGGCTGTCTGTTGAACATGCTTCATCACTGTTGTTGTTGCTTGATTCTTCGTTTGTGTTGCATTCTGGCTCGCTGATGTCACTTTCTGTATCACTTTGTGATTCTTCAGAAATTGTGTTATCTGTTTCACTTTGTGATTCTTCAGAACATGACACATCTGTTGATGATGGTGTAAACTCTGGAATTTCTTCAGTAAGAAATTTCCCAAACCTGTTTCTTTTTAGTTCTGGAACAAATGGAGATGGTCTATATACATTTTCATTATCACAGAATGCATCATTAAGATCAACACAAACAGGCATAACATTTTCAACACAAACATCCGATCGTTTGATAGGATTCATCCTATCATTTGGGTCCACAACACCCTTTAAATCAAGTTTAGAGGTTAAAGTAATACAGTCATCCGGCCTAGATAAACTATTACAGTTATCCATCCTAGATAAACTATTACAGTCATCCAAATTAGTTAAGTTATTACAGTCATCCGAATTCAAAGAAATGTTTGACTTATCATGGCTCCAGATGAACCAATTCACTGTGGAGTAATTGGCACCTGGGTGACCTAACCCCATTGTTTGACCACCACAACTGTCATCATCGTCCACCTGATCCTGTTGGGTCATATCTGCACTACTTTTACTCATATTAGAGTGTGACTCAGATGTGACACATTCTTTTTCAAAAAGATCATTTTTTGGATGTGGTTTTGGAATGGGTATATATTCACTTTTGCTCAACGGTAAAAACAGAGATTTTACAATTCCCTTTTTATCCTTATACCCAATTCCATCTTTGACAAAAGATTTCCTTGAACAATCAAGGATATCAGTATGAGCATGCTTGCTTACGTTCCATTTGTCCACAACAATTTGGAGATGATTGGTTTCATTTCTAGATTTTTCTAGTTTTTCAGTTAAGTCATTTATTAAAAAATCTTTTCTGAGAACAAATTCTTTTAGAGTGTGCATTTCAACAATTGTTGCATTTAACTTTCGCTGATAGGCTAACTCATTTTCTTTCATTTCAGTATTGATTTTTCGTATGTCATCCATTTCTCGTAAAATTCTCCTATTGTGGGACAAACAGTAAGCAACGGCTGTAACACACCTTAGTGAGCACAGCTTTGATTTTATTTCGAGAGGAATACTTACCAGATCTCTCTCTTCAGCTTTCTTCTTCATGCTCTGTGATTGCTGATCGTCCTTGCTTGTGGATGTCTTTTCAGCTACAAAGGCTTCCTCAGCAGCAGTCTCCTTCCCTTTCTCCACACTCAACACGCCTTTTAAACCAGCCTTCTCCATTTCTTCTCTTTTTGGCATTTCAGCTGAGGACCCCTCCAGAGAGCTCACACCAAGAGGTGACTTTGTGCAGATCTTTGCCATCAGTGCTTTATTAACTTCAGCTTCTGCCACAGCGACTTCCTCTCCCCAATCGAAATCCTGAACCACAAGCGCCTTCTGCTGGTTAACTTCTCCTCCTTCTGTAATTGCCACCACTCTCTTTGCTGGTTTGGCTTCAACTTGATTCAGAGTTGGACATTCATACTTGAAATGTCCGAGAGTCTTGCAGTTATAACACCTGATCTTAGATTTGTCAAACCCAGCTTTCCCCATGCCGACTCTTCTACCGGTTCTATCTTGAAACCTCTTCACCCTCAAAGTGATCATGGCCATCTGCCATTTCAGATCCATTTCCTCCATATCATCTGGATCAACTTGATACATGTCCTCAGGGCTCATCATATCACTTTTTAGATCACCAGTCTTTAATGCTTCAAAGCTGGTCATGAAAGCGTTGAAAAGTTCAACGTGTTCAGTTGCCAGCTTTGTCTGTTGAGGATTGAGAGTTGACGGCTGAGGATTAGTGACACTGGGTTGAGAGTATGGGACAGCTTTTCCTGAACTTGAACTACCACCAATTGTTCCATCAGCATACACGTGAGATGAGTTTGAACCCATGTTGCCTACTGGAGTCATTAACGCTAAGTTCTTCATTGCAGTGATAGGAACTGCCTTTGGATTGGTCTGATTCATCTCTCTTTTTGTAATGTCCATCTCAAAGGACTTCAATGTGTTGATGAGATCAGCCAATGTAGATTGGGCATCAAGATATTCTTTTCTGATTAGCATGCATTGGATGCTCCATTCTTTTGGTAATGAATCCAGCAGCTTCTTGATAGAATTTCTGTTGTTCACAGGAATTCCAGCCTTCTTCATTTTTGTTAACATGCTCATAAACCTATCAATGTGCGAGCTCAGACTTTCCCCACGAATGCTACCGAACATATCATATTCTTTTTGCACCATGTCTTGCTTGTATTGGCGCATCTCTTCATTGCCTTCGTAGTATTCATTCAATGCAAACCACAGATCATGTGCCGTTCCATACTCTTCAAACATGTTGTAAACATCATTAGATAGGGCCATGGTTAGAGCACCATAAGCCTTATGATCTCTTTGAAGTAATTGTTTGTCAACATCGGTATAGGTTGTTGGATCAGGGTTGAATTCTTCTCCAGTGGCAGTGGTTCTCATGGGAATGTGTGGGCCCAACTGGATAGAGTTCCATTGGGTGAAGTCTGTCACGTAAAAGAATGACCTCATTCGGTTTTTCCATGTCCCGTAATCTTCAGCACCTTTTAACTTAGGTACTCTTGTAGTAGTTCCGGTTTCAAGGTCTTGTTGTGTGATAGGGTTAACAGTTGATTGTTTATTGTTACCAGCCATGTTTTAGATGAATTTTAGAAGCGTGGTTTAACAGATTTTAATTATCAGTCCAAAAGATTGTCCAAGTCTGTAAGTACACAGCAAGTTCGCAGTTAAGTGCGCAATTAAGTTCACACTTAAGTTCACAGCAGTCTGGATCAGTATGCAGCAACCTGTAAGAATATAAACAGCCTTGTCAAGTTGTAGTCTTAGTTAAGTGTGCAGCTTGGAAGTATACGTGTGGCTATAAGTTCGCAGATCAGTCAACATTTGGGCATTATAAGTGCTCAGTGTTTACTGATCAGCCTGCGCACTAAATTAAGTGCGCAGACTCACTTAAACTCTCGTTTAAGATTTTAAGTTCGCAGAAACCCTAGCCAAGTACTCAACACTACACCTTCAGTAAGTGCGCACAAATCCAAGATTTCTGTTTAAGTATGCAGAAACCCTAGATAAGTACTCAAGACAATGAGATGCTATAAGTGCGCAGAGATTAACTTAGATGAACAAGTGCGCAGAGATCAATTTAAATGAATAAGTGCGCAGAAACCAAATTCAGAAGCAAGTGCGCAGAAAATTTAAATTAAAGTGTGACTAGTACGCAGAAACCAAATTCACAAAGCAACAGGTGCGCAGAAACCCTAGATGCGTACAAAATGACAAGTGTGCAAAATTTAATCCAAGTACTCAAACTAAGAAACAAGTGCTCAGCTTATGAAATATGTGCGCAGGATATATGAAATAAGTGCGCAGATACGAGCTGTAACAAACATGAAATTCAGCTGAATCCTTTCCAAACCATTTTCTGATCAAAATAATATACTTTAAACATTTAGAAACACGATTTTCACAAAATTTGAAACCAAAATATGAGAAAAACACCTAAATCTTAAAGTTTACAAAGAAAATAATCTTGATAATAAAAGCTTAACAAGATGAGGGTTTTGGTATCTTAAAGTAGATACAATCTAGAGCACAATGGCTCTGATACCAAATTGTAGTCCCGAAATACTAGATCTTGTTGAATTCAATAGATTGTTATCACTTAGAAACACCTATTAGTTAGGTGTTTCAAGTGATTAATCCAAGAAACAAAGAAAACTAGATGAATATTGAAAGACCCGACACACACAATGAATAACATGATGATTCCATATCTGATTTGAAGATGAATAACCTTGGAATACTAATAAGTACGCACCTATGCAAAGTGTGCTACAAAGATAAACTCCAAAACCCTAACCCCAATCCTGCACACATATCAGCTTTATATAGGCAGCTGATTGGGCCTGCGCACTTAGGCTTAAGTGCGCAGAGCCCGTGCACATAAGTGCGCAGATTAGGGTTAGTTCACCAAAACTATGCTATAATTACATTCTAGGTCCTTTAACTTTAAAGCTATACAATAATCATTCAAAAGCCTCTATTCTGGTAACTGTGGTCTCAATATAACCCAACAAAATTAAAACTATTGTTCATAAACACTATAAAAAAAGAGAAACAAACTTACAAACTAAATAGACGAATTACTCGCCTTTTATAGAGTAAAAAAATATTAGTTTTTTCAAGCACAAAAAATAAAATATTGAAATATAATGTTATAAAGTATTTACTATTATACATTAAATTTAAACAATATATTAGTCTTTTCAAATTCAACTAGTTGTATAAAATCACGCGCGTTGCGCGTTTTACAATCGAGATTTAGATGAGGTGTTGATCAATTAATGAATTATACAATCGAGACTGCATTTTGGTTGTAAAAGTTAAAAAAAAAGAAATCTACACATAAGGTAACACATGAAATTTTGTAACGTAATTAGATAATATTATGTTATTTATATTAATAGTATATAATATAATAAAGTTTTTAATAAAATAATATGAATAAAATAATATATAGTAAAATAATAATATAGTTAATTGAATAAAATATTATTATATTTACTATTCATTTGTGACACTATTCATTTCATTTCAATTATTAATATATTGTAATTACAACGGGTGGAGAATTTATAACTTTAATAGCATAATAACTATTCAAATAAAGGAAGTAGATGGACAGTAATTAATGATAGATGTAATTTACTTTACTATTGTTAAAAACATAAAAACACTTTTTGTTCTCATTCATTCAAGATATTATATGAGTGAACCTATTACGGAATTTAATTAAAAATTTACATTTTTTTAATTATTTTTAATTATTTTTATTAAAAAACAAAACGTATTTAATGATATTTCCATGACAAACATTTTTAATATTTGTAAACTGAATATTTACATAAAGTAACTTAAGTTATTATAAGCATCTGTTTAAATAATTAGTATGAATTTTATAATTATGTTCAATGTCCTAAAAATAACTTTGCTATAGAAAGCTATTCTAAGTTCTAGTTATACAATATTTGATGACTTGTCAACGGATGTTGTCAAACAGCCGTCATCCATTGCAATTTAAAACTAACGTCTTTAAAGCAAGCTGTCAATATACAATAATTTTTAAAGTTCATTAAACAAATGTACATTCAAGTGTGTGGTTCAGAGCCAATGGTTATAGTGAACTAGGACTGCATGTAGAGTCTGGTCTATAGCTGAGTCACACACACTAGACGGTCACATACTTGAGTCAGTTTTGGGATACGTACTAACTTTGTCAGGGTGTCTTTACATCATCATCACACTTTTGTGTTACATCATCCGTTCTTACTTGGACTTTGCTTACTCTTATCTTCTTCTTCGGGAATTGAAGAAGAAGGAACTGACTAGTTGAATCTTGCACAGCAGTGTCGTGTATTGGTGTGGTTTTGCGTACTATTAAGATTTGTCCAGTATTCGGACATCTCCCCACCATGCTCCAATAGACGCACTTGCTTACACGTGTTCTTGTACACATATGCTTGTAGTAGCATGTTACTAGGTGCCAGTATTCGGTGATTTGAGTTCAAACTGGGGGAAACACTTGGAGGACCATGTAGAGCAGTTTATCATTTCGGGTGCACACGAAATCATAAACTGAAATGCATGAAAATCCTATTGGACCCTGAGTTTGGGTGGATAGTCCTGGATTGGACCTAGGTTTAACTTTTGTAACTACTAGTGGTTGACACTAGCAGTGAATTTAAATCTCTCGAATTCTGATTTGTCAGATCATGTCTGGCGCTCGTGGTGGTGGACGTCGTGGTGGTGGTCGTGGCGGCGGTGGTGGCCGTGGTAACATCAACTTGACCCAAGCTGAACTGAACAACTTGTTGCAACAACAAGTGAACATGGCCATGGCTACTTTCCAGGCGGGGCTTAATGCCATGGGTGGTGATTTGACTTCTATCGACTCTGCTTCATTCTTGGGTATCATGTCTTTTCTTTTGTTTCTTATTCGTGTATCGCGTCTCAGGTGCTGCTGTTAATCCACCTCCACCTCAGTGTTCTTATAACTTTGCTGGAACTTAGGGAGCAGTGGGACTGCTTCGATGGTTAGAGAAGGTTGAGTCTGTGTTTTTGATGTGTAACTGTCCTGCAGAGGACCGGGTCAAGTATGCTACTGCGACATTCGAGGGTTGTGCATTGTCCTGGTGGAATGCTACTGCTCAGAACATGGGTTTGGGGGAAGCTCATGCCATGCTTTGGGCGGATTTCGTGCAACGTTTGAAGAGTGAGTACTGTCCTAGAGAGGAAGTGCAGAAGTTGGAACATGAGGTCTAGAACTTCAAGATGGTTGGGTCGGAGATAGAGGAGTACACTGTGAGGCGTAACGAGTTGGCGGTGTTGTGTCCTGATTTGCATGCACCTGAGTACAGAAGGATCGAGCACTACATTTCTGGGTTCGTGCCGGAGATAGCAGGGTTGGTGGCTGCCGGGAATCTTCCCACACTTGCTGAAGTTGTTCGATCGGCTCATCGGATGACTAACCTGAAGGTGGCAGAAGGTGTTTTGCCTCCTAAGGGTACTATTGTGAAGGGCTCTGAGGGGAACAAGAGGAAATGGGATAATGTGGGGAAGAGTGTTGTGCCAGCACCGTCTCAGCCGGTGAAGAAGTTTGATTCATCTGGGTCGTCTTTGTGGAAGAAGTCGGGTGGGTATATTGGGAAGCATCCCAAGTGTAACATGTGTGGTTATCATCATTCTGGGAGTTGTGATCGGGCTCGCTGTCATCGGTGCCATCAGTTGGGGCATCTTGCTAAGGATTGCAGGGTGTCACTCCCCTCGACTCAGGCTCCTATTGCTACTCCTGCTCCTGCTGCTCAGGGAACTCCAGGGAAGCATGGGTGTTATAACTGTGGTGACACGGGACATTTCAAGCGTGATTGTCCCAAACTGAAGCAGGGCGATAATGGGAGGGGCGGAAACGGAAACGGGAACAACGGAGGCGGCGGCAGGAGTGCGCGTGCTTTCGTCATTGGCTCTGCAGAGGCCAAACAGGATCCTGACACAGTTACCAGTACGTTCCTTCTCAATGATTGCTATGTTTCTATTTTGTTTGATTCTGGTGCTGATAAGAGTTTCATATCTGTGGACATTAGTCGATTGCTAAATATAGTACCCACACCTTTAGAGGCTAAGTACTTGATAGAATTGGCTGATGGTAAGAACATTGAAGCGACACATATTCTTAGGGAATGTCGCTTGGAACTGTTGGGTTTGTCATTCCCCATTGACCTTATGCCGGTACCTTTGGGTAGTTTTGATGTCGTTGTGGGCATGGATTGGTTATCGTTATATCGTGCGGAGATCATTTGTTTTGATAAGGTCATTCGGATCCCTCTCCCTGATGGAGAGACTCTTTCGGTTCATGGTGAGAAGAGAGGTCCTCCGCTGAGTATCATTTCTTGTATGAAAGCCCTTAAGTATCTTCGGAAGGGTTATTCGGCCATTCTGGCACTTGTTTCTGTTTCGACTGATGATGAGAAGAAGATCGAGGATATCCCTGTGGTTCGTGACTTCCCTGATGTATTTCCCAATGATTTACTTGGTCTTCCTCCCCATCGTCAGGTTGAGTTTGGTATTGATCTTGCACCTGGTGCAGCTCCCATTGCCCGAGCCCCGTACCGTCTTGCACCTCTCGAGATGCAAGAGTTGTCCAGCCAGTTACAGGAACTCTTCGAAAAGGGTTTCATCCGACCGAGTTCTTCCCCGTGGGGAGCACCTATCTTGTTCGTGAAGAAGAAGGACAGAAGTCTTCGCATGTGTATCGATTATCGTGAGCTGAACAAAGTGACCATCAAGAATCGTTATCCTCTCCCTCGCATTGATGATCTCTTTGACCAGCTCCAGGGTTCCAGTTATTATTCGAAGGTTGATTAGTGATCAGGTTATCACCAGTTGCGCGTCCAGGAAGCTGACGTTCCGAAGACTGCTTTTCGTACTCGTTATGGCCATTTTGAGTTCTTGGTCATGCCTTTTGGTCTCACCAACGCACCAGCAGTGTTCATGGATTTGATGAATCGCGTTTGCAAGCCTTATCTCGATAAATTCGTCATCGTGTTTATTGACGACATTCTGGTTTATTCTAAGAACAAGACGGACCATGAGGAGCACTTACGGTTAGTCTTGGAGCTTTTGAGACGAGAGCAGTTGTATGCTAAGTTCTCAAAGTGTGATTTTTGGTTGCGAGAAGTTCAATTCCTAGGGCATGTGGTTAATGAACTTGGAATTCATGTTGATCCGGCTAAGATCGAAGCTATTAAAGACTGGGAAGCACCAAAGACGCCATCTGAGGTGCGGCAATTCTTAGGTCTTGCGAGTTACTATCGTCGTTTCATTGAGGGATTTTCGAAGATCGCTCAACCCCTCACCCCCCTTACCCAGAAAGACCGAAAGTTTGACTGGGATGAACTGCAGGAATCAGCATTTCAGATGCCGAAGCTTAAACTTTGTTCTGCACCTATCCTATCCCTACCAGAGGGTACGAATGACTTTGTTGTGTATTGTGACGCTTCTATTCGTGGTCTCGGTTGCGTGTTGATGCAACGCGAGAAGGTCATTGCTTATGCTTCTCGCCAACTCAAGGTTCACGAGAACAACTATACTACCCATGATTTGTAATTGGGTGCGGTGGTTTTTGTATTGAAAATATGGAGACATTACTTGTACGGTACCAAATGCACCATATACACCGATCGCAATAGTCTCCAGCATATTTTCGACCAGAAGGTGTTAAACATGCGGCAGCGTCGCTGGGTTGAACTCCTGAACGATTATGACTGTGCTATTAAGTATCATCCTGGCAAGGCGAACGTTGTGGCGGACGCCTTGAGCAGCAAGGAATCTGCGAAACCTCGTCGTGTTCGAGCTTTACAGCTCACCATTCATTCCTCTTTGCCTGACCAAATTCGTTCTGCATAATTGGAAGCTTTGAAGGAGGAAAACCTTAAAGCTGAAACTATGCACAGTGTTGACAAGCACCTTGAGCTTAGGTCTGATGGCCTACACTACTTCGCAGAGCGTGTTTGGGTTCCTTTGTTCGGGGGATTACGGGAGCTTGTCTTGGATGAAGTTCACAAATCCCGGTTTTTTGTTCACCCAGGCTCCGATAAGATGTATCAGGATTTGAAGATACTCTATTGGTGGCCGAACATGAAGGCTGATATAGCCTCCTACGTGAGCAAATGCTTGACTTGTGCTAAAGTCAAGGTGGAGTACCAGAAGCCATCTGGTCTCCTGCAACAACCTGAGCTTACAGAATGGAAGTGGGAACGAATCACGATGGATTTTGTTTGGGTGATTGTCGACAGGTTGACAAAATCCGCTCTTTCTTACCTATTAAGGAAACGGATGGAATCGAGCGGTTGGCTCGACTTTACCTTAAGGAGGTAGTCTCTCAGCACAGGGTGCCTGTTTCTATTATCTCTGATCGTCTCTCGTTTTGCTTTGCGTTACTAGAAGGCTCTACACAAGGCTTTGGGTACTCAGCTGGATATGATTACAGCTTATCATCCGCAAACCGACGATCAGAGTGAGCGGACGATTCAAACCTTGGAGAACATGCTTCGGGCATGTGTTATCGATTTTGGCAAAAGTTGGGAGATTCACCTACCGTTGGTGGAGTTCTCTTACAACAACAACTACCACTCTAGTATCAAGGCAGCTCCGTTCGAAGCTCTTTACGGACGGAAATGTCGATCTCCTCTGTGTTGGGCCGAGGTGGGCGGGAGTCAGCTCACTGGTCCGGAACTGGTGTACGAAACTTCGGAGAAAATCGCACAAATTCGTAACCGTTTGGCAGCCGCACGGGATCGTCAAATGAGTTATGCCGATCGCCGTCGCAAACCTTTGGAATTCCAGGTTTGGGACAGGGTACTTCTGAAAGTTTCACCATGGAAGGGCGTCATACGCTTTGGAAAGCGTGGCAAGCTTAACCCTCGTTATGTCGGACCGTTTGCAATCCTGGAACGGATTGGACCGGTAGCATACAGACTTGACTTACCGGCGGAGCTCGGTAGTGTTAACAATGTCTTCCATGTGTCTAACTTGAAGAAGTGTTTGGCTGATGAATCTCTTATTGTACCACTAGAAGAGATCAAGGTTGATGATCGTCTTTGCATCGTGGAAGAACCTGTTGAGATCCTCGACTATAAGATTCGTAGCCTTCGCCGGAGTAAAATCCGCATTGTTAAAGTTTGTTGGAACTCGGATCGTGAACCGGAGTTCACATGGGAACGAGAGGATCAGATGAAATCCAAGTATCCTCATCTTTTTCCGAAGCGTGCGTTCAAGTCTAGGCATGTTACTGCTGAAGCTGAATGAATCTCGGGGCGAGATTCCTTTCAACGTGGGGATGATGTAACAACCGGTAAATTTTCTTTTCGTTTCCTTCCTTTCGTCTCTTTCATTTTGGGGCTTCGTGCAACTTTCGGGACGAAAATTCTTTCAACGTGGGGATGATGTGACACCCAGCACGTTCGACTTAAACATTTTAGTAAAACATAAGTCTACCTTAGCGAGAAACATTATAAAGGACTTAACTGGGTTAGTTGAGTCGGGTCACTATAGGATTGTCCAGGGTTCAATGATCTGGATGATCATTGGGAGTCATTTTGGGGAATACACTAGTCCGGGTCCCGTTGTTGGTGAAATTACATGAACTGAATCAAGTAGGACAAGTAGATTATTAACACACGTGTAACATAACATGATAATATGTGCTACAAGGTGTGAACATGATTATACGTGCCTATATGTGCATAACATGTGTTAGAATTGCATGATCATGTGTTAGGATGCGTTAAAATGCGTTAAACACGACAAACTGGAAAGACTAGAAAACATAGGTCCAGGGTCGACCCATAGCATGGGTCAAACCTGGGAAATGATCTTGGTTCGACCCTTAGTGAAGGGGCGAACCTGGGATGTGGAAACAATAGAATTTCATTCGACCAGTTAAGGTACATTCGACCCTGAGAAAGGGGCGAATGTGGGTACATTCGACCATGTGAAAGGGGCGAATGGGGACTAGTATAAATACCAAACTTTGTCATTTTTCACCATTTCCCAAACCCTAACCGTCTCTAAACACTCTCAAACGATTTTAATCACTAAGGAAGGAGTTTTTGCTCTGGTTTTTCATAATCTAACCTACAAACAACACCTAATCAAGAATCCAAGGTGTGTTCTTAATCCTAAACCCTTTTTAAAGCATTTAATTCGTTTTCATCTAACCCTAAAGGTCCAGATCTGTTCTAAGGATGTTTTCACCATTAAAAACCTTTTAAACATATTTCTAAACCTAAACCTTATCATTAAACATAAGTTTTCATATCAATAAACATATGTTAATTATGTGTTATGTGATATTATGTGATGTTTAATGATTTGCTGTTGTATTAATGCTAGAAACATGATCTAGGACTGCTAATGATGTTAATTTAGGATTGTTTAAGGTTACAAATAGATGAATGGTGATATCATGTCTAATTTGGGGATTTTAATAAATCTAGGGCTCGATGCATGCTAGTATGATCAATAGAACTTTTTGAGGTTTTCAAACACACGACAAACTTAGCACTATTAAGATGATTATGGATTGATTTCAAAATGTTTCCAAATTGGGTAAAGATTTCATGCATGATGTGACGTTTTCATAATTTTTGCCATTTTGGGAAAGGGCTAAAATGAACAGGTTTTGGTGAAAAATTGGTGGGGTTTTGTGGGGATATGTCATTCATATTCAACTGCTGTGTTTGATGATGTTTCTTGATGTTTCGGATGTTTTTGAAGCGTTTTTGGGAAAAACACTCTGCCAGGGTCGAACCTGGACACCTTCAACCAATCGTGGGGTCGAAAGTGGAATTCCAGGGTCGAACCTGGACAATATTGGTCAAACCTGTTCAAAGGGTCGAATGTGGCTTAAAGGGGCGAAGGTGGAACAAAATTTCCTGGTTCGACCCTATGGAATCAAAAATGAGATTTTTGATGCAAATAAGTGTTTTATGCTTGAACCTTGTGTGTAATCGATGTATACTTGATTAGTTAGGGTAATGAGTCACCAACGGGATGTCAGGTCGGTCTAGTGTGTCGATTGAACATTTAAAACACGTTTTAAAACATACTTGATCACGATCTAGACAATCGGGTACTAGATAACCATGTGGTTATTAGTCGGGACACTTATATGAATATTTTGATAGATCTCCGGTAGTTAGGATTATCAAGGACTTGGCTTTTCTTATTAAACTTGAAGAACACAACCTAAGGTGAGTTCACGGCCCCACTTTTACTGCTTTTACTTTTGGGGGAGAAAACATGCGCTAAACATATTTGGTAACATATGTCATACTATGATTTTAACTTTGCGTTGCTATACGATCTTTGAAAGTCCCGGGGAAACCATGAATATGCGGGGTTGTACAACGAGGGAAATGTGAATAGATCTATTGGGTTTGACAGGCCCCACTCGACGGCTTGGAGGGCCGGGCGGGTGCATATTGTCTCTAACTTGCTAAACATTTGCTGAACTTTCGGGCTGAACACTGGTAACAGTCTAGTAATGGTTTTCCAATCGTAGTAGTAGCAAAACATACACCTAGCTAGCGTACTTGGTAACATTGATATAGTATGCACATGATAACGTTTTGGTAACATACAGTAACATTTGGTAACATATTGAACAAACCTGTGAACTCACCAGCATCATATATGTTGACGTCGTTTTGCCATGTTTTTCTCAGGTCGCTAAGGTAGCAATTGTTGGACTAGGCGCACGGGTCTGCATTGGCGTCTAGGCTTAATCCCATGTTTTGAAATAAATATTTTGAACACGTTGGTACATGGTTTTGTAACTGGTTAAATGCTTCCGCTACGGTTTTATGATTATGAGAACTATATTTTTGAGTTACATATTTCATATAGTGTTGTTTATTGTGACCGTTGACTTGGATCCTGGTCTGTCATGCGCCCGCGGTAAAACTCCGCAAGTGGAAATAATGTGACACCCCAGGAAAATCCCACATCGGCCATGGCCAGGAGAGCTCCTTGGTTCATAAGTAATGTCTTGCCTCTTAAAGAACCAACGCATTTTGGGGCTTAATATTAGTGGATGAGAGGAGAACTCCACAGTTAAGCGTGCTCAGGTGGGAGAAATTTCAGGATGGGTGACCTCCTGGGAAGTCTCCACTGGGCAACCAAAAGAAAATCCGTGAGCTCTGGATGGGCAACCCATCGAGGCAAAGCGGACAATATTGGTGGTGAAAGGGGCCGGGTGTTACAGATGATATCAGAGCCACTCCTGTGTCGTTCGGGGTGGTGGGTGCATTCCTCATCAGGGATGATATGACTCTAACCTCATTAGGGACGATGAGACTCTAATGGGGGGTGAATGTGACACCCCAGGAAAATCCCACATCGGCCATGGCCAGGAGAGATCCTTGGTTCATAAGTAATGTCTTGCCTCTTAAATCACCAACGCGTTTTGGGACTTAATGTTAGTGGATGAAAGGAGAACTCCACAGTTAAGCGTGCTCAGGTGGGAGAAATTTCAGGATGGGTGACCTCCTGGTAAGTCTCCACTGGGCAACCAAAAGCAAATCCGTGAGCTCTGGATGGGCAACCCATCGGGGCAAAGCGGACAATATTGGTGGTGAAAGGGGCCGGGTGTTACATATTTACATTTTTTATATTTGTTTACTAAACATCAATCATCTGTTGATAAATCGTAACGTCTGTTTCATTCACAAAAGTAGTGCGTCAATTTAGAAGATTTTTCTAAAAAAACTGCGACACCCGGCATATTCAGATTAATACTTTTCATAATTTACATACATACGTTTCATACTTTACATACATACGAGTCTACCTCAACGAAAACATTGAAAACAACTACTTAATATCATACTTGACCGGGTCGGTTGAGTCGTGTCGATGATTCGGGAATCATCGGGAGTCGTTACTATGGTCCGAGGGATCATTGGGTGTCGGTCCATAACCATGTGTACAAGGATCGGTGATTCGTGGAATCACCGGGTTTAACGCACACACGCAAGTCTCGAGTCCCGGGAATTGGTGAACGGACGTAAACGTGCTAGTTATCGTGCATTATATGTTTGTAATCATTTTGTGACTTGTCGGTATGTGAATACGTGTTTATATGTGTTAAAATAGTAATTACGCGTAATTGCATGACATTATAGGTGATTACGCGTAATTGCATGTAAATAAGGGGTGATTAGGCAATTAGGATTGTAATCACCAATAGTATAGGCAATTAGGATTGTAATCACCAATAGTATAGGCAATTAGGATTGTAATCGCCAATAGTATAGGCGATTAGAATCCTAATCGCCAATAGTATAGGCGATTAGAATCCTAATCGCCAATACTATAGGCGATTAGAATTGTAATCGCCTATAGCTGCTGTGTAATCGCCTGTTCTGCATATGACGACAAAAAACGCCTATAAATACCACCCTTATGTTTTAAAACATCATTTGTGAAACCCTAATACACCCCAAAGCCACCCCACACCTTATCCAACCCCTGCAACACGTTTTTGAGCAAGAAATCACATTTCCAAGCTTTACATCTCATTATCTTACAATTTCAAGGTGTGTTCTTCATCCCAAACCTTTGTAATGATAGTGTTTTGATCCCTAAAGGTCCAGACCTAATTTCTAAACATTTGTGTCTTTGAAAACTCATTAAAATCAGTGTCTAAACAAACCCAAAGTTCTATGTTTGTTATATGTGATGTATTCACGCAAGATAGGATTTTTATCGTTTAAACATGGTTGTTCTTGTATTATTAATATGTTTCTGATCTAAATGAGTTCATATGATGTTAACCTAGGAGTTTGAAGGTCCATAGATGTGTAATATTGATATTAGGCGTTTTGACCTGTTTGAATGATTACGAAGGATTGATGATGATATGTTGTGTTTTGTTGATTGTTTAAGGTTAGGGTTTACTCTAGGATGATGCTAGAACAGTAGGATATTGTCGGACAACGTCATTATGTGATGAAATCTGGATATATGCTATTTAGGGTAAGTTTTGCATGAGGATGTGATGTTTACATGATAATTATGCTATTTGGGGAAAACACATGCATTCGGGACGGCTAGGATGATCATAAATTAGGGGTTTTTGCTTGAAATAGTTGGATTAATGTTTTAGGTTTGATATTGGGTGTTTCCACATGTTTCGGATCTGATTTGGAGGGTTAAACGCGCAAAAAGGCGGTACAGTGCAGTAGGGGCGAATAGGGGATTCTAATCGCCTGTATTAAGGGCGATTGGCCCCCAATCGCATGAACTATAGGCGATTGGGAGCCCAATCGCCAGTATATCTGGCAATTACAATTCTATTCGTTAGTTTGACTCTCCTAATCACCAGTTGACTTTTCCTAATTGCATGTTTGATTCCTAATCGCGTATAATGCTGCTGTATGTATATTTTAACATCCCGAAACACGGATTGACACCTAGGAACATGTTAGGAACCCCGTGACATGTCCAATGACTTAGTAACACGTGTTCGGACTCGTTTGTGCATTAATTGGGCGTTATGCTAGACTTAGTGAATTTTCGCGCATGCTAAGTGTTTAATTGCATATGTTGCATGATATCTTGCTTTCGGCTAACACGTGGGATGTCGGGTCACCAATCGGATGTCGGGTCTTGTCTGGTGTGGTCGGTTAAATGTTTAAACATCACTTCAAATGTACACGGTTATGGTCTGGACTGTTGGGGACTAATCAACCTACGGGTTGTTAGTCTAACACCTTATACGCTCGTCATGATAGGTCACCGGTATTTAGTGCCGTCTATTGAGCATGTTTACTTATCTTAGAGGGAAAGCAGTATCAGGTGTGTGACATCCGGTAATTTCCTTTTCGTTCTGTTCTTTTTCGTTTCTTTCTTTTGGGGCTTTGCGCAATTTTCGGGACGAAAATTCTTTCAACGTGGGGATGATGTGACACCCAGCATGTTTGGCTTAAACATACTAGTAACATCTAAGTCTACCTTAGCGAGAAACGTTTATAAACAAACTTAACTGGGTTAGTTAAGTCGGGTCAAGTTAGGATTGTCCAGGGTACAATGATCTGGAGGATCATTGGGAGTCGTTGTGGTAATACACTAGTATCGGGTTCCGTTGTTGGTGACATTACATGAACTAATTAAGTATATGTGTAGATTATGGGTCGTGTGGTGGATTATATATAACACCCCAACCGATGGCGGAAACATCGGGGTGCCACGTATTGATGATTGTTCAGTAGCTCATGGTGAATAATAAATTCCATTGAATAATTTAAATGAATTACATACAATTGTTCTAGAATTTGTACATCAAATTGAATAAAACTATACACATATCTTCAAGCATCAATTCAAATCTTCAAGCAATTAGAACCTGAAACATGTTAAGTTGAAAACGTTTTTGGGTCAACAAAAGTTGGTGAGAATTACATAGGTTTTTGATAATTGAGTAAAAATGATGTGCAATTCATGTGTCATGTCAATCTAGTCCATATGTGAGAACATACTAGAAATAAATCGAGTGCATAACCAAACCTGATGACTGTTATAATGTGGTACCTCCCATACGCTCATGGTTCACCTAAATATGTTATACGATAACAAACACCCACGCTACCTTTGTAGGAGGCACGTATCCGGGTGGGATTGTCAGTCCAATAGATCTATCAATGTATACCGCCGGCTTGTACGGAGTTAATGATTATGCTAGAATGGTGCTTACTCTAATCATGCTCAAGACATAATGCAACATAGAAAACACATAGACACATTGATGATTGAATTGCATAGAATGATGTTGTAACATGTTTCACCCAAAAAATGGTGATAAATAGAAAAAGGGGCTATGTAAAACTCACCTTAGCAAAATGTTATGTCTCGTAAAAAAATAGAATAATGTGTTGTGAATGTATGCGAGGCGAATCCCAAAGACTCAACAACGTAGCTAGTCCAAATTGAAGAAAACGAAAAAGAAAGAATATCAAGCTTCCAATTCGCCAATTACAAGAGCTTATAATCAAAGCTTCAATTGTAGAAGTAATAGACTATAGAAGAAAGGTATGAGGGAAAGTTTAATCGGATTGAAACAATCGATTTAGAGGTGCAAAGTATAATGGGTCATAGGTGGGTTTTTATACTAGTTTTGGAGTCAATTAGCCATTAAAATTGGTCAACACCATAAAGTAAGGTTTTATGATGAATTGACTATTTGACTAAGACTTTGACTGTTTGACTAAGACTTTGACTAGGACTTTGACTATTTGACTCAAGGCTTTATTTAAAAAAAAAAAAATCTTGTATGTGAAAAAAAATAATTTAGAATCATATTATTATTATTATTATTATTATTATTATTATTATTATTATTATTTATATACATTTATGTATGTATATAAGTTGTGAGTTAGGATAAATAAAGACTTAGGCACATTTGTATAATATTAATGATAAAGGTGTAATAAATAAATATATATATATATAAGGCTTTTTATGTATTAAAATTTTGGGGAAAATTTTGCGATGTTACAGTCTCCCCTACTTTTAGGAACTTCGTCCCGAAGTTTATTGAAAACACAGGGTTGAAGGTGATTGGGTAGAAATTAGGACAAGGGTGGTTTGGGAAGTTTCGAGTTAAGGCATGACATAAATCTATAGGTAATAGAATAAACTGTTTCGAATAATTTGGGTAAGAGTTTTGATATGTGTGAGTTTTAAGGGTTGGATTAGGTTCATCTGAAATAGTAAGGAGAATAAGAATCTTAAGTTTTAGGACTCCTAAAAGAAATGCATGAGTTGATTGACTATAGAAAGACTAAATGAACTACCAGGTAACTAGAGTTTATAATTGGTTATTTACTGAAACCCTTGATAGAATTTCACACTACCTTAACGTACCTGTAAATTCATGATTACGTTCCGGACCGCAATCACCAATTTACCTTACATTAGGGTTTTGTGTCCTTCTATGACTCTAAACACACATGCAAGTAATGCAAAATAACCTTGTGATTGAATCGTTTACAATGTATCCAAAAATGAGTCCAACTGTTGAGTAGGAAAAAGACTTCTACCAGTCAGTGAGTAAGAACCTCTACCGATTGTTGAGCAGGTGCGATAGCCTCTACCAGTCGTTGAGCAGGTTGTAGGGCCTCTACCGACTGTTGAGCAGGCATGATGACCTCTACCAATCGTTGAGTAGGTTATTTGGTACTCAACTAACTGTTGAGCAAGTACTTCATCCTCTACCAGTTGTTTGATTAAGTGTACCAATTATTTCACACATAAATTGCAAATTGATAATATGTACATATAAACAATCAAGTATCAAGCATAGCATGCGAGTTGTAATAGTGTTGTCCTAGACAAGGTTAATGACTCTAGGTGTGTCTATAACAAATAGTTTATATTCCATGATTTCTAGTATCAAATGTTTAAATATGGTAGATAATCGAATCCTCATGTATAACTAAGGATTATGTTTGATGCAACACACAATCAAGTTTCAATAGTTTGGTTATCATGGGTAACTAGCTCATGTGTGAGAAGGTGAAGGATATGAATTTAGTTCTTGAGACGATGATGAAAAATCTTGAAGCAGAATCAAAGTTGTGAGAGATAGTGAATGTGAAGATAGTTGATAAAGAGTTTATTTTATAGTAAGGAGATTATGTAGCAGTGTAAATTTTGGGGTTTGGATCAAAGGTTATAATCAAGTGTATAAGAAAACATGATTGTGGTATATGCCAAATATTGTAAAAATTTGAACAAGTTGAAAATGAGTGAGTGTCGATGGAGAATTTAGAGACTAGATATTATTCCTATGGAAAAAAAAAATCTTATTTTCAAAATTGGTTTTATACATAAAGCAAAAGTTGTTAAATAGTACAAGCTAAGTGGGCTTTGATTAAAATATTCCCGTTAGTTGGAGATTTCAAACATGACATTAGGTTTTGAAGATCAAGGTTCTATTAAGTGATTTTTAATAGTTTAAAGCATTATATAGAAAATTGTTTGTTACGTCAATAAATAAACAATTGAATTTAAGTTCGAGAACATCTTTTGACAAAAATATGTACTTTGTAAAGTTACTAGGTAATGAAAATACAACAAGATTTAGAAATCTTTAGTTTGTGCTAAGGTATGAGGTTGTAGTTTTTTAAAAAAATAAGTAACATGTGGAGAAATGAAATAATATGATTTGGGTAGAGTGTTGAATATTTAAAAAGTGGCTAAGATGGTAAGGTGAAGTGTGATTGTGAAATCCATAGATGGTTATGATATGAGATTGATTTAAGCTGTAAAATTTTGAGATTTTAGAGCTTAGTTTAAGGAAAGTGAGTGTAATCATTTATTCATTAATTAAAACGAATAAACGAAAACGTTGACTTATCAAAACTTCTAGATTCTAATAACATAGTGAAGACATGCTTTAGCCTATAAGTGAACACTCATCCCGAGAATTCCCAGGTAGGCATCCGGGTCCCTCGTCTGATTGGGATATATGCGCAATACCAGCCTAGACAGAAGACTCAGAATACAGGCGTTCACCCTTCCAGATTGCACGTGTTCGTTATTAAAATTCTAGAACTTCGACGAGATCTCAAGGTGGTTCAGGCTAAACCTGAGGATTTGTCCTATTAGTCTAAGAGTAGATCTTGTGATGGAGAACAATCTTCTTGTAGGGACTAAAGTAGGGATAAGAAGTAGGATGGAGATAGAGAATAGAAACAAGTAGGATTGCAAGTAAAAGGAGCAAGTACTGATTATAATCCTATGGTTATAGACTAGATTATTTTTCTAATAACCTAATTCCCTATAACCAAGGCTCTGATACCAATCTGTAACACCCCAACCGATGGCGGAAACATCGGGGTGCCACGTATTGATGATTGTTCAGTAGCTCATGGTGAATAATAAATTCCATTGAATAATTTAAATGAATTACATACAATTGTTCTAGAATTTGTACATCAAATTGAATAAAACTATACACATATCTTCAAGCATCAATTCAAATCTTCAAGCAATTAGAACCTGAAACATGTTAAGTTGAAAACGTTTTTGGGTCAACAAAAGTTGGTGAGAATTACATAGGTTTTTGATAATTGAGTAAAAATGATGTGCAATTCATGTGTCATGTCAATCTAGTCCATATGTGAGAACATACTAGAAATAAATCGAGTGCATAACCAAACCTGATGACTGTTATAATGTGGTACCTCCCATACGCTCATGGTTCACCTAAATATGTTATACGATAACAAACACCCACGCTACCTTTGTAGGAGGCACGTATCCGGGTGGGATTGTCAGTCCAATAGATCTATCAATGTATACCGCCGGCTTGTACGGAGTTAATGATTATGCTAGAATGGTGCTTACTCTAATCATGCTCAAGACATAATGCAACATAGAAAACACATAGACACATTGATAATTGAATTGCATAGAATGATGTTGTAACATGTTTCACCCAAAAAATGGTGATAAATAGAAAAAGGGGCTATGTAAAACTCACCTTAGCAAAATGTTATGTCTCGTAAAAAAATAGAATAATGTGTTGTGAATGTATGCGAGGCGAATCCCAAAGACTCAACAACGTAGCTAGTCCAAATTGAAGAAAACGAAAAAGAAAGAATATCAAGCTTCCAATTCGCCAATTACAAGAGCTTATAATCAAAGCTTCAATTGTAGAAGTAATAGACTATAGAAGAAAGGTATGAGGGAAAGTTTAATCGGATTGAAACAATCGATTTAGAGGTGCAAAGTATAATGGGTCATAGGTGGGTTTTTATACTAGTTTTGGAGTCAATTAGCCATTAAAATTGGTCAACACCATAAAGTAAGGTTTTATGATGAATTGACTATTTGACTAAGACTTTGACTGTTTGACTAAGACTTTGACTAGGACTTTGACTATTTGACTCAAGGCTTTATTTAAAAAAAAAAAAAATCTTGTATGTGAAAAAAAATAATTTAGAATCATATTATTATTATTATTATTATTATTATTATTATTATTATTATTATTATTATTATTTATATACATTTATGTATGTATATAAGTTGTGAGTTAGGATAAATAAAGACTTAGGCACATTTGTATAATATTAATGATAAAGGTGTAATAAATAAATATATATATATATATAAGGCTTTTTATGTATTAAAATTTTGGGGAAAATTTTGCGATGTTACAATAGATGTGTTTAAATGAGGTGTAAATGATTATCTATGCTTAAATATGTTAAATATAGACTATGGATGCATGCTTATGTGTTAAGATGTGTTAGAATGTGTTAAACACGACAAACTGGAAAACTAGTTAAAAAGGAATCCTGGTTCGACCACTTCGAGTGGTCGAAGGAGAGAAATTGTCTGGTTCGACCCTTTGTGGATGGGCGAACCAGGGAAGTGGAATTGAAGGAATTCCCTCCGACCAAGACAGGGCTCATTCGACCCTGTGTAAGGGTCGAAGGAGACCACCTTCGACCATTTAAATGGGGCGAAGGAGGATTAGTAAAAATACCAACCTTTGTCATTTTTCATCATTTCACAAACCCTAACCGTCACAAAACGCTCTCAAACGATCTTAATCACTAAGGAAGGAGTTTTTGCTCTTCTTTTTCATAATCTAACCCATCTACAACATCTAAACAAGAATCCAAGGTGTGTTCATTATCCTAAACCTTTTTAAAAGCATTTTAATTCGTTTTCATCTAACCCTAATTGTCCGGATCTGTTCTAAGGGTGTTTTTATTATTAAAAACCTTTTAAACATCTTTCTAAATCAAAACATTATCATTAACATCGGTTTCATGGTGAATAACATATGTAAATTGTATATTATGCGGTATTATGTGTTGTTCGATGATTTGCTGCTATATCTATGATAGAAAAATGATATAGGATTGTTATTGATGTTGGAATATTGTTGTCTAGGGTTAGGATTGGATATAATGATAATATGGGTATTTGGGAATTTTATTGGATCTAAACTTGATGCATGATATTTATGATCAATAGAATTGATAAGAAAAGATCGAACACTCGACAAACTGAGCATTTCAAGTTGAATATGAATCGATTTCAAAAGTTTCCAAATTGGGTAAATTATTCATGCATGAAAGTGATGTTTCCATAATCTGTACCATTTTGGGAAGGGGCTGAAACGGACGTATTATCGGTGGAAATCGGTGGGGTTTTGTAGGGATAAGTTATCCATGCTTGACTGCTGTGTTTGATGATGTTTCGAGTCGTTTTGAGTGTGTTTGAAGCGTTTTTAGGAAAATTTACACAACAGGGGCGAACCTGGCCTCCTTCGACCGATCGAAGGTGCGCAGGAGGAAAACCAGGGTCGAACCTGGGTTTTTGTTGGAAGAATGTGGTAAAACGGGCGAAGGAAGCATCAAACAGTCGAACGAAATGTAAAACGGGCGAAGGAGACTGAAAACGGGCGAAGGAGACTTAAAACTGACTGGTTCGACCGTTCTGATGCAGAAATGAGATTTTTGATACAAACTAAGTGTTTTATGCTTGAACCTTGTGTGTAATCTATGTGTACTTGATTAGTTAGGGTAATGGGTCACCAACGGGATGTCGGGTCGGTCTAGTGTGTCGGTTAAACATTCAAACACGTTTTAAAACATACTTGGTTACGATCTGGACAATCGGGGACTAGATAACCTTATGGTTATTAGTCGGAACACTTATGTGAATATTTTGATAGATCTCCGATAGAGGGATTATCAAGGGCCAAACATCTTTACATGTAATCGAGGAACGCTATTTAAGGTGAGTTCACGGCCCCACTTTTACTGCTTTAACTTTTGGGGGAGAAAACATGCGCTAAACTGTTTTGGTAACATATGTCATACTATGGTTTTTAACTTTATATTGCTATACGATCTTTGGAAGTCCCGGGGGAAACCATGAATGTGCGGGGATGCACAACGGGGGAAATGTGGATAGATCTATTGGGCGTGACCTGCCCCACTCGTCGGCTTGGAAGGCCGGGCGGGTGCATATTGTCTCGAACAGGAACATTATCATGCTGAACATATGGGCTGCTTAAACATGCTAAACATTGCTAAACGTGTCTAGTAATGGTTTCCAATCGTAGTAGTAATAAAACATACGCCTAGCTAGCGTACTTGGTAACATTGATATAGTATGGACATGGTAACGTTTTGGTATCATATTGAACAAACCTGTGAACTCACCAACATTATATGTTGACATCTTTTTGGCATGTTTTTCTCAGGTCGCTAAGGTAGCAACAAATGGAACTAGGCGTGCGGGTCTGCATTGGCGTCTAGGCATAGTTGCACGTTTTGTAATAAAAGTATTTTGAATAACTTTTGAGATGATAGCATAGTTGATTAAATGCTACTTAAACGCTTCCGCTTATAAAATTGTTGGTTATGTCTCTCTACGCTTTTCATATAGAGTTGTTTATTGTGATCGTTGACTTGGATCCTGGTTTGTCATGAGCCTCGCGGTAAAACCCCGCATGTGGTAATTTGAGGGTGTGAGAAGGTGAGTTTCACGGCCCCACTTTACGTTTTTACATTTCGGGGGAGACACATGCTTTATACATATTTCATAAATTATCATGTTATACTAGTGTTAAATTCATTTGTGCTATGCGATACGCAAAGTCCCGGGGAAACCATGAATATGCTGGATAGCATAACGGGGGAAATGTGGATAGATCTATTGGGACTGACAGACCCCACCCGTCGGCTGGGAGCCGAGCGGGTGCATTTTGTCTCGGTCATAACGCTACCATGGAAGGGTAGTGCATAATCGTTTCGGGCAAAATCATATATCGTTGTCTGTAATGGTTTCCGATCGTAGTAGTATTACTCATGCGTCTAGCTAACGCTATCATTTCTAACATAGTGATAACATGATGGCTCTTATTACTTAAACGTTTAACATAAAACCTGTGAACTCACCGGCATTATTTGCTGACGTTTTTAGCATGTTTGTCTTAGGTCGTTGAGGTAGCAGCATATCATAGGAGCACGGAGTCTCACGGCGTCTAGGATTCATATGCATCTTATTTAGCATTTTCAGATTTTCATACTTTTGCTTTCGTGTTGTAATAAAGTTTTACGCTTCCGCAGCGATGGATCATTTATGAAAACTTAATGGTTTGCTTATGTCATTTTTACGTATCATATAGTGTCCTTTATTGTGACCGTTGACTTAGATCCTGGTTTGTCACGTGCCTCGCGGTAAAACCCCGCATGTGGAATTTGAGGGTGTGACAAAAACTATGTTTAAAATACTGTTGATAAAAACAGATGTTACTTTATACGTATATTCAACCAATTGTTTGTCTTAAACAGTTTAAACTAACAATGAAATATCATTAACATTTTTATTTTTAGTTTATTAGTAAGTAAATCCCCTGTTGATTTTAACAGTAGACTATATTGATATAACTAATCAGTTGTATTATATTCAAATTTCTATTTAGCATAAAATAAATATAAATCATCATCATCATATAATGACAGGAAAAAATATCAAAAAAATTTCAATATATTTAGAGCAATAATATTATCAAATACATTTCACTAATTAATCTATAAATTTTCAATAGTTCATTCAATTTTTTTTTCTTCTCTTTCAAAGGAATTGATGAGGCCATCCATCGTTATGTTGATACTTTGGTAGCAATAACATGATTATATATCAAGATCGTCTACAAAATATGATGCTCAAGAAGTTTTGTGCCAGTTCGATTACTTCAAGATTCCACAGGTCTTCATCATTTTAAAACGTTAAAAACCATTTTCTGAAAAGCAGAAAACGATAACAGCTCGTATTTAAATGTCATTCAGTTCTAAATGACCTAAAAATTGAAAATAAGGAACTGGAGATGCAAGATACAATATAAATGAGGAATTGATGTTTTCCTTTAATTCTTTGAATCATTGAAAAGCATCAATTCTATTTTCCATTGATTGTAAGAATCATTAAAAACTTTGTGCAAAGATATTTGACAATCATTATGCATATGTGATGGAAAGATATATGTGAGAATATAAACGAATGTTTAGAGATTGAAAATGAATATATTGGGAATTCATCCTCTTTTATAGGGTGAGTAGACTAAGTATTCGTATAGTTGGTTTTCATTATTTTTTATTATTTTTATTTAATACAAAACAAAAAGTATTTAATTTATACTCATTTGAATCTATAAATGATATGAACTCTTTAATTATGTCATAAATTACAAAAATGAAAATACATTTTATAAAAAAAACAATAATAATAAAATAAAAATGTTAATAAAGTAACTTCAAAATCATAATTAATATTTTGACGTCTTTTATAAAATCTGTTGTCACTAAAATCTGTAAGAGGAAAAAAACATTATATCAAAAACTATAGAAGGGAAAAACCGTAAAACAACTCAACGTAAGAACATCTTTTGTGACACAATTAAAGTATCAGTATAAAGTTAAAAAAAAAAGAAACATTTTCAAATTGATAAATAAAATCTTAATATTTGTAAAACAACTCTTCATATTATATTATACTATAATACAAAAATGTAACACCCCGCCCCTCTCACCACTAATATTGTCCTCTTTGCCTCGATGGGTTGCACATCCAGAGCTCACGGATTTGTTTTTGGTTGCCCGGTGGAGACTTCCCAGGAGGTCACCCATCCTGAAATTTCTCCCACTTGAGCACGCTTAACTGTAGAGTTCTCCTCTCATCCACTAACATTAAGCCCCAAAACGCTTTGGTGATTTAAGAGGCAAGACATTACTTATGAATCAAGGATCTCTCCTGGCCACGGTCGATATGGGATTTTCCTGGGGTGTCACATTCACCCCCTGTTAGAGTCTCATCGTCCCTGATGAGGTGTGTACCCACCATCCCGAACGGCATAGGAGTGGCTCTGATAGCATCTGTAACACCCCGCCCCTCTCACCACCAATATTGTCCGCTTTGCCCCGATGGGTTGCACATCCGGAGCTCACAGATTTGTTTTTGGTTGCCCAGTGGAGACTCCACAGGAGGTCACCCATCCTGAAATTTCTCCCACTTGAGCAGGCTTAACTGTGGAGTTCTCCTCTCATCCACTAACATTAAGCCCCAAAACGCGTTGGTGATTTAAGAGGCAAGACATTACTTATGAACCAAGGATCTCTCCTGGCCACGGCCGATATGGGATTTTCCTGGGCTGTCACAAAAAAAGCAACTTAACATCTCTTTTAACGCAGTTAACGGTTATTCTGTACCTTTTCTATGAAACATTTACATGCGGGAGGGACCATCAAAGGCAAAGCTACCCAAACATTCCATCTTCTTTTCTTCTGTCCACTAGAATATCCGACCACAACAACATCACATAAGCCCAGACATCTCCGGCCAGTGGATCACCGATCTGGACGAGATCCTCAACAAAGACATCACTGTGAACCATCACCAACCGATGATGCGAACAACCATCAACCGGCACTGTCAACCACCGTATAAGTCATGAACGGAAAGGAAGAGAAAAATAAACCAACCTTTCTTATCCAACGTATGTTTGGGAAAGCAAAATATCGTTGTGCAAACCCTTTCGGTGATTAGTAACCATCACCGCTTCGTCTCTGGCGACTGTTAACCGTCGCCTCTTCATCTCCGGAGATTTGTTACCGTCATCTCTTCATCTCCGGCAATTTGTATGGGTTTTGTGTTTGCAAGACGTCGCCGTTCTCACGGATCTGAATATGAACGGTGAAAATGATTAGCATTCGGCCCAAAAATAAATAGACATGCTAAGGAATGATAACTATTACCCGATCATTTGTCGGAACTATACATAGAGATCCGCGGACGGATCTAAACATGTCGAGGGAGACAAACTTGAGAAGAAGTAAGTATTCATCTTTGAAGTGCAAAAATGTAGACGTACAGAGACGGAGTCACCATAAGAAACCAAAAATAGAAAATGTTCATAGACTTGCTTTTTGAAATTTGAAGATTGGAAATGAAATACGTATGTAGACACGAAATGACAGTTATCATTAATGCATTCATGTTTGCTTCTTTTCTTTTTTTTTTAATTAAAGGAAATAAATTGTACATTATAGTTGTTTATTTTTTACTTAAATCTATTATACTTCAATTCTTTATAGCTTCTAAATTTTTTTCTGATAATGATTTAATTCCTTTGTTAAAACAGTTCCACTAATCAAATCGATGCGACTTGTAAACAAGTGGAAAAATCGATTCAATGACTGCTTCTGATTTAAAAACAGTGTTTCCAATCGTCGAACGATTTCGATTATAATAGTAAGTTCTTTAATTTAAGAATGGATGAAGTTAAAGACGCTCAAGGTCGTTGGGCTAAATTGTGATGCCTCTTTCTTTGTCGTTTATTAAAAATAGATAAAAAAGTACTAAAAAGCAGTAACACTAACATTTGACCATTTTTTTCTGCAAGTAATTAGTATTATGATAGTGAATGCAAATTAATTTTTGTTTTACTGAACTAACATTTTCGCACACTGGGTTTAAAAAACCAATGGTTCGATGACTTTATGTTTTATTAGAATTGCAATCGTTATGTATAAATATCCGTGTATAAACATTTTCATCACATCGTGCGGGAGGCTGATTGGTTTTAAGTTAGCAAATAAAAATAATAAAAAACATCCCGCTGCAACGCAAGGGTTAGCGTCAACTTGTTCTATTTTAAAATGAAATAACTCTTCATATTTTATTTTATTTTTATTTAACAATCAAATTTAGTGCCAAATCATTAATACTATTTACCAACATTTGTTCAAACATAACATGTGATGTTCTAATCTCATTTTTTATATTATAATTAGTGTTTAACTTCTGTTTTATTTAAATTTGACAGGAAACGTTTTTTTTATATATATGACTAAGAATAATAAATATAATTAAATTATTTACATATACAAATTGTCAATTTAACGTTTATTGAAAAAAATTTAATCCTTACACTTCAGTAAGAAAATTCAAAATCGTAATCATTATTTCGGGGCTTTTTTATTTTTTAATTAGTCTTTATTATATTTATTATAGAAAGTAAAATAAATGCAACAGAATATGGGATGGAAACATATATGTGAGAATAGTTAATAGAATATTACGGATTCTTCTATCTTTAAAGATGGTAAATAAATATTATGAACCCCTCTAAATTATAGGGTGAATATACTAAATATTCGTAAAGTTTCTTTTCAACTTTGTCAGTTCGATTTTAATTAAATCTAACGTTGAAACTTACTTTGGGAGTTTTTATTTATTTTTTATATAACGAAAGACAATTACAACATCAATAATAATAAAAATAATATAATAATATTAAAACAAAAAATTCAAAATCGTAATAATTACTTTTTTGCTAATTTTTATAACATCTGTTTCAAACGAATTTGTGTTTAGTAGAATGGTTTCAGATGTATAGACTTTTTATAACATCTGTTTCAAACGAATATTGCTGCATTTATCGACTCTTACAAAAGAAGGCAAATAAACTATTAGTCTTTTCAATCACAAAAAATAAAATAATAAAATAATGTTTTAAAAATATTAGTCTTTTCAAATTCTTAGTTACAAAAGCTCAAGAATTTATAACTTTAGCAGAATATGTATATTCAAATAAAGCATATAGATAGAAACTTGCAAAATACGACACTCATTAATGATAGATTTACTTTATTTTACTATTGTTAAAGAACTAAAAAATATTACCACAAATTTACATATTTTCATTATTTTTTATTATTTTTATTAAAGAACAAAAAGTATTTTATTTATACTCATTTGATTATAAATAATGTGAACTCTTTTACTTATGTTACACCTTAAAAAAACGAAACGTGTGATGTGAACTCATTTACAACTTAAAAAACCACTAATAATATTTACCAACATTTGTATAAACATAACATGTGACGTTTTAATCTCATTTTTTATATTATCATTAGTGATTAACTTCTCTTTTATGTAAATTTCACATGAAATGTTTTTTTATATATACGACTAAGAATAATAAAAATAATTAAAATATTTACATATATGCATTCTGAATTTTACTTTTATTGAAAAAAGTTTAATTCTTATACTTAATTAAGTAAATTCAAAATCGTAATCATTATTTTGGGCATTTTATTTTTTAATTAGTTTTTATTATATTTATTATAAAAAGTAAAATAAATGAAATCATTACTTCTATTGGTGTTTATCCGCATTTGATCATTTTATTGCTTGGGATTGGATAACTGCGAGTACTTTGGTTGCAGGTGTGATAAAGAGCTTAGAACGAGGAAATACGAGCTTTGGAACGGACCGGAACGGGATGGAGCAAAGAAGAGATGGAAGAAGAAAAATAAAAATTTGTAAGTGCTCCACCATACTTTACGGTAGCCACCGTAAGGTACGGTGGCTCCTGGGTGACAATTTTCCACCGTTAATCAGTCTTATCCCACCGTTGGTTTTGTTAAACCCACCGTACCTTACGGTGGCCACCGTAAGGTACGGTGGGCTCTACACCAAGTTGTAACTCCCACTATTAAAGAAGGTTTTATGGTGTCTTTTCATTATCTTTCACTTGGGGGACGTTTCTAATCATCTTTTGGGTGAATTTTGGCTGGAGATCTTCATTGGAGACTTATTACAAACAATGGTTTATGGTTTTGCTTCTTATGAACAATTCTATGGAAGTTTTGATTGTAACATCCGGCCCCTCTCACCACCAATATTGTCCGCTTTGCCCCGATGGGTTGCCCATCCAGAGCTCACGGATTTGTTTTTGGTTGCCCTGGTGGAGACTTCCCAAGAGGTCACCCATCCTGATAGTGCTCGCACCTGAGCATGCTTAACTGTGGAGTTCTCCTCTCATCCACTAACATTAAGCCCCAAAACGCGTTGGTGATTTAAGAGGAAAGACATTACTTATGATCCAAGGATCTCTCCTAGCCACGACCGATGTGGGATTTTCCTGGGGTGTCACATTCACCCCCTGTTAGAGTCTAATCGTCCCTAATGAGGTATGCACCCACCATCCCGAACGGCATAGGAGTTGCTCTGATACCATCTGTAACACCCCGCCCCTCTCACGACCAATATTGTCCGCTTTGCCCATCCAGAGCTCACGGATTTGTTTTTGGTTGCCCAAGTGGAGACTTCCCAGGAGGTCACCCATCCTGAAATTTCTCCCACCTGGCACGCTTAACTGTGGAGTTCTCCTCTCATCTACTAACATTAAGCCCTAAAACGCGTTGGTGAATTAAGAGGCAAGACATTACTTATGAACCAAGGATCTCTCCTGGCCACGGCCGATGTGGGATTTTCCTGGGGTATCACATTGATGATTCACCAAGTCATGCTAGGCTAAACTTTTGGTGATCATTCTTGGTGAAGGTTTTTCTTGAACTCTTGTGTGTTTTTCTTGCATTACTAGAATAATAACTTGGTACTTTTACTTTGTTATTATGATGTATGAACAATTGCTTGTAGTGTGTTGATTAATTTACCAATTTTTAGTCTCTATCGTACGTTCTTGGTGTTGCTAACAACCGAGATATCACCGGAAGGATTGGGGTTGGTTATTGATTAATTGGTCATCGGGAAACAACCTCGCGTTAATATAATCCGAGTACTTTGTTCCCTTTTATCACAACAATTGCTTTTACATGAGTTATGTCTATGTAACTCTTTCTAGTGGAAATTCACACAAGTGTTTAGAGAAACCAGATCCTTGAATGATCATTGCTCCATAATTTGAAGAAACAATCCTAAGTTTAAATCGGTAATTAGTTATTAATTTAGTTAAAACCAAAATACTCAAATTCTTAATCGTTTACTTTTTGTTACGTAGTTTAATTTAGTTAATCAACAAAACTAGAACTCACACATTTTCCACAAACTCCTTGTGTTCGATACCTTCTTGCCACTATTTATTAGTTGTAATTGGGATAAATTTTATGTGTACCACGACAAGCACGTCAACAGCTCGTATTTAAATCTCATCCAACTCTAAAGCTCTAAATATTGAAAATAGGGATATGATGCTGATGAATAATATATATAACAATAATGGATTGATGTTTCAGTTTGATAGGTAATCTATTTTCCTTTGATTGTAAGAATCTTTTGAAAAATTGTGGAAAGAAATCTGAAGAATATAGGATGGAAACATGTATGTGAGAATAGTTAAACGAATGTTGCGAAATCTTCTACATTTAAAGATGGTAAATGAATATTGCGAACTCCTCTACATTTATAGGGTGAATATAGTAAAAATTCGTAAAGTTGCTTTTCAACTTTATCAGTTCGATTTCAATTAAATCTAATATCGAAACTTACTTTGGTACTTTTTATTTACTTTTTATATTATATTTATATAATGAAAGACAATTACAATATCAATAATAATAATAATATAATACTATTAAAACAAAAAATTCAAAATCGTAATAATTACTTTTTTGCTAATTTTTATAACATCTGTTTCAAACGAATTTGTGTTTAGTAAAATGGGTTCAGACGTAGAGACTTTTTATAACATCAGTTTCAAACGAATATTGCTGTATTTGTCGACTCTTACAAAAGAAGGCAAAAAGACTATTAGTCTTTTCAATCACAAAAAATAAAATAATAAAATAATGTTTTAAACAATATTAGTCTTTTTAAATTCATAATAACAAAAGCTCGAGAATTTATAACTTTATCAGAACATCTATATTCAAAGCAAATAGATAGAAACATACAAAATACGACACTCATTAATGATAGATGTACTTTATTTTACTATTGTTAAAAGAACTAAAAAATATTACCACAAATTTGCATATTATCATTATTTTTTGTTATTTTTTATTAAACAACTAAAAGTATTTTATTTATGGTAGCTTTGAGATGGTTTGTAGCTATTGAATGGAGTGAATGTGGAGTTGGGCTTTAGGGATACCAAAGCAGCTATCAAACTTTTTGACAGCAGGAGAAGGGTTAAGGTTACCACTTATCTTTAAAAATATATACTCTAAACACATAATTGTTTGTAGCTTTAAGTAAATCTGATATAGTTCTTGATGACTGATGTATTGTTAATAATTTCCGATGGTTTTATTATATGTTCTTGTTTCTGGTAGTGTTAACAATTTCAATGGTCTCTAACGTATTTAGCGACAATGGTGGTTGATTGTGGCAGGAACAACCCTAAACTACCAGTCAATAAAGGCTAAAAGTGGTGGTTTACTGTCTGAGTGGTGTGTTTGGTGAAGATTGGCCTTCATACCGATATTCATGGTAGCCATGGCTAAGGTTACCAGTTTATCACCACATTTCATATTCTCATCATTCTGTAAAGCACAAAACCTAACCACATACACAAACCGAAACCCTAAACATAAGCACATCGCCGCTTTCATTATCTGTTCTCTCTCTATACATTATCTGTTTTGTCTCTCTCTACATTTTCTGTGCAGCCACCATTAACCCTTTCCCCTGCCTCCATAGCCACCTTCTATGACCACCACCACAGTCACATCCTATGGCCCTTTAGTACAACCACCTTCTAAGACCACCACCACAACCACCTCCTACGACCACCGTTACAGCCACCAGAACCGCCAACACCTGTGTCAAAGCCTGCTAATACCGGTATCACCATCGCATTATGCTTTGAAACCCTAGACATCAAACAACAAATTCTTCGGTCAAGCTATTTTTCCCTAATTTCTTCATATATGATTGCTGGTAGATCCTTTCGGTTTTGGCAGGATTGTTAGGATGGCCTTGTATTCCGGTCGAACTGCATCGATAGAAACCTTACTGAAGGTATTTAGTTTCATTATAAAATACTTCATAATATATTTTGTGTTCGTGTCATATCAGAAGCTTAGTATTTTACAATTTACCAGGAAACCCTTAATATTTTCGATTTTGGGTGACGGATTTGGTTTAACACTAGGGACGTGTGAGAGGTTTGCAAAGCTTCTGCTTTAAAGTTTTATTAAGTTTCATTTCATAACATTTTGACATTGGTCAACATGTATAATGTTTTCCTTTCATATGATGTCATTGAAAGACTAAGATTCTATCATGTTTTGTTTTCATTAACTATTTATAAACCATAGTTCATGGATAAGAAATTTTTAAAAAAAAAATTAATGAGAGAAATCAACGAATGGTAGGGCTCTGTTTGTTTTTGTTCATACATTGATATTCTTTTAAACCATGATTTTGCCGAGATGCCTTGGTTATAATTATTTTGTTTTACAATTGTTATTGCCCCAAGTTTCTTAGAGTACCTTTCTTTAGTAGTTAGTTCATTTAGTTAACAAATTGTGTTGGTCAGAAACCTTGTTTGATTTGGTTTGGTGAGGATCTGAAGACCTGTACCCCAAATGATATAAGCTACTATTTGACTGGACATTAAACCCTAAGACTTCGTTGTTAGATTTACATGGTAAATTTGTTATTTCAACTCTTTATTTATAATTCAAGGTATCATTTTCATCTAGGTGAACCCAAAATAGTATGCTCTATGTAACGACACCATTGAGATAACAAGTCCTACATTTCTAAACCCTTCCCACAAAGGTATTTATTTATACTTGCGTTTAAAACCGTAATTTTATAATTATGTGTTTAATATAGTTTAAGATGAGAAATATTATATTAATGTTTTTTATGTAGCTTGATCTTGATGCCACAATCGATTCTAGCTCTAGAACAAGATGGAACTCGATCATTTAGAAATCAACCATTTGATTCCTCTTTAATTGGTAGAAAATGATGAAAGCGTGCAGTGTACAAAATGGTGAAAGAATGCAGGCTACAGAAATGGTCTGCTCAAACTGATTTTCCAAAATGATAAAGACTACAGACTGGGAAATGGTTGGCACACACTGCCAAAAGGGTTTGCACACCTGATCACTGCAACAACAGTGCTTTAGTAGGTCAAAGCTCTTTAAGAAAATTCTATTTGACCCATTTATGGTTGAATCTAAAGCTACTCTTTAAACCTTAATGCATATAGATTTCCCTTTTAGCTAAAATTTTATTCACTCATTTTACCCATTTGGGATTAACCAAAACGTGAATTGACACAATCTTGTTTTTTTTTAATCCAATATCTATTTATTGTTTTTAAATTCAGGGATTTGATTCCTCTCAGATGGCAGAAAATTATGAAGAGGGTAGAGGGTATAAAAATGCTTTATCCATAGGGTCAAACAATCATCTCTTTGATAAAGTGTGTGTCTGTGTGTGTAAAACATGTGTGAGTGTGTGTACAAATGCAGTGTGTATATTGGTTGTATGTATTTGTAGTGTGTGGTATGTGTGCAATTTGCTGAATTTTTATATGCTTTTGTTGAATTGGTGAGTGTATATATGCATTCCACTACATTGATTGATGAATCCACTTCAATTTTGTTTGCGTTGATTTTGATTCTATCTTAAATGTGTGTATATATGTATATATTTTCACTATATCTAAGAACACATGTTATGATGTATGATGTTTATGACAGGGCTAGAAACAAAACATGCTATTTTCATTTTTCATTAAAAATCCTGTTGCAAATAAAATGTAAAGCTTATAATTTATAGTTACTTTAAAAATACTATTCTAGGGCTAACAGCCGCTACTTAGGATGATTCTCGGTTTGACTGTCTTATGTCACTGTTTCCTCAAGAGACAACAAGAGCACCACCAAAATAACTAGCTTAGTTTGAAACAAAATTGATAACAAGTCTTTAAGGTAAAAAAATTTAAACATGTTTGAGACATGTATTTTTATCAGTGAAGATTTTATTTATAACTAAATTATATCAATTTAGAGACTTGCAGTTAATGACAAAATACCAAAAAGGGTTTGACTTTGGGTGTGGGAGTGGTCCAACGATGGTTCATTTTGCTTTTGAATAAGAGTTTGTTTATACAAACTGCTGAAGCTACCTATATTTTTTTTGTACACAACACTTTCACGTAGCATATTATATATATAATACAAATACCAACTTAACCCCGTTTACCACTCCGTAAACTTCCGTTATCTTCTTTCTTTGCACCGTCGACGTCACCATCGTTCATTTCTTCCTTTTTTCCGTCTTCAACTGCCACACCACGATTTCCTTTTTGTGACGTCGGTTAACCACGTTTGCACAATCCAACCGCCCTTCGTTGAGTCTTCTCTCTGTATTTCTCTTTGTCTACCGGATCCATTATTGCAACACCGTTTCCGGCTCACCCTGAATACCTACCGCATCACTTCCTATCAGTTAAGAAGAATGAACGGACGAAGATCCCTATTTATTATAGGATTCAAAGAACTTTTCTTAAATTTTTTCATTGTCTGCAACAATACGTGCGATTAAGCAACGTCACTTCAAAGAAAGATGATGTCGTACTTCAAAGAATAATCTTAAATCATTTGTTTGTTTATTTGAATGCAATTTACTTATGTGTTACAAAGGAATTGGGTTTTAAAACTTTCATATGGGGTACCAAGTAATTGGGTTTCTATATCTTTGGGTTTACTGTGTGTGTACCAAAATCCATTTTACCACCAAGAACAAATTTGTGATTTTAATCGACATTTATTGTTATTCGTCGTTTTCCTTTTTTTTATTTTGCGTACTACGAGTGATTTCTGAAAATTCTGCTTTGGGATGTGGATTAATCACGGGTTTGTTTTAATACCCCTAATTATTTCCTCTATAAGAAGTATTTAACAATCATTCAAAATGACCATACTTAATCTTAAACAATTTTATGAATCATGTGTTCAAATAATTTTCGTTTTTTGAAATTCCAATTTAGTAGTCTTATTCTCTTATGACTTTACATTAGACTGTCCATTGTGGAGCCGCGAGCGACTGGGCGCGAGCCACCAACGTGACTCTCAAGTATCCCGATCACTTGACCCCGTTGTGGCTGGAGGTGAGTATCGGTGCGACCAAAGGTCACTTTCTCGCATTAACCCACGCGATCACCATTGCTTGTGCTCGCTCGCACCGGGACAAAAACTCCGGTTGCTTGCGTAGATGGCAGAACCAGGTATTGATATAAACATAATTTATTTCCAAAGTAACCAATTAAATTAATATTAATATTAATAATATCTTGGTACTGATAATATAGATTACATACATATGCGTAAATTTCCAATGTCCAAGATGCATTCTGAACATCAAACCCCGAATTATAACTCCAAATTAGTGGTTTGTAATTCTCATTTAGAAGAAAACAAAAGAAAGCAACACTGAAGGAAGATCCGAACCCATGGTTCGTAGTAAGAAGGCAAGATTGATTTTATCAACAACAAATGTAGAGGTTCTGTGCACTACTAGAAAAAAGCCCTTTCTTGACACGCATGGGTCTGATGACAGAGAAAAGAATGTCAAGGATGGCGGTGTCATAAATTTAACATGACATATTTTCGCGTGTCATCTGTTTATGACACACATTTATGACAGTTTTTATTGACACGCGTTATGACACTTTTTAATGACACACATTTTTATGACAGTTTTTAGTGACATATTTTATGACAGAATTTGTGACAGAATTTTATGACGTTCATTTTGCGTGTCAAGAATTTATTAATTTAAATTTTTTTTTTTGCAGAATTACAAATTTACCCCTAAATATATATACTCACTTATGTTTTTGCATAATCACCATAATAACAAAATCACATATTTCATTATATATTGCATATTTATCAAAATAAAAACCAATCTAGTTCAACATTTGTCAATTTACCACATACAAATTTTTAACAGTTACAAAATATTGACACGCCTTGTGTTGAAAACAATTCTGATTACTTGAAAATAAATGTCGCGGCATAACTTGACCATTCTTCGCGAATGCCATCCATATCATCATCTTCATAAGAATCCACTTCTCTCCCAACCTTTTATCAAATGGCTCTTGTACTGTACAACTACAAGCAACACTAACAAAATATTAAAATTCTATAACTAACAAAAACAATAGTAGTAGCTAATTATAACAGCCTAAAGACATGATATCATATTACAAATGATATCATATTACAATAAAGTGTTGTTAAAGATGATCTACTAGAGTCCTAGCCCAAACAAAAGTTAATGTCTACAGATTCAAAGAAACAGCTCCGGTTACTTAAAATTGACACCAAGATATTCACAAGTTATATAATAAAATCATAACAAATTCACAAAGCTATTTGCAAACTTAAACCAGAGCGCATCAAACAGCAAGAACATTAGCTTGTTAGCATATATCTTAACCCAAAAGGCAAAAACCATAGCCAAAAGTAACAATAACTAATTTCTACACCATACCATCATTGTTTAGCAGCAGCGTATAATAACGAAACCTTTCATAGCAAACCTGTACTATGTCGTGACAGGGTACTCGAGGAAGTGGCTGGACTTTGTAACCTCTTGTGGACATGACTTCAACGATAAGTAAAGCTCCCTTGTAATAATAAAATACGAGTCATTAAGGTCATTGGATTATTACAACTTCAAACATCCGTAAACATGACCATTTAATTTGATTATTTATAATCACTTCAAACTGCACATCCTAACTACTCCTAAAATGACCCATGAAAACGAGAATATTAAATGAAACTAGGGGTATTTGAATCGGCGCGATGCGCCTATGGTAAAAAGGTACTTAACTATCTGTGTGTCTCACTGTAGCAGGACCGTTACGTGCTACAAGAAAAAAGAGAAATAGTGAATTTTGCTCGCTCAGATCATAGACATGAACATAACTTACTATAAATATGAAGCCCACAAAGAAAATTGAGATGAATCGTTTTAAATACCAGTTGTGACAAGGTTACTTCCTCTTCCAAATTCTCCCCACATGGACTGCTTTCAATCATCTGGTAGGTGAATAAACAAACAACTGGTCAGATTATTATTTAGAAGTTAGAACGCCATGATGCATCTGGACTCTGGATATTGTTTGTTGCAAACAGTTTATTAGATCATGCAACTTCATGGCTGTAATCTATATACAGCTAGAAAGATCAAGATGAACATTTAAACTTACCAGAGTAAATATAGTATGGCTACGACTGCTGAGTAAGTTGAAGTTATTTGATCCGACGTGCCTATGTGCTGCAGCCACATAAAAATAAACATGAGAAAGCTGAGTGTGTATTCATGAAATAATAAATGGAGGATACTACGTCAAACAATAAGCATTTTAATGACCAAAAAACAATCGATATTCTATGTTTCAGTTGCTTCAACTTTTTAAAATACATATATATAAATAAGGAAAGATAAATAGATGCCACCATACCTTCCCCAGATGCTATTAGTGAAAGAGCATGAGCAGGTGACGGAACAACTTCCTCCTTGATTCCCTAAACATAAGTTCCCTGTCAATTACAGAACACATATGAAACCAACAAAAGATTTATGGACTTCAGACATTAAACAAGTAACTAAAACACTAGTAAGAGTAACATGGTGTTGACATTATTAACCTGGCTATCTTCTCCAATTCTTAAGTTCTGCTCTGTTGGATTTAGTAAATCATTTATGACCTAGATACAAGAAACACATCAGATTCATACAGTGCAATGACATGATAACTAAGGTACATATTCAGGAATACGAAGGTACAATAAAGGTGCAGACCTCGAGCTCGATCAGGCTCGAACTCGAGCTCGATTAAGTTATAAGAGCTCGAGCTCGAGCTCGGCTCGATTCGAGCTTTATTTTCAAAGCTCGAGCTCGGCTCGTTTGTAATTTTTGAAGCTCGAGCTCGGCTCGGGCTCGGCTCGTTTAGTATTTATTGGTTAATATGTTAAATAAAAATAGTCTAAATAATAGTTCATATAGGCTCGTGAGCTCGATAAGTGAAGCTCGAGCTCGGGGCTCGTTTACTTAGCAACTTTAAATGAGTGGTAAATATTATTAGATATTAAAAAAAAAACTAATATTACACTAGGCTCGATAAGGCTCGACGAGCCTAACGAGCTTCACATCCCAGGCTCGAGCTCGAGCTTGATAAATAAACGAGCCTTGTTTTAGGCTCAAGCTCGGCTCGAGCTCGATAAAGCTCGGCTCGTTTCGAGCTTTTTGCCGAGCCGAGCTCGAGTAGCTCGCGAGCTGCTCGGCTCGTTTGCACCCCTACTACCAATTCAAACAATCACTTACCAACAGGGAATAGGCAAGAATTAAAAGCTACCAATTTACTTCTACAACTTACCAAACACCTTTATTATTAGTGGAACTAACTCTAATACCAAATGGGACGTGAGTATAAAATTTTTGCATATCAGTTGAGGTACTAATCAATCATGAAATTACAGTTTCTGGCTAAATTACAGTTTGAGGTACTAACCTAATAGCTATTGCAGGTGATAATTCAGTACAGTTAAAAGCATACCTGAAAGTAAAAGTAGAACAGGAAGGATCAGATAGATCGGAGACCAACTTAAGCGAGTATGAATCCATAGACGAGTGCAATTGTAACTGAACTGCAAAAGAAACAACATCAGAACCATAAATGTGCACGTTATTACGTTACAACCAACAATAGTTATTTAATAGGTGTATAATCGAAGTTATAAAGCTGTCAAAGGCATGATTATCATTGAATACTTCTAAGTATATCAATCTACAACATAAACAAGTACTTCTTTAATACCTAACTCCTCACACATGTGATGTGCACGCCCCACGCATCGGCTTTCAGGATCAAAACGCTTCAAAGCGTCGTGCGCATTTAAACAATGTTAGGGTTTCCATTATCCTGATCTAGTACATATATTCAACATCAAGGCACCATCCGAATTCCGAACAATATCGTAAAGTAACTTCCCCATATACTAGTTGAGCAACATATAAACGTTGACATTCCTGTTACCATATTATTATTAAGCTCAGTAACAAGTTTTGAGGTAAAGGAACAACTCCATACAGATGTACACTTGTTTAACCTTCACCATTTAACAACATACCCTAGCTCGAACCAAATACTAGGGCTCACAAGTAATCAGATTAAAAGCACAAGACAATTCAAAGCTGAGTCCAAAAAACAGACATGAAATCTGAACCCTAGAGGCAGCGCCGATCCATTTATAAAAAAATATTATTAAAATGGAGAGGGAAAGAGAAAGAAAATAAAGAGTGTATGTAATTCGTCTTCGGACAAGTGCCGTCTTTGACCTTGGATATCCACAGATCCAAATCCATCGGGAATTTGGAGACTGGTTTGATCGGCGAATGGACGGATTAAAGTGGTTTTTATTGAAGGGAGCTCCTACGTCTAACTTTCCCTCTTATATATCTAATCTAAACTAATCTAATCTAATATAATCCCTAACACCTCTATATTTTGTGGAACTTGAAAGCAAATCATCAAAAGCATGTGAGATGAATTAGGAATTTACCTGAACTGAATACAAAATTCTGGATCTGAATGCTTCGATCATGAAGATTGTGTGTGTGTGAGAGAGAGAGAGAGAGAGAGAGAGAGAGAGGGGAGGGGTGTTATGGGGGTGGAGAGCAGGAGGAGGAGAGTGGAGGGAATTTGAAAATTTTTGTGACACAAAACCATGACACTCAAGTTTGTTTAATGTCATCTTTTTTAATTTATGACGGAAATTTATTGACACGCAGAAAAAAACGTCAAGAATTTATTAGTTTTTATCAAAGATGACATTTTTTTTTATGACACACACTTTTGCATGTCATTAAATAGGTGTATGTCATAAAAAGAATGTCAAGAAAGGGTATTTTTCTAGTAGTGGTGTGAATCGAACACGTTATGAGTAAACCGGAAGATTGGAGGAAAAGAAGTTGATCTTTGTGATCGCCATAGGGTTATTAAATTAAAAAAATGAAAAATAATTAATTGGGTGATTTGGTTGCTATGCAAGAAGGCAAAGAACAATGTGGAGGTGGGTCGGTGTTTATAACTTATTCCAATTAGATTTGGATGGATGTTAGTTAGATAAGATGTTTAGAAGAGGCGGTTGAGAATTTGTTGTGAGAAAAAAAGGGCAGGCAACTTGGCAGTTGGCAGGAGGAGAAAGTGGAAGCAAATAAGCAAGCAACTTAAATACCGAACAAAACCAAGGAGCAGCCAGTAATAGAAAGTAAGCAACAAATGACATGAGTCAGTCAGGTACGTGTGAACCAGTCATGCATAAATGACCAAAACAAAGAACCTATGTGGTTCAATCAAAGAGCATGAACATACTGGTCAAGATTAAGGGGGTGAGTGTAGGGTTAATCTTGAAGGATGCAACAAATGTGTCGCGGTTACGGGTTGTGGAGCTGGGTCGGACCAGACGGGTTGTTTATATAATCACATTTATTATGTTTTGTTATTGGGTCAAAGTAGTGAGTTTGAGTCATGAGTTATTTTGTAGGGAAAGTTTGTTTAGGTATTCACGTTGCATGAAGTGGGTATGTTAGATTGTTTCACTATTTAATTCCCTGTAAGTGTGGTCTTATAATTTTGCAAGAGATTGACGCAGTATGCGAATCAACCTTTTCCTCAATTGGTGTTGAACCAACACTTGCATGCACGCTCATCATTTAAATCTCAAATTCAACACACATCTGTTATTTTTATACTAACTCTAATTTTTTGTGTGATAATTTATTGCAGCAAGATTGTAAAAGGAGGTGGACACCTAAATATGTCATAAGAAGATGGATACCTACCACAGGAAAAAGGATAATGTTACTTTTTTTGATATACACATTAGCACCTTAAATATGTCGCAATAGTTCAATTTTTTTTTGCACTACACATTTAACTTTTCAACAGGGAGAAGCCTTCGAAACAATCAACATCCCGCCGCAACGCGCGGGTATGCGTCAACTCGTTAGTAGACAAATAAGAACCACACACAATCTTCTTTGTTAGAATTTTGACAAACTATTAGTCTTGGTCATATTTTTACCAACTAAATGCCATTAAATTTAATGCATTGCATATAAAGAGCTAATGAGTATCATAAGGGCATAAATGTTATTTACATTTTTTATTAACAATGCTTTCTTTATTAAACTTGACATAATTCCCAGGTATTCGAATTCAACCGCATATACTATCACCTCAATTTTGTGACATTATTGATCAACCATCCATTCAAAATAGTGGGGGATGCCCTGGCCCCAACTATTTTTTTGCCATGTAGTGTAATTTTACATTTTTTTTAGCTGAAAATTTATACGTATTGAGATTGACTCCCCTAATATAAGGGTTCGATGACTTTCGCCCCCCTCCCCCAAAAAAATAATAGTTTTTTTTCAAGCTTCGTCACTAATTGCTTGATAAAAAATTCTACAACTATTTTTTTATTTCGGATTTACATAAGAACAATACGCATGGCGGATGTAGCACGTGAGGATTGATCAGTTAACTTAATTGAGTTGTAAATTACACAAATATGTAAACTAACTTAAGTACTATACAATATGTCATGAGACGATTGATAAACTAACAATAAACAGTACCGCGTTGTAAATTGTTGCCTCCGCCGCATCGCGCGGGTTTCCTACTAGTAAAGAGGAGAGGAAAACTTGAGATTAAAAGTAAGATGGTTCCTTGTCTAAGCTCCTAAGCACCTTAACACACCTTGTGAGTGAGGAATTAGACATTGTGTGGTTTGATTTAGCCTTGAAAATGGGGATTATTGGTTAGTGGGTTGGAGCCGTAAGTGGTGTGGGGAGGGAGTGGGACTTGCTTGTTTGAATATGGTGAAGAGTGGTGTGAGGAAAAATGTATGGGTTTAGCACCCCTTTATAATCCAAAGAGAAAGGTAGGGATTGAATTATTATAGTAGTCAATTTTATTCTGGGCTAGGTGAGTTCTTAAAATTTACTACTAATGCTAGGTGAGTTCCCATACACACACGACATACTCCTGTATCAAGGAATTTGCACAAAGATTCATTGTAACGTGTGATTATGCCATTGTTATTCGTATATTACAAGGTATGAGGCACAGAGGTATACAGGTCATCAAATCAATGCTATAGAGTAACATGTGCACTCTACCAAGGTGAGGGGTATATCAATCATGATTTTCATCATAGATATGATACGATGTTTGTATCACTAGGGCACGCATTAATAGGTCTACTGTTAGGTCTGCTGAACCGGAGAAGAACAGATGAAGTGAAAAGCCAAAAACATACTAAACATCTGATCCAATAAAACAGTGTTTTTTATACAAGATCTTCCCAAAAGACTGTTGACACTACCAGCTGCTGCTCCTAATAACTACTGTACAAACTGCTTCTTACAAGATCTGTTGAAGAAACGTCTACCAAGCCAAAGGTCTGAAGATACAAGGTCTGTTGGAGTCAACAACACTTAGGCTCCAACAATTGATACAAGCAATTAGAGTTTATCCCATCAGCTGTTAAGTCATCAGAGTTTTCCTATGTAACAGTGTTTGTAATAGGGCAGATGTTTTATGTTGTTATATCTGTTAGATGTCACTGTCTTAGGTGACGTCAGCCTTAGATCATCCGAGCTTTAGTTTGTGTATAAATAGAATAGTTCCTGTACTGTTCTATTCATCACTCCAAAACATTCTCTAGTACAAACAAAGTTGTGAGTGATCTGGCTGAGGGGGAGAATTTTGTACTAGTACTATAATCTGTGATGATTAATGAAAAGTACTTGTTAAAAGCAATTGTCCTATTTGTTATGATTTAGAGTTTATATTTCCGCTGCACTTTCCATTATTATTCATCTTCATTATCTTTTGATTTATTAAACTTCATAACAAATCAAACTCAGATCCTAACAATTGGTATCAGAGCTTGGTCAATTAAATTCGATCTAATAAATGAATTTAATATAAACAGATCAGCTCACAATTATTGATATCGCTTTGTTTGTCGGATTGAAAACAAAGTAAAAGTTTATTTACGTTTAAAGTTTTTTAAACGCACTTTGTTTTATAAACAATCAGAGAATGACTTCAATCAATCACGATCCACACAACATTGGAACGAACAACAAGCCACCGATGCTTGTCAGATCTGAATACAATATCTGGCAACGTCGAATGAGCCATGTTCTAGCTCAACAGAACACTGGGTGCTGGATGTCGGTTATCTTCGGACCACATGTTCCGATGGTGCCGAGTACTGAAGATCCCAAGGTTCAAGAGCCAAAGAAACTAGAAAACTACTCCGAGCAGGATTTTCAGAAAATTGATTTAGATGCCAAAGCCTTCAGTATTGTGGTCATGGCTCTACCAAATGATATCTATGCTGGTCTGTTACACTATAACAGTGCAAAGGAGTTGTGGGATGCTTTGAAAGAACAATTTGGTGGAACTGAAGAGGTTATTGAAAACAACCGTGAAATATTAAATCAACAATATGAAATATTCAGTCATGTGAAGGGAGAGTCATTAACTCAACAATTTGAGAGGTTTAATTGCTTAATTAGTGAACTAAAACTGGTGGGTCTAACTTATCCAAACTCAACATTAAACCATAGGTTTTTAAGATATCTACCCGATAAATGGGATGGGACACTATTGCAATTGTGATGAGAAACTCAATTGGTTTTAAGGACTTATCTCTGACCCAGCTTCATGGTAAGGTCTTGACTTATGAGAGAGAGCTTAACCAGAAAAAGAAGCTTCAGGATTCTGGAAAAGTGTCTGATTATTATGTGTTTGGGAATACATCACTTTTGGGTCAGGATGAGATGCCTGGTAACAGTAAGGATTAGAGTTATGATCATTTTATTGACATAACTTCTGGTTTTAACTCTAATTTTTATTCATCAAAGTATGCTTTTGCAGCAAGTGGTGATATCCAGGCATCTAACAACATATCTTTTGTGTATAATGACCTTCAATATTTTGATCCCTCGGACTTGAAAGAAATGGACATTTTCACCAACTGGCTCTGCTCAGTATTAACTAACAATTTCTATAAGAAAACTGGCAGAAGATACCCAAGTTTACATGGTGGGTCAAAGGTGGGGTTGGATAAATCTAAAATTAAGTGTTACAAATGTCATAGAATGGGTCATTTTGCTAGGGAATGTAGGAGTCAAAATGGAACACCTATGATTACCTATCCAAATCAAAGGCCTCAGATAAACACTTATCAATATTCCCAAAATACCCCTGGACCAAATATTCAAAACACTGCTCACTTTGCACAGTCCTTATCCACTCTTCTTGTCTACTATGTCCAAACCACTGTTCCACAGATTCAATATGTCCAAACCCCTGTTTCTCAGGCTCAAATGCCACTAACCGCTACTCTATCCTCTGCCCCTTTAGAGACGAGTCAACAAAGTCAACAGAGCTTTTTTACACAAGGCTTTGTTGATTGGAGCAGTTTACCAGATGAGCTAACAAATGAGAACTTTGCTCTTGTTGCCTAATCTGAAAATAAACCAGAAAATTTTGTTTCATGGCATTAGAAACAATTGTTGAAGAAGTTGAATATGAGGAAGTGGTTTCTGAGTTTGAAAATATGACTGTTGATGTTGTTGATACAGTTGTTTCAGCTGAAAAGTCTGAAGAAGAAGTTGTGAATCTCTTAGGTCCATGGAGTGAAAATGATTGTGAGTGCAAGTTTGATTGTGTATTGATGGCTGCTGCTAAGGTATCTCCTCAAATCTTAAATGATTCATGTTTAAACAAATGTGTAATAGCATTTACAAGAACTAAAGAGGTGAATGAGAACCTTAGAAAGAAAATTTTAGAGGATGAAATTCAGTTTGAAAAACTCACAAAAGAGTTAAAATCAAATTAACTGAAAAAGAATCTGAAATCAGTAGTTTAAAACATGAAGCAAGCATAACCAAGGACCAGCTCCAAACTATGATAACAAAATATCAGAGTTGTAAACAGGAGCTTGAATCCACCCAAGTTGAGTGTGAAAAATGGGTGGAATCATCCAAAGGTTTTGAGATGCTCCTCAACAAACAGACCAAAAGTCATGTGAAATTTGGCATTGGTTGCAATGAAACCTCTGCTCAAATTTCTCAAAACACTGACAAAAGGGAACCAAAGTTTGTTAAGGTCATTCCAACAAATTTGGAGGGTCAAGAAATTAAAATCACTGAACCTAATGGCGAGAAAATTGTTATTGAAAAACTTGAAGGTTCCTCATCATTTGCTAAAATTGAAAAATATCAGTTTAAACCTGTAACATCGCGAAAATTTTCCCCAAATTTTTATATAAACGCCCTTATTTTTGTTACATTTTAAAAATGTGGTAAAGTCTTTATTTTTCCTCATTCACAACTTATATATATATATATATATATATATATATATATATATACATATATAATAGTAATAATTAATAATAATAATAATAGATTATAACATTAGTGTAAAAAAAAAAAATCTGATTATAATTATTTTTATTCAACCAAACCCTCCTTTTAATCCAACCCAATAAACCCATACCCTCCCTTGATAAATTGCAGCCCAACTCCAATCTAAGCCCATCCCTGATCCGGCCCACACAACCAAGCCCAATCCCCCTCCCTTCTCCTTACAAAAAAAAAAAAAAAAAATATGTTTGTTCCACCCGGGTCTCGAACCCGTGCCACTACCCCCACACAAACACACACCACCACCACTAAGCCACTTAGACCATTTGTGATTTAAGTGAAACTATAAAACATATATGCATGCTTTAAATTCACTTTCTTTCTTGTCTGCAACTCGCTACAGCAGCAGCAGACATGAATTTAGTTTCTTTTTATTTATTTATTTATTTTTTTTTTTCTTTCAATTTTGGCCATTCAATTCACAAGTCTAAACTTATATATGGATTAATAACGTAATTACCGGCCATCAACAACTTCGATTACACGCTATTACCAATTATCATTAACCAATTTTAATCAATTCACGCGTAACTTTAACAACCCGGTCAAACCTTGCCAATTCGAACACCAAGCCATCCCCCTATAAATTGACCCTCTGCGAAGCATTACAACTCGCCATTAATCTCTTCTCAACCTCTAATCGTCATTATTACCCTCTGTTTGTGCTTCACGATTTACGGTTTTGACTTTTATACTTGACCGAGCAATCGTGTTCTACACGACATTGTAAGTTTAATTCCTCCTGTGGGTTTTGTATATCGGCAATAACTCATCAATAGCCCCATGATTAATTGGGCTATTGATGAGTGAATCATTCAATTGCAGACCTAGGGTTCGTGGGTTTAGATTGGGGAAGAAACTGATTTTTGCTCGTTATATTTATTTTTAAATAACAGACATAAGTCACAACCACAGGCCTAGGCCAAGTGGTTGTGACTGATGCTTACAACCTAGACAACCCGGGTTCGAGTCCCGGCTTGGACACCCATTTTCTCTTATTTTCATCTTTTTTTTTAAAACCACATATATATATATATATATATATATATATATTACATTAAATCTTGTAAATTCATTTTTAATTATTAAAACCTTTTTATAAATTCTAAAAAAATTATTTTTAGCAAATCTGATGTCAAAGCTTTATTTACAATTTTTATTTTTCTGAAATTCATTTATTTAATATTTATAATAAATAAATCAATTTTATTCTATTATATTTATAAAATTCCATTAAAATATCAAAACAAATTCATAAATTTCCACAAATTTTATTCTAAGTTTTTATAATGTTAAGCTTTGCAAAAATGATTTTTATTTTTGAAAAATCATTTATTTAATATTTTTAATCAATTTTTGTTAGTTTTAATCATAATTAAATCATAATAAATCCAATTTTTAGTATTTTTGCACCAAAATTTTATGCAAATTATTTCTGAATATTTAGAACAGAAATATAAATTTTAAACTTAATTTCTTTAATTTTAATATTTTTAAATATTAAAGTTAAATTTTGACAAATTGTTATAAATAGAATTAATATTCTATTTTAAAGAAAATAATTTTATAAAAATTATTTTTATACTTTAAACACATTATTGTGACCATCTTAAATTTAATTTTCATAAAAAGATTTTTGATTATTTATTTACTAAATTTCTCTCAATTGGCGAACATTTTTAATATTAATCAAACGAGCAATTATCCCCAATTCAAAGCCCTAGAACTTATACATTTATAGACTTGATAGACTTAGACATATTTATTACTTCATTTTAGGACGATACTTGATACATTTGGTCAACACATTTCTCAACAGATATAACATTTTACCAAGGTGAGTTTACATAGCCCCTTTTACTCTATTTTCACTATTTTTGGGGTGAAACATGTTTATAACATCATCATTGCAATTCAATCATCAATGTGTCTATGTGTTTTCTATGTTGCATTATGTCTTGAGCATGATTAGAGTAAGCACCATTCTAGCATAATCATTAACATTGATCAGCCGGCGGTATACATTGATAGATCTATTGGACTGACAATCCCACCCGGATACGTGCCTCCTACAAAGGTTACGTGGGTGTTTGTTATCGTATAACATATTGGACCATGAGCGTATGGTATGTATCATTTTATAACAGTCATCAGGGTTGATTATGCACTCGATTTATTTCTAGTATGTTCTCACATATGGACTAGATTGACATGACACATGAATTGCACATCATTCTTACTCAATTATCTAAAACCTATGTAATTCTCACCAACTTTTGTTGACCCAAAACATTTTCAACTTAACATGTTTCAGGTTCTTTTTGCTTGAAGATTTGTATTGATGCTTGAAGATATGTGTTTAGTTTTATTCAATTTGATGTACAAATTCTAGAACTATTGTATGTAATTCATTTAAATCATTTAATGGAATCTATTATTCACCATGAGCTACTGAACAATCATCATTACGTGACATCCCGATGTTTCCGCCATCGGTTGGGGTGTTACAGATTGGTATCAGAGCCATGGTTATAGGGAATTAGGTTATTAGAAAAATAATCTAGTCTATAACCATAGGATTTAACAAGTACTTGCTTCCCTTACTTGCCATTCTCTATCTCCCTCCTACTTCTTATCCCTACTTTCATCCTTACAAGAAGGTTGCTCTCCATCAGTGGATCTACTCTTAGACTAATAGGACAAATTCCTCAGGTTTAGCCTGAACTACCTTGAGATCTCGTCGAAGTTCTAGAAGTTTAATAACGAACACGTGCAATCTGGAAGGGTGAACGCCTGTATTCTGAGTCTTCTGTCTAGGCTGGCATTGCGCATATATCCCAATCAGACGAGGGACCCGGATGCCTACCTGGGAATTCTCGGGATGAGTGTTCACTTATAGGCTAAAGCATGTCTTCATATGTTTTTAGAATCTGGAATCTTTGATAAGTCAACGTTTTCGTTTATTCGTTTTAATTAATGAATAAATGATTACATTCCTTATATCACCTCATTCATTTCATGCCACATTGAACCTTCATTGTGTCTCTTACGGATCATGTCTCCACGTCGTAGCACTCGCAATAACAGTGGTGAAAACCAAGAGGAAAGTAACAACAACAACCACAACACCAACCACAACAACGACAAAAACAACAAAGGTATTGATGCCCAACTGACTGCAATTATTCACAACCCTGGTAATTATGCTAAATGTGGAAACCCAAATCACTTCCGTAACCGATGCCCTAAACTAAACAGAGATCAAGACCCTCCAGCTACCTAACCGCAAGACTCACCATTTGACTATTGGTTGCTTTTATTCTATGTATTGACGTTATTCAATTCAAGTAATAAAATTCAAGTATTATCATAACCTCTGTGTGCATGCTTGTTTGTATATGAACTAATTGCTATATCTATGATCATACGTGCTTACTTGTACAACAAATAGTTGACTACCAAACAATCCACTTAACGATGAGAGAGGTCATCACGTCTTTCCAACAGTCGGGAGAGGCCCTACCACCTACTCAACGACTGGTGGGGACTATCAGACCTGCTCAACAATCGGTAAAGTCGTAAAAGGACACAAAACCCTAATGTAAGGTAAATTGGTAATTACGGTCCGGAACGTAATCATGAATTTACAAGTACGTTAAGGTAGTGTGAAATTTTATCAAGGTTTCAGGTAGTTGACCAATTGTAACCCTGGTTTTCTCTTAACTTCGGGACGAAGTTCCTAAAAGTAGGGGAGACTGTAACATCGCGAAAATTTTCCCCAAATTTTTATATAAACGCCCTTATTTTTGTTACATTTTAAAAATGTGGTAAAGTCTTTATTTTTCCTCATTCACAACTTATATATATATATATATATATATATATATATATACATATATAATAGTAATAATTAATAATAATAATAATAGATTATAACATTAGTGTAAAAAAAAAAAATCTGATTATAATTATTTTTATTCAACCAAACCCTCCTTTTAATCCAACCCAATAAACCCATACCCTCCCTTGATAAATTGCAGCCCAACTCCAATCTAAGCCCATCCCTGATCCGGCCCACACAACCAAGCCCAATCCCCCTCCCTTCTCCTTACAAAAAAAAAAAAAAAAATATGTTTGTTCCACCCGGGTCTCGAACCCGTGCCACTACCCCCACACAAACACACACCACCACCACTAAGCCACTTAGACCATTTGTGATTTAAGTGAAACTATAAAACATATATGCATGCTTTAAATTCACTTTCTTTCTTGTCTGCAACTCGCTACAGCAGCAGCAGACATGAATTTAGTTTCTTTTTATTTATTTATTTTTTTTTTTTTTCTTTCAATTTTGGCCATTCAATTCACAAGTCTAAACTTATATATGGATTAATAACGTAATTACCGGCCATCAACAACTTCGATTACACGCTATTACCAATTATCATTAACCAATTTTAATCAATTCACGCGTAACTTTAACAACCCGGTCAAACCTTGCCAATTCGAACACCAAGCCATCCCCCTATAAATTGACCCTCTGCGAAGCATTACAACTCGCCATTAATCTCTTCTCAACCTCTAATCGTCATTATTACCCTCTGTTTGTGCTTCACGATTTACGATTTTGACTTTTATACTTGACCGAGCAATCGTGTTCTACACGACATTGTAAGTTTAATTCCTCCTGTGGGTTTTGTATATCGGCAATAACTCATCAATAGCCCCATGATTAATTGGGCTATTGATGAGTGAATCATTCAATTGCAGACCTAGGGTTCGTGGGTTTAGATTGGGGAAGAAACTGATTTTTGCTCGTTATATTTATTTTTAAATAACAGACATAAGTCACAACCACAGGCCTAGGCCAAGTGGTTGTGACTGATGCTTACAACCTAGACAACCCGGGTTCGAGTCCCGGCTTGGACACCCATTTTCTCTTATTTTCATCTTTTTTTTTTAAACCACATATATATATATATATATATATTACATTAAATCTTGTAAATTCATTTTTAATTATTAAAACCTTTTTATAAATTCTAAAAAAATTATTTTTAGCAAATCTGATGTCAAAGCTTTATTTACAATTTTTATTTTTCTGAAATTCATTTATTTAATATTTATAATAAATAAATCAATTTTATTCTATTATATTTATAAAATTCCATTAAAATATCAAAACAAATTCATAAATTTCCACAAATTTTATTCTAAGTTTTTATAATGTTAAGCTTTGCAAAAATGATTTTTATTTTTGAAAAATCATTTATTTAATATTTTTAATCAATTTTTGTTAGTTTTAATCATAATTAAATCATAATAAATCCAATTTTTAGTATTTTTGCACCAAAATTTTATGCAAATTATTTCTGAATATTTAGAACAGAAATATAAATTTTAAACTTAATTTCTTTAATTTTAATATTTTTAAATATTAAAGTTAAATTTTGACAAATTGTTATAAATAGAATTAATATTCTATTTTAAAGAAAATAATTTTATAAAAATTATTTTTATACTTTAAACACATTATTGTGACCATCTTAAATTTAATTTTCATAAAAAGATTTTTGATTATTTATTTACTAAATTTCTCTCAATTGGCGAACATTTTTAATATTAATCAAACGAGCAATTATCCCCAATTCAAAGCCCTAGAACTTATACATTTATAGACTTGATAGACTTAGACATATTTATTACTTCATTTTAGGACGATACTTGATACATTTGGTCAACACATTTCTCAACAGATATAACATTTTACCAAGGTGAGTTTACATAGCCCCTTTTACTCTATTTTCACTATTTTTGGGGTGAAACATGTTTATAACATCATCATTGCAATTCAATCATCAATGTGTCTATGTGTTTTCTATGTTGCATTATGTCTTGAGCATGATTAGAGTAAGCACCATTCTAGCATAATCATTAACATTGATCAGCCGGCGGTATACATTGATAGATCTATTGGACTGACAATCCCACCCGGATACGTGCCTCCTACAAAGGTTACGTGGGTGTTTGTTATCGTATAACATATTGGACCATGAGCGTATGGTATGTATCATTTTATAACAGTCATCAGGGTTGATTATGCACTCGATTTATTTCTAGTATGTTCTCACATATGGACTAGATTGACATGACACATGAATTGCACATCATTCTTACTCAATTATCTAAAACCTATGTAATTCTCACCAACTTTTGTTGACCCAAAACATTTTCAACTTAACATGTTTCAGGTTCTTTTTGCTTGAAGATTTGTATTGATGCTTGAAGATATGTGTTTAGTTTTATTCAATTTGATGTACAAATTCTAGAACTATTGTATGTAATTCATTTAAATCATTTAATGGAATCTATTATTCACCATGAGCTACTGAACAATCATCATTACGTGACATCCCGATGTTTCCGCCATCGGTTGGGGTGTTACAGATTGGTATCAGAGCCATGGTTATAGGGAATTAGGTTATTAGAAAAATAATCTAGTCTATAACCATAGGATTTAACAAGTACTTGCTTCCCTTACTTGCCATTCTCTATCTCCCTCCTACTTCTTATCCCTACTTTCATCCTTACAAGAAGGTTGCTCTCCATCAGTGGATCTACTCTTAGACTAATAGGACAAATTCCTCAGGTTTAGCCTGAACTACCTTGAGATCTCGTCGAAGTTCTAGAAGTTTAATAACGAACACGTGCAATCTGGAAGGGTGAACGCCTGTATTCTGAGTCTTCTGTCTAGGCTGGCATTGCGCATATATCCCAATCAGACGAGGGACCCGGATGCCTACCTGGGAATTCTCGGGATGAGTGTTCACTTATAGGCTAAAGCATGTCTTCATATGTTTTTAGAATCTGGAATCTTTGATAAGTCAACGTTTTCGTTTATTCGTTTTAATTAATGAATAAATGATTACATTCCTTATATCACCTCATTCATTTCATGCCACATTGAACCTTCATTGTGTCTCTTACGGATCATGTCTCCACGTCGTAGCACTCGCAATAACAGTGGTGAAAACCAAGAGGAAAGTAACAACAACAACCACAACACCAACCACAACAACGACAAAAACAACAAAGGTATTGATGCCCAACTGACTGCAATTATTCACAACCCTGGTAATTATGCTAAATGTGGAAACCCAAATCACTTCCGTAACCGATGCCCTAAACTAAACAGAGATCAAGACCCTCCAGCTACCTAACCGCAAGACTCACCATTTGACTATTGGTTGCTTTTATTCTATGTATTGACGTTATTCAATTCAAGTAATAAAATTCAAGTATTATCATAACCTCTGTGTGCATGCTTGTTTGTATATGAACTAATTGCTATATCTATGATCATACGTGCTTACTTGTACAACAAATAGTTGACTACCAAACAATCCACTTAACGATGAGAGAGGTCATCACGTCTTTCCAACAGTCGGGAGAGGCCCTACCACCTACTCAACGACTGGTGGGGACTATCAGACCTGCTCAACAATCGGTAAAGTCGTAAAAGGACACAAAACCCTAATGTAAGGTAAATTGGTAATTACGGTCCGGAACGTAATCATGAATTTACAAGTACGTTAAGGTAGTGTGAAATTTTATCAAGGTTTCAGGTAGTTGACCAATTGTAACCCTGGTTTTCTCTTAACTTCGGGACGAAGTTCCTAAAAGTAGGGGAGACTGTAACATCGCGAAAATTTTCCCCAAATTTTTATATAAACGCCCTTATTTTTGTTACATTTTAAAAATGTGGTAAAGTCTTTATTTTTCCTCATTCACAACTTATATATATATATATATATATATATATATATATACATATATAATAGTAATAATTAATAATAATAATAATAGATTATAACATTAGTGTAAAAAAAAAAAATCTGATTATAATTATTTTTATTCAACCAAACCCTCCTTTTAATCCAACCCAATAAACCCATACCCTCCCTTGATAAATTGCAGCCCAACTCCAATCTAAGCCCATCCCTGATCCGGCCCACACAACCAAGCCCAATCCCCCTCCCTTCTCCTTACAAAAAAAAAAAAAAAAATATGTTTGTTCCACCCGGGTCTCGAACCCGTGCCACTACCCCCACACAAACACACACCACCACCACTAAGCCACTTAGACCATTTGTGATTTAAGTGAAACTATAAAACATATATGCATGCTTTAAATTCACTTTCTTTCTTGTCTGCAACTCGCTACAGCAGCAGCAGACATGAATTTAGTTTCTTTTTATTTATTTATTTTTTTTTTTTTTCTTTCAATTTTGGCCATTCAATTCACAAGTCTAAACTTATATATGGATTAATAACGTAATTACCGGCCATCAACAACTTCGATTACACGCTATTACCAATTATCATTAACCAATTTTAATCAATTCACGCGTAACTTTAACAACCCGGTCAAACCTTGCCAATTCGAACACCAAGCCATCCCCCTATAAATTGACCCTCTGCGAAGCATTACAACTCGCCATTAATCTCTTCTCAACCTCTAATCGTCATTATTACCCTCTGTTTGTGCTTCACGATTTACGATTTTGACTTTTATACTTGACCGAGCAATCGTGTTCTACACGACATTGTAAGTTTAATTCCTCCTGTGGGTTTTGTATATCGGCAATAACTCATCAATAGCCCCATGATTAATTGGGCTATTGATGAGTGAATCATTCAATTGCAGACCTAGGGTTCGTGGGTTTAGATTGGGGAAGAAACTGATTTTTGCTCGTTATATTTATTTTTAAATAACAGACATAAGTCACAACCACAGGCCTAGGCCAAGTGGTTGTGACTGATGCTTACAACCTAGACAACCCGGGTTCGAGTCCCGGCTTGGACACCCATTTTCTCTTATTTTCATCTTTTTTTTTTAAACCACATATATATATATATATATATATTACATTAAATCTTGTAAATTCATTTTTAATTATTAAAACCTTTTTATAAATTCTAAAAAAATTATTTTTAGCAAATCTGATGTCAAAGCTTTATTTACAATTTTTATTTTTCTGAAATTCATTTATTTAATATTTATAATAAATAAATCAATTTTATTCTATTATATTTATAAAATTCCATTAAAATATCAAAACAAATTCATAAATTTCCACAAATTTTATTCTAAGTTTTTATAATGTTAAGCTTTGCAAAAATGATTTTTATTTTTGAAAAATCATTTATTTAATATTTTTAATCAATTTTTGTTAGTTTTAATCATAATTAAATCATAATAAATCCAATTTTTAGTATTTTTGCACCAAAATTTTATGCAAATTATTTCTGAATATTTAGAACAGAAATATAAATTTTAAACTTAATTTCTTTAATTTTAATATTTTTAAATATTAAAGTTAAATTTTGACAAATTGTTATAAATAGAATTAATATTCTATTTTAAAGAAAATAATTTTATAAAAATTATTTTTATACTTTAAACACATTATTGTGACCATCTTAAATTTAATTTTCATAAAAAGATTTTTGATTATTTATTTACTAAATTTCTCTCAATTGGCGAACATTTTTAATATTAATCAAACGAGCAATTATCCCCAATTCAAAGCCCTAGAACTTATACATTTATAGACTTGATAGACTTAGACATATTTATTACTTCATTTTAGGACGATACTTGATACATTTGGTCAACACATTTCTCAACAGATATAACATTTTACCAAGGTGAGTTTACATAGCCCCTTTTACTCTATTTTCACTATTTTTGGGGTGAAACATGTTTATAACATCATCATTGCAATTCAATCATCAATGTGTCTATGTGTTTTCTATGTTGCATTATGTCTTGAGCATGATTAGAGTAAGCACCATTCTAGCATAATCATTAACATTGATCAGCCGGCGGTATACATTGATAGATCTATTGGACTGACAATCCCACCCGGATACGTGCCTCCTACAAAGGTTACGTGGGTGTTTGTTATCGTATAACATATTGGACCATGAGCGTATGGTATGTATCATTTTATAACAGTCATCAGGGTTGATTATGCACTCGATTTATTTCTAGTATGTTCTCACATATGGACTAGATTGACATGACACATGAATTGCACATCATTCTTACTCAATTATCTAAAACCTATGTAATTCTCACCAACTTTTGTTGACCCAAAACATTTTCAACTTAACATGTTTCAGGTTCTTTTTGCTTGAAGATTTGTATTGATGCTTGAAGATATGTGTTTAGTTTTATTCAATTTGATGTACAAATTCTAGAACTATTGTATGTAATTCATTTAAATCATTTAATGGAATCTATTATTCACCATGAGCTACTGAACAATCATCATTACGTGACATCCCGATGTTTCCGCCATCGGTTGGGGTGTTAACCAACATGGTCAGATGAGTGTGATGTTCTTGATAACTTCAAACCACTGCTGGTAAAAAGGCTCCAAAAGCAAAAATCATTCCTCTTAAAAGATCTTCCAACAGATGTTCAAACATCTGTTGAAAAGAAGTTAGAAAAAGGGAAGAAGAAAGAAAAGGGTTCAAACTTGTTTTGTGATGTTTGTGAAAAGAAGAACCATGTTACTAAAAACTGTTTTCTTCTAAAAGTATATGATATCAACAAAGGAACAAGTGTGTGTGATTCTAAACCAAACTGTTCAATCTGTGGTAAAAAGAATCATAAAACCCAAGAGTGTCTTTATCTAAAAAATTTTGATTTTAAAATACAAGAGTATAAAGCAAAAACTAAAATGAGTCAAGTGGTCAGTACTTCAAAAGGAAAGCCCAAACAGACTTTCACACTAGTCCAAACATCTGTTACCAAGAATCTTAATGAAACCTCTGCTCCTAGAGATGTCCGAGTAACAGATGCTCCACCCTCAAACAAGTTTCCAAGAGGATATGGACGACCACCTCGTCATAGTCTGCCACATGTTTATGAAGAGCCAAAAAGAGCTTCAAAACCAATATTGAACAGGCATCCTCATGGTTACTATCATCTGACAGGAAATGGTCAAACATCTGTTGCACCAAATGTTGATATACAAACACTAGCAAATGGTTAACAACAGTTGTTGAACTTGGTTCAAAAACATGTTCAAACCACTGATCATTCTCCTAAACTTGAGCTTGTAAGGTCTGGGAACCCATCCAAAGCCAACTTGGATTTGGACACTCACCAAAACTAATTCATTACTGATGTGCAGGGAGCTTCTGCTTGCTTAGATAGTCTATGGTATGTAGATAGTGGAGGCTCCAGGCATATGATAGGATGTAGAGCCCTACTTCTAGACTTCCTAGCTCATGGAGGGGGTGGTATATCTTTTGGTAATGATTCTAAAGGTAAGGTGTTGGGTTTTGGGGGTGAAAATATCCATAATCTACTTTGTCACCAAAGTTGAAAAGCAATATGACTTGCCAGTAAAAATCTTTAGAAGTGACAATGGAATCGAGTTCAAAAATAAGGAGTTGGATGATTTCTGTGTGTCAAAAGAAATTGTGAGGCAGTTCAGCATTCCAAGAACACGAGAACAAAATGGGGTGGTTTGAAGGAAAAACAAAACCCTCATTGAGGCTGCAAGAACTATGCTAGCAGATTCTGGTTTACCACTGTCCTTTTGGGCAGAAGCTATAAACACTGCTTGTTTTGTTCAAAACAGAGTTTTGATTAACCCCAGACATCAAAAGACTGCTTATGAAATTTTATTCATAATCAAACCACTGATCTCATTTTTCAAAATCTTTGGCTGCCCATGTTTCATTTTAAATCTCAAAGATTCCATTTCAAAATTTGCAGCCAAAGTAGATTGTGGATATTTTCTGGGATATCCTTCTACTAACAAGGCCTAGAAAGTGTTTAACACAAGGACTAAGACAATAGAAGAAACACTGAATGTAAAGTTCAATGAACTTTCATCTTTAAAAATTCTAGCAAATCCTGCTGAATTGTTTGATTTAGACAAATTCAAGTTTAAATATATTACTGCTAAAACTAACAATGCAGGTACACCGTAGTCTCCACAACACGACTACAGATTTGACGTTGTGATTCCATCTCACTGCAATGTCTATGCTGCATCAGGGGAAGCAGATGTTCAAAACATCTTTCAAACTCTGCTACAGATGTGTTAACCACTTTTGACCAGTCCTACCCTCAAACCACTGCTTCATCTAGCTCAACCACTGTTCAAACATCTATTGATAAAAGTCCAACCCCAGTTGACAAAAGTCAGACCACCTTTACACCACCTGGTCCTATTCCCCCACCTCCATTTCAAACATCTGTTAGCACTACAGAAGTGCAAACAGATGTTACAACAACAGATGCCACAACCCTCTATCCCTCACCTCAAAATGCCATCATACCATATGTAGGAGATTTAATCTACCTTAGAGCTCATCCACCAGACCAAATCATTGGAAACATCAGTGAAGGGGTGCTCACAAGAAGTCAATCCTCAAACATCTGTCTTTTTGCAGGATTTTTATCTCTCACACAACCTATCAAGTACCAAGAGGCACTGAAAGACAACAGTTGGGTAGAGGCCATCAAAGAATAGCTCCTATAGTATAAAAGACAACAAGTATGGGAGTTTGTGCCACTGCCAAATGATGTATGTCCAATTGGCACAAAGTGGGTCTTCAAGAACAAAACTGATGAAAGGGGTATGGTTGTCAAGAATAAAGCCAGGCTTGTGGTTCAGGGCTTCAGACAAGAAGAAGGAATTGATTATGATGAAACCTTTGCTCTTGTAGCTAGGTTGGAAGCTATCAGACTCTTCTTAGCATTTACTGTTAACCACAACATCAAGGTGTATCAGATGGACATCAAGTGTGCATTCCTTTATGGAAAAATTCAGGAGGAGGTCTATGTGTGCCAACCACCTGGTTTTGAAGACACATTCCATCCTGATCATGTCTACAAGCTCAACAAAGCTTAGTATGGCTTGAAACAAGCACCAAGGGTATGGTATGCAACTCTTTCCACCTTTCTTTTGTCTATTGGTTTCACTAGAGGTAAAATTGATAAAACCTTATTTTTAAAATGGAAAGGGAAAGATCGAATGATTGTTCAGATATATGTGGATGACATCATTTTTGGGTCCACATGTAACAAATGTGTGAAGAGTTTAGGAAACTCATGACAGCAGAGTTTGAAATGAGTGCTATGGGTGAACTCCAGTGCTTTCTTTGTCTCCAAGATAAGCACATCAAAATGGAACATTTATTCACCAAAATAAGTATGTTAAAAGGTTACTTACAAAATTTGGGATGAATGACTTAAACCATGTAGTACACCCATAAGCACTATAAAGATACTCACTATTGATGACAAAGATGAACTGGTTGATCAGACACATTATAGATGCGTGATTGGGTTTTACTGTACCTCACTGCATCCAGGCCATACATTATGTTTGCCACTTTTGTTTGTGCAATATCCCAGGCATTACCTAGAAAGTCAAACCTTATAGCTATGAAAAGGATATTCAGATACCTAAAAGGTGCTCCCACACTTGGTATTTGGTATCCTACTAATGGGAATGTTGAGCTTTCAGGTTATTCAGATAGTGATTTTGCTGGTTGTCACACCACAAGGAAGTTAACATCAGGAGGGGGCCAAATCCTAGGGAATACCTTAGTCTCTTGGCAAAGCAACAAGCAACTATTTCAACATCAGCAGCAGAGGCTGCATACATTTGCTGCTGCAAGCTGTACAACCCAACTAATGTGGCTTCAAAACCAGTTACTGGATTTTGGTATAACTGCCCTAAAGACTCCACTCATGTTGGACAGTCAAGCAGTTGAAAATATCATCAAAAATCCAGTATCCCATTCAACCACAAAGCACATTGACATCAGGCCATTTTGTGAGAGTCAGCTATGAAAAATGTTTGATTTCTCTGCACCATGTTCAAACAGAGGATCAGCTGGTAGATGTGTTGACAAAAGCTTTAGCCACATCTGTCTTTGAAAGTCTGATATCTCGGATTGGTACGCTAAACATGGATTAAAAGGAAAAAATGTTTTCATAAATAAAACATTAAAATGTTGTCAGAAAATCGAAAATCCATCCTTAAAAATAACTCTGGTTGAAAGATCTGTTCAGATAAAACAACCACTGTTGGTTGAAAAATCTGTTCAGCTAAAGCAACCACTGTTTCATAAATTTTATCATCTGTTGGTTGAAAAATCTGTTTCAAAAATCTGTTCAGATAAAACAACCACTATTAGTTGAAAAAATCTCTTTCAAAACTCTGATTAGATAAAAGAACTGTTTTCCACTTTATATTTAAAAGCGAACAAAAAAAAACGTCCATCAGATGTTTGCCACATCAGATGATTGCCACGTCCATCAGATGTTTCCCATGTCTGCTCTTAAAAGAGTGCTTTGGCCACATTAGCGGTTTCACCTGAGACTATAAAAAACCTGTATTTCCCCAACAGTTGTTACACTGTCTCTTTGAATTCAAAAGCTCTGAAAACCGTCTTCCATCATACTCAAACCCTCTACCTAAATCCATTGATCTTCTTACTCGAATCCAAAACATGGATCTACAAGTAAAATTTCCCCACAATTATTTGCCATATCCATCCAAAACAGATGAAAACCGTACATTCCATTCCATAATCGACGTTTTACTAAAATCCAAATACTTTCCTATTCTCACCGCTGATTCTTCAATCTATATTGACACTGTCCAAGAGTTCTTGTTAAATGCTGAAACCCTGCTCACAGATAGAAAGCCAACAACCATTATCTCCAAAATTGGAGAGACACATGTCACCATAACCCCCCAAACCATCTCCACAACCTTCTCACTGAACGACTTGGCAGGGGATATGAAGAACAAATGACTGGGGCAACCATTTTCAAAAAAATATTTTCCCCCAGCCATGAATTTTTTTTCATACCCTACTCATCTGTCTCTCTGCTAAAACTACTGCTTTCAATGAAATTCCATTGAAAGTTCAGTACTTGGGATATGCAATGTTGTCAGATACTGATTACAATCTGTCCCAGGCTCTGTTTTTAGATTTAGTAGCAAATGTGAAGGGATTCAAGTCTTGGTCAAACAATGCTTTTCTTTTATACCCAAGACTTTTAAGTGTTTTCCTACAAAAGGTTTTACCCGAAAAGGATTTTAAAAAAGGTTATGCTCTTCAAATGAAAAGCCTTTCACAAGAATCTTTTACAAGAATGCTGGGTCCAAACGCCCAAGAAAAAGTGTCAAAAACAAAAGTATGCAAAACACAAGCAAAGGGTGTTAAGACAAAAACTGTTGTCACAACCTCTATTGCTGAGCCCACTGCTCTTGGTGATCATGGCACTATATCCAGTGTTGTGAAACCCACACCAGCAACCACCAAAAAGAAACTTCCATCCACTAAACCCACCAAAAAGAAAACAAAAAGGGTAACTCTGGAAGATGAGATACAAGGGAAAACCCTGTTGTAACACAAATGTAACAATCAACCACTGTTGATACATCCTCTCAACAGATGGACATATCTCTACCAATCAGACTCCTCATGTATCCTCACAAAAGGATCATGTTGTAAGCCAAGGGGAAACATATCAAGAAGCATATGATTCACTTGAACATATGTTCAAATGTCCTTCTCCCGAGGCTCCTTCTCTTCTCACCCCACAACCCTCACCATCACATGAGATTCCACCCACAATGCAACCCTTGTTCGAAGCCATTGACAAAACTCAGGCTACAAATAGTTCCTTTCAATCACTTATCACTGAGAGCATACTCCAACAAGGTACTAAGCCTGAGAAAAGTCAAGTGGCTAGCCCACGAACCGAGGAGGCCACACCCTTTGAGTTACATGTAACTCAAAGAGGTTTTCCAAGTGAAGCAGCCATTACTGTTGTAGAGACCATTGTCTCACAAAAGGACAGTGGTTACATACCTCAGACTTCCTTGGAGGCAACAACTAATGAGGCGACTATAGTGACCCCTAAACCAGTTGGAAGTCCACAGAACCAAGAAAAAGGGGCATCTGGTTTCTTTTCTATGGACTCACCTCCTAGAACTGAACTAGTTACAACTACCACTTCTGGTATGAATTCATATGATCCTATTAAATTAGGTGATAGATTAAGATACCAGGAATTGACGGAAAGGGTTAACACCATTGAGTCATCAGTGAATGAAATCAAGACTGATCTCAAGACTATGATGCAAACTTTGGCTACCCTCACCAAAAGTCGACCATCCACCCAAGACATTGCTAGTGAGCTATGGAAATCTATCAGTCCAATTATCATAGCTCATCGAAAACTAGCAGATCAAACGCATGAAACTTATATGGCTGCAATCAGAAACATGGTCGATTCTAGGTACACAGATACCCAGGCAGATATCAAAGCCATCAAGGAACATTTGCTGAATACCACTGGCTCTTCCCCCACAATAATCTTAAGAGATGAACATGATGATGAGTTCACAACTGATGATGCCAACAAGGGGGAGAGTGGCAGAGATAGATTGCCAAAGCTTGATCCTTTTGGAATTCCACCTTCTCAAAAGGGTCAATCACAATAGTCTGCTAACAAACCAAGGTCTGCTTCAGTTCCTCAATCCACTGCTCAAACCTTTGCTGACACTGCCAAAGCTGACAAGGCAAAGAAGATTGTTGAATCTGCCAATGTCATGGCTGAAAATGCTGCTGAAGCAAAGCTGATAAGGTCTGAGACTTTGGAAACCAAAGCAGAGTCTCTTGTGAAGTCAAAACAAGAAAAACAACAGGAAACAGAAGATGTTGGCTCCTCAAAAAGGAAGAAAATTCCTGCAAGACATGTTAGGCAACCACCATCCAAAACCTCTATTCCCAAAACATATGCTGCCACCACCACTACAATCACTGAACCTATCATCACCACCACCACCACCACAGCTATCATCACAACAACCACCACCACTACATCATCCATATCCATGTCACCCATACCATCTTCTCAACCCCAAACATCTGCTGGTACTAAATAAGTGCCAACAGATGTTAACACACCCACTACTTCACAACCACCATCATCCTCTCTAATCCAGTACAAAATGAAAAGAAAGTCCACCTTTGTGGTATAGGATGAAAACATTGAAACTACACCTACACCTTCACCACCATCTGAACCCATTCCAGCCATTCCATTGACATCTTTCTCACCACACACTTCCCAATTTTCATCCCATTCTTCCACCATCAACCATGATCCCATTGGCTGCTCAGTATCCCCTTGAACTTGATATGATAAAGGGGGAAATTCAATCCTTCTACAATACTGAGGATCCATCAAAACTATCCATCCAATCTCTCCCAAATCTGCCTAAACATAAGAACATGATGAATACTTGAAGTTAAAAGCAATACAGACAGATGTGATTATTAAGGAGAAGTGTAAAGGAAAGGATGACAGGACTGCTCTGGGCATCCATTCAACAGAACTTAGCACCTGAGTAAGTCTATGTCCAACAAACTAATCAGTGGTGAATTGGAGAAGTTAGTCAGGGAATCTCTTCTAGATCAAATCATGGCAACTAAGCATTACAAAGCAAATAGAAAACAATTTGCAGGCTGGACCACTCATGTTTTACAAGAAGAATTGTACAGAATTGAATAAATGGCTAAGTATCCTAATCAGATGGCTTCTACTCCTGATTTTAGAAAAGGTAAAGACCATGTCAGAGCCTTAAAATTAAAAAGAATGAGGGAAGAACTAGTAGCTGCTGATTATGGTGAGATGAAGTCTGTGGCAAGATGGTCTGAGCTAAGGTTGGTTGAAACCTACAAGAAACTGGAAGAGAAAAGAAAAATTGATCCTACACTTCCAAGAAAACCAGTTTACCCTCATGCAACTGTGCTTAGAAAATCCCAATAGACTTTTTCACTTGACAGTCTACTCTCAACATCTAATCTCACCCTTGCTGCCAAGAAACAATACAAAAGCCAGAAGTAGATGTCTGAGCATGATGAAAAAGAGTTTGAAGAAACTTTTGTGAAAGAAGGGATTTTCAACCAAGTCCACTAATTCTCTGATCCCATCAGTGAAGAACTCAGAAGAATCATTGGCAGGCGTCCATCACCAAACTCATCAAAAAAAAAAGTTGCAACTCTAAAACTCCTCAGATTCAAAAATTCTAAAGTGGAAAGTCAACAAAGACACCCACGAATTGACTCTGCTCAGATCTGATGGGGAAGCTCAAAAGTTAAGGATAGAAGATGCATATGGTTTGTGTGCAGATGATCTCTAAGACCTGCTGAACTTAGAGTTGGAAAGGGATGCTGAAGACTTGTTCTCTCTAAACTTTGAATAGCAATTTAAAGGCCAAATTAGATAAAGTCTGATGAGAAATAAAGATCAAGAATAAAGGTTGAGTTTTGACATCATCTGTTCTATGGGGAGATTGTTAGGTCTGCTGAACCAGAGAAGAACAAATGAAGTGAAAAGCCAAAACATACTAAACATCTGTTCCAATAAAACAGTGTTTTGTATACAAGATCCTCCCAAAAGACTGTTTACACTAACAACTGCTGCTTACAAGATCTGTTGAGGAAACGTCTGCTAAGCCAAAGGTTTGAAGATACAAGGTCTGTTGGAGTCAACATCACTTAGGCTCCAATAATTGATAAAAGCAATCAGTGTTTATCCCATCAGTTGTTTAGTCATCAGAGTTTTCCTATGTAACAGTGTTTGTAATAGGGCACATGTTTTATGTTGTTATATTTGTTAGATGTCATTGTCTTAGGTGACGTCAGCCTTAGGTCATCAGAGCTTTAGTTTGTGTATAAATAGAACAGTGCCTGTACTGTTCTATTCATCACTCCAAAACATTCTCTAATACAAACAAAGTTGTGAGTGATCAAAGCTGAGGGGGAGAATTGTGTACTAGTACTATAATCTGTGATGATTAATGAAAAGTACTTGTTAAAAGCAGTTGTCCTGTTTGTTATGGTTTATGGTTTAGAGTTTATATTTCCGCTGCACCTTCCATAATTATTCATATTCATTATGTTTTAATTTATTATGCTTCATAACAAATCAAAATCAAATCCTAACATCTACGAAGCCTACCAACACGTCACACAAAGTCATCACATGTCAATTTCAGACATTTCAAATCTTTAGCATGCGATAGATCCTCACTGATGTACTATCATTTCCTCTTTTTCTCAGGGAAAAATCATTTTGTGTTTTTCTGATTTTTATGGCTTTTCAAATTTTTTGATATTTTTGGTTTTTCTAAATGATACTCTCTCTAAAACTAAAAACATATTTTTGGATTTTTAATTTTTGAAAAGAGAATACCAAAGTAAAATTTGATAAACTGGTGTGGAATCTAATCTTGCTTTTCTTTTATACCATTAGCTTTTAGCAAAAATTCAAATCTTGATTTGTTAAAATCTTTTGTGAAAAGATGAGCTCTTTGGTAATCAGTGTGGTTTTTTACCATATCAATCAATCCTTTCACATAGCAATCCCGTATAAAGTGATAACGGATGTGAATATGCTTAGCCTTAGAATGATGAACGATATCTTTTGTGTGTGCAATGGCTGCTTCATTATGACAATGAATGGGGGTTTTAAGAAATTGCAAATCGTAGTCGAGCATTTGTTGCTGAATCCAAAGCACTTGTGAACAGCATCTCGAGGCCGCCAATATTCAGATTCACATGTTGATAGTGAGATTACCGTCTGCTTCTTGCATTGCCAATTGATTAGCTTGGTCCCAATAAATTGACATCCAGTCGTTATGGATTTAGAGTCAATATCACAACCACTAAAATCAGCATGACTAAAAGCAATGAGCTCAAAGTTATCATGATTAGGATACCATAACCCACGCGATGGACAACCCTTCAGATAACGTGGGATTCGTTTGACTGCCATGAGGTGAGATTGTTTTGGCTTCCCCTGGTAACATGCGCAAAGGCATGTAACAAACATTATATCTGGTCGGGAAGCGGTCAAATACATCAACGATCCAACGATGGCTCTGTAAATGTAGGGGTCAATGAACTCCCCCTTAGCATCATCTCCAATCCTATGATTAGTTTGTATGGGAGTGGCAATCAATGTTGAATCCTCCATTTGGAATCGGCTCAACACTTTGGAAACATATTTCATCTGGTGGATAAAGATCCCCGATGGTGTTTGATCCACTTGCAATCCAAGAACGAATTGCATCTCTCCCATTGAGCTTATCTCAAACTTTTCTTGCATGACCTTTTCGAATTCCCTGCAAAGACTTGCGGTAGTCAAACCAAATATAATATCGTCTACGTAAGTCTGTACCAGGAGCAAATCACCCTCTGTTCATTTCGTTAGTAGGGTACAGTCAACTTGTCCTCTTTTAAAACCTCTAGAAAGCAAGTATGTGTTGAGCTCTTCGTACCACTGTCGAGGTGCTTGGTGTAGTCCGTACAACGCTTTGTTTAGTTTATAGGATCCTTAAAACCCGGTGGTTGCCCAACATATACTTCTTCCTTGACCACACCGTATAGAAAAGCACTTTTGACATCCATCTGATACACCTTAAATTTCATGTAAGATGCGTACGCTAGAAACATTCGAATAGCTTCTATACGTGCGACTGGTGCATAGACTTCATTGTAGTCAATTCCCTCCATTTGACAAAAACCTTGTACGACCAATCGAGCTTTGTTCCTGACAATCACTCCTCGATCATCTTTCTTGCATTTGAACACCCATTTTGTTCCCATCTTCTTTCGATAACGTCCACACTCCAAGCTTCTGAAATTGTTGAAGTCTTGTTGCATCGCGTCCAACCATGATTTGTCATTCAAAGTCTCCTTGTATGACTTCGGTTCAACCTGCGAAACATAACAAGCAAATGACTAATCATTTTGTTCACCTGATTTTTGAATTTTTGCAGATGCATATTTTATATATGTGTCTGTAGCTTTCGGATCGTCTAAGTCGTTTGCGTCGAATAGTAATGTTTATGTTTATGTTTCCAGTTTTAAATTTGGGTGTTTGAGAGGTCGAACCAAAACAAAAAATTTTGGTTCGAGGTTTTTCAAGGTCGAAGGATTGGGTTTGAACCTTCGATAGGTCGAACGAAATCCTCTATATATAGGTGTAACTTTGTGACGGTTATTGAGTAATGGTATTAGGTGTGTGCGTGTTCTAGAGAGTCAAAAGCCTGTCTAGTTACACCTTTAAGTGTGTGTTTTGTGTAATCACTTCTGTAAACGTTATTATCATATTAATGATTATCGAAAACGTTGAAAATGAAATCTCGTTTATTTTTATCCGTATTTTTATCATATTGCATGATCATAAGGGTTTACACACCTAGTGTATCAGTACTCGTGTTGATTAAATGTTCGTTTCGTGAAAACCGATCCTATAATTTTAGAATAAAGGGCTAGGGCTCCAATATTATCATTCGATGATGCACGTGTCATCACACTGCTACCAGGATCACTAATAAATTGTTCGAATGGATGATAAGTGTTGATCTGAGATTTCAAATTTACTGGAACAGGAATCAACGATTGAACATTCACGTTCTCTGATGAGTCCAGATCATTACCCGTATTTGAAGTAGAAGGTACATCTATAGATATAGACTGATTTGGGTTTACTGGAGGTGATACTGTAGTCTGATTCAAGACTGCTTCACTTGTAGCTTCATCATCTTCTGACCCTGAAGAATCAAAAGTATCAGAAACATCTTGAAATACTTCTTCTTCTGTTGTTGTAACAGGAGCATTGACATCATTAGAAGCTGCTGCAGGAGGAGTTACGGTGATCGGATGCACTAATGGTGAAGTGATTATGTTCTCACACTCATAATATAAACGTAAAATAGCTTCTTCAATCAAGCTTTCTAGATTGAATGACTCAAAGAGTTCTTTGTAGTCAAAAATCCAGTCGGGACCGGTACCAGGAGCATTCTAAGTATATCTTTGTACATCGACATTCTGCCATTCTTCAACACACTTCGTTCTTTTGTTGAACAGCCGTTTGTTGGGAGTTGCGTATCCAACAAAATAACCTTGTTCTGCTTTTGCTCCAAACTTCTCATTGGTCTGTAACATCATACACGGCGCCCCGAATGGCTCTAGAAACTCTAAGTTTGGCTTTCTTTGGTTGAAAAGTTCAAAAGATGTCTTTCTAAATTCATCACCGTTAACACTTAATTCAATGTATAACAAGCAGCATGAATCGCCTCTCTCCTTAAAATAACCGGAAAATTTGAATCAGCTAACATTTTTCTGGCCGTCTCAATTAGAGTCCTGTTCTTTCATTCTGCAACACCATTCTGTTGTGGAGTATAAGGTGCACTTTATTCATGATGAATACCCTTTTCTAAACACAGTGCATATGTATTCTTAAACTCTCTCCCATTGTCACATCGAAATCTCTTAATCTTCAAACCATAGATGTTCTCCAAATGGGTAAACAAAATCTTTAGGTTGTTAAACGTTTCACTCTTGTGTTGCATGCGCGCATCACCTACGAAAATCTTGAATAGTCATCGGTAACCACAAGACAATATAAGTCTCCATTCAAGCATTCAAGCATTCAAGCGGGATACTTACGGAGTTTACTTTCATGGGTCTGTGGGAGTGTTTGTGTTGTTTGCCCTTCTTACAAGATACACACTTGTATTTCAAATGGAAATGCTTCACATTAACACCATCAACGAGACCATTCTTCACAAGATTATCCGTTTTTCGGAGATGAATATGGCCCATTCTCCGATGCCACATGATTGATTCCTTTCTAGTATCCTTCGACAAGAAACGTATAACTTGGCCCTTTGAAGTTGTCGCCTTGCTCATACCAAAAATATACAAGTTGTTCACTCTTGGAGCTTGCAACATAATCCACTCTTTTGGAATTTCGAAACCATGCTAGAGGATGTAACACGGTTTGTCATCAAAATGGACTGAGAACTTCTTATCACAAATTTGCAAGACGCTCAGAAGATTGTAGTCTTTCTGTTTCACATACGAAATCTTCTCAAAGCCTACTATCCCGTTTCTTACACTCCGTTCCATCGTAATATAACCACCCTTGTTACCGGCAATGGCAACATAACCTCCATTGATGTTTTTAATGTAAAAAATGATTGTCATTTCCCCTATCATATGCGCAGAAGCTCCACTGTCAGCACTCCAAAGACTGCTAACATGGCCAGTTGGAACTCCCTGTACAAATAAAAATGGTTAGTTCTTTCTAGGGACCCAAGCCTTCATGGTCTTGGGTCTTTCAATATTATTATTCAAAGAAATGTTTGCTTCGATCATTTAAATTTTTTTTTTTTTGAATTTTCAACCTTAAGATTTTCATGTTTCTTTCAAATGACCTTCTGTTGAGCATTCATAGTAATCTTGTCTGATTTAATAGACGAAGGTCCAGCAACAGACATAGCAGCTGGTTTAGGATAAACCTTCAGCTTGTCTTTCACTGAGTTTACCACATGTTTCTTCTCAGGTCTGTTCATGGCGATTCGGTTTCGATTGTCATAAACAATCGGTTCTTTTCCTCTTGATTGATAATACTACCTTTGAGGATAAACAACTCTCGAATCACGTTGTTTTTGTCTCACCTTAACCTCATGCCTTTTGTGTCTTACATATGAGCAGTGAAAAAGTAAATGTCCTCCCAGGAGCAGGCTTCAGTTAGTAAGCCGGTTCCACAAAAGAGTTAACACTTTCAATAGACTAAGAATCCTTTCCTCTGACCAACTCAGATTTTAGACTGAGAATCTGTTCCTCTGACCTATCACATCTTCCGAGTAAAGTAACACAATCTTTGCACTTAGGAAGTGTGTCAGAACTTACCAGAGTAGATGAGTCAGTCATAGCCATCAAAGCAAAATATGTTTCCTTTCCGGAAAAGAACTTTGAGTAGTCGATCTTGGTACAAGCATCATCAACCATACACGACCTGTTGCTGATAAGAAAGTTGGCTTCTGCTAGTAACTGATCAACATCGTTATCAAGAGAATTTAGACTTTTATCTGAATCAGCTTCACTCTCGGAGTCTGAACATTATGAATCTTGAACATCTGAAACATCTTCAACTAGTTCATTAACCGGCTTAGTCATCTTTTCTTCAACTATCGGTTCTTCCACCGACCCAGTCACCTTTTCTTCAACTACTTATTCCTCCACAGACTCTTCTTCTTTAATTGCTACATCATTCACAATCTATTGAGCAAAATCTGCATCATTGCCTCTAGAAACTCTTTTACACCCAATTTCATGTCGTTCCAATTAAACCCTTCATCTTGTTGAATTAACAATGCCTTTTTGTTATTTTGGTTTTGGTTGGTGGAAGTGGTTATAGGAACGATGTTTCTTTCATGATTTAATGTGTTTTGAGTTTGGATAGGTGATGATGTTGGTCTATGGTTAGTGTTATGTGAAACAATCTGTCGGTTTTAGTTTTGATTTTGGTATTTGTTTTGACGGTTTTGGTAGTTGGTGTTAAATGGGTTTTGGTTTCCTTGCTGCTTTGGGTTGGTACATTCTCAAGAAAAGTTGCCTTTTGTAACACAATTATAGCATGTGACTTTCAACTTGTTGAACCCATTGGTGGTGTTAGTAGATGTAGTCACATCAGTTCTAACGGTTCGCTCCATAATCTCATGAGCTCTCCTCACCACACTAGCAAATGCCCACTGAATATCAATGAGTTCCATCTCTTACATGTCAATATGTGAATAATCCTCATTTGTCAAATTGTTGTTACCAATTTGACTAGCTACAGGTCCATTGTAGCATGCTACAAAAGCTGATACTAAAGCAACATGCTTTTAAGCCACCTCTACAGTCACGTTATCCATGTTAGAAGTTGGTAACACAATGGAACTTGAGCTTGATGGTGCTTGTCCAACGTTTAATGAAGCTGATGATACACCATAATAACTTGCTAGATTTATTGGTTCAAGACTCGACACAAAAGCAGTTTGTGGTGTTGAACTCACACCAACACTTGGAATGGCTGAAGATGAAGAACATGCATAGTACAGTTCCGGCTTCTGTGGAATCTGAGGTCTATTCGCCTTCCTTCTCTCATCAATCTCCTTGTTTTCCAGCCTTTGAATAAATTCGTTGAAAGTCTAGAAAGGAAACGAATCATTCTCCTTTAAGACTTCTACATGCTGGCTCCAATATACCGGCAAAGCATCTGCAAACTTTTCAACACACTCTGCCATAGGAAAAGAAATTTCATAGTTAGATAATTTAGATAACAAATGAAAGAAGCAAGCAGTCAACTCCTTGAAAGTCTCATTTCCAACAAAACTAAAATTCTCAAACTCTTTCTTCAGTTCATCCATTATGAGCTTTCTCATTTTCTCATTTCCATCATTTCTGCTTCGAAGAGCTTCGCACAGTTTTTTTGATGTTGTGCATGGCCCAAACTGATGCAACAAATCTGTGGTAAAAGCTTGGGACAACTGTGAGTATGATTTCTTCTCAGCTCCATACTTCTTTTCAGTATCAGACAAATCATCCAATGCAACCGAAGTGTTTGAGTTGTCACACCCCGCCAAGGCGGAAACGTGAGGTGCGACTTCGAAAGATTTCGAAGCACAAAAAGTCACATGAGCATTAATTAAAACAAAGTAGGAACTTTCATTAAAAAACCAAATCCGTTCAACATTAGTTAATTGCTAATTCTAAAACCATTATATGTAAATGTCTAAAATTATTATGACAGCACAACGGTCCAAAAGAAGGTTTCCCACAAATGCTCGCACGTGACCCCTACAAGTTCCATTTTCCATGCTAATTTCCTGAAAAACATGCATGTAAAATATATCGGTCAACATAAAGTTGGTGAGTTCACGGGTTTGCTATATGATGGACATGTAATTCAAAACCAACTAAATCATTGCCTAGCTAGGGCAATAATCAATATGTGATCTGACATGAGCCCATAACCAAACCATGACATGTTGTGCCTCGCCCATTGTACACTAAAGACAATGAAATAATGTGAAATACAAGAACTCTTTTGATATTTGTCATACGGTCAGAGTGACTGACCTAGAGTGGGGGTGTCAACCCAATAGATCTATCCCGGTGTTTCATGGCTAAGTCCATAGCTAATGGTTATGGTATGATGAATGACACGAGGGCTTAATGGATCCTGAACTGTACTGTCTCATGTTCACATAATAGTCATGTATTGTAACTGAAAACTGTACGCATGTTTTCCCCCGGAAAATTGTAAAAACTGTAAAAAAAGGGGTCGTGAATACTCACTTGGTATATGAATGCTAGTCTGAACTGAATCTGGCACTGTTTGTCTGGTCTAGGAGCCCTAAATGCAGTTAAAAGCAACTTAGGTCTATGTTTGGCTCTAACTACCATGCAACTGTTCACCCGACTGTATCACCTATGGACTAGGGGCTTCTGTACCACTATCCACGGGTGTCACACACTGTATGTGTTAATAATTGTTCGTTTTGTTATCCTGGTGGCTATGTTTTATTCCTATTTTTGGCAAAACATATGTGGTGACTCAATAAAATTTTACCGAGTGATACTTATGTATCAGTTAAGTAAGCTTAGGATGGCACATGGACACATCTTGTGACAGTGTTGTATAAAAATAACACATCCAAGTGTTTTGCCTTTGTTTATACATGCATAACTTTATGTTTTCGAGAAAACTCATGTGTTAAGCTAGCTAACACATTTTTTATTATTCTTAGCACATCTTCATAAATCGAACCATGTTGCATATGTATAATTTAGGTGAATATGTTGTTCTTGGGCCGGGTCTTGGCCTCTTACACACGCATGCATACATATATGTATGTATGTTTGTGCTTGTAAATGTCCATATCCATGTGTTCCAAGGTGTATGCATCAATGTGAACATGTGTGTATACATAACTAAAACATTGAACTTTTATCATCAAAACTTGAGTCGTTAAGTTAGTTAGTTCCAAGAATAAATGTTTTGTGGGGTGTGCGAGTACATGTAGGCTTCGGGTGACCAATATGCATAACTAAGTGATCATGTAAACAAAACTAAAGTTTGGGTTCCTCGTATATAGTCGAGTAAAACAAGAAAATAATAAGCTAACTCCTCACAAAAAAGCTCCTAAATGCTAGCTAAAGGCTTTGAACTCCCTAGGGATGGTGTAGTGTGGCCGAAATGGGTTCCTTGGGTGCTTGGGGTTTCAGCCGAAAGGTAACAAGTGAGGAAACGAGAGGTTTCAAGTGTTAGTGAGATCTTGAGAGGTTGTGGTGTGATCCAATTGTGTTCTAGTGCCTCTATTTATAGGCGAGTGGTGTGAGGATGGGTTGTGTGGTTTCATTGGTTCACAAACTAGGTAAGTCAACTTCTTGTTTTCTTAATGTGTATTCTCTAGGAGCCTTGTAAGGGTAATGTGTTGACTTGAGGTTTTGTTGGGTTGTGTGGGGTGGCTTCGACCGAGAATAGGCATGGGGAAGGGGCAAGTTATTTGTGGTAAGTTGGACAAGGTGATCATTCTCATGTGTTCTATGTTGTGCTATCTTGGTGTAAGGAGTTGACCTTGGTTCAATAGTGATCATCTTGGGAATATGCTAGCCAAAATTTGGTGTATGTTTGTGATATATTTGGATGGTCAATGGTCATGGGAAATGTATAGGTGAATAGTTCATTCCATGTTAGTGTTAAGCATGGATGGGTATATGTGTGTGTATATATATATATGTACATATAGAGGTGTGAGTGTGTCTTGTACTAGTTAGGTAGTGTCCAGAACAATGTACAGCTTCTTGTCTTGGGAATAAGTGAGCCGCAAATTCCATAGGGAAAGAACAAGACATTTTAAGTAAGTCAACATGTGTAAGTATTGTTCACTAAGATGGACTAGATCCCTTTAAGGAAATGGTCTTGGATTTGATGGGATCTTGTTGTGCATATGTGTATGTATGTCTGTAGGCATGCATGTAGGTGTGTTAGTGTATTTGTTTGATCCTCATGTTCATGTATGTCTAGATGGATCAAGTTCAAGGTTACAAGTGGACGTTTGTTTGTACACATACTAGTTTACTACATACATGTTGGTAACCTCTTTTGTTAATGCACAGTGTTTGATTTTGTCCTTGTCGGGTAACAAGTTGGGAATTCTTGTTCAATTGCATGGATTTCCTATAGTCCAGCTAGACATGTTTAACTAACTGAGGCCTTGTACTAACTAATGTGTCTACTGTTAGACTGCATGTCTCGGGATTGTCTCAGAAAGATAATACAGAGTTTAGAACAACTAATAAACTTATCAGTTGACTAAAGATGAATACCAAACATGATCGAAAGACTTACATAAAGTGAAAACCCGAGACCAGATGAGAGGGAAAGATACAAAACAAAAAAGAAAATATCTGACTAAACTAATAACCAAAAGCTTCTCGAGTTTATATAGCAGCTCATGAAGCGGTGTAATGATAAAGACCTGGGCTTCCAATATATGGGCCGAACCAAGTGGGCTTTTGTGACACCCGTCAAAATCACAGGTCATATCCGTACATTAGCTATACGTACACATTGTGCATGACATTTCATTTTACATGTTTTATTACAATTGAGCCATACACGGTCTCAACAAGCCAATTTTGATGCTTACAATTTAGCATTAGGCACGCTAGGGAATACAATTTCATAACTAGTTGAATAGTTACCATGAGCTATAGAGAGATAATACAAAAAATAATAATTTGGGAACTCATACAATTGAACATAACATTTCAATTGTGATTCAATCAAAACAAAAACAAACAATGTCCATATACAAAGAATTGTTCATACACAATATCCATAAATGACTAGTAATACAACTAGTTAAAAATATATATATTGAGCACACCATTTATATATTGTTTTGTATCACATAAACTTGTACAAAGATCACACTTAACATCTAATTATAAAATTTGACCCTACACTTGTACAAGACATGGATTAAATATTCAAAAAAATAATAATATATATGCATGTGTGTATATATTCGACGACACACACACATACATATGTGTGTATGTGCTTCTCAATGTTTAAACTCCCACATCTTAATGAACCATGACCTCAAATCACTAAGATTCCACCATAATTAGATAGACACTCTATCACTTATCCATTCCATAACCTTTGACTTGCCACATATATCCACCTCCACCTATACATACATTTCAACACATACACACACAGCTACACAAAACACTAAGATTCTTGATAACTACTTAGACCAACATGGAAAGTGGACCTTGATCAAACCATGATGGCTTTCCCTAATTAACTTACACATTCTTCCACTTTGATTCATCCAACACATCCATTAGTCTTTTCCATCACATTCCTAGACTATTACCAAAGAGGAAAGATTCTTATGACATCCAAGAAAACACAATGTTGGCGTACCATTTTGATCATCCATCACCTCCATCAAATCTTCCACTTAATCTTTTAATAATCCTTGATAATTAGTTACACTAACATGGAAGTTAGACTTTAACCAAGCCATGATGACCTTCCTCATTTTCCTATCCATCTAAATCTTACACTCAAGCATGATCACTAGAACCAAGATTTACATAAGAATGGTAAGATTCTCATTGCCTACACATCCAAGGAGAGTTGACTTACTCTAAATACCATAGCTCTTGTAGTATAAATAGAGGACTTAGGATCACTAAGTGAGATCACACCACTGTATCATCACGTATTTTTCCGCAAATTTTTTTTAATAAAACCACTACATTACCTGGTATATTTTCTTTTGACAATTTTTACCTGAATTCTAAACAATATATGTTTTAAACACCTTATAATAATAATATTAATAACAACAACAACAACAATAATAATAATAATAATAACAAATGATAATAGTACTCGGGTATTAGTTTCAAATCTTAAACTATAACAAATCTTAAACCAGATGAAACCCAAACCTCCGAGCCCAGACCAGATAAAACTCAAGCCCAAGAGAAAAAAAATCTGGCCCAAGGCCCACTCCCTTTTTCGTTTGTTTTTTCCCTGCTGCACTCGAAGCGTACATCTACCCTCCTTCCTTTTTTTTATTTTAACCAATTACTTTGCTATTTGACCGCATGTTTGGAGCCTGAAAAGGAAACCTCAATCAAATTAATTGTTGCCAACATGATTGACAGATCCTTGCGCATGTTATACACGCAAAAATTCAATCAAAACATACCAAAAATGGGACCATTCACGCGTATACATTAACACCTCGGTCAAACTTTCCTTTTCGTCGAATTCGTAGGTAATAGTATAAATGTAACATTCCTTGATGACCTTATAGTGCCGAAAAACAAACCCTTATCTTCAATTTCTGAAAAATCTTTGTCTTTAACCAAGAACACTCGCCGTTTGACTTTCTGTTTAACCGAGTGATCTACATCGATGTCCTTGCTGTAAGTTTTAATATTTAGTTCGTTTTGATTCATTAACACCATACAGACAATAGTCTTATGATCTCAGGGGTTATTGTTTGTTTAATGGTTCAATTGGAAATCTAGGGTTCTAAGGTTTAGATTGGGGAAGATGACATGAATCAATAATGGTTTAAAACAATTCTGAAATGAAAACCAACACCCACCAGACCTATAGAGCAGATGGTGTGGTGGTGTGTTGTTATAACCAAGGTCAGGAGTTCGATCCCACCCCCACACATCCTTTTTTTTTCTAATAATTATGATTAATGCTTAGGAATCTTTAAAATTAATTGGAATCAATTATAAACGTTCTCAGGGTCCAGACCAATTGGTATGGGCTTGTGATTTAAAGCCCTCAACCCGGGTTAGACGCGGGTTCGATTCTTGCAAGCAACAACATTTTTTTAAAACCCTTTTATTTATATATTTAACCTATTAATCTTTTAACATAGTTTCTAATACTAAAAGTGGTTATAAACAAAGTTTATTAGATAATTTTTAGTTTTTTAAAAATCATTTATTTAATATACATAAAATATATTACAAGTTTATTCAATTATAAATTGAAAATTCTATAAAAATATCTAAACAATTTTAAAAATTTTCACAAATTTTTTTTAAACTTATAAATCAATAAATGATCGATAAATAAATTTTAATTGCAGAAAAACGTTATTTAATATTTTTAATAATTTTTTGATATTTTAATCATAAATGAATCATAATAAAGTCATTTTTCACTATTTTTACATCAAAATTTTACATAAATTATTTTTGTTCATTTAGAAGAGAAATACAAATTTTTATTTGAAACTTAAGTAATTTTAATATTTTTAGACATTAATACTATATTTTGATAAATAAAATTAATTATACTAAATATTCAATTGTTAAGAAAATAATTTTATAAAAATTATTTTCATATTTACAACCTTATAATATGACCATCCTTAATCAAAATCTTACAAAAAGTCTTTTATTTATTTATTTTCCTTATTTCTTTTTATTTATTAGATCATTAACAATTTATCTAATTAATGATTAAACAATTGTCCATCCCCAAATTAGGAACCCTAGAAATACTTGTAGACTAGAAAAAACTTAGACTTATTTATTGCATTAAACATAGGGTAATACTTGGAAACGCTTGGACCACACCTATTCCATTACAAAGGACTTGAGACTTTGCTAAGGTGAGTTTACATAGCCCCTTTTTCAGTTTTACATTTTGGGGTGAAACATGTTTAAACATCTTATACACTATCATTTACTCATTCTTACATTGTTGAAACTTGTTGATTCAATTTGACTGTAACAAAAAGACACGGTACAATCATTAACATTGATCAAGCCGCCTGTTTAGATTATAGTGCTATAGGTCTGACAAACCCACCCCCCCCCCCCCCCCCGCATAAATTCAGGGATGATCGATAACAGTTACACTTTTACTAACTTGCGAGTTAGGTCTCAATCGACACAAGGTTTCATTGTACAAAAGACGCATTGTTACATGTCGGACTCATATTCTTACATTACTCTAATTATACTTCAACTATGATTGCTATACAATCTATTGTTTTCAACTATATGCAAAACCTGTGTATTCTCACCAACTATTTATAGTTGACCCCCCGTCCTTCCAACTCAACATGTTTCAGGTTTTACTTGCTATTGGAAGTTGTACAAGTTTTGGATCACATAGGAGCTTGGGACCTAGTTTATGTAAATCAAGTTTATGTATTTATTAAATTGTATGACAAATTTTAAATTGTTTAGTAATATACAACTTCCATTTAGTACCATGAGCTATTGAACAATCATCACTACGTGGCACCTCGATGTTTCCGCCATCGGTTGGGGTGTTACAACCACCCCTCTATCTCTCCCTCTCGGCTCCATCCCACCGCCACACCATCACCATTTATTCTGCCACACCACCACCGAAAACCACCACCCACACCCTAGAGACTAACAATAACCATTAACGTTCAAGGGATCATTAGGGGGTACAAGGAGCATAATCAAGGCTGTACAAGGCCCCTAACTCCCTCATTTCATAGACCCTAGGAGGTATAATCTTGTCTTGTTAAAACTTATATTAATTTAACTACATTTTCATTTATACACCAAGTTGTTCATTTATAAGTTTACTTTTGTAACTAAACCAAGTAAATAAGCAAACTCATGATCTAAAGTACATTATGTTAGTTGGTAAATGTATGTATTTATACACACACTAGGGCCGAAACATGTATGTATGTATTGGAGCATGACGGCCGAAAGTTTTGTAAGAAAAACTATATATTTTCCAAAGATCATTAATATAAGACATAATGAGGATAGTTAAAGATCATGTGTGACATGTTAGATCCATAACAAAGCATACAAGGTACTTATGTTTTCAAGGAAAAACTATGTTTTGACATAGAATATTACTATTTTCACAATGGTTGTTAAACTTATGACTAATAGGTAAAAGATACCTAAATATTATGGATCTATGGACATGTCAAATTCAAGGTTGTAAAACCTACAACACATGAGTACCTACACCATCCAAAGTGTATAAAATATATGTTTTCACAAGAAAAAGTGGTGTTTTTCCCAGAAACAAAGCTATCTTTTTGTCAAGGTTCACTAGTTTGCATAAGGAATATGAATCTTGCAACACAAAACCATGAGGTTCATATTCTAGAAAAAGTTGCATTAGAAACCCTAATGTGGAGCATTTAAAGGATATACATTGTATCTTTTAACAATTAAGTCATCAAAGACACATCTAACTTAAAAGAGTAATAAGAAAACAACTTGTAAGAAGTACAAGTAACATAGACCTAAAATGTCTCTTTTACATAGGATGCGTATGTCGATCTCTCTAGCTCAGACTCATTTGTTCATTCCCAGACACACCACAAGGTGAGTTTCACAGCCCCTTTTCACTGTTTTAGTTTTTTCTGGGGGAAAAACATGCGTATAGTTTTTAGTTACATAAATGACTATTATGTGAACATGAGACAATAAGGTTCAGGATCCATAATCCCTCGTGTCATTCATTTCACCATAACCATTTGCTATGGACTTAGCCATGAAACACAAGGATAGATCTATTGGGCTGACACCCCCACTCTTGGTCAGTCGCTCTGACCTGATGACAGATATCAAAAGAGTTCTTGTATTTCACATTATTTCATTCTCTTTAGTGTACAATGGGCGAGGCACAACATGTCAAGGTTTGATTATGGGCTCATGTCAGATCATATGATAATTATTGCCCTAGCTAGGCAGTAATTTAGTCGGTTTTGGATAACATGTCCATTTATACAAACCCGTGTACTAACCAACGTTATGTTGACGAATATATTTTTCATGCATGATTTTCAAGAAATTAGCATGAAGCATGGAACTTGGGAAGGTCGCGTGTGAGCATTTAAGGGATACCATCTTTTGAACTATTGTTGTGACGTTTTGACCTAAACATTCTACACAATGGTTTTAATTTAAACAATTAATGTTATGTTTTTGTAAGACTTGATTGTTAAATGGTAACTAGTTAATAGTGACAAGAGGTGGGTTTGGGGTGTCCTTCGGCCAAGAACAAGACCAAGAGGAAAATCGATCTATTTTGAGGTTGAGGCCATAAGACAAAGAGTGTGTGTGCACATGGTGTTTTCATGCCATCTTAGTATAAGAATTTAACAGTCATGAAAGGGACATGTGAGTGTTTGGACATGTGAGTAGAAAACAAAAGGGAAAGGTTCCTTCTTGAGTTTAAATCTTCTCATGGAAATGTGTAGTGTCAAGGTTATAGGTTCCATTTTTGTATTAGGGAGAGACAAGACAACAAGGTGTGTGTATATGTATGCATTGTTATGTGTGTGTGTTTATACATTCATTGTGTTGCCCAAATCAATGATAAGATTACTTGGTTATCTAGATATAGATCATTCATTTATCATCATGTGGGTTTTTATGGGTTTTGGTAGCTGATTATATGTGTATGCGTATGGACTCATGGGTTGGTATATCTTGGATAAATGAGTATATGTATGCACATGAGTTTGGCCGATTACATATATATATATATATATATATATATCATATATAGATATGATTTGCTTTGATAACCTCTAGTCATCCATGATATAGGAATATCTTTTCTAGTGACAACATTGACATATGTTCGATCTTGTGTGCTAATTATCATGAGTAGTTTTGATAATAATATTCACCATAGTGTTATAGCACGTGTTATTTGATGACAAACATGTGTTGTTGTGTAATGTTGACTCATGATAATATACATTTGTGTTCTAGATAATGTTCCATGATTTTTGGGTGTTAATCTCATAGAACATACTAAGAATTGCTTGGGTTCAGAGTGGAATTGTGTAATTTCCCACTTAGACGTTGTCACACGTAGTGTTGTTTGTTCATGTGTGGGGAAATTAGATGTTGTAACGTGTAGTGTTGTTTGTTCATGTGTTGTAATTGGGTATCCGGTTTCTCTCTGTTGAGCGTGTAATTGGCTTAACTTCTCAAAGCCAATTGTCTTGTATATTTCGGGTCTTGTATGCACAAATGGATAATCTATTGCATTTCTGAAATACTCAGGCGTTACTAGACCGGGGGTATAATGTGTGCAAAAGTGTCTAATTATGCACATGAAATGAGAAAAATAAGAAAAATGCGTACAGATGTTGACTGGTGTCTTATCAGGTCCGGTTAAAGATAGGTAAATCAGTTTACCTATCGACTTTTGACAAGTTGTTATATTCTCTAGAATAGTTTCAGACCTGGTTTTATTTGAAACAATATGACTAAGGAGCTGTTTGGTTGATTAAGTGATGAATTATTAAGAGATTTGAATGGTTAAGTGATGAATCATAAAGTTCGTCCTCTTAATGGTTAGTTGTCTTGTCCCACATTGGTAGGAGAGCTTCATTAAAGTTCATCCTAGTTCAGTGCTTAATGGTTCAGCAACGTCCTAGGTCTTAATGATTCAGCCTTAACCATTCCATTCAGAAGCTGAAACAAACGCACTGAAGGCTTAATCATTCAGTGCTGAGTGGTTCAGATCCTCATTATGAGGCTTACCAAACAACCCCTAAGTTCTATAGGTGTATTGACATGTTTGCATCCTAAATACCTAAAATCATTTAGTAACTCAAGACAATACTTTCTTTGAGAAAAGCAAATTCCTACAACAGAATACAAGACTTCTATTCCTATGAAATATTTAATTTTCCAAAATCTTTTATTTAAAAATTTGAACTTAAAAAAGATTTAACTTTTTTGATTTCAGATTCATTATTCCCGGTGACAACAATATCATCCACATAAATTAGAAGAGTAAGAAACATATTTCCATAAGATTTCACAAATAATGAATGATGACAAACACTTTGCACAAAACCCATATTTATCAACACAATAGTTAGTTTCTCATTCCATTTTTTGGGAGCATGTTTAAGGCAATATAAGGATTTAACTAACTTACAAACTTTTGATTCATTTATAGAATAATAACCTTCATGTAAGGTCATATAGACATTCTCTGTGACAGAACCATATAAGAAAGCATTATTGATATCATGTTGAAACAAAGACCAATTTTTTTTTCACTACCAAACTTATGACACACCTAAGTATGACGATTTTGACAACAAGAGAATTTTTTTTCTCCAAAATCTAATCCTTCTCTCTGATTATATCCTTTGGCTACAAGTCTAGCTTTGTACCTCTCCATATCACCATTAGACTTGTATTTAATTTTATATACCCACTTACACCCTATAGGTTTCCTGTCCTTAGGCAAATTTGTTAACACCCAAGTATTATTCCTATGAAGGGTTTCGATTTCACTAATCTTAGTCTTAATCCATCTAGGATCTTTTGAGGTTTCAAAATAACAAGTAGGTTCAACAGGTTATTCAATCTAGACACAAGACACATGTTTTCAAAAGAAAATTTAGAGTAATTTACTACTTTTTGAAAACAATACTTGACTTTGCCTTCAACAACAAAATCATAAATTTTTTTTGGCAAGACAAAAGTTCTAAAAGACCTCCTAGAACTCGTAGTTCTAGTTCCCTCAGGAGTATTATGCTCATCAAGTGAACTCTCACTTCTAGGAAGGTCAATCCCTTTAAAACCTGGACTACTACGCTGCTAATCACAGGATTGACCGAGACTTATCCCTCTAGCAAGCTCTGGGAGAGTCTGTCATACCCCACCTAGGCGGAAACATGGGGATGTAACGTCGAAAGGTTTTCAAGCAACATATTTGAGCAAACACATAAAAAACAGCAAGTGAAATTGATACCAAATGTTTAATGTCTTATGAAACGAGAGAAAATTTGTCTTGGAGTTAGGGTGGAATACTTATAGAAACATACATTATGTTTTAAATTCTATTAAATCCACGCAAAAGTTGGGATAAAAAAGGTGCGTGCCCAGACGGTTCTGAAGTCCCATAGTGTGCAAATCAATTACCTGAAAAACATGCATAAAAGATTTGTTGGCCTAAAGCTGGTGATGTAATATTTTGAAAATTAGTCAAACAAATATGTTGACTAAAACAATTAACCAAGTCATATAAAATGAGTTCGTTAACTAGTTTGATGGCTAGATCTTGGTTTGAAGCACTAGAGGGACCCGTTTTGTCAGCTTTTAATGACGTTTTAACTCACTTTCTAAACAATTTATCTATTTGTGATAATAGAGGGACCTAAGGATAATATTGAGTAATTAAAAACATTATATACAAATCCTTAGGTCACTAAAGACCTAGGTTGTGCCATGTTGTGCCTCGGATGTAGGAACGAGAGAGAGAAGGCAAGCAGAAGACAGGATTCTAATGGTGAGAATTGTAGTATGTGACAAAGTAACATCTCTTTCCTTCTTATTCATTCTGGTATAATGTTTAGTATGGTGGTGATGAATGACAATGGTATCGGTTGGGGTGATGATATGTGACGGTGAAGACGAGGTTTGTAGTTGTGGTTATCGATGGTTGAGAGGAAGTTCGAGCACAGAGAGTGTAAACAGGAGGAAGACAAGAGGTTTCAGTGATGGTGCAAGGTGGTTACTGGTTGGCAAATTCCAATACGCACCAAGTAACCTATATCTTTCTCTATGTTATGTTTTGTCTTTCGTTTTCTTTAGGATTTGGGTAGGGTGGTCAGGTTAAGGGCTGTGACCGAGGTGGTTGGTGTCGGGAGAAAGATCAGTTGTTTTGGTGGTCGGAGATAGTATGTGGTGGTGGTTGCGGTTGCGGAACAGTAATGGTGTTTTATGGAGATGGCTTTGGTGCAAGACAAGGAGGGTGATATTAACAACATAAATCAAGCAATCAATAATTAAACATTACTCTCCTCTCATTTACCTAGTCAAGTCAAGATTATTGACCCCATGATTCATGCATTTGTATTTACTTTGTAGCTTTTCATTCAACTTGTATTCCCTATATATTGTAATGTAAATCATTGTACACAGCAAACAATTTCAATACAAAAAATAACTTTTTTTATATGGTATCAAGAGCCTAAAAGCTCCCTTGAGCCATCTTCGATCCCAACCTATTCGACAGACACCTTCTGTCCGCATTCTACCTTTTTTTTCGATTCACCATGGCCAAACAAATCACCCACATTACCGCCGCCACAACCCGAAACCAAGGGCCACCTCGAACTACCAATACCAACACTCGCCCGACTTGCAACAATAACAACTATTGCTACTATTGTAACATTCCCGGACATGACACTAAAGATTGTCGCAAACTTTGTCGCTTTCTAAGAGAACACAATGTCTCGCCTCAAAATACCAACACCCCGGTGGTTAACTACAACACCCCTCACCCAACGGCTACAACCTCATCTTGGATGTGGGACACCGGTGCGTCCAACAACACAGCGAACAACAACCAACAATTTTCCGTTCTTTCCGAATACGGGGGACCCGATAAGATCGTGCTAGGTGATGGTAAAACTCTCCCTATAACTCATATTGCTCAAACAACTATTTCAACAAATTCTCGCTCACTTCTCTTAAATAACATTTTAATTGCTCCTAATCTTCGAAATAATCTTATTTCCATTGCCAAAGTTTGTCGTACTAATCATGTTTCCGTTGAATTTTTTCCCTATCATTTTTTTTAAAGGATCTATGCATGGGGGCGCGCCTCATGCGGGGAGTGAACGTCAATGATGTCTACTATGGACCAATCTCATTGTCTCCTCAAGTCAACAACATCCAAACAAACTCTCTTCTCATGTGGCACCACATACTTGGACATCAATCGCTTCAAGTGTTCAAGTCTTTAATTTCTAGATTGGGACTTCGTTTTAATAAGGTGACCCATGAGTCTTTTCATTGTACTTCATGTTCCCTAAATAAAAGCCACAAACTACCTTTTGGCAAAAATTCTTTTGTTGCCAATCAACCTCTACAACTTCTCTACTCCGACATTTGGGGTCCCGTAAAAACGTCAATCGATGGCTTTAAATACTATGTCATTTTTGTTGACTATTTTTCCAAATACATTTGGTTATACCCAATCAAACAAAAATCCGATGTCAAAATGCTTTTCCCACAATTTAAATCTCTTTGTTGAATTTTTTTTCAAAACCAACATTTTTGCGTTGTTCACTGATAATGGGGGTGAATATGTGGGTCTTTCACCTTATCTTGCCTCTCAAGGTATCTCCCATTACACGACACCACCGCACACACCGGAACAAAACGGTATTGCCGAACGACGTCACCGACACGTTGTGGAAACCGGTCTCGCATTACTCCACCACTCCCACTTACCACAACATTTTTGGTCCCATGCCTTTCAAACCACAACCCACCTAATCAATCGTTTTCCTACACCCATCCTTAACAACAAATCTCCCTACGATATGTTTTTCAAAACCGCTTCTACTTATTCCAAACTCAAACCGTTTGGTTGTCTTTGCTACCCATGGTTACGACCATATGCTACTTCCAAACTCCACTCCCGTTCAACGGCGTGCATATTTCTTGGGTACTCATCCTCCAAATCGGCATTCAAATGCTATGACCCCACTAGTCACAAACTATACCACTCTCGCCACATTGAATTTATCCCACATATTTTTCCATCTCAAATCACCAACACCAACCCAAACACATGTCATTTGACTCCTTCCTATCCATATACCAATCGGCCCAATCAACCTTCTCTTCTAACCAACCCACTCCAGACCCAAACATCTTTCATCATCCAACCCCTACTCCACATCCCACATCACCCGAAGCCCAAACCCCTATCCCTCCACAAACCCACGGCCCACCTCCTCTACCTCCTACACACAGCCTACCCTCCCACACAATATGTCCAAACAGCCCAACCTCCCACACAATAGGCCCTACACCCCAGCCCAACGAGACACTCTCACCAACCGGCCCACCGACTCCACCCGATAGCACCACCCTACCCCTACCCCAACCGATTCCCACTCCACCGACCCCGCCTCATCAATGTCTTCATCCAACACATCCGATGATCCCACGAACTCACCTCCACATAACCCTCAACTACCTCGTCGACAACCAAAACCCAACTCAAAGTATTACAACCCCAACTTTGTCAACTCTACCACCATTCATCCTCTACCCGTTTCTCTTGAACCATCCACTTATACTCAACACTTGGGAACTTGTCCCTCACACAACCCAAACTCCCATTGGTTGCAAATGGGTATTCCGAATCAAACGCAAACCCGCCGGCACGATTGACAAGTACAAAGCCCGTCTAGTTGCCGAAGGATTTCACCAACAATATCGAAAAGACTATCATGAAACATTTAGTCCTGTTACTAAACCCGTTACCATTCGCACCGTTATCTCTATTGCTCTTTCAAAGGGATGGTCTTTACGTCAATTAGACGTTAATAATGCGTTTTTTCATGGGACTCTTCACGAAGATGTCTTTATGGTGAAACCTCCCGGGTTCACCAATACGGAATTCCCACATCACATTTGCAAACTCAAAAAATCCCTCTATGGACTTAAGCAAGCACCGTGTGCTTGGTACATCGAACTAACCAACTTTCTCACTCGTTTTGGCTTTAAAAAATGCATTTCTGACACCTCTCTCTTTGTATACAATCTCAACCACATCACTTTCTACCTCCTTGTGTACGTTGACGACATTATCCTCACCAGCAATCACAATCCATTTATGGATTCCTTTGTTCAAGCCCTAAGCAACCAATTCTCTATCAAAGACTTAGGCCCTCTCCATCATTTTCTAGGAATCGAAGTCATTCCTACGCCTCATGGTCTATTTCTTTCCCAACATCACCACATTCAAGATATTCTTACCACCTTTAAAATGGATGGTGCAAAAGAGGTTCTCACTCCTTTAGGCACTTCCGACTCTCTTTCTTCCTTTGACTCCACTCCCCCAGTTGATCCCACTCCCTACCGCCAACTTGTAGGCACTTTGCAGTATCTTTCCCTTTTTTCAGCCGTTATGTTTTTTTCTGATGCCGATAAAACATTTACAAAACGTGTAGGATCGACTTCGGGTTACACGACAATCACGAGCTTTACTATCCAGAGTGAAGAATCCTCTGAAAAGGTTCGGATAACAGAAACAACAATGAAACAAGCACAAACGAGGTATCAACACACACACAATATGGTCAAAGGTTGTATTGATTAATAAAAAACAGAGCTCAGGTGTTTACAATGATTATCTTAGACCTTCAGACCTTGGGAAAGGTGTTTGGGGGTTGTGTGATGTGACAACTGATGATTAGGGCAATGATTGGATGCTTTTATACCCTTTCTCCTCATGCTAGACATGTCAGGCGATTAGGAATCCTATGCCATATGCAATAACAGGCAATTAGCAAGCTATCCCATATGTACTACATGCAATTAGCAAGATATCCCATATGTACAACAGGCAATTAGCAAGCTGTCCCATATGCAATACAGGCAATTAGCAAAGCTAATTGCCCCTAACAAGAGCTACTCGCCCTCATCAATCCAAACACCCTAAATCACTTCCAAACACACCCAAACACCCTAAACACTATCCAACATCACCTATACTTGGCTAGGGACATCATTTACTTATAGACTGCCCCTTGGACCTAGCTAGTATGATTACGAGCCGTATACCACTCGATTAACCTAGCCAACGACCTATAGGTATCTATCACTAGCTAGGGACATATAAATAATGCACTTACAGACTCTCCCTTGGACCTAGCTAGTGATTTACAGACTCATCCTATTTCCTAGCTGGGGACACACATGAAGTGTATTTACAGACTCCCCTTGGACCTAGCTAGTGATATATGGTCTTCGAGTCTTCAAGTCTTCATATCGAGCATTCTTCAACTTAGTGTAACACTGCAGTGTATGACCTCTGAAGACTTGAATATATCAACTGGTTTGACCTTTAGTCGTGGCTTCATAAGATCTCATCTTGGTCGTCGATCAGCTTTGATAACTTGGGAGGAATAAAGAAATCTTCGCTTTTATGTTTGACGATTCTATGACTTGGAGGAAGATCAATATCATCTTCACTTTCATTTCTTGATTCTCATCTTCTTTAGCTTAGATTTCCGGGAGCACTACCACGATCTGGTTTCTCTGAAGATGAAATATCGGGTTCTTGTTGATCAGGATGATTTTGTTGTTCAGGCTCGGGCCTTGTTCAGCTTCAAGCCTTATCGTTTGAATCATGATATGCACAGTCGTTGTGTTTGATCCTGCAGAAAAAATTAATAAAAACTGCACAAAAACTACAACTTGTATTAGATACAACAAATAATCCGGACTCAATCAAATTCTTGAAGTTTATAATTTGATGAACTTTCAAGATTTGTCCATTGTGACCACCAATTTGAGAAACGAATCATTCTCCCCCTAAACATTTAGATCATTTCAAATTTCACCCTGAAATCTCATGATTGACAATTTGTGGCCCTGAAAGTGATATTTGACCCTTGAATTTTGTAAAATTTTGATTTTATTTGTGTTTCGGCTTAGGATCTAAGATTCCAATTGAAGAATACTTGTATTCCAACATCGTTCAATCAAAAATGAAAAAGACATAAAATCTAAACAGAAATTAAACTAGAACTAAAAATCAACTAACTGTACACTAACATATTTTTGTGAGTTTCATCAGTTAGGGAATCAAATCAGTGTACGGACTATACTAGAACCCTTATATGTTCAGTTTAAGTTCAAATTACTAATAAGCATCCTACAACAACTGCCAGTATTGTTGTCCAGCTAAACACAAAATCAAGATTTATCGCTAGGCACATTAGATACGTTAAGGTAATATTTAGACTGATGTACAAGGTGTTCCCCACAACGCGACACATTCCCGTATAAAGGCATGCACAAAGCTTCCTCGTAACCGGTGAATAAGCTGTTGTCATCCATATTTACAAGGAATGGACTCAGTGGTGATCAGGTTTGCATGAACGCTGTAGCAAAGAGACCGGTGAGTTATAGACCAGGGTTCAAGTCAAATACCGTTAATTGATTTGTCGGTATGATGCTTTAGGTATATGATTTGATACATTAGAGCGAATTCTCAATGAGAATTAGGGTTTGGCATTTCGAATCTTTTTGCTCTTTTAGGATTCCCATACGTCTCCGGATTAGAATTTATTCTATTTTTTTGTTTTTCTTTTTCTTTTCTTAGGAAATGACATAGAGGTGCCTCAGTTTTACGCTCCTAACCCAACGTACGACACATGTGCCACTCATTTTATTCTGAGAGACGTCCAGTTCACCCCCGGATGTACCAACCTCATAATGACCATGAAACCTCGGATTTTGGTATTCTATCAAATGAGATTTCGGTACCAAGACAATATGCCAGCGCATGTTGATCGACACATGTTTCAGTTGATTTAGGATTATATCACCATGGCGAACATGGAAATGATTTTAAGCCTACTGACACATCATTGTAGAGGCTACTTATCGTTCCAATTCTTTTAAAATGATAAGGCTTCAGATAGTCTAACTAATGGGTTGATATAATTTTCACTATTTCACCAAAGAAACTCATTTTTGCCTTTCTCATTTTTTTTATTTTGATTTTCTCATTTTTTTTTTGAAATTTTTCTGATGTTTTTGTATTTTTCTGCTTTTCTCCCCGTAAAAATCTAAAAATTTGCAAAAAGACAATATTTTTGGATATTTTTTTATCTTCTGAATAAAATATTTACATGAAAAATAGATTTTCCGATGTGGTTTACTCAGATTTTCCCAAAATGCCTTTTACCTTTCAAATATAGTCAAATTTAAATTTGTCAAAATATTTGGTAAAAGTTTTGGCAATTCGGTAGTTAGTGTGGACATAAATAATCACTGGATCCTTAGTGAATGTTATCGATGTAACACTATCAATAAGAAGATGGAGGTGATAAGAAAATGCAAACCGTAGTCAGGCATGTGTGTTGATGTATCCAAAGACAAACCTAGAAACAGCAGCTCGATGCAGCTACCTTATTCAGCTTCTCAGGTTGCAGGAAACACATATGACGACCTCCAAAGAACTAATATCCACCAGTTGCAGATCCAGCTTCAATATTGTAACCACCATTGATAAATTCACTAAAGTCAACGAGATCCAGCTTATCGCCATTAGGGTACCATAGACCTTTGGTTGGTAACCCTTTAGATAATGAAGGAATCGTTCTGCAGCAATCACCCAGTCCACTCTTATTCATTACTGACATCCATTGTTAAGTCGAACCACTAGGTCTTGAATTATTCTCATCAAGCATTTTCTCTTCTTTCTTCTTCTTTGATAACAAATCCTCTCCTTGATTGTTTAAGGTTACATATCCTCCAAAGATATTCTGAACAATTTACCGGAGAGATATGACACCTATTTTGTGCTAAGATGCCCCACTGTCAACAATTAAATGACTGCTGATCGTTTCTCTTGGAACACCTTGCACACTTGTTCAAAGATTAGTTCTGGAGGGGGACCCAGGCCTTGACCATCTCTGGTCGCCCTAGGTTATCAATTATAGGTACCTCCATCTATCTACCATGAGAGGTAGGTGTTTTCTCATCAACAAAAGTTGATGTAGATGGTGCTAATGAATCAGATAAACTCCCAAATGGTGCTTCAGCTGCTTTTGGCTTCCAAATCTGGTCATGCTTAGCCTTTACAGGTCTTTGCTTGACAGATTTGGGTGGTACCTCAGACTTCACCTTTGGTTCAGCCAGTGGCTATGCCCTTTTGTTAGTCTTTGGACCTAGTTTTGGGTATCCCTTAGGTTTTGCAACCTTATGTGGAGCCTTTGAGCTTGATGCCTTGTCAGCTTTAGGCTTTGCACCATCAACAACAACCTTTTATTTCTTTTTCACATTCTTTGGTGTCACCTAAACTTGTTGTTCAGGTGACTTGTATCTTTGGTTGTTTTATTTAGGGGGTTTAAATGCTCTGCCCTTAAATTTTCGCAGATAGGGACAATTAGCAATCAAGTGTCCAACCTCGTTACATTCATAGCATGACCTCCACTCCTTATTGTACTGTGGTTCATACCGTGATTGTCTCGAGCTAATCTGAGAATATCTAGGGCTACAGCTTCCTTTAGAGCTTTTAAATCGAGAGGTACTTGGATATGAATCATGGTCAGATGATCTTGGTGAAAAATTTCTTTGATGACTTTGATAGTAATTTCTCATCTAATCAGTACCTTTCGATTTAACGGGCTTAATTTTTTTGATCTTGGGACCCTTTTGGTTTTTCCCAGATCGATTCTTTTGATTCACATGTTTGGTGGATTTGCGTTCAACATGTTTCTTTTGATCAACGAGTTTTCTGATTTGAGCTTTAGTAACTAGTATTTCCTCAAAAACATGCTTGATTAAGGATTGATCAACATTTTTAATGGGAAACTCTTTATCAGAAAACATTTTGTAAGATTCCACCAACATGTACAGCCCTTTTGTGCCTTCAGGAAACTGAAAGTGCTTCTTTTCAGTTTCCTAGGATTCTTTATTAGAATCCTCAAGGTCCACCTCTGGTACAGTCTTTGGTTTCAAATTCACTTTCTGTCTATTTATTGAAGGTGTATTATAACCAAGTCCCTGATTTTCCTTTTGTAGAGGCTGGTTCTCACGATCAATATCATTTTTATCCAACACAAACTTTGCCAATTTAAAACTATCTAACTTATTTTTGGCTTTTTCATAATCAGATCGTGCTTGCGTTAATACTTTCTTTATTTCCTCAAGAGTTTTAGAAAGCTCAGAATTTTCTTTCATTAAAATTTCATTTAAGTTTTTAAATTCCATTTCATTTGCTCTCAAAACTTCATTGATGGTTATGCAATTAGCAAGATCGCAAGTAAGGGTCTGTCGGTTTTCAGACAGCCTTTCAATCGTACTTTGGAGTTCGGCACAGTTAGAACAGATAGACCTGGAATATCTATTCGTAATAGAGTCACTTCCGTGCATGACTTGAACTCCAGCTTCTTGATTTTGAACATCAGCAGCTTTCTCTTCTGATTCACTCCTTCCAGAAGTTGAACAATTTGCATCAGCTCTGTTGGTTTCTTCAGAGTTTTATTTAGGGTCTTGTTCACTTGATGATACTTCACTATTTGCATTTTTGTACTCTCTTATCAGGTTTGAGCACTCTCTAACGCTTCTCCCGATTCCACAGTCTCTATTCGTTGAGCAAAACACGCAATCTCCCCGTATCACCTCCCATGATTTGTGTCTTCTGGTCGAAACCTTTCTCAGTATGCATAGTAAATATACTCGCAGCATCCGTGTTTGCTGGGCAGAGTGAATTGCAGGAGCAACTGAAACCACAACTGTTTCTTGATTGTTTTTAACATTGTAAAGTTGTCTAGTTTGTTTCGGTTGACTTTGACAAGCATCTGACGTTGATTTCCTCTCCAGATGGGCCCACGGATTACATCCAGAACTCCCTTGTTGTTGTCGTTGTTGAACCGATTGGGTGTTCATTGAAGACGCGAAAGCCCATGGTTTGGTTGCATTTGCCATTATGAAAGCCTTGTGAAAAAGTCAACTCTTGGTCAACAAAAGTCCAACTTCGATCAAAGACGGTTAACACGAATTTTTTTTAAAAGTCAAACTTGGTCAACGAAAGTCAACTTCGGTCAACCCAAGTAAAACTTAGGTCAATTTTAGGTTTAGCAAAATTAGACATGATTAGCTTTCCTAATTTCTAGTAAACAGGTGATTACAAAGCTAATTGTGTGTTTTGGAGGCAATTACAAAGCTAATTGTGTGAACAGTAGCATGAGTAGCAATTTTAGGCAATTAGGATTACAAGAGGCAATTAGAAAGCTATAAGACATGAAAAAGGCATGATTAGGATTCTAATTGCTAGTATCTCAGGCGAGTAGAAGGCTAATTGCATGTATTTGGGGCGAGTAGGGCTAATTGCATGTGAACAGTGACGCGAGTAGGGATTTTAAGGCAATTAGGGTTTGTCAGGTGATTAGAAGCTATCCCACATGTAAGATCATGCGAGTAGCCCCTAATCCCTTGTAAAAGGACATGAGTAGGCACAAATTGCTTGAAAAAGGGGATAGTAGGCTATCCTAATCACCTGCTGCAGGTCTGAGACTCACTTTTGCAAAAAAAAAACTACCATTTTTGCCACAAAATCTTACCAAAAACGATGTATTTAATCCATAAATGATTAGAAAAGTTTCCAAAACACTTTTAGAGCAAACCCTAATAAAAAACACACGTTTTAATTCATTAAAACACACTTAGATTTTGAAAAATGAGGGTTTTTTTTATGAAAAACTCAAGTTTCAAAGTTTTAAAACAGGTTTTTGATTAAAAATCACAACTTTTACAAAAAACCACCTGTTTTGGCTCGTTTTTGTTATCAAAACACTAGTAATAAGAGCCTCGGCTCTGATACCACTCGTAGGATCGACTTTCGGGTCACCCGACAATCACGAGCTTGACTATTCAGAGTGCGGAATCCTCTGAAAAGGTTTGGATAACAGAAACGACAATGAAACAAGCACAAACGAGGTATCAACACACACAAAATATGGTCAAACGTTTTATTGATTAATAAAAAACAGAGTTCAGGTGTTTACAATGATTTTCTCAAACCTTCAGACCATGGGAAAGGTGTTTGGGGATTGTGTGATGTGACAACTGGTGATTAGGGCAATCATTGGATGCTTTTATACCTCTTCTACTCATGCAGGACATGTCAGGCGATTATGAATCCTATGCCATATGCAATAACAGGCAATTAGCAAGCTATCCCATATGTACAACAAGCAATTAGCAAGCTATCCCATATATACAACAGGCAATTAGCAAGCTATCCCATATGCAATACAGGCAATTAGCAAAGCTAATTGCCCCTAACAAAAGTTACTCTCCCTCATCAATCCAAACACCCCAAATCACTTCCAAACACACGCAAACACCTTAAACGCTATCCAAACATCACCTATACTAGGCTAGGGAAATCATGTTCTTACAAAACGCATACTCTATTGCATACTATTTTTTGAAATTGCCAAAAAAATAAATAAAAGATTTAGGTTTAAACTCAAAAAAATAAAATAAAAAAAGAAGTAGACGATTTTGGTAGGTAATCACTGTAATTGATGTTGGCTGTTGAAATGGAAAGTCAAACAATGAGGATGCTTTTACAATGGAAGATAACTGACAATTCAATTAATGTATTATTTTAAATGATGGTGCTATTACAATTATACCCTCACAAGACTAAATCAATTAATTAAATTATCACAAAATTTACAACTTTGTCATTAATTTAATCTTAGCCATCCATCAACATGATCTAAAGGACACAATTACTTCTCACCCTTCCACAAAACACACCCTTTGTATCTTAACACCACCTATATTACATATATCATTTATTTTTTCGGTGGTTTTAATGGAGGAGAGTTTTTATGGATTATTCAAATCTTTATCATATTTAAAAATATCAATCAGTATTATTATCGCAAGGTTATCAGACAAATTTCAAAATTAAATACTTATATGGGCGTGTGCTTGAAGTTGCGTTTTATCATCATGGACAATTGAATGCTTATACATACATGAGGTTTTGTGTTTTACGTTTCTGTTTTATCATAATGAATAATTTGACAAATAATATTATACCTGAAGTGCTTTATATTATAAGATTATAACACATCAAAACAAGCATCCACATGATCAAACCTGAGAGTTTCCTAGGTAGCATATAATGTGTTTTGAAGTTGTGTTTTAAACCAATCACTATATTAAACCAAAGGTGTGTTTTTTTTTTTTTTTTTTTTTTTTTTTGACATAAGACCATGCGTTTTTAATAACCACAAGAATACCAAAATTGACTTTCTTACCTATTGTGTTTTATCATCAAAACTATCAAAATTATCATTTAGTGTTAACTACACAAAACACAATCAATATATGTTTTTTTTAAGAAATCAAACATTTACGAAACACATACTCTTTCTTATAATAGGCCTATTGTGTTTTATCACCAAAGCGCTTTGCAAAGAAAACCAAACCATTCTTCTATTCCAAACCCATATCAAACGAAGCTTTACCGAAGTCTTCAAATATATTACTTGCGATGGTTTGGTTGGTTTCTAACCAAAATAGAAGGAACAAACAAATTACCGAAAATATAAACAAAACCATAATGTTTGGTCTGATAACCTTGCGAGACGATAAAACACAACACAACTTCTTTAGTCAGCCGTTGTGTTTTTCTGATGCCGATAAAACATTTACAAAACACATACTCTGTTGCATACTATTTTTTGTAATTGCCAAAAAAAAAGAGATTCAGGTTTAAACTCAAAAAAAATAAAATAAAGAAAGAAGCAGATGATTTTGTTAGGTGATCGATGCAATTGATGTTGCTTGTTGGAATGGAAAGTCAAACAATGATTATGCTTTTACAATGTAAAATAACTGACAATTCAGTTAATACATTATTTTAAATGATGGTTCTTTTACAATTATACCCTCACAAGACTCTATTAATTAATTAAATTACAATACAATTTACAACTTTGCCATCTATTTAATCTTAGCCATCCATCAACACACTACAACAAAAATGGGTTTTTAGTACGCACAAAAGCGTCCTAAAATGTTATTTTATATGACCTTTTTATTTAATAGGACCAACGGTAAAAGCGTTTCATGTAAGGGGGTCGTAATAAGTCATGAAACTTAAAAAGCGTCCTAATATCTCAAATAAGATTATGAAACCAATTTTATGGTCGCATAATATGTCCCAAAAAAAACTCCTAATAAAACATAGTAGGACACTTTTACAATGTTTTAACATGTGCTTACCTAGTTTTAATCTTTTAATACACATACAAAAGTCCTAAAAAATAATTTATAGGACCCTTATGATGTAACATTATAGAGCATTAGTACCAAAAAGGGGTCCTAACATCTCAAATAAGATTTTGAAACCAATTTTATAGTCGCATAATATGTCAATGAACAAACAATACAACGTCCTAAGAAAAGCATATTTGAACACTTTTACAATGCTCTAACAAGTTTAATAGGACAAAACTTCAAAGTCCTAACAAGTCATATGATACAACGTTTTTTTAAACATACACACACAATTTTATGATATATTGTATATAACATCAACTAATGAAAGAAGAACTTTATTAATTTCAAATAAGCATATTCATAACAAAAACACTAAACATAAATAAGTTATAGCATTATCCAACATAAAGTCTTGTAACATTTAATAAAGAAATTAAAAGCAATGAAAGAATCAAGCAGCATAGAATCATGAGTCATCATGCGTCCTCAATCCTCACGAACTACCTACAAATAAATCATCCATGCATAAGCATTAAGATACAGATTATTAAAATTATTCGTATCACAAGATTAATAAATACATACCGAGATGAAAGGACAAGGTCATGCGATGGAGACACCAATACAATCTTGAATTGTGGAAAATAACCCATATGGTCTCATCAACTTTTCATCTATTTTTATTGCCACTTGAACGTTTACCTCACACCATTCTAGTCCAATCTCTGTACCACCAACTAGATCATTTTGGTCAAAGCTCTTCACCCATCCTCTTGCTACAATCTCGGTAGAGTTTAAAATGCTTTTGAGGACAACTTCATCTCCCACCTAGATTTTAGTTTTCAACCAACATATATCAAACTCTAGTCACAATAGTACAAGTAACATTTTACAAAAAAAATAATAAGGATTTATATAGAAAAATACCCGTAAACTTGGAGGTTCATTGGTTGCAATGGGGAAATGTAGTGATGTAAGAGGTGGAACACTAGGACCATCCCTACACCCTTTAATCTCCGATACCTGGGCTTGTAGCCGGACCACGGTACAAGTAAGTTCTTCCCATTTAGACTTCAACGGGATGTTTTCTCTACGACATGTTGAACGACTTGGTGTTACACCCCAAACATCGGAAGCACGAATACCCAGACCATACATGACTGCATCACCATTTAAATCTTTCCACATTACTTTAGAAAAAACATCATCTGGTCCAGGCTTATCAATTGAATCATCGAGAAGATTAGAACTAAGTTGTTGCATCTGTGCCTGTATTAGATATAGTAACAAAAATAAGATATGTATTTTTAACAACATCAAGAATATATAGGAAATATATGTATATGAATATATGAGATATTACTTACAATTGCATTTGCAGCTTCCACATTTTTTGTAGTTCCATGTTTGGAGAAACATGCACGAAACATTTCCAATCGACATGGATCTTATCCCAAAGATGCCTATTTGAATAAAAAGAAAATGAGTAGTAACAATGGATATCAACATGCTACATTAAGAATTGCACTATTTCATACATTCACCTTTAGCTCTTCACGGACTAGAGCGTAACTTTTTTTACCTGTAACTTGCACCATCTTCTTTTTTGCCCGATTCGCCTTGTTTTTTTCACTTACCATCTTCAATAGGAAAATAAAATATCATAATGAGAAATAAACTAATTGTAATATCCCAAATTTTGAGGATCTATATTTGAAGTGTAAGGCTATTTCATACCTTAGACTTTGTTTTATTCCAATACTTCACAAGTCTCCCCCGTTGTTTTTTTTTGCACTTTTTTTTGGCCTAAAACTTATTTGTTCCTGAAATGACAAAGACGGATCATAGTAGTGTTCCTTAACTCTTGCCCTCCGGTTCTTCAACTTCTTCCCAAATGATTGCAATATCCAGCTTTCAGCATCTTATATATTCATCATGTGTCACACAATATATGTATTGAGAAACAAAAAAAATGAAGCAATCCAGTAAAATAGATAAACCTGCTTCATTTTCTGGTTGTGGAACTTCATACTCTTCTTCATTTTCTGGTTGTGGAATTTCAAAATCTTCTTCAACCAGTTCATCTTTCTCATTTTCTAAACCATCCATGTCTTTATTTCCATCATCTTCAGCGGCATATTGTTCTTAATTGATATATATATATAGTTACAAAAACAGTAAGCATCGAAAAAAGTTAATTGAATCCAAACTGAATACTAATTGAATATCATATATAAAATATTTGAAAAGAGAAAATATATGTACCATGAAATCTCATGTCACGCTCCCCGTGGTCATCATTGTGATCGACTGCAAATAACTTTCTCTTAGCAACAATTGATCTCCTTCTCGTGTGGCATTCATCAGACTCTGGTACGCTACTATTTATTGCCCTCCCTGTGTCAATCACTTGTCCCTTTTGCATATGAGATTTTGCAAATGTTAGCACAGTTGAGACATTAGGAGCAATAACTCATTTCTGTGCTAAATAAGCATATCTGTTCAATAAGCAGAAGTAAAAAAACAAAAGTAACCGAACTCTTATATATCAACATCATTAGTTATCTTCTTTGTAATTTAATTTCAGATTGGTAGTCATCAGAACCAATCGATAATCACAGGTAGTTACATTCGAAACCTTAAAACAATGGTCATAATCATTACCTCAATAATTGACCAGGAGAAAAGTCGTAGAATGTGATGTCAGCGATGCTACACGAGCGTGTGACGGTGGACGCCGGCTGCGCATATTTCGGAACATATCAACAAGAATTAAGATAAAAATCGAAGAAGCATAGATTAGTATTGGTACCTGGTTGGGATTCAGGGACTTAATTGAAGGATTCGAAACTGTCACATGGAAGTATAATGATTTGGTCGCCTAAACGCAGCAGCAAATCGGTGGCAGAGAGGGTTTCATTGACTTAGAGAGTTGGAAGGAATTTTTGGAAGGTAATCAATTTAAGGTTAAAAGGGAAACAGAGGGGAAGTGAAAATTTAAAAAGGATGTAAAAGAAAAATGAGAGGGAAGTTTTTGGGATAAATGGTAGGAATGAAAATTAAAGTTTTTTTATTGTATCTTTCATAAAAACAAAAGTCAAAGACTGATAAAATTATAATTATAAGTTCTATGAAAGCATGAGAAAAACTTATATAAACATAAATTTAATTTATTTATCAATAATATTGTAAAACTAACATTTAAATTAGAGGTGGCAAACAAACCCGAGACCAATAATGACCCTATTGATAAAAAATTACTTCACCATAGATGATCCTAAATGTTAGGAACTAGTATTTTACGTGTGTCGCACGTTGCGGCGATAACCTGGTGCTAAATGGTAGAATCTTGTGATTTTCGTAGGTAAATTGCGTCCGGCCCACACCGATTTCATCTTCCGGCCACTACTGATGAGAAAAATTAAGTCGAACCCTCATTAATTCGTGAACCAAACTTCACTGCCGATCACAGCCAAGAAAGCATTTAGCTACATGATGATAGCAACCACGTTTATTCATTATTTTACTAAAGAAAATAAGCTACGTATTAGTAATAAGTAATTAAAATAATTTTGCAGTACAAAGAAAGTATAGTCCGAAGAATAGTCAAAGGAAAGAAACCGAACAAAGAAGAATATTCCAAGTCAAAGGAAAAAAACCCACCCAAAAAATGAAAAAACAACCGCTCAAAAAAGTAAGGCACTGTAGCGCGAAAATGACAGGTAGCTAGAGTAATCCTATCTCACAAATTTTTTTAGCAATTGTATCTATATAGAATTAGCTAGAATTGGCCATATCTCAAACCCCTTAACCACCAGTAACCTTAAGGCCTTTCGGTATACTCTAATGCCCATATGGCACATCTATGCTTTTTAAGAGTGCGGGGAGTGACTAGTGTTAAATGGCGTTGTTTTTTGTTTCAAGCCCCAACACACCACCCCAAGCCGGCGTGATTTATGACGTGTCCCCTAGGGCGGGGAGATTCTCACGAATGTGGGCCGCGTGGTGGGTGAGGTGGCACGATTTGATTGGTTCTTTTTTTGAAAAATAAATAACCTTTAAAAGTGGAACCCACATGTACAACAAGGCAACTCATGCCACCTTTCCAAGCCCCCCACTCCCCGTAGTCTAATGTAGTATAAACATTGTATGAAATGGATTATTTTGCTACATGATATTTTATTTTAATATGACTCAAATATCAAGTGTCTTATTACGGTGTATTATAATAACACCACTATGATTAAGCGTCCTATTAAGGTTAAAGTTATAAGACACAAGTGTTAAGTGTCCTATTGAATTATGTTATAATAAAACTCTAGCTTATAAGTGTCCTATAAAACTGATGTTTTATGACTCAAATATCATGTGTCCTATTACGGTGTATATAATAACACCTCAATAATAAAGCGTCCTATAAAGGTTAAAGTTATAAGAACCGTGTATCAAGTGTCCTATTAAGTTATATTCTAATATGACTTAACTACAAAGTGTCGTATTATGTCATGTTATAACAGGACCCCCGGTGATAATTGTCCTATTACATTACAACTTAAAAAGACACCTATAACTAAATGTCTTATAAATTACTTTAATAAGATCTACATTTTAAGTGTCTTATTATGTTATATGATAATACGACCCCAAAGAATCATCCATCCTATTAAATAGTTTTTTAGGACACCGATTTAGTAGCGTATATTATAAAAGGACCCTAAAAGTTCATTCGTCCTATTAAATAGTTTTTTAGGACCATATTTTACAAGCGTCCTACACTAAAGGTCCTCAAAAGCCCTTTTTGTTGTAGTGACATGATCTAAAGGACACAATTACTTCTCTACCTAATCACAAAACACACCCTTTGTACCTCAACCCCACCCATATTACATATATCATTTATTTTTTCGGTGGTTTGAATGGAGGAGAGTTTTTATGGATTAATCAAATTTTATCATATTTAAAAATATCAACCAGTATTATTATCGCAAGGTTATCAGACAAATTTCAAAATTAATTACTTATACGAACGTGTGCTTAAAGTTGTGTTTTATCATCATGGACAAATAAATACGTATACAGACGTCACGTTTTGTCTTTTACATTTATGTTTTATCATAATGAACAATTTAAGACACAATATTATACCTGAAGTGTTTTATATTATAAGATTATAAGACATCAAAGCAAGCATCCACATGATCAAACCTGAGAGTTTCCAAAGTAGCATATAATGTGTATTGAAGATGTGTTTTAACACCAACCACAATATTAAACCTGAAGTGTGTTTTTTTGACATAAAACCATGTGTTTTAAACAACCACAAGAGTACCACAGTTGACTTTCATACCTACTGTGTTTTATCATCAAGACCATCAAAATAATCTTATCGTGTTTAATACACAACACACCATCAAGATTTGTTATTTAAGAAACCAAACATTTACGAATCACATATACTCTTTCATATAATACACCTATTGTGTTTTATCACCAAAGAGCTTTGCAAAGAAACCAAACCATTCTTCTATTAAAAACCCATATCAAACGAAGCTTTACTGAAGTCTACAAATATATTACTTTCGATGGCTTAGTTGGTTTGAAACCAAAATAGAAGAAACGAACAAATTAACCAAAATTATAAACAAAACGATAATGTTCGGTCTGATAACCTTGCGAGATGACAAAACACAACTTCTTTTGTCAGCCGTTGTGTTTTTTCTTAAGCCGATAAAACATTTACAAAACGCATACTCTATTGCATACTATTTTTTTTGAAATTTCCCAAAAAAATAAATAAGAGATTTCGGTTTAAACTCGAAAAAATAAAATAAAGAATGTAGCAGACAATTTTGGGTAGGTAATCACTGCAATTGATGTTGGTTGTTGGAGTGGAAAGTCATACAATGATGATGATTCTACAATGGAAGATAACTCACAATTCAATTAATGTATTATTTTAAATGATGGTGCTTTTACAATTATATTCTCACAAGACTCAATCAATTAATTAAATTATAACACAATTTACAACTTTGCCATCCATTTAATTTTAGCCATCCATCAATATAATCCAAAGAACACAATTACTTCTCACCCTTCTCACAAAACACACCCTTTGTACCTTAACCCCATCCATATTACATATATCATTTATTTTTTCGGTGGTTTTAATGGAGGAGAGTTTTTATGGTTTTGTCAAATGTTTATCATATTTAAAAATATCAATCAGTGTTATTATCGCAAGGTTATGATACAAATTTTAAAATTAAATACTTATACGGACGTGTGCTTGAAGTTGCGTTTTATCATCATGGACAATTAAATACGTATACAGACGTGAGGTTTTGTGTTTTACGTTTGTGTTTTATCATAATGAACAATTTAATACACAATATTAAACCTGAAGTGTTTTATATTATAAGATTTTAACACATCAAAGCAAGCATCCACATGATCAAACCTGAGAGTTTCCTATGTAGCATATAATGTGTTTTGTAGATGCGTTTTAAACCAAACACAATATTAAACCAAATGTGTGCTTTTTTGACATAAAACCATGCGTTTTAAAAAACCACAAGTGTACCACACATGACTTTCTTACCTACTGTGTTTTATCATCAAAATCATAATTTAGTGTTTACTACACAAAACACCATCAATATATGTTCTTTAAGAAACGAACATTTACGAAACACATACTCTTTCATATAATACGCCTATTGTGTTTTATCACCAAAGCGCTTTGCAAAGAAAACCGAACCATTCTACTGTTCCAAACCCATATCAAACGATGCTTTAATGAAGTCTTCAGATATATTACTTTTGATGGTTTAGTTGGTTTGTAACCAAAATAGAAGCAACCAACAAATTAACCGAAATTATAAACAAAACCATAATGCTTGGTCTAATAACCTTGCGAGACGATAAAACACAACACAACTTATTTTGTCAGCCGTTGTGTTTTTTCTGATGCCGATATAACATTTACAAATCACATACTTTGTTGCATACTATTTTTTGTAATTTCCCAAAAAAAAATAAACAAGAAATTTAGGTTTAAACTCAAAAAAATAAAATAAAGAAAGAAGCAGATGATTTTGTTAGGTGATCGCTGCAATTGATGTTGGTTGTTGGAATGGAAAGTCAAACAATGATTATGCTTTTACAATGGAAGATAACTGACAATTCAATTAATGTATTATTTTAAATGATGGTGCATTTACAATTATACACTCACAAAACTCTATTAATTAACTAGTAGATTACTCGTACGAGTCCGAGTACTCACCCAAAATTATTCAAAATAAATAGACGTACCCACATTATATGTATTCACTTTTTGTGGACAAGTTTACATCCCACCGGTGATGGTTTTATCTAAGGGAATCGTATGTATCAATTGTTTCATTTCAAATATTTACATTGTCCGAGTCTGGGTAATGCATTGAAGTTATACAAAAACATTTAAACATGATATTGCTTTCTTTTGGTCACATAAACCCCATGAACATCAAGATAGGCTACAAAACTTTAATCATGATGTAGTTAACTTGCCAATGCTCTTGTTTTACGGACCATTCTTTTGTTTCTCATATCTGTTTTCTCTATAAAAAAAACTTTTTCTAGTCTTTTGTATGTCTTATTCCCAACGCAATCTTTGATACGGTGCAAAGGCTCTTAATGTTGCATCAACAGCTAATCAATTCGTCAGAACCAATTTTCTATCAACACATATGGCTTACTGTAAAAGCCCTCGATAATGAGAATATCCAAATCTCTTACCTTGGAAAGCAATGATTTAACATAACAACCTCCATCCTCTTAATAAAATTATATTATAGCCTTCCCGCAAAACTAATAACAATCAAAGCTAATTCTTCCCTTTTATAGTTGTCCTTTAGACTCCCATGAGAAATGTAACCATAGTAAGCTGCGTGGAAATACCCCCAAACACCCCAAAAACACCTTAAAAACGCCCCAACATCGTCCCCGGGGTGTTGTGCTTCAAAAATGGCTTTTGGCGTGAAAATTTTCACAGAAAATTTGAGCATCAAAATGCCCCTCATTTTTGGAGCTAATCAAATAACCCAAAAGTGGAGAAGGGGCGTTTTTTTTTTCACTCACCACTATGAGATCTTAAAGGGATGTTTGGATTTGCCTTTTGAAACATAAGATAAACAATTAGTAAAAGACAGTTTAAATCGAAAGATTAGACATATTATTCAAATGTATAAGTTCTACAATAATGTTCATGACACTAATTATTTTTCAGAAATTTATTAACTTCAAGGGTTTCGGGTAGAGAGATTTAGGTTGGTGTAAAGAGAATGTTTGACATGCGACAGATACCACATAACCACATAAAGCACCCTAGAAGTTTAGATATGGTCAAACATTTTCAACTTTATTAGAAGTTCTTATCCTAAAAGCCAATTTTCACTAAACCATATGCGACCCATTTGAACTTCTGATAAGAATATGATATAAAGGAGTTCATTGTCTTGTTTCCCTATTTCAAATGGGCTTAGGGCGAAAGCGCGTCTTGGACGTAAAAAAGGGGATGGATCTATCGTTCAAAGACGGGTGTTGAAACGTAGGCGACTACTACTTTTCGACAGGGTTTAAAACACATATCTACATGTCGAATTTGGTGGAGAGACTAAAGAGTACACTTTGGTAAGACACAAAGAAAAGACGGAGAATATTGCTCGTTGAGTAATGGTCGATAGTCGTTTACTTTGTTTGGTCCGCCCAAGCAAACCAAAACCCTCCAAACTACCTATCGATTGAACCCTCTAATGGTGGTGGTCCATTTCGTGCAGTCTGGTTCAATCGGATGTGTCTGCTTATGCATTATGGATGCTCTAATGACAACTAACATAGCTAATAAATTTATATTAAAATTGATAGAAATATGTAAAAAAAAAAAAAAAAAAAAAACTCGTGACACTATCTTAACATAAATATACCATAAAATAGAGACATAACCTATTTCAAAATAAAATGTCCGCCATTATGTGTTTATACGAATTTATAACAAAAAACATCATAAAACATTTATGGCATTTGTTTTTCATAAACATCACGTCCATTAAAGACATCCCAAAAAATATGTATAGATTTCTATGGGTTATAAAATTCAAAATGTATCGATATAAATTAAGTATGTGTGTGTATTCACACACTATAATAATTATGTAATTGTATTTGTATATGTAACCGACTTGCCAAATATAACTTTTTTTTTAAATTTAAATGCAATGGTTCTCACTATATGAATGGTTTTGTACGGGTCATAACTGAAACTGAAACGGATCCGTATATTCTAGAAATATAAGAACCAAGCACTGACCCCTTTTGCTAAAAGGGTTCTAACCCTACAGGGTCGTTTTGTGGTTCTTGCGGGTCAAAATCGTTTATTTCTTACCCCTACCCTCCGCCTAGGATAAGACTTCAAATTGCCAACCTAAAAACCGTTCTTATAGTATTTACCCAAGCCCATAAGAACCTTATGATGACTGAACATTGCGTCAATTTCCATCTTACATTCTATTTCTCGGTCCTTTTAATACATGTCATTTTAGCGGGCCAATATCATTAGACTTACAGCCCTTTTTCTAAAACAGCTATAACCCTAGGTTCTACAAATCGGTTTTGTGGTTCTCACTGGTCAAAACCGTTGTTGCTCACTGATACCCTCCACGTAGCATAAGGCTTCAAATTGCAAACAGAAAACCATTCTGATAATATTTACGCAAGCCCTTAACAACCTAATGATAACAGACCACAATCAATTTCCATCTTAAATTCCATTTCTCGGTCCCTTTTTAATACATGCAATTTTACTTGGGCCAATATCCAAATAAAAGAAACACAATCTTTTTTTATTCCTATCAATTTAACGGCTTTCTATTATAGCTTTTTGGTGTCCTAGCAAACTTCCATGCCCTACGAATTATAATCAAATCCCAGCAATCCCCATAACCCAAAAAACGTGAAATTTTAAATTTTGACTTGGCGTTTTACTTTGACTCTCTTCATAATTACCCTGCTCTTCCAAAACACATTTTTTCAATCGGACCATCCTCCATCACCAACACACATTGGCGGACCCACTTCTACTTCAACGGGTGCGGGCACCCACCTTGAAAAACAAAATTTAGTGTTTATATATACGCGTTTATCCCGTTCACACCAATAGAATTTTTCAATCGCACCCCTTGAATTTTTGATACCAAGGAAACAAGCCTTCATCTCCCTCTTTATAAGCGTTGAAGCTATATCCGCGATCCATACGCTTGGTAGAAAGGTTGGCGTGTATATATTTTTCCTTGTTTTTTTCGGCAAGCAAGGTCTTGTTGGAAATGTAGTAGGTCTCTCTGAATTTGACATGAAGAAGATGAGCTATTTGTTTTTTTAAGTGCAAGAAGTTAAAATACGTAAGAGTTTGATGACAGACAAAGTCACGTTAAATATTAATATGTTTTTCTTTTTATTTAATTTCTTTTTACGTTATTTTACTTGTCCTTTTATTTAGTTTATTATCTATTATGTTTTATAAGGTTTAATAACAAGATTCCAGGGAGATAAGATCAAGTACAATAAGTGAGACTATAATCTAGTGTAGATAATTTAAATAACTCAAACTATTAAGTTAGATTCTAGATATGTAAATCTAAGAATTTGGAAACCATTTTAATGAGGTAACATCTGAGTTACTTGTTTGTATTAATAGCTTGAGTGCTCGTGATAATTTTGGTGTGTTTAATGTTCCAAAACTACTACGATTAACCGAGATGTATCCACAATTTTAAATTTTAGAATTTTGTTATGCATATGTAACGACGTTTAAATTACTTTTGGCTTTTGGTTTCCTTTTGTTGATTATATAATTTCAATATTATTTTTTTTGCTGTACGAGTCGACCCGACCCGACTGGGGCCACCGGAAGGATAAACGACTCAGGGGCTTAAAATTCCGCACCCCATGAAAAAAATTTTGGGTCCGCCACTGTCAACACATATGTCTCTTCAAGAGAAAGCAACATGCGATAAAAAAAAATAAATGGATATAAACAGATAAATACACAAGCAAAAAAAAAAAAAAAATTAAATTCAATGACAATAAAACGGAGGATGTTAGTTAATTCCAATCATATGTGTATCATGCAAGTTCGGTTGAAACGCGATCATAGTAATTAGTAAACTTAGCGTTCGCCGACAAAACATATAATATTTAACATAAATTAATGTAATATTAAGTCACTCTATGATGACTCCTTTAAGGAGCAGATGTACTTAATAGTCAAATTTCTAATGGACAGGTTGACTTGTACACATAACATAGGTAACCAATACACGACTCACATTAAATGTGAAACCGAGCACAAAAGTAGGTTTAATATTCCTTTCTTCTTGTTACTTGACAATGCCCTTGATGTTTAATATCCCCTTCTGCTTGTTACTTGACAATGCCCTTACCTTCTAAATGCAACAAAATGGAACACCATAAAATACCAAGCATCGGATAAATTTTTCAAAATAAAAACGCTAAAAAAAAAATACTAAAACTCTTAGTAGTAAAGTGGATCCACAAACTGTTATTATCTTTCTTTAGTCCAAGTGACACTTGAGCTGCACAAGCACAAAACCATCCATGAATGGCATATATAATTTGTTAACGGCTAATTTACATTGGTGTTTTGAATTATATTTACAAACTAATTATTTGATAATCAAATTTTCAAATAACAAATTTGAGTAGTCAGGATTTGCTAAACACTCATAAAACAGCTTATCTGATTATGGTATATTAAACAACTGAAAAACGTCCAAACACTATCTTCAAAATTAGTGTAACGATTTAAGTCCAATAGTTTCCTTTGTTTATTTTCTATTTGTCTTTATCGAGTACCTCAGGGGTAGATGTGATGAAATGGGTTGGTCCGTGTGGTTGAAAAAAAAAGGTTAAATGGGTAATATTTTATGAATGGTGTCATATTCGGTTGATAAACAAAAACACAAAAAACGTTTTGGTCGAAACATTTCAATAAAAAAATTATTTTTACAACATCATATGATTTAGGCAGTTGTATGCATGATATACACATATTGGGTGATATTCAATCTCTTGCCCCATTCCATTTTACTAAGTATTTTTTTTTTTAAGTTAACCATGTGACCCATAAAAGATAAAAACATAACCGGCGCTAATCCAGTAATCCTTTTGTAATTAAAGGTCTAAAATGCCACATTACTCGTAAATATTCCAAAAATGTCATATCTTTTAATGGATAAAGTGTGTATATCTCTAAATAGGTCAAATGGGTAGAGATTAGATTACCATGTCGAGTGTCAAAGTAGAGATTGCCTGCCACGGATTGAAGTCGAGTGGATCCTTATAGTTGACAGGAACTAAATGGATGGCCGGTAGACTGCATCAAACATAAAAAAGTTAAGCAGGCTAATGTAGTCTACATCAAACGCAATTTCCATATCAATGTACCATGTGCATAAATTTACAAGCCTGAAGCCTTTTGTGGACTTTTACCTTTTATTGTGATATCTGTTAGTACTTTTCTGAATATAATATGAACTATATCTGCCATCATTACTGTATCATTTATAAACGGATATGTAATGCCATGTAGTTGATTCATATTAGAGCCCTGTAGAAGTTTTTAGATAGTTTTATCAATAATTGTGATACTATGGTTACTAAACAGTAAACACACCTTAAATGTGAATGTCATTGACTTATATTTTTGAAGTCATGAGTTACAAATGCAAGTGCTAATAATTAACAAATGCAACACATATAATTCCCTATATCATCCTCCCAAAGTACTAATTTTGCACCATTTATAGTTGCCATTTTCAGAATGCATTCATTAAGGAGATCTGTAGGGTCAGTGATGCCTTTTAAAAATAACTTCCCTCCCTTTATTAATCAAAGAAGTTAGATACATCTCATCAACTATTTATAGATTTAATTAAAATACATCAACCACTGATCACACAGCTGAAAACTAAATGATTTGAAAGTTGAAACCAAAATTAACAATTACCGATGATAGACACCTTTATAAAATCCAGAGATGTTTTTATAAAACTATACCAAATCTAATTCGGTTATTTTACGATGCAACAATCAATAAACATAATAATAGTGCTCATTCGGTTATTTGACGATGCAACTGTGAGAAACATGGGATTTAAGGTAAAAAAAAATACCAATACTCCTATGGTTATTTGATGGTGCGCTATATGTACCCAAGGATACACAAACATTGGCATCAAGGACAGTGGGACACCTTAACCACACGACTAAAAAGAAATCCAATCTGAAACGGATATAATAAAAAATGAATCATATACGTTAAAAGTTTAAAAATTTCACCATCTTTTAAGTCGGCCTATTGAAAAGAATGGACCATTAGTTTAGGAAATTAACTCATTTTCATTTACCTAAATAGTGTGATCTGTATGCAAATTGCTTGTCAAAATCAAATTTCTCTAGATATGCAACTGTTCCATGATCAGTTTCGCGAGTTTGCATCACCAGATGATTTTCAAAGGGTGTCTCTGCAACATGCTAAGGTTTAAAACAATTAGAAATAAAGGGTTTTTTTTCTAGGTAGCTAAAACACCACACTTTATGGATTATTCGTCAAACAAACATATGAAATTCATGACCAAACAATGAAGATATACATACCAACATGGTTCATATTAACGATTTACATGCGGAGCAGCACCACGTTGCTTACAACCCCTAATCCCCAATTAGGAAGAAGCAAATTGCGAATGAGGTGTCCTATCCTTAACGGCAACTGGTCCATACAATTGTTCCTAAAACAAAGAAGCTAATGAAATCGTAGAACAAACATGTCAAAATTAATATGTTGAACAGCAAAACACAAAGTATAGATAATGTCTAAGCTTACTGCTGTAAAAATATATAGAGGTAAGAGTAGAAAACTACAAAAAAGTTGTCTGTTTTTGTCTTTCTTCATAGTGTCTTTGTTACAGACAAAGATGTATCCAACAAAAACCTCATATCTAGGGAGCGTCTCAGCTGCAGGCAAAGTCTTAAATCTTTTGTCACAAGCAATTTTGTTGTTAATAATATCATTGTTGTTGTTGTTGTGATCCTTGTGAATGTTTCCAAGACATTTGCCAGTAATTAAGTTCTCACCTCTATTTCCACTTCTCCCTTAGGTTGTGGATTAAAACTGATGCAAAAAGACTTACAATAGTATTTGATTTAAGTTGAAGAACTGATAAAAAAACAACTGATATGTGAACTGCCGCTATCCACTAATGTAAGTGGACAGACCATATTGGCTGATTGATAAGAGAACTTGTGCAAAACAACTGATGAATAGATAAGTTATTTTGCTCTCTATTAAATAGTGTAAAATGAATTTAACAAATAACCATACAAAAAGCTTATTATAACAATAATGTGTTGAAGTAGGATTACGCCCAGAGAATATAAACATAAAAAAGAGATTAGTCAAATTTGGGCGACTGCAGAATAAGGATTATGGAACTGAGAGGATAATTGATTACACAAAACAATGGAAAGAAATTGGCTTAACTGGATGGGTTTTTTTGGAGGAAGAACTGAGAATGCCGGATCAGTAGATTCATAAATTCAAATCAGTTGTACGCTATTTCAATACTTGTATTGTCAGTTGTTCAGATCAATAGAAATAATCATCAGTTGGGAGCTCTAGAAAATCGGGTCAAAAAGCTGATACGCATCAGTTGTTCAAATCAGACGTTTACATAGTTTTGTTTTCAGTATCATTAGTGGTTGGGTGCAACAACTTCAAAAAGAGTTTATTGGTTGTTTTAAAGATTACATCGGTTGTGTTTCCAGATCAGTCTTATATTAATTGGTTCCCATAAGTTGTACAGCAGAAAACACACACTTCAGTTGTTTTGAGTATGTGGACTACATTAAAATGTATTGGCGATATAAGGCACCGTAAAATGGTGTGTATTACAGTAGTCTCGGGTTCTCTTTTCTAAAAACCGAGGAGAGGTCAGGAACAGGTTATGTTTTGACTTTTAACAAACTGCTGCTTGAATCAATCGCTGATTTGAAAACTACTTATATATGATAATAAACAACTGACTGTAGATCTGATAAAAGAGCTTATGTTAATGAGTTGAAGACTTAATGTCAAACAACTGATGACTAAGGACTAAAGCAGATTATTATCGACAAGAACTGATCGATTGCAACTAATTAGTTCTTTTTTTTTTTGTCAATTTACTGCTGATCTGTTTTGTTAACCTTGTCAGATCTCTTGATTAACTGATAGCAACTACAAATCATTTTCTTTGTAAAAAAACTTATTCATTTTCTTTGCTCCTCGAATGTTTCCGAGACATTTGGCAGTAATTAAGGTCTCACCTCTATTTCCGCTTCACCCTTCAGTTGTGGATCAAAACTGATGCAAAAAGACTTACAATAGTATTTGTCACCCCCGCCAAGGCGGAAACACGGGGATGCAACCGTCGGAAGGTTTTCAAGCACAAGGTTCAAGCAACACATTTTTATTAAAATAGCACCACCATAAAAGATGAATATTGTCATAAATTATTTAAACCAACATGATAATATCTAGAAAATGAAATATTGTCTAGTACTCATGGAAATTGAAAACAAAGCATCATGAAATCGACATAACCCATCAAAGTGGTACCACATAGTGCATGCTCGAACCCTTCCCTCAAATCTCTTTTCGGCCCTCCATTAGTTATCTGAAAAACATGCATAACGAGTTTTGTCTACAATAATGTTGGTGAGCTCACGGGTTTTGAATGTACGAGTAAAACCAATGTGTAATTCGTGTATGACCAATCATAAGCTAGCTAAGCGAATGATTACTGTGCAAACCATGAGTCCCGTAACCATACCTCTTGACTGTTGTGCCTCACACATTGTACTGTAAAGACAATGTATGTATAGTAGAATACTAACACTCTTTTGTATGTAACCGGTTAGAGCGACTAACCAAGAGTGGGGGTGTCAACCCAATAGATCTATTAAAGTGTTCCATGTCTTTTGATAGCTAATGGTTACAGTAAACGTTGTACGAGGACTAATGAGCTCATGAACCAATATGTCTCATGTTCCACATGGTAGTCACAATAGAATGTACACACACTTGAAAATGACACTAGTATTGAAGCATGTTATTCCCCCGAAATGTAAAATAGTAAAATGGGGCCGTAAAACTCACCTGATAAAGTCGTATGTGGTCTAGTGAAGCCGAAATATGTAGCAACTATTGCCTCGACAGAGGTTGCCCTATGATTATTGAGTTCATAGTAAGTTGATTGTTCACGATTAACATATAAGCGGGGCACCCATTATTGTGAACCATGTCATTGGACGTGGATGGTGTTTTAGGTATGGGAGATGTATCGTATATCGTGAAGTAGACCCATATGGGCCCCATGTTGGTCCATGGGCCGCAAATTGTCTCTACTTCCTCGTGTTTGGTTGTTTTATTGTAAAATGAGTGTTTTCCCATGAGTTAAGCTTTTAATATGTTTGAACATGAACTAACTTGTATTTTAGTTGGACTTAACATGTTTTAGTGATAGGTAGCCGATTATATCACATAATGTATCATCGTGCACACCTAGCTAGGGACTAAACTAGCTTTGTCAAGGCATTTACGACCCATCACAAGACAATGCTAAGGCATGATCTCGTGTTAGAAGCCGATTGCTTATTTTGATTAATAGCTTTCATAACTTAAACATGTATTGACCATATGCAAGTAAAACAAACTGTTTATTATGGTTTATGACCTTGAACTAAGCCGACTACTAACACATTGCGAGGATTGATAGTTATGATTAAAGGCTCGGGTCTTGGGTTCACAATAGTGCCGCATACTAGTGTGTAAAGGTGGTTAGTACTTACCTCAATACTTGGTGATAGTGTGCGAACCTTAAGACTTCTTGGTGGCCTCCCTTGCATTCGGCGGTTAGGATTTGGAAGGAGAGGATAGTAGCCGAAACTTATGAGAGGTGATGGATGAGTGTTGGTGCAAGAAAATGATCTTGAAGTCCTCCTTATATAGTGGCCGATCCATAAGAGGACAAAGACAAATTTGGCAAAGTGTGGCACATTGGTTGGAGTTTATAAGTGAGTATTTCTATCATCATTAGGTGAAAGTTGGGTGTTTCGGCCGATTATAGGAGGATTAGTGAGGGTTAGGGTAAATGATCAAGTCTTGCCTAACTCTACTTCTTGTCATGTTTTCAAATTGGTGTATGTTGAATGTTGTCCACATGTTTGCTTGGGACTTGAGCGGCGGCCGAAATATGGCCTGAGAAAGGGACATGTCTTAAGTAGAATGTTTATTATCTAGTGTGATGTTGATGTGTCCTTGCCTCTCCTCATTTCCGATTGGTGGTGAGTAGTTTAGGAAGCTTCTAAGTGTAAGGATGATGTTCCACATTTTTGTCATGCTAAAAGGGTATAACTACTAAACAAACATGTAAGGAAAAGGACTTGTCTTGGCTTTCTAGTTGATGTAAGGTGGACTTGATAAGGGATGTGTCATGGTTTTGTTTTGGTATATACTAGGGTGTAAGATTGACAACTAATGGTGATGATGGTGTTCCTTTGGTGGCTTCGGCCGATTCACAAGACAAGAGATTGTCTTATGCATGATAGTGATGGATCAATGGATCTCTTGTAAATGATTGGTGCTTCAATTTCCAAGAGAATGCTTCCACACGTGGGTTATAGGTTCTGAAAGGGACATGAGTGAGGAGGGGTAGGCTTCGGCCGAAATAGGTGGGAAAAGAGAGGATAACTTTTGCTTTGGGTGATGAGCACTCTAGCTAATGTCATGGTTTAGATGTTAGAGCCTAGTTTGGGAAATAAGTTGGTGTAATGATGTTGACAAGTGCGTACCTCTTGGTCTCTAGCTTTCGGGTGATTGTGGCTTATAAAAGAGGAAAGTGTGGCTTCATAAGTCATTCTAATCTCATGCTTGTTTGTTTCCCATTTTAGTGTAAGTTAGGAGAACTAGAGACGAGGCATGGTGATGTTATTATGCTTGAGTCATATAATTGTGTCGACATATATGTACGTGTGAGTCATTAGCATACCCTTTTGTTGGATTTGATGACGACATCAACATGTATTAGTGTTTTCTGGGTAAGAACCCATGTGATCCTGTGTTATCACTTGGTAGCACTTTGCTTGTAAGCATGTGTTAATGAGGGATTATCATGTGCTAGGGGAGGGGGGTGATGAGTCATGGTTTGATGATTGATTTTGTCATGATTATGTATGAATTTACGATGAATTATGCTTGGAATGTGGTTACTTTGTGTGTAGTTTGGTTGTGTAGGTTTGCAGCAAAGATATCATGAGTTTTATGAGCTTTACATGTCAAGAGGATGGAAACAAGAGAAAATCGAGCATGGGAGTAGTCATACTTTCATGAGAGTAGCCTTACTCTCACTCTACATTGAGTTTTGGGCGCATCTTTGAAGTATGGCAGCAGAAAAACAAGAAAAACATAAAACTGTGAATGCAGTCAGAGTATCAGTACGCCAATCTGCAGTTACCAGCGGTTATTGACGGTTCCATGACGAATTTTTATATCAAAATCATCCAAAAACATAAAGACAACATCTAGGGAGGCCAAGGGACAAACAAGGAAGAAGAAACTTCAGTGACAAAGCTTTTCTATCATCCTAATCATGTCTTTCACTTCCAAATTTCACATTTCATCATCATTTCACACCATCATGAGTAGCTAAATCACTCATGGTTGCATCAAGGTCTACGGGTTTGAATACATTTGATATTCAATCTAAGTTGTAAGTACATCTGACATGGGTTTGCTTTGATTTTTAAGTCCTTGACACTTTTGGTGATTTCATGTGTTTATTACATTCCTATGTTGAAAGATTTGCTATTTTGATTACGTCATAACATTGTTTCATCTATTTGGTTTTTATCATTAGAGAACAAGGTGTTTTGATTGATAGCGTCGGATAGTGAGTTGGTAATTGATAATAACCTCATCATACAACATAAATTATTCGGTCTAGAATCGTTAAAAGAATTGTTGTTTGATTGAAGAGTCTATTGATTATCCAACGTGTGAATGTTGTGAACTTAACTATGACTATGTAGTGATGAATGTGCTATTGAACTATATTGTTTAATGAAAGTGCGAAACCCGAATCCTTGGTGTGACCATCCTTTAATTACTTGTGTTAAATTAATCAATTTAGTTTTTACTTTTGCAAATTACTTTGTTTAAATAACCCAATCAAAGAATCAATTTTACATTATGTTCACAAATCAATTGATGCTCAACACTAACCAAAAACTCTTCATGGTTCGACACCCTGCTTATCCTTGCTAGTCTAGGGTAATTAGGAACATAAATTCTCTCTATCTTTGATCGGTACTTCGACGTCGATCAAATTTTGGCGCCGTTGCCGGGGAGTTTCTGCGCTTAGTGTTTTGGTGTTAGTTGATTTGTTTAATTTTCTGTCTAAAAATAAATCCAAAAATATCATAAAGCTTTCTATTTTTATTCTCAGTTACGCTAGGTGTGTTAATTGTGCAGGTGATAGGTTTGTTGCATGCATACGAGATATTCTAGAAGATCATCACCTTTAGCATTTGACCCGGAAATAGAAAGATTAGCAAGACAAAACAAAGTGGTCCATCGCACTGAGAGCACTAATATTGCAGGGGGTGAAGGTCACGATCCACCATTGAGAGGAGTAGACACCCATTTTAGGCCGACTATCTTTCAAGGACCATCTCCAATTGTTACAACATTTCGGGGAGTTGCATCAAATGAGCCATATTCACATTTGATTGACTATGCTTCAATATGTAGTACCATTGGGAAACAAGGCTTCACACCGGAAGAGGTAAAGCTACGTCTTTTTCAATTTTCACTTAAAGATAGGGCTAAACAATGGTTTTCAACTTTGCCATCCAATAGTATTTGATCATGGGATGAAATGCAACAAGTATTTCTTGAGGAATACTATCCAATGAGTAGGACTAGTGAAGTTCGAAATGCTATTAAGTCTTTTAGTCAACATGTTGGAGAAGCATTTCATGAAGCTTTCAAACGTTTTAATGAAATGATTAGAATGTGTCCTCATCATGACATACCTAAATATGATTTGGTCAAAATTTTTTATGATGGTTTACTTATTGAAGATCGAAAAGTTGTATTTTCATGTAGTGGTGGAACCTTTTTAACTCATGATTAGAATCATGAGTGGAACTTTTTAGAAACTTTAAGTAAAGGTTCAAAAACACAAGCTTCGGCTGATCGAACGGTGAAATCCCATCAAATTAAAGTTGTGAATGACCAATCTAATAATGAAAGGTTTGATAAATTGGAAAAGAAAATTCATATGCTTTGCCAAAAGATGGGAAATGATGTTTCTTTTGTTTCACAGGTACAAGAGTTATGTGAAGTGTGTGGAGATATGGGACACAAACCTTTTCATTGTCCTATAAACTTTGAAAGGAGTGAAGAAGTTAATCAAGTGTATGGGGACAGAAAGTTGTATGACATGAACTCAAACACCTACCATCCGGGTTTGAGAAACCATCCCAATATTAAGTATGGAAATGCAGCCAACCAAATGAATCCCAACTTTCAAGGTTCAAACCAACAAGGTGGACAACAACAATTTCAGCCTCGTCAACAAAATTTTCAAGGTAACTATCAAAGGGGGCAATTTAATCAAGGTGGGTACCAACAAGGACCATCTCAACAACATGGGTACTCACGAAATTATCAACAAGGTCAAAATAAAGGTCAAGAAAGTTCACCTCAAGTAAATGCATCTAATGAGGAAGGCTCAACCAAGTTAGATGAAATTTTAAGGATCTTGAAAGGGTTGGTACAAAATCAAGAAGTTCAAGACAAGACAATGGGATCTCTAACCAAGCAAGTGGGTCAATTAGCTGAAGAAGTGTATACAAGACATCCGGGTAAACTCCCAAGTGATACAATGGTTAACCCACAACATCAAGGACGATCCTCAAAGAACAACAAAAATGCACACATGAATGAGGTATGTATCCTTTGAAGTGGCAAGTCTTATAATAACAATGACGAGTTTTCACCACAACTTGTTGAAGGTGTAGTTGAGGATATTAGTGATAAATCTGATAGTGATAATGAAACTGAATCAACATCCACTAAAATCCAATCCAACAAAGTTTCTGAAAGCTTAATAACTCAAAATGTTTTGAGCAAAGAATCTACTAAGGCAAATGATGAGGTATTGGAGGCTAATACCATCCCGTATCCTTCGGCTTTAGTAAATTCAATAAAAACATCATCTTTTGGGAAAATGGGGCTTCAATCTGAAGAAATGTGGGAAACTTTTCGTCAAGTGAAAAGAAACTTGCCTTTAATTGATGCAATTCATCAAATCCCTTCTTATGCAAAATTTTATAAAGATTTATGTACTCAGAAAAGACAACATAAATTACCTAAGAAACATGATTTGACAGCTAATATAAGTGCAGTTTTGTCAAACTCCATCCCACAAAAACTTAAGGATCCTGGGGCACCCCTCATTTAAATTCAAGTGGGTGATGTTGAAATTGAAAAGGCACTATTGGATTTAGGGGCTAGTGTAAGCATTCTTCCCGGAAGTTTATATGACCAACATGATTTTGGTCCACTTAAACAAACTAACATTACTGTGGTAATGGCTGATTTATCACCTAAACTTCCAAGAGGAATGTTGCATGATGTCATTGTGAAAATACAAGTTTTTTTATCCTGTCAATTTTCTAGTGCTTGATTCCACATCAAAACATATTTGAAGCAAGCTAATGTCATTTTAGGGAGACCCTTCTTGGCAACAGCAAATGCACAAGTTGGTTGTCGGGATGGAACTGTTGATTTCACTTTTGGGAATAGGAAATTGAGATTGAATGTATTTGCTAATGTTACTAATCCATTTGTTGAAAGTGAATGTTTTTTAGCGGATATCATTGATGGTTGTGTCCAAACCTACACCTCATGTGTAGACGAGGATAGCAACACCATGGAAAAGAATTTTGTTTATGACAGGTATGCTTTGGAAGAAATTAGAAACATGATGGATGAAGAATTTCCCGAAGCAGTGATGGCAAATGAAGATGGGAGGCCACCTTGGACCTTGCAAGTAGAAATCCTTCTCGAGCATATTGACTCAAAATTAAAGCCATCTCTTGACGAATCACCAAAAGTAGAGTTAAAGGAATTGTCTAAACACCTAAAGTATGCATTCTTAGGCGAAGAACAAACTCTACCTGTAATCATTGCCTCAAATTTGGAATCGGATCAAGAACGAGCTTTAGTTAAAGTGTTGTCAAGGTACAAGGCCGCGATTGGTTGGACTATGGCAGATTTGAAAGGAATTTCTCCATCCATAGTGATGCACAAAATCATCACCGATTCGAATGTCAAACCAAGTCGGGATGCTCAAAGGCGACTTAACCGAATATGCGTGAAGTTGTCAAAAAGGAAGTCTTGAAATGGCTAGATGCGGGTATCATTTACCCCATCTCGGATAGCACATGGGTTAGTCCAACACAAACCGTCCCAAAGAAATCAGGTATTCAAGTTGTGAAAAGTGGTAATGGTGATCAAATCGCTACCCGACCTGTAACCGGGTGGCGTGTTTGCATTGATTATAGAAAGTTAAATGCAGCAACATCTAAAGACCACTTTCCACTTCCATTTATTGATCAAATTGTTGAGAAGCTTTCAGGTCAGAAATTCTATTGGTTTTTAGATGGTTACTCCATATGGCACATTCGCATTTAGGTGAATGCCATTTGGCTTGTGCAATGCCCCCGCCACCTTCCAAAGGTGCATGATGAGTATTTTCTCCGATATAGTGGGGGAGTCTCTAGAGATCTTTATGGATGACTATTCGATATTTGGTCATACCTTTGAGGCTTGTCTTGATGAATCAGAAAAAGTTTTGAAAAGATGCACCGAGGCAAAACTTGTGTTGTGTTGGGAGAAGAGCCATTTATTGGTTCAAGACGGAATTGTGTTAGGCCATGTGATATCTCAAAGAGGTTTTGAGGTGGATCGGGCCAAAGTACAAGTCATTTCTACTCTTCCCCCACCAACAAATGTGAAGGGTGTGCGATCATTCTTGGGACATGCGGGGTTTTATTGGCGATTTATCAAAGACTTTAGTACAATTTCAAAACCATTATGCAATTTATTGTTAAAAGAAGCACCATTTGTCTTTGATGAAGCATGTCTTAAGTCTTTCAATGCACTTAAACAACACTTAGTGGCAGCTCCTATTTTACAATCACCGGATTGGTCCTTGCCTTTTGAAATCATGTGTGATGCAAGTGACCATGCAATCGGGGCTGTTTTAGGGCAACAGGTGAATAAAAAGCCAGTTGCAATTTACTATGCTAGTAAAACTCTTTCTGATGCCCAACTTAATTACACAATAACCGAGAAAGAGTTGCTAGCTGTTGTTTATGCATTGGATAAGTTTAGATCGTATATTTAGGGACGTAAGGTGATTATCTATTCTCATCATAGTGCAATTCGTTATTTAATGGAAAAGAAAGATGCAAAGCCCAGATTGATCAGGTGGATACTTTTATTGCAAGAGTTTGATTTTGAGATTAAGGATAAGAAAGGCTGTGATAATGTTGTTGCTGACCATTTGTCAAGAATACCTGAAATCAAAGAAGAAGCTAATAGGGACATCAATGAAACCTTTCCTGATGAACAATTATTTTCTGGTACTAAAACTCCTTGGTTTGCTGATTTTGTGAATTATTTAACTGCAGTTAAGATTCCTGAGTTTTGGACATCAAGAAGAGCAAATCGCTTCAAGGCACAGGCAAAGTACTATATTTGGGATGATCCAGACTTGTTTAAAGTTGGCGCGGATCAAATTATTCGCAGATGCATTCCTGAAGAAGAGGTTTCAAGTGTCTTAGCACATGCACATTCATTTGCATGCGGAGGCCATTTCAGTGGTTGGAAAACATGTCATAAGGTATTAGATTGTGGTTTATATTGGCCTTCGGTTTTTCGTGATTCATTTGAATATGCTAAGCAATGTCATCGTTGCCAACAAGTTGGTGTTATAACCAAACGAGATGAAATGCCTCTCAACCCAATCCTTGTGGTGGAAATCTTTGATGTTTGGGGCATAGATTTTATGGGTCCCTTCCCAAACTCGTGTGGTTATATTTATATTCTAGTGGCTGTAGATTATGTCTCCAAGTGGATAGAAGCCATAGTCACAAGAACCAATGATCATAAAGTAGTTTGTAACTTTGTTCGTTCAAACATTTTATCAAGACATGGAATTCCCCGCGCCATCATAAGTGATGGGGGTTCCCATTTCAAACACTTTCAATTTGGCAAACTACTAAAACATTATGGCATCCACCATCGTGTTGCAACACCATATCACCCACAAACAAGTGGGCAAGTCGAAGTTTCCAATCATCAATTAAAAGATATTTTACAAATACGGTACGTCCCGATCGCAAAGATTGGTCTTCACGTTTAAATGATGCTTTATGGGCATATCGTACCGCTTTTAAAACGCCGATTGTAACCACACCGTATCGACTTGTGTATGGGAAAGGTTGTCATTTACCTGTCGAGTTGGCTCACCATGCCCTTTGGGCGGTGAAAGCCGTGAATGTTGACTTTGATGTTGCAGGTAAAGAAAGAAAGTTGCAATTTATTGAACTTGAAGAGTTAAGAGATGAAGCCTATGATTGTTCAGAAAGTTACAAGGCTAAGATGAAAAAAGTTCATGATGCTATGTTGCGTCTCAAGACATTTGAGGTAGGGCAAAAAGTTTGGCTTTACAACTCTAAGCTAAAGTTCTTTCTGGGCAAACTAAAAAGTAAATGGACGGGCCCATTTGTTGTCAAATGCGTTGGGAAGCATGGAAATATAGAAATTGAAGATGAGAATGGCGGTCAAAATCAAAGGGTAAATGGGTGTTGGGTCTGCTAACCTGGAGAAGAACAGATGATTGGAAAGACAAAATATACTACTCACTTGATCCTTATTAATAAACAGCATTTACAACATACTCCTCCCAAAAGACTGTTGACCCTAACATCTGTTGTAATCAACAACTGTTGGAAACAACTGCTGCTTCAAAGGACTGCTGAATAAACAACTGCTAGAGAACAACTGCTGACTAAAGGTCTGATGAAGAACAACTACTGACTAAAGTGTTGAAGATTAAAGGTCTGTTGGAGCCAACAACACTTAGGCTCCAACAGATGATACAAGACCATCAGAGTTTTCCCCAACAACAGTTTACCTTTCAGTGTTTTACAATGTAACAGTAGTTTGTATTTAACAGATGTTTTATGTTGTTATTCTGTTAGAGGTCGCTGTCTTAGGTGACGTCAACTTAGATCATCAGTGATTCAGATTTGTCTATAAATAGAACAGTGCTTGTACTATTCTATTTATCACTCGAAACATTCTCTCAGACAAACATTCACAGAATGATCAGGCTGAGGGGGAGTACTTGTAATATTTTAATCTTTCAATTAATAAAAGCATTCGATTGAAAACAATTATTCTCTTGTTTTGTTTTATAGTTTATCATTCCGCTGCACTTTCCATTTATAGTTCACTTCATTCTTCTCATCTTTTCTTAAACAAATCAAAACAATCAAACTCAGATCCTAACAATTGGTATCAGAGCTTGGTCAATTAAATTCGATCTAACAAATCAATTTAATATAAACAGATCAGCTCACAACTATTGATATCGTTTGTTTGTCGGATTGAAAACAGAGTAATAGTTTATTTTCGATTCAACCATTTGTAAATAGACTTTGTTTTTGAAAAATCAGAGAATGGCTTCAATCAATCATAATCCACACAACACTGGCACGAACAACAAGCCATCGATGCTTGTCAGATCTGAATACAATATCTGGCAACGTCGGATGAGCCATGTTCTAGCTTAACAGAACACTGGGTGTTGGAAGTCGGTTATCTTTGGACCACATGTTCCGATGGTGCCGAGTACTGAAGATCCCAAGGTTGAGGAGCCTAAGAAACTTGAAAACTACTCCGACCAGGATTTTCAGAAAATTGAGTTTGATGCTAAGGCCTTTAGTATTGTGGCCATTGCTCTACCCAATGATATATATGTCGGGCTGTTACACTGTAACAGTGCAAAGGAGTCGTGGGAGGCACTGAAGGAACAATTTGGTGGGACTGAAGAGGTTATTGAAAACAACAGTGAAAAATTTAACCAACAATTTGAGAGGTTTAAATGTCTCGTTAGTGAACTAAAAGTGGTTGGTCTAACTTACCCTCATTCAACTTTGAACCATAGTTTTTTAAGATCACTACCAGATAAATGGGACACTATTGCTATAACTATGAGAAACTCAATTGGATTCAAGGACCTATCACTGACCCAGCTTCATGGTAAGCTCTTGACCTATGAGAGGGAGCTTAACCAGAAAAAGAAGCTCAAGGACTCTGGAAAAGTGTCTGACGACTATGTATTTGGTAATACAACACTTCTGGGTCATGATGAGGTGCCTCGTAATAGTAAGGACCAGAGTTATGATCATTTCATTGACATAACTTCAGGTTTTAATCAGGTTTTATCTCTGATTCTTATTCACCAAACTATGCTTTTACAGCAAGTGGTGGTGATATCCAGGCATCTGATAGCATATCCTTTGAGTATGATGACCTAAAATACTTTGACCCTGATGATTTGGTAGAAATGGACGTTATGCACGAATTGGCCCTTCTCAGTGTAAGAACTAACATTTTTTTATAAGAAAACTAGGAGAAGGTTTCCAGGGTTAACTGGCAGTTCAAATGTGGGGTTGGATAAATCAAAGATTAAGTGTTATAAAAGTCATAGACTTGGTCATTTTTCTAGGGAATGTAGGAGTCAACATGGTACACCTATGATTACCTATCCAAATCAAAGGCCACAGACCAACACTTATCAAGTTTCCCATAATACCCCTGGACCAAATGTGCAAAACACTGCTCATTTTGCACAGTCTTCAAACACTGTTCCTGTCCAGTATGTCCGAACCACTGTTCCTCAGATCCACTATGTGCAAACACTTGTTGCTCAGTCACAAGTGCCAATGACTGCTGCTCCACCCTCTGCCCCTGTAGAGACCAGTCAACAGAGTTTCTTCACACAAGGCTTTGTTGATTGGAGCTGTCTACCAGATGAGTTGCAAGATGAAAATTTTGCACTAGTTGCCAAAGCTGAAACTGAACCAGAAAATTTTTGTTTCATGGCTATGGTAGAAGAAGTTGAATCTGAGGAGTTGGTAACTGAATCTTTAGTTGTGACTGATGATATTGTTGATGAGGTAGTTGCAGGTGAAAAATTTGAAGAAGAGGTTGTGAGTCTCTCAGATCCCTAGGGTGCATCTGATGATTGTGAGTGCAAGTGTGATTGTTGGCTACTGCTAAGGTATCTCCTCAAATCCCTAAAGATTTATGTTCTAACAAATGTGTAATAGCATTTGCTAACATCAAAGAGGTAAATGAAAACCTTAGGAAGAAAATTTTAGATGATGAAGTTAAATTTGAGAAACTTTCAAAAGAGTTAAAATCAAATTTAGCTGAAAAAGAATCTGAAATAAGCAGCTTAAAACATGAAGCAACTATAACCAAAGACCCGCTCCAAACTATGATAGCTAAATATCATAGTTGCAAAAGTGAGCTTGAGTCCACCCAAGTTGAATGTCAGAAATGGGTGGAATCATGTAAAGGTTTTGAGATGCTCCTCAACAAACAAACCAAAAGTCATGTGAAGTTTGGATTTGGTTTTGAAACCACTGCTCCAGCTTTTGAAAACACTGACAAAAAGGATCAAAAGTTGGTTGAGGTAGTACCAACTACTTTGAAGGGTCAAGAGATTAAAATCACTGAACCTAATGGCAAGAAAATTGTTCTTGAAAAACCAGAAGGTTCCTCATCATTCACTGAACTTGAAAAATATGAATTTAAACCTACTTGGTCTGATGAGTGTGGTACTCTTGAGAACTTCAAAACCAGTTGAATTCAAAACCCCTGATGGTAAGAAAGCACCACAGGAAAAGGTCATTCCCTTGATAGATCTTCCAGCAGATGATCAAACATCTGTTGAAAAGAAGACTGAAAAAGGGAAAAAGAAAGAAAAGTCTGTTCACTTGTTCTGTGATTTCTGTGAAAAGAAGAATCATGTCACTAAAAACTGTTTTCTTCTAAAAGCATATGATATCAACAAAGGAACAAGTGTGTGTGTGATTATAAGACCACATGCTCAATATGTAACATTTCGCATTTAATAATTGTACGTGTTGATGCATTTGCGACTAAGGATTGGATATGATATTATTAACATATGTTTATGGGTAGCCGAAGGTGATTCTGATGAGGCGAATGTAGTGGATATGGGCGAAGGTGAAGATAAACTGGGCGAAGGAAGAACCTGAATGGACGAATGAAGAATGATCTTGGACAGAAGACCACATTCGACCACTGCAAGTGGGCGAATGTGGATTTTGCTCACATTCGACCTATAGAAAGGGGCGAATGTGCAGATACTATATATAAGTTTTGAGTTTTTGATTATGTAAGAAAGTTATCATTTTGTGTCCAGGTTCAGTGCAGGTTCAGTAGTGTTTTGAGAAAGTGTCTTTGTGATTCTAGATTAACATAAACGTTGTAATTGCTTATTAATTGAAAGTTAATCTATGAAAATGAAGTTGAAAATGATCTTGATTGTGTCGTGATTAGCATCTTATCAATTTGTTCAGATCTAGGGATTCCGCACCTAGATTTGTGACTTGTATGATCATAATATCCTGTTTTAGATAAAATCCAACACTCACAGTACGTTACGTATAATTTGGATTAAAACGACAAGTTCTATTATTATAGTTTACATTTAATTATTTTGTGGCATTTTAAATATATATATATATATATATATATATATATATAAAGGTTTATCATAATAATAATAATAATAATAAAAATAATAATAATGATAATATTCAAAGTATTGGGTATTTAGTTTAAACCCAAACATTTGACCAAACCCACCAACATACTACCCTTCCCTGAGCCCATTACAGCTCTGGCCCAAACAGACCACCCAGGGCCCAAACCATCAGGCCCGGCCCAACTCCATCCTTGGTACCTGTTAAAAAATAAAGAAAACAAAAATCTGCTGCAGGTCGGACTCGAACCCGAGTCAAACCAACACACAACACACACTCACAACCATCTGGTCTAGCTACCATGCTTGTTTCAAACCCTGTTTTTTTCCTTTTAACCTGTCAAAGGTCTGTTCACAGTTGACATGGAAAGTCAACTGTGACAGCCTATACCCATAATTATCAACATAAACTCGTAATTGACTCAAGTATGGAATGGGATCGCGATTACCGGCCAATTATGACTCGTACACACATCAATCAACATTCAATTGTTGCAATTTTAATCCAAAACGCGTTCCACATTCAAATCGTGGTCAATACTTGCCTATTCAATCACCGAAGCCATAACACTATAAATTGATCCTTCCCGAGCAAGCACAACTCGCCAATACATCTCTCTCAACCTCCATTTCTTCACAATTATACTCTGATCTGATTATTTGATCGCACTTTGACTTTTTGTTTTGACTGTTCAATCGTGCTCATTAAAGTTTTGTAAGTATAAATTCTTTGTTGGGATTTAACCTTCGGCATTCACTCATCAATAGCCCTAAGGTTAATTGGGTTATTGATGTGTGAATCAAACGATTGCAGAATTAGGGCTCGAATATTTGATTTTGGGGATAAACACGTTTTGGCGTATTGTATTTATTTTAAATCAAACGGAAATTATCACAACCACTGGTCTGGACCAAGTGGTTGTGTCTGATGCTATGATCCTGACCCACCCGGGTTCGAGTCCGGGCAGTGGCATCTTCCTTTTGTTCTTTTTTTTCATTTTTAACAAATAAATATATATAATACATATAATTTTACAAATTCATTTTTAATTATTAAAACTCTTTTATAAATTCTAAAAAAAATATTTTTTTGATAATCTGATGTAAAGTTTCACTCACAATTTTTAGTTTTCAAAAATTAATTTATTTAATATGTATAATAATTAAATCAATTTTATTCTATTATATTTATAAAATTCCATTATAATATCAAAACAATTTTATAAATTTCCACAAAAATTATTCTGAGTTTGTATAATGATAGACTTTTCTGAAATGATTTTTAATTCTGAAAAATCATTTATTTAATATTTTTAATCAATTTTTGTTAGGTTTAATCATAATTAAATCATAATAAATTCAATTTTTAATATTTTTACACCAAAATTTTATACAAATTATTTCTGATTATTTAGAACAGAAATATGAATTTTACACTAATAATTCTTTATTTTAATATTTTTAAATACTAAAGTTAAATTTTGATAATTTGTTATAATTAGAATTAATATGCTATTTTAAAGAAAATAATTTTGTAAAAATTATTTTTTTACACTTTAAACACATTATTGTGACCATCTTAAATTTAAATTTCATAAAAAGATTTTTGGTTAATTGTTTACTAATATTCTCTCAATTATCAAACATTTTTGATATTAATCAAACGAGCATTTACCCCCAAATTCGATGCCCTAGAAACTTATACATTTGTAGACTTGATAAACTTAGACATATTTATTACCTTATTATAGGGTGATACTTGATACATTTGGGCAACAACATATTTCAATTTTTCAACCGATATAACATTTTGCTAAGGTGAGTTTTACATAGCCCCTTTTCTATTTATCACCATTTTTGGGGTGAAACATGTTACAACATTATTTATGCAATTCAATCATCAATGTGTCTATGTGTATTTCTATGTTGCATTATGTCTTGAACATGACTAGGGTAAGCACAATTCTAGCATAAACATTCATCAGCCGACGGTATACATTGATAGATCTATTGGACTGACAATCCCACCCGGATACGTACCTCCTACAAAGGTAGCGTGGGTGTTTGTTACTGCAATATAAACGAGTGAACCATGAGCGTATGGGATGTACCACAATACAACAGTCACAATGGTTGATTATGCACTCGATTTACTTCTAGTATGTTTTCACATATGGACTAGATTGCCATGACACATGAATTGCACAACAATTTTATTCGATTATCAAAACCTATGTAATTCTCACCAACTTTTGTTGACCCAAAATATTTTCAACTTAACATGTTTCAGGTTCTACTTGCTTGAAGATTTGAGTTAATGCTTGAAGATGTGTGCATAGTTTTATTCAAATTGATGTATGAATTCTTGTAGAACAATTGTATGTAATTTATCTAAATCATATAATGAGGATTATTATTTACCATGAGCTACTGAACAATCATCAATACGTGACATCCCGATGTTTCCGCCATCGGTTGGGGTGTTACAGATTGGTATCAGAGCCATGGTTATAGGGAATTAGGTTATTAGAAAAATAATCTAGTCTATAACCATAGGATTTAACCAGTACTTGCTTCTTTTACTTGCTATTCTCTATCTCCCTCCTACATCTTATCCCTACTTTCATCCCTACAAGAAGGTTGCTCTCCATCACTGGATCCACTCTTAGACTAATAGGACAAAATCCTCAGGTTTAACCTGAACCACCTTGAGATCTCGTCGAAGTTCCAGATTTTAATAACGAACACGTGCAATCTGGAAGGGAGAACGCCTGTATTCTGAGTCTTCTGTCTAGGCTGACATTGCGCATATATCCCAATAAAACGAGGGACCCGGATGCCTATCTGGGAATTCTCGGGATGAGTGTTCACTTATAGGCTAAAGCATGTCTTCATATGTTATTAGAATTTAGAATCTTTGATAAGTCAACGTTTTCGTTTATTCGTTTTAATTAATGAATAAATGATTACACTCCTTATATAATCTCATTCATTTCACTGTGTCTCTTACAGATCATGCCTCCACGTCGCAGTGCTCGTCTTAACAGTGGTAACAATCATGATGAAGGGAGTAGCAATCACAATCATAACCATGACACCAACCACAACAACAACAACAACAACAACAACAACAACAACAACAACAACAATAATGGTGTCGATGCTCAACTGGCTGCAATCATTTCTCAACAAATGGCACAGCAAATCGCAACTCTGGTTCCCAACTTACTAGCTCATGTCATCCAGATGAACGGCAACGGGAACGGCAACGGCAACGGGAATGGAAATGGAAACCACAACGGGAATGGGAATGGTCTTCCAGCCTGTACCCTTAAACACTTTAATTCTTGTAATCCCCCAAAGTTTAGTGGTGAAGAAGGAGCTACGGGACTCCTACAATGGTTTGAGGGTATTGAGAATACCTTCATCAACAGTGAATGCCCCGACAACTTTAAGGTCCGTTATGCCATGAGTGTTCTTCACAAATGAGCACTCACTTGGTGGAATGAAGAAAAACGCACTCGCGGAGCTGAAGCTGCACTAGCCTTAACTTGGGATCAAGCTAAAGACATTATGAAGGCAGAGTTCTATCCTCGTAATGAAATTAAGAAGCTGGAAGATGAATTTCATGATCTTGCTCAAGACAGTGGGGAAAACCTTGCGTACAACACTCGTTTTCACGAACTTAGCCTACTGCTACCCCACAAGGTCACCCCCTTGCCCATTGCTATTGAAAAATACATTGGTGGCTTACCAATGTAGATTCAAGACACGGTGTGGGGAAGGAACCCTGCTACTTTGGAGGAAGCAAAGCGTTTGGCTGCCACCTTAACAGATAACCATGTGAAGGCAGGAACCCTGACTCGTAAAGGGGAAAAGAAAAAGGATACTCCCCAACCTGCCGTTGATATCAAAACCGTGGCCTCAACCAACGGAAAGTGTAAGGTCAGGAATTTTGCAATAGACACCACTGCCCCACCCAACAAGAAACAATACAACGGGAAGCTGCCTAAGTGTGACACCTGCCAGTACCACCATCCAACTCAAGCTACTTAACAACAAACCCCACCATTTGAATGATGTCTACTTTCTCTTTAATTCTATGTATTGACACTTTTGATTCAAGTAATAAAATTCAAGTATCATCATAACATCTGAGTACATGCTTGTTTGAATGTGAAATTAATTGCTATATCTATAATCATACTTGCTTACTTGTACATCAATTAGTTGACTACCAAACAACCTACTCAACGTTTGGTAGAGGTCATCATGTCCTTCCAACAGTCGAGAGAGGCCCTACCACCTGCTCAACGACTGGTGGAGACTATCGGACCTGCTCAACAATCGGTAGAGTCATAAAAGGACGCAAAACACTAATGTAAGGTAAATTGATAATTACGGTCCGGAACGTAATCATGAATTTACAGGTACATTAAGGTAGTGTGAAATTTTATCAAGGTTTTCGGTAGTCGACCAATTGTAAACCTGGTGTCTTTCTTTAACTTCGGGACGAAGTTCCTAAAAGTAGGGGAGACTGTAACATTTCGCATTTAATAATTGTACGTTACGTATAATTTGGATTAAAACGACAAGTTCTATTATTATAGTTTACATTTAATTATTTTATAGCATTTTAAATACATATATATATAAAGGTTTATCATAATAATAATAATAAAAATAATAATAATAATGATAATATTCAAAGTATTGGGTATTTAGTTTAAACCCAAACATTTGACCAAACCCACCAACATACTACCCTTCCCTGAGCCCATTACAGCTCTGGCCCAAACAGACCACCAAGGGCCCAAACCATCAGGCCCGGCCCAACTCCATCCTTGGTACCTGTTAAAAAATAAAGAAAACAAAAATCTGTTGCAGGCCGGACTCGAACCCGAGTCAAACCAACACACAACACACACTCACAACCATCTGGTCTAGCTACCATGCTTGTTTCAAACCCTGTTTTTTTCCTTTTAACCTGTCAAAGGTCTGTTCACAGTTGACATGGAAAGTCAACTGTGACAGCCTATACCCATAATTATCAACATAAACTCGTAATTGACTCAAGTATGGAATGGGATCGCGATTACCGGCCAATTATGACTCGTACACACATCAATCAACATTCAATTGTTGCAATTTTAATCCAAAACGCGTTCCACATTCAAATCGTGGTCAATACTTGCCTATTCAATCACCGAAGCCATAACACTATAAATTGAACCTTCCCGAGCAAGCACAACTCGCCAATACATCTCTCTCAACCTCCATTTCTTCACAATTATACTCTGATCTGATTATTTGATCGCACTTTGACTTTTTGTTTTGACTGTTCAATCGTGCTCATTAAAGTTTTGTAAGTATAAATTCTTTGTTGGGATTTAACCTTCGGCATTCACACATCAATAGCCCTATGGTTAATTGGGTTATTGATGTGTGAATCAAACGATTATAGAATTAGGGCTCGAATATTTGATTTTAGGGATAAACACGTTTTGGCGTATTGTATTTATTTTAAATCAAATGGAAATAATCACAACCACTGGTCTGGAACAAGTGGTTGTGTCTGATGCTATGATCCTGAGCCACCCGGGTTCGAGTCCCGGCAGTGGCATCCCCCTTTTGTTCTTTTTTTTTCATTTTTAACAATGAATATATATAATACATATAATTTTATAAATTTATTTTTAATTATTAAAACTCTTTTATAAATTCTAAAAAAATTATTTTTTAATAATCTAATGTAAAAGTTTCACTCACAATTTTTAGTTTTCAAAAATTAATTTATTTAATATGTATAATAATTAAATCAATTTTATTCTATTATATTAATAAAATTCCATTATAATATCAAAACAATTTTATAAATTTCCACAAAAATTATTCTGAGTTTGTATAATGATAAACTTTTCTGAAATGATTTTTAATCCTGAAAAATCATTTATTTAATATTTTTAATCAATTTTTGTTAGTTTTAATCATAATTAAATCATAATAAATTCAATTTTTTATATTTTTACACCAAAATTTTATACAAATTATTTCTGATTATTTAGAACAGAAATATGAATTTTAAACTAATAATTCTTTAATTTTAATATTTTTAAATATTAAAGTTAAATTTTGACAATTTGTTATAAATAGAATTAATATTCTATTTTAAAGAAAATAATTTTGAAAAAATTATTTTTTTACACTTTAAACACATTATTGTGACCATCTTAAATTTAAATTTCATAAAAAGATTTTTGGTTAATTGTTTACTAATATTCTCTCAATTATCAAACATTTTTGATATTAATCAAACGAGCATTTACCCCCAAATTCGAAGCCCTAGAAACTTATACATTTGTAGACTTGATAAACTTAGAAATATTTATTATCTTATTATATGGTGATACTTGATACATTTGGGCAACACCATATTTCAATTTTTCAACCGATATAACATTTTGCTAAGGTAAGTTTTACATAGCCCCTTTTCTATTTATCACCATTTTTGGGATGAAACATGTTACAACATTATTTATGCAATTCAATCATCAATGTGTCTATGTGTATTTCTATGTTATGTCTTGAACATGACTAGGGTAAGCACAATTCTAGCATAAACATTGATCAGCCGACGGTATACATTGATAGATCTATTGGACTGACATCCCACCCGGATACGTACATCCTACAAAGGTAGCGTGGGTGTTTGTTACTGCAATATAAACTAGTGAACCATGAGCGTATGGGATGTACCACAATACAACAGTCACAATGGTTGATTATGCACTCGATTTACTTCTAGTATGTTTTCACATATGGACTAGATTGCCATGACACATGAATTGCACAACAATTTTATTCGATTATCAAAACCTATGTAATTCTCACCAACTTTTGTTGACCCAAAATATTTTGAACTTAACATGTTTCAGGTTCTACTTGCTTGAAGATTTTAGTTAATGCTTGAAGATGTATGCATAGTTTTATTCAAATTGATGTATGAATTCTTGTAGAACAATTGTATGTAATTTATCTAAATCATATAATGAGGATTATTATTTACCATGAGCTATTGAACAATCATCAATACGTGACATCCCGATGTTTCCGCCATCGGTTGGGGTGTTACACAATATGTGGTAAGAAGAATCACAAAACCAAAGAGTGCCTGTATCTTAAAAATTTTGATGTCAAAATACAAGAATACAAGGCTAAAACTCTTGCAAATCAAGTGGGAAGTACTTCAAAAGGAAAGCCCAAACAGACTTTTGCTCGAGTTCAAACATCTGTTACCAAAAAGTTGGAAACATCTGATTCTAGGGATGTTCAAGTAATATATGCTCCACCCACCAACAAGTACCCAAGAGGACATGGACAACCACCTTGTCATAGTCTGTCACATGTTTATGAAGAACCCAAGAGGCCTTCTAAACCAAGAGTGAACAGAAATCCCTTTGGGTACTAAAGTGAGGTTAATTATTTCAGATTCACTATTAAAAATACCTAGTATGCATTACAAGGTGGTTAAATTTATGTATTGTTATATCTTGTGAGCCATATAGTGATTATTTTCTTCATTTTTGTAGAATGGCACCAAAAAGAAAACGATCCAAGGAGATGGCTGAGTCTAGCAATCAAAAACCAGTGTGGGGTAGTCAAAGGCTATCAACCATAAAACCATAAAAGTGGCAACCAATCTTATATAAAGAGAAGTTTGCAGAAGTCAAAAACTTTAATACCGTTCTTGTGCACGAGAGGGGAACTGAGTTGGCCAATTTTTGCCATTTCAGGCTGGTTGAAGGATTTGAACGACTGGGATGGCTGGCTGCATTGACCTTCAATAATGATGGAAATTCCGAGGTGTATTTAGAAGAAATTATGGAATGGATGTCAACTTTAGTGAAAGAGGCAGGTGATAATCCCCCATGGACCACAAAGCTAATTGGAACGGTGAACAACAAGAAAGTGACAATGTCTATGAACTCATTGTTGAAGATTGCTCCCTTTGACAGTTTGCCTCAAGAAGAATATGCAACTCTTGCGGATGATTTTATATGTCTTGATAAAACAAAAGCAAATGGGCCAGCTTGGGTAGAGATGTTAGAAGAGTTGTTTGAGGTTCCTATTGGTGAGTTTTCTGAAAAGATGCCTTTGAATGTGAATGATTTGAAACCATTGCCTCTATTAATCTCAAAGATTTTTATTTGGAACATTATGCCTAGAAAAAGTGATACAAATACGGTAAGACACTGTGATGTGAGAGTTCTTTATGCACTTGTGAAGGGTAGACCAATTTTCCCTTTTCGTTAGTTAATCATACTAAATGTTTGGGAAGCACATGAAAAGTTTAGAAGGACTATCATTCCCCATTGTCGGTTGTTGAGTTGTTTATTGAAGAATGCCAATGTGGTACAAAGAAGGCTACACCAATAATTTCAGCACATATCCCATTTTGTAGGGCACAAATTGGAACTGGGGAGTTCGCCTACAAGGAAACAGTAACTCACTTTATCTTAGAAGATAGCAAAAAGCGTAGGACTGATGAGATACCTAAGGATGTGGTTACGGGAGAGAATGAAGAAGTTACTAATGAAGAAGTGAGGGGAAATGTTAAAAAATTTTTTTTTTTAAAGAAAAGTACTCAGGCACTCTTAATTATGCACGAAAGCAGAATTTTTCAATGTACATCAATTCATCATTTACCTATGCACATGTAGAGGTCCTTAGTCATGGTTAGTTCTTTAGGTTGTAGTTTAAAGTTTCTCAGCAAGTTGCTTTTTGAATATAATAAGAAATGCCTGATTAGGGGTAGCATACTAAATGGGGGAAACTTTGCAAGCTTCACATCGGCAACCCTATTCCACCATATCTGTGAGACTTTGAGCCTTTTTTCATTCATGAATTTGTTTGAATTCTTTGATTTGAGTGTTTGTCATTATGTACTTTCATTTCAGAACTTGTGTAGTTTGATGCATCTCAAGATCATGAACCAAATGCTTGCACAAAAATGATAGAGGCACTAGGATTAAACCCTTGTTTTGAAACCTTTTTTCTTTTCATTTTATCCACTACCTTAAAATAATCCATTAGTTGCCACTTTGAGCCTTTACCTGTCGTTTGTTAAAACCTATCAACATTACCCATTTAGCCTTTATCTTTTTAATTAAACCCGTGTGGTGAAATCCGGTTAAAGTTAGGTCTAGAAGTTATTTTATTGTTTTGTGTTTTGTTTAGTTGAACATGTACATACAAAAAAAAAGAGTGAAGTATGGTTCAGAATGACCAAAGTTCAAAAAAAAAAAAAAAAAAAAAGAGAGAGAGACAGAAAAATAAAAAAAAAAGAAAAAGAAGAAAAACAATGATGTTATGTGTATGGGTCACAATGATCCAAAGTTCTAGTGTTAGTGTGTTTGGAGTGTTTAGGCAACCTAACTATTTGGATTTTCACCACCTTAGCCAATCTTGTTTTTATCCCTTACAACCGAAAAAGACCTCTTGATTAGTGCATTGTGTTTGTGTATTTGGTGGCGATTTGATTGCTATACAAGCTTATGGTAATGACGTGCATATTGGCTTTGAGCGTTCACATATAAACTAGTACATCTTGACTAGTCCAGAAATAAACCGAGAGGTGTGATTAATTGTGAGGGGTGTGAACGCATGTGGATTAGAAACTCAAAGTATGTTAGGCTTGATCAGGCAATGTCTTATTTATACAAATATTAATTGCTTGTTGGGTTATAAAACACAAGTATTAAGAATTGGGCATGACTTGGGACCTTAACTCACATATGGTATATAGATGTTTTGATGTCCTTGTTTAATTATTGTTGTAGTGCTACAAGAGAGTTTGCTTGAGGACAAGCAAAAGGTAAGTGTGGGGATGTTGATGAGTCATGGTTTGATGATTGATTTTGTCATGATTTTGTATGAATTTACTATGAATTATGCTTGGAATGTGGTTACTTTGTGTGTATTTCGGTTGTGTAGGTTTGCAGCGAAGATATCATGAGTTTTATGAGCTTTACATGTCAAGAGGATGGAAGCAAGAGAAAAACGAGCATGGGAGTAGCCATACTTTCATGAGAGAAGCCTTACTCTCACTCTACATTGAGTTTTGGGCGTATCTTTGAATTATGGAAGCAGAAAAACAAGAAAAACAAAAAACTGTGAATGCAGTCAGAGTATCAGTTCGCCAATCTGCAGTTACCAGTGGTTATTGACGGTTCCATGACGAATTTTTATATCAAAATCATCCAAAAACATAAAGACAACATCTAGGGACGCCAAGGGACAACCAAGGAAGAAGAAACTTCAGTGACAAAGCTTTTCTATCATCCTAATCATGTTTTTCACTTCCGAATTTCACATTTCATCATCATTTCACACCATCATGAGTAGCTAAATCACTCATGGTTGCATCAAGGTCTAGGGGTTTGAATACATTTGATATTCAATCTATGTTGTAAGTACATTTGACATGGGTTTGCTTTGATTTGTTAAGTACTTGACACTTTTGGTGATTTCATGTGTTTATTACATTCCTATGTTGAAAGATTTGCTATTTTAATTACGTCATAACATTGTTTCATCTATTTGGTTTTTATCATTAGAGAACAAGGTGTTTTGATTGATAGCGTCGGATAGTGAGTTGGTAATTGATAATAACCTCATCATACAACATAAATTATTCGGTCTAGAATTGTTAAAAGAATTTTTGTTTGATTGAAGAGTCTATTGTTTATCCAACGTGTGAATGTTGTGAAGTTAACTATGTCTATGTAGTAATGAATGTGCTATTGAACTAGATTGTTTAATGAAAGTGCAAAACCCGAATCCTTGGTGTGACCATCCTTTAATTACTTGTGTTAAATTAATCAATTTAGTTTTTACTTTTGCAAATTACTTTGTTTAAATAACCCAATCAATGAATCAATTATACATTATGTTCATAAATCAATTGATGCTCAACACTAACCAAAAACTCTTCGAGGTTCGACACCCTGCTTATCCTTGCTAGTCTAGGGTAATTAGGAACATAAATTCTCTCTATCTTTGATCGGTACTTCGAAGTCGATCAGGGGGTAACCTCATTGAATACCTTTTGTTAGTTGCCCGGGTGTAAAAACGGGTGATCTTTGATGAGTTTTCTGATTAACTCAGGCTTCACTAGACTTGGGGGAGGGGGTATAGTGTATGTGAAATGCGTAAATATGCACATGAAATGATATTAGAACTGAAAAGTGTACAAATGTTGACCTCGTTTGTTGACTGTTGTCATATTCTCCCCTTGTTTTGGAATTTCGTCCACGAAATCGAGTTTCCCTACTAGTTTCAGTATTCTTAGGAAAGAGAGCTGGGTACTTGCGTCTCATTTGGTGTTCGCGTTCCCATGTAAATTTGGGACCGCGCTTTGCATTCCATCTGACTTTCACATGTTTAGTGCGGCTCCTTCTCAACTTCTGGACTTTCAAATCAGTCACCTCGATCGGCTCCTCGACAAAATGGAGCTGATCATCAATGTGAATTTCTTCAGGAGGAATGATCAAGGATTCGTCAGACAGACACTTCTTTAGATCGGACATGTGGAAAGTGTCATGAACACCACTTAGCTCTTCTGGTAACTTGAGCTTGTATGCCACGGGACCAACCCTAGAAAGTATTTCAAATGGACCAATGTATCGGGGATTAAGTTTCCCATGCTTACCAAATCGTGGTATACCCTTCAAAGGTGAGACTTTCAAGAGTATCTTATCGCCAACCTGGAACTCAAGAGATTTGCGACGGCGATCAGCGTAGCTCTTTTGACGATCTCGAGCGGCTTTCAAGCGATCACGAATCTGAAAGATCTTATCGGTGGTCTCTTGAATGAGCTCGGGGCCAGTCAAATATTTGTCTCCAACTTCTACCTAACACAAAGGAGATCTACACTTACATCCATACAGGGCTTCAAACGGAGCAGCCTTGATACTGGTGTGGTAACTGTTATTGTAGGAGAACTCAACCAATGGTAAATAGGAATCCCAGTTTCCAACGAAATCGATTACACATACCTGAAGCATGTCTTCCAATGTTTAAATTGTGCGTTCACTCTGGGCATCGGTTTGTGGATGATAAGTTGTGCTGATGTCTAAGCGAGAGCCTAACGCATCCATCAGTGATTGCCAGAATCGGGAAGTAAATCGACTGTCTCAGTCAGAAATGATTGAAACAGGCATACCATGCCTAGTTACAATTTCTTTGATGTACAGCTTGGTGAGTTTCTCTAACTTGTCGGTTTCCTTAATCGGCAAGAAATGCGCGGATTTAGTCAACCTATCAACAATTACCCATACCGCGTCGTCACCATTGGACATCTTAGGTAGCTTGGTGATGAAGTCCATAGATATCTGTTCCCATTTCCAAACAGGAATTTCTGGTTGCTGAAGCAGACCGGATGGTTTCTAATACTCAGCTTTGACCTTCGAACAGGTAAGGCATCGGCTGACGTACGTGGCTATTTCATCTTTCAGGTTGGGCCACTAGTAAAGTTCCTTCACGTCCTTAAACATCTTGTCAGCACCAGGATGTACTGAGTATCTAGGATTATGAGCTTCTTAAAGGATTAAATCACGTAAACCACCAAATCGTGGCACCCAGATTCGGTTGGCAAAATAAACTGTGGCGTCAGACCTTGGTTCCAATAGACTAACCATCCTAAATAACGACTCATTCTTCAGATTTTCACTTTTCAGAGCTTCTTGCTGAGCGTCACAGATACGGGTAGTCAGATTTGTATGAATGGTCAAACCTAGCGCACGCACACGCAGGGTCTTGACTCGTTCCTTCTGGCTCAATGTGTCAGCCACAACGTTGGCTTTTCCCGGATGGTATTTAATCTCACAATCGTAATCGTTCAGCAACTCAACCCATCTATGTTGCTGCATGTTCAGCTCCTTCTGGTTGAAGATGTGTTGTAAGCTATTATGATAAGTGAAAATGTTGCACTTAGTGCCATAAAGGTAGTGCCTCCAAATCTTGAGGGCAAAGATCACGGCACCCAATTCTAGGTCATGAGTGGTGTAATTCTTCTAATGAGTCTTGAGTTGTCGGGATGCATAGGCAATGACTTTGTTCCTTTGCCTGAGTACGCATCCAAGACCTTGATGAGAAGCATCGCAATAAACCACGAAATCATCGGTACCTTCAGGAAGAGAAAGAATTTGATGGTGCGCTATATGTACCCAAGGATACACAAACATTGGCATCAAGGACAGTGGGACAACTTAACCACACGACTAAAACGAAATCCAATCTGAAACGGACCATTAGTTTAGGAAATTTCACCATCTTTTAAGTCAGCCTATTGAAATGAATGGACCATTGTTTTAGGAAATTAACTCATTTTCATTTACCTAAACAGTGTGATCTGTACGCAAATTGCTTGTCAAAAACCCAAATTTCTCTAGGTATGCAACTGTTCCATGACTAGTTTCGTGAGTTTGCATCACCAGATGATTTTCAAAGGGTGTCTCTGCAACATGCTAAGGTTTAAAACAATTAGAAATAAAGAGTTTTTTTTTTCTAAGTAGCTAAAACACCACACTTTATGGATTATTCGTCAAACACACACATGAAATTCATGACCAAACAATGAAGATATACATACCAACATGGTTCATATTAACGATTTACATGCGGAGTAGCACCACGTTGCTTACAACCCCTAATCCCCAATTAGGAATAAGCAAATTGCGACTGAGGTGTCCTATCCTTAACGGCAAATGGTCCATACAGTTGTTCCTAAAACAAAGAAGCTAATGAAATCGTAGAACAAACATGTCAAAATTAATATGTTGAACGGCAAAACACAAAGGATAGATAATGTCTAAGCTTACTGCTGTAAACATATATAGAGGTAAGAGTAGAAAATTACAAAAAAAGTGTCTATTTTTGTCTTTCTTCATAGTGTCTTTGTTACAGACAAAGATGTATCCAACAAAAACCTCATATCTAGGGAGCTTCTCAGTGGCAGGCAAAGTCTTAAATCTTTTGTCAGCAGCAATTTTGTTCCTAATAATATCATTGTTGTTGTTGTGATCCTTATGAATGTTTCCAAGACATTTGGCAGTAATTAAGTTCTCACCTCTATATCCGCTTCCCCCTTAGGTTGTGAATCAAAACTGATGCAAAAAGACTTACAATAGTATTTAATTTAAGTTGAAGAACTGATAAAAAAACAACTGATATGTGAACTGCCGCTATCCACTGATGTAAGTGGACCATATTGGCTGATTGATAAGAGAACTTGTGCAAAACGACTGATGAATAGATAAGTTATTTTGCTCTCTATTAAATAGTGTAAAATGAATTTAACAAATAACCATACAAAAAGCTTATTATAACAATAATGTGTTGAAGTAGGATTACGCCCAGAGAATATAAACATAAAAAAGAGATTAGTCCAATTTGGGCGACTGCAGAATAAGGATTATGGAACTGAGAGGATGATTGATTACACATAACAATGGAAAGAAATTGGCTTAACTGGATGGGTTTTTTTGGAGGAAGAAATGAGAATGCCGGATCAGTAGATTCATAAATTCAAATCAGTTGTACGCTATTTCAATACTTGTATTGTTAGTTGTTCAGATCAATAGAAATAATCATTAGTTGGGAGCTCTAGAAAATAGGGTCAAAAAGCTGATACGCATCAGTTGTTCAAATCAGACTCTTACATAGTTTTGTTTTCAGTATCATTAGTGGTTGGGTGTAACAACTTCAAAAACAGAGTTTATCGGTTGTTTTAAAGATTACATCGGTTTTGTTTCCAGATCAGTCTTATATTAATTGGTTCCCATAAGTTGTACAGCAGAAAACACACACTTCAATTGTTTTGAGTATGTGGACTACATTAAAATGTATTGGCGATATAAGGCACTGTAAAATGGTGTGTATAACAGTAGTCTCGGGTTCTCTTTTCTAAAAACAGAGGAGAGGTCAGGAACAGATTGTGTTTTGACTTTTAACAAACTGCTGCTTGAATCAATCGTTGATTTGAAAACTACTGATATATGATGATAAACAACTGACTGTAGATCTGATAAAAGAGCTTATGTTAAAGAGTTGAAGACTTAATGTCAAACAACTGATGAATAAGGACTAAAGCAGATTATTATCGACAAGAACTGATCGATTGCAACTAATCAGTTCTTTTTTTGTCAATTTACTGCTGATCTGTTTTGTTAACCTTGTCAGATCTCTTGATTAACTGATAGCAACTACAAATAATTTTCTTTGTTAAAAAACTTATTCATTTTCTTTGCTCCTCGAATGTTTCCAAGACATTTGGCAGTAATTAAGTTCTCACCTCTATTCCCGCATCTCCCTTCAGTTGTGGATCAAAACTGATGCAAAAAGACTTACAATAGTATTTGTCACGCCCCGCCAAGGCATAAACACGGGGATGCAACCGTCGGAAGGTTTTCAAGCACAAGGTTCAAGTAACACATTTTTATTAAAATAACACCACCATAAAAGATGGATATTGTTATAAATTATTTAAACCAACATGATAATATCTAGAAAATGAAATATTGTCTAGTACTCATGGAAATTGAAAACAAAACATCATGAAATCGACATAACCCATCAAAGTGGTACCACATAGTGCATGCTCGAACCCTTCCCTCAAATATCCGCGGCCCTCCATTAGTTATCTGAAAAACATGCATAACGAGTTTTTAGGCCATGATCTACCATTGAGAGGAGTAGACACCCATTTTAGGCCGACTATCTTTCAAGGACCATCTCCAATTGTTGCACCCGAGATGAATGGAAGATACTTTGACATCCAACCTCAATACTTGGCTATCTTACCAACATTTCGGGGAGTTGCATCAGATGAGCCATATTCACATTTGATTGACTATGCTTCAATATGTAGTACCATTGGGAAACAAGGCTTCACACCGGAAGAGGTAAAGCTATGCCTTTTTCAATTTTCACTTAAAGATAGGGCTAAACAATGGTTTTCAACTTTGCCATCCAATAGTATTCAAACATGGGATGAAATGCAACAAGTATTTCTTCACGAATACTATCTAATGAGTATGACTAGTGAAGTTCGAAATGCTATTAAGTCTTTTAGTCAACATGTTGGAGAAGCATTTCATGAAGCTTTCAAACGTTTTAATGAAATGATTAGAATGTGTCCTCATCATGACATACCTAAATGGGATTGTCAAAATTTTTTATGACGGTTTACTTACCGAAGATCGAAAAGTTGTATTTTCATGTAGTGGTGGAACCTTTTTAATTCATGATGAGAATAATGAGTGGAACTTTTTAGAAACTTTAAGTAAAGGTTCAAAAACACAAGCTTCGGCTGATCGAACGGTGAAATCCCATCAAATTAAAGTTGTGAATGACCAATTTAATAATGAAAGGTTTGATAAATTGGAAAAGAAAATTGATATGCTTTGCCAAAATATGGGAAGGGATGTTTCTTTTGTTTCACAGGTACAAGAGTTATGTGAAGTGTCTGGAGATATGGGACACAAAGCTTTTGATTGTCCTATGAACTTTGAAAGGAGTGAAGAAGTTAATCAAGTGTATGGGGACAGAAAGTTGTAGGACATGAACTCAAACACCTACCATCCGGGTTTGAGAAACCATCCCAATTTTAAGTATGTAAATGCAGCCAACCAACTGAATCCCAACTTTCAAGGTTCAAACCAACAAGGTGGACAACAACAATTTCAGCCTCGTCAACAAAATTTTCAAGGTAACTATCAAAGGGGGCAATTCAATCATGGTGGGTACCAACAAGGACCATCTCAACAACATGGGTACTCACAAAATTATCAACAAGGTCAAAATCAAGGTCAAGCAAGTTCACCTCAAGTAAATCCATCTAATGAGGAAGGCTCAGCCAAGTTAGATTAAATTTTAGGGATCTTGAAAGGGGTGGTACAAAAACAAGAAGTTCAAGACAAGACAGTGGGATCTCTAACCAAGCAAGTGGGTCAATTAGCTAAAGAAGTGGCTACAAGACATCCGGGCAAACTCCCAAGTGATACAATGGTTAACCCACAACATCAAGGACCATCCACAAAGAACAACACAAATGCACACATGAATGAGGTATGTATCCTTAGAAGTGGCAAGTCTTATAATAACAATGATGAGTTTTCACCACAACTTGTTGAAGGTGTAGTGGAGGATATTAGTGATAAATCTGATAGTGATAATGAAACTGAATCAACATCCACTAAAATCCAATCCAGCAAAGTTTTTGAAAGCTTAATAACTCAAAATGTTTTGAGCAAAGAATCTACTAAGGCAAAGGATGAGGTCTTGGAGGCTAATACCATCCCGAATCCTTCGGATTTAGTAAATCCAACAAAAACATCATCTTTTGGGAAAAAGGGGCCTCAATCTGAAGAAATGTGGGAAACTTTTCGTCAAGTGAAAATAAACTTGCCTTTAATTGATGCAATTCGTCAAATCCCTTCTTATGCAAAATTTTTGAAAGATTTATGTACTCAGAAAAGACAACATAAATTACCTAAGAAACTTGATTTGACAGCTAATGTAAGTGCAGTTTTATCAAACTCCATCCCACAAAAACTTATGGATCCTGGGGCACCCCTCATTTCAATTCAAGTGGGTGATGTTGAAATTGAAAAGGCACTATTGGATTTGGGGGCTAGTGTAAGCATTCTTCACGGAAGTTTATATGACCAACATGATTTTGGTCCACTTAAACAAACTTACATTACTGTGGTAATGGCTGATTTATCACCTAAACTTCCAAGAGGAATGTTGCATGATGTCATTTTGAAAATGCAAGATTTTTATTATCCTGTCGATTTTCTAGTGCTTGATTCCACTTCAAAACATATTGACAAGCAAGCTAATGTCATTTTAGGGAGACCCTTCTTGGCAACAGCAAATGCACAAGTTGGTTGTCGGGATGGAACTATTGATTTCACTTTTGGGAATAGGAAATTGAGATTGAATGTATTTGCTAATGTTACTAACACATCTGTTGAAAGTGAATGTTTTTTAGCGGATATCAATGATGGTTGCGTCCAAACCTACACCTCATGTGTAGACGAGGATAGCAACACCATGGAAAAGAATTTTGTTTATGACACGTATGCTTTGGAAGAAATTAGAAACATGATGGATGAAGAATTTCTAGAAGCAGTGATGGCAATTGAAGATGGGAGGCCACCTTGGACCTTGCAAGTAGAAAGCCTTCCCGAGAATATTGATTCAAAATTAAAGCCATCTCTTGAAGAATCACCAAAAGTAAAGTTAAAGGAATTGCCTAAACACCTAATTATGCCTTCTTAGGCGAAGAACAAACTCTACCTGTAATCATTGCCTCAAATTTGGAATCGGATCAAGAACGAGCTTTAGTTAAAGTGTTGTCAAAGTACAAGGCCGCGATTGGTTGGACTATTGCAGATTTGAAAGGAATTTCTCCATCCATAGTGATGCACAAAATCATCACCGATTCGAACGTCAAACCAAGTCAGGATGCTCAAAACCCGAATATTCGTGAAGTTGTCAAAAAGGAAGTCTTGAAATGGCTAGATGCGGGTATCATTTACCCCGTCTCGGATAGCACATGGGTTAGTCCAACACAAACTGTCCCAAAGAAATCAGGTATTCAAGTTGTGAAAAGTGGTAATGGTGAGCAAATCACTACCCGACCTGTAACCGGGTGGCGTGTTTGCATTGATAATAGAAAGATAAATGCAGCAACATCTAAAGACCACTTTCCACTTCCATTTATTGATCAAATTGTTGAGAAGCTTTCAGGATAGAAATTCTATTGCTTTTTAGATGGTTACTCCGGGTATAACCAAATAGCGATTCACCCGGAAGATCAATAAAAGACTACTTTCACATGTCCATATGGCACATTCGCATTTAGGCGAATGCCATTTAGCTTGTGCAATGCCCCCGCCACCTTCCAAAGGTGCATGATGAGTATTTTCTCCGATATGGTGGGGGAGTCTCTAGAGATCTTTATGGATGACTTTTCGATATTTGGTCATACCTTTGAGGCTTGTCTTGATGAATTAGAAAAAGTTTTGAAAAGATACACCGAGACAAATCTTGTGTTGTGTTGGGAGAAGAGCCATTTCATGGTTCAAGAGGGAATTGTGTTAGGCCATGTGATATCTCAAAGAGGAATTGAGGTGGATCGGGCCAAAGTACAAGTCATTTATACTCTTCCCCCACCAACAAATGTGAAGGGTTTGCGATCATTCTTGGGACATGCGGGGTTTTAACGGCGATTTATCAAAGACTTTAGTGCAATTTCAAAACCATTATGCAATTTATTGTTAAAAGAAGCACCATTGGTCTGTGATGAAGCATGTCTTAAGTCTTTCAATGCACTTAAACAATACTTAGTGGCAGCTCCTATTTTACAATCACCGGATTGGTCCTTGCCTTTTGAAATCATGTGTGATGCAAGCGACCATGCAATGGGGGCTGTTTTAGGGCCACGGGTGAATAAAAAGCTCGTTTCAATTTACTATGCTAGTAAAACTCTTTCTGATGCCCAACTTAATTACACAACAACCGAGAAAGAGTTGCTAGCTGTTGTTTATGCATTGGATAAGTTTGCATCGTATATTTGGGGAAGTAAGGTGATTATCTATTCTGATCATAGTGCAATTCGTTATTTAATGGAAAAGAAAGATGCAAAGCCCAGATTGATCAGGTGGATACTTTTATTGGAAGAGTTTGATTTTGAGGTTAAGGATAAGAAAGTGTAACACCCCAACCGATGGCGGAAACATCGAGGTGTCCCATAAGAATGATTGTTCAGTAGCACATGGTATTCAAGTTTTAATTGAAATGTAATTAAAGTAAAATATCCAAAATTTGAAATATATATCAAAGTCTTGAATGAAAATCTAGAACATCAAATAACCAATCAAAGCATAAACTTCAGTTATCTCCTCATGCTGGCTCTAGACTTCAAGCATCAGTATTTCCTGTTGAGTTTGAAAAAATTAGGGGGTCAACTAGAAGTTGGTGAGAATACATAAGCCATGTCAAGCAATTAAGTTTTAAAAGAATAAAAGTTTAGCAATTCATATGTCTAATGTAAGTTTAAGTCTACATGAATAAACATGAAGTATAATATGCACATAATCAAACCTCTGACAAGTTTAGGTCCATCCCGCATCCACGGTTCACCTTAATATAACGTTGGAATGATAACAATCACCTGCGCTTCCCATAAAAGATGGTCAACGAATCTAGGTGGGATTGTCAATCCAATAGATCTATCATTGAATATCGCCGGCTTGGCCACAACTAATGCTTATGTAAGTTTAAGTTAAAGTCTAATAGTATTTGTCTAAGTCATGAGGCATTAAAGTTTACAACTAGACATGTATGTAGAATTGCTTAAGTATAAAGTTTCAAGTATAAAGAATTGCATAAACAAGGTTACGTAAACTCACCTTAGCAAAGTGTTAAGTCTCGTGAAATAGAATAAGTGTAGCCCAACGTTGCCAAGTATTACCCTATGTTTAAGATAATAAATAAGTGTTGGGAAAATTTAAAAGTTTACGTTTCTATACTGACGATATTCTAGGGTTCCTAACTTGGGGATTGACAATTGACTGGTGATTAATTTAGTATAATCGTTAATTATATAATTTAATAAAGAAATAATTAATAAAAAGGAATTTTGAAAATTCTTAGTTAAAGATGGTTGTATTAAAAGTAGTAAATGTGAAAATAATTTTTATAAAATTATATTCCTATTTAATGAATATATAATATATTAAGACTTATTTGTCAAAATATAGACTTAATATTTAAAAATATTAAAATTTATAAATTTCAAACCAAGAATTTATATTTCTGATCTATATGATTAATAATAATTTATGTGAAATTATGATGTACAAATAATGAAAAATGAATTTATTATGATTTATTTATGATTAAAATAACAAAAATCTATTAAAAATATTAAATAAATAATTTTTCTGAAATAAAGTTTATTTCTAAAATCTTTATTGATTTATAAATTTAAAATAATTTTTTGGGATTTTATAAAGTCGTTTTGATATTTTTATAGAATTTTATAATTATAATTGAATAAACTTGTAATATTTATAATATATATTAAATAAATGATTTTTGAAAAACTAAAAATTGTATAATAAATTTTGTCATGAGATTAACATAATATAATTTTTATAGAATTTATAAAGCATTTTTAGTATTTTAAAACTATTTTTAAATGATTGAGAGTAAATAAATAAATAAAAGAAAGGTTAAAAAAAAGGATGCGTGTGCCAGGGCTCGAACCCGGGCATCTAGCCGGTTCGTGGCTTAATCACAAGCCTAGCCACCAACTGTGCTAGACCCTGAGAACGATTTATTCTGGATTTCAATTAGTTATATAGGTTATCTGTTTAATGTGTTGATTTGATTGGAAAAATAAAAGGTTTGTGACGGGGCTCGAACTCGAGACCCCTTGCTGTTTAACAAGTTACACAACCACTTGACCTATATCAGTGGTTGTTCCTTTTCTGTTTCAGAATTAATTTTAAACGAACCTGACCAAAACATTATCCCCAAATCCAAAACGTATGAACCCTAGATTTCTAATGCGACCAATTAACATCCAATAGCCCCTGTAATGATGGGGCTATAGTTTGTTAATAGCTGAATAACAAAACCAAACAAACATTTTGGACTTACAATGCTCGATGATACACGATGATCAGGTCAAACGAAAAGTCAAAGAAGGCTCGATTGCATAGATTATAGTGAAGCCAGAAAGAATTTAGAGTAAGAGGATGATTTTCGGCACTCATATGGTGGAATGGATGCTTCAATTTATAGTGTAACAGGTGTAATCGAAGAATTGGAAAGTTTGACCAAGGTTTTAATATAAACGCGTAAATTGCACTAAATTGGTAAGTTTTAAACGATTCTTGGCGTGGGGAATACGCTGGAGTGTCGGTACAATCATACCATAGATGAATTGCCAATTAACACAAGGATTGGATGTTGATTTGGACGAGATTGACTCGCAGATTGACTCTTTATAAGTCAACTGTGTAAACATGAACTAAGGAGGGGTTAAGTTTGTTAAGGATTGATATTTATCACCAATAGGGTTGTAGCCCAGCTGGTTAAGGAAGGTGTTGTTGTGTTCGGGCCGGCAATGGGCGCGGGTTCGATTCCCGGCCCATGCATTTTATTTTTTTGGCAATTTATTCACAATCTTGATATTAATATATGTTTATAGTATGGTTATATGAGTCCAAAGTGTCACAAAATATTTTTTAGAACGTACGGTAATGATAAAAATGCAACGTTTATTAATCGAAGTCTCAAACGTACATAGAAATAATACGAAATGTTACAGAAAGGCTGTGATAATGTTGTTGCTGACCATTTGTCAAGAATACCTGAAATCAAAGAAGAAGCTAATAGGGACAACAATGAAACCTTTCCGGATGAACAACTATTTTTTGTTACTAAAACTCCTTGGTTTGCTGATTTTGTGAATTATTTAGCTGCAGGTAAGATTCCTAAGTTTTGGATATCAAGAAGAGCAAATCGCTTCAAGGCACAGGTAAAGTACTATATTTGGGATGATCCACACTTGTTAGAAGTTAGCGCGGATCAACTTATTCGCATATGTATTCCTAAAGAAGAGGTTTCAAGTGTCTTAGCACATGCACATTCATTTGCATGCGGAGGCCATTTCAGTGGTCGGAAAACAGGTCATAAGGATTTAGATTGTGGTATATTGGCCTTCGGTTTTTCGTGATTCATTTGAATATGCTAAGCAGTGTCATCGTTTCCAACAAGTTGGTGGTATAACCGAACGAGATGAAATGCCTCTCAACCCAATCCGTGTGGTGGAAATCTTTGATGTTTGGGGCATAGATTTTATGGGTCCCTTCCCAAACTCGTGTGGTTATATTTATATTCTAGTGGCTGTAGATTATGTCTCCAAGTGGATAGAAGCCATAGCCACAAGAACCAATGATCATAAAGTAGTTTGCAACTTTGTTCGTTCAAACATTTTATCAAGACATGGAATTCCCCACGCCATCATAAGTGATGGGGTTCCCATTTCAAACGATTTCAATTTGGTGAACTACTAAAACATTATGGCATCCACCATCGTGTTGCAACACCATATCACCCACAAATAAGTGGGCAAGTCGAAGTTTCCAATAGTCAAATAAAAGATATTTTACAAAAGACGGTACGTCCCGATCGCAAAGATTGGTCTTCATGTTTAAATGATGCTTTATGGGCGTATCGTACCGCTTTTAAAACGCCGATTGGAACCACACCGTATCGACTTGTGTATGGGAAAGGTTGTCATTTACCTATCGAGTTGGCTCACCGTGCCCTTTGGGCGGTGAAAGCCGTGAATGTTGACTTTGATGTTGCAGGTAAAGATAGAAAGTTGCAATTGATTGTACTTGAAGAGTTAAGAGATGAAGCCTATGGTTGTTCAGAAAGTTACAAGGCCAAGATGAAAAAAGTTCATGATGCTAAGTTGCGCCTCAAGACATTTGAGGTAGGCCAAAAAGTTTGGCTTTACAACTCTAAGCTAAAGTTCTTTCCGGGCAAACTAAAAAGTAAATGGACGGGCCCATTTGTTGTCAAATGCGTTGGGAAGCATGGAAATATAGAAATTGAAGATGAGAATGGCGGTCAAAATCAAATGGTAAATGGGTGTGGGGTCTGCTGACCTGGAGAATAACAGATGATTGGAAAGCCAAAATATACTACTCAGTTGATCCTTATTAATAAACAGCATTTACAAAAATACTCCCCCCAAAAGACTGTTGACCCTAACATCTGCTGTACTCAACAATTGTTGGAAACAACTGCTGCTTCAAAGGACTGTTGAATAAACAACTGCTAGAGAACAACTGCTGACTAAAGGTCTGATGAAGAACAACTGCTGACTAATGTGCTAAAGATTAAAGGTCTATTGGAGCCAACAACACTTAGGCTCCAACAGATGATACAAGACCATCAGAGTTTTCCCCAACAGTAGTTTACCTTCAGTGTTTTACAATGTAACAGTAGTTTGTATTTAACAGATGTTTTATGTTGTTATTCTGTTAGAGGTCGCTATCTTAAGTGACGTCAGCTTAGATCATCAGTGGTTCAGATTTGTCTATAAATAGAACAGTGCTTGTACTGTTCTATTTATCACTCAAAACATTCTATCAGACAAACATTCACAGAATGATCAGGCAGAGGGGGAGTACTTGTAATATTGTAAACTTTCAATTAATGAAAGCATTCGATTGAAAACAATTATTCTCTTGTTTTGATTTATAGTTTATCATTCCGCTGCACTTTCCATTTATACCTCACTTCATTCTTCTCATCATTACTTAAACAAATCAAAACAATCAAACTCAGATCCTAACAATTGGTATCAGAGCTTGTGTAACATCGCAAAATTTTTCCCCAAATTTTTATTCATAAAAACCCTTATTTTTTACTACATCTTTATCATTAATATTATACAAATGTGCCTAAGCCTTTATTTTCCCGCCACACAACTTATATATATATATAAAGGTATATATATAATAATAATAATAACAAATTTCAGATTTTATTTAGTGTAACAATTTTAAAGTTAGTTATGTTTTTAACCATCTCTAAAACCATAACCAAACCAAACCCACCCCTTGAGCCCAACAAATCCATCCCAAACCTGAACCGAAGCTGTGAGCCCAACCAATAAATTCGGCCCAAGCCCCCTCCCCTTCTCCCCTTCACTACTCTGTAAAACAATAAACACGGACCCCGGGACTCGAACCCGGGTCTGTCTCCAAGCAGTAATGTGCAACAACAATCTGAGCCAAGGATCTGTTTGTAATTATATTCAACACCTTTAAACTTAACACCTTCCTGAAACATAACTAGTCAAACCCAAAAGTCAACACCCACTTCGAAATTTTCATAATTGATTGAGAAATCACGCATTTTTGATCCAGATATGGTAACAGATTGATGGCCGGCCTATTCTGCTTGTTCTCCACGTCAATTTCCATCAAAACATTCCAATTAATGGATCAATTACGCGTTTTAGTTAATAACATGGTCAAACTTTCTAAAATTGATTAATCGTGTATAATGGTATATATTGATGCATCCCCCAACAGCCAAACCGTGCGACTAAAAGAACCCCACAACCATTTCTCATTTTCGAACTCTCAGTAAAGCACAATCGGAGTTTTTAGTTGCGTGGCCAACCGGTTCTTCAAGTCAAGAATTAACCAACTTTCGGTATGAATTATCTTCAGTTTATGTGTTCTTTAAGGTCGATTAAGATCTAAGGATAAAAGCCCTAAGCTTTTAACCGTAATCGAGTGTGTTTGTTGGGTCAATTGGATCGATGTTCATTCTAGGGTTCATAGTTTTCAAATTGGGGATAAACTTCTGCAGACATTGTGTTTTTAATTTAATCAGAGGCAAGACAAACACAACCACTGATCTAGATCAAGTGGTTTTGTCTATCTGTTTGTATACAAGGGGACGCGGGTTCGAGTCCCGTATCCCACAACCTTTTTCCTTTCTTTTAAAGTAATTACATATTTGTGTCAAGTATAGCCTTATAATTAATTTTAAAACTAGTTTATTCGTTCTCAGGGTCCAACCCAGTTGGTGGCTGAGCTTGTGATAAAAACTCCACCTGGTCTCAGACCCGAGTTCGAGCCTTGGCATACACAACTCTTTTTTTTAAAAACCTTTACTTTTATATATTCTATATTATTTTAAAAATGGTTTTAAAATACTAAAACTCCTTTATAAATTCTACAAAAGTTATTTTATGTTATTCTAATAGAAAAGATTAACATACAATTTTTAGTTTTCCAAACATTATTTATTTAATATATATAATAAATATTTCAAGTTTATTCTATTATAATTATAAAATTCTATAAAAATATCAAAACGATTATATAAATTTCCACAAAAATTATTCTGAGTTTATAAAACATTAAACATTTCTGAAATGATTTTTATTTCTGAAAAATCATTTATTCATTATTTTTTAATCAATTTTTTTTATTTTTAATCATAAATAAATCATATTAAATTTATTTATCAATATTTTTGCACCAAAATTTTATATAAATTATTTATGTCTATTTAGAATAGAAATACAAATTTTAATTGAAAAATTCTTTAATTTTAATATTTTTAGATATTAAAGTTGTATGTTAACAAAATAGAAATAAATAGATTAAATATTCTATTTTTAGGAAAATAATTTTATAAAAATTATTTTCATACTTAAAACCTTATAATGTGACCATCTTTAATCTAAAGTTTACAAAAAGGCTTTTGTTTATTTATTTACCGAATTTCTCTTACTTATTAAACAATTTAATTATTAATCAAACGAATACTTATCCCCAATTCGAAACCCTAGAAAATACTTGTAGACTAGAAAGACTTAGACTTATTTGTTACCTTATACATAGGGTAATACATGGCAACTTTGGCTACACATATTCTATTTCTCGAGACATAATACTTTGCTAAGGTGAGTTTACGTAACCATGTTTATGCAATTCTTTATACTTGCAACATTATACTTAAGCAATTCTACATACATGTCTAGTTGTAAACTTTAATGCCTCATGACTTAGACAACTACTGTTAGACTTAAACTTCAACATACATAATCATTAGCTATGGCCAAGCCGGCGATACTCAATAATAGATCTATTGGATTGACAATCCCACCTAGATTCGTTGACCATCTTTTATGGGGAGCGCGAGTGATTGTTATCGTTCCAACGTGATATTAAGGTGAATCGTGGATGACAGGATGGACCTAAACTTGTCGGAGGTTTGATTATGTGCATACTATACTTCATGTTTATTCATGTAGACTTAAACTTACGATAGACATATGAATTGCTAAACTTTTATTCTTAAACTTAATTGCTTGACATGGCTTATGTATTCTCACCAACTTCTAGTTGACCCCCCCTCCCCATTTTTACAACTCAACAGGAAATAATGATGCTTGAAGTCTAGAGCTAGCATGAGGAGACAATTTGAAGTTTATGCTTTGTTTGGCTTTTTGATGTATTAGAATTTCATTCAAGACTTGTTACGTATTTTCAATTTTGGATATTTTTCTTTAAATAAATTTCAAATAAAACTTGAATACCATGTGATACTGTATACTCATTCATATGTGACACCTCGATGTTTCCGCCATCGGTTGGGGTGTTACAGATTGGTATCAGAGCCTTGGTTATAGGGAATTAGGTTATTAGAAAAATAATCTAGTCTATAACCATAGGATTATAACCAGTATTTGCTCCTTTTACTTGCTATTCTCTATCTCTCTCCTACTTCTTATTCCTACTTTAATCCCTACAAGAAGATTGCTCTCCATCACTAGATCTACTCTTAGACTAATAGGACAAAATCCTCAGGTTTAGCCTGAACCACCTTGAGATCTCGTCGAAGTTCTAGAATTTAAATAACGAACACGTGCAATCTGGAAGGGTGAACGCCTGTATTCTGAGTAATCTGTCTAGGCTGGCATTGCGCTTATATCCCAATCAGACGAAGGACTCGGATGCCTACCTGGGAATTCTCCGGATGAGTGTTCACTTATAGGCTAAAGCATGTCTTCACTATGTTATTAGAATCTAGAATCTTTGATAAGTCAACGTTTTCGTTTATTCGTTTTAATTAATGAATAGATGATTACATTCCTTATATTACCTCATTCATTTCATTATGTCTCTTACAGATCATGCCTTCACGTCGCAGCACTCGCAATAAGAATGGTGAGAACCATGAGGAAGGTGGCGACAACCAATACCATAACCACGACGCTAACCACAACAACAACAATAACAACAACAACAATGGCGTTGATGCTCAACTGGCTGCGATCATCTCTCAACAAATGGCACAACAGATAGCAACTCTTGTTCCTAACTTACTGGCCCAAGTCATCCAGATTAATGGGAACGGCAACGGAAATGGAAACGGCGGTGGAAATGGAAACGACAATGGAAACCACAATGGAAACGGGAATGGTCTCCCAGCTTGCACTCTTAAACACTTTAATACCTGTAATCCCCCTAAGTTCAGTGGAGATGAAGGAGCTACGGGTCTTCTACAATGGTTCGAGGGTATTGAAAATACCTTCATTAATAGCGAGTGTCCCGATAACTTTAAGGTCCATTATGCCATGAGTGTTCTTCACAAACGAGCACTCACTTGGTGGAATGAGGAAAAGCGCACCCGTGGAGCTGAAGTCGCACTGGCCTTAACTTGGGAACAAGCTAAACATGTTATGAAGGCAGAGTTGTAACACCCCAACCGATGGCGGAAACATCGGGATGTCATGTATTGATGATTGTTCAGTAGCTCATGGTAAATAATAATTCTCATTATATGATTTAGATAAATTACATACAATTGTTCTACAATAATCCATACATCAAATTGAATAAAACTATGCACACATCTTCAAACATTAATTCATATCCTCAAGCAAGTAGAACCTGAAACATGTTAAGTTGAAAATATTTTGGGTCAACAAAAGTTGGTGAGAATTACATAGGTTTTGATAATCGAATAAAATTGTTGTGCAATTCATGTGTCATGGCAATCTAGTCCATATGTGAAAACATACTAGAAGTAAATCGAGTGCATAATCAACCATTGTGACTGTTGTATTGTGGTACATCCCATACGCTCATGGTTCACTCGTTTATATTGCAGTAACAAACACCCACGCAACCTTTGTAGGAGGCACGTATCCGGGTGGGATTGTCAGTCCAATAGATCTATCAATGTATACCGTTTGACTGATGAATGTTTATGCTAGAATTGTGCTTACCCTAGTCATGTTCAAGACATAATGCAACATAGAAAAACACATAGACACTTTGATGATTGAATTGCATATAGAATGTTGTAACATGTTTCACCCCAAAAACGGTGATAAATAGAAAAGGGGCTATGTAAAACTCACCTTAGCAAAATGTTATGTCACGTAAAAAAATAGAATAATGTGTTGTGAATGTATGCGAGGCGAATCCCAAAGACTCAACAACGTAGCTAGTCCAAATTGAAGAAAACGAAAAAGAAAGAATATCAAGTTTCTAATTCGCCAATTACAAGAGCTTATAATCAAAGCTTCAATTGTAGAAGTAATAGACTATAGAAGAAAGGTATGAGGGAAAGTTTAATCGGATTGAAACAATTGATTTAGAGGTGCAAAGTATAATGGGTCATTGGTGGGTTTTTATACTAGTTTTGGATTCAATTGGTCATTAAAATTGGTCAACACCATAAAGTAAGGTTTTATGATGAATTGACTATTTGACTAAGACTTTGACTGTTTGACTAAGACTTTGACTAGGACTTTGACTATTTGACTCAAGGCTTTATTTAAAAAAAAAAAATCTTGTATGTGAAAAAAAAAAGGATTTAGAATCATATTATTATTATTATTATTTATATAAATTTATGTATGTATATAAGTTGTGAGTTAGGATAAATAAAGACTTAGGCACATTTGTATAATATTAATGATAAAGGTGTAATTAAAATATATATATATATATATATATATATATATATATATATATATATATATATATATATATAAGGGCTTTTTATGTATTAAAATTTTGGGGAAAATTTTGCAATGTTACAGTCTCCCCTACTTTTAGGAACTTCGTCCCGAAGTTAAAAGAAAAACACCAGGTATACAATTGGTCGACTACCGAAAACCTTGATAAAATTTCTCACTAACTTAACGTACATGTAAATTCATGATTACGTTTCGGACCGTAATTATCAATTTACCTTACATTAGGGTTTTGCGTCCTTTTATGACTCTACCGATTGTTGAGCAGGTTCGATAGTCTCCACCAGTCGTTGAGCAGGTTGTAGGGCCTCTCCCGACTGTTGGAAAGACATGATGACCTCTACCAATCGTTGAGTAGGTTGTTTGGTAGTCAACTAATTGTTGTACAAGTAAGCAAGTATGATTATAGATATAGCAATTAGTTCACATTCAAACAAGCATGCACTCAGATGTTATGATAATACTTGAATTTATTACTTGAATCAAAAAGTGTCAATACATAGAATTAAAAAGTAGACATCATTCAAATGGTGGGGTTTGCTGTTAAGTAGCTGGAGGGTCTTGATCTCGATTTAGTTTAGGGCATCGGTTACGAAAATGATTTGGGTTTCCACATTCATAGCATTGACCATAGTTGTATTTACCAGGACGATTAAGATTAGCAACCTGAGCAGGGTTGGTTGGTTGGTTGGTGTTAGGGTTTGGGGACTCACGACATGTGTTGACCAGATGGCCATACCTACCACAATTGGTGCACAGGCGACACACTGAAACAGTGGGGTGATGTCATTTGCATGTGTTACACAATGGAAAGTTTCTTGTATAGGGTTTCTTGTTAGAAGCTTGTGTAGTGAGGTTTACATTAGGATCCCTGGTCTTGCGCTTCTGGTTCTCGGTAGTTACCGCGGCCACAATACTTGTTTTCTCGCCTTTCCGAACTAAGGTCCCGTTCTTTATGTGATTTCCATCGCCATTTCCATTTCCATTGCCGTTCCCATTCATTGGGATGACTTGAGCCAACAAGTTAGAAACCAGAGTTGTGATTTGTTGCGCCATTTGTTGGGAAATAATCGCAGCCAGTTGGGCATCAACACCTTTGTTGTTTTTGTTGTTGTTGTGGTTGGTGTTGTGGTTGTTGTTACTTTCCTCTTGGTTTTCACCACTGTTATTGAAAGTGCTGCGACGTGGAGACATGATCTATAAGGGACACAATGAAGGTTCAATGTGGCATGAAATGAATGAGGTGATATAAGGAATGTAATCATTTATTCATTAATTAAAATGAATAAACGAAAACGTTGACGTATCAAAGATTTCAGATTCCAATAACATAGTGAAGACATGCTTTAGCCTATAAGTGAACACTCAACCCGAGAATTCCCAGGTAGGCATCCGGGTCCCTCGTCTGATTGGGATATATGCGCAATGCCAGCCTTGACAGAAGACTCAGAATACAGGCGTTCACCCTTCCAGATTGCACGTGTTCGTTATTAAAATCTAGAACTTCGACGAGATCTCAAGGTGGTTCAGGTTAAACCTAAGGATTTTGTCCTATTAGTCTGAGAGTAGATCCAGTGATGGAGAGCAACCTTCTCGTAAGGATGAAAGTAGGGATAAGAAGTAGGAGGGAGATAGAGAATAGCAAGTAAAAGAAGCAAGTACTGGTTAAATCCTATTGTTATAGACTAGATTATTTTTCTAATAACCTAATTCCCTATAACCATGGCTTTGATACCAATCTGTAACACCCCAACCGATGGCTGAAACACCGGGATGTCATGTATTGATGATTGTTCAGTAGCTCATGGTAAATAATAATTCTCATTATATGATTTAGATAAATTACATACAATTGTTCTACAATAATCCATACATCAAATTGAATAAAACTATGCACACATCTTCAAGCATTAATTCATATCCTCAAGCAAGTAGAACCTGAAACATGTTAAGTTGAAAATATTTTGGGTCAACAAAAGTTGGTGAGAATTACATAGGTTTTGATAATCGAATAAAATTGTTGTGCAATTCATGTGTCATGGCAATCTAGTCCATATGTGAAAACATACTAGAAGTAAATCGAGTGCATAATCAATCATTGTGACTGTTGTATTGTGGTACATCCCATACGCTCATGGTTCACTCGTTTATATTGCAGTAACAAACACCCACGCAACCTTTGTAGGAGGCACGTATCCGGGTGGGATTGTCAGTCCAATAGATCTATCAATGTATACCGTTTGGCTGATGAATGATTATGCTAGAATTGTGCTTACCCTAGTCATGTTCAAGACATAATGCAACATAGAAAAACACATAGACACTTTGATGATTGAATTGCATATAGAATGTTGTAACATGTTTCACCCCAAAAACGGTGTTAAATAGAAAAGGGGCTATGTAAAACTCACCTTAGCAAAATGTTATGTCTCGTAAAAAAATAGAATAATGTGTTGTGAATGTATGCGAGGCGAATCCCAAAGACTCAACAACGTAGCTAGTCCAAATTGAAGAAAACGAAAAAAGAAAGAATATCAAGTTTCCAACTCGCCAATTACAAGAGCTTATAATCAAAGCTTCAATTGTAGAAGTAATAGACTATAGAAGAAAGGTATGAGGGAAAGTTTAATCGGATTGAAACAATTGATTTAGAGGTGCAAAGTATAATGGGTCATAGGTGGGTTTTTATACTAGTTTTGGATTCAATTGGTCATTAAAATTGGTCAACACCATAAAGTAAGGTTTTATGATGAATTGACTATTTGACTAAGACTTTGACTGTTTGACTAAGACTTTGACTAGGACTTTGACTATTTGACTCAAGGCTTTATTTAAAAAAAAAAAAATCTTGTATGTGAAAAAAAAAAGGATTTAGAATCATATTATTATTATTATTATTTATATAAATTTATGTATGTATATAAGTTGTGAGTTAGGATAAATAAAGACTTAGGCACATTTGTATAATATTAATGATAAAGGTGTAATTAAAATATATATATATATATATATATATATATATATATATATATATATATATAAGGGCTTTTTATGTATTAAAATTTTGGGGAAAATTTTGCAATGTTACAGTCTCCCCTACTTTTAGGAACTTCGTCTCGAAGTTAAAAGAAAAACACCAGGTATACAATTGGTCGACTACCGAAAACCTTGATAAAATTTCTCACTAACTTAACGTACATGTAAATTCATGATTACGTTTCGGACCGTAATTATCAATTTACCTTACATTAGGGTTTTGCGTCCTTTTATGACTCTACCGATTGTTGAGCAGGTTCGATAGTCTCCACCAGTCGTTGAGCAGGTTGTAGGGCCTCTCCCGACTGTTGGAAAGACATGATGACCTCTACCAATCGTTGAGTAGGTTGTTTGGTAGTCAACTAATTGTTGTACAAGTAAGCAAGTATGATTATAGATATAGCAATTAGTTCACATTCAAACAAGCATGCACTCAGATGTTATGATAATACTTGAATTTATTACTTGAATCAAAAAGTGTCAATACATAGAATTAAAAAGTAGACATCATTCAAATGGTGGGGTTTGCTGTTAAGTAGCTGGAGGGTCTTGATCTCGATTTAGTTTAGGGCATCGGTTACGAAAATGATTTGGGTTTCCACATTCATAGCATTGACCATAGTTGTATTTACCAGGACGATTAAGATTAGCAACCTGAGCAGGGTTGGTTGGTTGGTTGGTGTTAGGGTTTGGGGACTCACGACATGTGTTGACCAGATGGCCATACCTACCACAATTGGTGCACAGGCGACACACTGAAACAGTGGGGTGATGTCATTTGCATGTGTTACACAATGGAAAGTTTCTTGTATAGGGTTTCTTGTTAGAAGCTTGTGTAGTGAGGTTTACATTAGGATCCCTGGTCTTGCGCTTCTGGTTCTCGGTAGTTACCGCGGCCATAATACTTGTTTTCTCGCCTTTCCGAACTAAGGTCCCGTTCTTTATGTGATTTCCATCGCCATTTCCATTTCCATTGCCGTTCCCATTCATTGGGATGACTTGAGCCAACAAGTTAGAAACCAGAGTTGTGATTTGTTGCGCCATTTGTTGGGAAATAATCGCAGCCAGTTGGGCATCAACACCTTTGTTGTTTTTGTTGTTGTTGTGGTTGGTGTTGTGGTTGTTGTTACTTTCCTCTTGGTTTTCACCACTGTTATTGAAAGTGCTGCGACGTGGAGACATGATCTATAAGGGACACAATGAAGGTTCAATGTGGCATGAAATGAATGAGGTGATATAAGGAATGTAATCATTTATTCATTAATTAAAATGAATAAACGAAAACGTTGACGTATCAAAGATTTCAGATTCCAATAACATAGTGAAGACATGCTTTAGCCTATAAGTGAACACTCATCCCGAGAATTCCCAGGTAGGCATCCGGGTCCCTCGTCTGATTGGGATATATGCGCAATGCCAGCCTTGACAGAAGACTCAGAATACAGGCGTTCACCCTTCCAGATTGCACGTGTTCGTTATTAAAATCTAGAACTTCGACGAGATCTCAAGGTGGTTCAGGTTAAACCTAAGGATTTTGTCCTATTAGTCTGAGAGTAGATCCAGTGATGGAGAGCAACCATCTCGTAAGGATGAAAGTAGGGATAAGAAGTAGGAGGGAGATAGAGAATAGCAAGTAAAAGAAGCAAGTACTGGTTAAATCCTATTGTTATAGACTAGATTATTTTTCTAATAACCTAATTCCCTATAACCATGGCTTTGATACCAATCTGTAACACCCCAACCGATGGCTGAAACACCGGGATGTCATGTATTGATGATTGTTCAGTAGCTCATGGTAAATAATAATTCTCATTATATGATTTAGATAAATTACATACAATTGTTCTACAATAATCCATACATCAAATTGAATAAAACTATGCACACATCTTCAAGCATTAATTCATATCCTCAAGCAAGTAGAACCTGAAACATGTTAAGTTGAAAATATTTTGGGTCAACAAAAGTTGGTGAGAATTACATAGGTTTTGATAATCGAATAAAATTGTTGTGCAATTCATGTGTCATGGCAATCTAGTCCATATGTGAAAACATACTAGAAGTAAATCGAGTGCATAATCAATCATTGTGACTGTTGTATTGTGGTACATCCCATACGCTCATGGTTCACTCGTTTATATTGCAGTAACAAACACCCACGCAACCTTTGTAGGAGGCACGTATCCGGGTGGGATTGTCAGTCCAATAGATCTATTAATGTATACCGTTTGGCTGATGAATGATTATGCTAGAATTGTGCTTACCCTAGTCATGTTCAAGACATAATGCAACATAGAAAAACACATAGACAGTTTGATGATTGAATTGCATATAGAATGTTGTAACATGTTTCACCCCAAAAACGGTGTTAAATAGAAAAGGGGCTATGTAAAACTCACCTTAGCAAAATGTTATGTCTCGTAAAAAAATAGAATAATGTGTTGTGAATGTATGCGAGGCGAATCCCAAAGACTCAACAACGTAGCTAGTCCAAATTGAAGAAAACGAAAAAAGAAAGAATATCAAGTTTCCAACTCGCCAATTACAAGAGCTTATAATCAAAGCTTCAATTGTAGAAGTAATAGACTATAGAAGAAAGGTATGAGGGAAAGTTTAATCGGATTGAAACAATCGATTTAGAGGTGCAAAGTATAATGGGCCATAGGTGGGTTTTTATACTAGTTTTGGATTCAATTAGCCATTAAAATTGGTCAACACCATAAAGTAAGGTTTTATGATGAATTGACTATTTGACTAAGACTTTGACTGTTTGACTAAGACTTTGACTAGGACTTTGACTATTTTACTCAAGGCTTTATTTAAAAAAAAAATCTTGTATGTGAAAAAAAAAGGATTTAGAATCATATTATTATTATTATTATTATTATTTATATACATTTATGTATGTATATAAGTTGTGAGTAAGGATAAATAAAGACTTAGGCACATTTGTATAATATTAATGATAATGGTGTAACTAAAAATATATATATATATATATATATATATATATATATATATATATATATATATATATATAAGGGCTTTTTATGTATTAAAATTTTGGGGAAAATTTTGCGATGTTACAAGAGTCTGCCCCGTAATGAAATCAAAAAGTTAGAAGATGAGTTCCATGATCTTGCTCAGGACAGTGGAGAAAACCTTGCCTACAACACTCGTTTTCACGAACATAGTCTACTGCTACCACACAAGGTCACCCCCTTGCCTATTGCGATCGAAAAATACATTGGTGGCTTACCCATGCAGATTCAGGACACGGTGTTGGGAAGGAACCCTACTACTCTGGAGGAAGCAAAGCGTTTGGCGGCCACCCTAACAGATAACCATGTGAAGGCAGGAACCCTGACTCGGAAAGGGGAAAAGAAAACTGTTGCGAAGGATACTCCCCAACCTGCCGTTGAAATTAAAACTGAGGCCTCAACCAATGGAAGGCGCAAGGTCAGAAATTTTGCAATAGATGCCACTGTCCCACCCGACAAGAAACAATATAACGGGAACCAACCTAAGTGTGACACCTGTCAGTATCACCACCCAACCCAAGTGCCCTGCCGTCAGTGTACCAATTGTCAAAGGTATGGGCATCTTGCGAATGTTTGTCGAATTCCTGCTGCAAACGCCCTTGCTACTCCAAATAATCCTGCTAGGGACCCTCCAGCTACTTAACATCAAGCTCCACCGTTTGAATGTTATTTTGCATTTAAAATTCTATGTATTGACGCTTTGATTCAAGTATTGGAATTTTTGTCTTTTACATGAGAGTCGTTTATCTAGTATGATCATAACACTTGGATGCATGCTTGTTTGAATGTGAACTAATTGCTATATCTAAACCATACTCGTTATACTTATAAACTTGCTTACATAAACATACTATCAATTGGCAATAAATGCTACACTGATAGTGGATGAAGTACTTGTTCAACAGTTAGTTGACTACCAAATAACCTACTCAACTATTGGTAGAGGTCATCATGTCTTTTCAACAGTCGGGAGAGGCCCTACAACCTGCTCAACGACTGGTGGAGGCTATCGAACCTGCTCAACAATCGGTAGAGTCATAGAAGGACACAAAACCCTAATATAAGGTAAATTGGTAATTGCGGTCCGGAACGTAATCATGAATTTTCAGGTACGTTAAGGTAGTGTGAAATTCTATCAAGGTTTTCGGTAGTTGACCAATTATAAACCTTAGTTACCTGGTAGTTCATTTAGTCTTTCAAAATCCCATCAACTCATTCCTTTTAGGACTCCCAAAACTTAAGATTCTTATTGCGATTTCAAGACACACCTAATCCTACCCTCTTACCCAAATTATTTGAAACAAGATTATTCTATTCATGTCGTGCCTTAACACAAAATTCTCCAGATCACACTTGTCCTAATTTCTATCCAGTCCACTCTCAACCCTGTGTTTTCAATAAACTTCGGGACGAAGTTTCTAAAAATAGGGGAGACTGTAATATCGCAAAATTTTTCCCCAAATTTTTATTCATAAAAACCCGTATTTTTTTACTACATCTTTATCTTTAATATTATACAAATGTGTCTAAGCCTTTATTTTCCCGCCACACAACTTATATATATATATATATATAAAGGTATATATATAATAATAATAATAATAACAAATTTCAGATTTTATTTAGTGTAATAATTTTAAAGTTAGTTATGTTTTTAAACATCTCTAAAACCATAACCAAACCAAACCCACCCCTTGAGCCCAACAAATGCATTCCAAACCTGAACCCAAGCTGTGAGCCCAACCAATAAATTCGGCCCAAGCCCCCTCCCCTTCTCCCCTTCACTACTCTGTAAAAAAATAAACGCGGACCAGGGGACTCGAACCCGGGTCTGTCTACAAGCAGTAATGTGCAACAATCATCTGAGCCAAGGATCTGTTTGTAATTATATTCAACACCTTTAAACTTAACACCTTCTTGAAACATAACTAGTCAAACCCAAAAGTCAACACCCACTTCGAAATTTTCGTAATTGATTGAGAAATCACGCATTTTTGATCCAGATATGGTAACAGATTGATGGCCGGCCTATTCTGCTTGTTCTCCACGTCAATTTCCATCAAAACATTCCAATTAATGGATCAATTACGCATTTTAGTTAATAACATGGTCAAACTTTCTAAAATCGATTAATCGTGTATAATGGTATAAATTGATGCATCCCCCAACAGCCAAACCGTGTGACTAAAAGAACCCCACAACCCTTTCTCATTTTCGAACTCTCAGTAAAGCACAATCGGAGTTTTTAGTTGCGTGGCCAACCGGTTCTTCAAGTCGAGAATTAACCAACTTTCGGTATGAATTATCTTCAGTTTATGTGTTCTTTAAGGTCGATTATGATCTAAGGATAAAAGCCCTAAGCTTTTAACCGTAATCGAGTGTGTTTGTTGGGTCAATTGGATCGATGTTCATTCTAGGGTTCATAGTTTTCAAATTGGGAATAAACTTCTGCAGACATTGTGTTTTTAATTTAATCAGAGGCAAGACAAACACAACCACTGATCTAGATCAAGTGGTTGTGTTTGTCTATTTGTATACAAGGGGACGCGGGTTCGAGTCCCGTATCCCACAACCTTTTTCCTTTCTTTTAAATTTTATATAAATTATTTCTGTCTATTTAGAATAGAAATACAAATTTTAATTGAAAAATTCTTTAATTTTAATATTTTTAGATATTAAAGTTGTATTTTAACAAAATAGAAATAAATAGATTAAATATTCTATTTTTAGGAAAATAATTTTATAAAAATTATTTTCATACTTAAAACCTTATAATGTGACCATCTTTAATCTAATGTTTACAAAAAGGCTTTTGTTTATTTATTTACCGAATTTCTCTTACTTATTAAACAATTTAATTATTAATCAAACGAATACTTATCCCCAATTCGAAACCCTAGAAAATACTTGTAGACTAGAAATACTTAGACTTATTTGTTACCTTATACATAGGGTAATACTTGGCAACTTGGGGCTAGACATATTCTATTTCTCGAGACATAATACTTTGCTAAGGTGAGTTTACGTAACCATGTTTATGCAATTCTTTATACTTGCAACATTATACTTAAGCAATTCTACATACATGTCTAGTTGTAAACTTTAATGCCTCATGACTTAGACAACTACTATTAGACTTAAACTTCAACATACATAATCGTTAGCTATGGCCAAGCCGACGATACTCAATAATAGATCTATTGGATTGATAATCCCACCTAGATTCGTTGACCATCTTTTATGGGGAGCGCGGGTGATTGTTATCGTTTCAACGTGATAATAAGGTGAACCGTGGATGACGGGATGGACCTAAACTTGTCGGAGGTTTGATTATGTGCATACTATACTTCATGTTTATTCATGTAAACTTAAACTTACGATAGACATATGAATTGCTAAACTTTTATTCTTAAACATAATTGCTTGACATGGCTTATGTATTCTCACCAACTTCTAGTTGACCCCCCCCCCCCCCATTTTTACAACTCAACAGGAAATAATGATGCCTGAAGTCTAGAGCTAGCATGAGGAGACAATTTGAAGTTTATGCTTTGTTTGGCTTTTTGATTTATTAGAATTTCATTCAAGACTTGTTATGTATTTTCAATTTTGGATATTTTACTTTAAATAAATTTCAAATAAAACTTGAATACCATGTGCTACTGTATACTCATTCTTACGTGACACCTCGATGTTTCCGCCATCGGTTGGGGTGTTACAGCTTGGTCAGTTAAATTCGATCTAACAAATCAATTTAATATAAACAGATTAGCTCACAATTATTGATATTGTTTGTTTGTCGGATTGAAAACAGAGTAATAGTTTATTTTCGATTCAACCGTTTGTAAACAGACTTTGTTTTTGAAAAATCAGAGAATGGCTTCAATCAATCACAATCCACACAACACTGGCACGAACAACAAGCCACCGATGCTTGTCAGATCTGAATACAATATCTGGCAACATCGGATGAGCCATGTTCTAGCTCAACAGAACACTAATTGTTGGAAGTCGGTTATCTTCGGACCACATGTTCCGATGGTGCCGAGTACTGAAGATCCCAAGGTTCAGGAGCCTAAGAAACTTGAAAACTACTCCGACCAGGATTTTCAGAAAATTAAGTTAGATGCTAAGGCCTTTAGTATTGTGGCCATGGCTCTACCCAATGATATACATGTTGGGCTGTTACACTGTAACAATGCAAAGGAGTTGTGGGATGCACTGAAGGAACAATTTAGTGGGACTGAAACGGTTATTGAAAACAACTGTGAAATACTTAACTAACAATATGAAACATTCAGTCATGTTATGGGAGAGTCATTAACTCAACATTTTGAGAGGTTTAACTGTCTCGTTAGTGAACTAAAACTGGTTGGTCTAACTTACCCTCATTCAACTTTGAACCATAGGTTTTTAAGATCATTACCAGATAAATGGGACACTATTGCTATAGTTATGAGAAACTCAATTGGATTCAAGGACCTATCAATGACCCAGCTTCATGGTAAGCTCTTGACCTATGAGAGAGAGCTTAACCAGAAAAAGAAGCTCCAGGACTCTAGAAAAGTGTCTGACGACTATGTATTTGGGAATACAGCACTTCTGGGTCATGATGAGGTGCATGGTAACAGTATGGATCAGAGTTATGATCATTTCATTGACATAACTTCAGGTTTTAACTCAGGTTTTATCTCTAATTCTTATTCACCAAACTATGCTTTTACAGCAAGTGGTGGTGATATCCTAGCATCTGATAACATATCCTTTGAGTATAATGACCTAAAATACTTTGACCCTGATGATTTGGTAGAAATGGACGTTATGCACCAATTGGCCCTTCTCAGTGTAAGAACTAACAATTTTTACAAAAAAACTGGGAGAAGATTTCCAGGGTTAACTAGCAGTTCAAATGTGGGGTTGGATAAATCAAAGATTAAGTGTTATAAAAGTCATAGACTTGGTCATTTTGCTAGGGAATGTAGGAGTCAACATGGTACACCTATTATTACCTATCCAAATCAAAGGCCGCAGACCAACACTTATCAAGTTTCCCATAATACCCCTGGACCAAATGTGCAAAACACTGCTCATTTTGCACAGTCTTCAAACACTATTCCTGTCCAGTATGTCTAAACCACTGTTCCTCAGATCCACTATGTGTAAACACCTGTTGCTCAGTCACAAGTGCCAATGACTGCTGCTCCACCCTCTGCCCCTACAGAGACCAGTCAACAGAGTTTCTTCACACAAGGCTTTGTTGATTGGAGCAGTCTACTAGATGAGTTGACAGATGAAAATTTTGCACTAGTTGCGAAAGCTGAAAATGAACCAGAAAAGTTTTATTTCATGGCTATGGTAGAAGAAGTTGAATCTGAGGAGGTGGTAACTGAATCTATAGTTGTGACTGATGATATTGTTGATGAGGTAGTTGCAGGTGAAAAATCTGAAGAAGAGGTTGTAAGTCTATCAGATCCCTGGGGTACAACTGATGATTGTGAGTGCAAGTGTGATTGTGCATTGATGGCTGGTGCTAAGGTATCTCCTCAAATCCTTAAGGATTTGTGTTCTGACAAATGTGTAATAGCATTTGCTAACATCAAAGAGCTAAATGAAAACCTTAGGAAGAAAATTTTAGATGATGAAGTTAAATTTGAGAAACTTTCGAAAGAGTTAAAATCAAATTTGACTGAAAAACAATCTAAAATAAGCAGCTTAAAACATGAAGCAACTATAACCAAAGACTAGCTCCAAACTATGATAACTAAATATCATAGTTGCAAAAGTGAGCTTGAGTCCACCCAAGTTGAATGTCAGAAATGGGTGGAATCATGTAAAGGTTTTGAGATGCTCCACAACAAACAAACCAAAAGTCATGTGAAGTTTGGATTTGGTTTTGAAACCACTGCTCCAGCTTTTGAAAACACTGACAAAAGGGATCAAAAGTTGGTTGAGGTAGTACCAACTAATTTGAAGGGTCAAGAGATTAAAATCACTCAATCTAATGGCAAGAAAATCGTTCTTGAAAAACCAGAAGGTTCCTCATCATTCACTGAACTTGAAAGATATGAATTTAAACCTACTTGGTCTAATGAGTGTGGTACTCTTGAGAACTTCAAACCACTTGAATTCAAAACCCCTGATGGTAAGAAAGAACCACAGGCAAAGCTCATTCCCTTGATAGATCTTCCAGCAGATGATCAAACATCTGTTGAAAAGAAGACTGAAAAAGGGAAAACGAAAGAAAAGTCTGTTCACTTGTTCTGTGATTTCTGTGAAAAGAAGAATCATGTCATGTTAGGACAAAAAGGATTGGTGAAACCACTTTTGCAAACCTTAGTATAATTCACTTCTGTCAAAAAATTCTAAGTATAGAACTGCTGAAGAAGGAAGATCAAACTGCTGAAGAAGAGATTCCACAAGTGCTGAAGAAGATAAGTCATCAGAAGTTCTGAAGTTCAAACCAGACACTTCTACTGAAGAACTACTGAAAGACAAACTACTCATTAGTAGTTTGTCATTCATCAGTACTTATGTGAAGATCTTTTCCACCGCCTTTTGTATCAGTAGTTTATTACTTTATTATTACTTTTTGCTTTATGTACAAGTTCCAATGCTGCAACTTGTTGCAACTTGTTTCTGAACTTGCTTTTTGGCAAGGTGCATGTATTTGTAAAGTCTATAAATAGAAGGGTCCATCCCTCTGTTTTAGACATTGATTTTAATATAGAAATCCTTCAACACACATTATTATTATTTCCATTTCATATTTATTGAGAATCTGTCTAAGTGTTTCATTCTCATTCAATACTTAGATTCTCAATAAATACTTATCATTTATTAGTTTTTCAATCCAGGGGGAGTTATAACTCCTGTTGATAAGTGTAGCTTTAAACTCATAACATTCCGCTGTGCTATCACTGATCAAGAAGTTGCTAAACACCTAAGTGTTCGCTAGCAAGTTCATACAAAAGAGCAATACTGATCCAACAATTGGTATCAGAGCTTCTGGTTTATCTGATCATATATCAATCTAACACATTGAGAATCAGACACAGGCTCTTATTGATATTCAATAAAGGATTATTAGCTCACTTTTATCAACATCCATCACTTTAAGAGATATTTGACAAATCAATACTCTTTAAAATGGATCCTCATAATACTGGTTCTGCCAATAAACCTGCTATGCTAGTAAGAAATGAATATAACATCTGGCAAAGGAGAATGGCACATACATTATCACAGACCAACACAGGTTGCTGGAAATCTGTGATATATGGTCCTCATAAACCAGTAAACCTCTAATCTTGAAACTAAGGAAGAGATTCCAAAAGAACCAAAAGACTATACAGATGATGATTTCCTAAAACTTGAGCTTGATGCTAAAGCTTTCTCTATGTTGGCAATGGCACTCCCAAATGAAATCTACTCTGGCCTATTACATTGTGATAGTGCCAAAGAGCTTTGGGACTGCCTCAAAGAACAGTTTGGAGGAACTGAAGAGGTGATTGCCAACACCAGAGAAATCCTGGCTCAACAATATGAAACTTTTGCTCACATTAATGGGGAAACATTGACACAACAATTTGAAAGACTCTCCTCATTAATATCTGAGCTAAAACTAAATGGTCAGACCTACACAACTATATCTATGCTTCATAGATTTTTAAGGTCTTTACCTGATAAATGGGAAACATACTCTATAGTCTTAAGATCTTCACCAGACTTTAGCTCCCTCACTCTTACAAAACTTCATGGGAGATTACTTACTTTTGAGAGAGAAATTGATCAAAAGAAAAAGTTACAAAGTTCTGGCAAAACTGCTGATGACTATCTACCAGGTAGTACAGCATTATTGGGACAAGACTCACCAACTTGTTCAAATGGTTTTGGATCTTTTGACCATATTGACATAACTGCTGGGATCTCATCTGAAAGATCATTCCCAGGTTATGACAATAATGATTTTGGTAAAACTGCTGATAACATGTGTTTTATCATGGATGATTTAAATAATTTCAGCAGTGATGACCTAGAAGAAATGGACATTTTACACCAACTGGCCATGTTAAGTTTAAAAACAAATAAATTTTACAAAAGGTTAGGAAGGAAGTTTCCAGGACTCAACTGTTCAACAAAAATTGGTTTTGACAAATCTAAACTTAGATGTCATAAGTGTCAAAAGTGTGGACACTTTGCTAGAGAGTGTAGAAGCTCTGGCTTTAACCAATCTCAGTCTGGAAACAATTTTAACCCCAATTATAACAGGAATAATGGAACACAAGGGAGTGCACATTTTGTACAGGCACAAGCTCCACAACACCAATATGTGCCACAAGTACAATATGTACAGATGCCTGCTCAACAGATGCAGAGCCAACAATCAATCCCTCCCTTTCCAGCTGCTCAACAACCTCCACAGCAACAGCAACCCTCTCAACAAAGTTTATTTACTTTAGGGTATGTTGACTGGAGCAGTCTTCCTTTTGACACCACAGAGTGTAATCCTGATGCAGACAACAAGATGTTTGACATCAACTGGGGAGAGCCTGACAATGGCAGAAAGAACTTTGCCTTAATGGCATTTGACGGATGCACCTCAAAATCTGCCTTGTCACATGTATCAAAAGAATCTTTGACAAAACTGTGTTCAAATTCTTGCAAAGAATCTTTTGTCCTCATAAGAGAGACCAATGTGCACTTACAAGGAAAAGCAAATGACTCTGAGAGAAAATTCACTCAGATGAAATGTGATTTAGAAAGAAAACTTTCTGCAAAAACAAAAGAAGTTTCTAAATTAACTAACACTGCTATTGAAACCCAAGCACAAATTAAAATCATGATAAATGACCTAGGAAATGTCAGACAAGAGCTTGCTGACACCAAGGTCACATGTGAAAAATGGGTTGAATCTTGTAAGGGGTACCAATTATTGCTAAACAAACAAAGTGCTTCAAATGTTAGTTTTGGCAAAGGGTACAATCACACTGAAACACCAACAGATTTTTCCCCCAAAACTACTGAAGATGGGAGAAAAATTGTTTCAGGTGAAACTTCTGAAGTGGAAGAATGCACATCTTTCCATGAGAACTTTCTAAAAACACACAAAGAAAGTTCTTCAGAAGTACTGAGTAATTCTGACTTTAAGCCATCAGTAGTTTCAACTACATCAGGAGTTGAGAACCTGAAAACTACTGATGACCTAAAACCAATCAAAACAGTCAGAAACTTGTCTTTGAAAGAAAAGACAAAAGAATGTGAAATCTGTGGTCTGTTCAACCACAAGACAGAATTTTGCAGATATAGAAAAGGTATTCAGTTCAACAAGAAAAATCAACAACTGGTTGTGGGAAAACAAATCAAAAATGATTTTGTAAAAACTTTTTCTCCCAAGAAACAACAACCAGTAAACACCTTTTCTCAGAAAAAGACAAAATCCCAACAAAGATCTTTTTCTCAAAATTCTCTTTCAGTAGTTAGACCTGACTCATCAGCAGTTTCACAAACTGCTGAGATTAAAGATCTTATAAACTTGGTACAACTACTAATGACCAAAGTTGATGGTGGTCCTCAAAAGGATACCACCATTGTTCTTAATGAAAAATCCATTGCTAAAATGACATGGATTTCTCAACTTGGTCAAGAACAAACTGTAAATGTTCTCAAGAGCAAACTCAAAGCCAAACTGGCTTGGGTTCCTAAATCTAACTGATTTGCTATTTTGTGCAGAGACTTTCGAGAGGCTTAAATAGCATTTGGTATGTAGACAGTGGAGGCTCAATGCACATGACAGGATGCAGATACCTGATAAACAATTTTATCAGTCAAAGAGATGGATCTGTATCCTTTGGGAACAATGCTATGGGATATGTGCTAGGACATGGCAATGTCTCCTCTGGCAAAATACAGTTTGACAAGGTCAATCTGGTTGAAAACCTTGAGTACAACTTGCTGAGTGTGTTACAAATGTGTGATTAAGGATATTCTTCCTTTTTCACAAAGACAGCATGCAAGATCATATCACCAGAAGGCCAGAAGTTGATAGAGAAGATTGTTGAAGATCACACTTTGTTAATAGCCAAAAGATGTGGCAATGTCTATGCAGTGGACATTGAAAAAGACAAAGTACTGAACAACACTGCCTGTTTCTTCTCAAAGGCATCAACTTCAGAGACTGATCTCTGGCATAGGAGACTTGGCCATGTGAACTTTAAAACCATAAATAAAGTCACAAAAATGGGCTTGTTCAGAGGTCTACCCTTAAAAGTATACCAGTGTCAAGAACATTGTGTATCCTGTTTAAAGGGAAAACAACATAAGTCCTCCTATAAGTCTATTGAAGAATAAAAAACAACTGCATGTCTTCAACTACTCCATATGGACTTATTTGGGCCTGTAAAAATCATGAGCCTTGGTAAGAAGAAGTACTGCTTAGTCATCATTGATGACTACTCAAGATTTACATGGGTATTCTTCTTATTTTCCAAGGATGAGGCTGCTGAAATCATCATGTTCTTCATTCTACAAGTAGAGAAGCAATATTCTCTACTTGTCAAAACCATTAGAAGTGATAATGGGACAGAGTTCAGGAACAAAACTCTGGATGAATTCTGTTTGTCTAAAGGGATTATTAGAAAATTAAGTGTTCCCAGAACTCCTGAACAAAATGGTGTGGTAGAAAGGAAGAACAGAACTTTAATAGAAGAAGCAAGAACAATGTTAGCTGATTCTGGCCTACCATTATACTTTTGGGCAGAAGCAGTTAACACATCATGTTATGTTCAAAATAGAGTCCTTATTGTTAAGAGACATTCAAAGACTGCCTATGAAGTTCTTCATGGCATGAAGCCCCTTATCTCCTTTTTCAGGGCTTTTGGGTGTCAATGTCTCATCTTGAACATTAAGGAATCTATTTCAAAGTTTGCTGCCAAAGTTGACTTAGGTTACTTTCTTGGTTATTCTTCAACTAGAAAAGCCTAAAAGGTTTTTAACTCAAGAACCAGGATAGTAGAAGAAACACTGAATGTCAAGTTCAATGAGTCAAAACACACTCTCATTCCAGCACATCCTGCTGAACTTTTTGACCTTGACAGCTTCCATTTTGGACCTGAAAAGACTGTCACTTCATCCAAACCTACTTATTATGGTGATCAAAGGTTTGATGATGAGGATCCAGCACCATGGACTCCTCAAACAGTCATTAAGTCAACTTCAAAACCATCAGAAGTTTCACAAACTTCTGATTTAACAAATACTGAAGGACAAACTCAAACATCTGCTTCAGCACCTGCAACTACTGAAGACACTGAAACTGCTGAACTAGATATAATAGACCTCAGTAGTTTGTTGGAAGAACATGAGCCACCAACACCTGTCAGTGGTTTACAACAACTGATCGAACACAAAGACCATCCACTTGTTCAAATCATGGGTGATATTGCATCAGGTGTTCTTACAAGAAACCAGCTTTCCAACTTTTGTCTCTTCTCAGCATTTATTTCACAGTTGGAACCAAAGAAGTACCAGGAAGCCCTCAAAGAGAACAATTGGGTGCAGGCAATGCAAGATGAATTGCTTCAATTCAACAAACAACAGGTTTGGGAAATATGTCCCTTACCACCAAACAAGCAACCAATTGGCACAAGATGGGTTTTCAGGAACAAACAAGATGAAGCTGGTATTATAATAAAGAACAAGGCAAGACTGGTAGTACAATGTTACTCTCAAGAAGAGGGAATTGACTTTGATGAAACCTTTGCTCCAGTTGCAAGGCTTGAAGCCATCAGGTTATTTCTGGCCTATGCCATTTCCAACAACATAAAAGTTTATCAAATGGATGTTAAGAGTGCATTTTTGTATGGAAAGATAAAAGAGGAAGTGTATGTTTGTTAGCCACCTGGGTTTGAGGATCCTTCTCATCCTGAGTGGGTGTACAAACTAGACAAAGCTCTTTATGGGCTCAAACAGGCTCCAAGAGCCTGGTATGACACACTTTCAACCTTTTTACTCAAAAATAACTTCACAAGAGGTGCCATTGATAAAACTCTTTTCATAAAACATGTTGGAAATCATGTCTTACTTGTTCAAATATATGTTGATGATATCATTTTTGGTTCAACAAACACCAAATTGTGTGATGAATTTAAGAAACTCATGCAATCAAAATTTGAGATGAGTACAATGGGAGAACTGCAGTACTTTCTGGGACTGCAGATTAAGCAACAATCAAATGGAACTTTTATACATCAATCAAAATATGTTAAAGAATTACTAAACAAATTTTCTTTACAAGACTGTAAATCATGTTCCACTCCCATGACACCAACCACACAAGTTGAACCAGATGATCAAGGAAAACAGGTTGATCAAACCATGTATAGATGTATGATAGGTTCCCTTTTATATCTAACTGCTTCTAGACCAGATATTATGTTTTCAACATGTGTCTGTGCTAGATATCAATCAGCTCCTAGGGTATCACACCTCATTGCAGTCAAAAGAATCTTCAGATATCTAAATGGAACTCCAACTCTTGGAATTTGGTATCCTGCTTCAAGCAATACCAAGTTATCAGCTTTTTCAGATAGTGACTATGCAGGGTGTAAAATGTCAAGAAAATCAACACCTGGTGGTTGTCAATTCTTGGGAAACTGTCTAGTGTCCTGGCATTCAAAGAAACAAACATCTGTTGCAACTTCAACTGCTGAAGCTGAATACATTGCAGCTGCAAGTTGTACATCACAGATACAATGGCTCCAATATCAACTTCTTGATTATGGAATCAAAGAGACCAAGACACCATTTCTTGTAGACAGCAAATCTGCCATTAGCACCATTCAAAATCCTGTTCAGTTCTCAAAGACTAAACACATTGAAATCAGGTATCATTTCATAAGAGATTGCTATGAAAAAGGCAAGATTGAAGTGAAACATGTAGCAACAGCTAATCAAATAGTTGACATATTCACTAAACCCCTTGACACATAAACATTTCAGAAGTTAGTATCCATGCTAGGGATGCTAAATTTGTAAGTGTTTCTCTTTACTTTTCTGCACAAATTTTTTTTTCACTTACATCTGTTGTCAAAAAATTGAAAAACTTCTGAAAAACAAACAAGAGAGAAACTACTGATGAACAAAACATCAGTATGGGATATTTTCTGAAAAGTGATTAGCTTCTGATAAAATAACCTTCAGAAGTTATGAATAAAGTATTTATAAAATATTTCTCATTAGCTGTTCAAAACTACTGAAGAGAAAGTGGGAACTACTGATGAAGATAATTCTTCATCAGCAGTTTAGTCAAAAAGGGCAAATTAGACTTTTCCCACATCAGAAATTTGACCTAGGCGGTTTAAAACTTCAGATAAAGAGGTTTTGACCTAGGCGGTTTAAAACTTCTAATAAAGAAGTTCTAAGCGGTTAAAAACTTCTGATAAATATCTTTATCAACACTTATCCATTCAAAAACAAAAATTCCCTCCTTCTCTCTCAAGAAAGCTCTCAAACCCCTGAACCTGCAACAAAAACACTGTTCGATTCCTACACACACAAACCACATGGCTTTAGTTCTTAAAAAGGGACACAATCTCAGGGCCTACTTAGAAAAACAAGAAGGTTGGTCCCAATACGATGAGATCAGTGATCTCGTCGTCAAATCCCAATATTTCACCGCTCTCACAATAGACCCACCAATACATCCTGAAACTCTCAATGAGTTCTGGGCTAACTCTGAGACAGTGATGGTGGATGATGAGGTTATCTCTCTCAACTCAACAATCAAAGGGAGACAAATGGCCATCACACCAGCCACACTTGCAAACAGACTGGGGTTGAATGATGTGAATGCCCCTGAAAAGTTTGAAAACTCTGCAATCCACCTAACCATGACTGAATGTGGTTATCAAGGTACTCTCTCACAAGCAACCATCTTTAAAAAGTATTTTGAACCAAAATACAAACTTTTGTTTCATTATATAATTATGTGTTTGAGTCCTAAAACAGGGTCTTATGACCAGATGCCCTCAACCTTTCAACCAATTTTTCATTCAATTGTGATTGAAACAAATTTCAGGGCATCAAAACTTTTCTTTAATGAGTTGGTGTTACATCACAATAACACTAAGAAAAAGTTTTTGTTATATCCAAGGTTCATTATGCAATGCATAATAAAAGAACTGGGTGATGAGGTGCTTGTGGGTAAAACTGAAATTTTAAAACCCTTAACCTCACAAGCATACTCAAGGCACAACAAACAGGCTGCCTGGCCAGAAGATGACCAAGGGGAACAAGAACCAGTCCCCATGGAACCCTCATCTTCCAAACCTACACCCCCAAAGGCCAAGAAACCCAAGGTACAAAAAGAAAAACCCACCAAACCTAAAAGAAAAGCTGTTCAGGAGGTTGAGATGCCTGAACAACCTATTGTGCAATCTGCACTTCTTAAAGATGTGACTGAAACATCCTCTCAGTCTCATCCATCTCAAAACCCACCAAGAGCACCAATCACAATCCTTTTCAAAAGAAAAAGACTTAAGAAAACTATTCCTATTGATGCTTCTTTTGAAACTGCTGAACCCACTGCCCAAACTACTGAACCAGCACCCCAACTTTCTGAACCAGATACTGAAATAGCCAAACTTCTCTCTGGGCTAAAAGAGAAAGTCCCATCCACACATGTCAGTCCACAACTACCACCTCAAACAGGGGACATAACTTTAGAATTTGACATGGATGTGGACACTCAAAGTCCTAACCAAAGAGATGAGGATGAACCAGGGTCTCTAAGCCCAAACTTAGAAACTCTTGGTACTTTTGAGGCTGCTACTACTCATTTACCACCCAGTGGTGGACCTGAGGATATAAGTAACATAGCTAAGACCTCAACTGTGGCAACTACTGATGAAGGCTTAATGCCTGAGGTAGGAAATCCTCTGAACCAAGAAAAAGAGGTACATGAGACAACTGAGTTGGGCTCAGCTCATGATGTAACTGATACAGTCCTCATTGAGGATGTAATCAGGGATTCAGATGATTCCATTGACTTGGATGATGTTTTAAAACACCAAACTACTGAATTGACGGCTACAAGTGAAGGTCCTGCACCTGGTGTATCTATGCTCAAGAAGCTAGTCACACCAGATCAGGTTAAAGACCACTCAATCCCTGATTCCCCTATAGTGGGATCTTCTGTACAACAAGAAGATCAACCAAAAACACACCCCTCACTACAAATGCCTACCCAATTCCCTAGGCAAACAAGCATAGACATGAACCAGCTATGCAGCCCAGATGGTCCCTTATACCACATGATGAACACCCTCATCAAGAATCACTTCCAAACATACACAGCTAACTTGGAGCTGTCCATGAAGAACCAATTTGGGGTGATACAGACAAAGATGAATGATCTGTCCAACAAGATTGACTTCAACAGCAAACAGATTGAAAATCTTACAGGTCAGTTCTCCCAAGCTTCAACTTCAAAAACTGATGAAGCCAAAAAGGGGGGAGAAAATTAAGGAACCTATGGATACACTTGAAGCCAGGAGAAAGGAAAGAGTGGCTATCCTAGAAAGAGATCAAGCCAGAAAAGAAAAACTGGCCCAACAATTTGGTGTCTCTATTCAAGAAGTAGAAGATGCTGAAAAGTCTGATGAATCCCAAGGGCACAATGAAGAAACCTCTAATGGACAAACTTCTGATGAAGAATCAGAAAGTACTGAAGACAACCCTTCAGTAGTTGACAAACCTTCAGCTGTTGTCAACCCATCAGAAGTTAACACTTCCAAAACTCAAACTGCTGAACAAGAGCCTTCCAGATCAACTGAACCTATTCAACCAATTTCTGTTCCTCCTAGGCCTATTACAACAGTTACCACAATGACTGTACTAAACCCTTCTCAAATCTCTCAATCAGCAGAACTACTTGAGAAGAGTTTAGTGGCAGCCCAAAAGAAGGTCAGAGAAGATCAGATTTGGAAAACACTGGAATAAAGGGATGACTTGGACCTAAGCCTGGATGAAAAGCTACAGGCTTATGAAGCTGAACTTCAAAGGCAGGCTAGCCTAGACAAGATTGCTGAGAAAGATAAAAGACATCAACTGATGTCTTACATTACTAAGAACAGCAAGATCAAAGCCCACACATTAAAGAGACTCTCCATGGAAGAGCTGACAAAAAGAGCTCAACTTATTGCAGACAAACTTGCAACAAGTAAAGATACAAAAGCCAAGAGAGCTCAGATGATAGAAGAGTTAGTAGCAAATGGTTATGGTTCAAAAGCCTCTGTGTCCAAATGGAAAGAAGAAAGATTAGTGGACACTTATAGAAAATATAAGGCTGCAAGGGCTGTAAATCCAGAGAAGTTTCAAACTGCTGAAGTATCAACTTCAGTAGTTAGAACATCTGGTGTTCAAAGAAGACCAGCTACTCAGAAGAAGAAATCAGAGGAAAATGTGAAGACTGATTTCAGAATGGTACTACTAGAAGGTAGTACAGTAGTCCATTTTGACTTTGACATAGAAGAAAAACCTCTGATCACACAATTCAGGGATCCTTCCACCTTTGCCTATCAAATTCAGAAAACCATCAAAGATAAACTGCACACTAAGGTAGTTACTGAACATCATTTACCAACCTTTCAACTACCTAATGTGATGCAACAACAACAAGGAGGTGAATCCCACCTGAGAGTCACTGAAGTTGAAAACATCCAACACTCAGGAGAATCCCAGGGTACCACCATGGTTCCCTACACTTTAGATTTTGACAAGTCTAAAGTACCAATCATCAGATGGTCCTTTACTGATAACAACTCAGTACTTGTGACAAGAAGAGATCAGACAAGCAGAGCCTATAGGTCGATGAATGATTTGAAGAAGCTATCAACTAAAGACATGCTTACAATCCAACATCTAGAACCACAGAAAGGGTCTCTCACTGATGAAATGTGATTTAGAAAGAAAACTTTCTGCAAAAACAAAAGAAGTTTCTAAATTAACTAACACTGCTATTGAAACCCAAGCACAAATTAAAATCATGATAAATGACCTAGGAAATGTCAGACAAGAGCTTGCTGACACCAAGGTCACATGTGAAACCACTTTTGCAAACCTTAGTCTAATTCACTTCTGTCAAAATATTCTAAGTATAGAACTGCTGAAGAAGAGATTCCACAAGTGCTGAAGAAGAGAAGTCATCAGAAGTTCTGAAGTTCAAACCAGACACTTCTACTGAAGAACTACTGAAAGACAAACTACTCATCAGTAGTTTGTCATTCATCAGTAGTTATGTGAAGATCTTTTCCACCGCCTTTTGTATCAGTAGTTTATTACTTTAGTATTACTTTTTGCTTTATGTACAAGTTCCAATGCTGCAACTTGTTGCAACTTGTTTCTGAACTTGATTTTTGGCAAGGTTCATGTATTTGTAAAGTCTATAAATAGAAGGGTTCATCCCTCTGTTTTAGACATTGATTTTAATACAGAAATCCTTCAACACACATTATTGTTATTTCCATTTCATATTTATTGAGAATCTGTCTAAGTGTTTCATTCTCATTCAATACTTAGATTCTCAATAAATACTTATCATTTATTAGTTTTTCAATCCAGGGGGAGTTATAACTCCTGTTGATAAGTGTAGCTTTAAACTCATAACATTCCGCTGTGCTATCACTGATCAAGAACTTGCTAAACACCTAAGTGTTCACTCGCAAGTTCATACAAAAGAGCAATACTGATCCAACATGTCACTAAAAACTATTTTCTTCTAAAAGCATATGATATCAACAAAGGAACAAGTTTGTGTGATTCTAAGACCACATGCTCAATATTTGGTAAGAAGAATCACAAAACGTAAGAGTGTCTGTATCTTAAAAATTTTGATGTCAAAATACAAGAATACAAGGCTAAAACTCTTGCAAATCAGTAGTGAGTACTTCAAAAGGAAAGCCCAAACAGACTTTTACTCGAGTTCAAACATCTGTTACAAAAAAGTTAGAAACATCTGCTTCCAGGGATGTTCAAGTAACATATGCTCCACCCACCAACAAGTACCCAAGAGGACATGGATAACCACCTTGTCATAGTCTGTCACATGTTTATGAAGAACCCAAGAGGCCTTCTAAACCAATAGTGAACAGAAATCCCTTTGGGTACTATCAATTGTCAGGATGTGATCAAACAACTGTTGCACCAAGTGTTGACATCCAAACACTGGCAAATTGTCAGCAACAGTTGTTGAACTTGATTCAAAAACTAGTTCAAACCACTGATCACCTTCCTAAGCTTGAGGCTGAAAAGTCTGTGGACCCATCTAAAGCCAACTTGGCTTTGGACACTCACCAAAACTAATTCATTACTGCTGTGCAGGGTGCTTCTGCTTGTTTAGATAGTCTTTGGTATGTAGATAGTGGAGGCTCCAGGCACATGACAGGATGTAGAGCCCTTCTTCTGGACTTCTTAGCTCATGGAGGGGGTGATATATCCTTTGGTAATGATTCAAAAGGTAAGGTGTTGGGCTCAGGGACTGTTCAGGCTGGGAAACTCAAGTTTGAAAATGTCAATCTTATTGATAATCTTAAATTTAATCTTCTTAGTGTATCACAAATGAGTTACAAAGGTTATGGCTCATTCTTCACTAAGAAAACTTGTAAGATTATTGGGCCAGAAGTGGTTAAAAAGATTGACACCATCATTGCTGAGAGCAAAGCACAACTTGTTGCTCATAGGAGTGGCAATGTCTATGTAGTTTATATGTTGAAGGATAATCCTATGGCAAATGTCTGTTGTTTTCTGCTGCCTCCACAAAAGAGACAGAATTGTGGCATAGGAGACTGGGTCATACCAATCTTCAAACTATCAACTGACTCTCCAACCAAAGCCTCGTCAGAGGTTTACCATCCAAAGAATTCAAATGTGATGAGCATTGTGATTCCTTCTTAAAAGGAAAATAACATAAAAGCTCTTACAAATCCATTGATAAGTTCAAAAGAAGTCATTGTCTACAACTGTTACACATGGACTTGTTTGGCCCAGCGAAAATCATGAGTCTAAGAAGAAAAAGATTTTGTCTTGTCATAGTTGATGATTTTTCTAGGTTTACATGGACTTACTTTTTACACTCTAAAGATGAGACTGCAGGTATCTTGAAGGACTTTGTCACCAAAGTTGAAAAACAATATGACTTGCCAGTAAAAGTCTTTAGGAGTGACAATGGAACAGAGTTTAAAAATAAGGAGTTGGATGATTTTTGTGTGTCAAAAGGGATTGTGAGGCAGTACATCATCCCAAGAACACCAAAACAAAATGGGTGGTTGAGAGGAAAAATAGAACTCTCATTGAAGCTGCAAGAACCATGCTAGCATATTCTGGTTTGCCACTGTCCTTCTCGGCAGAAGCTATAAACACTGCTTGCTATGTTCAAAACAGAGTTTTAATCAACCCAAGACATTAAAAGACTGCTTATGAAATTTTGTTCAAAATCAAACCATTAATCTCATTTTTTCAAAATCTTTGGCTGCCCATGTTTCATTCTAAATCTTAAAGATTTCATTTCAAAATTTGCAGCCAAAATAGATTGTGGATATTTTCTAGGATATTCTTCTACTGCCAAGGCCTATAAAGTGTTTAACACAAGGACCAGGACAATAGAAGAAACTCTGAATGTAAAGTTCAATGAACTTTCATCCTTAAAAATCCCAGCAAATCCTGCTGAGTTGTTTGATTTAGATAAATTCAAATTTGAAGATATTACTGTCAAAACTAACAATGCAGGTATTTCACCATCTCCACAACAAGACTACAGAACAGATGTTGTGATTCCAAGTCACTATAAAGTCTATTCTGTACCAAGGGAAGAAGTTGTTCAAAACAACTATCAAAACTCTGCCACAGCTGAGTCAGCCACTGTTGGCCAGTCTTACCCTCAAACCACTGCTTCACCAATTACATCCACTGCTCATTCATCTGTTGACAAAAGTCAAACCTCTGTTGACAAAAGTCAGTCTAGTTTCACACCACTTGGACCCATTCCCCCACCTCTATTTCAAACATTTGTTGGCACTACAGAAGTGCAAACAGATGTTACATCAACAGAGCCACCAAACCTCTGTCCTTCACCACAAAATGCCATCATACTATATCAGGGAGATCTAATCTACCTAAGAGCTCATCCACCAGATCAAATCATTGGCAACATCAGAGAGGGTGTGCTCACAAGAAGCCAATCCTCAAATATCTGTCTTTTTGCAGGCTTTCTATCTCTCACATAACCTTTCAAGTACCAACAGGCACTAAAAGACAACAGTTGGGTAGAAGCCATGCAAGAAGAGCTCCTTCAGTTTAAAAGACAACAAGTATGGGAACTTGTACCGCTGCCTAAAGATGTTTGTCCAATTAGCACAAAGTGGGTCTTCAAAAACAAAACTGATGAAAGGGGTATAGTTGTCAAGAATAAAGCCAGGCTTGTGGTTCAAGGCTTCAGACAAGAAGAGGGGATAGACTGTGATGAAACCTTTACTCATGTAGCTAGGCTAGAAGCTATCAGACTCTTCCTAGCCTTTGCTGTCAACCACAACATCAAGGTGTATCAGATGGACATAAAATGTGCATTCCTATATGGCAAAATTCAGGAGGAGGTCTATGTATATCAACCACCTAGTTTTGAGACACATTCCATCCTGATTATGTGTACAAGCTTAACAAAGCTTTGTATGGATTAAAACAAGCACCTACGGCTTGGTATGAAACTCTTTCCACCTTTCTCTTATCCATTGGTTTCACAAGAGGTAAAATTGATAAAACCCTATTTTTAAAATGGAGGGCGAAAGATTTAATGATTGTTCAAATATATGTGGATGACATCATTTTTGGATCCACATGTAACAAAATGTGTGAAGAGTTTAGGGAACTCATGACAACAGAGTTTGAAATGAGTGCTATGGGTGAACTTCAGTGCTTCCTTGGTCTCCAAGTGAAGCAGCTGCAAAATGGCACTTTCATTCCTCAAAATATATGTGAATAATTTGTTAAGTAAATTTGAGATGAATGACTATAAACCATGTAGTACACCAATGAGTACAGTCAAGCTACTTACTATTGATGACAATGATGAACTGGTTGACCAGACACATTACAGATTCATGATCGGGTCTTTTTTGTACTTAACTGCATCTAGGCTAGACATTATGTTTTCCACTTGTGTTTGTGCAAGATCCCAGGCTTCACCCAGAAAGTCAAACCTTATTGCTCTGTAAAGGATATTCAGATACCTAAACGGTGCTCCCATACTTGGTATCTGGTATCCTGCTAATGGCAACATTGAGCTTTCAGGTTATTCAGATAGTGATTTTGCTGGCTGCCACACCACAAGGAAGTCTACATCAGGAGGGTACCAATTTCTAGGGACTGCCTTAGTCTCATGGCAAAGCAAAAAGCAAGCAGCTATTTCAACCTCAACAGCTGAGGCTGAATACATTGCTGCTGCAAGCTGTGCAACCCAACTCATGTGGCTTCAAAATCAACTGCTGGATTTTGGGATAACTGCACTAAAGACTCCACTCATGTTGGACAGTCAAGCTGCTGAAAATATCATCAAAAATCCAGTTTCTCACTCAACCACAAAGCACATAGACATCAGACATCATTTTGTCAGAGATAGCTATGAAAAAGGATTGATTTCTCTACACCATGTTCCAACAGAAGATCAGTTGGCAGATGTGTTGACAAAAGCTTTAGACACATCTACTTTCACAAATCTGATTTCTAGAATTGGTATGCTAAACATGGACTAAGAAACAAAGATGTTTTAAACAAAAACATTAAAATGTTTCAGAAAAATCAAAATTCATCCTTAAAAATAGCATTTTGGATGAAAAATCTGTTAAGGATAAAACAACCACTGTTTTATCCATTCTATCCACTATTAGCTGAAAAATCTGTTTCAAAAATCTGATCAGATAAAACAACTGTTTCATTATATATATATATATATATATATATATCTATAACAAAAAAAGCTCAAGTGCTGTTAGCATCAGCACTATGGTATGACAACAGCTGTTTGCACCAGACTTTTGGCAACAGCTGTATGCCACCAGATGTTTGGCCATCACATGTTTGTCACATTTGCTCCCAAAAGCAGAGTTTTGGCCACATCAGCGGTTTCACCAGAGCCTATAAAAACCTTGTTTTACCACAACAGTCGTTACACTGTCTCATTGTCTTCAAAATACTGAAACCACCTTCTTCAACCACAAACCCTTACTCAAATTCCTCTCACTCTCACACTCGGAATCCATTACAATGGATCTTCAAGCAAAAGCCACCCACAATTATCTCCCATATCTGGTGAAAACAGATTAAAATGTTCCATTCCATTCCACCATCGACATCATCCTCAATTCCAATTACCTGACAATCCTAACCGCTGATGCTCCCATTTATATCGATACTCTCCAAGAATTGTGGTTGAATGCTGAGTTTCTTCTTCAAGACAAAAAGCCTACAACCATAATTTCAAAAATTGGAGAGACAAATATCGCCATTACCCCTGAACTGATATCCACAACCTTCTCACTCAATGACCTGTCAGGTAATGACTCTTTCCCTAAGGCAGAGCTTCACACAGAGTTTCAGGAAAGAGGTTATGATGCAAAAATGACTGGGTCAACTCTTTTCAAAAAGTTTATCCCACCAGTAATGAAATTTTTCTTTCATACCCTCCTTCTCTGTGTCTCTGCTAAGTCCACTTCCTTTAATGAAATTCCATTAACGATTCAGTACTTGGGATATGCTATGTTGTCAGACTCTGACTTCAATTTATCCCAGGGACTGTTTATGGACATAGTATCAAATGTGAAGTCTATAAAGTCTGGGTCTAATAATGCTTTTCTTATTTACCTAAGAATTTTGAGTGTAATCCTTCAAAAGGTTTTACCAGAAAAAGATTTTAAAAAGGGGGAGTCTATTCAAATAAAGAGTCTAACTAATGAAACTTTAAAAAGAATGTTGGGTTTAACTACCCAAGAAAAAGTGTCAAAAGTTTCCAAAACACAAACAAAGAGGACTAAGACAACAAATGTTGTCCAAACCTCTGTTTTTGAGCCCACTACTCCTGGTGATCATGGCACTACATCCAGTGCTTTGAAACCCACACCAGCCACCTCCAAAAGAAAACGTCCATCCATAAAAACCACCTCTAAACCCAAAAGGGGGCCTCTGGAAGATGAGATACCAGAGGAAAACCCTGTTGCAATACAATGGCAACAAGACACTACTGTTGTTACTTCCTCACAATAGATGGATATATCTCTACCTGAACAAACTCCTCATGAATCCTCACAAAAGAATCACGTTGTAAGCCAAAGGGAAACTCATCATGATACATATGAGTCACTTGACCATATGTTCACAAGCCCCTCTCCCAGGGCTAATTCTCTTTTCATTCCTCCACCTTCACCAAAACATGTCCCTCCAACCATGCAACCCCTGTTTGAGGCTATTGATAAAACTCAGGACAATCCCAGTTCCTCTCCTTCACCCATCAATGAGAGTATACCTCCACAAGTGACTGGGACTGAGGAAAATCAATCAGCCATCCTACAAGCAGAAGAGGAGGTTACACCCCTGGAATTTAATGAAACTCTAGGTGAGTTTTCAAGTGAAGCAGCCACTACTGATGTAGAGACCATTGTCTCACAACAGGACAGTGTTTACATAACTAAGACTTCCTTGAAGGCAACAACTGATGAGGCCACTATAGTGTTCCCAAAATCAGTTCGAAGTCCCCAGAACCAAGAAAAATGGGCATCTGGTTCTCATCCTCTGGATTCACCTCCTAGGATTGAACCAGTCACAACTACCACTGGTAGGAATACAGATGATCCTATTAACTTAGGTGATGGGTTAAAATACCAAGAATTGACAGCCAGAGTACAGTCCATTGAAACCTCTGTTGCTGATATCAAATCAGATATCAAGACAATATTGGGATCATTGGCTACTCTTACCAAGAGTCAACCATCCACAGCTGATATTGCTAGTGAGCTATGGAAATCTGTTTCCCCCATCATCATAGCTCGCAGAAAACTAGCAGATCAGACACATGAAACATACATGGCTGGAATCAGAACTATGGTGGATGCTAGGTACAAAGATACCCAAGCTGACATTAAAGCCATTAAAGATCATTTGCTGAAGACCACTGGCTCTGCTCCTACCACAATTCTCAGAGATGAAGATGATGATGACTTCACTGCTGATGATGCCAAAAAGGGGGGAGAGTGGCAGGGATAGATTGCCAAAGGTAGATCCCTTTGGTTGTCCTCCCTCACAAAAGGGAAAATCAAAAGTTGCCAACAAACCAGGGTCTACCCACACAGCACCACAACAACAACAACAACCAAATGTTCAAACCTCTGCTGAAACTGAAACTGCCAAAACCAGCAAAGCAAAGGAAGTTGATACCTCTACTAATGAAAAAGCTGAAAAGGCTGCTGAAGAGAAGCAAAAAAGGGCTGACACTTTGAAAGTCAAGATAGAGTTTTTGTTGTAATTAAAGAAAGAAAAACAGCAAGAAGTTGAGAATGTGGGTTCCTCTAAAAGGAAGAAAATGCCTGCCAATCATGTCAGACAACCTCCATCTAAAACTGCTGCTGCTAAAACAACTGCCACCAAAACCACTGCTGCCACCAAAACCACTGATACCACCACAACATCTGAACCAACCACTACAACCACCAAACCAACCACTAAACCTACCAGCACAACCACCAATACACCACCTACAACCACTCTACCACCTACAACCACTCTACCACCTAAATCCCAAACATCTGCTGGTTCTACAAAAGTGCCAACAGATGTTGACACAACCATTGCTGCAACACCACCATCACCAAAAATCTTGTATAGGAAGAAGAGAAAATCTACCTTTGTTGTACAGGATGAAAACATACACACATCACCACCTCCTACTTCAACCACACAATCTACTCCTATATCAGCCATTCCACTTTCATTATTCTCACCACACACTTCACAATTCACATCCTATAGACTACCACCAACCATTACACCATTGGCTGTTCAGTATCCTCTTGAACTTGATCTACTCAAGGGGGAAATGCAATCCTTCTACAATGCTGAAAAACCATCAGAAAGATCTTTCACATCCCTTCCAAATTTTCCTGTTCCCATAAACATTGACAAATATCTTAAATACAAGACTGAACAGGCAGATGGTATCATCAAAGAGAAATGTAAAGGGAAAGATGACAGGACTGTTTAGGGCATCCATTCAGCAGAGCTTAGCAAACTTAGAGGGATTGAAGTTTTTGCTAAGACCCTGAGCAACTCCATGTCTACCATGCCTCTCAGCAGTGACATGGAAAGGGAGGTTAGGGAATCACTTCTTGAACAGATTTTGGCAACCATGCCTTACAAAGCAAACAGGAAACAGTTTGCAGGCTGGACCACTCATGCTCTAAGAGAATAACTCATAAGAATTGAGGACATGACCAAGAATCCCCCAACTAAGGTCTCTGCCCCAGATTTTAGTAAAGGCAGAGATCCAACCACAACCTTAAAATTCAGAAGAATGAGACAAGAGATTGTGGCTGTAAAGAATGGGGAGATTAAGTCTGTTGCAAGATGGTCAGAGCTGAGGCTGGTTGAAACATAGAAAAAGTTGGAAGAAAACAGGAAGAAAGACCCTACCTTGCCCAGAAAACATGTCTACTCTGATGAACCCTTGATGAAGAGACCTCAACAGGCTTTTACATTAGACAACCTACTTGATACTTCTGATATATTTGTTGCTGCAAGAAGACAATTCAAAAAGAAGAAAGAAATGTCTAAAGAAGATCAGAAGAAGTTTGCTGATACTTTTATAAAGGAGGGCCTCTATAATAAGATACACTATTTCTTTGATCCCACTTCTGAAAAACTCAGAGAACTCATGGGGAGACCTCCATCACCAAACTTATCCAGAATAAAAGTACATCTCAGCAAATCATCTGATTCAAAAATTCTAAAATGGAAGGTCAACAAAGACACCCCATGAATTGACTCTGCTCAAATCATATGGAGAAGCTCAAAAGCTAAGCATGGATGATGCATATGGCATGTGCGCAGATGACCTCCAAACACTACTGAACCTTGAGCTTGAAAGAGATGTTGAAGACCTCTACTCATTGAACATTGAGTTACAATTCAAAGCTCAAATCAGAGAAAGTCTGATGAGGAATAAATATCAAGAATAAAGCTTAGTTTTGGCATCATCTGTTCTAGGGGGAGATTGTTGGGTATACTGACCTGAAGAAGAACAGATGATTGGAAAGCCAAAATATACTACTCAGTTTATCCTTATTAATAAACAGCATTTACAACATACTCCTCCCAAAAGACTGTTGACCCTAACATCTGCTGTACTCAACAACTGTTGGAAACAATTGCTGCTGCAAAGGACTGCTAAATAAACAACTGCTAGAGAACAATTGCTGACTAAAGGTCTGATGAAGAACATCTGTTGACTAAAGTGTTGAAGACTAAAGGTCTGTTGGAGCCAACAACACTTAGACTCCAACAGATGATACAAGACCATCAGAGTTATCACTCAAAACATTCTCTCAGACAAACATTCACAGAGTGATCAGGCTGAGAGGGAGTACTTGTAATATTGTAATCTTTCAATTAATGAAAGCATTCGATTGAAAACAATTATTCTCTTGTTTTGATTTATAGTTTATCATTCCGCTGCACTTTCCATTTATAGTTCACTTCATTCTTCTCATCTTTACTTAAACAAATCAAAACAATCAAACTCATATCCTAACAATGGGCATCATCTAAAACCTTACATTGTTGCCATTGATCAAGAAGGTGCACCGATTGAAGTGGTGAAGTTCCTTGTGGATTCACCAACTTATGAGGTTAACTAAACATGCTAGGTAATGTCGGGCTGCAAACATAAACTTAGTGCTACACGGAATGCAGCCCGTATGTTTATTTCTTATTTCTTTATTTTGTTTTATTTTTAATTTTATTTGTTTTTCTTTTCATTTTGCGTGTGTTTTTGTTTGTTTTTTTTTTCTTGTTTTCAATCACCACACCAACCATTCACTTTTCATATGGTTAGCGAGTTATAAAATGGTTGTCACATTTTACAAACTCATCTCCACTTTGAACGCATTGAGGCCAATTCATATTTCTAAGTTGGGGAGGGGAGTTATTTTAGATGACACCACACCATATGTAAAAAAAAATAAGAATTGTAATGTCGATCAACTTTCAAATCAAGAGTTAATGCAAATTTAAGAAAACTTAAATGACATGTTAAATGCATTTTGCATTTTGGATCAACGATTTAGAAAAAAAAATAATAATAAACACAAATTAATAAAAGTTTCGAAAAATAAATTTTGGGAATCAAAATCTTGGAAGAAGAGTATCAGGTTGCAAATTTTTTTTTTTAGAGATCTTACACATTCCACAAGGAGTAGTTGTATGCTTGGTGACGTAAACATACGTTGAAAACAAAGAAAATCTCAATTGCCTTTCTGTACTACGCATGCTTTACGTTACAAAAGTGTTTTCTAAGCACAGTATGCATACGGTCAGGAACATGTGGGTACGCAAGGATGGCTGGGTCGTGAAAACGGGTCAAACCTTTGGGTAAACCATATTTTCTCCCTCCATTTTTCACCAGTTTCCAATTCTTTTCTTTTTCTCTCTAAATAAAAACCTCAAGAACCCTAGCCACCCAATTTCATAACTTCTTCAAAACTTAACAAAAATTAGTGAGTTTGGTGTCAAAACGTTCGTCGCGAAGATTGCATTAGAACCCACAAAGTAGTTTATCAAAATCATTCATTGGTTTTACGATTTTTGTGGTCGACGTTCACGACTTTTGGGTTGTTTTTGTGTGTTTTTGGTACGAGCTTTCATCTTTTCACACTATCATTATCACAAGACAACTAAGGTACGATTTTTCTTACGTTTGCTAGTTGTTTGAAATTTTATGCTTAGATTATGCTTTATCTGTAGTTCGTGGGTTAAAATATTTATGGAACTTTGGTTTGAACATGCCATAGTTATCAGATCTGTAAAAAAAAAGGAAACTCAAAGCATGGTTTTAAACAAGAACATAAAATGACAATGTGGGGTGTTGTGGGTTTGTGAAAGGGATGAAAACGACATGTTTTGTTTGTACATGGGAATTAAGTCTAAGTTGGTGGAGTAACCTTGTAATTTGATAGTTGAATCTGAATTTTGGTTTAAGGACATGGTCTTGTTATTAAAGTGAGGTTAATTATTTCAGATTCACTGTTAAAAATACCTAGTATGCATTACAAGGTGGTTGAATTTATGTATTGTTATATCTCATGAGCCAAATAGTGATTATTTTCTTCGTTTTTGCAAAATGGCACCAAAAAGAAAAAGATCCAAGGAGATGGCTGAGTCGAGCAATAAAAAACCAGTGTGGGGTAGTCAAAGGCCATCAACCATAAAACCAGAAAAGTGGTAACCAATCTTATATAAAGAGAAGTTTGCAGAAGTCAAAAACATTAATACCGTTCTTGTGCCAGAAAGGGGAACCGAGTTGGACGATTTGTGCCATTTCGGGCTGGTTGAAGGATTTGAATGACTGGGATGGCTAGCTGCATTGACCTTCAATAATGATGGAAATTCCGAGGTGTATTTAGAAGAAATTATGTAATGGATGTCAACTTTAGTGAAAGAGGCAGGTGATAATCCCCCATGGATCACAAAGCTAATTGGAACGGTGAACAACAAGAAAGTGACAATGTCTATGAACTCATTGTTGAAGATTGCTCCCTTTGACATCTTGCCTCAAGAAGAATATGCAACTCTTGCGGATTATTTTATATGTCTTGATAAAACAAAAGCAAATGGGCCAGCTTGGGTAGAGATGTAAGAAGAGTTGTTTGAGGTTCCTTTGGTGAGTTTTCTGAAAAGATGCCTTTGAATGTGAATGATTTGAAACCATTGCCTCGATTAATCTCAAAGATTTTTATTTGGAACATTATTCCTAGAAAATGTGATACAAATACGGTAAGACACTGTGATGTGAGAGTTCTTTATGCACTTGTGAAGGGTGGACCAATTTTCCCTTTTCGTCAGTTAATTATGTTAAATGTTTGGGAAGCACATCAAAAGTTTAGAAGGACTATCATTCCCCATTGTCGGCTGTTGAGTTGTTTATTGAAGAATGCCAATGTGGTACCAAAGAAGGCTACACCAATAATTTCAGCACATATCCCATTTTGTAGGGCACAAATTGGAACTGGGGAGTTCGCCTACAAGGAAAAAGTAACTCACTTTATCTTAGAAGTTAGCAAAAACCGTAGGACTCATGAGATACCTAAGGACGAGGTTACAGGAGAGAATGAAGAAGGTATTAATGAAGAAGTGAGGGAAAAAAGTTAAAAAAAAAAAAACTTTTTTATAAAGAAAAGTCCTCAGGCAGTTTTAATTGTGCATGGAAGCAGAATTTTTCAATGTAGATCAATTCATCATTTACCTATGCACATGTAGAGGTCTTTAGTCATGGTTAGTTCTTTAGGTTGTAGTCTAAAGTTTCTCACCAAGTTGCTTTTCGAATATAATAAGAAATGCCTGATTAGGGGTAACATACTAAATGGGGGACAACTTTGCATGCTTCACATCGGCAACCCTATTCCACCATATCTGTGAGACTTTGAGCCTTTCTCATTCATGAATTTGTTTTGAATTCTTTGATTTGAGTGTTTGTCATTATGTACTTTCATTTCAGAACTTGTGTAGTTTGATGCATCTCAAGGTCATGAACCAAATGATTGCACAAAAATGATAGAGGCACTAGGATTAAACTCTTGTTTTGAAACCTTTTTTCTTTTCATTTTATCCACTACCTTAAAATAATCCATTAGTTGCCACTTTGAGCCTTTACCTGTCGTTTGTTAAAACCAAACAACATTACCCATTTAGCTTTTATCTTTTTAATTAAACCCGTGTGGTGAAATCCGGTTACAGTTAGGTCTAGAAGTTATTTTATTGTTTTGTGTTTTGTTTAGTTGAACATTTAAAAAAAAAGAGTGATGTTATGTGTATGGGTCACAATGATCCAAAGTTCCAGTGTTAGTGTGTTTGGAGTGTTTAGGCAACCTAACTATTTGGATTTTCACCACCTTAGCCAATCTTGTTTTTATCCCTTATCCATACCCGTAACCTTAGCCAAATTACAACCGAAAAAGACCTCTTGATTAGTGCATTGTGTTTGTGTATTTGGTGGCGATTTGATTGCTATACAAGCTTATGGTAATGACGTGCATATTGGCTTTGAGCGTTCACATATAAACTAGTACATCTTGACTAGTCCAGAAATAAACCAAGAGGTGTGATTAATTGTGAGAGGTGTGGACGCATATGGATTAGAAATTCAAAGTATGTTAGGCTTGATCAGGCAATGTCTTATTTATACATATATTAATTGCTTGTTGGGTTATAAAACACAAGTATTAAGAATTGGGCATGACTTGGGACCTTAACTCACATATGGTATACAGATGTTTTGATGTCCTTGTTTAATTATTGTTGTAGTGTTACAAGAGAGTTGAGGACAAGCAAAAGGTAAGTGTGGGGATGTTGATGAGTCATGGTTTGATGATTGATTTTGCCATGATTTTGTATAAATTTATTATGAATTATGCTTGGAATGTGGTTACTTTGTGTGTATTTTGGTTGTGTAGGTTTGCAGCGAAGATATCATGAGTTTTATGAGCTTTACATGTCAAGAGGATGGAAACAAGAGAAAAACGAGCATGGGAGTAGCCATACTTTCATGAGAGTAGCCTTACTCTCACTCTACATTGAGTTTTGGGCGTATCTTTGAAGTATGGCAGCAGAAAAACAATAAAAACATAAAACTGTGGATGCAGTCAGAGTATCAGTACGCCTATCAGAGTATCAGAACGCCAACCTGCAGTTACCAGCGGTTATTGACGGTTCCATGACGAATTTTTATATCAAAATCATCCAAAAACATAAAGACAACATCTAGGGAGGCCAAGGGACAACTAAGGAAGAAGAAACTTCAGTGACAAAGCTTTTCTATCATCCTAATCATGTCATTCACTTCCGAATTTCACATTTCATCATCATTTCACACCATCATGAGTAGCTAAATCACTCATGGTTGCATCAAGGTCTAGGGGTTTGAATTCATTTGATATTCAATCTAAGTTGTAAGTACATTTGACATGGGTTTGCTTTGATTTGTTAAGTGCTTGACACTTTTGGTGATTTCCTGTGTTCATTACATTCCTATGTTGAAAGATTTGCTATTTTGATCACGTCATAACATTGTTTCTTCTATTTGGTTTTTATCATTAGAGAACAAGGTGTTTTGATTGATAGCGTCGGATATTGAATTGGTAATTGATAATAACCTCATCATACAACATAAATTATTCGGTCTAGAATTGTTAAAAGAATTTTTGTTTGATTGAAGAGTCTATTGATTATCCAACGTGTGAATGTTGTGAACTTAACTATGTCTATGTAGTGATGAATGTGCTATTGAACTAGATTGTTTAATGAAAGTGCAAAACCCGAATCCTTGGTGTGACCATCCTTTAATTACTTGTGTTAAATTAATCAATGTAGTGAAAGAATCAATTTTACATTATGTTAATAAATCAATTGATGCTCAACACTAACCAAAAACTCTTCGTGGTTCGACACCCTGCTTATCCTTGCTAGTCTAGGGTAGTTAGGAACATAAATTATCTCTATCTTTCATCGGTACTTCGACGTCGATCAGGGGGTAACCTCATTGAATACCTTTTGTTAGTTGCCCGGGTGTATAAACGGGTGATCTTTGTTGAGTTTTCTGCTTAACTCAGGCTTCACTAGACATGGGGGGGGGGGGTATAGTGTATGTAAAATGCGTAAATATGCACATGAAATGATATTAGAACTGAAAAGCGTACGGATGTTGACCTCATTTGTTGATTGTTGTCACATTCTCCCCTTGTTTTGGAATTTCGTCCGCGAAATCGAGTTTCCCTACTAGTTTCAGTAGTCTTAGGAAAGAGAGCTGGGTACTTGCGTCTCATTTGGTGTTCGTGTTCCCATGTAAATTCGGAACCACGCTTTGCATTCCATCTGACTTTCACATATTTAGTGCGGCTCCTTCTCAACTTCTGGACTTTCCAGTCAGTCACCTCGATCGGCTCCTCGACAAAATGGAGCTGATCATCGATGTGAATTTCTTCGGGAGGAATGATCAAGGATTCGTCAGACAGACACTTCTTTAGATTGGACACGTGGAAAGTGTCATGAACACCACTTAGCTCTTCTGGTAACTTGAGCTTGTATGCCACGGGACCAAGCCTAGAAAGTATTTCAAATGGACCAATGTATCGGGGATTAAGTTTCCCACGCTTACCAAATCGTGGTACACCCTTCCAAGGTGAGACTTTCAAGAGTATCTTATCGCCAACCTGGAATTCAAGACATTTGCGACAGCGATCAGCGTAGCTCTTTTAACGATCTGGTCGATTAAATGTGGAAATGATAGTACATCAGTGGGGATCTGACACATGCTAAAGATTTGAAATGTTATATAAGCCGTGTGTTGAGTCTATGTGATGTGCTGGTAGGCTTCGTAGACCTATTACGGTGTGTTAGATACATACATATCAAACGAATTGAAATGTGTATGAACTCCTCATTAGCATATGGTCTTGGTAGCGTAATTTCATTTGATAGGGTATTTGTACATAATTCGGAGGTTTTGGGTCGTTATGTTACTAGTTATCTGGGGATAGCCTTTCTGATCTTCTGTCATAAGGATTTACGGACCTAGATCAGACAGGGTATCTTGCTAAAAGAGCTTTAATGCCAAAACCTAAAGTTACCGAATTGAGGTACTTTCCATGTATGAAGATAATCAAAGATTATCTAATGCATCGTATCCAATCGTTGATGAAAATCATGATTGATATTAGCCCTAAACCTGGTAGAGTGCATACGTTACTTTGCAGCATTGATTTGCTGATCTGTACACCTATGTGCCTCAATACCTTGTAATATTACAGATAATGAAAGCATAATCACGCATTACAATGAGTCTTTGTGCAATTATTCCTTGATACGGGAGTATGTCGTGTGTGTGGGAATCACAGAGAATTTGTTTATACTATAGATAATCATATCAAAAAATGCATAAATGTCTATATGAGAGCTTATGTGGATAACAATATCAGCAATTACTGGATCACAAGTTGACTTTAATGATAATAAACGCTAAAGATCAACGGTGTGATGATATGATCCTCTTACCGGAAATCACAAAACATTTACTGCTTTCTGTTTACATTTCTGCATTTTACATTTGTTCAACATTTACAAAAACTAAAAAAGATTTTAGGTGTGTTTTAGCATAAATTTCAGAAAAACAAAAAAGATTTTATATTTCTGTGTTATTTTTGATAACAGATGGTGATTGATGGTCGTTTTCTGAAACTTGATGAACCATTTGAGTTTTGTGACTTTTAAATGTGAAATGATGAATGTTGGATTCTTAAAAGATGTGAAAAAGATTGAACGGGATTCGATTTTCAGATTTGGTAAAATGTTCAAAAAAAATTCCAATCTCCATTCGCCCCTTCGATGGGTCGAATGTGGAATTTTTCCTACATTCGAGTTTTTTTAAAAACGATCGAATGTGAGTGTTCATGTGTATTTTGTACATTCGAAACCTGTTTCCACTTTCGAGCCTTTCAGTAGGGTCGAATGTGGAAATAGTTTCACCTTTGCCCTTGTAAAACGGTCGAATGTGGAGCCTTTATATATCAGTCTGCATGTTCGAACCCTCATTCAAAAAAAATTCAAATTTCTCAGATAACACACCTTTGTTGCTCGAATTTTTTAGACCTTTGATTATTGTTCCTTGATTGATTCTAATCATTTTCTTCTATAAATCATAGGTAATGGACAAGTATTGAAGTCAGATTCGATGAGACTGTTCTCGAACCCTAGAATGGATCATTTAATCATTTACAGGCCATTTAAGGACCAATTCTTGATTAGGATTCAGTTATTGATTGTTTTACGGGGAGAATACAACAAAATCAGGGTTTAAAACACAAAAGATTGGTTAATTGATTGATTTAAAACAATTAAACCCTAATTTTTGTAAAAATAGCCAATAACTAGATAATTGGTACATTTGATTGTTGTAAATGATTAATCGGCCGTGTTAGAAGTTGAACAAATGAAAATTACATGTTTAGATGGTCAAAATTGGATTCTGAAAATTGGTCATATGAACAGTCAGGATCGACCGTTTAAGAAAGGTCGAGTGTGATTTTTCTGGTCGAAAGTGACTTGTTCATAGGGGTGAAGGTGGAATAAAGGTCGAATGTACATTTTTAATCAAATTTTTCGCATTCGAACCTTGTTTTTCCACTTTTGAACCTCAGTTTTTCCACATTCGAACCACCGAACGGTGGAAGGTGGACTTTCAAAAACCAAATTTCATTTTTTGCGAATTTTGTCATTTTTTAATAAATTTTCATGATTCGTTTTTGCAGATTTTAAAATGGCAGAACCTCAAAAGACAGATATTCCAGCGGGATCATCTGATAAAGCTGCTAGAAAGAAACCCGTAGAAGATTTACCGTTTGAAGAGGCTCACAAATGCTGTGCGTTTCTTGGCGATGTCAAGAAGCATACTGAATTCACTGGAATCATAGAGTTTTTGAAGCGTAGCAGAGTTGTTGATGGGATAGCCACACCTGCCATAATCTACAAAGATCACCAAGTAGATTTCTGGAAGAATGCGAGGATTGATTTTTGGGATAATCAAACTGCTATTGTTAGCAACATTCAAGGGTAGCTGGCAATAGTGACAGAAACTGATATTCGTAAAGCCTTCAGATTGACTGCTGAGACGACTGATCCTTGGTGTTTATCATGGATTGAACAGAGGAAGTGCTTTCTACGTATGAGGTACAACGGACCAATCACAGATGGAGCTTTACACAAGGGTAAACTGTGTCCGCAGTTTAAATACTTGGCTCATGTGATGTTGCATGTATTTGGATCCGTTAGTGGTGGATATGACGTGATGAGGAAGAGCATTAGTTCGTTGATTGTAGCTCTTATATTGAACAAGCCGTTCAATGTATCTGGGATGATATTGGATCATATGCTTGAACCATTAAAAGGTTTGAAGCACAAGAAGTTTTTGCTATATCCCAGGTTTCTTCAGATGATATTTGATCAGAAGTACAAGAAGTTGAGAAAAGATCCGACACATATTCTAGTTCAAGATCATATGAGCTTGAACACTTTGATTAGAATGAAGGGATACAAAGGGGTTTCTCAAGATGAAAGACCACCCCTGAAGAATCTATTTGGGCATTTGATCAATCCTGTCTATAAGGATCCGGGTGTTGATAAGGCTAGAAATGTGAACAGTGAATCTGACAACGATGATCGTTTGTTTCACGTCAATCCGAAAGCAAAGAGAAAGCGACAAGTGGTGAATGTTGGTGCTAAGAGTGGGAAAGGAAAGGGTAAAGATAAGGAGTATGAGGTTGTACCTCTAGAGAAAACACAAGAAGACAGAAGAGTATGGCAAAGAAAGGTACAAGGCTAGTTGATGAAGAGTCTGCCGATTCTGAGGAGACTCAAGAACAAGAGAGATGGGATTCAGCTTACGAGACTGTTAAACAAACCAAGCCCAAGGCCACTGTGGCTGGTGAGTCTGAAAGTCTCAACAAGACTTTAGAAGAACAGAGATTGGAGAGTCCGATTGTGATGGATGATATAGATCTAAGTCTTGGTATGGATGTAGAAGATTCTAGTGGATCACCGATGGTTGGTGAAAAACAAAAGAAGCCTATGTACAAGAAGACATCAAAGGCAGATGAGATAGAAATCCCAAAGAAGAGGAGAGCGAAAGAAGTTGAAATTCTGATTGTAGGAAAGAAAGTTACTAAGGTATCAAGTTCTAAATCTGCTACTCACGTAACATCCCCAGTGGCAAAGAAACAGAAGAAATCTACTGCTGAGAAAACTGCTGATCCAACAGAAGATTTTAATGAGGCTATGGAAATAGTCTTGAAGAGTTGAGAAACAATGATAAGAAGATGTTGGATATTGTTGAATCTTCATAGGAGAGTCAAGAAGAGTTGGAAAAAAAGATTAAACAACTTCAGGATGAAAATCAGAAGTTGTTAAAGCATGAACAGAGAAATACAAGAAGATACATTTCTTTGAGACTCGAAAACAAGCAAGTGAAGAAAGACAATAAGAGCTTAAGGAAGCTAATTGACGATCTTTATGAGAAAGCTCCTCAGTTGAAAGAAGGAGAGGAAGATAAAGAGCGTGATGAAGAACTGGTTGATTTTGAACCAACCGAATCTGAAGAAGAAGAAGAAGATGAGGAATTAGAACAGGATGCCGGTGATGCTCCCGTGAAGAAAGATGATGATGACAAAGATGGTTCTGGAGATGTTTTTTATAACAGTTCTGCTGATGATGATGACGATGATGATGATACTGATAAATATAAGTGTAAAAAAAAGAGATGCCGGTAAAGATGCAGGAGAATCAAGTTCGAAAGCTCCTGGTGGTAACACTGATGATCATGATATTTTCTGGAATGAAAAGATTAGATCTTTATCTGATGAGGATAAAAAGTTATATCATCGGATGTTGACAAAGAATGTCTGGACGATTGAGTTGACAGGAAAGTTTCCACACTACGCCAAAATATGCCTACGGCCACACAAAAAAAGTGTGACCATATGCCTTTCGCCACACTTTTTTTTTCCAGCTCAAGTGTGAACATAGGTTGAGTCATCGTAGGTATCATACGGTCACATTCACGTTTAGTGGCCGTAACTACTAAAAAGTGTGGCTAAAGGGTACCATCATTTCTTGCTAGAGTAAAACATGTCCTCCATCAAGTGTGGCTAAAGGATCTCAATGGCCACATTAATTTACTTCAAGTGTGGCTTTTTGCGTTATACAATCACATGAATTTAATAAAAAGTTTGTTTTAGCCACATTTATTTAAAAAAAAATGTGGCAAAAAGGGTTGCTGTAAAAGCATTTTGGCCACTAAGTGTGGCTAAAGGCTAATAACGGCCACATGAATTTCTTACATATGTACACATGTGGCCGGTAATATTATACAGTCACATGAATTAAATGTAAGTGTGTCTAGAAACTATTTCTAGACACACAAAAGAGTTTTTTAATTTTAAGTATCACTATTTTCTAAACTTTGGTCACACATATTTTTTTCTTTCCCATGATGTGTGTTATCGATTCATCACACAATAAAAAATAAATTGACAAAAGTGTGGCTATTGACTAACATTTGGTCACACATATTTTTTCCCATAACGTTTGTTGTCATTCCGTCTCATAAAAAAAAAAAAACAAAGTGACAATGGTGTGGCTAATGGGAATCTAAATCCACATATATTTTTTTTGTGGCTATTGTATAACCTTTAGTCACACATAATTTTTTTTTTCTCTATAACATTTGTCATCATTACATCACAAAAAAAAACGTGACCATGGTGTGACTAATATGTATGTAAAGACACACAAAATTTTATGCGTATGGCTAATGTTTATTTAAAGCCACACAAATATTAATTTGGTCATACATGTTTTTATCCATATCCATGACATTTGCTATTATTTAGTCCCAAAAAAAAATTATGTATTTACAAAATCACATACACACACAACCAATAGTTTTTCAAATTCATTGTCAATAAGAAAAACTTTATACAAAACATGTTCATTGCATCCAGCAACATCTTACTACTTGACTCCCAGGATGCATTGTTGCTTCAATTCGTTAAGCACCTACATCAAAGTTGAACTTTCATTGGTAGGTTCTTTTTAATAGCTCTGCAACCTAGGTCTCTATAGTAGGTGTTTAAAACATGTCTTGGTCCACCTTCATAAATGAGCAATGCAATCACAAACAAAATGTCAAGTGTTTATAATCAAGTGTGTATAAAAATATGAAAAAGAACACAAAGTTACTACCTCCTTACTTAAGGTGACTAGCAATATTCCCAAGTTGTGGCATTGTGACACCCGGCATGTTTGGGTCAACATTTTATAAACACGTAAGTCTACCTTAGCGAAAAACGTTTATTAAACATACTTGACGGGGTCAGTAGAATCGGAACACAGTCCGTATTGTCCAGGGTCCAAAGATTCGGGAGATCATCGGGTTAGTCACACACACACACACACACACGATACGAGTCCCGTTGTTGGTGAATTACATAAACTAATTAAGTGTATGTGTAGACTAATTGTCGTATGGTGGATTATATGCTTAGAGGTGTTTAAATGATGTGTAGATAATCATCCGTGCTTAAATATGTTAAACATAGACTAAGGTTGCATGTTGGTATGGTAGGGTGCGTTAAAATGCGTTAAACACGACAAATTAGAAAACTAGAAAAAACGTGAGTCCTGGTTCGACCAATCGAATGGGCGAACCTGAAGAATACTCCTGGTTCGACCCTTGTAAAAGGGGCGAACCTGGGATATGGAATTTAAAGAATTTCATTCGACCAAGTCAGGGTACGTTCGACCCTGTGAAAGGGTCGAAGGAGGGTACATTCGCCCAGGTAAAAGGGGCGAATGTGGACATATTATAAATACCACACTTTGTCATTTTTCACCATTTCACAAACCCTAAACGCCTCAAAACACTCTCTAGCAACTTTAAACATTGGGGAAGGAGTTTTTGCCCTTGTTTTCTAGAATCTAACCTACAAACATCTTCTACACAAAGATCTAAGGTGTGTTCGTCATTCTAAATCATTTTTAAAGCATTTCAATTTGTTTTTATTAAACCCCAAGAGTCCAGATCTGATACAAACATGTTTTCATGGATAAAAACCTTCCTAATGTCTTTCTAAACAAAACCTATTCATAAACAATGAGTTTTCATACAAATTAACATGTGTTAATGGTGTTTTATGTGATGTTATGTATTGTTTGATGATTGATTGCTGTATAGATGTTATAACAATGATCTAGGACTGTTATTGATGATGATTTAAGATTTAGATAGGTTACAATTGATTATTGATGATGTTTTGATCATTTTGGGGATTTTGGGTTAGATCTAGGGCTTGTTCATGATGATAGTGATAAGGATATGATTGGGGGTTTATTATTCATGATAATCTGAGTATATTAAGTTGATTATTGATTGATTTCATAAAGTTTCTTAATTTGGTAAAGGTTGCATGCGTTTGATGTGACATCTCCATAATTTGCTATTTCGGGTAACTTGTAAAACGGGCGGATTTCGGGATAAAATTGGTAGGGTTTTGTGGGAATATGTTAATGATAGTTGACTGCTGTGATTGGTAATGTTTCGTGATGTTTTCGGACCGTTTAGATGCGTTTTGGTGCGTTTTATAAAATGCTGATGAAAACGGGCGAACGTGGAATAAAATTGGTTCGAATGGGCGAACGTGGAACAAAACATGGGAAAAACGGGCGAACGTGGAAAAACGGGCGAAGGTGGAAAAACGGGCGAACGTGGGAAAAACGGGCGAACGTGGCTCAAACGGGCGAACGTGGAACAAAATGTGGGAAAAACGGGCGAACGTGGCTCAAACGGGTGAACGTGGAAATGGGAAAACCACATTCGACCATCTGATGTCCGGAATGAGATTTTTGATGCAAACTAAGTGTTTTATGCTTGAAACTTATGTGTTAAACTTATGTGCATGACTAATTGATGTAATGGGTCACCAACGGGATGTCGGGTTAATAGTCATCACACTTATGCAAACTCATTGATAGGTTGTCATTAGTTGGGATTATCATACACGTGTTGGAATTCTAGTATTCAGAAGACACACTCTAAGGTGAGTTTCACGGCCCCTCTTTTATACACTTTTCTCTCGGGGGAGAAGCATGCCACACGTTTTAACAAATACAACGTTTATGTTTTGAAACGCAACGCTTATGAAACATAACGCTTTTGAAACACAACACTTATGAAACGCAACACTTTTAGAAACATGACGCCTTTTGCGAATGTGACTCTTTTGAGAAACGTGACACGTTTGGCACTTGGCATATTTAACATTGGCATTTGACACTTTTAAACATTGGCATTTGGCATATTTAACATTGGCATTTGACACTTTTAAACATTGACACTTGGCATTTGGCACTTGGCGCTTGGCACTTATTTACTATACGACGAAACCTAAGTCCCTATTGAAACCATGAATGTGCGGGGCACAACGGGAGAAATGTGGATAGATCTATCGGGCGTGACGAACCCCACCTGACGGCTGGGAGCCGGGCGGGTGCATATTGTCTCTACTTGACACTTGGCACATGGGCAGCAACTCGAGCAACGTTTGTCAGTAATGGTTTTAGCAACAAAGTCGTAGTAGCAAGGGAACGTTTGTTATTTACTTGGAACTTTTGCACACTTGGCACTTAATGAGGAATCGCTTTACACATGAAAACGTTTACGAACTTAAAACCTGTGAATTCACCAGCATTATATGTTGACGTCTTTTTGGCATGTTTTCTCAGGTCGCTAAGGTAGCAGCATTGAGTATAGGCGAACGGAGTCTCACGGCGTCTAGGGATCATATGCATGTTTTGTTAAACATTTCAGACTTTGAGTTTTACTTTTAAGTTGTAATAATACATTTTGCTTCCGCTGTGTTAGAACGGTTTTGAAACTCAATGGTAGTTTACGTCGTTTTCTTATCATATAGATGTCGTTTATTGTGACCGTTGACTTGGATCCTGGTGTGTCACGCGCCTCGCGGTAAAACCCCGCATGTGGAAATTTGAGGGTGTGACAGACATGTTTTCTGAAAAACAAACAAATATATAGAAATATGAGATAAACCCTAAAGATAAACTGCACTCAGTGATTCTAGAATCAATAATTTGCAAACAAGATGCATACAAGCAACAAAATAACTGCATAGGTAAACCGGGAGCAAAAAAAAAAAAAATATCAAAGCTCTCCTTCCATTTGAGTTGTGCTCCATTGATCAATTTCTACTATTTAAGCAAATTTATTAGAACTGCAAAGCACAAATTAGCCAAAGAAATAATGCACAAGGTTAATTTAATAAAAATGCATCAGATTAATGACTTGCAACTTGTGGCACACTCTTGGAGTTATTAAACTATACAAAGCTACACAAACTACTGTGAACCACATAAAGTTTTGCTTAGTCTATTAACATCTAACAATACTTAATCAATAGCGCACCTTTGCATAGAAAGCAAACACAATGAAAAGCAATTATCCTACCTAGACATAACATGTCCAGGACAATCGACATGAGCATAATGCCTTTATAACGTCTTATACTCAACATGAACCTGAATAACTAGACTAAGATAATATGTATCATGGATTGAGTTCCTAATCCAATGATTCATATTATTCAACCGTTGCGATAATGATATTTTTTTCCTTTAGCGGCCCTGTCATTTTGTCCAAAAAACACACATTTGTACAAATCCACTCTAGAATCCATAACAAAAAGAGTGATATGAATTCACCAATAGCAAAATAACATATCGGACAATAAATAATAACAAAAATCTATACCTCAAATTTGTTCTAAATTAGTTCAGCAGATTCATATCAACAATATGAATTCACCAACAACATAAACTAGGTACACAAACACGGTTTAGCACTCACAAAACAAAATAAACCAAATAATAATAATAACAATGACAATGACAATGACAATGACAATGACAATGACAATGACAATGACAATGACAATGACAATGACAATGACAATGACAATGACAATAACAATAACAATAACAATAACAACTACAACTACAACTACAACTACAACAACAATAATAATAAGCCTAAACGTATGTATAATTATTTACCTATAATCTTTTAGTAATTCTAAACTTGCCAATACATTAAATTATTGATTCAAAAGAGGTAATGACAGAGAGATAGATTACCATGGCAGCATTAGTGTTATGGTGTTGCACCTTATTTTTGCCAATTTGTTCGGAAATGAAACGTTCCAAGTGCGATCGGGTTGCCACGGTTCGCCAAAACCCTAAATTAGATGGGATTTGCTGATGCCTGAATTTCATGAAAACTTTAGCTACTATCGAAGTTGTACACTATCTTCGTTAAGAGAAGCTACTTGAATGATGTTGTTTTTGCATTGATTAAAGGGTATTAGGGAAAAGTGGACTATGAGAAAAAATAAATAAACAAAGCGGTAATCAGGACTCAAGAGAGTCTAAGGGATTTTAGAAAAGAGAGATTCAAAGTGAGGGGTTTTGGAGTTTAAATATTTTGAGAGAAGCAGGAAAGTGAAATAGAGAGCGGGATTAGAATGTTGTGGGTTGTATAAGCTTTGGTCATGCACCAACACTAGATAATATAAATGGTCATATCTATATGCTTTTTTTTCTTTTCTAAAACGCCCAACGAATAAAAGCCCAACTACTTAGGTAATCTAATGACAAAAGCTGACACTATACGCTTGTAATCGCAAACAACATTGGCTAGCCTAAGTTATCCATCTCCATTTCTGGGGAAAACCTGCCGCCTGATGACCCTTTATGGTAAAACCCGGTTGGAAGGAATTCACACTTGAGACCTCTGGCCTTCGGCCCAATTTTTCACTTCCTTTCCAATGCTAAATGAACAACAACTCATTATGGTCCATTTAGACATATATATCTCACATTGTCATTGTAATCCATTAAGGCCCAATATGGTCCATTAAGACGTGTATGACCTACTATTGCCCATTGTCATCCATTAAGGCCCAATATGGTGCATTTAGAAATGTATGATCTACTATTGCCCATTATGATCCATTAAGGCCCAATATGGTCTATTAAGACATGTAAGATCTACTATTGTCCATTATGTTCCATTAAGGCCCAATATGGTCCATTAAGACATGTATGATCTACTATTTTCCCCATTATGATCCATTAAGGCCCAATATGGTCCATTAAGACATGTATGATCTACTATTTCCCCTATTATGATCCATTAAGGCCCAATATGGTCATTAAGACATGTAAGATCTACTATTGCCCATTATGATCCATTAAGGCTCAGTATGGTCCATCAAGACATGCATGATCAACTATTTCCCCCATTATGATCCATTAAGGCTCAATATGGCCCATTTAGATATATACGATCTACTAGTGCCCATTGTGATCCAATAAGGCCCAATATGGTCTATTATGACATGTATGATGCACTATTCTCCATTTTGATCCATTAGGGCCCAATAAGACCCATTTAGACTTATATAATTTACTATTGCCCATTGTGATCCGTTAGGGCCCAATATGACCCATTAAGACATGCATGATCTACTACTGCCCATTATCATCCACTATGGTCCATGAAAATATATATGATCCATTAAAACATATATAATTTAATGTTGTCCATTGGGATCCATTAAGGCACATACGTCTATTTTGTACCACTACCCATTTTTTTCCTTTTTCAGGACTAGCTGGTTCGTTATGGTACAATATTTTGCGTTGATTTACCTTCATATACTTGTACACTACCATTTATTTTTGGTACATGTAGCGATACCCATTTTTTCCGTTTTTCAGAACCAGTGCTTTCATTATCGGTAACAGTTCGGTATCAAGCTCATTTATAATATTAGAACTCTGTCTAATCCTTTAGTACTTAATATGACATGATAAACCCATAAAACGTAACATTGACACATTTGTTTTTTATTTTTACCTAAACTAGTTACATCGACAAATATATACGTAAGTTTGAAAAAAAATTAACTAAGATAATGAAATTAAAATTGACAATTTTATTTATTTTGTATTTTTATTTTTGTTAAAATAATGTAATTTTTTAATTGGGAGTGTCATTTCAGAGGGGAGTTTTTGGATGAAATGTTTTGGGAGAGTTATAGGAGGGAGATTATTATTATTATTATTATTTTGTAATTTTAGAAGGGAGCTATTTTTAAATAGTTTGAATTTCAAATATATTAAATAGAATAGAAGATAACCTTTAAAGTTTAGATATCGTTTATTTTTTACTTTAGTCAAAGTTAGTTACATAGAATTTTATGTAACTGTAGGTTGGATTGTATTCGAGTAATTTATCTGTTATCATTTGCTTTCAATTATTAATAATAACAAGAGTCGAACCATTGTTGCAAGTCTCGGCGTTTTGTTTCTTTTCCAGTTTGTACGCACTGTCACGGTTTACCAAAAACAACGTCTAACCCGTAGAACAAACATGTAGTACTTTGTATTCTTTGTGAAATAACCCGACCTGAATTGGACCGCATGATTTTGTAATATTTAGTGAGACAACTGATCACCACAAATATCTACCCCCATAAAAGAAATTCTTGGCTCCGTTACTAAGTGTGGCTATTTTATAACCTTTGGTCACACATATTTTTGTTCATGACAGTTGTTAGTATCCCGTCACAAAAAAAACAAGGTGACAATGGTGTGGTTTTATATAAAGTCACATGAAATTTTAAAATTTTGACTGTAACTAGTGTTTAGCCTTTAACTCTTCGTCATGCATATTTTTCCCATCGGAATTATTTTCATTTTGAAACACAAAAATATGCAATGATAATAGTGTGGCTAATAGTTACGTAAAGCCACATGAATTTATGTAACTTTAAGTGTGGTCATTGTCTAACCTTTGGTTACACATATTTTTCATGACATTTGCTATCATTCTGTCACATAAAAATAAACAAAGTGTCGTCCTGTTTATGTAAAACCACATACAACTTTGTAATTATAAGTGTGGCTATTGTTTAGCACTTGGTCACACAATAATATATGTGGCCATATGTAATAGCTTTTAGCCACACCTTCAAGCAAATAAAGTGGTTGTAGAACACATTTGGCCTCACTTTTCAAGTGTAGCTAATAAATGCCACTGTTTTTTCTTAAAGTGTAGCTAAAGGTCTCGAGTTGATGTGTTTTTGGTCACATGAAACAAACACTGTTGCCGTATATCATAAATGGTCACACTTCTTATAGTGTGGCTACGAAATGTCATAGTTTTTTCTTAAAGTGTGGTAAAGGTTTTGAACTATTGTACAATGGTCACATGAATACATAAGATGTGTGGCTAAAAGTGTTTTGAAATGTTGTTTATTAGCTTTAGCCACACATTTAATCAAAAGTGTGGCAGAGCGTTTTTGGTAAAAGTGTGGCTGTAGGCTTATTTTGGCGTAATGCCTGAAATATTTGAATCAGATGATATGAGATTTGAACTTGAGTATAACGATCCTGATCTTGAAGATGGTGAAGTTTCTGCAGCTATTTCTAAAGAGATACTTGAAGGATTGGCTAAACACATTGGGAAATCTCTTGAAGAATTGATGAGTGAGAATCAGATTCCTAACATTCCTGGGAAAGAGGCAGGAAATCACTCTGATGATAGAGATACACCAGTGTTTGAAGATGTTGAAATGGAAGATATTACCAGTGAGGAATATCCAGAGTATTTCAAAGACAAACAGGATTTTGCATTTCCTGAATTTTCTGAAGAAATGTTAAGCCAAGCAGAGAAACTTGCACGTGAAAAGAGCAAGACATTCGTTGATGAAGTCTTCAAGAACTCAGAATGTCAGAAACCGAATGTTGAACAATCTGACGATCTGAAAAGCTTGTTGAGGAAGCTGAAAGAAAAAGAAGCCAACCGACCAAAGACTGAGATTCAGGGAGGTTTCTATAAATTCCATAATGAATTGTTTAAAGGAAGAACTCTCGGGTGGAAATACCTAAGACAACTAAGGTGTGTTGCAGTGAAGTGGGAGAAGGGAATTTTGTATTTCAACAGATTCCATGACATCAAAACACTACCTTATTGGGCTGTACGCGATGTCTGCCGACATACATTGTAAACAATGATGCAGTTGGCTACTTTGCAGATCGCATGGCTAGAGAGAGCAGAACGAAATGGGACGTGTTCACCCCATAGTATCCTTGGAGAAATGTTCATAAGAAGATCAAAGATCAGATTACTGGGTTGAACAAGGTGACTTTGAATTATAAACCACCGACCGTACTGAAACACATTCCTTTGATGCCTATTCCACAAACTTTTTAATAAGATTTCATGTGGTGGTACTACGATTGGAAGACCGCAGAAGCTGTTATCTTATTGAAGGATGGGAGAGATGAATTCAAGAAGATACATATTTTTGATCCAATGTGGTTGATAAACTGCTCACACGAAGATATCATTATGCTGTATTAAAACCCAATCTATTGTGAGGAGAAGGATAGCGAACAAGCTCTGAAATACCAACGGGTGGTATGCTTGTGTTTTGATTGGGATGTTAATGCAGGATGCGACTATGACAAGAAACTGGGAAAGTTTGTGAAGATTACGAAAGAAAAGAAGAAACCGAAACAAACTTTTGAACCAGTTATTACGAAAGAGCAGAAGACTCTATTGCGCATCAAGCTGATGAATAAACGGATGGACGAAGAGTGAAGGCAATCCAAGCAATAGTCGAGGGGGAGTTTATTGATACATGTTATGCGACTAGTGCTATTGGATTGCATTTAAAATTTTGTTTTGCTGAAATTGTAAGGTAGATAGTGGAACTTGAAGGGTCGAAGGTGACTAAAACTAGTCGAAGGTGGAGTATACAGGTCGAAGGAAGAATTTTGTAGGGCTATGTGCTGATTCGCCCATATAAAGGGGCGAACCTGCACATATGACCCTTACGGGGGGTGTAACACCCCAACCGATGGCGGAATCATCGAGGTGCCACGTAGTGACGATTGTTCAAAAGCTCATGGTACTAAAATGTAAATATATGATTATTGAATATTGTTTTACAACATGTGAAATTAAATACAAGACAACAAAAATAAAGATAATTGATTGATTTAATCTAAGTCCAAAGTCCTATGTGAAGCGTCAAGCAGCTTATCCTGAAACATGCACGAAAATAATTTTGTCAACATATGATGTTGGTGAGTACTACTTTGCTTTGTACATATAGTATAAGTTTGAAAAGGTAGTACAATTCATGTGTCCAGTATCACCAAGGCATTATGTAAACACGCAAGTAACCGAACAAGACAAAGATCAAATGTAAAGTTTGTACAATGAAATTGATAATGAGCACCTCAACACGTGTCAAGTCTAAAAGAGCACCATAACATAAGTTATGTCTAAATGAGCATCGTAACATAAGTTACGTCTGTATGTAAAGAGCACCATAACATAAGTTATGTCTAGATGTATGATTTTGTATGTAAGCTACGTTCATATTCAAACATAAGCACAAAGATAAACAAGACACGTATATGAATTGTAAATGAATAAAAATTGTAACATTACGCATTAAAAACTTGTACGTTACACGTTCGTCATTAATAAAACGTCAAGTTTTGTCTTATATTCGCATTTATTATTTTTGTCGCGTTATTAAAACCCTAATACTATATATATAATATAATATATGTGTGTTGTATTGTAAATATGTCAAAAATAATAAAAATGCTTTGGCCGGGGTTCGAACCCGCGCCAAAGCCCAAGCAACACAAGCACACAACCAACTGGGCTGGACCATCCTCTTGGAATAAACCCGGACACCTATTATATTTATACACACTTTAAAAACCTTCACAGTTGACAAGGAAAGTCAACTGTGGGTTTAGCGTGTGATTCAAGCTCATGCACAACTGGTAATTGATCTATAATTGGTAAATTCGTATGATTTCCGGCCCATTGTGACTCAATTACACGTCAATTAACCCTAATCGTTGACCAATTCTATTATTATACGCGTGTGATATTAATCGAGGTCAAACTTTCTAATTAACCTTAACCATCGATCCTCAGTATAAATAGATGATCTCCGAAGCTTAACAACTCGCTCACAACTCTCTCTCAACCTCCAATTATCTCTGAATCACTCTGATTATTATTATCGTGTTCGTCGTTTGACTTTTGCTTTGACCCGGCTATTATACTCAATTCATCACTGTGAGTCTGATTTTTTGTGTGGGTTATGTTCATCGGCCATCACACATCAATAGCCCTATGGTTAATCAGGCTATTGATGTGTGATTTGCCCAATTGCAAATTCTAGGGCTCGTTACTTTGAATTGGGGATAAACTTTGAATCGCGTATTGTATTTATTTATTTTTAAACAGAAAACATCACAACCACTGGCCTAGGCCAAGTGGTTGTGACCTGCGTTTGATACAGAAGGGAACCGGGTTCGAGTCCCGGCTACTACCCCCCTTTTTGTTCCTTTTATTTTTTTAAAACAAAACTATTATATATATATATTAAACCTTTTAATCTTTTAAATTCATTTTAAAATATCAAAACTATTTTATAAATTCTAAAAAAATTATATTTGTTTAATCTGAGATAAAAGTTTTATTTACAATTTTTATTTTTCAGAAATTCGTTTATTTAGTATTTATAATAATTAAATCATTTTTATACTATTATATTTATAAAAATCCATTTATATATCAAAACAATTTTATTAAATTCTCCAAAAATTATCATGACTTTTTATAAAGATGAACTTTACTGAAATAATTTTTAATTCAGTAAAATCATTTATTTCATATTTTTAATCAATTTTTGTTAGATTTAATCATAATTAAATCATAATAAATCCAATTTTCATCATTTTTGCACCAAAATTTTATACAAAATATTTTTAATTATTTAGAACAGAAATATGATTTTTAAAATAGAAATTCTTTAATTTTAGTATTTTTGAATATTAAAGTTAAATATTGGCTATTTATAATAAATAGATTTAAAAATCTATTTTAAAAGAAATAATTTTATAAAAATTATTTTTACACTTCAAACACTTTAATGTGTACATTCAAAATTCAAATTTTATTAAAAGACTTTCTTTTATTAATTATCAAATTTTCCTTTATTAATTAACATTTTAATTTAAATTCAACAAATGATTATCCCCAAATCGAAACCCTAGGATACACATATAAGTTAATTAGACTTAGACTTATTATATATTACCTTATTATAGGGTGATATTTGGAATCATTTTGGGAAACACAATTATTTCATCTTTTCAACAAGTTTAACATTTGCTAAGGTGAGTTTTACATAGCCCCTTTTATTTATCACCATTTTTGGGGTGAAACATGTTATAACATTATCATTGCAATTCAATCATCAATGTGTCTATGTGTTTTCTATGTTGCATTATGTCTTGAGCATGATTAGAGTAAGCACCATTCTAGCATAATCATTAACATTGATCAGCCGACGGTATACATTGATAGATCTATTGGACTGACAATCCCACCCGGATACGTGCCTCCTACAAAGGTTACGTGGGTGTTTGTTATCGCATAACATATTCAATTGGACCATAAGTGTATGGTATGTATCATTTTATAACAGTCAACAGGGTTGATTATGCACTCGATTTATTTCTAGTATGTTCTCACATATGGGCTAGATTAACATGACACATGAATTGCACAACATTTTATTCATTTTATTATCAAAAACCTATGTAATTCTCACCAACTTATGTTGACCCAAAATACTTTCAAAATTAACATGTTTCAGGTAACAATGAAGCTGAGGCTTGAGTTAGCATGAGGATTTTACTTGAAGTTTATTTGAAGTTATTGAAGTTGTTATTTGATATTATGTATTTGAATTCTTAGACATCATTTCACATTTTGGATATTATGTTTGAATAAATTATTTAAAATTTATATTATACCATGTGCTACTGAAAACAATCATCAATACGTGGCACCCCGATGTTTCCGCCATCGGTTGGGGTGTTACAGATTGGTATCAGAGCCTTGGTTATAGGGAATTAGGTTATTAGAAATAATCTAGACTATAACCTTAGGGACTTAAACAGTACTTGCTTCTCCTACTTGTAACCCTAATTGCTTCCCTAATCCTATCCTTATCCTATGCCTTATAACCCTAAACCTACATATGACTACTCTTATTTGTCTGCTGCAATCCTGATCCACCATTAGATTAATAGGACAAAATCCTCTGGTTTAACCTGAACCCCCCTTGAGATCTCGTCGAAGTTCTAGATTTTAATAACGAACACGTGCAATCTGGAAGGGTGAACGCCTGTATTCTGAGTCTTCTGTCTAGGCTGGCATTGCGCATATATCCCAATCAGACGAGGGACCCGGATGCCTACCTGGGAATTCTCGGGATGAGTGTTCACTTATAGGCTAAAGAATGTCTTCATATGTTATTAGAATTTAGAATCTTTGATAAGTCAACGTTTTCGTTTATTCGTTTTAATTAATGAATAAATGATTACATTCCTTATATAAACTCTCATTCATTTCATTGTGTCTATTACAGATCATGCCTCCTCGTCGCAGCACTCGCAGCAACACTGGTGAGAACCACGAAGAAGGTGGTGATAACCATAACCACAACCATGACCAAGTTCCTAACCACAACAACAATGGGGTCGATGCTCAACTGGCTGCGATCATTTCTCAACAAATGTCGCAGCAAATCGCAACTCTGGTTCCCAATTTACTTGCTCAAGTCATCCAATTGAACGGCAACGGGAATGGTCACAACAACGGGAACGGGAATGGCAATGGCAATGGAAATGGACCCCAAGCTTGCACCCTTAAACATTTCAACTCTTGTAACCCTCCAAAGTTCAGCGGTGAAGAAGGAGCTACTGGACTTCTCCAATGGTTTGAGGGTATTGAGAATACCTTCATCAACAGTGAGTGCCCCAACAACTTCAAGGTTCGTTACGCCATGAGTGTTCTCCATAAACGAGCACTCACATGGTGGAATGAAGAAAAGCGTACTCGTGGGGCCGAGGTTGCTCTTGCTATGACATGGGACCAAGTCAAGGAGGTCATGAAGGAAGAGTTTTGTCCTCGCAATGAAGTTAAGAAACTTGAGGATGAGTTCCACACCTTAGCTCAAGATAGTGGGGAAAACCTTGCCTACAACACCGGCTTTCATGAGCTTAGCTTATTGTTGCCCCACAAAGTTACTCCTCTGCCGGTAGCCATCGAGAAGTACATCGGTGGTCTGCCCATGCAAATCCAGGACACCGTTTGGGGTAGAAATCCTGCAACTCTGGAAGAGGCCAAACGTCTAGCGGCCACTCTTACTGATAATCACGTGAAGAACGGTACTCTCGTTCGCAAGGGCACTAAGAAGACTACTGCCAAAGACACTCCACAGCCTGCAATTGAAGTCAAGCCTGAGACCTCAAGCAACAAAAAGCGCAAGGCTAGAAACTATATGGTTGCTGCTACTCCACCTGCTGCCCAAAACCCAGCCAAGAAACCATACACCGGACCTCACCCTTTGTGCAACACTTGCAAGTACCATCATCCAACGCAGGTGCCATGTCGTTTTTGTACTAAGTGTCAAAGATATGGTCACCTGGTGAACGTCTGTCGATCTCCTGCTACCCAAGACAACAATAACCCAGCTCCCAACCAACAAAACAACAGGCCTACTCGTGGTCAATGCTACGAGTGTGGCAACCCTAATCACTACATCAACAACTGCCCTAATCGTAACCGTAACCGAAACCAAAATCAGAACCAAAACCAAACCCAGAACCGCAACCAGAACCAAGGTGCTCGAGGTCGCGCCTACAATCTCAACGCTAACCAAGCTCGTGACAACAACGAAGTGGTGAATGGTACGTTTCTCATTAATAACCACTATGCATCCATATTATTTGATTCAGGAGCTGATAAGTCATTCGTGTCACTGAAGTTTGAACCTTTACTTAACTTACCCCACACTAATCTAGAAGACCCTTTCGTGGTAGAGGTAGCTAACGGGAAGTCTATTTCGATCGACTCTATTATTCGTAACTGCTTGTTGAATCTCGATGATCATACCTTCCCTATCGATCTCATCCACATGCATCTTGGTAGTTTTGATGTTATAGTAGGCATGGACTGGTTGTCAACTCATCGTGCCGTAATTCTGTGCTTCGAGAAAGTCATACGCATTCCTCTCGAATCTGGTGAGATTTTGAAGATCTATGGTGAGAAACCCTGTGGTGAGCTTAAGCTTATGTCTTGTACTACTGCCCAAAAGTACTTACGAAAGGGGTATACAGCCTTCTTAGCTAACGTGATAGAGAAGAAGGACAAAGGCAAAAGTATCCAAGACATTCCTATTATTCGAGACTATCCTGAAGTCTTTCCAGAGGATTTACCTGGTTTGCCTCCTGCTCGACAAGTGGAGTTTCGTATTGATCTTGTTCCTGGTGCTAATCCTATCGCCAAAGCTCCTTATCGTCTTGCACCCTCTGAGATGCAAGAACATGCTAGTCAATTACAGGAACTTTCTGATAATGGGTTCATTCGCCCTAGTTCTTCTCCATGGGGAGCCCCTGTCTTATTCGTTAAAAAGAAGGATGGTTCTCTTCGGATGTGTATTGACTACCGTGAACTCAACAAACTCACCATCAAGAATCGTTATCCACTTCCTAGGATTGACGATCTCTTCGATCAACTTCAAGGAGCAACCCACTTCTCGAAGATTGATCTCCGTTCTGGTTATCATCAGCTTAGAGTCCACGATGAAGATATTCCCAAGACAGCTTTTCGCACTCGCTACGGTCACTATGAATTCATGGTTATGCCTTTTGGGTTGACCAATGCTCCCGCAGTATTTATGGATTTGATGAATCGGGTTTGTAGACCCTATCTCGACAAATTCGTGAATGTTTTCATCGATGATATTTTGATTTACTCTAAATCAAAATCCGATCACGAGCAACATCTTCACTCTATCTTGAGTCTCCTAAAGAAAGAACAACTGTACGCCAAGTTCTCAAAATGTGAATTTTGGCTTAAGGAAGTTCAATTTTTGGGACATGTCATTGATATGAATGGAATTCATGTTGATCCTGCAAAGATCGAAGCTGTGAAGAATTGGAGTGTTCCTACCACTCCAACGGAAGTCCGTTCTTTTCTTGGGTTGGCTGGTTATTATCGTCGATTCATCACCAATTTCTCCAAGATCGCTGTTCCTCTCACTACCTTAACTCACAAGGGTAAACCCTATGAGTGGGGACCTAAGCAAGAGGAAGCATTTGAAACTCTTAAGCTGAAACTCTGTGAAGCTCCTATCTTGTCTCTACCTGATGGTAATGATGATTTCGTGGTCTACTGTGATGCATCGAACCAAGGTCTTGGTTGTGTTCTCATGCAACGAGGAAAGGTTATTGCTTATGCGTCTCGACAACTCAAGACTCACGAGAAAAATTATACCACCCATGATCTTGAATTGGGCGCTGTTGTCTTTGCACTCAAGATTTGGAGACATTACCTTTATGGGACCAAATGTGTGGTGTTCACGGACCACAAAAGTCTCCAACATGTCTTCGATCAAAAGAATCTTAACATGAGGCAACGACTTTGGGTTGAATTGCTTAACGACTATGATTGCGAAATTTGCTACCATCCTGGCAAGGCGAATGTTGTGGCTGACGCACTTAGTCGTAAAGAGCGTATCAAACTTCAATGTGCGAGAGTTCGTACTGATCTTCAAGATCGCATTCTCCAGGCTCAACACACATCAGTCACCCAAGGTAACATGTACGATGAAATGTCTTGTGGTGCTGAGACTCAACTTGAAACCAAACCCGATGGTCTCCTTTATTTCCTTAACCGACTGTGGATTCCCGACCGTGATGATCTTCGTACTTTTCTCATGAACGAGGCTCATAAGTCTCGTTATTCTATTCATCCTGGAGCTGACAAGATGTACCAAGATCTTCGTTATTCTTATTGGTGGCCTGCTATGATGAAAGACATTGCTCTTTTCGTTGCAAAATGCCTCACTTGTTCCAAGGTTAAGGCTGAACATCAACGACCATCTGGAATGCTTGAACAACCAGAGATTCCTGTCTGGAAATGGGAGAGCATACTATGGATTTCATCACCAAACTCCCTCGCACACCCAAAGGTTTTGACAGTATTTGGGTAATCGTCGATCGTTTGACCAAGTCAGCTCACTTTCTACCTATTCGTGAGAAGTATTCTGTGGAAAAGTTCGCAAAGATGTACGTAAGTGAAATCGTGTGTCGTCACGGTATACCTTTGGACATTATTTCTGATCGCGATGGTCGTTTCACCTCTCACTTTTGGAAATCTCTACAAGATGCTTTGGGTACCAAGTTGAACCTGAGCACTGCTTATCACCCTCAAACGGATGGTCAGACTGAACGAACCATCCAGACCCTTGAGGACATGCTCAGGGCATGTGTCATCGATTTTGGTGGCGCATGGGATTCTCATCTTCCTTTGGTTGAGTTTTCATACAACAACAGTTATCACGCCAGCATTAACATGGCTCCTTTCGAGGCACTCTATGGTCGGAAATGTCGTTCACCTGTCTGTTGGACTGAGGTTGGTGAAGCTCGTATTACTGGACCCGAACTAATCCAGGAAACCACAGACAAAATCCAGCTTATTCAGGATAATCTTCTCAAGGCTAGAAGTCGCCAAAAGAGTTATGCTAATAAACGTCGTAAACCCTTGGAATTTCAAGTTGTGGACCTTGTATTACTTAAGGTATCCCCTTGGAAAGGAGTTATTCGTTTCGGTAGAAAGGGAAAACTAGCTTCTCGATACGAGGCCCCTTCAAAATTCTTGACAGAGTTGGAAAAGTGGCTTACAAACTTGATCTTCCACCTGAGCTAAGCAATGTTCATCCGACCTTCCATGTTTCGAATCTCAAGAAATGCTTAGCAGATGAGAACCTTCATGTTCCCCTTGAGGGTGTGCAAATCGATGAAGGCATGCACATTATCGAGAAACCCGTCGAGATTGTTGACACTGGAGTCAAGAAACTCAAGCGCAGTCGTATTCCAAACGTTAAGGTTCGTTGGGAATCTAAACGAGGCCCAGAGTTCACTTGGGAACGTAAAGACCAGATGAAGTCGAAATATCCGCATCTTTTCCCACCAGACTCTCCAACTCCAACTTCGGGACGAAGTTCCTAAAAGTAGGGGAGACTGTAACATTACGCATTAAAAACTTGTACGTTACACGTTCGTCATTAATAAAACATCAAGTTTTGTCTTATAATCGCATTTATTATTTTTGTCGCGTTATTAAAACCCTAATACTATATATATAATATAATATATGTGTGTTGTATTGTAAATATGTCAAAAATAATAAAAATGCTTTGGCCGGGGTTTGAACCCGCGCCAAAGCCCAAGCAACACAAGCACACAACCAACTGGGCTGGACCATCCTCTTGGAATAAACCCGGACACCTATTATATTTATACACACTTTAAAAACCTTCACAGTTGACAAGGAAAGTCAACTGTGGGTTTAGCGTGTGATTCAAGCTCATGCACAACTGGTAATTGATCTATAATTGGTAAATTCGTATGATTTCCGGCCCATTGTGACTCAATTACACGTCAATTAACCCTAATCGTTGACCAATTCTATTATTATACGCGTGTGATATTAATCGAGGTCAAACTTTCCAATTAACCTTAACCATCGATCCTCAGTATAAATAGATGATCTCCGAAGCTTAACAACTCGCTCACAACTCTCTCTCAACCTCCAATTATCTCTGAATCACTCTGATTATTATTATCGTGTTCGTCGTTTGACTTTTGCTTTGACCCGACTATTATACTCAATTCATCACTGTGAGTCTGATTTTTTGTGTGGGTTATGTTCATCGGCCATCACACATCAATAGCCCTATGGTTAATCAGGCTATTGATGTGTGATTTGCCCAATTGCAAATTCTAGGGCTCGTTACTTTGAATTGGGGATAAACTTTGAATCGCGTATTGTATTTATTTATTTTTAAACAGAAAACATCACAACCACTGGCCTAGGCCAAGTGGTTGTGACCTGGGTTTGATACAGAAGGGAACCGGGTTCGAGTCCCGGCTACTACCCCCCTTTTTGTTCCTTTTATTTTTTTAAAACAAAACTATTATATATATATATATATATATATATATATATATATATATATATATTAAACCTTTTAATCTTTTAAATTCATTTTAAAATATCAAAACTATTTTATAAATTCTAAAAAAATTATATTTGTTTAATCTGAGATAAAAGTTTTATTTACAATTTTTATTTTTCAGAAATTCGTTTATTTAGTATTTATAATAATTAAATCATTTTTATACTATTATATTTATAAAAATCCATTTATATATCAAAACAATTTTATTAAATTCTCCAAAAATTATCCTGACTTTTTATAAAGATGAACTTTACTGAAATAATTTTTAATTCAGTAAAATCATTTATGTCATATTTTTAATCAATTTTTGTTAGATTTAATCATAATTAAATCATAATAAATCCAATTTTCCTCATTTTTGCACCAAAATTTTATACAAAATATTTTTAATTATTTAGACAGAAATATGATTTTTTAAATAGAAATTCTTTAATTTTAGTATTTTTGAATATTAAAGTTAAATATTGGCTATTTATAATAAATAGATTTAAAAATCTATTTTAAAAGAAACAATTTTATAAAAATTATTTTTACACTTCAAACACTTTAATGTGTACATTCAAAATTCAAATTTTATTAAAAGACTTTCTTTTATTAATTATCAAATTTTCCTTTATTAATTAACATTTTAATTTAAATTCAACAAATGATTATCCCCAAATCGAAACCCTAGGATACACATATAAGTTAATTAGACTTAGACTTATTATATATTACCTTATGATAGGGTGATATTTGGAATCATTTTGGGCAACACAATTATTTCATCTTTTCAACAAGTTTAACATTTGCTAAGGTGAGTTTTACATAGCCCCTTTTATTTATCACCATTTTTGGGGTGAAACATGTTATAACATTATCATTGCAATTCAATCATCAATGTGTCTATGTGTTTTCTATGTTGCATTATGTCTTGAGCATGATTAGAGTAAGCACCATTCTAGCATAATCATTAACATTGATCAGCCGACGGTATACATTGATAGATCTATTGGACTGACAATCCCACCCGGATACGTGCCTCCTACAAAGGTTACGTGGGTGTTTGTTATCGCATAACATATTCAATTGGACCATAAGTGTATGGTATGTATCATTTTATAACAGTCAACAGGGTTGATTATGCACTCGATTTATTTCTAGTATGTTCTCACATATGGGCTAGATTAACATGACACATGAATTGCACAACATTTTATTCATTTTATTATCAAAAACCTATGTAATTCTCACCAACTTATGTTGACCCAAAATACTTTCAAATTAACATGTTTCAGGTAACAATGAAGCTGAGGCTTGAGTTAGCATGAGGATTTTACTTGAAGTTTATTTGAAGTTATTGAAGTTGTTATTTGATATTATGTATTTGAATTCTTAGACATCATTTCACATTTTGGATATTATGTTTGAATAAATTATTTAAAATTTATATTATACCATGTGCTACTGAAAACAATCATCAATACGTGGCACCCCGATGTTTCCGCCATCGGTTGGGGTGTTACAAAAATGTATGTGTAAATGAATATGAAGGTTTTGTATACTTGTGCATGAATCACCCCAAAAGTTGTAAAAGCGAAAAAGGGGATAAGTAATACTCACAGTTCACGTAATAGCTTGAAATTCAATTGGACAACGAAATATGCGTTGGAATTATCCCAAAGGATCAATCTAGAGAATTTGATAACGTATAAGGGAAATAATTCTAGGATACATGTATTTTTAGGGTTTCGAATTGGGGATAAGTATTTATTTGATTAATAATCAAATTGTTTATTAAATATAAGAAATTTAACAAACAAATAAATAAAAGTCTTTTTGTAAATTTTTAAGTTGAATATAGTCACAACATAAGGTTTTAAGTATGAAAATAATTTTTATAAAATTATTTTTTTGAAAATAGAATATATAATCTATTTATTTCAACTTGTCTAAATATAACTTTAATATCTAAAAATATTTAAATTAAAGACACGATAAATTCGTAATTAACCATAGGGTTAACAATGAACAGAGGCCGATTAACTTACTGGAACGAGGAATTGAAATCTACCAAGCTCTATGGATGCGAACAAGTCACGCGTATATATAAGAAGAAAACTCAACGATTCTGAGCTTTTAAGCTTTGTTGCGTGCAATTTGTTGTGTGGGAAAGAGTTTTCGGTGCATTAAGACTGAGGAAGCAGGTTCAATTTATAGTGTTCTCGTGGTTTTGGAAAGGTCATAACTGTTTGACCATTTAGTCAAACCCGCGTCTAATACCTTCGAATAAGGAATGATTTGGATGATTTTTCGTTGCTGCGTTAACGTGTGATTGAATAGGTTCATAATCGGTCAAAATAGTTTCCTGAAATTGCGTCTTTGATTAAGCTGAGTCGGGTCCTTCGTGGGTCGGGTCTGCTGGTCGAACGGGTAACAGGGAAGAAGAAGGCAACGTTTGTTAGAAGGTGTTTTATATAATTCGAGTTGGGTTTATAACAAGTATGAGCTGTGGCTCAGTTGGTGTAAACGCGTGTGTGTTGTGCTGCTGACCCGGGTTCGAGTCCGGGCAGCAGCATGTATTTTTTTTTTTAAGTAAAGGAAGAGAGGAGGTGGGCTTGGGCCTGTGCTGTGGGCTCTGGGCTATTTTTCTGGGCTCCAAAAATCCAAAGGTATTAAGGGTGGGTTTAGGTTATGTCTTGGGTATGGTTTAGAAATTTTTTTTTTAACTAAACTAGGAAATAAAAAAAATATCTGATTTATTTATTATTATTATTATTATTATTATTATTATTATTATTATTATATTTTTTTATAAAAGATAAGAATTATTAAATGAAAGGGACTAAAATCAGACAAAAATAAAAATGAAAAGTGACGGATGTCACAGGGGGGGCGAATGTGCAGGTCTATATAAGCTGAAAATTAGATTTTAATGTTAACTTTTGTCATTTCTTTCCCTCCTTCGACTTGCGTTTCTCTCTAGGGTTCCTAGGTTTTCTGAATTGTTATTATTTCATTGTAAACAAGGTTTTGTAAGCTTAATCAATTGTTTTTGGAATGAAATGAAGTTTTAAAGGTGATTTGCGTGTTTTGTTCTTATTATTATAATTTCGTAACTGATTCAGGGATTTCGCACCTGAATTGGTAGACTTGTTTGATCACACTACTTGTTTTTGACAAAACGATACTCCAACGTGTGGGCTACTGGAGCAGCTCATGGGACAAGATCGATGCGACACTCGACTTGTCGCGGCGGTGGAAGTCCCGGCAAGTCTTCTAGAAAAACTTCAGGATAATCTCGCACCACTAGAATGTCCACGAGCTTCCGATCTTTAGCTTTTTGTTCAACGACATGTGCCAGAAATGCGACACATCCTTTCCTTAAACATTTTTGCGCCTTAACTAAGGATATGAATCGAAGAGCTTCCTCGAATCAAAAGGGTTTCATCATTTGACAAGGGGATTCGAACCAACTTCTCGTGACAAACGACCTCTGCACAATGTTTGGATAACCAATCCATGCCAATGACAATATCAAAACTACCCAGTCGAATAGGCAGTAAATCGATATGAAATTCATGGCCATGAAGTACCATAACACAATCCTTAACAACTTCCTCAAACGAGATCAACTTACCGTTGGCTAATTCTATGTTGAATCGTTTTTCCAGCTTACTAGATTTTAATCCTAGGGATTTTTTAAAGTCGGTGGACACAAAGCTAAAATCTACGCCTGTGTCATATTGTACCGATGCAAAACAATTGTTAAGGAGAAACGTACCCGTAACTACATTAGGATCATCACGTGCTTCGTTGGCTCCCAGCACGAACGCTCTACCACAGGCCTGATCCCTGGCCTTGGGACAGTCCTTTTGGAAATGTCTAGTCGCACCACATTCGAAACACTCTTTTTTGGCAGGAGTAGTGTTTGTGGCTTTGGCCTTGCAGTTGGCGGTTGAGTGACCACGATGGTTACAGTTCCTGCACAAGATGCTTTTGCAGGTATCTACGTGATGGTAGTTGCATTTGCTGCAGTGAGGATGGGGCCCGTTGTATTTGCGTTTGGGCTCCTCAGCAGTTGTGGTAGGAAAGACTTTCACGGCATCTTGTGTATGCGCAAGAAAGGATCGATAAGCTACAAAGACAATCAAACAATTTAGTTTTGGGTGCGGAATCCCCAAAACCAGCACAAAATGATAACTAATCAGATAAACACACACAAATCATCATTTTCAAACGTTTTCATTAATAATCAAACTTGAATACACGTAGAAAAGTGATTACAATCAAGGATTAGACGCAAAACAAGTTTATAAAAAGTTACAGAGAGAATTCAGAAAGTGGCGGGAAATAAATGACTCAAAGTTAACTACAAAAACTGAGTTTGCCTATTTATAGACTGCACATTCGCCCACTTTGTTCGTGCGAATGTGCAGGTTCGCCCATTGTGAACGGTCGAACCAAACTTTATAATAAACAGTCTTCATTCGCCCAAAATTCTTCCTTCGCACCTTTGAAAACTCTCCTTCGCACCAACGACAGAAAACAAAAACTTATGATTTATCCAATCCAAAGCATTAGTCGCACATATGTACCTACAAACTCCCCCTCGACTATTGCTTGGATTGTAATCTTCTCTGTTCATCCATGATCTTGTTCATTATTCTGATGTGTCGAATAATCTTTTGTTCTCTAGTCAGTACCGGTTCCTGAACTGTCTTCTTCTTTGATTTCTTCACAGGTACAACCTTCTCAACAGTCTTTCCCAACTTCTGCTCATAATCACATCCAGCGTTGATGTCATACGCAAAGCATAGAAATACCACACGTTGGTATTTTCCTGCTTGTTCAGCATCTTTTGCGTCTGAGTAGATAGGATTATAGAATAACATAATGATATCCTCATGTGAGCAATTGATTAGCCACATAGGATCAAAAATAAGCACTTTCTTATAATCCTTCTCACCATCCTTTAACACAATCACGGCCTCTGCTCTCTTCCAATCATAGTACCACCAGATAAAATCTTTAGCGAAATGCTGAGGAATATGCAACAACGGAATTTTCTTCAGCACTCGCGGTGGTTTATACTTCAAAGTAACCTTGGGCAACCCAGTTATCTCGTTAATCTCCTTCTTGTGTTCAATCCTCTTTGGATACTGAGGTCTAAACAGATTCCACTCGGTTCGACTTTCGCGAGTCATCTTCTCAGCAAAATAATCAATCTGGCTATTTGGCGCTCCCGTTAGACGGTGACGACAAATATCCCTGATTGCCCAGTAAGGAAGAGTCTTTAAGTGATGAAACTTCTCAAAGTATAGAATACCTTTCTCCCATTTCACTGCAAAACACCTAAGCTCTTTGACAAACTTCCAGGCCAAGGCACGGCCTTTGAACATACTGCTATGAAGTTTGTAGAAGCTTCCCTGAATATCAGCTTTAGGGCGGTTATTCTCCTTCTCCTTTAGCTTCCTCAACAACTCCTTCAAACTATCTGCTTGTTCGAACCGAGGCTTCTCATGCCCTTCAAAGATTTGATCTTCAAACATCTTACTCTTCTCTTTGGCTATTTTCTCAGCATGGTTTAGCAATTCGTCTGAGAACGAAAATCCACATTCTTGATTTGTTCTGAAATATTGTGGATATTCATCGCTCGTAATATCTTCCATCTCGACTTCCTCGAATGCAGGAACATCACGATCATCTGAGTGATTTCCAGCTTCTTTCTCAGGAATCTGAGGAATAAAATTATCAGCAAGTAATTCTTCTAACGTCTTACCCACTTGCTTTGCTAAACCTTCCAAAATTTCTTTTGAAATAGCTGCAGACACTTCCCCATCTTCAAGATCAGGGTCATCATATTCCAATTCGAAGAGTTTATTATCAGATTCAAATATTTCAGGAAACCTGCTAGTCATGTCTATCGTCCAGACTCGATCGGTTAACATCTGACGATACTTAGTTTTATCTTCTTCAGACAATGACTTTAATTTTTCGTTCCAGAAAATATCATCATCATCTACATTCTCTCCAGGAGCTTTCGAACTTGATTCTCCACCCTTATCTGTTTCACGCTTTTCATATGAAAACTGTTCAGCGTCATCATTATCATCATCACTATCATCAGAAGCAGAGCCGCTTTCACCTGAACCATCACTCGAATCATCATCACCATCATTATCGTCTTTCTTCTTCTTCTTAGAATCATTTCCAGCATCTTCATCTAATTCATCATCTTCCTCTTCATCTGATGGTTCATAATCAACCTGTTGTTCATCTAACTCTTTGTCTTCCTCACCAGCTTGAAGTTGAGGAGCTCGACTGTACAAGTCTTGAATCAGACTATCCATCTTCTTGTTATTCTTCTTCAGTTCTTTGTTCTCCTCCTTCAAAGCCATTATTCTTCTTGTATTCCGTTGCTCATGCTTTAGCAACTTTTTGTTTTCCCTCTTCAACCTCTTAATGGTTTTCTTCATCAATGCATTATCATCCGCTGATGTGACTACAACCTCTAACATCTTTTTGTCAGTCGATTTTAACTGTTCAATCTCACTCTGTTGTTTGTTAATGATATTCATCATTTTAGTCAGTCGTTGATTAACAGCATCCATAACATCACTATCAACAGAAACCTTTTTCTTAACAGGTTGTTCAACAACTTCTTGCATTTTGCCTTTTCTCATTTTCTTCAACACATTATCCAATGCTTCATTCACATCATCCATTGGAATGCCTTTTGTTTGTGGTGTGCTTGAAGTTGTTGTGGTTTTCTGTTTCTTCTGTGCCTGCTCAGCAACCGGTGACTTTGAACTAGTAGCTGGTGGTAAATTCTTTCCACCCATCAACATTTCTAGTTCTTTCTTTCTCTTCAAACTTGGTTTCTCCTGTTTCTTCTTTTTCTTTGCTTGAACAGGAGAACCAGTTTCAATCTCTTCAACATTCAAAACAAAATCATCCTCAACTGGACTCCTAACACCTTCATCTTCAGCACCAGCAGACACACCAGCCTCAGTGGCCTTGGGCATGGTAGTCTCTACAGTTTCTGCATCCGAATTCCATCTCTCGTCTTCTTGTGTCTCTTCAGAATCGACAGACACTTCATCTACTAAATGTAAACCCTTTTGAGCTTTACTATTCTGTCTCCTTGGAGCAGACTTCTGTTTCTCCTTCTCAGGTTCAACAACCTTAATAGTCACCTCCTTCTTTTTCATCTTGCCACCCTTAGCTCCCACATTCACTATCTGTCTCTTTCGCTTTGCATCAGGATCAATATGATGTAAAGGATCATCAGTATCAGAATTACTATCATCATGTCTCACTTTTCCTTTCCCTGGATCATTTTTTCCTGGATCCTCATAGTCTATATTCGCCAAATGACCAAATAAACGCCTAACTGGAGGACGTTCATCAGCAGATAAGCCTTTGTAGGCTTTCATCCTGGCAAGTGTGTTCAACGTCATATGCTCTTGAACCACAATCTGTTTTGGATCCTTCTTCAAGTCTTTATACTTATTATCAAACACCATCTGTAGAAACCGAGGATATAATAAAAACTTTAGTGTCCTTGTTCCATTAACTGGCTCTAGTAGATGATTCATAAGCATCCCAGAAACATTGAACGGTTTGTTCAATATTAAAGCCACCATCATCGAGCTTATGCTTTTCCTCATTAAATCAAATCCACCCGCAGCCGATCCAAACACGTGAATTAAAACATGTGCCAAATATTTAAACTGAGGGCACAGTTTTCCCTTATGTAATGAACCATCAGTGATAGGTCCATTGTATTTCATCCTTAAGAAACACTTCCTTTGATCCATAAACTCCAACTCTTTCGGGTCATCCTTCTCATCATGAAGATTCAACGCCTCTCTAAGATCGTCTTCACATACGATAATTCTCTGACCTTGGACTTTGCTTATTAAACAAGATTGACACTTCCAGAAGTCCATCTTGGCATTCTCCCAAAACTCTTGCATGATATCCCTGTAAATGATGGCAGGTGTAGCAATCGCGTCAAGTACTCGGCATCTCTTGAAGTAATCAATGATCTCGGTAAATTCAACGTGCTTCTTTACATCTCCCAAATACGCACAACAGTTGTGTGCATTCTCAAAGTCTAACTGTTTCGTCTTAGCTGGTTGGGAAGAAGATCCGGCTTGCTCTGTGGTTTTCTCCTGTTCAGACATGTTTAGAATCTGCAAAACAAATCAAAAACACAAGTTAGAAATCGTAAAATTTCAAAAATTGAAAATTTTGGTATAACTTCCTCATTCGCCCAATCGGGGGTGCGAATGAGTGTTTTAGATGGTTCGAATGTGACTAGTTGGTACGAATGTAAAATGTTAAACAAAAAGTTTTTCATTCGACCATTTAACTTCATTCGACCGTTCATAATGTTTTCATTCGACCAAAATGGCTCCTTCGCCCACTCGTAAACAGGCGAGAGTGAAACAACATTTCAAAATTTCAATTCTGAATTTTAACCATTAAAAACATGATCATTTGATCAGAACAGATACTAAACACACCGATTAACTATTTAAACCAAACATCAAACATTATTATTCATTCTATGTATGTTTTCAGATCAACACAAGGGTTCGAATGGGGTTTTTATCAAACACATCATTCTGATGTTATTTAAACCTTGTTTGATGGATTTTCTCCCCCTAAAACATACAGAGAATGAACACACACAATCAATTGAACAATGAAACACTGTAAAGCATGTTTTAGAAAACTAGGGTTCGAGATGTTCAAACGTCGATTAAACCCTGAATCCTTGTTGTTTACCTGTATTAATAGAGGCAAAAGAATCAGTAGATCAAGGGGAACACAATGGTAGAGTGTAAATCAAACGGACAACAAGGTGACTTAGTGTTAAAAATTCTGAGAAAAATAAATGAAGGTTCGAATGTGCAGATGGACTTATATAAGCAATCTCCTTCGCCCATTTTGACCATACGAAGGAGAAACTTTTGTCTCCTTCGACCCTATTGAAAGGGTTCGAATTAGGCAAAAGGGTTCGAATGAAACATCAGTTCATGAACTCTCTCCTTCGCCCGTTCAATTCGTTCGAAAGAGCTTGAAAAATTTCTCATTCGACCAAACGAATGGACGAATGTAAAATGAAATTTTTTTTTTTTTAATATTTTCCAAATCTCAAAAACGAATCCCAGTTCAATTATTTCTCAACGTTTAAGCATCCAATCATCATATTTTCACATTATAAAGATCACAAAACTCAATTGTTGTACCAGGTTTTAGAAAGTCGACATCAACCACCATCAGTTATCAAAAAAATAAGATGAAAAAGCAAAATCTTTTTGGATTTTCTAAAGTTTATGCTAAAACACACCTAAAATCTTTTTGAGTTTTGTAATTTTTGACAGTAAAGTAAAATGCGAAAATGTAAATGAAAAACTGTAAATGTTTTTGTGATTCCGGAAAAGGGATCATATCAGTTTATGAGAAATCTGATCACACCGTTGATCTTTTTGAAATTATTATCATTAAAGACAATGTGTGATCTGGCAACTGCTGATATTGTGATCCACATAAACTCACATGCAGACTTTTATGCAGTGCTTTATACTGATACTGATATTTATAGTATAAACGCAATTGTCTGTGGTTCCCACGCACACGACATACTCCCGTATCAAGAAGTAAATGCACAAAGACTCATTGTAAAGCGTGATTATGCTTTTGTTGTCTGTAATTGTACAAGATATAATACATAGAGGTATACAGGTCAGCAAATTAATGCAGCAAAGTAACATATGCACTATACCAGGTTGAGGACTGATATTAATCATGATTTGCATCAGTGATCAATACGATGTAATAGATAATCTTTGATCATCATATAACATGAAAAGTTCCTCAATTCGGTAACTTCAGGATTTGGCATATAGCTCTTTTATAAAGACACCCTGTCTGATCTAGGTCCGTAATGACTTACAGCAGAAGATCAGAGAGGCTATCCCCAGACAACTAATAACATAACGACCCTAAACCTCCGAGTTTTGTACAAATACCCTATCAAACGAAATTACGGTACTAAGACCATATGCCCATGAGGAGTTCATCCACACAACAAATCGTTTGATATGTATGTATCAGACACGCAGTAATAGGTCTACGAAGCCTATCAGCACATCGCACAGACTCAGACACACGCCCTATATAGCATTACATTATTTAGAATGTGTCAGATCCCCACTGATGTACTATCATTTCCCTTTATACTCCAGGAAATCATTTTAGAATTTTCTGATTTTTATAAATTTTCGAATTTACTGTTCCCAAGGATAAGCTGGAGCATTTCAAATATGTGACTGCCCAGATATCGTTTGTTCACAGAAATCTGACGACATTAATCTAAGGGAAGAAGATATAGCAGTCAGCAAAGAAATTTTCTATTTTTTTTTATGGATTTTTAAAATTTTTCAATGTTTTTGGATTTTCGAAATTTTTCTGAAAAGCAGTAAAAATTTAAACTAAAGAATTGATAGACTGAGGTGGTAATCAGTCCTGTTTTTCTTTAATACCATTAGCTTTTAAAAGATAATCAAATCTGGATTTGTCAAAAGCTTTGGTAAAAAGATCAGCGCGTTGGTAATCAGTGTGGATTTTGACCATATCGATCAACTCTTTAGCATAACAATCACGGATAAAATGATATTTAATCCGAATATGTTTAGCCTTTGAGTGATTTACTAAGTCTTTTGTTAATGCGATTGCGGCCTCATTATCACAGTAAATAGGGGTTTTAAGAAATTGCAAACCGTAATCCACCATCTGCTGTTGGATCCAAAGAACCTGTGAGCAGCAGCTCGATGCTGAAACGTATTCTGCTTCACATGTGGATAGTGCAACTGCGGTTTGTTTCTTGCATTGCCAGGTCACGAGCCTGCTCCCCATAAACTGACATCCAGCCGTTGTGGATTTGCTGTCCTTGTCACAGCCGCCCCAATCTGCATCACTAAAAGCGATTAGGTCAAAATTATCATCATGAGGGTACCATAGTCCTTTTGATGGACAACCCTTCAGATATCTAAGGATACGCTTCACGGCTGCTAAATGACTTTGTTTCGGCTTCGATTGATAACGAGCACAAAGACATGTCGCGAACATTATATCAGGCCTAGACGCTGTTAGGTACATCAGAGATCCGATGATTGCTCTGAATGTAAATGGATCTGTCAGCTCCCCCTTAAGGTCAACTCCAATCCCGTGATTGGGTTGTATCGGGGTATCCATCGGCTTGGAATCGTCCATCTGGAACCGGCTCAAGACTTCAGAAACATATTTGGTTTGGTGAATAAAGATCCCCGTTGGTCTTTGCTCCACCTGCAAGCCGAGGAAAAACTGCATTTCCCCCATAGCGCTCATCTCAAACTTCTCCTGCATAACTTGTTCAAATTCCCTGCACAGAAGTTCATTAGTAGACCCGAAAATAATGTCATCAACATAAATTTGTACTAGAAGCAAGTCATCTCCTGATCTTTTCGTGAACAGGGTGCAGTCAACTAATCCGCGTTTGAATCCTTTCGAAAGAAGATACGTGCTCAGCTCCTCATACCATTGCCTCGGGGCTTGGTGCAAACCATACAGTGCTTTGTTTAAAACATAAACCTTATCCCGGTGGATTGGGTCTTCAAAGCCCGGTGGTTGACCTACGTAAACTTCCTCTTTGACCACACCGTAAAGAAATGCGCTCTTTACATCCATCTGATACACCTTAAATTCCTTCCATGATGCAAACGCGAGGAACATTCTGATAGCTTCCAAGCGTGCAACCGGTGCATAGATTTCATTGTAGTCGATTCCTTCAACCTGATGAAAACCTTGAACCACCAAACGAGCTTTGTTTCGCACAATGACTCCTCTATCATCTTTCTTGCACTTAAACACCCATTTAGTGCCTATCTTCTTCCTTCCAGGAGGTAAATCAGTCAGGGTCCATACACCAAGTTTCTAGAATTGTAATAACTCTTCCTGCATTGCTTCCACCCAGGCGTCATCCAAAAGAGCATCCTTGTATGTCCGCGGCTCGACCTGCGAAACATAACAAGCAAATGACCAGTCATTTTGAAAACCAGATTTCTGAATTTTGGCATATAAAGCAAGATTGCCAATGTTTTCTGGTGCTTGAGCATTCTTCAGCTGTCCTCTTGTCATCACACTGCTACCAGGATCACCAATAACTTGTTCAAGCGGGTGTATCCGATGTATCCGAGATTCCGGATAATCAGGTACTTGTACTCCCGTCTGAGTTGTCAAATTCTCTGTAAAATCCAGATCATTACCCACATTCGATGTTGAAGCATCAGTAGTAGATGGGTTCACTGATGGTGTCACTGTAGCATTGTCCAGAATAGCTTCACTTGTTGCATCATCGTCTTCGTATTCTGATTCGGATGAATTAAGCGATGTAGAAGCTTCTTGGAACACCTCTTCTTCCAATACAGGAGCAGTGGCATCATTAGAAGCTGCTTGGGGGTTTACCGTGATCGGACGCACTAACGGTGAAGTTACGGCGTTTTCGGCCTCGTAGTATAATCGAAGTACAGCTTCTTCAACCAAGCTATCTAGATTGAATGATTCAAAGAAATCTTTGTAATCAAACATCCAATCTGGTCCTCCACCTTGTACATTTTGTGTATATCTTTGAACTTCGACATTAGCCCACTCCTCGACTTTTCTAGTTCTTTTATTGAATACCCGTTTTAATGGGGTTGCATATCCAACAAAATAACCTTCTTCAGCCTTTGGTGCAAACTTTTCCGAAGGATTCAACATTGTACATGGGGCACCAAATGGTTCTAGATACTCAAGATTCGGCTTGCGACGGTTCAACAGCTCATAAGAAGTCTTGCCAAACTTCTTCACTGTCAAAACACGGTTAAGAGTATAACATGCCGCGTAAATAGCTTCGTTCCAGAACATGACTGGAAGATTTGAATCCGCAAGCATAGTTCTCGCCGTCTCTATAAGAGTCCTGTTCTTTCTCTCTGCGACACCGTTCTGCTGGGGTGTGTACGGAGCACTATATTCATGATGAATTCCTTTGTTTGCACAAAGATCCTCCATCTGAGCATTTTTAAACTCCGTCCCATTGTCACTCCGGATTCTTTTGATCTTCAGACCATATAAATTCTCCAGACGTGTAAACAGAACCTTCAAGTTGTCAAAAGTGTCGCTTTTCTGATGCAAACACATTACCCATGAAAATCTAGAATAATCATCAGTCACCACAAGACAGTATAACTCTCCGGCATGACTTTTACGTCTGACTGGACCGAATAAATCCATATGCAAACGTTCTAGTGGCAGCTCAACAGAATTAACTTTCTTTGGTCTATGGGATTGTTTGTGTTGCTTGCCCTTCTTGCAACTGATACACTTGTCATTCAGATGGAAGTGTTTGACATTAACTCCCGTGACAAGTTCATTCTTCACAAGCTGATTCATCTTTCTCAAATGGATGTGTCCCATTCTCCTATGCCACATAATGGATTCTTTTTCTGTAGCTTTGGAGAGGAAACACGTGACTTGGCCATGGGTGGTCATTGCTTTAGACATGTCGAGAATATACAAGTTGTTAACTCTCGGTGCCTTCAGCATCACCCACTCTTTTGGTAACTCAAACCCAGGTTTCAAGATATAACAGGATTTGTCATCAAAATACACTGAAAATTGTTTATCACAAATCTGACTAACACTGAGCAAATTATAATCTATTTGTTTCACATAAGAAATCCGCTCAAATGTTACGACCCCATTGCTTACACTCCCCTCCATGGTGATGTAGCCTCCCTTATTTCCAGCAAAAGCCACATAGCCTCCGTTAATGTTTTTGATGTCAAAGAGTAGCGCGAGGTCCCCTGTCATGTGACCAGAAGCTCCACTGTCAACAATCCATAGACTGCTAACAGGGCCAGCTGGAGCTCCCTGCACATTTAAAGTAGATCAATTAGTTCTTTCGGGGGACCCAAGCCTGGTTGGTCTTGGGTCTTTGAACAGGTTGTTTCAAAGAGTCTTTTGAATCACAAACAACTTGAGTTACTTCAACCCCTTTCTCCTTACTAACAACTTTCTCTTTCTCATTCTTCTTGCTTTGTGAAGTAGAAGCTCCTTCAGATTCCTTAGATGACCAAGATTGCTCAGATCTTTTCAAGATCCGAATATGAGATTTTGAAGTCTCAGTCGGTTTCTTTACTTCTTCCTTTAAAGCAACCTTCTTGGTTACCTTCTCTGATTTAACAGAGACAGGTCCAACTGATTGTGTACCATTAAGTTTAGAATTAACCTTTTTGGTATCAGCAGTTGAGTTCATCTGAGGTTTCTTACTAGATTTATCAGTGATCTTCCGGTTGTGCTTATCATACGTCATCGGTCGATTTTCCCCCTTGTTGTAAAAATTGTTTTGATTATAAAAATGTTATTGGGAAAAATGTCGCCTCTGTTGATAGCCATAATTGTCAACCGGATACTCACGATATTGTCTCATTTCCACCTCGTGCCTTTTGTGTCGTACGTATGGGCAGGCGGCAAGTAAATGTCCCCGTTCCCCACACTTATAACACGCACGGTATTCCTCGTAGTTTTCCTTGATCGGCGACTTGGAAAAACTAGCAATGGGATATCGATCGACCATGCATTGTTTCCTTAAACTCTCAGGAGCTGGATCCTTCGAGTAAGTCGGTTCAATAAAACTATTCTCTTTGTGCACAGGCAAAACAAACTGTGTGACATTGACCTTTGCATCCTTTTCCGAATAAATTTTGTCTAAAATCTCTTGAGGAATGTCGTTGGTCCTTTCAGATTTTGGGAACCAAATCGTACTTTCCTGCCAGATCTTTTCGATTTTTGTGTATTGACAAACTTAATCGGAAACTCATCATCAGACAAAATCTTATCGGAGCCTTGCATCCGATAGAAAATTTTGACAGGTTTATCACACACTTCATTTCTCACATTTGAATCATTTTTCTCAGATTTTAAATCATTTTTCTTCTCAACCGGTTTTACAATATTTTTCTCAGTTTTAATTTCAACTTTCTTTTCAACCTTCTTAACCTTTTCCTTTTCAAAACTTTTACCAACAAATTTATCATTTTTCTTACTCTCATGTTTGCGATGAGCATTTGCCATTGGATGAATTATCTGAGACGGTGAGACTGGCTCAGTAGTGATTATATGATTTTCATCAGGGATATCACTATCACTTTCAACCGTCTCAGATGATTCATCTTCTTCATCTGAATCATCCGTAGCGACTACACCCTCTGTATTTCCCAATACTGGTCTCACATCAGAATATGGATCCCCGACACTGGAAGTGTTAGGTTCATTTTCTGGTGTGGGATCAGGATGAATTAAAGTCTCCGGTGGTATTGCATGTAAAGTGTGATTCTCAAACAATACCGGAGATGGAACTGACTTATAGTTTGCACTATTTGTCTGGGAGGGTTCTTCAATGATATGATCAACTACGTATGCAATATGCTTGTAACTTTCTAGTTTCTTGTTAACTTTTTCCGCAAAGCACTTGATGGTTGCCATTTCTAATTTAGTGTTTTCCATTTCATTTATGTAATTATTAATGGCAAGTTGTTTAATAGATAATGTCTTTTTCAATTCTGACACATCCTTTTTATAACCATCAAGAACTTTGTTGAAATCTTTTAAGTCCTTTTGATAAATCTGACAGTTGATTTTTGCACTCTCAAGTTGAACCTTGAGAAGCTTATTTTCATCAGTCAGTTTTTCAAAATCAGCACACTTATCACATTTAACACAAGATTGAGTTTCAGAACTTACTGGTTTAGGAGGTTCTGTCATGGCCATTAGAGCAAAATGAGCTTCCTTTCCTGCAAAAAATTTGGAGTAGTCAATCTTGGTGCATGCATCATCCACCATACATGACTTGCGAGTCATCAGGAAGTCAGCTTCAGCTAGCAATTGGTCAATATCATCATCTAATGAATTCACACTAGTCTCTGAGTCAGATTCGCTCTCCATATCCGAGTACGCTGAGTCATATTGATCTCCAACATCGGTGACAGAATCAAGAATCATTCCCGATCTCTTGTCATCACCTTCGACAATCACATCATCATTCACTTCTTCAATCTTCAACTCTGACACTTTTTCAATCACAACCTCTTCTTCAACTTCCTCATTCTCATCCAACTTCATCTGCTGTGCCACACATGCAACATTCCCAGCAGTGATTTCCTCTACCCCCAATTGCATACCAGTCCAGTCAAAACCTTCATCCTTTTGAATAATAAGTGCTTGGTTTTGAGTATCAGTTTGGTTTTGGTTTTGTGTGTTGGGTGTAGAAATAGGAACAATAGTTCGGTTTGGGTTTTGTTGAGGTTGATTTTGTGCTGTGGATTGTCTGGTGTTGTTGTTTTGTTGACGGTTCTGGTAAGTGTTTTGATTTTGTGGTTGAAAGCTTGATATGTTAGGATTGTTGTAAGACACTTGATTCTGGTTTTGGTTTTGTCGGTTTTGGTATGAAGAATTGAAAGGATTTCGGTTACCTTGTTGTGCTGGTTGTGTGCACTCCCTTTTAAAATGTCCCTTTTCACCACAGTTAAAGCAAGTAACCTTTGCTTTGTTGAATCCATATGTGGTATTGGGAGAGGTTGAGAGATCAGTCCTGCCAGTCTTCTGAATGAAATCAGTGGCTCTCCTCATAATGCTTGCAAAAGCCCACTGAATGTCCATCAACTCCATTTCCTCTTTATCGATTTGAGCATAATCTTCATTGGTGAGATTATTGTTACCAATCTGACTTGCTACCAAACCGTTGTAAGAAGCAACCATGGCAGATACTAGAGAAACATGCTGTTGAGCAATTTCAACAGTCACATTGTTAAGGTTTGATGTCTCTAACACAATCGGATTTAGACTTGATTGTGCTTGAGTGATCTGCATCTGGTTCACTTGAGGAGGATATTGTTGTTGTTGCTGTTGACTTGATGTATAGCATGCGGCTTGTTGTAATGGTGAAAATGGTGGAATAAAGTTTTGTGTTTGATATGGTTGTTGTGGGTATGATGGTGTGTAAGATGAAGTTTGAGCAAGGTAGTTAATGGGTGCTTTTGTCGGTTCAACAATATTAGACACACATGCTATGTGAGGTGCAACAGTAGATGTGGTGCTTGAAGCAGAAAGAGAGTTAGATGTTCCACTCACATATAAATCAGGATTCTGTGGAATCTGAGCTCTCTTAGCTTTTCTCTTTTCCTCCATCTCTTTGTTTTCCAGCTTTTGGATGAACTCATTAATGGTCCAATACTGGTAAGCATCCTTCTCCTTCAACACTTCAATATGTTGATTCCAATAGGGTGGTAATGCATCAGCAAATTTATCAACTAATTCCGTCATTGGAATGCTGATTTCATAGCTCGACAATTCGGTGAGCAAATGGCAGTACCTTGGAACCAACTCTTTTAGGGTCTCATTACCCATATAACTGAAGTTTTCAAACTCCTTTCGAAGCTCCTCCATCCTAAGCTTCCTGGTCTTCTCATTTCCATCATGACGATTTCTCAGCTCATCCCAAAGTTGTTTGGATGTAGTGCACGATCCAAACTGATGTAATAGATCAGTGTTGATCGCCTGAGATAGCTGAGAAAATGCTTTCTTTTCTATAGCAAACCTTTTCTTCTCGTCATCCGCCAAATTCTCCAAAGGGATTGGTTCTCCAGTATTCTCTATGATGGGAGCAACGTAACCCTTCACAATCATTTGCCATGCTTCTGCTCCTTCAAGTCCTTGTCCCTCAACGTGAATCTTAAACTTCGTCTTCCAAGTGTTATACTCCTTCATGTCCATTAACTTTGGTGGACGATTGCCGCTTCCAGAAGATAGATCATGAATAAGAGTAGAGATAGCGTTGGTCGTCTGGGAATGGACTGCTGCTGCGGCTACTCCCCAATAGTTATCAATCGGTTGTGGTACTGATTGAACAACTTGTTGTGGTGCCGAACTAGTCATAGCCATATAATTGATCGGCTGTGATGGTTGACTAGTCTTTTGTGCCGCTACTGTCCATGGATCTTGGACTTGTTGTTGTTGTGGTGCTTGAGTAGGTCTAGGGGTTGTTGGAAAGTTCCACATTATATCCTGCAAACAATCAAACAAACAAACACGAAACGATTAAAATTTTTCCAAAAACAGAAAACTCCTTCGTATGAACGGAGGTGCGAATGAGAAAAATCTTCTCTTTCGACCAAAAAATCTGATACGAATGTGGAAAAACAATAATCAAATCTCCTTCGACCGCTTAAATCTTCCTTCGACCGTTCTACTAATCTCCTTCGACCGAACGATTATACGAATGAGACACAATAGTGCGAATGAAAAATATAAGCAATCAAAGTTCACTTTCGACCACTAAAATCACTCTTTCGACCACAAAAACACTCGTTCGACCTAATACACTCCCACTTTCGACCGAATTCTCTCGTTCGACCCCTGTGATTTCAAAAACGGTTATTCTTTGAAAATTAGTTATATTTGATCATGTTTATCAAAAGTTGATGGAATTTGATGATCTTAATCAGGTTTTGAATCGGATGAAATTTGAAACAACTTTAATAAAGTGAATTATCCAATTCAAACACGTAATCAAGGTGAAATCAATCAAAAACACATCATTTCAGTTTGTTCACTTAAAACAGAAAATTTTTGATCAAATTTGGGTCAAAATCAACTGAGAAACTATCAATTTGTGGTTGTTTGATTCAGAATGGCTCTGATACCACTTTGTATGCGCAAGAAAGGATCGATAAGCTACAAAGACAATCAAACAATTTAGTTTTGGGTGCGGAATCCCCAAAACCAGCACAAAATGATAACTAATCAGATAAACACACACAAATCATCATTTTCAAACGTTTTCATTAATAATCAAACTTGAATACACGTAGAAAAGTGATTACAATCAAGGATTAGACGCAAAACAAGTTTATAAAAAGTTACAGAGAGAATTCAGAAAGTGGCGGGAAATAAATGACTCAAAGTTAACTACAAAAACTGAGTTTGCCTATTTATAGACTGCACATTCGCCCACTTTGTTCGTGCGAATGTGCAGGTTCGCCCATTGTGAACGGTCGAACCATACTTTATAATAAACAGTCTTCATTCGCCCAAAATTCTTCCTTCGCACCTTTGAAAACTCTCCTTCGCACCAACGACAGAAAACAAAAACTTAGGATTTATCCAATCCAAAGCATTAGTCGCACATATAGCAGCGCCAGGACGGTAAGTGGACCAACAAACGGAGAGCCTTTATCACATCGTGTCCACCCATCTTTACAACGTCTCAATTTCACCACCACGTAACCACACCAGTCCAGTTCACTAAAATTCGTTTCTTCGGTAAGGTAATCCAGAATGCGCTCCCTCAGCCTCCCTTGCTTATGGCAATCAACCATAACCGTAAGGAAACACATCAAAAAGTCCATGCGAAAGTCGAAACTATCTTCATCCTTCGATCGCTCAATGTTGTCCACTATTTTTGTTGGAGCAACAAATCGACCCGCATACCTGCTTCTCCATTTTTTTACGCCTTCATCTTTTGCTTCTAATTTTGTAATAGTGTCAGAGGTGTGATTGAAAAAGTGTACGAACAGCCATGAATAGTGTCTTCAGACTCGTGATTTGTTTCACTTCCTCGGCGGCGACCGGTACCTCCTTGTAACATTTCGCATTTAATAATTGTAGGTTACGTATAATTTGAATAAAACGTCAAGTTTCTCATCATTACAGTCTTTTAAAAATATTTTTTTTGTGACGCATTGGAACCCTAATACTATATTATTAATATATATGTAATAAAAAATGTCAAAAAATACTTTGCTTGGGCCGGGACTCGAACCCGCGCCCCAAGCCGGGCCACATAACACACACGACATAACCATCTGATCCACACCAACTTATTGTTCTATTCCCAACTTATAGTTAATTTAACACGACATTTGATCTTCACAGTTGACTAGAGAAGTCAACTGTGACCACAAACTTCCATAATTAACCAAGTTGAACGCATAATTGTTCCTGGATTGGCATGTCTTCGTGATTTCTGGCCTATTAGAAGTCAAATACACGTATAATTATCATTAATTCATATCAATTTTACCTATTTACGCGTCAAACATTCAAACCATAGTCAAACTTACCAATTCTACAATCTAGACCCTATCACTATAAATTGAACACCACAATCCCTACTACACTCGCCGAATACCCTCCCACAATCACCAATTTCTTGTTTGAATCTGCCGTTCTTGTGTTTTTGATCGTATTTTGACTTCGAGCATTGACTGACCAATTCTTATCCAATTCGTGTTTGTAAGTCTGTTATTTTTGATGGGTTTTGATGTTCGGTATACACACAACAATAACCCTAAGGTTAATTGGGTTATTGTTGTGTGATTTGTTCAATTGCAAAAGCTAGGGCACGAACTGTTATAATTGGGGATAATCACTTTCAGCGTAGGTTATATATTTCAAGTAAACTGGAATCAAACACAACCCCTGATCTAGATCAGGTGGTTGTGTCTGATGTTGTTTAAACAAGCCACGCGGGTTCGAGTCCCGTGTCAAACGGTTTTATCTTTTTGTTCATTATAATTAAATATAAATCAATTCTTATATATTATATAATTATAATAATCAGGGATTAAACGTTCTCAGGGTCCAGACCAATTGGTCTGGGCTTGTGATTTAAAACACACGAACCGGCCAAGGGCCCGGGTTCGAACCATGGCATCAACAAAACCTTTCTTTTTATTTAAACTTATATATATATATATATATATATTCCTTTATAATTTAAAATTCATTTTAAAATACCAAAACTCTTTTAAAAATTCTACAAAAATTATATTATGTTAATCTAGTGAAAAAGTTTAACATACAATTTTTAGTTTGCAAAAATTTATTTAGTTAATATATATAATAAATAAATCAAGTTTATTCTATTTTATTTATAAAATTCTATAAAAATATCAAAACAATTTTATAAATTTCCACAAAAATTATTCTGAGTTTTTATAACAATATAATTTTCTGAAATGATTTTTATTTCTGAAAAATCATTTATTTAATATTTTTAATCAATTTTTGTTAGTTTTAATCATAAATAAATCATAATAAATTCATTTTTCAATATTTTTGCACCAAAATTTTATATAAATTATTTCTGATTATTTGGAACATGAATCTAATTTTTAATCTAATAATTCTTTAATTTTTGTATTTTTAAATATTAAAGTTAAATTTTGACAATTTAAAGTAAATAGATTTAATATTCTATTTTTAAGAAAATAATTTTATAAAAATTATTTTTATACTTTAAACTCATTAATGTGACCATCTTTGATTCAAATTTATAAAAAGACTTTTGTCTGTTTATTTATCAAATTTCTCTCAATTATCAAACATTTTAATTATTAATCAGACGAGCACTTATCCCCAATTCGAAGCCCTAGAGTATATATTTGTAGACTAGATAGACTTAGACATATTTATTACCTTAATTATAGGGTAATACTTGGCATTGTTGGGCAACACACTATTCTATTTTTCAAGAGATATAACATTTTGCTAAGGTGAGTTTTGCATAGCCCCTTTTCTATTTATCTCGGTTTTTGGGGTGAAACATGTTACATCATTCTATATGCAATTCAATCATCAAAGTGTCTATGTGTTTTTCTATGTTGCATTATGTCTTGAACATGACTAGGGTAAGCACAATTCTAGCATAATCATTAACATTGATCAGCCGACGGTGTACATTGATAGATCTATTGGACTGACAATCCCACCCGGATACGTGCCTCCTACAAAGGTAGCGTGGGTGTTTGTTATCGCATAACATATTCGAGTGAACCATGAGCGTATGGGATGTACCACATTATAACAGTCACAAGGGTTGATTATGCACTCGATTTACTTCTAGTATGTTTTCACATATGGACTAGACTTGCCATGTCACTTGAATTGTACAACATTTTTATTCGATTATCAAAACCTATGTAATTCCCACCAACTTTTGTTGACCCAAAATATTTTCAAATTTAACATGTTTCAGGTTATAGCTTGCTCAAAGATTAGAGCTAATACTTGAAGATGCGTAGCTAGTATTTGTTGTTTTGATGTACAAATTCTTAGAACAATTTTATGTAATTTATTTAAATCATTCATTGAAACTTATTACTTACCATGAGCTACTGAACAATCATCAATACGTGACATCCCGATGTTTCCGCCATCGGTTGGGGTGTTACAGATTGGTATCAGAGCCATGGTTATAGGGAATTAAGTTATTAGAAAAATAATCTAGTCTATAACCATAGGATTTAACCAGTACTTGTTTCTCTTACTTGCTTCTCTACTTATTCCTATTCTCTATCTCCCTCCTACTTCTTATCCCTACTTTAACCTTACAAGAAGATCACTCTCCATCACTGGATCTACTCTTAGACTGATAAGACAAAATCCTCAGGCTTAGCCTGAAACACCTTGAGATCTCGTCGAAGTTCTAGATTTTAATAAAGAACACGTGCAATCTGGAAGGGTGAACGCCTGTATTCTGAGTCTTCTGTCTAGGCTGGCATTGCGCATATATCCCAATCAGACGAGGGACCCGAATGCCTACCTGGGAATTCTCGGGATGAGTGTTCACTTATAGGCTAAAGCATGTCTTCATATGTTATTAAAATCTGGAATCTTTGATAAGTCAACGTTTTCGTTTATTTGTTTTAATAAATGGATAGATGATTACATTCCTTATATAACCTTATGAAATTCATTGTGTCTCTTACAGATCATGCCTCCACGTCGCAGCACTCGCCTTAACAGTGGTGACAATCAAGATGAAGTGAATAGCAACAACCACGACGCTAACCACAACAACAACAATAACAACAACAACAACGGTGTTGATGCCCAACTGGCTTCGATCATTTCTCAACAAATGGCGCAGCAAATCGCGACTCTGATTCCTAACTTACTAGCTTAAGTCATCCAGATGAACGGTAACGGCAACGGGAACGGCAACGGCAACGGAAACGGTAACGGCAACGGAAACGAAAATGGAAACCACAACGGAAACGGGAATGGTCTCCCAGCCTGTACTCTTAAGCACTTTAATTCCTGTAATCCCCCTAAGTTCAGTGGAGAAGAAGGAGCTACAGGACTCCTACAATGGTTTGAGGGTATTGAGAATACTTTCATTAACAGTGAGTGCCCCGACAACTTTAAGGTTCGTTACGCCATGAGTGTTCTTCACAAACGAGCACTCACTTGGTGGAATGAGGAAAAGCGCACCCGCGGAGCTGAAGCTGCACTGGCCTTAACTTGGGATCAAGCTAAAGACATTATGAAGGCAGAGTTCTTCCCTCGTAATGAAATCAAGAAGCTGGAAGATGAGTTTCATGATCTTGCTCAAGATAGTGGGGAAAACCTTGCCTACAACACTCGTTTTCACGAACTTAGTCTACTGCTACCACACAAGGTCACCCCCTTGCAAATTGCGATTGAAAAGTACATTGGTGGCTTACCTATGCAGATTCAAGACACAGTGTCGGGAAGGAACCCTGCTACTTTGGAGGAAGCAAAACGTTTGGCGGCCACCCTAACAGATAACCATGTGAAGGCAGGAACCCTGACTCGGAAAGGGGAAAAGAAAACTGTTGCGAAGGATACTCCCCAACCTGCCGTTGAAATCAAAACTGAGGCATCAACCAACGGAAAGTGCAAGGTCAGGAATTTTGCAATAGACACCACTGTCCCACCCAACAAGAAACGATACAACGGGAACCAACCTAAGTGTGACACCTGCCAGTATCACCACCCAACCCAAGTGCCCTGCCGTCAGTGTACCAATTGTCAAAGGTATGGGCATCTTGCGGATGCTTGTCGAATTCCTGCTACAAACGCCCTTGCTACTCCAAATAATCCCGCTAGGGACCCTCCAGCTACTTAACAACAAGCCCCACCATTTGAATGATGTCTACTTTTTAATTCTATGTATTGACGTTTTTATTCAAGTAATAAAATCTAGTATTAACATAACACCTGGATGCATGCTTGTTTTGAATGTGAACTAATTGCTATATCTATATTTAAATCATACTCATTATACATGCTTACTTGTACAACAGTTAGTTAACTACCAAATAACCTACTCAACGATTGGTAGAGGTCATCATGTCTTTCCAACAGTCGGGAGAGGCCCTACAACCTGCTCAACGACTGGTGGAGGCTATCGAACCTGCTCAACAATCGGTAGAGTCATAGAAGGACACAAAACCCTAAGGTAAGGTAAATTGGTGATTGCGGTCCGGAACGTAATCATGAATTTATAGGTACGTTAAGGTAGTGTGAAATTTTATCAACGTTTTCGGTAGTTGACCAATTGTAAACCTGGTGTTTTTCTTAACTTCGGGACGAAGTTCCTAGAAGTAGGGGAGACTGTAATTTTTCGCATTTAATAATTGTACGTTACGTATAATTTGAATAAAACGTCATGTTTCTCATCATTATCGTCTTTTAAAAATATTTTTTTGTGATGCATTGGAACCCTAATACTATATTATTAATATATATGTAATAAAAAATGTCAAAAAATACTTTGCTTGGGCCGGGACTCGAACCCGCGCCTCAAGCCGGGCCACATAACACACACGACATAACCATCTGATCCACACCAACTTATTGTTCTATTCCCAGCTTATAATAAATTTAACACGACATTTGATCTTCACAGTTGACTAGAGAAGTCAACTGTGACCACAAACTTCCATAATTAACCAAGTTGAACGCGTAATTGTTCCTGGATTGGCATGTCTTCGTGATTTCCGGCCTATTACAAGTCAAATACACGTATAATTATCCTTAATTCATATCAATTTTACCTATTTACGCGTCAAACATTCAAACCATAGTCAAACTTACCAATTCTACAATCTAGACCCTATCACTATAAATTGAACACCACAATCCCTACTACACTCGCCAAATACCCTCCCACAATCACCAATTTCTTGTTTGAATCTGCTGTTCTTGTGTTTTTGATCGTATTTTGACTTCGAGCATTGACTGACCAATTCTTATCCAATTCGTGTTTGTAAGTCTATTATTTCTGATGGGTTTTGATGTTTGGCATACATACAACAATAACCCTAAGGTTAATTGGGTTATTGTTGTGTGATTTGTTCAATTGCAAAAGCTAGGTCACGAACTGTTATAATTGGGGATAATCACTTTCAGCGTAGGTTATATATTTCAAGTAAACTGGAATCAAACCCAACCCCTGATCTAGATCAGGTGGATTTGTCTGATGTTGTTTAAACAAGCCACACGGGGTCGAGTCCCGTGTCAAACGGTTTTATCTTTTTGTTCATTATAATTAAATATAAATCAATTCTTATATATTATATAATTATAATAATCAGGGATTAAACGTTCTCAGGGTCCAGACTAGTTGGTCTGGGCTTGTGATTTAAAACACACGAACCGGCCAAGGGCCCGGGTTCGAACCATGGCATCAACAAAACCTTTCTTTTTATTAAAACTTATATATATATATATATCTATATATATATATATATATATATATATATATATTCCTTTATACTTTTAAATTCATTTTAAAATACCAAAACTCTTTTAAAAATTCTACAAAAATTATATTATGTTAATCTAGTGAAAAAGTTTAACATACAATTTTTAGTTTTCAAAAATTTATTTATTTAATATATATAATAAATAAATCAAGTTTATTCTATTTTATTTATAAAATTCTATAAAAATATCAAAACAATTTATAAATTTCCACAAATATTATTCTGAGTTTATAGAACAATAATTTTTTCTGAAATGATTTTTATTTCTGAAAAATCATTTATTTAGTATTTTTAATCAATTTTTGTTAGTTTTAATCATAAATAAATCATAATAAATTCATTTTTCTATATTTTTGCACCAAAATTTTATATAAATTATTTCTGATTATTTGGAACAGAAATATAATTTTTAATCTAATAATTCTTTAATTTTAGTATTTTTAAATATTAAAGTTAAATTTTGACAATTTGAAGTAAATAGATTTAATATTCTATTTTTTAAGAAAATAATTTTATAAAAATTATTTTTATACTTTAAACTCATTAATGTGTCCATCTTTGATTCAAATTTTATAAAAAGACTTTTGTCTATTTATTTATCAAATTTCTCTCAATTATCAAACATTTTAATTATTAATCAAACGAGCACTTATACCCAATTCGAAGCCCTAGAGTATATATTTGTAGACTAGATAGACTTAGACATATTTATAACCTTAATTATAGGGTAATACTTGGCATTGTTCGGCAACACACTACTCTATTTTTCAAGAGATATAACATTTTGCTAAGGTGAGTTTTACATAGCCCTTTTCTATTTATCACTGTTTTTGGGGTGAAACATGTTACAACATTCTATATGCAATTCAATCATCAAAGTGTCTATGTGTTTTTCTATGTTGCATTATGTCTTGAACATGACTAGGGTAAGCACAATTCTAGCATAATCATTAACATTGATCAGCCGACGGTATACATTGATAGATCTATTGGATTGACAATCCCACCCGGATACGTGCCTCCTACAAAGGTAGCATGGGTGTTTGTTATCGCATAACATATTCGAGTGAACCACGAGCGTATGGGATGTACCACATTATAACAGTCACAAGGGTTGATTATGCACTCGATTTACTTCTAGTATGTTTTCACATATGGACTAGACTTGCCATGACACTTGAATTGTACAACATTTTTATTCGATTATCAAAACCTATGTAATTCTCACCAACTATTGTTGACCCAAAATATTTTAAAATTTAACATGTTTCAGGTTATAGCTTGCTCGAAGATTAGAGCTAATACTTGAAGATGCATAGCTAGTATTTGTTGTTTTGATGTACAAATTCTTAGAACAATTGTATGTAATTTATTTAAATCATTCATTGAAACTTATTACTTACCATGAGCTACTGAACAATCATCAATACGTGACATCCCGATGTTTCCGCCATCGGTTGGGGTGTTACACTCCTAAACCTCCACTCGAGTAAGCCCGATCTGCATCGTGTTGAGCAATTGCCTCGGCAATTACTGTAGCTAACTCGGCGGGAGTGGACGATAGTGGTCCGCCTTCGGTTGTCCTTGCTGACTGTCGGGTATGCATAACTAAGAGAAAGAACACGACAAACATGAGTGATGCATATACATATGTAGTCATATAATAACCAACACAATCATGCATATAAACTAAATTGAATTCATACATTAACATAACATAACATCCCAAATCCATACATGATCCCAAAAGTAGTTAAGTTTGAGTACAAAACAGGCGGTCGAGCCGCATTTAGTTTTTAAACATCACATCCCAAAATCATAAAACATCACAAGTCAATACATGCATAAAGAACACAAAAACATCATCTAAGATGGTGGTGGAAAAGCAGCAGCGAGAGAAATAATCTCCTCCCTCATGCGTCGGTCAGTCTCTGCCATCCTTTGCTCTAGCATCTCAACACGCCTCCCCATCTCGGCTCGCTCCATCACAGCAGCTAGTCTCCCCTGCTCGACCCTTGACAACTGACCCTCGAGCTCCATAATGCGGTCTCCTAACGCCACCAGCTGCAAATCATGGGATATGATGAAGCTACACTCCGAGCGGAGGGGTCTCCTAGATGAGCCTCCCAAGCTCATAGTCTCGGGATCATCCTCCTCGTCCATATGTGCGAGGTCGCTTGTAAGGCTAGGTAGGAAAGGCCGCTTGCGGGTCCGCGAGCATCTCTTAAGCCTCTTTGATGACTCATACACCTCCACTGCTAAAGGCTTTGACATGGGGTCGACAGGCTGGGTAGGCTCAGTAGTCGGGACAGGATCAGAGGGAAGGGGAAAAATTGGGGCTCTAGCGGGTATAGCAATAACAAGAGCGGGTCGTGCCCTCTTTCGAGGCGTACACTTGGTGAGTGTACGAACCGAAGTGTTTAGGTGGAAAAAGGGGTTAAGGCTAGGAGGGGTAACAGAGGGGTGAGTGTCGGGGGCGGCTAGAGAAGGTGGGGCGTCATCGTCCGTGTCGTCCTCAGATGTACGCCTCATGACCGGTGGAGGGTCGATGTCTATCTCGGAGTCTGAGATCCATCCACACCCGTGATGTAAGGACTCGGGGGTAGGAGCTGGCTGAGTATAGGGAAAATCGTCCTCCTGAGATTTGAGAGGTGCAAAGAGAGACAATGTGGTATTTCATGAAAACGTTTCGAAAAATCTTTTAAGTTATAGTTGACTCAAAAGAATCTTAGTTCGCTATAATCGCGTGATCTGATACCAATCTGTCACACCCTGCCAAGGCGGAAACATGTAGATGCAACCGTTAAAGGGTTTTCAAGCACAAGGTTCTAGTAACACACATTTTTATTAAAATAACACCACCATAAAAGATGGATATTGTCATAAATTATTTAAACCAACATGATAATATCTGGAAAATGAAATATTGTCTAGTACTCATGGAAATTGAAAACAAAACATCATGAAATCGACATAACCTATCAATGTGGTACCACATAGTGCATACTCGAACCCTTCCTTCAAATCTCCGCAGCCCTCCATTAGTTACCTGAAAAACATGCATAACGAGTTTTTTCAACAACAATGTTGGTGAGTTCACGGGTTTTGAATGTACAAGTAAAACCAATGTGTAATTCGTGTATGACCAATTATAAGCTAGCTAAGCGAATGATTACTGTGCAACCCATGTGTCCCGTAACCAAACCTCTTGATTGTTGTGCCTCGGGCATTGTACACTAAAGACAATGTATGTATAGTAGAATACTAACACCCTTTTGTATGTAACTGGTTAGAGCGACTAACCAAGAGTGGAGGTGTTAACCCAATAGATCTATTAAAGTGTTTCATGGCTTTTGATAGCTAATGGTTAGAGTAAACATTGTACGAGAACTAATGAGCTCATGAACCAATATATCTCATGTTTCACATGGTAGTCACGATAGAATGTACACACACTTGAAAATGACACTAGTATTGATGCATGTTATTCCCCCGAAATGTAAAATAGTAAATTGGGGCCGTAAACTCACCTGATAAAGTCGTATGTGGTCTAGTGAAGCGGAAATATGTAGCAACTATTGCCTGGACAGACGTTGCCCTATGATTATTGAGTTTATAGTAAGTTAATTGTTCACAATTAACATATAAGCGGGGCACCCATTATTGTGAACCATGTCATTGGACGTGGATGGTGTTTTAGGTATGAGAGACGTATCGTATATCGTGAAGTGGACCCATATGGGACCCATGTTGGTCCATGGGCCACACATTGTCTCTACTTCCTCGTGTTTGGTTGTTTTATTGTAAAACGAGTGTTTTCCCATGAGTTAAGCTTTTAATATGTTTGAACATGAACTAACGTGTGTTTTAGTTGGTCTTAACATGTGTTAGTGATAGGTAGCCGATTATATCACATTATGTATCATCATGCTCACCTAGCTAGGGACTAAACCAGCTTTGTCAAGGCATTTACGACCCATCACAAGACAATTGTAACACCCCAACCGATGGCGGAAACATCGGGATGTCACGTATTGATGATTGTTCAGTAGCTCATGGTAAAAAATAAATTCCATTAAATAATTTAAATGAATTACATACAATTGTTCTAGAATTTGTACATCAAAACGAATAAACTATACATATATCTTCAAGCATCAATTCAAATCTTCAAGCAAATAGAACCTGAAACATGTTAAGTTGAAAATGTTTTGGGTCAACAAAAGTTGGTGAGAATTACATAGGTTTTGATAATCGAATAAAAATGTTGTGCAATTCATGTGTCATGTCAATCTAGCCCATATGTGAGAACATACTAGAAATAAATCGAGTGCATAATCAACCCTGATGACTGTTATAATATGATACATACCATACGCTCATGGTCCAAATGAATATGTTATGCGATAACAAACACCCACGTAACCTTTGTAGGAGGCACGTATCCGGGTGGGATTGTCAGTCCAATAGATCTATCAATGTATACCGTCGGCTTGTACGGAGTTAATGATTATGCTAGAATGGTGCTTACTCTAATCATGCTCAAGACATAATGCAACATAGAAAACACATAGACACATTGATGATTGAATTGCATAAATGATGTGGTAACATGTTTCACCCCAAAAGCGGTGATAAATAGAAAAGGGGCTATGTAAAACTCACCTGAAATTCACTGTGTAGGTACTAGCAAGTAGCAACAAGTCTGAACTTGGATTAATTGAACTCTTGTATCCTATTACAAATAAATGATGCCTTAAATTCTAATGCAAATAAGCTTGTTTCATTTATCGATTGTATAGATAGTTTATTCAACTACCTAGACTCGCATTGAAAGAATGCGCGTCTTAAAGTTTGTATGACTTAACAAACCGATAAGAACATAGTTTTGTTTAACCGCTATAATAATTATTTTGTTAAATTTATTTATATAAACCGACTTAAAACGAGTGGTTGGACTATATATTTGTTATAATATATTTTTAGTCGCGTTTAGAAATTTAGGATACAGGTCGGTTTACCAATATGTTATTACTTATAAATGCGTTATTTGGCGAATTAAAATAATTAAATTTATTAATGAATAAGAATGTATTTCCTGTTAACGAATTAAAATCGTTTTATGAATATAATATTAATATTATAATATTAGAGAAAAGTTGGGCGTTACAGTCTCCCCTACTTTAGAAAATTTCGTCCTCGAAATTATTAAAAACTTAGGGTTGAGGGTGATTGGAAATTTAGGTTAAGGCACAACATGAATTTATAAGTAATAGAATAATATGATTCGAATAATTTGGATAAGAGTCTTGAAATCGCAAGGAGGATAAGAATCTTAAGTTTTAGGAAATCCTAAAAGTAGTGCATGAGTTAATGGACTATAGAAAGACTAAATGGACTACCAGGTAACTAGAGTTCATAATTAGTTATTTACCGAAAACCTTGATAGAATTTCACACTACCTTAACGTACCTGTAAATTCATGATTACGTTCCGGACCGCAATCACCAATTTACCTTACATTAGGGTTTTGTGTCCTTCTATGACTCTAAACACAGATGTAAGTAATGCAAAATAACATTGTGATTGAATCTCTGTATCAATGAATCTAATAAATCTTTGTGTCAATTTACATGTATAATGTATCCAAAGATGAGTCCAACTGTTGAGCAGGAAAAAGACTTCTACCAGTCAGTGAGTAGGAACCTCTGCCGATTGTTGAGCAGGTGCGATAGCCTCTACCAGTCGTTGAGCAGGTTATTAGAACCTCTACCGACTGTTGAGCAGGCATGATGACCTCTACCAATCGTTGAGCAGGTTATTAGGTACTCTACTAACTGTTGAGCGAGTACTTCATCCTCTACCAGTTGTTTGATTAAGTGTAACAATTGTTTTTGGGCTTAACACATGAGTTGCAAATTGATAATACATACGTGTAAGCAAGTTGGTAAATGCATCAAGTATCAAGTATAGCATGCGAGCTGCAATAGAGTTGCCCTAGACAAGGTTAATGACTTTAGATGTGTTTATAGCAAATAGCTTATTTTCCATGCTTCCAAATATCATGAATAATCAAATGTCTGGTAGATAATCAAATCCTCATGTATAACTAATATTCAAGTTTTGATGCAACGAACAATTAAGTTTTCAATAGTGTGGTTATCGTGGAGATCAAGTTCATGTTCGAGGAGGTAAAGGATGTGAATTTGGATTTTGAGAGATGATGAAACCTCAAAGTATAATCAAAGTTGTGAAAAATGGTGAACGTGTAAATGGTTGATAAAGGGTTTAATTTATAGGGTTTCAAAAAGACGCAAGTATTAAGGTGATCATGCAGAATAATCGTGGGGTTTGAATAAATAGTTAGATACAAGCGTATGAGAAAACATGATTGCGGTATTTGCCAAAAATTTGTAATAGTTCGAACAAGTTTAAAATAAGTATGTGTCAATGGAAAAATTGTAGAGTAAATTTTGTTCTTGTGGATGTAAAGATTTTATTTTCTAAATTGGTTTCGTATATGAAACAAAAGTCATTAAATTGTACAACTAAATTGATTTAGATCAAAATATTTCGATAAGTCATAGGTTTTAAACACGATGTCAGATTTCAAAAATCAAGAATTTGTTCAGACGTTTTGTATAATAGGCTTCGAGTAATACATAAAAGAAGTCATTCTTAATAGATTAAAACATTTTTATCGTAAATCATTTGTTACGTCAATAAATTGTTACATAAACATTTGGAATTTAGAAAATAGTTTTTGTGAAAATAAAAGACTCTTTGACAAACTATCTATTTGCTATAGTTTGTGAAATCCTCAGGTGATGAATTTTTGAGAAAATTTAGTACTCTTCAGTGTTGGTGTTAGAATATCTCCTATAAACAGGTTATGAGATTATAGTTTGAACAAGGATATTAAAATCTTGAACATGATGAAATTTTTATGGTTGAGGATGCCTTTTTAAAAAAAAGAAATGTAAGGAGGAGGTTTAAAATAAAATTGGCCCGAATGTAATGTAATATGATTTAAGAAGTAGAATACGCAATATGTTGTAAAGAGAAATATACGATTAGGATTGGATGTTGAAAATGATTAAACAAGCGGGTAATATTACAAGTTTGTAAAATGAAATATGATTTTGAGATCCACAAATAGTTCATGGAATTTAGACTAACGAGGGGATTATATGAGGAAGAAAATAGATTTGAATTGCGAAAATTTTGAGATTTAAATCTTGTGATTTAAATGAGAGGGAGATGATATAAATGGAAATGAAACACAAAGATTGTAGATATTTAACCATGAATAAACGATAATGTTGGCTTATCAAAACAAATCAGGTCTAAGCCCAACGAATTTGCCCTAATAATCTAGAAGCACGTTAGGATTGCAACAAGTGAAAGAGAGTGTAGGCAAGACCAAGCTAGGGTAAGAATAAGGATGAGGATAGTGATAGAGACAAGGATAAGGTAGAGCTACAAGTAATTGAAGCAAGTACTGGTTAAAGTCCTAAGGTTATAGACTAGATTATTTTTCTAATAACCTAATTCCCTATAACCATGGCTCTGATACCAATCTGTAACACCCCAACCGATGGCGGAAACATCGGGATGTCACGTATTGATGATTGTTCAGTAGCTCATGGTAAAAAATAAATTCCATTAAATAATTTAAATGAATTACATACAATTGTTCTAGAATTTGTACATCAAAACGAATAAACTATACATATATCTTCAAGCATCAATTCAAATCTTCAAGCAAATAGAACCTGAAACATGTTAAGTTGAAAATGTTTTGGGTCAACAAAAGTTGGTGAGAATTACATAGGTTTTGATAATCGAATAAAAATGTTGTGCAATTCATGTGTCATGTCAATCTAGCCCATATGTGAGAACATACTAGAAATAAATCGAGTGCATAATCAACCCTGATGACTGTTATAATATGATACATACCATACGCTCATGGTCCAAATGAATATGTTATGCGATAACAAACACCCACGTAACCTTTGTAGGAGGCACGTATCCGGGTGGGATTGTCAGTCCAATAGATCTATCAATGTATACCGTCGGCTTGTACGGAGTTAATGATTATGCTAGAATGGTGCTTACTCTAATCATGCTCAAGACATAATGCAACATAGAAAACACATAGACACATTGATGATTGAATTGCATAAATGATGTGGTAACATGTTTCACCCCAAAAGCGGTGATAAATAGAAAAGGGGCTATGTAAAACTCACCTGAAATTCACTGTGTAGGTACTAGCAAGTAGCAACAAGTCTGAACTTGGATTAATTGAACTCTTGTATCCTATTACAAATAAATGATGCCTTAAATTCTAATGCAAATAAGCTTGTTTCATTTATCGATTGTATAGATAGTTTATTCAACTACCTAGACTCGCATTGAAAGAATGCGCGTCTTAAAGTTTGTATGACTTAACAAACCGATAAGAACATAGTTTTGTTTAACCGCTATAATAATTATTTTGTTAAATTTATTTATATAAACCGACTTAAAACGAGTGGTTGGACTATATATTTGTTATAATATATTTTTAGTCGCGTTTAGAAATTTAGGATACAGGTCGGTTTACCAATATGTTATTACTTATAAACGCGTTATTTGGCGAATTAAAATAATTAAATTTATTAATGAATAAGAATGTATTTCCTGTTAACGAATTAAAATCGTTTTATGAATATAATATTAATATTATAATATTAGAGAAAAGTTGGGCGTTACAACAATGCTAGAGCATGATCTCGTGTTAGAAGCCGATTGCTCACATTGATTAATAGCTTTCATAACTTAAACATGTATTGACCATATGCAAGTAAAACAAAGTGTTTATTATGGTTTATGACCTTGAACTAGGCCGACTAGTAATACATTGCGAGGATTGATAGTTATGATTAAAGGCTCGGGTCTTGGGTTCACAATAGGGCCGCATACTAGTGTGTAAAGGTGGTTAGTACTTACCTCAATACTTGGTGATAGTGTGCGAACCTTTGGACTTCTTGGTGACCTCTGTTGCATTCGGCGGCTAGGATTTGGAAGGAGGGGATAGTTAGCCGAAACTTGTGAGAGGTGATTGATGAGTGTTGGTGCAAGAAAATGATCTTGGAGTCCTCCTTATATAGTGGCTGAACCATAAGAGGACAAAGACAAATTTGGCAAAGTGTGGCACCTTGGTTGGAGTTTATAAGTGAGTATTTCTATCATCATTAGGTGAAAGTGGGGTGTTTCGGCCGATTATAGGAGGATTAGTGAGGGATAGGGTAAATGATCAAGTCTTGGCTAACTCTACTTCTTGTCATGTTTCCAAATTGGTGTAAGTTGAATGTTGTGCACATGTTTGCTTGGGACTTGAGGGGCGGCCGAAATATGGAATGAGAAATGGACATGTCTTAAGTAGAATGTTTGTTATCTAGTCTGATGTTGATGTGTCCTTGCCTCTCCTCATTTCCGATTAGTGGTGAGTAGTTTAGGAAGCTTCTAAGTGTAAGGATGATGTTCCATATTGTTGTCATGCTAAAAGGGTATAACTACTAAACAAACATGTGAGGAAAGGGACTTGTCTTGGCTTTCTAGTTGACGTAAGGTTGACTTGATAAGGGATGTGTCATAGTTTGGTTTTGGTATATACTAGGGTGTAAAATTTGACAACTAATGGTGATGATGGTGTTCCTTTGGTGGCTTCGGCCGATTCACAAGACAAGAGATTGTCTTATGCTTGATATTAATGGATCAATGGATCTCTTGTAGATGATTGGTCCTTCAATTTCCAAAAGAATGCTTCGACATGTGGGTAATAGGTTTTGAAAGGGACATGAGTGAGGAAGGGAAGGCTTCGGCCGAAATAGGTGGGAAAAGAGAGGATAACTCTTGCTTTGGGTGATGATCACTCTAGCTAATGTCACGGTTTAGATGTTAAAGCCTAGTATGCAAATAAGTTGGTGTAATGATGTTGACAAGTGAGTACCACTTGGTCTCTAACTTTCGGCCAATTGTGGTTTATAAAAGAGGATATTTTGGCTTCATCAAGTGATTCTAGTCTCATGCTTGTTTGTTTCCCATTTTAGTGTAAGTTAGGAGAACTAGAGACGAGGAATGGTGATGTTATTATGATTGAGTCGTATAATTGTGTCGAGATATATGTACGTGTGAGTCATTAGCATACCCATTTGTTGGATTTGATGACGGCATTAACATGTATTAGTGTTTTTCTGGGTAGGAACCCGTGTGATCCTGTGTTATCACTTGGTAGCACTTTGCTTGTAAGCATGTGTTTTAGAGGGATTATCATGTGCTAGAAGGGGGGGGGGTAACCTCATTGAATACCTTTTGTTAGTTACCCGCGTGTATAAACGGTTGATCTTTGTTGAGTTTTCTGATTAACTCAGGCTTCACTAGACTGGGGGGGAATAGTGTATGTAAAATGCGTAAACATGCACATGAAATGATATTAGAACTGAAAAGCGTACGGATGTTAACCTGGTTTGTTGACTGTTGTCACACAATTCATCTGCGGATTTTGACGAAATTGTTCATACACCTACCATAAACAACCAAAAGAAAACCCAGTTAGTTCATCCAATATCATAGAATTCTAGAAAATTACGATGGCTATTAAGAGAAAAAGAGAATGCAAATGAGATTAAAAAACAATTTTCTTCTATGGCCCCATCACCATAATTTTCGTCATCTTCAATTGGTGATTTGGTGCACCTGACAGGATTATTAAAATTTAGAGTTTGATTGTTCATCAGAGACTAATTAGTTATTAATAAAACAACGGTACATGTATCACTCCAACGGATAGAGAAATATGACGATGATGTTTCTATGTTGAAGGGCACGATGATTGAGCACACAATGGCAATTTTTTATGGGTGAGGAGATGTGTAAAACTGCATATGAATGTGGAGCGAGAAAGATGAAGGGAGCAGATAACATTTTGTAGGCGTGACTACTAGCGTTGATGTCGAAGGGTATATATACGGATGAATGAAGGGGTATATTGGAGAGAGAGAGAGAGAGAGAGAGTGGCAAAACTGCTGATGATGAATGTGGAGCGGGAAAGATGGGTGGGAGCGTAGATCTAGCTAAACCGCTAAAAACCTCCGTTAACTGCAAAAGCAGTTAAAAAACTGCGAAATTTTGACAGTGTTTTTGAGTTTCAAGGACTGAGATTAAATCTTATGACGGTTAAGCAGTGTTTTTATGAGTTTCTATGGTCAGAATTACACCAAGAAACAATTTTGTGGTACACGGTCTATATATATTATAATTAAATTATAACACAATTTACAACTTTGTCATCCATTTAATCTTAGCCATCCATTAACATCATCTAAATAACACAATTACTTCTCCCCCTTCTCACAAAACACACTCTTTGTACCTTAACCCCACCCATATTACATATATCATTTATTTTTTCGGTGGTTTTAATGGAGGAGAGTTTTTATGGATTAGTAAAATCTTTATCATATTTAAAAATATCAATCAGTATTATTATCGCAAGGTTATCAAACGAATTTCAAAATTAAATACTTACACGGACGTGTGCTTGAAGTTGTGCTTAATCATCATGGATAATTAAATGCGTATACATACATGAGGTTTTGTGATTTACGTTTGTGTTTTATCATAATGAACAATTTAACATACAATATTAAACCTAAAGTGTTTTATATTATAAGATTATAAAAATCAAAGAAAGCATCCACATGATTAAACCTGAGAGAATATAATGTGTTTTGAATATGTGTTTTAAACCAAACACAATATTAAACCTAAAGTGAGTTTTTTTGACATAAAACCATGTGTTTTAAACAACTACAAGAGTACCACAATTGACTTTCTTACCTACTATGTTTTATCATCAAAACCATTGAAGGTGTAGGGGCCTAATTTTACACGGGCCCATACCCAATACCTTAGCACAAAGACCTGAGCAGGCCCACGAGGCCCAAAGTCTTAGATAGATCCACCAACGGCGGATCGGTCTGGGCGGATGATGCCCACCAAGCAGGTGCACGGCACGCGTATCAACAGGCCAATAGAAACATCCACCAGGTTTTCAGAAACAGGATCAGGAAGGGACACGTGGTGATAGCTTACACGCCCGTACAGGGATGTATGAGCCAATCAGGGCTAAGGGACGTGTGGCATGGAGCATGCTTCACAACCAGCCAACAAGGGAATCACACATGTCTTCAGTAAAGCCCACAGGAGACAACCAATACATCACCTGCACGTGCCAGCCAATAGAAGCACATGGGACCACCTCAACATGGATCTCCACTAACGTAGGGCTGCAGAGGGGACAATCGTATTTCACCTGGCCTCCGGCCAGTCACAGAATGCCACGTCAGGATAACGGTACAATCGTTCTCTGTGATTTATTATGTGTCATGTATTATGTCTTTCTGGGCCTAATCTTAGGCCGATGTGGAGGCAAGCCCTTAACTGGATTTCGGCCCACTGGGTTAGTTAAGGGTAGATGTTGAGGCCCGTGTGAAACCTATTTAAGGAGCACTTAGTCTCCTTAAATAGGGCATTCATAAATCCCTGAAGAACACACATAAGGCCGATTACTTTTTTGTGTCTGCTAACTAGATTCCTTCGGGATTCGAGGCGGTCGCCCCACATCGGTATATTGTGTTGTTTCAGGTCTCCAATCACTAAGAAGTCATTCCATCTAGCGTAGGATCAAGGCTGTAGGGACGAAGCTGACCTATTGGATCCAAGGTTAGACTTTTGTTTCTTCATTGGTGCCATCCGTACCGGCTAGAGCAAGAATCTTTCCCAATCTTTCAGCTAGAAAAATGATGAATGAAGAAGCTCCACGAAAAAACCCCAATGAACCCATCATTGAAGAGGACAACAAGGCAGAAACAGAGGAAACACCCCCAGCCACTGTCACCAAGGTTGTACACAGAGCAATCAGGATGATCGGTGCTGGCCCAGTCGCCAACCAAAACACCGTTAACCTGGAAGACGATGAGGCCGACGAAGTAGAAGAACCAGATGAGTGGCTCTTCAAACAACAGGCACAGGTCACCGCAGGCTACCAAAAGAGAGTGATGCAACAAGCACAACAAAGAATTCAGAAAACGCTCAACTTCGACACTAATAACAAGGTTCAAGGGGCAACAAACAAGAACAAAACAAACAGCCGAACTCCGAAGGACAACACAAACGGGAGTCGTAGCGGAGGTCGCGGGAAGAGTTCCCGCAGCCAGGGCCATGCTCACACCGATGAGGAAGACGGCTACGAGTCCAGCTCGCATGCTGAGGGTGATGACGACTTGGTGAAACCTTACTAACCAAATGATCTCGCTGAAAAGTCTAAGTTCTGTGCACGTGTCGCCTTGGCACCGATACCCACCAAGGCCAAGCTGCCGAGTAGCATCGGGAAATACGACGGCATACGTGATCCAGGGTATGGTTCGACAATCTCCCGGTCGGCAGCATCCTCGACTTTGACGACTTACTGTCCATGTTTTCCTTACATTTCTCCCACCATAGGAAGCACAAGAAGGATAAGGCCCATATACTGCTCTGCGTCCGTAGGGACACCGATTCAGTAGAGGACTACATCACCTGACACACGCGAGAGGCAATGCAAATAGGATGCGGCAAGGAACTTACATGCGCGGTGTTCATCCATGGTGTCAATAACGACGATCTCATGAAGTGCCGGAAAAGATGGAATTCCCGAATCTTGGGACGACGTAATCAAAGCGGCCAAGATATACGCCTCATCAGATAAATCATTTCGCCATTATCAGTATTCTACCAACAACGGTGGCTGAAGAGATAAAGGCAAGCAATCTATTTGGTCGCGCATTTCTGGGTCCACATGGAAGGCGAGTATTCCGCCCAACAGGACGCCTGCCACATAATCAACGGTAAACATGCCTGCGACACGCGGGGAGGTTCAAAGACAAACACTGAGTGGACACCGCTGACAAAGACAACGTCACAAGTGCTCGCAACAGAACAACACAATTTTAAGGAACCGCGTCCGCTAGGCAAACGAAGAAATGTCAACACGAGAAAGCGATGTGACTACCACAACGATTTTGGACATAACACAGACAACTATTACAGTCTGAAAATGGAGATAGAGGCGGGTTTAAAGTCAGGACAGTTGGGACACCTCGTAAAGAACGTACAACGCAATGGCCGTAGTCGGGAAAACGATGATCGTCGGGACGGATCGAACAATCGTATCCGCAACCTGCAAACGCATGTCATTGATTGCGCCCCCAGATACAGCTGCCATATGACAACTAAGGGGACCGCCAGACACCGGCGAAACAAGCAACCATTAACAGACGCGTTGGACGACTCATGGAAGGAACAACTAGTCATCTTACGCACCATCAAAGGAGGCGCCTCCTCCACATCTCCGGTCATCATTACCGGGGTCTTCGTCATTACTGTACTCCGTACATGTTCTTAGACCCGGGAAGCAACGCGGACATCATGTATGAACAGAGCTTCAACCAACTCGACAATGAGGACAAGAAGTGCCTAGTACCGGTTGCAGAACCTATATCAGGATTCATCCATGATCGGCGGCAACCGTCTTCGAGCACATGGCCAAAGAGGTCAGAGTGGAGGTCCTAAACACACCCTCCGTGTCCGCCCATCAAGTCAATGTCATACAACGGATACGCCATGTTGGATGACACCCATCGTTGCTTATTTGACAAAAGGGACTTTACCTAATGATAAACAGGAGGCGTGGAAAATCCAGCACAAAGCCATGCACTATCAGGTCTCGGAGGGCATAATATACCGACGATCGTACTTGGGACCCCTCTTACGATGCGTTGACCCAGAGAACACAGCATTCCTGGTCAAAGAAATACACGAGGGAATTTGCGGCTTACACGCAGGACCACGCATGGTGGTGGCTAAACTCATGAACACTGGATATTATTGGCCTGGCAAGTGCCACGCTTCATCTGGGAGTTTATCATCTGCCGTTTTGGCCTCCCAATGAATATAGTCAGCGACAATGGGCTCCAGTTCACTGACCAAGGGCTACAAAGCTGGCTAGCAAGCATGGGTGTAGAGCAAACCTTTACATCAGTCGCTCACTCGCAAGCTAACGGCCAGGCCGAACGAGCCAACAGAAGCATCGTAGACGGGATTAAATCACGCTTGGGCACAAGGCGGTTAGGATGGGTTGACGAACTACCGAATGTCCTATTGGCGCACCGAGCGCTAACAAAGACAAGCAATGGGGAAACGCCATTCAGCCTAACATACGGTACCGAAGCCGAGATCCCAGCGCAAATCGGATGCCCGTCCACGCGAGTCCTTATGGCTTCGAAAAACGAAAACAACGCAGAACTCCGCCTCAACTTAGATCTCTTAGAGGAACGCCGAGAGCTAGCCGCATTTAAGGAAGTCAAATACAAGCGGCAGTTAGAGCGTTACTACAACGCACGACTCAGGGAGGTTCAATTCAAGGTAGGAGATTTTGTTTTCCGCCATAACAAGGCCTCAACTGTGGAGCCACCGGGCAAACTCGCACCCAACTGGGAGGGCCCGTACAAAATCCAAGATGTCCTTAGGAAGGGCGCCTACGCATTGGAACGACTGGACAGCACCCCAATCCCAAGGTCATGGAATGCTGCCCAACTAAAAATGTGTTACATGTTGTTGCGCACTTCTAGTGTGGCCATGTTGAACTTTATATGCTTTTTTTAAGTATTTTTACTACAATGGCTTTATGCCTTATTAGTGAATTACGCGCTTTCCCTTACATTCGCTTGCGCAACACATACGCAAACAAGTTAAAGTTGGATTGCAAAGACATTCCGCTAAGATGCGTATTGATATTTTAACATGATCATGCCACCTTGGTCCGCGATCAATGCTCTTATCGAGCAACTCATCGCGGGCTAAGCAGCCTACAGGCGCATCAATGTTTTCACACGATCACGCCACCTTGGTCCGCGATCAACGTTCTTATCGAGCAACTCATCGCGGGCTAAGCAGGATAGAGGAGCATTGATATTTGCACACGATCGCGCCACCTTGGTCCGCGGTCAATGCTCATATTGAGCAACTCATCACGGGCTAAGCAGCCTAGAGGCGCATCGATGTTTTCGCACGATCGCGCCACCTTGGTCCGCGATCAATGCTCTTATCGAGCAACTCATCACGGGCTAAGCAGCCTAGAGGCGCATCGATGTTTTCACATGATCGCGCCACCTTGGTCCGCGATCAACGCTCTTATTGAGCAACTCATCGCGGGCTAAGCAGCCTAGAGGCACATCGATGTTTTCACACGATCGCACCACCTTGGTCCGCGATCAACGCTCTTATCGAGCAATTCATCGCGGGCTAAGCATCTTAGAGGCGCATCGATGATTTCACACGATCACGCCACCTTGGTCCGCGATCAACGCTCTAATCGAGGAATTCATCACGGGCTAAGCAACCTAGAGGCGCATCGATGTTTTCACATGATCACGCCACCTTGGCCCGCGATCAACGCTCTTATCGAGCAACTCATCGCGGACTAAGTAGCTTAGAGGTGCATCGATGTTTTCATACGAACGCGCAACCTTGACCTGCGAGCAACGCTCTTCCCGAGCAAGTTGCTGCGGGTTAAGCAGCTTAAATACGCATTAACATCTTCGCAAGAGTACGCCACTTTGGCATGTTGTCAACTGTTTGCGAGACATGAAAATGAGAATAAGTTAACCGTTTATCCTAATGACACAACGTTGCTAGCTCTACAAACAACCCACAATGATACGAACACTTAAACATAAATACATTCCATGAGCATTCATACAAAATACCAAAAGCATCCAAATACATATGCAAAATAGAACCCCCACAGGGGTGCAAAATTGATGCTTTAAGGTGGCAATACATACATTTCTACTATTACACATACACACTAATACCCTTAGTCTATAACGATCAAGTGGGCCCAAGAATCACCATTGCGACGAAAGCGAACCTTCGGGGTAGGTTTGGCCACCGCCGGGCATGCTATTATAATCGGCCGTTGATCACCGGCACCAACAGGAGCTGCCGGAGGGGGGACGGCAGCAAGAACCTCCCCACAAAGTTCAGCAAACGCCTTCATCTTTCTCTCCCTGTTGCTGGAATCAACTGTTGAAGACTCAGGAACTACTACCGGCACAGCAACAGCAGAGGGACTCCGCTGAAGCTCTAGCAGGCCGGCGATGATCAAGGCATCATCGGAATAGTCATCTAGCGACTTCATTTTTAGCCGGAAGGAAGTCATCAGAGGGAAGGGGAACTCTTTGTCAAAAAAGGAAGAAAGGAAGTGATTATGAAGGGCAATTAATATGGGTAATTATACCCATCGACAATAGTGACAAGTGTCACTTCAGGTGGACCGTCACGCCGTCCTGCAGCCATTAATGGTTGGCGGCTGACGTCAGGGCTCTCTAATTAATACAATACAATCATTACAAGGGAATACGAAGAGGCATGCACTAGATATAGGGTAATAAAAGGACATTACGTCAACAAATTCATAACATAGACAACGAAGAGAAATTATCCGAACAACACAAAATTTTAACAAGTTTAAAAACGAAACTATGCTCAATCATCACCGTCAAAGTCAACCCTGTCAATGAACTCATCTTCAACATCATCATTTGGCGGAGCGGATGAAGTAACTTCGCCTCTCAGAGCCGCGGCCTGCCTCTCCGCATCCCCCTGCGGCTCCTTCTCAGCATCCTCAAAAGCAGCACGTAAGAGCTGAACACCTTGGGAGTCTAGAACATTCCACCACCACATCCATCACGGGGAAGACTAGCTCATCGTATGCCGCCACCTCTGCATCATACTCTTGCTCAGCGTTAACATCGCGGTAAGGATTGTCTTCAAAAGGGTGCTCGCCAAGAAAGAAGTCGAACCCTTGTTTGAAACCAAGGGCAGCCCCATATTGTTTTGACTTCTCTAGCAGGCGGGCGATAACTTGGACCATGGCTGGCTCCTCCCATACGCGGGTTAACACCCACAATGCGCAAGCTATGAGCATCGCGGCAAGGCGATAGGCTAAAACAACATATATAAGTTAAATAATGAAGACGTACCCCTTGAATCCCAGCGGTTATCAGCCATTTAACGTTGCTATCCGCCTCTTCCTGACCCTCCTGAGCCATCTGGAACTGTTAGGTCTGCTGACCTGAAGAAGAACAAATGATTGAAAAGCAAAAATATACTAACAGTTGATCCACACAAATAAACAGTCTTTACAACATACTCTTCCCAAAAGACTGCTGACCCTAACAACTGTTCCATCCAAAGAACTGTTGATACAAAGGACTGCTGGATAACAACTGATAGAGAACAACTGCTGACCAAAGGTCTGATGAAGAACAACTACTGATCAAGTACTGAAGACTAAAGGTCTATTGGAGTCAACAGCACTTAGGCTCCAACAGATGTTGCAAGACCATCAGAGTTTTCCCTCAACAGTAGTTTACGTTACAGTGTTTTGTAATACAACAGTAGTTTGTATAGGGCAGATGTTTTATGTTGTTATTTTGTTAGAGGTCACTATCTTAGGTGACGTCAGCACAGGTCACCAGTGGTTTAGATTTGTCTATAAATAGAACAGTGCTTGTACTGTTCTATTGGTCACACACAAACATTCTCTCAGACAAACAATCACTGTGTGATCAGGCTGGGGGGAGTACTTGTATGTGATTGTAATCTTTCAATCTAATGAAAGCTTTCGATTAAAGAAAACATTTATTCCTATTGTTTTGATTATAGTTTATCATTCCGCTGCACTTTCCATATATACTTACTTCATTCAATCCTCATCTTACTCTGAGTTTCTCATAACTGGTTATGATCACTTCATTGACATAACTTCAGGTTTTAATTCAGCTTTTAACTCTGATTCTTATTAACCAAACTATGCTTTCATAGCAAGTGGTGGTGATATACAGGCATCTGACAACATATCCTTTTTCTGGTTAAGCTCTCTCTCATAGGTCAAGAGGTTACCATGAAGCTGGGTCAGTGATAGGTCCTTGAATCCAATTGAGTTTCTCATAACTATAGCAATAGTGTCCCATTTGTCTGGTAATGATCTTAAAAACCTATGGTTTAAAGTTGAATGAAGATAAGTTAGACCAACCAGTTTTAGTTCACTAATGAGACAGTTAAACCTCTCAAATTGTTGAGTTAATGACTCTCCCTTAACATGACTGGATGTTTCATAATGTTGGTTAAGTATTTCATGGTTGTTTTCAATAACCTCTTCAGTCCCACCAAATTGTTCTTTCAGTGCATCCCACAACTCCTTTGCACTGTTACAGTGTAACAGCCCAGCATATATATCATTGGGTAGAGCCATGGCCACAATACTGAAGGCCTTAGCATCTAACTCAATTTTCTGAAAATCCTGGTCGGAGTAGTTTTCAAGTTTCTTAGGCTCTTGAACCTTGGGATCTTTGGTACTCGGCACCATCGGAACATGTGGTCCGAAGATAACCGACTTCCAACACCCAGTGTTCTGTTGAGCTAGAACATAGCTCATCCGACGTTGCCAGATATTGTATTCAGATCTGACAAGCATCGGTGGCTTGTTGTTCGTGCCAGTGTTATGTGGATCGTGATTGATTGAAGCCATTCTCTGATTTTCAAAAACAAAGTCTGTTTATAAACGGTTGAATCGAAAATAAACTATTACTCTGTTTTCAATCCGACAAACAAACGATATCAATAATTGTGAGCTGATCTGTTTATATTAAATTGATTGATTAGATCAAATTTAATTAACCAAGCTCTGATACCAATTATTAGAATCTGAGTTTGATTGTTTTGATATGTTTAGAAGAAGATGAGAATTGAATGATGTAAGTATATATGGAAAGTGCAGCGGAATGATAAATAATAATCAAAACAATAGGAATAAATGTTTTCTTTAATCGAAAGCTTTCATTAATTGAAAGATTACAATCAATACAAATACTCCCCCTCAGCCTGATCACACAGTGATTGTTTGTCTGAGAGAATGTTTGTGTGTGATGCAATAGAACAATACAGGCACTGTTCTATTTATAGACAAATCTAAACCACTGGTGACCTGTGCTGACGTCACCTAAGATAGTGACCTCTAACAGAATAACAACATAAAACATCTGCCCTATACAAACTACTGTTCTATTACAAAACACTATAAGGTAAACTAGTGTTAAGGGAAAACTCTGATGGCCTTTCAACATCTGTTGGAGTCTAAGTGTTGTTGACTCCAACAGACCTTAATCTTCACAACTTGATCAGCAGTTGTTTCTTCATCAGACCTTTGGTCAGCAGTTGTTCTCTACCAGTTGTTCTCTAGCAGTCCTTTGTATCAGCAGTTGTCATAGCAGTTGTTTGGATGGAGCAGTTGTTAGAGTCAGCAGTCTTTTGGGAAGAGTATGTTGTAAAGACTGTTTATTTGTGTGGATCAACTATTAGTATATTTTGGCTTTTCAATCATCTATTCTTCTTCAGGTCAGTAGACCCAACATTTCACAAGAATGCTGGGTTCAAACACCCAAGAAAAAGTATCAAAAGTGTCAAAAGTTTCCAAAACACAAACAAAGAGGACTAAGACAACAACTGTTGTCCAAACCTCTATTGTTTAGCCCACTGCTCCTGGTGATCATGGCACTACATCCAGTGCTGTGAAACCCACACCAGCCATTTCCAAAAGAAAACGTCCATCCACAAGAACCACCACTCAACCACAAAAGAGACTTCTGGAAGATGAGATACCAAAAGATAACTCTGTTGCAACACAAAAGCAACTAGAAACCACTGTTGTTACTTCCTCACAACAGTTGGAAATATCTCCACCTGTCCAAACTCCTCATGCATCATCACAAGAGGATCATGTTCTAAGCTAAGGGGAACCACATCATGATACATTTGAGTCACTTGGCCATATGATCACAAGCCCCTCTCCCAGGGCTAATTCTCTTTTTACTCCTCCACCTTCACCATCACATGTTCAACAAACCATGCAACCTCTGTTTGAGGCTATTGATAAAACTTAGGAAAATCCCAGTTCCTCTCTTTCACCTATAAATGAGAGTATACCTCCACAAGTGACTAGGACTGAGGTAATTCAATCAGCCATCCCATAAGCAGAAGAGGAGGTTACACCCCTAGAGTTCAATGCAACTCTAGGTGAGTTTTCAAGTGGAGCAGCCACTACTGATGTAGAGACCATTGTCTCACAACAGGATAGTGGTTACATAGCTAAGACTCCCTTAAAGGCAACAACTGATGAGGCGACTATAGTGTCCCCAAAATCAGTTGGAAGTCCCCAGAAACAAGAAAAAGGGGCATCTGGTTCCCATCCTTTGGATTCACCTCCTAGGACTGAACCAGTTACAACTACCACTAGTAGGAATTCAGATGATCCTATTAACTTAGGTGATGAGTTAAAATACCAAGAATTGATGGCCAGAGTCCAAACCATTGAAACCTCTGTTGCTGATATAAAATCTGATGTCAAGTCAATATTGGAATCCTTGCCTACTCTCACCAAGATTCAACCATCCACAGCTGATATTGCTAGTGAGCTATGGAAATCTGTTTCTCCCATCATCATAGTTCATAGAAAACTAGCAGATCAGACTCATGAAACTTATATGGCAGAAATCAGAAACATGGTAGATGCTAGGTACAAAGATACCCATGCAGATATTCAGGCCATTAAAGACCATTGGCTGAAGACCACTGGCTCTGCCCCTACCACCATTCTCAGAGATGAAGATGATGATGAATTCACAACTGATGATGCCAAAAAAAGGGGAGAGTGGAAGAGATAGATTGCCAAAGCTGGATCCCTTTGGTTGTCCACCTTCACAAAATGGTCAATCAAAGTCTGCCAACAAACCAGGGTCTACTCAAACAGCACCACAACAACAACAACAAACCAGCAAAGCTAAAGAAGTGGACAACTCTGCTAATGAAGAAGCTGAAAAAGCTACTGAAGATAAGCAAAAGAGGGCTGACACTTTGGAAGTCAAAGCAGAGTTTTTGTTAAAATAGAAAAGGGAACAACAGCAGGAAGTTGAAGATGTGGCTTCCTCTAAAAGGAAGAAAATGCCTGCCAAACATATCAGACAACCACCATCCAAACTGGCTGTTAAAACCACTGCTGTCAAAACCACTGCTGCTACCCAAACCACTGATACCACCACAACATCTGAGCCTGTCATCACTATCACCAAACCTACATCTGAACCTACAACCACATCACCACCTAAATCCCAAACATCTGCTGGTCCTACTAAGGTGCCAACAGATGTTAACACCACCACTGTCTCTACACCACCATCACCAAAAATCTTGTACAAAAGGAAGAGGAAATCAACCTTTGTTGTATAGGATGAAAACATACACACATCACCACTTACCACTTCAACCACACAATCCACACCTATATCAGCCATTCCACTTTCATCATTTTCACCACACTCATCACAATTCACTTCCCATAGACCACCACCAACCATTATACCATTGGCTGTTCAGTATCCCCTTAAACTTAATCTACTCAAGGGGGAAATGCAATCCTTCTATAATACTGAACAACCATTTGAAAGATCTTTCCCTTCTCTTCCACATTTTCCTGTTCCCCTAAACATAGACACATATCTAAAATACAAGGCTGAACAGGCAGATGCCATCATTAAAGAGAAATGCAAAGGGAAAGATGACAGGACTGCTCAGGGCATCCTTTCAGCAGAGCTTAGCAAATTGAGAAGGATTGAAGATTTTGCTAAGACCCTGAGCAACTCCATGTCTGCCATGCCTCTCAGCAGTTACATGGAAAGGGAGGTTAGGGAATCACTTCTTGAACAGATCTTGGCAACCATGCCTTATAAAGCAAACAAGAAACAGTTTGTAGGCTGGACCACTCATGCTCTTAGAGAAGAACTCATAAGAATTGAAGAGATGGCCAAGAATCCCCCAGCTAAAGTCTCTGCCCCTGATTTTAGTAAAGGCAGAGATCTAGCCAGAGCCTTGAAGTTTAAAAGAATGAGACAAGAAATTGTGGCTGCTGACTATGGGGAGATGAGGTCAGTTGCAAGGTGGTCTGAGTTGAGGTTGGTTGAAACATACAAGAGACTGGAAGAAAACAGGAAGAAAGATCCTAACTTACCCAGAAAACCTGTCTAGTCTACTCTGATGAACCACTGATGAAGAAACCTCAACAGGCTTTTACATGAGACAGCTTACTGGATACTTCTGATCTATCAGCTGCTGCTAGAAGACAATTCAAGAAATAGAAAGAAATGTCTGAAGAAGATCAGAAGAAGTTTGCTGATACTTATATAAATGAGGGCCTCTTCAATCAAGTACATTTTTTCTCAGATCCCATTACTGATAAGCTCAGAGAACTCATTGAGAGACCTCCATCACCAAACTCATCTAGAATAAAAGTGCACCTCAGCAAATCCTCTGACTCAAACATTCTAAAATGGAAGGTCAACAAAGACACCCATGAATTGACTTTGCTCAGGTCAGATGGAGAAGCTCAAAAGCTAAGCATGGATGATGCATATAGCCTGTGTGCAGATTACCTCCAAACACTGCTGAACCTTGAGCTTGAAAGAGATGCAGAAGACCTATTTTCTTTGAACTTTGAGCTACAATTCAAAGGTCAAATCAGAGAAAGTCTGATGAGAAATAAAGATCAAGAATAAAGTTTAGTTTTGGCATCATCTGTTCTAGGGGGAGATTGTTGGGTCTGCTGACCTGAAGAAGAACAGATGATTTAAAAGCCAAAATATACTAACAGTTGATCCACACAAATAAACAGTCTTTACAACATACTCTTCCCAAAAGACTGCTGACCCTAACAACTGTTCCAACCAAACAACTGCTATGACAATTGCTGATACAAAGGACTGCTGGATATCAACTGATAGAGAACAACTGCTGACCAAAGGTCTGATGAAGAACAACTGCTGATCAAGTACTGAAGACTAAAGGTCTGTTGGAGTCAATAGCACTTAGGCTCCAACAGATGTTGCAAGACCATCAGAGTTTTCCCTCAACAGTAGTTTACCTTACAGTGTTTTGTAATACAACAGTAGTTTGTATAGGGCAGATGTTTTATGTTGTTATTCTGTTAGAGGTCACTATCTTAGGTGACGTCAGCACAGGTCACCAGTGGTTTAGATTTGTATATAAATAGAACAGTGCTTGTACTGTTTTATTGGTCAGACACAAACATTCTCTCAGACAAACAATCACTGTGTGATCAGGCCGAGGGGGAGTACTTGTATTTGATTGTAATCTTTCAATCTAATGAAAGCTTTCGATTAAAGAAAACATTTATTCCTATTGTTTTTATTATAGTTTATCATTCCGCTGCACTTTCCATATATACTTACTTCATTCAATTCTCATCTTACTCTAAACATATCAAAACAATCAAACTCAGATCCTAACAGGAACATCTCCAAAGTGCTGTCTCGAGCTGCCGCAAGATCTTTGACGTCGACGGACAAGGAGAGTTTTTCATCCTTTAAGGCATCAACTTCGAGTTTCAACAACTTAACATCATTCTCAAGAATAGATACGCGCAAAGATTGCAACAACACCTCCTCATCCTTCTTCACCAAATCGGCACGTGCAGATACAGCTTTGGACTTCTCCTCCTCAAGTTCGCAGTTCTTCTCCTCCTGCCCGGTCTTGAGTTGCCCCACCTCATTCTCCAATGCCCGGTAGCGGTCACGCTCTTTAGCAATCAGCAAATTGGTAGTTTCACACGAGGCTTTCCATTCCTGTGAATCCTTAATATGACGACCCTCGAGCGTCTTCACCTAAGCAATAGTGTCCGCAAGAGCTTTCGATTGGGAAACACAATCCTTGTTGTGCTTATCCAGTACATTCTTAAATGCCGCCTTACGGACATCTAGCTCTCGCTCAGCGTCGACCAACGCTTGATAGCCCCGCCAGATCTCACTCATCGTGGCGGCGGCCATAGCTAAACCCACAGCCCCGTCCTGTAGCAGGGAAAGGCAATCTCGGTTAGCCGTGTACGCCCGCTCGACAGGAGGGATAGAACCCAACAACCATTCTTCACACGTAGGTACTTGAAAGAACCTACCGTCCTCATGAACAGACCAGTCAGGCCTGTAGACGGGACCGGTAGCGAGGTCTAACTTAAACCAGGTGGAGGTTATACCAGTATTCTCCGCCTTCTGGGGGTTATTACCGCCAAATGTCATAGGCTCCTTCCCAGACCTCCGGTTACCATCGTCCGCCGACTCGTCACCAGATGACAGGTTGACATACTCAGCATTGCCAGCCACGATATCATCCAACCCCGTACCCGGAGGGTGTTCGCCGCCACATGGTGACGAAGGATGAGCCAGAAACCCCTCACCTGAACCACCAGCTTTAAACCCCTTACCCTTATCTTGTTCTTTCTTCCTCTTCTCTTCCAATGCCCTCTCCTGCTGTAGCTCCACTTCACGAGCTTTGGCAATTCTTCGCTCTTTGGCAGCATGGGCATCTTCTTGCATTTCGGCCTGTTTGGCTGCATCCGTCATAACCGTGTGTCTGCTAGCTTCAGCTTGTGCAGCGGGCTCAGTCGAGCTAGGCTCGGTAGGTTTAGAACCAGACACTTTAGACAGCTTCGGCCCGCCAGGGATAAGGAGTGTGGCACCTAAGACGATATGAAAGAACATTGAGGGAAGGAATACGACGTTGCGAAAATCAGAAACAAACCACAAAAACTAACCTGGCTGAACTTCCCTCACAATCTTAGAAGCCAAACGCGGACGTTTCTAAGACATGGCCAAGCGAACCTTTAAGGTAGACGCTCGCGTATATTCCTCAGTAACTTTTCGCTTTGAGGAATCCATCATCGACATCACGTCCCTCAATTTCTTCCAAGCACCGTGGCCGCTCTTCCCAGACCCCCCACTTGAATGGCCAGATACGCGTGGCGTGGTGAACACTTCTACGTAGTCACTCTTGCCCTTGGACCCGCAAGACTCATCCTCAGAATCATCATCGGAAATAAACATAATATTTGTGCCGCTAGTGGAAATCGCATTCAGCAGGCGAGGATTAACAAGAATGTCACCTGGGTTCAACGTGTGACTAGGAAAGTCCTTCACATTGACTTGAATAAAATTTTTGATAGTCTGTTCCACCAGAGGCTCCTCACCTTCGCGGAGGGGCTCCCACACGAACTCTCCAATAACACCAGGAACGATAGAGTAGAAACAATTCTTTTCTGAAAAAGAGGCCAGACGGAAACTAAGTTAAAGATAAAACAAGGACAGTATCCTTAACGCAATACAAAAAAGACATACCTTCCCCATTAACATAGAAATGCGGATTCTAGTCAGCACGGCCACCTACGCGGCTGACGCTCGCCATCAATAATGCCTCAGGTCTAACGTTCGCCATCTCAATAGAGGTGACTTGGGCAGTGATGTTATCATACCAATCGAAATCCGCATAGTGGGTAATAGGAAAATCTTTCAGCTTTGACTTCGCAGACACGGCTAACCATTGCAACGACATGGGGACAACCCCCTACTTAATGAAAACTTTTTCTTCCAGTCGTGCATGCTCCGCGAAGGTTCGTTTCCAACTGGCTTGATCCGAATCCGCATGCTAAAGGAATACCATTGCGGCCCTCCTCAAGAAAAGCGATAGAAGGCATTGAACATATCAAACATAGGCTCCACACCTTGGGAACGGCATACAAATTCAAAGTGCACCATACGGGTCATACCCAACGGCGTCACCTATGTCAGATAACACCCATACCAGAGTAATAGGTCACACACGAACCTCATCACGGGCAGTCAGAAGCCGGCCAATTGAAAGTGGGCATCGTACAAGGCCATCATATCGGGGCTAGCGTCCAGAACTATCTCACCCTCAGCCGGAAAGGTCGGCTCCCAACTGGACGGAATCTCATACTGCTCCAAGAACTGCTCAAAAAAGTCTCTTCTTCACTTGATCGGAGCATCAGCCATGCCCACTGGGTCCTTCTTGCCCTTCATCTTGGCGTCGGACATCCTCGATTTACCGGGATACCAAAAAAAAGGAAAATTGACAAAGACGAAGAATCTACCGGTGGGGAACGAGATTGAAACCTAACGGTTGAGTGGGAAAAAATGAAAGAAAGAAAGAGAGGGATAGGTATTTATACTAACTCATTAATGATGGTGGGCCTGGGAGGCAGACACAAAGCCCATCAACGAATGACACGTAGCCCACAGTGGCAAAAGATTAGTCACGCACCGCACGTCATACTCACGCGCCAGACACAGGGGCAAGGAAGTCTTCTGTCTGCAACTGACACGACGGCTGGACAGACGCGGCTGACAGACGGGCAGTCACTTCAACCGTCAAAAGCCCCTTTACGAATTTCCCCCAAAAAATCATGAGTATTAAGTTCGACATTAGATCCGAGAGCACTGTCCCGCCAATGTACATCCGCCTGACGCAACACCTAACAACCCGGTACCCCAAGACCCCATTTTCAATCAGTCCACCACCTCTCACGTCTTCGCTACGCAAATCCGAGAGAGATGCTGGACTAGGGGGACTTGATGGGGTAGGGGCCCAATTTTACATGGGCCCATACCCAATACCTCAGCCCAAAGACCTGAGCAGGCCCACGAGCCTCAAAGTCTTCGATAGATCCACCAACAGGTGCAGGGCACGCGTATCAACATGCCAATAGCAACTTCTGCCAGGGTTTCCAAAATAAGATCAGGAAGGGACACGTGGTGATAACTTACACGCCCGTACAGGGATGTACGAGGCAATCAGGGCTTAGGGACGTGTGGCATGGAGCATGCTGCACAACCAACCAACAAGGGAATCACACGTGTCTTCAGTAGAGCCTGCAGGAGACAACCAGTACATCAGCTGCACGCACCAACCAATAGAAGCACATGGGACCACCTCAGCATGGATCTCGACTAACGTAGGGCTGCAGAGGGGACAATAGTACACTCGGCAGCCAATCATATTTCACCTGGACTGCGGCCAGTCACAGAATTCCACGTCAGGATAACGGTATGATCATTCTCTATGATTTATTACGTGTCATGTATTAATTCTTTCTGGGCCTAATCTTTGGCCGATGTGGAGGCAAGCCCTTAACTGGGTTTCGGTGTGACACCCGGCATATTTGGCTTAAACATTTTAGTAACATCTAAGTCTACCTTAGCGGGAAATGTTTATAAACAGACTTAACTGGGTTAGTTGAGTCGGGTCAAGTTAGGATTGTCCAGGGTTCAATGATCTGGAGGATCATTGGGAGTCATTTTGGGAATACACTAGTACCGGGTCCCGTTGTTGGTGACATTACATGAACTAATTAAGTATATGTGTAGATTATGGGTCGTGTGGTGGATTATATGCATAGATGTGTTTAAATGATGTGTAAATGATTATCCGTGCTTAAATATGTTAAACATAGACTAAGGTTGCATGCTCATATGTTAAGGTGTGTTAGAATGCGTTAAACACGACAAACTGGAAAACTAGATAAACATGGGTTCTGGTTCGACCACTTCGAGTGGTCGAAGGAGGAATTTTGTGTTGGTTCGACCCTTTGTAAATGGGCGAACCTGAGATGTGGAATTGAAAGAATTCCCTTCGACCAGGACAGGGCTCATTCGACCCTATGGATGGGTCGAAGGAGGCTACCTTCGACCACTGATAGGGTGCGAAGGAGGATTAGTATAAGTACCAAACTTTGTCATTTTTCATCATTTCACAAACCCTAACTGTCTCAAAACACTCTCAAACGATTTTAATCACTAAGGAAGGAGTTTTTGCTCTTCTTTTTCATAATCTAACCTTTCTACAACATCTAAACAAGAATCCAAGGTGTGTTTTTGATCCTAAATCCTTTTGAAAGCATTTTAAATCGTTTTCATCTAACCCTAATTGTCCGGATCTGTTCTAAGGGTGTTTTCATGATTAAAAACCTTTTAAACATCTTTCTAAATCAAACCTTATCATTTAAACATAGGTCTTCATGATGATAAACATATGTAAATTGTGTATTATGTGGTGTTATGTGTTGTTCAATGATTTACTGCTGTATCTATGATAGAAACATGATATAGGATTGTTATTAATGCTAGGTTATTGTTGTTTAGGGTTAGGATTGGATAGATGGTGATGTTGTGGGTATTTTGGGGGTTTTAACGAATCTAGACTTGATGCATGTTATTTATGATCAATAGAAATAATAAGGAAAATCGAACACTCGACAAACTGAGCATTTTAAGTTGAACATGGATCGATTTCAAAAGTTTCCAAATTGGGTAAAGAATCCATGCATGATTGTGACGTTTCCATAATTCTTACCATTTTGGGAAAGGGCTGAAATAGACATATTATCGGGGGAAATCGGTGGGGTTTTGTAGGAATAAGTTATTCATACTTGACTACTGTGTTTGATGATGTTTCGAGGTGTTTCGAATGTGTTTGAAGCGTTTTTAGGAAAATTTGTACAACAGGGGCGAACCTGGACTCCTTCGACCAATCGGGTGGGCGAAGGAGAGAATCCAGGGTCGAACCTGGGAAAATTTGGGCGAACGTGGTCAAACGGTCGAAGGAGGCATCAAACGGTCGAACGAAGCATAAAACGAGCGAAGGAGACTTAAAACGGGCGAATGAGACTTAGTCTGACTGGTTCGACCGTTCTGATGCAGAAATGAGATTTTTGATACAAACTAAGTGTTTTATGCTTGAACCTTGTTTGTAATCTATGTGTACTTGATTAGTTAGGGTAATGAGTCACCAACGCGATGTCGTGTCGGTCTAGTGTGTCGGTTAAACATTTAAACACGTTTTAAAACATACTTGGTTACGATCTGGACAATCGGGGACTAGATAACCTTATGGTTATTAGTCGGAACACTTATGTAAACATTTTGATAAATCTCCGGTAGAGGGATTATCAAAGGTGAGTTCACGGCCCCACTTTTACTGCTTTAACTTTTGGGGGAGAAAACATGCGCTAAACTATTTTGGTAACATATGTCATACTATGGTTTTAACATTGCATTGCTATACGATCTTTTAATGTCCCGGGGAAAACCATGAATGTGCGGGGATGCACAACGGGGGAAATGTGGATAGATCTATTGGGCGTGACCTGCCCCACTCGTCGGCTTGGAGGGTCGGGCGGGTGCATATTGTCTCGAACTGGTAACATTGGTAACATGCTGAACATTCGGGTTGAACATTGCTAAACATTGCTAAACGTGTCTAGTAATGGTTTTCCAATCGTAGTAGTAATAAAACATACGCCTAGCTAGCGTACTTGGTAACATTGATATAGTATGGACATGGTAACATTTTGGTAACATATTGAACAAACCTGTGAACTCACCGGCATTATATGTTGACGTCTTTTTGGCATGATTTTCTCAGGTCGCTAAGGTAGCAACAAATGGAATTAGGCGCACGGGTCTGCATGGGCGTCTAGATTTAGTTCATGTTTTGTAATAAACACTTGGTACATTTGGGTCAATGGTTTGTAACTTGTCTAATGCTTCCGCTACTGATTTTGAGTTTATGAAAACTATGTCTTTTTGGAATGTCACGTATCTTCATATAGAGTTGTTTATTGTGACCGTTGACTTGGATCCTGGTTTGTCATGCGCCTCGCGGTAAAACTCCGCAAGTGGAAATTGAGGGTGTGACAGATTGTTATCAGAGCCAATGGTTATAGTGAACTAGGACTGCATGTAGAGTCTGGTCTATAGCCGAGTCGCACACACTAGACGGTCACATACTTTGAGTCTATTAGTGGGATGCGTACTAACGTTGTCGGGGTGTCCATACATCATCATCATACTTCTCTGTTACATCATCCGCTTTTATTTGGGTTCTTACCTACTTTTGTCTCCTTCTTCTGGATTGAATAAGGAGGGGTTGATCTGTTGGTTCTAGCACACACATGCCTTCTTACACTTGCACCTATCGTAACACATTACTAGGTGACAATATTCGGTGACCGGAGTCTGGATTAGGGGTACATCTGGAGGACCATGTAGAGCAGTTTATCATTTCGGGTGCACACGAAATAATAAGCTGAAATGCATGAAAATCCTGATGGACTCCGAGTTTGGATGTATAGTCCTGGATTTTTCCCAAAGTTAACTCTTGCAAATTTCTAGTAGTTGACACTAGAAGTGAGTGTGAATCCCTCGATTTCTTGATTTGTTAGATCATGTCTGGTGCTCGCGGTAGTGGACGTCGTGGTGGCGGTGGTGGCCGTGCTGGCGGCGGTGGTCGTGCTGGAGGCGGTGGTCGTGGTAACATCAACATGACCCAAGCGGAACTGAACAACTTGCTACAACAGCAAGTGAACATGGCTATGGCTAATTTCCAGGCTGGGATTAATGCCATGGGTGGTGAGTTCATTTCTGTCGACTTTGCGTCATTCTTGGGTTTCATGTCCTTTCGTTTGTGTTTTACTCGTGTACCGTATTTCAGGTGTTGGTGCCAATTCACCCCCACCTCAGTGCTCTTATTAGAAGTTTCGGGACTGTCAGCCCCATAACTTCGCTGGAACTGAGGGAGCGGTGGGACTGCTCCGATGGCTAGAGAAGGTGGAGTCTGTGTTCGTCATGTGTAACTGTCCTGCTGGGGACCATGTGAAGTATGCTACTGCGACATTTGAGGGGCCTGCACTGTCGTGGTGGAATGCTACTACTCAGAACAAGGGATTGGGGGAGGCTATTGTTATGCCTTGGGCGGAGTTTGTGCAGCTGTTGAGAGGTGAGTACTGTCTGAGGGAGGAGGTACAAAATTTGGAAAATGAAGTATGGAGCTACAAGATGGTCGGGTAAGAGATTGAAGAGTACACTGTGAGGAGGAATGAGCTGGCGGTGTTGTGCCCTGATTTGCACACACCCGAGTACGGGAGGATCGAACACTATGTGTCTGGGCTAGTGCCGTAGATTGCTGGATTGGTGGCTGCTGGGAATCTTCCCACTATTGCTGAAGTTGTCCGGTCAGCTCATCAGATGACTAACCTGAAGGTGGCAGAAGGTGTTTTGCCTCCTAAGGGTGCTGCTGTGAAGGTTACTGAAGGGAACAAGAGGAAGTGGGATAGTGTGGGGAAGAGTGTTGTGCCAGCGCCATCTCAGCCGGCAAAGAAGTTTGATTCATCTGGGTCTTCTTCTGGGCAGAAGTCAAGTGGGTATGTTGGGAAGCATCCCAAGTGCAACAAGTGTGGTTTTCATCATACTGGGAGTTGTGATCGGGCTCGGTGTCATCGGTGCCATCAGTTGGGGCATCATGCTAGGGATTGCAGGGTGGCACTCACCCCAACTCAGACTCCTGCTGCTACTCCTACTCCTGCTGCTCAGTGGACTCCGGGGAAGCAGGGGTGCTATAACTGTGGTGATACGGGACACTTCAAGCGTGAATGTCCTAAACTGAAGCAGGGCGATAACGGGAGCGACGGAAACGGTAATGGGAATAACGACGGCGGAGGCAGAACTGCACGTGCTTTCGTCATTGGATCTGCAGAGGCTAGGCAGGATCCAGACACAGTTACCGGTACGTTCCTTCTTAATGATCGCTATGTTTCTGTCTTGTTTGATTCTGGTGCCGATAAGAGTTTCGTATCTATGGACATTAGTCGATTGCTAGATATAGTACCCACACCTTTAGAGGCTAAGTACTTAATAGAATTGGCTGATGGTAAGAAAATCGAAGCGACCCACACCCTTAGGGAATGTCGCTTGGAACTGTCGGGTTTGTCTTTCCCCATTGACCTTATGCCGGTACCCCTGGGTAGTTTTGATGTCGTTGTCAGCATGGATTGGTTATCGTTGTATCGTGCGGAGATCGTTTGTTTCGATAAGATTATTCGGATCCTTCTCCCTGATGGAGAGACTCTTTCGGTTCATGGCGAGAAAAGCGGTGCTCCGCTGAGTATCATCTCTAGCATGAAAGCTCGTAAGTACCTTTGGAAGGGTTGTTCGGCCATTCTGGCACTTGTTAACGTTTCTACTGACGATGAGAAGAAGATCGAGGATATTCCGGTGGTTCGTGATTTTCCTGATGTGTTTCCTAAATATTTGCCTAGTCTTCCTCCCCATCGTCAGGTTGAGTTTGGTATCGATCTTACTCCGAGTGCAGCTCCTATTGCCTGAGCTCTGTATCGTCTTGCACCTCCCGAGATGCAAGAGTTGTCCAGCCAGTTGCAGGAACTCTTGGAAAAGGGTTTCATCCGACCAAGTTCTTCCCCATGGGGAGCTCCTATTTTGTTTGTGAAGAAGAAGGACGGAAGTCTTCGCATGTGTATTGACTATCGTGAGCTGAACAAAGTGACCATCAAGAATCGTTATCCTCTTCCTCGCATTGATGATCTCTTTGACCAGCTCCAGGGCTCCAGCTACTATTCGAAGATTGATTTGCGGTCCGGTTATCACCAGTTGCGCGTCAGGGAAGCTGACATTCAGAAGACTGCTTTTCGCACTCGTTATGGCCATTTTGAGTTCTTGGTCATGCCTTTTGGTCTCACGAACGCACCGGCGGTGTTCATGGATATAATGAACCGCGTTTGCAAACCTTATCTTGATAAGTTCGTCATCGTGTTTATTGACGATATTCTGATTTATTCTAAGAACAAGGCGGATCATGAAGAACACCTACGGTTGGTCTTGGAACTTTTGAGACAGGAGCAATTGTATGCTAAGTTCTCAAAGTGTGATTTTTGGTTACGTGAAGTTCAATTCCTAGGGCATGTGGTGAATGAACTGGGAATTCACGTCGATCCGGCTAAGATCGAAGCTATTAAAGACTGGGAAGCACCAAAGACGCCATCTGAGGTACGGCAATTCCTAGGTCTTGCGGGTTACTATCGTCGTTTCATTGAGGGATTTTCGAAGATCGCTCAACCCCTCACTACTCTTACCAAGAAGGACCGAATGTTCGACTGGGGTGAACCACAGGAATCAGCATTTCAGATGTTGAAGCTTAAACTTTGTTCTGCACCTATCTTATCTTTACTTGAGGGTACGGATGACTTCGTTGTGTACTGTGACGCTTCTATTCGTGGTCTCGGTTGTGTGTTGATGCAACGCGGGAAGGTTATTGCTTATGCTTCTCGTCAACTCAAGGTTCATGAGAAGAATTACACTACTCATGACTTGGAACTGGGAGCGGTAGTCTTTGCGTTGAAAATCTGGAGACATTACTTGTACGGTACCAAGTGTGAAGTATATACCTATCACAAGAGTCTTCAGCATATTTTCGACCAGAAGGTGTTGAACATGCGGCAGCATCGCTGGGTTGAACTCCGGAATGATTATGACTGTGCTATCAAATACCATCCTGGCAAGGCAAACGTTGTGGCAGACGCCTTGAGCAGGAAGGAGTCTACGAATACACGCCGTGTTCGAGCCTTACAGCTCACCATTCATTCGTCGTTGCCTGACCGAATCCGTTCTGCATAGTTGGAAGCCTTGAAGGAGGAAAACCTTAAGGCTGAGACTATGCACAGTGCTGACAAGCATCTTGAACTCAGGACCGATGGCTTACACTATTTTGCCGGACGTGTTTGGGTCCCATTGTTCGGGGGATTGCGCGAGCTTGTTTTGGATGAAGCTCACAAATCCCGGTATTCTATTCACCCTGGCTCCGATAAGATGTATCAAGATTTGAAGATACGTTATTGGTGGCCAAACATGAAAGCTGATATAGCTTCTTATGTCAGCAAATGCTTGACTTGTGCTAAAGTCAAGGTGGAGTATCAGAGGCCGTCGGGTCTGCTGCAACAACCAGAGGTTCCAGAATGGAAGTGGGAGCGAATCACGATGGATTTTGTCACCAAGCTACCAAGGTCGCCTAGTGGTTATGATATGATCTTGGTGATTGTTGATAGGTTGACAAAATCGGCACGTTTCATACCTATTAAGGAAACCAATGGACTCGAGCAGTTGGCTCGACTTTACCTTAAGGAGGGGGTTGCTTGGCACTGGGTGCCTGTCTCTATTATCTCTGATCGTGATTCTCGTTTTGCTTCGCGTTTCTGGAAGGCTCTGCACAAGGCTTTGGGTACTCAGTTGGATATGAGTACGGCATATCACCCGCAAACTGATGGATAGAGTGAGCGGGCGATTCAAACCTTGGAAGACATGCTTCGGGCATGTGTCATCGATTTTGGCAAAAGTTGGGAGATCCACCTGCCTTTAGTGGAGTTCTCCTACAACAACAGCTATCACTCTAGTATCAAGGCAGCTCCGTTCGAGGCTCTATACGGACGGAAATGTCGATCACCACTTTGTTGGGCCGAGGTGGGCGAGAGCCAGCTCACTGGTCCGGAACTTGTGTACGAAAATTCGGAGAAAATCGTACAGATTCGTCACCGTTTGGCTGCTGCACGGGATCGTTAGAAGAGCTATGCCGATCGCCGTTGAAAACCTTTGGAGTTCCAGGTTGGGGACAGGGTACTTCTGAAAGTTTCACCATGGAAGGGCGTCATACGCTTTGGAAAGCGTGGCAAGCTAAACCCTCGTTATGTCGGACCATTTGCAATCCTGGATCGGATTGGACCGGTGGCATACAGACTTGACTTACCGGCGGAGCTCGGTAGTGTGCACAACGTCTTCCATGTGTCTAACTTGAAGAAGTGTTTAGCTGATGAATCTCTCATTGTACCATTGGAAGAGATCAAGATTGATGATCGTTTTCGCATTGTGGAGGAACCTGTCGAGAATCTCGACTACAAGATTCGTAGCCTTCGTCGGAGTAAAATCCGCATCGTCAAAGTTCGCTGGAACTCAAATCGTGGACTGGAGTTCACGTGGGAACGGGAGGATCAGATGAAAGCTAAATATCCTCATCTTTTTCCGAAACGCGCGTTCGAATCAAGGCATGTTACTGCCGAAGCGGAATGAATCTCGGGTCGAGATTTCTTTCAACGTGGGGATGATGTAACAACCGGTAATTTTCTTTTCGTATTCGTTCTTTCCATTTCATTCACTTTGGGGCTTTGTGCAATTTTCGGGACGAAAATTCTTTCAACGTGGGGATGATGTGACACCCGGCATATTAGGCTTAAACAATTTAGTAACATATAAGTCTACCTTAGCGGGAAACGTTTATAAACAGACTTAACTAGGTTAGTTGAGTCGGGTCAAGTTAGGATTGTCCAGGGTTCAATGATCTGGAGGATCATTGGGAGTCATTTTGGGAATACACTAGTACCGGGTCCCGTTGTTGGTGACATTACATGAACTAATTAAGTATATGTGTAGATTATGGGTCGTTTGGTGGATTATATGCATAGATGTGTGTAAATGATGTGTAAATGATTATCCGTGCTTAAATATGTTAAACATAAACTAAGGTTCCATGCTCATATGTTAAGATGTGTTAGAATGCATTAAACACGACAAACTGGAAAACTAGATAAACATGGGTTCTGGTTCGACCACTTCGAGTGGTCGAAGGAGGAATTTTGTATTGGTTCGACCCTTTGTAAATGGGCGAACCTGGGATGTGGAATTAAAAGAATTCCCTTCGACCAGGACAGGGCTCATTCGACCCTGTGGAAGGGTCGAAGGAGGCTACCTTCGACCACTGATAGGGGGTGAAGGAGGATTTGTATAAATACCAAACTTTGTCATTTTTCATCATTTCACAAACCCTAACCGTCTCAAAACACTCTCAAACGATTTTAATCACTAAGGAAGGAGTTTTTGCTCTTCTTTTTCATAATCTAACCTATCTACAACATCTAAACAAGAATCCAAGGTGTGTTCTTGATCCTAAATCCTTTTTGAAAGCATTTTAATTCGTTTTCATCTAACCCTAATTGTCCAGATCTGTTATAAGGGTGTTTTCATGATTAAAAACCTTTTAAACATCTTTCTAAATCAAACCTTATCATTTAAACATAGGTTTTCATGATGATAAACATATGTAAATTGTGTATTATGTGGTGTTATGTGTTGTTCAATGATTTGCTGCTGTATCTATGATAGAAACATGATATATGATTGTTATTAATGCTAGGTTATTGTTGTTTAGGGTTAGGATTGGATAGATGGTGATGTTGTGGGTATTTTGGGGGTTTTAACGATTCTAGACTTGATGCATGATATTTATGATCAATATAACTAATAAGGAAAATCGAACACTCGACAAACTGACCATTTTAAGTTGAACATGGATCGATTTCAAAAGTTTCCAAATTGGATAAAGAATCCATGCATGATTGTGACGTTTCCATAATTCTTACCATTTTGGGAAAGGGCTGAAATAGACGTATTATCGGGGGAAATCGGTGGGGTTTTGTAGGAATAAGTTATTCATACTTGACTGCTGTGTTTGATGATGTTTCGAGGTGTTTCGAATGTGTTTGAAGCGTTTTTAGGAAAATTTGTACAACAGGGGCGAACCTGGACTCCTTCGACGAATCGGGTGGGCGAAGGAGAGAATCCAGGGTCGAACCTGGGAAAATTTGGGTGAACGTGGTCAAACGGTCGAAGGAGGCATCAAACGGTCGAACGAAGCATAAAACGGGCGAAGGAGACTTAAAACGGGCGAATGAGACTTAGTCTGACTGGTTCGAACGTTCTGATGCAGAAATGAGATTTTTGATGCAAACTAAGTGTTTTATGCTTGAACCTTGTGTGTAATCTATGTGTACTTGATTAGTTAGGGTAATGAGTCACCAACGGGATGTCGGGTCGGTCTAGTGTGTCGGTTAAACATTTAAACACGTTTTAAAACATACTTGGTTACGATCTGGACAATCGGGGACTAGATAACCTTATGGTTATTAGTCGGAACACTTATGTGAACATTTTGATAGATCTCCGGTAGAGGGATTATCAAGGGCTTAGCATTTTTACTTGTAACCGAAGAACGCTATCTAAGGTGAGTTCACGGCCCCACTTCTACTGCTTTAACTTTTGGGGGAGAAAACATGCGCTAAACTATTTTGGTAACATATGTCATACTATGGTTTTAACTTTGCATTGCTATACGATCTTTTAAAGTCCCGGGGAAAACCATGAATGTGCGGGGATGCACAACGGGGGAAATGTGAATAGATCTATTGGGCGTGACCTGCCCCACTCGTCGGCTTGGAGGGCCGGGCGGGTGCATATTGTCTCGAACTGGTAACATTGGTAACATGCTGAACATTCGGGCTGAACATTGCTAAACATTGCTAAACGTGTCTAGTAATGGTTTTCCAATCGTAGTAGTAATAAAACATACGCCTAGCAGCGTACTTGGTAACATTGATATAGTATGGACATGGTAACATTTTGGTAACATATTGAACAAACCTGTGAACTCACCAGCATTATATGTTGACGTCTTTTTGGCATGTTTTTCTTAGGTCGCTAAGGTAGCAACAAATGGAATTAGGCGCACGGGTCTGCATGGGCGTCTAGATGTAGTTCATGTTTTGTAATAAACACTTGGTACATTTGGGTCTATGGTTTGTAACTTGTCTAATGCTTCCGCTACTGATTTTGAGTTTATGAAAACTATGTCTTTTTGGAATGTCACGTATCTTCATATAGAGTTGTTTATTGTGACCGTTGACTTGGATCCTGGTTTGTCATGCGCCTCGCGGTAAAACTCCGCAAGTGGAAATTGAGGGTGTGACATTCGGCCCACTGGGTTAGTTAAGGGTAGATGTTGAGGCCCGTGTGGAACCTATTTAAGGAGCAATTAGTCTCCTTAAATAGGTCATTCAGATATCCCTGAAGAACACACATAAGGCCGATTATGTTTTTGTGTCTGCTAAGTAGATTCCTTCGGGATTCGTGGCGGTCGCCCCACATCAGTTTATTGTGTTGTTTCGGGTCTCCAATCACTAAGAAGTCATTCCATCTAGCGAAGGATCAAGGCTGTAGGGACGAAGCTGACCTATTGGATCAAAGGTTAGACTTTTGTTTCTTCATTGGCGCCATTCGTACCGGCTAGAGAAAGAATCTTTCCCAATCTTTCAGCTAGAAAAAAGACGAAAGAAGAAGCTCCACGAAAAAACCCCGATGAACCCATCCTTGAAGAGGACAACGAGGAAGAAACGGAGGAAACACCCCCAGCCACTGTCACCAAGGTGGCACACGGAGCAATCAGGATGATCGGTGCTGGCCTAGTCGCCAACCAAAACACCGTTAACCTGGAAGACGATGAGGCCGACGAAGTACAAGACCCAGATGAGTGGCTCTTCAAACAACAGGCATAGGTCACCGCAGGCTATCAAAAGAGAGTGATGCAACAAGCACAATCAATATATGATTTTTAAGAAACAAAACATTTACGAAACAAATACTCTTTCACATAATACGCCTATTGTGTTTTATCACCAAAGCGCTTTGTAAAGAAAACCAAACCATTCTTCTGTTCCAAACCCAAATCAACTGAATCTTTACTAAAATCTTCAAATATATTACTTTAGATGGTTTAGTTGGTTTGAAAGCAAAATAGAAGCAACAAACAAATTATCCAAAATTATAAACAAAACTATATTGTTTGGTCTGATAACCTTGCGAGACGATAAAACATTTACAAAACACATACTCTATTGCATACTATTTTTGGAAATTGCAGACGATTTTGGTAGTTGATCGCTGCAATTGATGTTGGTTGTTGGAATGGAAAGTCAAACAATGATGATGCTTTTACAATGGAAGATTACTGAGAATTAAATTATTGTATTATTTTAAATGATGGTGCTTTTACAATTTACAACTTTGCCATCCATTTAATCTTAGTGATTCATCAACATGATCTAAAGGACACAATTACTTCTTACCCCTCTCACAAAACACACCCTTGGTACATTAATCCCACCTATATTACATATATCATTTATTTTTTTCGGTGGTTTAGTTGGAGGAGAGTTTTTATGGATTAGTCAAATATTTATCATATTTAAAAATATCAATAAGTATTATTATCCCATGGTTATCAGACAAACTTGAAAATTAAATACTTATACGGACGTGTGCTTGTAGTTGTGAATTATCATCATGGATAATTAAATAGGTATACAGACATGAGGTTTTGTGTTTTACATTTGTGTTTTATCATAATGAACAATTTAACACACAATATTAAACCTGAAGTGTTTTATATTATAAGATTATAAAACATCAAAGCAAGCATCCACATAATCAAACCTGAGAGTTTCCTAAGTAGTATATAATGTGTTTTGAAGATGTGTTGTAAACCAAACACAATATTAAACCAAATGTGTGTTTTTTTGACATAAAACCATGCGTTTGAAATAACCAAAAGAGTACCACAATTGACTTTCTTGCCTACTGTGTTTTATCATCAAAACCATCAAAATCATCATTCAGTGTTTACTACACAAAACTCCATCAACATATGTTTTTTAAGAAACCAGACATTTACGAAACACATAATCTTTCATATAATATGCCAATTGTGTTTTATCACCAATGCGCTTTGCAAAGAAAACCAAACCATTTTTCTGTTCCAAACTCATATCAAACAAAGCTTTACTGAAGTCTTTAAATATATAACTTTTGACGGTTTAGTTGGTTTCTAACCAAAATAGAAGAAACCGAACAAATTAATCGAAATTATAAACAAAACCATAATGTTTAGTCTTATAACCTTGCGAGAGGATAAAACACAACTTCTTTTGTCAACCGTTGTTTTTTTCTGCTGCCGATAAAACATTTACAAAACACATACTCTGTTGCATACTATTTTTTGTAATTACCAAAAAAAATATTAACTAAGAGATTTAGGTTTAAACTCAAAAAAATAAAATAAAGAAAGAGCAGACGATTTTGTTAGGTGATCGCTACAATTGATGTTGGTTGTTGGAATGGAAAGTCAGACAATGATTATGATTTTACAATGAAAGGTAACTGACAATTCAATAAATGTATTAGTTAAAATGATGGTGCTTTTACAATTATGCACTCACATGACTCAATTAATTAATTAAATTATAACACAATTTAGAACTTTGCCATCCATCAACATGATGTAAATGACACAATTACTTCTCACAAAACACACCCTTTGTACCTTAACCCCACCCATATTACATATATCATTTAATTTTTTGGTGGTTTTAATGGAGGAGAGTTTTGATGGATTAGTCCAATCTTTATCATATGTAAAATTATCAATCAGTATTATTATTGCAAGGTTATCAGACAAATTTCAAAATTAAATACTTATACGAACATGTGTTTGAAGTTGTGTTTTATCATCATGGACAAATAAATATGTATACAAACGTGAGGTTTTGTGTTTTACGTTTGTGTTTTATCAAAATGAACAATTTAACACACAATATTAAACCTGAAGTGTTTTATATTATAAAATTATAACACATCAAAGCAAGCATCCACATGATCAAACCTGAGAGTTTCCTAAGTAGTATATAATGTGTTTTGAAGATGTGTTTTAAACCAAACACAATATTAAACCAAATGTGTGTTTTTTTGACATAAAACCTTGCGTTTTAAATAACAATAAGAGTAGCACAATTGACTTTCTTACCTACTGTGTTTTATCATCAAAACCATCATAATTATCATTTAGTGTTTACTACACAAAACACCATCAATATATGTTTTTATGAAACTAAACATTTACGGAACACATACTCTTTCATATAATATACCTATTGTGTTTTATCACCAAAGCGCATTGCAAAGAAAACCAAACCATTCTTCTCTTCCAAACTCATATAAAACGAAGGTTTACTGAAGTCTTCAAATACATTACTTTTGATGGTTTAGTTGGTTTGTAACCAAAATAGAAGCAACCGAACAAATTAAGTGAAATTATAAACAAACCATAATGTTTAGTCTTATAACTGTGCGAGAAGAAAAAACACAACTTCTTTTGTCAGCCGTTGTGTTTTTCTGCTGCCGATAAAACATTTTCAAAACACGTACTCTGTTGCATAATATTTTTTGTAATTGCCAAAAATAAATTAAATAAGAGATTTTAGGTTTAAACTCAAAAAAAAATAAAATAAAGAAAGATGCAGACGATTTTGTTAGGTGATCGCTGCAATTGTTGTTTGTTGTTGGAATGGAAAGTCAAACAATGATTATGCTTTTATAATGGAAGGTAACTGGCAATTCAATTAATGTATTATTTAAAATGATGGTGCTTTTACAATTATGCCCTCACACGACTCAATTAATTAATTAAATTATAACACAATTTACAACTTTGTCATCCATTTAATCTTAGCCATCCATCACATGATCTAAATGACACAATTACTTCTCACAAAACACACCCTTTGTACCTCAACCCCACCCATATTACATATATATGATTTTTTTCGGTGGTTTTAATGGAGGAGAGTTTTTATGGATTAATTAAATCATTATCATATTTAAAAATAGCAATCAGTATTATTATCGCAAGGTTATCAGACAAATTTCAAAATTAAATACTTATAAAGACATGTGCTTGAAGTTGTGTTTTATCATCATGGACAATTAAATACGTATACAAACGTGAGGTTTTGTGTTTTACGTTTGTGTTTTATCATAATGAACAATTTAACACACAATATTAAACCTGAAGTGTTTTATGTTATAAGATTATAAAACATCAAAGCAAGCATCCACATGATCAAACCTGAGAGTTTCCAAATTAGTATATAATATGTTTTGAAGATGTGTTTTAAACCAAACATAATATTAAACCGAATGTGTGTTTTTTTGACATAAAACCATGCGTTTAAAATAACCACAAGAGTACCACAATTGACTTTCTTGCCAACTGTGTTTTATCATCAAAACCATCAAAATCATCATTCAGTGTTTACTACAAAAAACACCATCGATATCTGTTTTTAAGAAACCAAACATTTACAAAACACATACTCTTTCATATACTACGCCTATTGTGTTTTATCACCAATGCGCTTTGCAATGAAACCCAAACCATTCTTCTGTTCCCAACTCATATCAATCGAAGGTTTATTGAACTCTTCAAATATATTACTTTTGATGGTTTAGTTGGTTTGTAACCAAAATAGAAGCAACCGAACAAATTAAGCGATATTATAAACAAAACTATAATGTTTAGTCTTATAACCTTGCAAGTAGATAAAACACAACTTCTTTTGTGAGCCGTTGTGTTTTTCTGCTACCGATAAAACATTTACAAAACACATACTCTGTTGCATACTATTTTTTGTAATTGCCAAAAAAAAATTAAATAAGAGATTTAGGTTTAAGCTCAAAAAATAAAATAAAGAAAGAAGCAGACGATTTTGTTAGGTGATCGCCGCAATTGATGTTGGTTGTTGAAATGGAAAGTCAGACAATAATTATGCTTTTACAATGAAAGGTAACTGACAATTCAATTAATTTATTATTTAAATTGATGGTGCTTTTACAATTATACCCTCACACGACTCAATTAATTAATTATATTATAACACAATTTACAACTTTGCCATCCATTTAATCTTAGGGATCCATCAACATGATCTAAAGGACACAATTACTTCTCACCCCTCTCACAAAACACACCATTTGTACCTTAACCCCACCCATATTATGTTTATAATTTATTTCTTTGGTGGTTTTAATGGAGGAGAGTTTTTATGGATTAGTCCAATCTTTATCATATTTATAATTATCAATCAGTATTATTATCGCAAGGTTATCAGACAAATTTCAAAATTAAATTCTTATGCGGACATGTGCTTGAAGTTGTGTTTTATCATCATGGACATTTAAATACGTATACAAACGTGAGGTTTTGTGTTTTACGTATGTGTTTTATCATAATGAACAATTTAACACACAATATTAAATCTGAAGTGTTTTATATTATAAGATTATAACACATCAAAGCAAGCATCCACATGATCAAACCTGAGAGTTTCCTAAGTAGTATATAATGTGTTTTGAAGATTTGTTTTAAACCAAAAACAATATTAAACCAAATGTGTGTTTTTTTGACATAAAGCCTTGCGTATTAAATAACAATAAGAGTACCACAATTGACTTTTTTACCTACTGTGTTTTATCATCAAAACCATCATAATCATCATTTAGTGTTTACTACACAAAACCCCATCAATATATATTTTTTAAGAAACCAAACATTTATGGAACACATACTCTTTCATATAATATGCCTATTGTGTTTTATCACCAAAGTGCTTTGCAAAGAAAACCAAACCATTCTTCTGTTCCCAACTCATATCAAACGAAGGTTTACTGAACTCTTAAATATATTACTTTTGATGGTTTAGTTGGTTTGTAATCAAAATAGAAGCAACCGAACAAATTAAGCGAATTATAAACAAAACCATAATGTTTAGTCTTATAACCTTGCGAGAAGATAAAACACAACTTCTTTTGTCAGCCGTTGTGTTTTTCTGCTGCCGATAAAACATTTACAAAACACATACTCTGTTGCATACTATTTTTTGTAATTGCCAAAAAAAAAATTAAATAAGATATTTAGGTTTAAACTCAAAAAAATAAAATAAAAAAGAGCAGACGATTTTGTTAGGTGATCGCTACAATTGATGTTGGTTGTTGGAATGGAAAGTCAGACAATGATTATGATTTTACAATGAAAGGTAACTGACAATTCAATAAATGTATTAGTTAAAATGATGGTGCTTTTACAATTATGCACTCACATGACTCAATTAATTAATTAAATTATAACACAATTTAGAACTTTGCCATCCATCAAAATGATGTAAATGACACAATTACTTCTCACAAAACACACCCTTTGTACCTTAACCCCACCCATATTACATATATCATTTAATTTTTTGGTGGTTTTAATGGAGGAGAGTTTTGATGGATTAGTCCAATCTTTATCATATTTAAAATTATCAATCAGTATTATTATCGCAAGGTTATCAGACAAATTTCAAAATTAAATACTTATACGAACATGTGTTTGAAGTTGTGTTTTATCATCATGGACAATTAAATATGTATACAAACGTGAGGTTTTGTGTTTTACGTTTGTGTTTTATCAAAATGAACAATTTAACACACAATATTAAACCTGAAGTGTTTTATATTATAAAATTATAACACATCAAAGCAAGCATCCACATGATCAAACCTGAGAGTTTCCTAAGTAGTATATAATGTGTTTTGAAGATGTGTTTTAAACCAAACACAATATTAAACCAAATGTGTGTTTTTTTGACATAAAACCTTGCGTTTTAAATAACAATAAGAGTAGCACAATTGACTTTCTTACCTACTGTGTTTTATCATCAAAACCATCATAATTATCATTTAGTGTTTACTACACAAAACACCATCAATATATGTTTTTATGAAACTAAACATTTACGGAACACATACTCTTTCATATAATATACCTATTGTGTTTTATCACCAAAGCGCTTTGCAAAGAAAACCAAACCATTCTTCTCTTCCAAACTCATATAAAACGAAGGTTTACTGAAGTCTTCAAATACATTACTTTTGATGGTTTAGTTGGTTTGTAACCAAAATAGAAGCAACCGAACAAATTAAGTGAAATTATAAACAAACCATAATGTTTAGTCTTATAACTGTGCGAGAAGAAAAAACACAACTTCTTTTGTCAGCCGTTGTGTTTTTCTGCTGCCGATAAAACATTTTCAAAACACGTACTCTGTTGCATAATATTTTTTGTAATTGCCAAAAATAAATTAAATAAGAGATTTTAGGTTTAAACTCAAAAAAAAATAAAATAAAGAAAGATGCAGACGATTTTGTTAGGTGATCGCTGCAATTGTTGTTTGTTGTTGGAATGGAAAGTCAAACAATGATTATGCTTTTATAATGGAAGGTAACTGGCAATTCAATTAATGTATTATTTAAAATGATGGTGCTTTTACAATTATGCCCTCACACGACTCAATTAATTAATTAAATTATAACACAATTTACAACTTTGTCATCCATTTAATCTTAGCCATCCATCACATGATCTAAATGACACAATTACTTCTCACAAAACACACCCTTTGTACCTCAACCCCACCCATATTACATATATATGATTTTTTTCGGTGGTTTTAATGGAGGAGAGTTTTTATGGATTAATCAAATCTTTATCATATTTAAAAATAGCAATCAGTATTATTATCGCAAGGTTATCAGACAAATTTCAAAATTAAATACTTATAAAGACATGTGCTTGAAGTTGTGTTTTATCATCATGGACAATTAAATACGTATACAAACGTGAGGTTTTGTGTTTTACGTTTGTGTTTTATCATAATGAACAATTTAACACACAATATTAAACCTGAAGTGTTTTATGTTATAAGATTATAAAACATCAAAGCAAGCATCCACATGATCAAACCTGAGAGTTTCCAAATTAGTATATAATATGTTTTGAAGATGTGTTTTAAACCAAACATAATATTAAACCGAATGTGTGTTTTTTTGACATAAAACCATGCGTTTAAAATAACCACAAGAGTACCACAATTGACTTTCTTGCCAACTGTGTTTTATCATCAAAACCATCAAAATCATCATTCAGTGTTTACTACAAAAAACACCATCGATATCTGTTTTTAAGAAACCAAACATTTACAAAACACATACTCTTTCATATACTACGCCTATTGTGTTTTATCACCAATGCGCTTTGCAATGAAACCCAAACCATTCTTCTGTTCCCAACTCATATCAAACGAAGGTTTATTGAACTCTTCATGTATATTACTTTTGATGGTTTAGTTGGTTTGTAACCAAAATAGAAGCAACCGAACAAATTAAGCGATATTATAAACAAAACTATAATGTTTAGTCTTATAACCTTGCAAGTAGATAAAACACAACTTCTTTTGTGAGCCGTTGTGTTTTTCTGCTACCGATAAAACATTTACAAAACACATACTCTGTTGCATACTATTTTTTGTAATTGCCAAAAAAAAATTAAATAAGAGATTTAGGTTTAAGCTCAAAAAATAAAATAAAGAAAGAAGCAGACGATTTTGTTAGGTGATCGCCGCAATTGATGTTGGTTGTTGAAATGGAAAGTCAGACAATAATTATGCTTTTACAATGAAAGGTAACTGACAATTCAATTAATTTATTATTTAAATTGATGGTGCTTTAACAATTATACCCTCACACGACTCAATTAATTAATTATATTATAACACAATTTACAACTTTGCCATCCATTTAATCTTAGGGATCCATCAACATGATCTAAAGGACACAATTACTTCTCACCCCTCTCACAAAACACACCATTTGTACCTTAACCCCACCCATATTATGTATATAATTTATTTCTTTGGTGGTTTTAATGGAGGAGAGTTTTTATGGATTAGTCCAATCTTTATCATATTTATAATTATCAATCAGTATTATTATCGCAAGGTTATCAGACAAATTTCAAAATTAAATTCTTATGCGGACAAGTGCTTGAAGTTGTGTTTTATCATCATGGACATTTAAATACGTATACAAACGTGAGGTTTTGTGTTTTACGTATGTGTTTTATCATAATGAACAATTTAACACACAATATTAAATCTGAAGTGTTTTATATTATAAGATTATAACACATCAAAGCAAGCATCCACATGATCAAACTTGAGAGTTTCCTAAGTAGTATATAATGTGTTTTGAAGATTTGTTTTAAACCAAAAACAATATTAAACCAAATGTGTGTTTTTTTGACATAAAGCCTTGCGTTTTAAATAACAATAAGAGTACCACAATTGACTTTTTTACCTACTGTGTTTTATCATCAAAACCATCATAATCATCATTTAGTGTTTACTACACAAAACCCCATCAATATATATTTTTTAAGAAACCAAACATTTATGGAACACATACTCTTTCATATAATACGCCTATTGTGTTTTATCACCAAAGTGCTTTGCAAAGAAAACCAAACCATTCTTCTGTTCCCAACTCATATCAAACGAAGGTTTACTGAACTCTTAAATATATTACTTTTGATGGTTTAGTTGGTTTGTAATCAAAATAGAAGCAACCGAACAAATTAAGCGAATTATAAACAAAACCATAATGTTTAGTCTTATAACCTTGCGAGAAGATAAAACACAACTTCTTTTGTCAGCCGTTGTGTTTTTCTGCTGCCGATAAAACATTTACAAAACACATACTCTGTTGCATACTATTTTTTGTAATTGCCAAAAAAAAAATTAAATAAGATATTTAGGTTTAAACTCAAAAAAATAAAATAAAAAAGAGCAGACGATTTTGTTAGGTGATCGCTACAATTGATGTTGGTTGTTGGAATGGAAAGTCAGACAATGATTATGATTTTACAATGAAAGGTAACTGACAATTCAATAAATGTATTAGTTAAAATGATGGTGTTTTTACAATTATGCACTCACATGACTCAATTAATTAATTAAATTATTATTTTTTTTTTTTGAAAGGTTTAGATCAATGGAAATCCTTATACAACCCTAACCTATTGGTCCCAAGTTCGAATCCCTACCCACGCACCGGTGTCCTCCTTGCCTAAGCTCAAACCGTCACGGGGAATTTTTTTGTGGTGTGCATGGATTGAACTTGTGACCTCCCCCCAGGATGGGAACCCCTAAGGGAAAACCCACCCTACCTCAAACCAGCTGAGCTGGAGATCATTGGCGATTAATTAATTAATTAAATTATAACACAATTTAGAACTTTGCCATCCATCAAAATGATGTAAATGACACAATTACTTCTCACAAAACACACCCTTTGTACCTTAACCCCACCCATATTACATATATCATTTAATTTTTTGGTGGTTTTAATGGAGGAGAGTTTTGATGGATTAGTCCAATCTTTATCATATTTAAAATTATCAATCAGTATTATTATCGCAAGGTTATCAGACAAATTTCAAAATTAAATACTTATACGAACATGTGTTTGAAGTTGTGTTTTATCATCATGGACAATTAAATATGTATACAAACGTGAGGTTTTGTGTTTTACGTTTGTGTTTTATCAAAATGAACAATTTAACACACAATATTAAACCTGAAGTGTTTTATATTATAAAATTATAACACATCAAAGCAAGCATCCACATAATAAAACCTGAGAGTTTCCTAAGTAGTATATAATGTGTTTTGAAGATGTGTTTTAAACCAAACACAATATTAAACCAAATGTGTGTTTTTTTACATAAAACCTTGCGTTTTAAATAACAATAAGAGTAGCACAATTGACTTTCTTACCTACTGTGTTTTATCATCAAAACCATCATAATTATCATTTAGTGTTTACTACACAAAACACCATAAATATATGTTTTTATGAAACTAAACATTTACGGAACACATACTCTTCATATAATATACCTATTGTGTTTTATCACCAAAGCGCTTTGCAAAGAAAACCAAACCATTCTTCTCTTCCAAACTCATATAAAACGAAGGTTTACTGAAGTCTTCAAATACATTACTTTTGATGGTTTAGTTGGTTTGTAACCAAAATAGAAGCAACCGAACAAATTAAGTGAAATTATAAACAAAACCATAATGTTTAGTCTTATAACTGTGCGAGAAGAAAAAACACAACTTCTTTTGTCAGCCGTTGTGTTTTTCTGCTGCCGATAAAACATTTTCAAAACACATACTCTGTTGCATAATATTTTTTGTAATTGCCAAAAAAAAATTAAATAAGAGATTTTAGGTTTAAACTCAAAAAAAATAAAATAAAGAAAGATGCAGACGATTTTGTTAGGTGATCGCTGCAATTGTTGTTTGTTGTTGGAATGGAAAGTCAAACAATGATTATGCTTTTATAATTGGATAAAGAATCCATGCATGATTGTGACGTTTCCATAATTCTTACCATTTTGGGAAAGGGCTGAAATAGACGTATTATCGGGGGAAATCGGTGGGGTTTTGTAGGAATAAGTTATTCATACTTGACTGCTGTGTTTGATGATGTTTCGAGGTGTTTCAAATGTGTTTGAAGCGTTTTTAGGAAAATTTGTACAACAGGGGCGAACCTGGACTCCTTCGACCAATCGGGTGGGCGAAGGAGAGAATCCAGGGTCGAACCTGGGAAAATTTGGGGTGAACGTGGTCAAACGGTCGAAGGAGGCATCAAACGGTCGAACGAAGCATAAAACGGGCGAAGGAGACTTAAAACGGGCGAATGAGACTTAGTCTGACTGGTTCGACCGTTCTGATGCAGAAATGAGATTTTTGATACAAACTAAGTGTTTTATGCTTGAACCTTGTGTGTAATCTATGTGTACTTGATTAGTTAGGGTAATGAGTCACCAACGGGATGTCGGGTCGGTCTAGTGTGTCGGATAAACATTTAAACACGTTTTAAAACATACTTGGTTACGATCTGGACAATCGGGGACTAGATAACCTTATGGTTATTAGTCGGAACACTTATGTGAACATTTTGATAGATCTCCGGTAGAGGGATTATCAAGGGCTTAGCATTTTTACTTGTAACCGAAGAACGCTATCTAAGGTGAGTTCACGGCCCCACTTCTACTGCTTTAACTTTTGGGGGAGAAAACATGCGCTAAACTATTTTGGTAACATATGTCATACTATGGTTTTAACTTTGCATTGCTATACGATCTTTTAAAGTCCCGGGGAAAACCGTGAATGTGCGGGAATGCACAACGGGGGAAATGTGAATAGATCTATTGGGCGTGACCTGCCCCACTCGTCGGCTTGGAGGGCCGGGCGGGTGCATATTGTCTCGAACTGGTAACATTGGTAACATGCTGAACATTCGGGCTGAACATTGCTAAACATTGCTAAACGTGTCTAGTAATGGTTTTCCAATCGTAGTAGTAATAAAACATACGCCTAGCTAGCGTACTTGGTAACATTGATATAGTATGGACATGGTAACATTTTGGTAACATATTGAACAAACCTGTGAACTCACCAGCATTATATGTTGACGTCTTCTTGGCATGTTTTTCTTAGGTCGCTAAGGTAGCAACAAATGGAATTAGGCGCACGGGTCTGTATGGGCGTCTAAATTTAGTTCATGTTTTGTAATAAACACTTGGTACATTTGGGTCTATGGTTTGTAACTTGTCTAATGCTTCCGCTACTGATTTTGAGTTTATGAAAACTATGTCTTTTTGGAATGTCACGTATCTTCATATAGAGTTGTTTATTGTGACCGTTGACTTGGATCCTGGTTTGTCATGCGCCTCGCGGTAAAACTCCGCAAGTGGAAATTGAGGGTGTGACATTCGGCCCACTGGGATAGTTAAGGTAGATGTTGAGGCCCGTGTGGAACCTATTTATGGAGCAATTAGTCTCCTTAAATAGGTCATTCAGAAATCCCTGAAGAACACACATAAGGCCGATTATGTTTTTGTGTCTGCTAAGTAGATTCCTTCGGGATTCGTGGCGGTCGCCCCACATCAGTATATTGTGTTGTTTCGGGTCTCCAATCACTAAGAAGTCATTCCATCTAGCGAAGGATCAATGCTGTAGGGACGAAGCTGACCTATTGGATCCAAGGTTAGACTTTTGTTTCTTCATTGGCGCCATTCGTACCGGCTACAGCAAGAATCTTTCCCAATCTTTCAGCTAGAAAAAAGTCGAACGAAGAAGCTCCACGAAAAAACCCCGATGAACCCATCCTTGAAGAGGACAACGAGGAAGAAACGGAGGAAACACCCCCAGCCACTGTCACCAAGGTGGCACACGGAGCAATCAGGATGATCGGTGCTGGCATAGTCGCCAACCAAAACACCGTTAACCTGGAAGACGATGAGGCCGACGAAGTACAAGACCCAGATGAGTGGCTCTTCAAACAACAGGCATAGGTCACCGCGGGCTATCAAAAGAGAGTGATGCAACAAGCACAATCAATATATGATTTTTAAGAAACCAAACATTTACGAAACAAATACTCTTTCACATAATACGCCTATTGTGTTTTATCACCAAAGCGCTTTGTATAGAAAACCAAACCATTCTTCTGTTCCAAACCCAAATCAACTGAATCTTTACTAAAATCTTCAAATATATTACTTTAGATGGTTTAGTTGGTTTGAAAGCAAAATAGAAGCAACAAACAAATTATCCGAAATTATAAACAAAACTATATTGTTTGGTCTGATAACCTTGCGAGACGATAAAACATTTACAAAACACATACTCTATTGCATACTATTTTTGGAAATTGCAGACGATTTTGGTAGTTGATCGCTGCAATTGATGTTGGTTGTTGGAATGGAAAGTCAAACAATGATGATGCTTTTACAATGGAAGATTACTGAGAATTCAATTATTGTATTATTTTAAATGATGGTGCTTTTACAATTTACAACTTTGCCATCCATTTAATCTTAGCGATTCATCAACATGATCTAAAGGACACAATTACTTCTCACCCCTCTCACAAAACACACCCTTGGTACATTAATCCCACCTATATTACATATATCATTTATTTTTTTCGGTGGTTTTAATGGAGGAGAGTTTTTATGGATTAGTCAAATATTTATCATATTTAAAAATATCAATAAGTATTATTATCCCATGGTTATCAGACAAACTTGAAAATTAAATACTTATACGGACGTGTGCTTGTAGTTGTGTATTATCATCATGGATAATTAAATAGGTATACAGACATGAGGTTTTGTGTTTTACATTTGTGTTTTATCATAATGAACAATTTAACACACAAAATTAAACCTGAAGTGTTTTATATTATAAGATTATAAAACATCAAAGCAAGCATCCATATAATCAAACCTGAGAGTTTCCTAAGTAGTATATAATGTGTTTTGAAGATGTGTTGTAAACCAAACACAATATTAAACCAAATGTGTGTTTTTTTGACATAAAACCATGCGTTTTAAATAACCAAAAGGGTACCACAATTGACCTTCTTGCCTACTGTGTTTTATCATAAAACCATCAAAATCATCATTCAGTGTTTACTACACAAAACACCATCAACATATGTTTTTAAAGAAATCATACATTTACGAAACACATATTCTTTCATATAATATGCCAATTGTGTTTTATCACCAATGCGCTTTGCAAAGAAAACCAAACCATTTTCCTGTTCCAAACTCATATCAAACAAAGCTTTACTGAAGTCTTTAAATATATAACTTTTGATGGTTTAGTTGGTTTCTAACCAAAATAGAAGAAACCGAACAAATTAATCGAAATTATAAACAAAACCATAATGTTTAGTCTTATAACCTTGCGAGAGGATAAAACACAACTTCTTTTGTCAACCGTTGTTTTTTTCTGCTGCCGATAAAACATTTACAAAACACATACTCTGATGCATACTATTTTTTGTAATTGCCAAAAAAAATATTAAATAAGAGATTTAGGTTTAAACTCAAAAAAATAAAATAAAGAAAGAGCAGACGATTTTGTTAGGTGATCGCTACAATTGTGTTGGTTGTTGGAATGGAAAGTCAGACAATGATTATGATTTTACAATGAAAGGTAACTGACAATTCAATAAATGTATTAGTTAAAATGATGGTGCTTTTACAATTATGCACTCACATGACTCAATTAATTAATTAAATTATAACACAATTTAGAACTTTGCCATCCATCAAAATGATGTAAATGACACAATTACTTCTCACAAAACACACCCTTTGTACCTTAACCCCACCCATATTACATATATCATTTAATTTTTTGGTGGTTTTAATGGAGGAGAGTTTTGATGTATTAGTCCAATCTTTATCATATTTAAAATTATCAATCAGTATTATTATCGCAAGGTTATCAGACAAATTTCAAAATTAAATACTTATACGAACATGTGTTTGAAGTTGTGTTTTATCATCATGGACAATTAAATATGTATACAAACGTGAGGTTTTGTGTTTTACGTTTGTGTTTTATCAAAATGAACAATTTAACACACAATATTAAACCTGAAGTGTTTTATATTATAAAATTATAACACATCAAAGCAAGCATCCACATAATAAAACCTGAGAGTTTCCTAAGTAGTATATAATGTGTTTTGAAGATGTGTTTTAAACCAAACACAATATTAAGCCAAATGTGTGTTTTTTTACATAAAACCTTGCGTTTTAAATAACAATAAGAGTAGCACAATTGACTTTCGTACCTACTGTGTTTTATCATCAAAACCATCATAATTATCATTTAGTGTTTACTACACAAAACACCATCAATATATGTTTTTATGAAACTAAACATTTACGGAACACATACTCTTTCATATAATATACCTATTGTGTTTTATCACCAAAGCGCTTTGCAAAGAAAACCAAACCATTCTTCTCTTCCAAACTCATATAAAACGAAGGTTTACTGAAGTCTTCAAATACATTACTTTTGATGGTTTAGTTGGTTTGTAACCAAAATAGAAGCAACCGAACAAATTAAGTGAAATTATAAACAAAACCATAATGTTTAGTCTTATAACTGTGCGAGAAGAAAAAACACAACTTCTTTTGTCAGCCGTTGTGTTTTTCTGCTGCCGATAAAACATTTTCAAAACACATACTCTGTTGCATAATATTTTTTGTAATTGCCAAAAAAAAAATTAAATAAGAGATTGTAGGTTTAAACTAAAAAAAAATAAAATAAAGAAAGATGCAGACGATTTTGTTAGGTGATCGCTGTAATTGTTGTTTGTTGTTGGAATGGAAAGTCAAACAATGATTATGCTTTTATAATGGAAGGTAACTGGCAATTCAATTAATGTATTATTTAAAATGATGGTGCTTTTACAATTATGCCCTCACACGACTCAATTAATTAATTAAATTATAACACAATTTACAACTTTGTCATCCATTTAATCTTAGCCATCCATCACATGATCTAAATGACACAATTACTTCTCACAAAACACACCCTTTGTACCTCAACCCCACCCATATTACATATATATGATTTTTTTCAGTGGTTTTAATGGAGGAGAGTTTTTATGGATTAATCAAATCTTTATCATATTTAAAAATAGCAATCAGTATTATTATCGCAAGGTTATCAGACAAATTTCAAAATTAAATACATATAAAGACATGTGCTTGAAGTTGTGTTTTATCATCATGGACAATTAAATACGTATACAAATGTGAGGTTTTGTGTTTTACGTTTGTGTTTTATCATAATGAACAAATTAACACACAATATTAAACCTGAAGTGTTTTATGTTATAAGATTATAAAACATCAAAGCAAGCATCCACATGATCAAACCAGAGAGTTTCCAAATTAGTATATAATATGTTTTGAAGATGTGTTTTAAACCAAACATAATATTAAACCGAATGTGTGTTTTTTGACATAAAACCATGCGTTTAAAATAACCACAAGAGTACCACAATTGACTTTCTTGCCAACTGTGTTTGATCATCAAAACCATCAAAATCATCATTCAGTGTTTACTACAAACCAAACATTTACAAAACACATACTCTTTCATATACTACGCCTATTGTGTTTTATCACCAATGCGCTTTGCAAAGAAACCCAAACCATTCTTCTGTTCCCAACTCATATCAAACGAAGGTTTATTGAACTCTTCAAATATATTACTTTTGATGGTTTAGTTGGTTTGTAACCAAAATAGAAGCAACCGAACAAATTAAGCGATATTATAAACAAAACGATAATGTTTAGTCTTATAACCTTGCAAGTAGATAAAACACAACTTCTTTTGTGAGCCGTTGTGTTTTTCTGCTACCGATAAAACATTTACAAAACACATACTCTGTTGCATACTATTTTTTGTAATTGCCAAAAAAAAAAAATTAAATAAGAGATTTAGGTTTAAGCTCAAAAAATAAAATAAAGAAAGAAGCAGACGATTTTGTTAGGTGATCGCCGCAATTGATGTTGGTTGTTGAAATGGAAAGTCAGACAATAATTATGCTTTTACAATGAAAGGTAACTGACAATTCAATTAATTTATTATTTAAATTGATGGTGCTTTTACAATTATACCCTCACACGACTCAATTAATTAATTATATTATAACACAATTTACAACTTTGGCATCCATTTAATCTTAGGGATCCATCAACATGATCTAAAGGACACAATTACTTCTCACCCCTCTCACAAAACACACCATTTGTACCTTAACCCCACGCATATTACGTATATCATTTATTTCTTTGGTGGTTTTAATGGAGGAGAGTTTTTATGGATTAGTCCAATCTTTATCATATTTAAAATTATCAATCAGTATTATTATCGCAAGGTTATCAGACAAATTTCAAAATTAAATTTGTCACACCCTCAAATTTCCACATGCGGGGTTTTACCGCGAGGCGCGTGACATACCAGGATCCAAGTCAACGGTCACAATAAACAACACTATATGATACGTAAAAATGACATAATCCAACCATTGAGTTTTCATAAATGATCCAACGCTGCGGAAGCATAAAACTTTATTACAACGTGAAATCAAAAGTACGAAAGTCTGAAAATACTAAATGAGATGCACATGAATCCTAGACGCCGTGAGACTCCGTGCGCCTATCGACAGCTGCTACCTTAGCGACCTGAGACAAACATGCTAAATACGTCAGCAAATAATGCTGGTGAGTTCACAGGTTTTTAAATGAATACCGACTCCAAATGTATACCAACTCCAAGTGATAATCGACTCCAACTGAATACTCGTGGTCAATCCAGACCACATGCATGCAAAATATATGAATACCTGTTACTACTGCGATTGGAAAACCATTACTGGACTCGAATACTGTGAATACTGAATACGTGCCCGAATGAATACTGAATACTGAATACTGCATACTGAATACTGAATACCTAAGAGACAACATGCACCCGTCCGACCTCCAGTCGACGAGTGGGGCGGGTCAAGCCCAAATAGCGCTATCCACATTTCCCCCGTTGTGCATCCCCGCACATTCATGGTTTCCCCCGGGACTTCCAAAGATCGCATAGTAATATAATGAATACTCTAAAACATAATGAATACGTGAAAACATAATGAATACTCCAAACCCAATGAATTCATGAATACCAAAACGTAGTTGACACATCTTTAAAGGACACAGCATGTTTTCTCCCCCGAAAATATAAAACCAGTAAAAGAGTGGGGCCGTGAAACTCACCTTATTGTGCGTCTTCCGATAACTAGAATTCCAACACGTGTACGATAATCCCAACTAATGACAACCTATCAATGAGTTTACATAAGTGTGATGACTACTAACCCGAAGGCTAACAAGTCCCCGATTGTCCAGATCATAACCAAGTATGTTTTAAAACGTGTTTAAATGTTTAACCGACACACTAGACCGACCCGACATCCCGTTGGTGACCCATTACCCCAACTAATCAAGTACACATAGATTACATGCAAGGTTCAAGTATAAAACACTTAGTTTGTATCAAAAATCTCATTTTTGTTAATGTAGGGTCGAATGTAGTTCTGGGTGGTCGAAGGTGGCTTGTAAGTGGTCGAAGGTGTCTCTGAAATTCCACCTTCGCCCCTTTTCCTTCCACGTTCGCCCCTTTTTAGTGGTCGAATGTGGAACTTTTCCACATTCGCCCACTTTGTTTCCACGTTCGCCCCTTTTTAGTGGTCGAATGTGGAACTTTTCCACATTCGCCCACTTTGTTTCCACGTTCGCCCCTTTTTAGTGGTCGAATGTGGAACTTTTCCACATTCGCCCACTTTGTTTCTACGTTCGCCCATTTTTCAAACCCCATTTCCACATTCGCCCAAAAGTTCCACATTCAGGTCATCAGCACATTTTTAACACATGTTAACAGCACTTTTAACACATGTTAACCTTTTTCCAGTTTGTCGTGTTTAACGCATTCTAACACATCTTAACACATAAGCATGCATCCATAGTCTATACTTAGCATGTTTAGGCACGTATAATCATTCGTACATCATTTAAGCAAGTATAAGCATACAATCCACCACACGACCCATAATCTACACATATACTTAATTAACTCATGTAATGTCACCAACGACGGAACCCGGTACTAATGTATTCCCAAAACGACTCCCAATGATCCTCCAGATCATTGAACCCTGGACAATCCTAATTTGACCCGACTCAACTAACCCAGTTAAGTTTGTTTATAAACGTTTCTCGCTAAGGTAGACTTATGTGTTTATAAAATGTTGACCCAAACATGCCGGGTGTCACATCATCCCCCTGTTGAAAGAATTTTCGTCCCGAAAATTTTCCGAAGTCAAAGAGAACGAAGCGAGAAAAAGAAAAATTTTCCCGGTCGTCACATCATCCCCCTGTTGAAAGGAATCTCGCCCCGAGATTCACCCTTCGACAGTAATGAGTGTCGACCTAACCCAAGTAACGTTTCCCATAACACAAACGAAATGATAACCACGAACGAATGATGATATCAACGAATACTCTGTGCCGGGGAACCGCCCTCCCCAAAGTGAATAGAAAACAATGAATCCCCCTGATCGAAGGCCTACTAGAGACTACTATGATCGGTATAAATGATACACCGGTACCGTCCAAGTAACATCTCCAAAGGACCCACATCAGACTCATGAATGCAAAATGATGACCAAATACCAAACTGAATGCACACAATGAATACGAATTGCCAAACAATGCGAACGAGAATGAATACGAGCATAACGAGAATCAAGAAAAGAATACTCACCAGTAACAGTGTCAGGATCCTCCTGGTTCTCCCTAGCGCCAATGACGTAGACATGACCACGAGTAGTTCGACCGCCGCCTTCATTCCCAGCACCACCTGCAGTCCCTTGGTTCAGCTTAGGACAATCCCGCTTGAAGTGTCCATTATCCCCACAGTGATAACATCCCTGCCTCCCCTGAGGAGCAGTAGCAGTGGTAGTAGTAGTGGCCTGTGCCGGTTGTAGCTGAAGAGTAGTCCTACAGTCCTTAGCATGATGACCAAAACGCTGACACCGTCGACAGCGAAACCTCTCACAATCACCCGTATGATGAAACCCACACTCACCACACTTCGGGAGTTTCCCAGTATATCCCCCAGACCTCTGCTCGGATGATGCTCCCACAACTTCTTGCTTCTTTGTCTGCGGCTGGGACGACCCAGCGCTCTTTCCAGCACTCTCCCACTTTCTCTTGTTGTCCGCAGGGGCTTTCACAGTAGCACCCCTCGGAGGTAGAACGCCCTCCGCAACCTTCATGTTGGTCAGCTTGTGGGCTGCCCGAACAGTGGCCAACATAGTAGTGTGATCAGCAGCAGTAACAAGTCCAGCAATCTCCGGCACTAACCCAGCAACGTAGTGCTCAATCCTCCGGTACTCCGGTGTAGCCAAACCGGGGCACATCACAGCCAACTCATTGTGCCTAGCAGTAAACTCCTCGATCTCCGACCCAACCATCTTCAGATTCCAGAACTCATGCTCCAACTTCATAATCTCGTCTCTTGGGCAATACTCTGCCCTCAACATCTGAACAAACTCGGACCACGGCATAGCATTGGCCTCACCCAGACCAAGGTTCGCAGTGGTGGAGTTCCACCAGGTCAACGCATGTCCCTCCAGTGTAGCAGAAGCATACTTGACGCGATCAGCGTCGGGACAGTTACACATAGCAAACACCGACTCAATCTTCTCCAACCACCTAAGTAGTCCCACCGCTCCTTCAGTCCCATTGAAGAAATGGGGCTTACAGTCCATGAACTTCTTGTACGTGCACCCAGTCTGCATCTGATTAGTATTTCCCAGGGTCTGCTGAGCAGCCTGGAAAGCAGCCAACGCAACGTTCAACTGTTGTTGCAACATGTGCTCCAACTCCGCCTGAGTCATGGTGATGTTCCCACCACCTCGTCCACCGCCATTGCGACCCCCGCCGCCACCACGGCGTCCACCAGCACGTCCACCAGCGCGACCAGACATGTTCTGCCAAACATGAGACAAAATACGCAAAATCACCAACAGATCGAGCTACAAGTGACCAAACGAATTCAGAACATGGTTTCAGCATGACCATTAGTCCGAACATGAAGTCCACCAAGATTTTCATGCATTTCGATTTATGATTTCGTGTGCACCCGAAATAACAAATCGCTCTACATGGTCCTCTAGGCGTGCTCCTAGCTAGAACTTCAAATCACCCGATACCCACATTCCTAAAAGAAACTGTTATCGCACGAAGATCCCAAAGTGAACAGTCACTCAGGAGTGTACTATGACAAGTACTAGTGCATGATAGTGTGTGTGTAGGCAAGTATGTACATTAGAGCATAGAGGGGAGATATCCAAAACCCGGAAAGATCTCAAGAATGCGCCGAAGGCACCCCAATGTACACTACTGCCAAGTATAAGCGATAAGCCCCTTCATCTTCAAACCCGAAGAAGAAGATAGAACCAAGGTAGGAGTAACAAAAGATAGATAATGTGATACTGTGTGATGAGGACACTGACACCCCGACAAGATTAGTATGTTTACCAAATGACACGACTCGTAACTATGTGTGACCGTCTAACGTGTGTGATACTCGGCTATAGACTAGACTCTATATGCAGTCCTAGTTCACTATAACCATTGGCTCTGATACCAATCTGTCACACCCTCAAATTTCCACATGCGGGGTTTTACCGCGAGGCGCGTGACATACCAGGATCCAAGTCAACGGTCACAATAAACAACACTATATGATACGTAAAAATGACATAATCCAACCATTGAGTTTTCATAAATGATCCAACGCTGCGGAAGCGTAAAACTTTATTACAACGTGAAATCAAAAGTACGAAAGTCTGAAAATACTAAATGAGATGCACATGAATCCTAGACGCCGTGAGACTCCGTGCGCCTATCGACAGCTGCTACCTTAGCGACCTGAGACAAACATGCTAAATACGTCAGCAAATAATGCTGGTGAGTTCACAGGTTTTTAAATGAATACCGACTCCAAATGTATACCAACTCCAAGTGATAATCGACTCCAACTGAATACTCGTGGTCAATCCAGACCACATGCATGCAAAATATATGAATACCTGTTACTACTGCGATTGGAAAACCATTACTGGACTCGAATACTGTGAATACTGAATACGTGCCCGAATGAATACTGAATACTGAATACTGCATACTGAATACTGAATACCTAAGAGACAACATGCACCCGTCCGACCTCCAGTCGACGAGTGGGGCGGGTCAAGCCCAAATAGCGCTATCCACATTTCCCCCGTTGTGCATCCCCGCACATTCATGGTTTCCCCCGGGACTTCCAAAGATCGCATAGTAATATAATGAATACTCTAAAACATAATGAATACGTGAAAACATAATGAATACTCCAAACCCAATGAATTCATGAATACCAAAACGTAGTTGACACATCTTTAAAGGACACAGCATGTTTTCTCCCCCGAAAATGTAAAACCAGTAAAAGAGTGGGGCCGTGAAACTCACCTTATTGTGCGTCTTCCGATAACTAGAATTCCAACACGTGTACGATAATCCCAACTAATGACAACCTATCAATGAGTTTACATAAGTGTGATGACTACTAACCCGAAGGCTAACAAGTCCCCGATTGTCCAGATCATAACCAAGTATGTTTTAAAACGTGTTTAAATGTTTAACCGACACACTAGACCGACCCGACATCCCGTTGGTGACCCATTACCCCAACTAATCAAGTACACATAGATTACATGCAAGGTTCAAGTATAAAACACTTAGTTTGTATCAAAAATCTCATTTTTGTTAATGTAGGGTCGAATGTAGTTCTGGGTGGTCGAAGGTGGCTTGTAAGTGGTCGAAGGTGTCTCTGAAATTCCACCTTCGCCCCTTTTCCTTCCACGTTCGCCCCTTTTTAGTGGTCGAATGTGGAACTTTTCCACATTCGCCCACTTTGTTTCCACGTTCGCCCCTTTTTAGTGGTCGAATGTGGAACTTTTCCACATTCGCCCACTTTGTTTCTACGTTCGCCCATTTTTCAAACCCCATTTCCACATTCGCCCAAAAGTTCCACATTCAGGTCATCAGCACATTTTTAACACATGTTAACAGCACTTTTAACACATGTTAACCTTTTTCCAGTTTGTCGTGTTTAACGCATTCTAACACATCTTAACACATAAGCATGCATCCATAGTCTATACTTAGCATGTTTAGGCACGTATAATCATTCGTACATCATTTAAGCAAGTATAAGCATACAATCCACCACACGACCCATAATCTACACATATACTTAATTAAGTCATGTAATGTCACCAACGACGGAACCCGGTACTAATGTATTCCCAAAACGACTCCCAATGATCCTCCAGATCATTGAACCCTGGACAATCCTAATTTGACCCGACTCAACTAACCCAGTTAAGTTTGTTTATAAACGTTTCTCGCTAAGGTAGACTTATGTGTTTATAAAATGTTGACCCAAACATGCCGGGTGTCACATCATCCCCCTGTTGAAAGAATTTTCGTCCCGAAAATTTTCCGAAGTCAAAGAGAACGAAGCGAGAAAAAGAAAAATTTTCCCGGTCGTCACAAAATTCTTATGCGAACATGTGCTTGAAGTTGTGTTTTATCATCATGGACATTTAAATACGTATACAAACGTGAGGTTTTGTGTTTTACGTATGTGTTTTATCATAATGAACAATTTAACACACAATATTAAACCTGAAGTGTTTTATATTATAAGATTATAACACATCAAAGCAAGCATCCACATGATCAAACCTGAGAGATTCGTAAGTAGTAGATAATGTGTTTTGAAGATGTGTTTTAAACCAAACACAATATTAAAACAAATGTGTGTTTTTTTGACATAAAACCTTGCGTTTTAAATAACAATAAGAGTACCACAATTGACTTTTTTACCTACTGTGTTTTATCATCAAAACCATCATAATCATCATTTAGTGTTTACTACACAAAACCCCATCAATATATATTTTTTAAGAAACCAAACATTTATGGAACACATACTCCTTCATATAATACGCCTATTGTGTTTTATCACCAAAGTGCTTTGCAAAGAAAACCAAACAATTCTTCTGTTCCCAACTCATATCAAACGAAGGTTTACTGAACTCTTAAATATATTACTTTTGATGGTTTAGTTGGTTTGTAATCAAAATAGAAGCAACCGAACAAATTAAGCGAATTATAAACAAAACCATAATGTTTAGTCTTATAACCTTGCGAGAAGATAAAACACAACTTCTTTTGTCAGCCGTTGTGTTTTTCTGCTGCCGATAAAACATTTTCAAAACACATACTCTGTTGCATAATATTTTTTGTAATTGCCAAAAAAAAATTAAATAAGAGATTTTAGGTTTAAACTCAAAAAAAATAAAATAAAGAAAGATGCAGACGATTTTTTTAGGTGATCGCTGCAATTGTTGTTTGTTGTTGGAATGGAAAGTCAAACAATGATTATGCTTTTATAATGGAAGGTAACTGGCAATTCAATTAATTTATTATTTAAATTGATGGTGCTTTTACAATTATACCCTCACACGACTCAATTAATTAAATATATTATAACACAATTTACAACTTTGCCATCCATTTAATCTTAGGGATCCATCAACATGATCTAAAGGACACAATTACTTCTCAACCCTCTCACAAAACACACCATTTGTACCTTAACCCCACCCATATTACGTATATCATTTATTTCTTTGGTGGTTTTAATGGAGGAGAGTTTTTATGGATTAGTCCAATCTTTGTCATATTTAAAATTATCAATCAGTATTATTATCGCAAGGTTATCAGACAAATTTCAAAATTAAATTCTTATGCGGACATGTGCTTGAAGTTGTGTTTTATCATCATGGACATTTAAATACGTATACAAACGTGAGGTTTTGTGTTTTACGTATGTGTTTTATCATAATGAACAATTTAACACACAATATTAAACCTGAAGTGTTTTATATTATAAGATTATAACACATCAAAGCAAGCATCCACATGATCAAACCTGAGAGTTTCCTAAGTAGTATATAATGTGTTTTAAAGATTTGTTTTAAACCAAAAACAATATTAAACCAAATGTGTGTTTTTTTGACATAAAACCTTGCGTTTTAAATAACAATAAGAGTACCACAATTGACTTTTTTACCTACTGTGTTTTATCATCAAAACCATCATAATCATCATTTAGTGTTTACTACACAAAACCCCATCAATATATATTTTTTAAGAAACCAAACATTTATGGAACACATACTCTTTCATATAATACGCCTATTGTGTTTTATCACCAAAGTGCTTTGCAAAGAAAACCAAACCATTCTTCTGTTACCAACTCATATCAAACATAGGTTTACTGAACTCTTAAATATATTACTTTTGATGGTTTAGTTGGTTTGTAATCAAAATAGACGCAACCGAACAAATTAAGCGAATTATAAACAAAACCATAATGTTTAGTCTTATAACCTTGCGAGAAGATAAAACACAACTTCTTTTGTCAGCCGTTGTGTTTTTCTGCTGCCGATAAAACATTTACAAAACACATACTCTGTTGCATACTATTTTTTGTAATTGCCAAAAAAAAAATTAAATAAGATATTTAGGTTTAAACTCAAAAAAATAAAATAAAGAAAGAAGCAGACGATTTTGTTAGGTGATCGCTGCAATTGATGTTGGTTGTTGGAATGGAAAGTCAAACAATGATTATGCTTTTTCTTTTTTTTTTTTTGAACGGCCAACGAATAAATTCCGAACACTCTCGGGCACCCTTTTGGCGAATCAGGTACTCGAGAGTACCCGGGCCACCAATTGTCACCAATTCCCGGGAAAACCCGACCACTCACCCGCCCGAAGGCACGACGGTGAAATAGTCGGTAAAACCGGTCAGGATCAGGACTCGAACCCAAGCCAATGGCCGGTTCATCCCTCATTTCCCATCCACCAATGTCCTCCAAATGTAGCTAGTGGGAATTGAACCCAAGCCTCTCATAGAAGGTAACTGACAATTCAATTAATGTATTATTTAAAATGATGGTGCTTTTACAATTATATTATAACACAATTTACAACATTGTCATCCACTTAATCTTAGCCATCCATCAACATGATCTAAATGACACAATTACTTCTCACAAAACACACCCTTTGTACCTCAACCCCACCCATATTACATATATATGACTTTTTTTCGGTGGTTTTAATGGAGGAGAGCTTTTATGGATTAATCAAATCTTTATCATATTTAAAAATAGCAATCAGTATTATCATTGCAAGGTTATCAGACAAATTTCAAAATTAAATACTTATACGGACATGTGCTTGAAGTTGTGTTTTATCATCATGGACAATTAAATACGTATACAAACATGAGGTTTTGTGTTTTACATTTGTGTTTTATCATAATGAACAATTTAACACATAATATTAAACCTGAAGTGTTTTATGTTATAAGATTATAACACATCAAAGCAAGCATCCACATGATTAAACCTGAGAGTTTCATAGGTAGTATATAATGTGTTTTGAAGATGTGTTTTAAACCAAACACGATATTAAACCGAATGTGTGTTTTTTTGACATAAAACCATGCGTTTTAAATAACCACAAGAGTACCACAATTGACTTTCTTGCCAACTGTGTTTTATCATCAAAACCATCAAAATCATCATTCAGTGTTTACTACAAAAAACAACATCAATATATGTTTTTAAGAAATTAACATTTACGAAACACATACTCTTTCATATAATTCGCCTATTGTGTTTTATCACCAATGCACTTTGCAAAGCAAACCAAACCATTTTTCTGTTCCAAACTCATATCAAACAAATCTTTACCGAAGTCGTCAAATATATTACTTTTGATGGTTTAGTTGGTTTGTAACCAAAATAGAAGCAATGGAACAAATTAAGCGAAATTATAAACAAAACCATAATGTTTAGTCTTATGACCTTGCGAGAAGATAAAACACAACTTCTTTTGTGAGTCGTTGTGTTTTTCTGCTGCCGATAAAACATTTACAAAACACATACTCTGTTGCATACTATTTTTTGTAATTGCCAAAAAAAAATAAATAAATAACAGATTTAGGTTTAAACTCAACAAAATAAAATAAAGAAAGAAGCAGGCGAATTTGTTGGGTGATCGCTGCAATTGATGTTTGTTGTTGGAATGGAAAGTTCACCAATGATTCTGCTTTTACAATGGAAGGTAACTGACAATTCAAGTAATGTATTATTTAAAATGATGGTGGTTTTACAATTATGCCCTCACACGACTCAATTAATTAATTAAATTATAACACAATTTACAACTTTGCCATCCATTTAATCTTAGCCATCCATCAACATGATGTAAATGACACAATTACTTCTCACAAAACACACCCTTTGTACCTTAACCCCACCCATATTACGTATATCATTTATTTTTTTGGTGGTTTTAATGGAGGAGAGTTTTTAAGGATTAGTCCAATATTTATCATATTTAAAATTATCAATCAGTATTATTATCGCAAGGTTATCAGACAAATTTCAAAATTAAATACTTATACGGACATGTGCTTGAAGTTGTGTTTTATCATCATGGACATTTAAATACATATACAAACGTGAGGTTTTGTGTTTTACGTTTGTGTTTTATCATAATTAACAATTTAACACACAATATTAAACCTGAAGTGTTTTATATTATAAGATTATAACACATCAAAACAAGCATCCACATGATCAAACCTGAGAGATTCGTAAGTAGTAGATAATGTGTTTTGAAGATGTGTTTTAAACCAAACACAATATTAAAACAAATGTGTGTTTTTTTGACATTAAACCTTGTGTTTTAAATAACAATAAGAGTACCACAATTGACTTTCTTACCTACTGTGTTTCATCATCAAAACCATCATAATCATCATTTAGTGTTTACTAGACAAAACACCATCAATATATGTTTTTTAAGAAACCAAACATTTACGGAACACATACTCTTTCTTATAATACGCCTATTGTGTTTTATTACCAAAACACTTTGCAAAGAAAACCAAACCATTCTTCTGTTCGAAACCCATATCAAACGAAGGTTTACTGAAGTCTTCAAATATATTACTTTCGATGGTTTAGTTGCTTTGTAACGAAAATAGACGCAACGAACAAATTCACCGAAATTATATAGAAAACCATAATGTTTGGTCTGATAACCTTGCGAGACGATAAAACACAACTTCTTTTGTAAGTCGTTGTGTTTTTTCTAATGCCGATAAAACATTTACAAAACACATACTCTCTTGCATATATTTTTTGAAATTGCCAAAAAACTAATAAGAGATTGAGGTTTAAACTCAAAAAAAAAAATAAAGAAAGAAGTAGACGATTTTGGTAGTTGAACGTTGCAATTGATGTTGGTTGTTGGAATGGAAAGTCAAACAATGATGATGCTTTTACAATAGAAGATTACTGACAATTCAATTATTGTATTATTTTAAATAATGGTTCTTTTACAATTATACACTCTTTAGACTCAATTAATTACTTAAATTATAACACAATTTACAACTTTGCCATCCATTTAATCTTAGGGATCCATCAATGTCACACCCTCAAATTCCACGTGCGGGGTTTTACCGCGAGGCGCGTGACAAACCAGGATCTAAGTCAACGGTCACAATAAACGACACTATATGATACGTAAAAATGACACAAACAAACCAACAAGTTTTCATAAATAATCCATCGCTGCGGAAGCGTAAAACTTTATTACAACCCAAAATGCAAACGTACGAAAGTCTGAAAAGCTAAGTAAGATGCATATGAATCCTAGACGCCGTGAGACTCCGTGCGCCTATGATAAGCTGCTACCTCAACGACCTGAGACAAACATGCTAAAAACGTCAGCAAATAATGCCGGTGAGTTCACAGGTTTTATGTTAAACGTTTAAGTAATGAAAGCCATCATGTTATCACTATGTTAGAAATGATAGCGTTAGCTAGGCGCATGAATAATACTACTACGACCGGAAACCATTACATACAACGATATATGATTTTGCCCGAAACGATTTATGCACTACCATTCCCCGGTAGCGTTATGACCGAGACAATATGCACCCGCCCGGCTCCCAGCCGACGGGTGGGGTCTGTCAGTCCCAATATATCTATCCACATTTCCCCGTTGTGCCCCGCACATTCATGGTTTCCCCGAGACTTTACGTATCGTATAGTATGTAAATGAGTTAACACTAGTATAACATGATAATTTATGAAATAAGTATAAAGCATGTGTCTCCCCCGAAATGTAAAAACGTAAAGTGGGGCCGTGAAACTCACCTGATGCTGCTCCTCACACTAAGATAAGTAAACCTGCTCAATAGACGGCACCAAATACCGGTGACCTATCATGACGAGCGTATAAGGTGTTAGACTAACAACCCGTAGGTTGATTAGTCCCTAGCAGTCCAGACCATAACCGTGTACATATGAAATGATGTTTAAATGTTTAACCGACCACACCAGACAAGACCCGACATCCCATTGGTGACCCGACATCCCACGTGTTAGCCGAAAGCAAGCTATCATGCAACTTATGCAATTAAACACTTAGCATGCGCAAACATTCACCCTATCTAGCATAACACCCAATTAACGCATAAACAAGTCCGAACACGTGTTGCTAAGTCATTAGACATGTTACGGGGTTCCTATCATGTTCCTAGGTGTCAATTCATGTTTCGGGATGTTAAAATATACATATGGCAGCATTACACGCGATTAGGAATCAAACATGTGATTAGGAAAAGTCAACTGGTGATTAGGAGAGTCAAACGACTGAATAGAATTGTAATCACTAGTAAAATGGGGAATAGAATCGTAATCACTAGTAAAACTGGGGAATAGAATCGTAATCACTAGTAAAAATGGGGAACAGAATCGTAATCACTAGTAAAGTGAGGAATAGAATCGTAACCACTAGTAAAGTGGGGAATAGAATCGTAATCACTAGTAAAAGTGGGGAACAGAACTGTACTCACTAGTAAAGTGGCGAATAGAGTTTCTATTAGCCTGTATTTCAGGCGATTAGGAGCTAATCGCCTATAACACCGGCGATTAGAACTCCTACTCGCTAGTACTGGTCTGTTCCATCCTTTTTGCGCGTTTAACCCTCCAAATCAGATTTGAAACATGCATAAACACTCAATACCCAACCCAAAACATTAACCCAACTATTTTAAGCAAAAACCCCTAATTTATCATCACCCTAGCCGTCCCGAATGCACGAGGTTTCCCAAAATAGCATAACTTGCATGTAAGCATCACATCAACATGTAAAACTTACCCTAAATAGCAAATACTCAGATTTCATCACATAACGACGTTATCCGACATTATCCTACTGTTCTAGCATCATCCTAGAGTAAACCCTATCCTCAAACAATCAACAAAACACAACATATCATCATCAATCCACCATAATCACCCAAACGGGTCAAAACGCCTAATATCAATATTACACATCTATGAACCTTCAAACTCCTAGATTATCATCATATTAACTTATTTAGATCAGAAACATAATAAAAACACAAGAACAATCATGTTTAAACGATAAAAATCAAATCTTGCATGAATACATCACATATAACAAGTATAGATGTTTGGGTTTGTTTTGAAACTGATTTTAATGAGTTTTCAAAGACACAAATGTTTATAAATCAGGTCTGGACCTTTAGGGATCAAAACAATATCATATTAAAGGTTTGGGATGAAGAACACACCTTGAAATGGTGAGATTATGGGGTGTAAGGCTTCAAAATGTGATTTCTTGCTCAAAAACGTGTTGCAGAGGTTGAATAAGGTGTGGGGTGGCTTTAGGCTGTATTAGGGTTTCACAAATGATGTTTTGAAACATAAGGGTGGTATTTATAGGCGTTTTTAGTCGTCACCTGCAGTTCAGGCGAGTACGAGATTGTACAGGCGAGTAGGACTGCTAATCGCTAGTAGGAACTAGCGAATAGCCTCCTAATCGCCCCTAAGTCCCCTCTATTCGCTACTTGTTCTAGCGATTAGGCCCTAATCACGTGAACAGTACACGTGATTAGGATTCTAATTGCCAATACTATTGGTGATTACGCGTAATCACCTATAATGTCATGCAATTACGCGAAATCACTGTTTTAACACATATAAACATGTATTCACATACCGGCAAGTCACATAATGATTATAAGTATGTAATGCACGATAACTAACACGTTCATGTCCGTTTACCAATTCCCAGGACTCGAGACATGCGTGTGTGCGTTAAACCCGGCGATTCCATGAATCACCGATCCTTGTGCACATGGTTATGGACCGACACCCAATGGTCCCTTGGACCATTGTAACGACTCCCGATGATTCCCGAATCATCGACACGACTCAACCGACCCAGTCAAGTATGATATTAAGTAGTTGTTTTTAATGTTTTTGTTGAGGTAGACTCGTATGTATGCAAAGTATGAAACGTATGTATGTAAAGTATGAAATGTATGTATGTAAAGTATGAAACATATTAACCTGAATATGCCGGGTGTCACATCATCCCCCAGTTGAAAGAATTTTCGTCCCGAAAATTTCCCGAAGTAAAAGAGAACGAAGCGATAAAAAGAAAAATTTCCCTAAAAATTTCCCGATCGTCACAATCAACATGATCTAAAGGACACAATTACTTTTCACCCCTCTCACAAAACACACCATTTGTACCTTAACCCCACCCATATTACATATATCATTTTTTTGTGGTTTTAATGGAGGAGAGATTTTATGGATTAGTCAAAACTTTATCATATTTAAAAATATCGATAAGTATTATTATCTCATGGTTATTAGACAAATTTCAAAATTAAATACTTATACGAACGTGTGTTTGAATTATGTTTTATCATCATGGACAATTAAATACGTATACTGTTGGATTTATTTGAGACCATAGTTACCAGAACAAAGACTTTTGGATTGATTATTATGTGTTTTGTAAGCCAAGGGGCTGATTATGTAAATACCCATAGTTTATAGTCTAAACCTAGTGGACTGCACACTTAGTATCTGGCCCTGCGCACTTATGTTAAGTGCGCAGGCCCATATAACTCTCCTATATATAGAAAGCCATATGCAGCTCCTAGGGTTAGGGTTTTTGGTCTTCTTTGATAGCACAAGATATAGGGCGCATACTTGTTGTTTTCCATGGTGTTTCTATCTTTATTATCAGTAATGGAAGCATGATTTGCTTCATCTTGTGTGTCGGTTTTACAAAGATTATCTAGTATCTTAGTTTTTCAAAGATTCATCACTTAAAACACCTAATCAATAGGTGTTTCTAAGTGATAACAATCTCTAGCACTTACAAGATCTAGTATTTGGGACTTACAATTTGGTATCAGAGCCATTGTGCTCTTGATTGTATCTGTTTAGGATACCAAAACCCTCATATTTTTAGTTTTTCTTAAAAGCTTTATAAACATTTGTGTTTTTATCAAAAATTTCTTATCAAGTTGCTTTAGAAATCGTTTGGTGTTGTGTTTCTAAGGTGTTAAAAGTTGTTTATCTTGAGTAGAAACATAATCCAAGCATTTCAGATTAAATGAAATAGTCTTGGATCAGATCAGCTGGGTTTAAGCATATTTGCAGACGGAGTTGCGCACTTAAATCATAAGTTGTGCACTTGTTTCTTATTGTGTGCACTTAACTCATAAGCTGCATACTTATTTCTTGTCTGCATACTTGTTTCTTATTGTGTGCACTTAACTCATAAGCTGCATACTTATTTCTTGATTTGTGCACTTAACTCATAAGTTGCATACTTATATCTTGTTCTGTGTACTTAACTCAAGTCATCGGAATCTTAAAATTTCTTTGTCTCTGCGCACTTAACTAGGGTTTCTGCGCACTTAATTAGAAAATTCCTAGTTCTCTACGTACTTACTGAGAACTGTGTAGTCTTTGTGTACTTATCTAGGGTTTTTGCGTACTTACCAAGGAAAACCTGCTTATCTGTGTACTTGTCAAAAACTGCGCACTTATCAGGAGACAAAGGATTGACTGTGCATTTGCTATTGTTTCAGGTTGCTGCATATTGATTTGTGTGAGTTTCAATGCACTTATCAAAGGAAACTTTGGGAGACAGTGATTTAGCCTTCTGTGACTTTATCACAGTGTACTTATTTGTGTGTTCTAGTCGTTATTCTGCCCAAAGTTTCTGGTGCCATAAGATCATCAAACCTTTAAGTTTGCATACTTAGCTTAAGGACTGCGCACTTAAGGACTTGGACTTATTATTGGACTTTGAACTTTAAAATTAGAAAATCAAACTTAAGATCAACTTTAATTAATGGCCGGTAACAATAACAATCACACGGTTAATGCGATAACCCAAGCTGAACTGGAAACTGGAACAATAACACGTATCCCTATGTTGATTGGTGCACAAGACTATGGAACCTGGAAGAACCGCATGAAAGCTTTCTACTATGTGAATGATTTTACCCAATGGACCTCAGTCCAGCTAGGAACACACATCCCTATGAGAATAATTGCTACGGGGGAGGAGTTCAATCCTGATCCCTCCACCTACACTGACGTTGATAAGCAGTTACTTAAGAGAGATCATAAGGCTTATGGTGCCCTCACCATGGCCCTATCAAATGATGTCTACAACATGTTCGAGGAGTACGGTACTGCTCATGATCTGTGGTATGCACTGAATGAGTACTATGAGGGAAATGCTGAAATGCGCCAGAATAAGCAAGATATGGTGCAAAAGGAATATGATATGTTTGGCAGTATTCGTAGTGAGAGTCTGAGTTCACACATTGACATATTCATGAGCATGCTGACTAAGATGAAGAAAGCATGTATACCTGTTAATAACAGGAACTCAATCAAGAAACTGCTGCACTCACTGCCTAAGGAATGGAGTCTGCAGTGTATGGTGATTAGGAGAGAGTTTCTGGATCTGCAATCTACTTTGGCTGATCTCATTAATACTCCGAAGTCAATCGAAATGGACATCACCAAAAGAGAGATGAATCAGACTGTTCTAAAAGTCGCTCCTAGCACTGCTATGAAGAATCTGGCATTAATGACTCTAGTAGGTTGAATGGATTCAAGTTCATCACCTTTATATGTGGATTCAATTGGTGGTGGAAGTTCAAGCTCGGGTAAGACAGTCTCGTACTCTGAAAAGACAGCAAAGACACTCAATCCACAGGCTACAAAGCTTGCTACCGAACATGTTGAACTCTTCAACACATTCATGAGTAGCTTTGAAGCTCTGTAAACTGGTGAGCTGAAGAATAAGATGATGACTCCTGAAGACATGTACCATGTTGATCCAGATGACATGGAAGAGATGGATCTCAAATGGCAGATGGCTATGATCACTCTGAGGGTAAAGAGATTTCAAGACAGAACTGGTAGAAGAATTGGAATGGGTAAGGCTGGTATCAACAAGTCAAAGCTTCGATGTTATAACTGCAAGACTCTCGGACATTTCAAACATGAATGTCCCAATCTGAATCAAACGGATATCAAACAAGCTAAAAGAATGGTGGCAATTACGGATGGAACTGAGGCTAATGAGAAAGATCCGCAGAAGGCACTTGTGGTTGAAGACTTTGACTGGGGAGAGGAGGCAGCAGCCGCTGAAGCAGATGTAAACAAAGCCTTAATGGCTAAGATCTGCACCAAGTCGACAAATGGCGTAAATTCTTTGGAAGGGTCGTCAACGAGTATGCCAAGGGGGTGGAATGCTGGAAAATGCAGGTTTAAAGGGAATGTTGATCGAAGAGAAAGAAAAGAAGAAGCACTGATAGCTGAAAAGACTCCTTCTACTAAAGCAGATGAGAAGCAGAAAGATGCCCCCAAGAAAGCTGACGAAAGGGATCTGGTAAGTATTCGAGTTAAAATTAAAACAATATGTGCTCACCTAGGTGTGTCACAGCTGTTGCTTACTGTTTGTCACACAATGCAAAAATCTTAAGAGAAATGGATGACATTCGAAAAATTAACAATGAAATGAAAGAAAATGAGCTAGCATATCAGCGAAAGTTAAATGCAACTTTGGCTGAATTGCAAACTCTAAAAGAATTTGTTCTCAAAAAGTATTTTCTGATAAATGATTTATCATCAAAATTAGAAGAATCTAGAAATGAAACAACTCATCTTCAGATTATTGTGGACAAATGGAATGTAAGCAAGAAAACTCATGCAGATCTTGTAGATTGCTCTAGGAAATCCTTTGTCAAGGATGGAATTGGATATAAAGACAATATTGGATCGAAAGATCTTTATTCTTTCCTTTGAGCAAAAGTGAATATATACCAATTCTAAAACCTCATCCAAAAAAATGATCTTTTGGAAAAAGAAAATTTAAAAATTGAGTCTTAGTCTAAGACTAATATAAGTAAAGCAATGTAGATGTGACCCAACAGTCAGAGAAGGAAGATGATGAAAGTTGTGGTGGAAGGACAATAGGGTTAGGTCACCCGGGTGCCAATTACTCAACAGTGAATTGGTTCATCTGGAATAATGAAAAGACTAAAACAGTTTTAAATTTGGATGACTGTAATAGTTTGTCTAGGCCAGATGACTGTAATAGTTTATCTAGGATGGATAACTGTAATAGTTCATCTAGGATGGATGACTGTACTAAACTTAACTCTAAACTTGATCTAAAGGGTGTTATAGACCCTAATGACAGGAAGAATCTTGTTGAACGTTCTAATGTGTGTGTTGATAATATTTGTGCCAACTTGTGTTGATTTAAGATCTGCATTTTCTGATGATAAAACGGCACACGAGCCATCTTTGTTTGTACTAGAACTAAAGCAAAACAGGTTCGGAAAATTTCTCACAGAAAAGATTCTAGAATTTGTTCCATCATATACATACGCCTCATGTTCTGAAGACTCACAAGAAGAAGCAGGTCTTTCAAGTGGTGAAAACTCACAGAGTGACACAGAAAGCAACACCAGCATTCAAGAATACAGCACAGATGAAGAATCAGATGGAAGCTCAAGCTCAAACAAGATCAAGCAAAGAACATCACAACCAACATCATCCAGATCTTCTCCAAAGACCAAGCCTCAACACTCAAAATGTTTTAGATGTGGAAATGAAGGACATCTGGTCAAAAAGTGTCATTTAAAACCTAAACCACAAAACGATGTCAAAACTCAAAACTCTTTCTCAGAACAAATAAAAAATCTTCAAGAAACAGTAAAAAGTTTTGTTAAGACCACGCAGCCGTTGAAAAGAAAAGAGTCAATCTTGGGTGAAAATCATGATAGATCAAAACTGAAACAAACATGGATTCCCAAAGATAACTAATTACATGTTTTTGGGTAGTATCTACATAGATTTTCATGTAATTATCCTTGTTTCTTTTTGTCTTTCAGAATACACTGCAGATTTGGTTGATAGCTCTTATGTGATGCTTATGGCACGTTGATAGCGGCGCCTCTAGGCACATGACTGGGCTGAAAGAACTTCTCAAGAACTATCGGTTTATTGATGGAGAGTTTGTTGCATTCACTGGGAATGAGAAGGGTGGAAAGATCGTTGGAATAGGAGATGTGGTTTCCAACGCCTTTACTCTAGAAGATGTCAACTATGTTCCAAAAATGTGCTTTCTTGTATGGGAAAATCAAAGAAGAAGTCTATATATGTCAGCAACCAGGCTTTGCAGACCCTCACTATCCCAACAGATACTACAAATTAGACAACGCTCTCTATGGTCTTCAACAAGCACCTCAAGCTTGGTATGAGACCTTGTCCTCATATTTGTTGCAAAATGGATATACCAGAGGGAAAATCGACATGACCCTGTTCACCAAAGAAGTCAACAAACACTCTATTCTGGTTCAAATTTATGTAGATGATATTATCTTTGGTTCAACTGATGAAACCTTATGCAGGGAATTTGAAAGCATCATGAAGTCTCAATTCGAAATGAGCATGATGGGTGAATTGTCATTTTTCTTAGGTCTGGAGGCCTAGCAGAAGGAAGACGGAATTCTCATTCATCAAGCTAAATATGCAAGAGACATCTTAGCAAAATACAACCTGTCAGACTGCAAGCCGTCCAACACTCCTTTTGCTGCTCAGACTACACTTGTACCGGATCTTCAAGGACTATCAGTGAATCCCCACACGTATCGATCAATGATTGGATCCTTGATGTATCTCACAACCAGCAGACCAGACATTATGTGGGCAGTTGGATGCTATGCTCATTTTCAGTCAAATCCCAAGCAATCTCATGAAACTGCAGTCAAAAGAATCTTCCGCTACCTCAAAGGAACACCAAAACTTGGTTTATGGTATCCTAAGAGTGATAATTTTGATTTAATTGCGTACTCAGATAGTTAGGGTTTATGATTTTGCATGTATTATGATAGGTTCTGATATTGCTAGGTCGTATGAATGTTTTTTAATGATTGTTGATTGTTGTTGATCTATTATACGCACACGTGAGTGATTAAATAAGGGTTTATGCATGATTAAAATCTGGACAGAATGTTTAGGTCAACTTGTAGGGTCTGTTACATGACTTTAAGCTGATGGTTGTGATATTTTCTTTGCATGGTTGTATTATACCTCGTATTAACTTTTCATAATGGGTAAAATCGAGTGATTTCGACGTCGTTTGTGTAGTCTTTGGAATTTTCTTTGAATAAAGGTCATATCAGAATTCCAGATTAACAAACTGAGTCAACTTTAAACCGTCATAACTCTAGCTTTTTAAAGAATTAAGTTATGAAATTTTTAAAGTAGATTAACATTGGAATAATTTGGCTTTTCCAAGTGGATTCATCCCGTTTGGATGAATACAAAATTTTTGAGAATTTTTCTACTAAACTGACCTGTTGTGGAAATTTTCTGGACATAGTTGTATTGTACAAAATTTAGTAATTTTTTTTGTTTGGTTTTGAGACAAAACAAAAATAGTTTTTATCAAATGAATTCCAAAGAAAATTCAGTAAAAATTTGGGAGTTTAATTCATTGGTTAAGTATTTTAAATAAATTAGTTTTCGTGGTGCACAATCTGTCCTAAAAACGCAGATTGTGTATTATTTGCTTATTTGACTAATTGGAGTCCTATGTGGTATGTATTTGATATGTACTTAAATGGGCACTTGTATGAGATGCATATCAAGTGTAAAATTAATTGTAACCAACATATTCACTAATGGGTCCGTAGGGTTTACTTATGCATGTAGTATCATTAGGTGTCACTTACACGCTTTTGAACATTTAAACGTCTTGGACAAACGGGTTATACGGTGTAATGGTATTACACGTATACTTACTTGGTGACACATATACTAGGGAGTCGGTAGCACACCCTACTTTGAAGTTGGATTTAATTGCTTGCATACTAAGGTAAGTTTCACTACTTTTTCTCAAAAAACATGCATCTCAGGGTGAGACAACTTTGATAAACGTTTTCTAGTCCGGTTTGGGACTACTTCGACATTGACTCTTTAGGAGAGTCCGTTACGAATCCTCGGGGAGGATTGCGCTTGATCAGTTTAAAACTTATTGGTCCTTTGTGAACTAAACACTCTATCACTTGAAACGTCCTTACACATTATTGGGTTAATCGCTGGGAGCGAGCGGGGTATTAGTTGATAGTGCTATTAGGTTGTGCAGCAACCTCATGTTTGCGATGCTGGGAGCATGGGCATGAACTTTTGACCACAATTGAGAACTAGTGTTGATTGACACTAGTTATTGAGGCAAATTATTATACTACTGAAGGTGTCCCAATAATACTGTTTAGTTGCAATGAGTGGGTTAGCTACTCCTGACACGCTTAAACTGATAACACTTGAACATTTTGGTCTGGAGGACCTACGCTTTTATTTGGTTCCGTGGTTTTGGAATCCAGCGCATTTACGTACTCATTTACTTTATGTTGTGAACTCACCGACTTTATGTTGATACACGTTAGCATGCTTTAGCAGGTAACTAGGTATGGAGCACGAATAGAAAATGCATCATGTTAGGTCATGGGATGACGAACATTTAAACTTCTTTTAAATAATTACTTATGGTTTTGGGCGCAGTGTTTTGCGCAAACTTTTATTTAATTGTTTTGTTAATTCGCTTCCGCTATACTTAAATTGGATTGGTTAAAACTTTTAAACTTGGTTTTACAATAACGAACTAAATGGTTTGGGCATTTAGAGTCGTTCATGTGACTTATGGCTATGGGATCCTGGTTTGTCATGCGCCTCGCGGTATAAACCCCGCAATGGAAATTTGAGGGTGTGACAGATTGGTATCAGAGCCATTAGTTATAGTGAACTAGGAATTGCATCTCGTCTATAATCATCATAACATAAGTATTAGCACACTCATAACTTTAAGCACACCACTTGTTATTTCTTGGATACGTATACTGATCTAACGTATTGCAGGAACACATGACTAACCCTGTTCATCGTAACTACTCTTCTTATCGTCCCATTAGGAGTTCGCAAAACTTATCTTTGAACCCGTATGAACAGCCAGCTCAGGCAAGGAATCCAGATGAGAATACAAATCGCTGGTTGTGGTTCACAGACATGCTGCACTCGTGGGTTGTAGGATACGGAGTGCCAGCTCAGGTTCCTCCCATTATTGATTCATGGGAGAGGTCTTTGGCAGGGATGGTTAGGCACGTGCATACAGAGCTGGAGAACGCCTATAATGCTGTAAAGTAATTTCAGTCTTGGAGAAGAAATGCTGATTAGACTATTAAACACATGGAAAGACAAATCGACCACTTGTTTGGTGAATTGGAAAGGGCTAATAGGGAAGCTGCAGAGGATAGACATGAGAGGTCGATTGCTAATCAGGAGACAACACTTTTAAGGGAGGAGTTGACCTTGGTTCGTAACAGGCTTGAGGAAGCTCTAGGTCAAAATGGTGAAGAACCAAAGGAGGATCCTCAGGAGGATCCCGAGGAAGAGCCTGCAGTAGGAGGATTCGATGCTTTCGGGGCAGCAATGGATGCGGCGCTCGAGGAGGAGCCACTGGAAATAGAGATCTAGGATGAGAGCGAGGATGAGCGCTCATGTGTCTCCATGGATCGCGAGGACGACTGATTTCTTTTATTATCTTGTAATCTTAGTATTTCCTATACATTCTTATTATAACTTATGTTTTATCGTTGTGAGACTTGAGGATTGTTTATTTTATGTTTGGATTTTTATTACTAATATTAATTGACTTCTTTATTCTATTCTCGCGCATGTTATTTATATTCTAGTTTACATGTACTATGTGAACGATTGTATGTGGGACATATTATTGTTTTCTCATTAGTATAATGTAAATGTAGAATCACTATGGCGGGAAGAGGACACGGGAGAGGAAACATTAACATGACTCAAGCAGAATTGAACGCACTCATCAACGACAGGGTGGTGGAAGCCCTCGCAGCTTTTCAAGCTGGTAACTCTATTTCGTTCTAAACTTTCCCCTAGACTCCAACGTTATACTCTTTTATTCATTCGTGGTTTCTTCGCTTTTGTACTCAGGTCAACCTGTGCATCACCCTCCAGTTTGCACCTACAAGTCCTTCATGGACTGCAAGCCGCAAAATTTTGGAGGATCTGAAGGGGCTGTCGGGCTACTGAGGTGGTTCGAAAAACTGGAATCTTGCTTCGCTATGTGTAACTGTTCACCGGCTGATAGGGTGAAATATGCCACTGCTACTCTCGAAAATTTGGCATTATCCTGGTGGAACTCTCAAGTGCAGATGCTAGGTGTTGATGTGGCTAATGCAACACCTTGGGTGGATTACTGTCCTCGAGATGAGATTCAAAAGCTGGAGACTGAGTATCTCAATCTGAAGATGGTGGGATCATATATTGAGAGCTACACCACTAGATCACATGAGCTGGCGGCGATGTGCCCAAATTACTCCAATCCGCCCTACAAGAGGTTCAAGTTATACATCAAGGGCTTGGTGCCCCAAATCATGAGCATGGTTACTGCAGCTAACCTCAACAACATCCAGCAAGTTATTCGTATGGCTCACCAGCTGACTGATCAGAAGGTGGAAGAGGGATTGTTACCTCCACGTGGTGCTTCATCTTCTGGTACTAACGATAACAAGAGGAAGTGGGAGAATGCATCTGGCAAACCCCTAGGGAATGGCAGTCAGCAGCAGCAGCAGAATAAGAGGCATGACAACCAGGGCAGTGGTAACAACCGCAACAACCCTCAGGGAGGTTATCAGGGAAACCAACCTAAGTGCAACAAGTGCAATAGGCATCACACCGGGACATGTGGCAACATCAAGTGTGATCGCTATGGCAGGATGGGACATAAGCAGAGGGACTGCAGGGCGTATATCCCGGGAAATCCGCCAGCTGCACAACAAAGGCAGCAACAGAGAGGTGGTAAAGGTTGTTTTAAGTGTGGAAGTGATAATCATTTCAGGAGGGACTGTCCACAGCTGAATGGTAATGGGAATGGTAATGGTAATGGCAACAACAACGGTGGTGGTAACAAGACGGGGAACAACAACACCAGCAATTCTGGCAATAATAACAACGGAAACAACAACAATGGGGCTCGTGGGAGAGCATTCGTGATTGGCTCTGGGGAGGCTAGGGCTGATAACAACGTCATGACGGGTACGTGCCCCTTGAACGACACTCTTGCTTCTATTTTATATGATACTGGTGGGGACTATTGTTTTGTGTCATCAAAACTTAGTAAAAAATTAGGGGTGGTTCCTACTCTTCTTGATACCCCGTACTCTATTGAATTGGCTGATGGGAAGCCTGTCGAGGTAACCCATATTCATCGTGACTATAAGCTCAAGTTGGATGGGCAATTGTTTGCCATCAACCTCCTACCTATCACCCTAGGTAGCTTTGACCTCGTGGTTGGCATGGACTGGTTGTCCAAGCAACACGCTGAAATTCTCTGTCAGGAGAAGATTGTTCGTATTCCCCTCCCAAGTGGAGAACTTTTATCTGTTCAGGGTGATCCTGGTGGTGCCATGGTGGGCATCATCTCCTTTCTGAAGGCCCAGGAGTGTATTCGTAAGGGCTGTCCAGCCATTTTGGCTAACATATCTGACACTCGAGCTGAAACTGAAACCAAGATTGAGGACATCCCAGTAGTCCGAGATTTCCCAGATGTCTTTCCAGAGTAATTACCTGGACTTCCACCTATTCGTCAACTGGAGTTCCAAATTGATCTTGTGCCTAGAGCAGCTCCAGTTGCACGCGCACCATATCGCCTAGCACCAGGCGAACTTCAAGAACTATCTGCCCAACTCCAAGAGCTATTGGATAGGGGCTTTATTAGACCTATTTCATCGCCATGGGGAGCTCCAGTTCTGTTTGTTAAGAAGAAAGACGGGAGTTTCTGCATGTGTATTGATTATCGGGAGTTGAACAAAGTGACGGTTAAGAACCGCTACCCTTTGCCTCGTATTTATGACTTGTTCGACCAGCTGCAAGGGTCGAGTTTGTATTCTAAGATTGACATGAGTTCAGGATACCATCAGCTGAGAGTCCGAGAGGAGGATGTGGTGAAGACAGCCTTTCGAACTCGTTATGGACATTATGAGTTTTTGGTAATGCCATTTGGGCTAACTAATGCACCGGCTATGTTCACGGATCTAATGAACCGTGTGTTCAAGCCCTATTGGACAAATTCGTCATAGTGTTCATAGATGACATACTGATTTATTCTATGAGCAGGGAAGAGCACTAGCAACACCTGCAGCTGATCTTGGAACTCTTGAGAAATGAGCAGTTGTATGTGAAATTCTCTAAATGTGACTTTTGGATTCGAGAAGTCCAATTTCTTGGACATGTGGTTAACGAGGCAGGAATACATGTTGATCCCGCCAAGATTGATCCTATTAAAAAGTGGGAGGCTCCTAAGACTCCTACAGATGTGCGCAAGTTTCTTGGTCTTGCGGGATATTATCGCAGATTCATTGAGGGATTCTCTAAGATCGCTCAACCCCTCACCGCCTTGACACAGAAGGGTATTACTTACAAGTGGTGAGATGCCCAAGAATCTGCTTTTCAATTATTAAAGTCGAAACTTTGCAGTGCACCTATACTATCACTACCTGAGGGTACAGAGGACTACGTGGTGTACTGTGATGCGTCTATCCAAGGGTTAGGGTGTGTGCTGATGCAGCGTGATAAGGTGATCGCGTATGCCTCACGTCAGTTAAAGGTTCATGAGAAGAATTACACCACCCATGACTTGGAGCTGGGAGCAGTGGTTTTTGCTCTAAAGATCTGGAGGCATTATCTCTATCGGACGAAGTGTACGATCTTCACTGAACACAAGAGCCTCCAACACATATTCGATCAAAAGGAGCTGAACATGCGACAATGTCAATGTGTCGAGCTTCTGAATGATTATGACTGTGCCATCAAGTATCATCCAGGGAAAGCTAACGTAGTAGCTGATGCCCTCAGTCGAAAGGAAACGAAACCTAAACGGGTGCGAGCCTTACAACTTACCATTCATTCTAATCTTCCTGATAAGATACGTGAAGCCTAGGGCGAGGCCTTGAAGGAAGGAAACATCGGGCTTGAAACATTACATGGTGCTGATAAGCGCTTGGAACTAAAGACAGATGGTCTTCAATACTTTATGAATCGAGTCTGGATACCACGTTTTGGGGATCTCAGACAACTGGTGCTCGATGAAGCTCACACCTCTCGATATTCGGTACATCCTAGTTCGGACAAGATATACCAAGATCTTAAAACTCATTACCGGTGTCCAAACATGAAAGCTGAAATAGCCACTTATGTTAGTAAGTGCTTGACTTGCGCGAAGGTTAAGATTGAATATCAGAAACCTTCAGGCCTACTCCAGCAACCAGAAATTTCTATGTGGAAATGGGACGGGATTTCTATGGATTTTATCACAAAGCTTCCTAGAACGCTAATGGGCTATAACATGATTTGGGCTATCGTGGATCGTTTAACCAAATCGGCACACTTTCTGGCAATAAAGGAAACGGACTCGCTGGAGAAACTAGCAAATCTCTACATCAAGGAGGTAGTCTCTAGGCATGGGGTGCCTACTTCTATTATATCTGATCGCCATGCGTGATTCACTTCTCATTTCTGGACTACTCTCCAAAACGCTTTGGGAACTCGCTTAGATATGTGCACAGCCTATCATCCACAGACGGATGGACAGAGTGAACGTACCATCCAAACATTGGAAGATCTGCTACGTGCATGCGTGGTGGATTTTGGCAACAGTTGGGATAAGCACTTGCCTTTGATTGAATTCTCGTATAACAACAGCTACCACACTTCGATACAGTGTGCGCCTTTTGAGGCACTTTATGGACGCAAGTGTAGGTCTCCCATCTGCTGGACTGAGGTTGGGGATAGCCAGCTAACAGGTCCCGAACTCAGGCACGAAACTTCTGAGAAGATAGTGCAAATCAGAAAGCGGATTGCTGCTGCTCGAGATCGACAGAAAAGCTACACTGATAAGCGTAGGAAACCTTTGGAGTTGCAGGTTGGGGACAAGGTTCTATTAAAGGTGTCACCTTGGAATGGTGTGATACGCTTTGGAAGATGGGGAAAATTGAACCCACGATACATTGGACCATTCGAGATTGTCGAAAGGATTGGTCCGGTAGCTTACAAGCTAAACTGGCCTGATGAACTCAGTGGAGTGCACAATGTATTCCACGTATCAAACCTCAAGAAATGCCTATCGGATACGACACTAGTAGTGCCACTGGAGGAGATTCAGGTGGGCGACCAGTTATGGTTCGAGGAAGAACCAGTGGAGATTTTTGAGCAGGGCGTCATGAAACTCAGACAAAGCACTATACCTATTGTTAAGGTACAGTGGAATTTCCGTCTAGGACCGGAATACACGTGGGAGTGTAGAGATCAGATGCGGCTCAAATAACCACACCTCTTTACTGAACCTAAACCTGTGCATAGATTGAACGCCAAACATAAAGCAGCTCGCTCAAAGTGAATTTTGGGGCGAAATTCCTTTCAAATTGGGGATGATGTGACATCCGGGAACCAAGCGCATACTTCCTCTAGCTGGCTTTATTGTTTACTTACTGAATTTCGGGACGAAATTCTTTTCAACTTGGGGATGATGTGATACCCCGCAATTTCAGGTTCTCACTTTAAATAAACTCTAGTTACATTCCTTGCATTATACTTAACTAGGGTTAGCTAGATAGGCACACGTGGCACAGTTATAGGTTAATAACTGCATGAAGTGGTAATTCGAGGAATTACCAGACTGTATACATGATTAGTGAACCTCGGACGTCGGTGAACAATGAAGTTTAATAATTGTGAGTTATTTGACTGAGATTGATTGCAATTACGTGCTTCTGTGATACTCTGTGAAACTATGTGCAAACCGTATGTGATTACGTGAACTTAAACCGAATGCGTTGATAAAAATCATTAAAGGTGGACCATTAGGATGGTTGGGGTGTTAACACATGGGGTTACACTTATTATGGTCCAAAATAGTGAAAACATCGAAGGAAAACACGTTGTGTGATGAAGCAGGCCACCCACGCGGGCCAAAAGCCTATGAGCGGCCGCTCACAGGGTCCGAGCGGCCGCGCGCGGGAGCCTGCTAACACCAAACCGACTTAAACATCTATTTAAGCAACCTTAAGCCTCTTGTATCACCTAAACTCAAACCCTAATCGCCCCTACTACCCTATTTACGAAATATTAACCCCAAAATACCTGCTAAGGCGCAAGAACATCGATCAGAAGCTTCAAGAGCATTCGGTTGATTGTTTCGAAGAGCTTGTGGTATAATCCTTAATCTATTATGCTTTAATCTTCTTATTATGTTATAAAAACCCTATAACTAAGTTTGTCCAGGTCTGAGACCTTTTTATAAAGATTAAAAATTGAAGTTTATGAAGATTTACCGGGTTAAACATGATGGTAGGCGATTAGTGATATGATAGATGACTTGTCGCGCAAGTTTGTGATGTTTTGACAGTTAGGGTTTATGATTTTGCATGTATTATGATAGGTTCTGATCTTGCTAGGTCTTATGAATGTTTTGTAATGATTGTTGATTGTTGTTGATCTATTATACGCACACGTGAGTCGTTTAAATAAGGGTTTATGCATGATTAAATCTGGACAGAATGTTTAGGTCAAATTGTAGGGTCCGTTACGTGACTTTAACATGATGGTTTTGATGTTTTCTTTGCATGGTTGTATTATACCTGGTATTAGCTTCTCATAATGGGTAAAATCGAGTGATTTGGACGTCGTTTGAGTAGTTTTTCGTATTTTCTTTGAATAAAGGTCATATCAGAATTTTGGATTAACAAACTGAGTCAACTTAAAACTATCATAACTTGAGTTTCATAAAGAATTAAGATATGAAATTTTTACAGTAGATTAACATTGGAATAATTGGGCTTTTCCAAGTGGATTCATCCCGTTTGGATGAATACACATGTTTTGGGAATTTTTCTACTAAACTGACCTGTTGTCAAAATTTTCTGGACATAGCTGTGTTGTACGAATTTTAATAATTTTTGTGTTTGGTTTTGAGACAAAAAAAAAAATATGGGTTATCAAATGAGTCCCAAAGAATATCCAGTAAACATTTGGGAGTTTAATTCATTGGTTAAGTATTTTAAATAAATTAGTTTTTGTGGTGCACAATCTGTCCTAAAAACGTAGATTGTAATGATTGTTGATTGTTGTTGATCTATTATACGCACACGTGAGTCGTTTAAATAAGGGTTTATGCATGATTAAAATATGGACAGAATGTTTAGGTCAAATTGTAGGGTCTGTTACGTGACTTTAACCTGATGGTTGTGATGTTTTCTTTGCATGGTTGTATTATACCTTGTATTAGCTTTTCATAATGGGTAAAATCGAGTGATTTGGACGTCGTTTGTGTAGTCTTTGGAATTTTCTTTGAATAAAGGTCATATCAGAATTTCAGATTAACAAACTGAGTCAACTTTAAACCGTCATAACTCTAGTTTTTTAAAGAATTAAGTTATGAAATTTTTAAAGTAGGTTAACATTGGAATAATTTGGCTTTTCCAAGTGGATTCATCCCGTTTGGATGAATACAAAATTTTTGAGAATTTTTCTACTAAACTGACCTGTTGTGGAAATTTTCTGGACATAGTTGTATTGTACAAATTTTAGTAATTTTTTTTGTTTGGTTTTGAGACAAAACAAAAATAGTTTTTATCAAATGAATTCCAAAGAAAATTCAATAAAAATTTGGGAGTTTAATTCATTGGTACACAATACGCAGATTGTGTATTATGTGCTTATGTGACTAATTGGAGTCCTATGTCGTATGTATTTGATATGTACTTGAATGGGCACTTGTATGAGATGCATATGAAGTGTAAAACTAATTGTAACCAACATATTCACCAATGGGTACGTAGGGTTTACTTATGCATGTAGTATCATTAAGTGTCACTTACACGCTTTTGAACATTTAAACGTCTTGGAGAAACGGGTTATATGGTGTAATGTTATTACACATATACTTACTTGGTGACACATATACTAAGGAGTCGGTAGCACACCCTACTTTGAAGTTGGATTTAATTGCTTGCATACTTAGGTGAGTTTCACTACTTTTTCTCAAAAAGCATGCGTCTCAGGGTGAGACAACTTTGATAAATGTTTTCTAGTCCGGTTTGGGACTACTTGGACATTGACTATTTAGGAGAGTCCATTACGAATCCTCGGGGAGGATTCCGCATGATCAGTTTAAAACTTATTGGTCCTTTGTGAACTAAACACTCTATCACTTGAAATGTCCTTACACATTATTGGGTTAATCGCTGGGAGCGAGCGTGGTATTAGTTGATAGCGCTATTAGGTTGTGCAGCAACCTCATGTTTGCGATGCTGGGAGCATGGGCATGAACTTCTAACCACAATTGAGAACTAGTGTTGATAGACACTAGTTATCGAGGCAAATTATTATACTACTGAAGATGTCCCAATAATATTGTTAAGTTGCAATGATTGGGTTAGCTACCCCTGACACGCTTAAACTGATAACACTTGAACATTTTGGTCTGGAGGACCTACGCTTTTATTTGGTTATGTGGTTTTGGAAACCAGCGCATTTACGTACTCATTTACTTTACTTTGTGAACTCAGCGACTTTATGTTGATACACGTTAGCATGATTTTGCAGGTAACTAGGTATGGAGTGCGAATAGAACATGCATCATTTTAGGTCATGGGATGACGAACATTTAAACTTCTTTTAAGTAATTACTTATGGTTTTGGGCGCGGTGTTTTATGCAGACTTTTATTTAACTCTTTTGTTAATTCGCTTCCGCTATAATTAAATTGGATTGGTTAAAACTTTTAAACTTGGTTTTACAATAACGAACTAAATGGTTTGGGCATTTAGAGTCGTTCATGTGACTTTTGGCTATGGGATCTTGGTCTGTCATGCGCCTCGCGGTATAAAGCCCGCAGTGGAAATATGAGGGTGTGGCAGTTGCCAATAGATACTGCTGATCAAAAGGCAGATATCTTTACAAAAGCTTTTGACAAAAACCCGTTTTCGCCAATTTGTAACATGGCTAGAGATGATAAATTTTGAGTGATTTTTTTCAAAAAAAAAAACGGTTTGTATATAATATATAGAAAAATCTTATTTTCTTTTAAAACAAGATTTTTGGGGGAGAAAGCAAAACTGGTCTATCCCTACTGCAAAATTTCAAGAAATGATATGAACTAATCATATTTTGGCTGCATGTGAATAGGATCCAGAGGATGTTGCAGCTCCAAGCAACGATATGTTGGTAGATTCAGCTCTAAATTGAGTAAACTGCTACTAGGTGATTAACAGTAATAGTCTACACGGAAAGCTGGACTCCCACTGTGTTGTAGGTCTGCACAAGCTGAGTCCGGTCATACATAGGTTGAGAGATCAAAAGACATAGAAAATTTTGTGCATATGTAATCAAAAGACACCTAAGAGTGCAAGCTACCAATGCGGGGCCAGGCTAATCAATCAAATGAGCAGCAAAAGACACGCAATGTTATGACGTGCAAACATACATAGATAGCTCAACAAGCGATCAGATGATCATCATCTCTGCTTATGGAAACATAAACCTGAAGCTCTCATCATCTGATCGATGTAATGATCATCTTATTTGCTTATGGAAACATAGACTTGAAGCTCTCATCATTATAACTCAATAAACCTTGAGGATTGGTAGGCTTATACCTAGCACAAGTGGGGTCCATAATATTTCCGTCAATATTACCAAAACATGATAAATCTCATCACCAAACGTATGTTGAAAGACGAGCGGCATGGATTTAAGTGGACAAGTATACCGACAGTTTTTCTTGGGCTGTAGCTATCCAACGGAAAGTTGAAATATGATCTGCCAGGTATGGTTAGTATGATCTTGTGTGCAGAAGGTGAGAAACGGTTAGCCCCTACTCGTTAAATTATACATTTACTTAATATTAGGCTTTGGGCTTTGCGTACTTAATGAGCCCTGCGCACTTGTTTTAAGTGCGTAGGCCCATATCTCTGGTATAAATACACTCAGTAATTTCTTTGTTTTTACAACAGTCATTCTGTTTTCAAACCCTAATCATATTAAGCCCCAATTCATCATCATCTTCATCGTTCTTCTCTCTTTAAACCCTAAAGACCCACTAAACACTCATAATCCACCTGCTGATCCATACTATCTTCCTTATCTTCTGTTGATTCTCTTTATTTTAAGGTTGAAAATGGTTTTTGACCGATTTGTTGTTGTTGTTACAGGGATTACGAGATCGTTTTAAAGGATTCAATTCTAGGTTTGGGGTTTTAGTTCATCAGTGCGCACTTATTTCTTGAAGCCTGCGCACTTGCTTCATGAAATTGCGCACTTTATTCATACTCTACAGTTGTTGAAATCCTAGTCTCTTGCGTACTTGACCTACGTACCAAAATCTTAAACGAGAGTTTAAGTGTCTGCGTGCTTGTTAAGCACACAGATTGGTCTGTCAAGGCACTAGGATTACCATGCCCAAGTTTTGATTGATCTGCGCACTTATCTTATGACTTGTTGACTCATGTGACCTGCGTACTTGATAATCTAAGGTTGTGGACTGGACTGCGTACTTAGACAATGTAACCTGCGCACTTAAGACATCAATAAATCACAAGATACCTACCTGCGCACTTATCATACATTTTTTAAAACCAAAGCAGTCAAGCAATGATAATCCATCTAACTAAATCACAAGACATCTATAAATTGAAATGGTCTAAGTCTGTCGTCCGTCTAAGTCTAAGATATCATTCGCTGGTTACTTGCGTAGGGTCGAAAATTCTAACTTGCTTTTCTTGCAAATGATCAGGAACAGATGGCAATTCCATGGGATAATAGAGGTATGCACAACCAGGCTATCAATCTTGACAATGATGATTCCAAATTTAGAGACGTTGTGAATTGGATTCGTTGAAGCAGAATCAGATATGCTGTGGAACATGATCTACCAGTCTACGTAGATCACATTGAAGACTTCTAGAGATCTGCAAGATATGAAGTTGTCAACAATGTAACAAGAATCAACGCAACAGTTAGAAACAGACCTGTGATCATCACTGAAGACACAGTCAGAAGCGTCTTAAAGCTGAGAGATAAACCAGGAAGTAACCAACACTTGAACAAAGCAGAGCTTTTACAAGAATTCAAAAAAGTTGGTTACAAGGGAGATTTCGTCCAAAGAAGCGACGTCAAGAAAAGTGAGCTAACTCGAGATTGGAAAGTAATCTGCCACGTATTCACCATGGATCTCTGAAACATGTAGGAGGATCGATTTGTCAAAAACAATTGGTTTGATCAAACAAGTCTACCAATTCAGGTGCGGAATCCCTGAATAAGTTACGAAATGATAATAATATCATCAAAACACACAAATCACCATTAACATTCCTTTTCATTCATAAACATACTTGATAAACTTTACAAAACCTTGTTTATTATGATATAATCACAATTCAGACTCAAACTAAACCCTAGGGAGAAAACCAGATCGAAGGAGGGAAACAAATAACCAAAACATAACTTGAAAATGAAAATCAACCTATATATAGACCTGCACATTCGCCCCTACGTAGGGTCGAATGTGCAGGTTCGCCCCTTTATTTTGGCGAATCAACACAAATCCCTACAAAACTCTTCCTTCAACCTGTAAATATATCAATCAGTATTATTATCGCAAGGTAATCAGACAAATTTCAAAATTAAATACTGATACGGACGTGTGCTTGAAGTTTTGTTTTATCATCATGGACAATTAAATAAGTATACAAACGTGAGGTTTTGTGTTTTACGTTTGTGTTTTATCATAATGAACATTTTAACACACAATATTAAACCTGAAGTGTTTTATATTATAAGATTATAACACATCAAAGAAAGCATCCACATGATCAAACCTAAGAGTTTCCTAAGTTGTATATAATGTGTTTTGAAGATGTGTTTTAAACCAAACACAATATTAAACCAAATGTGTGTTTTTTTGACATAAAACCATGCGTTTTAAATAACCACAAGAGTACCACAATTGACTTTCATACCTACTGTGTTTTATCATCAAAGCCATCATAATCATCATTTAGTGTTTACTACACAAAACACCATCAATATATGTTTTTTAAGAAACCAAACATTTTCGAAACACTTACTCTTTCATATAATACGCCTATTGTGTTTTATCACCAAAGCGGTTTGCAAAGAAAACCAAACCATTCTTCTGTTCCAAACCCATATCAAACAAAGGTTTACTGAAGTCTTCAAATATATTACTTTCGATGGTTTAGTTGGTTTGTAACGAAAGTAGAAGCAACGAACAAATTAACCGAAATTATAAAGAAACCAGAATGTTTGGTCTGATAACCTTGCGAGACAATAAAACACAACTTCTTTTGTCAGCCGTTGTGTTTTTTCTAATGCCGATTAAACATTTACAAAACACATACTCTATTGCATATATTTTTTGAAATTGCCAAAAAAAATAATAATAGGAGATTTAGGTTTAAACTCAAAAAAATAAAATAAAGAAACAAGCAGACGATTTTGGCAGTTGATCGATGCAATTGATGTTGGTTGTTGGAATGGAAAGTCAAACAATGATGATGCTTTTACAATGGAAGATTATGACAATTCAATTATTGTATTATTTTAAATGATGGTGCTTTTACAACTATACACTCTTTAGACTCAATTAACTAATTAAATTATAACACAATTAACAACTTTGCCATCCATTTAATCTTAGCGATCCATCAACATGATCTAAAGGACACAATTACTTCTCACCCCTCTCACAAAACACACCCTTTCTATGTTAACCCCACCCATATTACATATATCATTTGTTTTTTCGGTGGTTTTAATGGAGGAGAGTTTTTATGGATTAGTCAAATCTTTATCATATTTAAAAGTATCAATAAGTATTATTACCTCATGGTTAGAAGACAAATTTAAAAATTAAATACTTATATGGACGTGTGCTTGAAGTTGTGTTTTATCATCATGGACAATTAAATACTATTACAGACGTGAGGTTTTGTGTTTTACGTTTGTGTTTTATCATAATGAAAGATTTAACACACAATATTAAACCTGAAGTGTTTTATATTATTAGATAATAACACCTCAAAGCAAGCATCCACATGATCAAACCTCAGAGTTTCCTAAGTAGCATATAATGCGTTTTGAGGATGTGTTCTAAACCAAACACAATATTAAACTAAATGTGTGTTTTTTTGACATAAAACCATGCGTTTTAAATAACTACAAGAGTACCACAATTGACTTTCTTACCTACTGTGTTTTATCATCAAAACCATCAAAATCATCATTAAGTGTTTACTACACAAAACACCATCAATATATGTTTTTAAGAAACTAAATAGTTAGGAAACACATCCTCTTTTGATATAATACGCCTATTGTGTTTTATTACCAATGCGCTTTGCATAGAAAACCAAACCATTCTTGTGTTCCAAACTCATATCAAACAAAGCTTTACTGAAGTCTTAAAATATATTACTTTTGATGGTTTAGTTGGTTTGTAACCAAAATAGAAGCAACCGAACAAATTAAGCGAAATTATAAATAAAACCATAATGTTTAGTATTGTAACCTTGCGAGACGATAAAACACAACTTCTTTTTTCAGCCGTTTTGTTTTTCTGCTGCTGATAAAACATTTACAAAACACATAATCTGTTGCATACTATTTTTTGTAATTGCCAAAAAAAAAATAATAAGAGATTTAGGTTTAAACTCAATAAAATAAAATAAAGAAAGAAGTAGACGATTTTGTTAGATGATCGCTGCAATTGATGTTGGTTGTTGGACTGGAAAGTCAAACAATGATTATTCTTTTACAATTGAAGGTAACTGACAATTCAATTAATGTATTATTTAAAATTATGATGCTTTTACAATTATTCCCTCACAAGACTCAATTAATTAGTTAAATTATAACACAATTTACAACTTTGCCATCCATTTAATCTTAGCCATCCATCAACATGATCTAAATGACACAATTACTTCTCACACTTCTCACAAAACACACCCTTTGTACCTTAACACCACCCATATTACATATATCATTTATTTTTTTTGTTGGTTTTGAGGGAAGGGAGTTTTTATGGATTACTCCAATCTTTATCATATTTAAATATATCAATCAGTATTATTATCGCAAGGTTATCAGACAAATTTCAAAATTAAATACTTATACGGACGTGTGCTTGAAGTTGTGTTTTATCATCATGGACAATTAAATACGTATACAAACGTGAGGTTTTGTGTTTTACGATTGTGTTTTATCATAATGAACAATTTAACACACAATATTAAATTTGAAGTGTTTTATATTATAAGATTATAACATATCAAAGCAAGCATCCACATGATCAAACCTGAGAGTTTCCTATGTAGATGTGTTTTAAACCAAACACAATATTAAACCAAATGTGTGTTTTTTTGACATAAAACCATTCGTTTTAAATAGCTACAAGAGTACCACAATTGACTTTGTTACCTATTGTGTTTTATCATCAAAACCATCAAAATCATCATTCAGTGTTTACTACACAAAACACCATCAATATATGTTTTTAAGAAACTATTCATTTAGGAAACACATCCTCTTTTGATATAATACGCCTATTGTGTTTTATCACCAATGCGCTTTGCAAAGAAAACCAACCCATTCTTTTGTTCCAAACTCATATCAAACAAAGCTTTACTAAAATCTTCAAATATATTACTTTTGATGGTTTAGTTGGTTTGTAACCAAAATAGAAGCAACTGAACAAATTTAGCGAAATTATAAACAAAACCATAATGATTAGTATTATAACCTTGCGAGACGATAAAACACAACTTCTTTTGTCAGCCGTTGTGTTTTATCATCAAAACCATCATAATCATCATTTAGTGTTTACTACACAAAACACCATCAATATATGTTTTTTAAAAAACCAAACATTTTTGAAACACATACTCTTTCATATAATACACCTATTGTGTTTTATCACCAAAGCGGTTTGCAAAGAAAACCAAACCATTTTTCTGTTCCAAACCCATATCAAACGAAGGTTTACTGAAGTCTTCAAATATATTACTTTTGATGGTTTAGTTGGTTTGAAACGAAAATAGAAGCAACAAACAAATTAACCAAAATTATAAAGAAAACTAGAATATTTGGTGTGAGACGATAAAACAAAACTTCTTTTGTCAGCCGTTGTGGTTTTTTCTGACGCCGATAAAACATTTACAAAACACATACTATGTTGCATACTATTTTTGTAATGGCCCAAAAAAATAAATAAGAGTTTAGGTTTAAACTAAAAAAAATAAAACAAAGAAAGTAGCAGACGATTTTGTTAGGTGATCGCTGCAATTGATGTTGGTTGTTGGAATGGAAAGTCAAACAATGATTATGCTTTTACAATGGAGGATGACTGACAATTCAATTAATTTATTATTTTAAATGATGGTGCTTTTACAATTATAACACAATTTATGACTTTGCCGTCCATTTAATCTTAGCCATCCATCAACATGATCTAAAGGACACAATTACTTCTCACCCTTCTCACAAAACACACCCTTTGTACCTTAACCCCACCCATATTACATATATCAGTTATTTTTTCAGTGGTTTAAATGGAGGAGAGTTTTTACGGATTAGTCAAATCTTTATCATATTTAAAAATATCAATTAGTATTGTTTTTTTGACACCCGGCAAACTCAGGTTAGTAACATTGGTCAAACTAGTAAGTCTACCTTAGCGAGTCATGCACATTACATACTTAACTGGGTGAGTTGAGTCGTTGTGATGGTTCGGGGAATCATCGGGATTCATTACAATGATCCACGGGATCATTGGGAGTCGGTCCATAACCATGTGTACAAGGATTGGTAATTTGTAGAATCGTCGGGTTTAACGCACACACGGAAGTCTCGAGTCCCGGGAATTGGTGAACGAATGTGAAGGTGTTAGTTATCGTGCATTATATGTTTATAATCATTATATGACTTGTCGGTATGTGAATACGTGCTTATATTTGTTAAAATAGTGTTTAACGCGCCAAAAACCCAAACTAACCTGCTGGGGGCGATTAGGGGAACAGGGGGCGAGTACAGGGGCGAATAGCCCCACACGCTAGTTCTTAGGGGTGATTAGGCGTAATCACATGCCCTAATCGCCTATTGCTGATCCTAATCGCCTGTTGCAGCTGGCACGACTAGAAACACCTATAAATACCACTCTTGACTTGTAAAACACCCTTTATGCAACCCTAACACGTCCCAAGCCTCCCTTACACCATAATACACCTCTGGAACTCGTTATCGCTCTAAAACCCATCATCCCTAGGCTTACCACCTCCTTTTTAGCAAAATCCAAGGTGTGTTATCTATCCTAAACCTTTGTAATGTTGATATTTTGTTTCCTAAAGGTCCAGACGTAGTTTTATCAAGTTTGTGTCTTTGAAAACCATTGAAATCAGTTTCTAAAACAAGCCTAAACCTTCATACTTGTTCTATGTGGAGTATTCATGCGAGAAACGATTTTTAATGATTAAAACATGAATGTTTTCTTGTGTTTGATGTTTTACTGATGTGTATGAGTTGTTAAGATGATTTCCTAAGGTTTTGAACAATTATTATGGTGTTTTGATGATACTATGAATTTTGACCCGTTTGAGTGATTCTTGAGGATTTAGCGTGTTATGATATGATTTGATGATTATTTGATGTTAGGGTTTACACTAGGATGATGTAATAGTAGTGGAATGATGATTTGCAAGGTTGTAGGTGATGAGATCCGGTTATTTACCATTTAGGGAAAGATATGCATGTTTAATGTTTCATAGTACTTTGCCATTTTTGGAAATAATTGCAAATAGGCTGTTAGACCAGTGACAAATTTAATGATTTGAGTTTGAAGTTGGGTGTTTTTATATATTTCGGATCTGATTTGGAGGGTTAAGCTCTCGAAAAGTGGCATTGGGACTGCAGGGGGCGATTAGGAGTTCTAATCGCCTGGTATTGGGGCGAGTAGCCCCTAATCGCATGGCCTATGGAGCGATTAGCCCCCTACTCGCCAGATGTAAGGGGCAATTAGCTTCGTAATTGCCTGATTGACTTTACTAATTGCCAGTTGACTTTCCTAATTGCCTGTTTGATTCCTAATCGCGTGTTTTGTTGTCGTAAATGTATTTTGACATCCCGAAACATGGTTTGACACCTAGGAATATGTTAGGAACCCTGTAGCATGTCTAATAACCTGGTAACACGTGTTCAGACTCGTTTATGCTATATATGACCCGTATAATAGATGTAGTGAACATGTATACGTGTTAAGTGCATAGTTGCATGTGATTGCTTAAATTCTAGTTCTTGGTTAACACGTGGGATGTCGGGTCTTGTCTTGTGCGGTCGGTTTAATGGTCAAATGTGTTTTCAAATGTACATGGTTATGGTCTGGACATTTGGGGACTAGTTAACCTACGGGTTATTAGTCTGGGTACTTATATACGTCTCATCATAGATCGCCGCTATTTGGGGCTATCATAGCTTGTTGATTTAACTGTTTTTCAAGTAACGCAACCTTAGGTGAGTGTCACAGCCCCGCTTTTACTATTTTGCTTTCGGGGGAGAAATATGCTACGTACTTACATTTCTTAAAGGTCATGTTATACTATGGTTATTGTTGTTTACTATACGGGCATTTCATCAGGAAGTACCAGGGGGAAAGCATGAGTATGTGGGTATACATAGCGGAGAAATGTGGATAGATCTATTAGGCTTGACAAAGCCCACTCGACAGCTTGGAGACGGGCGGGTGCATATTGTCTCTAACTTTCGGAGTCATTGGTGATGACGGTGATTCATACATTCTGGGCATACTTATCGGGGTTACATATCAGTAATGGTTTCCAACTCGTAGTAGTAAAAATGCTTAACGTCTAGCTAACGTTCTTATAACATAGTATTAACGGGAATGATCTTTTGAAACTTCTGGAAACTCTTTTGTAAAACCTGTGAACTCACCAGCATTATATGTTGACATTTTTGGCATGTTTTCTCAGGTTGCTAAGGTAGCAGTCAATGGATTAGGCACACGGAGTCTTGCATGGCGTCTAGGGTTCTAGTGCATGTTTAAATAATGTTTTTAGACTACGTCATGTCTTTTGGTTGTAAACAAGATTATGCTTCCGCTGTTGGATTATGGTTCAAAACTTAATGTTTTGGTTTTCATATATTATATTTAGTGTTTGTTTATTGTGACTGTTGACTTGGATCCTGGTGTGTAACGTGCCTCGTGGTAAAACCCCGCAAGTGGAATTTGAGGGTGTGACACATTGGTATCAGAGCCAATGGTTATAGTGAACTAGGACTGCATGTAGAGTCTGGTCTGTAGCCGAGTCACACAAACTAGACGGTCACATATGGTCGAGTCTTAACATGTGGGTAACATATTGAATTTGTCGGGGTGTCGATGTCATCATCTTTTATGTTGCATCATCTGTTTACTTTTTGATCGTTCTATTCCTTAACTTATCCTTTCGTGATTCGAAGGCGAGAGGCTCGTTGTTGATCCTTCCTCGGTGATGGTGTACATTGGGGTAGCTTCGACATTTCCTTTAGATCTATCCAGGATTCGGACATCACCCTTCTATGCCTCAATAGACACCCTCGTCCTCAAATGCCTTATCTTACGCTCGTACTCGTAGTAGTACTATTTTAGGTGCTAGTATTCGGCGACTTGAACTTCAAGCAAGAAGCGCACTTGGAGGACGATGTAGAATAGTTTATCATCTCGGGTGCACATGAAATCATAAACTGGAATGCATGAAATTCCTAGTGGGCTTTGTGTTTAGACAGATGGACCTGAATTTGGACCTAGATCTAATTTCTTGTGATTCACAGTGGGTTACACTACTGGTGAGTCTAAATCATTTATTCTTGTTTTGACAGAAGATGTCTGGCGCTCGTGGCGGTCGTAGTGGTGGCTGTGCTAGTGTTCGTGGCGGCGTGGTCGCGGTAGGGGTCGTGGCTATGTAAACATGACCTTGGAAGAACTGAATAACCTGCTCCAGCACTAGGTGAATGTCGCCCTGGATGCTTTCCAGGCCGTACACCAGACTCTTGGTGGTAATTTGTTTTCTACTTTCTTGTTTTGAATCTTAGGTGTTCCGTGTTTGTTGTTTGACCGGGTGTTTTTCGTTCAGGTGCTCCTGTTAATCCACCACCACCTCGTAATTTTGGAAGGACTGAGGGAGCAGTGAGACTGCACTGGTGGTTAGAGAAGGTTGAATCAGTATTTTCCATGTGAAATTGTCCAGCGGGTGACCGTGTGAAATATGCTTCAGCGACCCTGGAGGTTCCTGCACTGACCTGGTGGAACTCCACCACCCAGACTTTGGGTATACGGGAAGCCCACGATATACCTTGGGCGGAGTTTGTGCAAAATTTGAAGAGTGAGTACTGTCCGAGGGACGAGATTCAGAAGCTAGAGCATGAGGTCTGGAATCATAAGACGGTGGGGTCTAAGATTGAGGAGTACACTGCTAGGCATAATGAGTTAGCGATGTTGTGTCCGGATTTGCACACACCGGAGTCTAGGAGGATAGAGCACTATATTTCTGGGTTGGTGCCGGAGATTGCAGGGTTTGTGGCTGTTGGGAATCTTACTGTGTACTCTGAGGATGTTCGGTCAGCTCACAGACTGACAAATAAGATAGTGGCAAAAGGAGTCTTACCTCACCGAGGCAATGCTGTGAAGGCTCCAGAAAGAAACAAGAGAAAGTGGGAAGGCGTGGGGAAAGGTTCGAGTTCGGCCCAGTCACATCCAGTGAAGAACTCTGACGCAGGAGGGTCATCGTATGAGCAGAACCGGGGGGTTATTTTGGGAAGCTGCCGAAGTGTAATCGTTGTGGGTTTCGTCATACTGGTCTTTGTGATAAGAATCATTGTCATCGGTTCCAGAAGTTTTGGCACCGAGCTAAAGATTGTAGGGTCAATCTTCAAGGTAATTAGAATCAGCCTGCTACACTTGTTCCCACCCCTTAGGGGAACCATGGAAAGTAGGGATGCTTTAATTGTGGGGAATTTGGACATTTTAAGCGTGATTGCCCCAAGTGGAAGCAGGGCGAAGCTGGGAAGAATGGGTCGGGTAACGGGAACAACGAAGGTGGAGGCAGGAATGCTCGTGCCTTCGTGATTGGTTCGGGCGAGGCCCGGAAGGATCCTGACACTGTTACCGGTACGTTTCTCCTTAATGATCGTTGTGCTTTGGTTTTATTTGATTCTGGTGCCGATAAGAGTTTTATATCTCTTGGGTTTAGTCAATTGCTGGATAGGGTGCCTGCGTATCTGTATCGACTACCGTGAATTGAACAAGGTTACCATCAAGAATCGCTATCCTCTTCCTCGCATTGATGATTTGTTTGACCAACTTCAGGGTTCTAATTTCTACTCAAAGTTTGACTCGAGGTCGGGGTACCATCAGTTGAGAGTCCAGGAAGTCGATATTCTAAAAACCGCTTTTCAAACTCGTTATGGCCATTTTGAATTCATGGTCATGCCTTTCGGTCTCACCAATGCGCCCGCAGTATTCATGGATTTGATAAATCGTGTTTGTAAGCCCTATCTTGATAAATTCGTGATCGTCTTCATTGATGATATTTTAGTCTATTCCAAGAACGAAGTGGACCACCGGGAACACTAGTGTCTTGTCTTGGAACTCTTGAGGTGGGAACAGTTGTATGCTAAGTTAACGAAATGTAACTTCTGGTTACGCGAAGTCCAATTCCTTGGTCATGTGGTTAATGAAAGAGGAATTGATGTTGATCCAGCCAAGATAGAAGCTATCAAAGACTGGGAATCACCGAAGACACCATCTGAGGTGCGACAAGCACCTTGAGCTCAGGTCCGATGGCCTGCATTACTTTGCAGAACATGTTTGGGACCTTTATTCAAAGGTTTGTGGGAGCTTGTTCTTGATGAAGCTCACAAATCCTGGTATTCTATTCGCCCCGGCTCTGATAGGATGTATCAGGATTTGAAGATACTTTATTGGTGGCCGAATATGAAGGCTGGTGTAGCTTCGTATGTAAGCAAGTGTTTGACCTGTGCTAAGGTCAAGGTTGGACTTCAAAAGCCATCTAGAAGTGGGAACGAATCACGATGGACTTTGTGACCAAGCTTCCGAGGTCGCCCAAAGGTTGTGACATGATCTGGGTGATTTTCGATAGGTTGACGAAGTTTGCGCACTTCCTTGCTATCTAGGAGACCGATGGTCTTGAACGGTTGGCTCGTATTTATCTTAAGGAAGTGGTTTCTCAGCACGGGGTGCCTGTTTCTATTATCTCTGATCGTGAACCCCATTTCGCCTTGCAATTCTGGAAATCATTGCATAAGGCCTTAGGTACTCAGTTAGATATGAGCACAACTTATTATCCGCAAACTGACGGTCAAAGCGAGCAGACAATTCAAATGCTAGAAGACATGCTTTGGGCATGTGTGATCGATTTTGGCAAGGGTTAAGAGAGTGATCTACCGTTGGTGGAATTTTCTTACAACAATAGCTACCATTCTAGCATCAAGGCAGCTCCGTTCGAGGCTCTTTACAGACGGAAATGCCGATCCCCTCTTTGTTGGGCTAAGGTGGGTGAGAGTCAACTCACTGGTCCGAAACTTGTGTACGAGACTTCCAAAAAGGTCGTAAAAATTCATAGCCGAATGGCAGCAGCTCGGGATCGCCAGAAGAGATATGCCGATCGTCGTCGCAAACCTTTGGAATTCCAGGTTGGCGACAGGGTTCTATTGAAAGTATCTCCATGGAAGGGCGTCATATGCTTTGGGAAGCGTGGCAGGTTGAATCCTCGGTTCGTCGGACCATTCGCAATTCTAGAACGGATTGGACCAGTGGCATACTGCCTTGATCTGCGAGCTGAGCCCAGCAATGTTCGTAATGTCTTCCATGTTTCTAACCTTAAGAAGTGTTTGGCTAATGAATCTTTAGTTGTTCCTCTCGAAGAGATCAAGGTCGATGATCGTCTACGCATCGTGGATGAACTGGTTGAATTCTTGATTATAAGATTCGTAGCCTCCGTCGGAGAAAAATCCGCACTATTAAGGTTCGTTGGAATTCAAATCGTGGACCGGAGTTCACGTGGGAACGGGATGATCAGATGATGTGATACCCCGCAATTTTAGGTTCTTACTGTAACTAAACTCTAGTTACTCGTACTTACATCCTTTGAACCGATCTCTTATACCACTATATGTACCCATATATACAGATGATACATACAATATAAAACCACTAAACTTTGACAAGAATTAAGCTAGTTTTCACTAAAACTACTAACCACTAAACCAACTTATACTATCTAGTAATGTCCAAGTAAACTCTATCCTTGTTAAACACCTTCTAGAAGCCGATACACATACATAAATACACGTAAATGCTCACACACATGATCAAAAACACATGTTCCTTCACAGATCCTAGTTATTAATGTGTCACCATCCTAGCCTATCAACTAACCTATGGAATGTTCTTGTCTTTTCTTGATGACCGATTTCCACACACATATCTTCTCCAAAGTCCCTATCATGAGAATGTCCAAACTATACACTAGAATAGCATGGAGGCTCCAAGACCCCACTCCATCTCTACCTTCACATTTACCTCATATAGATGGACCCTTTCTTTTGCTTAGCCACGCCCGAACACAAGTCCCAAGGCCCAACACATGTCCATATCACCTAGTTGTCCTACTCTTACACTAAAAAGGTAATAACAACTAACTAACTAACCTTCCAAAGGTCAACCCCTTCCCTAATTTGGTTGTAACCAATCGAACACAAGAAGCATGGAAGAAACATCACTATCCTCATGTGCCTATCAATCTTACATTCATGAGTTGTCTCAATCACTCAATCCCAACCCCAAGAACTTTCGGCCAACCCCTAACCCCCATGTGATCAACATCTAAACAAACACCCACTTATACCAAAGTAGTAAAGCAAACAAACTATGACAACAAGCCTCTAGACATGACATCACTCCTAAACAAGCTTGCCATACAACTCATCGGCTACATACTAGGAGTTTACACAATATCATGATTTGCTTTCCATAACAATGCTCACACCAAGAAGATTAGACTTACCACTTTTGTTGGATCACCCTTTCAATCGACCTATATAAGAGGACCCTCATTCCTCCAAGTTTCTTGCACCACCACTCCTCTCATCCCCGTGAAACACCCTTCGACTCTCACCCTCTCTAAACCGAAGGCACCAAGGCTCGAGTAAGGGAAGCATCAAGACACCCAACTCCACTTTGGATCAACTAGGTAAGTGATCTAACCATTCTTTTCTTAGATTAGAACCTCTCGGACCCTTGTAAACCCGATTTAAAACCTTTGTTCTAATCGGTTATCACGTTAATCCAACAATCTATTTCTTATGACACCCTAGATCAAGCACATATACCACAATCCTTGAACACATTATCTTAACACCACATCAATCAGCCCTTGTAATACCTTTGGGATGCCGAAGCCATGCTTTTATATCATAAGATCACATAGATCACCATGTATAAAAATCGGTTTTTGTAATACAAGCACCCTTGATTCAAGTTTGAGATTAAAGACTAATGTGATGTTGATCAAACCCGTTTTCTCACAAAAACTCACAAACAATGCTTCATGATACCCCACGAGGCCTTTTTAAGATCAAAACATATAAGTTTAATCCATGTTACAATCGGCTTAAGGATCTATGTGAAGCTTTATAATCGGCTACCACCAACTAATGTGTGTTATCAAAGCTAGAACATGTGTTAACATCAACATACGGACAGGCAGCAACTAAATGCCCACACTCTCTGCATTTAAAACAGGACCTATATTCTTCAAACTCAAAAACATTACCCTCATCCCAATACCAATATGGACACTAGGCTGACAAATGTCCAACTTCCCCACATTCAAAACAACTTCTCCATTTAACAAACTCAGGAGAATATTGTGATGAATTATTTCCACAATAACCATCAAATCGAGAGGTATTTGAAAAATCATAAAAGTCATATGATTTTGATGAAAAATTTCTTGAATTCTTATGATGAGAACTTTTCATATCATCATTACCTTTCGATTTGACTGGTTTCCGTCCTTTTGTCGTGGGACCTTGGTATTTGAAAAATCATAAAAGTCATATGATTTTGATGAAAAATTTCTTGAATTCTTATGATGAGAACTTTTCATATCATCATTACCTTTCGATTTGACTGGTTTCCGTCCTTTTGTCGTGGGACCTTTCTTTTTGTTCCCAGACTGATTCATTTGATTCACATGTTGGTTAGGATTGAGTTTGAGATGTAGGTGATCAAATTGATTTCTAAATTGTACTAACAAATCATCATTATCAACAAAAACACATTGAAGTAAAGATTGTTCGATTAGATCAAATGGAAAATCTTTATTAGAAATCAATTTGTCACTTCCCACCAACATGTATGATCCTTCTATTCCTTCAGGAAACTTGAATATGGATTTCTCTTCAGAATTAGGTTATGAAGTGGCAACCACATCTTAAGTTTTCACTTCAAACTTTAATTTCACCTCAGAGTCAGGATCAGCAACACAAGGTGTTGTGACTTCCAACTCTGATCTGGAATTGTCCTTTGAAATCGTTTTTTGAAGTTCTAATATCTCTTTCTTAAAAGATTTAATTTGGCTTCTAAAATATTTTTCATTCTTTTAAATGTTTCATTTTCAGTTTGACATATTTCTAACTCACTTGCTAAGTTCCGTTTGTCCTCAAGAAGTTTCAGCACTTCTGTTTTCAATTTGACACACTTAGAACAATTAGCACATTCAAATTTTGAATTTACCTCAACTGCATCATGCTTATTTTGATCATCAGCTTTTACAGATGTTACACTTACCTCAACTGCATCTGATCTATTAACATTCTTAGGATTTGCATCATTATTTGTTTAATCACTTTCTCCTTATTCACTTTATTCCGAACTCTCATCAGAACTCAAATTACTCTTTGACAATTCACTTTAATCATCATTCCCCATTTGTGTAACAAGACACACAGTTTCACTTTTAATACTTTCTTTGTTCACACACTCATCATCATATACCATTTTACTAATTGGTTGCACAACTGGAGCTATCAAGTTACCCCACATATCAACTGTAGGTTGGGTAACAGATTGTTGAATGGTAGGTACAATGAGGTTTTTGGCTTTGTAATTGTTGTCATGCAGCTTCTATTTGATCTCTTCCCATATATTATTCCCATGGATTTACACCTTAAAATTTATAAAATATAGTCCAAATTTGAAAATATGATCGAGGGTTCGAATGAACAGAATAAACTCCTATTCGACCTCTCAGATAGGCCGAATGAAAATCAGAAACTTGGTTCGACCTCTTGGTTAGCAAGAATGAAACAAACAGATATTGGTTTGACCTCTTGGTTAACTCGAATGAAACAGACAGGTATTGGTTCGACATGTCGTGAGGTCGAAGGAAAAAGAATCAACTGGTTCGACCTGACGTGTGGTAGAATGAACAAGATTCAATTGGTTCGACCCTTTGTAAACAACTCAAATGAGTACATATCAATCTATTCGACCTATCAGTGACTCGTTCGACCTCTCGACTATTTCATTTGACCTATTCGAGTCTTTTCATCATCTTCAACCTCAAGAACACACAAATCAGATCTGGTTTTGAAAAATTTTCACCAAATGTAATGATAACAGATAGGTTTTGTTCAGAATCTATTTTAAACATGTTTTTGTGAAAGAATATTTGAAAACAACATCAAAATCAACTCCAATTCAATCAAAAAACCATTTTTTTTATGAAAAGCTTCAAAATTTCTAGGGTTTTGAACTTCAAACCAGAATTTTAATCTGTTTTCATCAATTCAGATCAGTGTTCAATTGTGAAAATTGAGCCTATGCTCTGTTACCATTTTGTGAAAATGTGTTAGGATCGTATATACGAATCGTGATCTCACGAATACCAACCATAGGGTGCGGAATCCCCTCCGGTTGTGCAAAAGTAGTAAGAAATAATCAGTAAAGATTGTGATGAAAACAGATTACGAATCACTGAGCAATTTTCATAACTTTACTCGTGTATTAGATCAATCTATCTATATAATAATTGAATACATCTCGTATCGAATGAAGCCCTTAGAGAGAGCCTGAGGTATCCACATTTGTATATGGAGCTCCAAATTTTTTCCTATAAATAACCTTTTGTATTTTCTTTTTATTTGTTCCATTCTTCCACCAATCTTCCTTAACAATTCTTCCAACCAGCATTCATCATTCTTCTTTTGCATTCTTTCTTCGAGGTCTCTATCATCTTTTCTGATTTACAAACTGGATCTAAAATATGTAATCAAGTATATAAACCGTTTTCTATTTATTTTCATTCTCCACAACATAATTCTCCATTTCTTCCTAACAAACCTTTCTATCCTTCTTCTTCATCTTTCATACTTTGTTGATTCTCCACAAACAATTCAAGGTACTCCTGTCATACTCTTCTAATGTTAGTTCCTATTATTATTTTCGCTTCATTATTTGTTCTTAACATTATTATTATAAAAGAAATCATCCGTATTTAGGCATGTGTTCTTCATTTAGAAATTGATTTATTTGAATCCGATTTTTTTTTTTCAAAACAAATAAATCAATCTGATTTATTCATTCGTATTTTTAAGAAATTGATCAAACCTATTTATTCTGTTTGATTATTCTTTTCTTAATACCGATTTTTTTAATTAGAAGAGTATTTAGATATATACTTGATCCGTGATACTCATTTACAAAGAATATTTAATCTTTTTTAAATACGCTGCAGGTGATAATAAGCATTTGAATCCAATTTTTTATCAAAACAAATAAATCAATCTGATTTATAGATTAGTATTTTCAATAAGTTTATCAAACCGATTTCTTCGGTTTTGATTTTTTTTCTTAATACTGATTTTGTTTAAATAGAACAGTATTTATATATACTTGATCGGATTTAATATTCATGCGGATTTAAATACATGTTTCATCCGAACACACCAACTAAATCATGTCTTATCACAATGGTTCTCTATTCTTCAAGGTTTTGCATGACCCTTCGGCAACCGTTTTGGTATGTTTCTGGTTCTCTATTCTTCAATATTTTTACGAATTTTGGTTTTTTTGGTGTTGACCGAATTTAATTATTATATTATGAATATTAAATGTCATTAAAATCATTTTAATTTTCCATTTTTATAATTCAAATATATAAAAAAGTATTCTTACTAAAAATGGTAAATTATTAATTTAGAAATTTAAATTTTATTTTTTATGCTTTTCTATTTAATTTATTTGAATGCTTCAATAGGATTTTGACGTAATTTAATAACATTTGTAACCTCATTTATTTATGTTAATATTAATAAATTATAAATTTTGTTCATTAATTATGATTCGTATTAATTACCATAATAGTTTGCATTTCTTTTGTTGTATTAATGATTGATTATCAATCAACTAAACCATTAATTTATTGTTTATATTCAATTTTATAAGTCATCATTTGAAATTCCATATTTTATGCTAATCCATAATAAGTCTCCTAATTTAACGGCAATATTATTATAAAAAAAATCCATTAGCTTTAAATTATGATACTATTTAAATTTGTAAGGTTTTCAAATTTCAAATATTAATCTCTTACCCATACCAAAATATATGCAAATTTAGACTTACCATAATATTTTGCCTTTTTTCTTTGGTATTAATTACTGATTACCAATCAATAAAACCAGTAATTTAGGATAACAATTGAAGAAAACAATTAGCCTTACAATTGTATTTTCACTAATTAAATGCCAATATTCAAATTTCAAATACAAAATCTGTTAATTTAACGTCACCATTATACGAATTTAACGACTTACCATATTAAACAATTACTCTTCACCCCATAATTTAGTCTAGACAGTAATGAATCTCCTAAATTAACGCCACTATTAATACAAATACAGAATGGAAAGTTACCATTCGTATTGTACTCTTTTAATAAATTCAGTAATAATATATAGTATTATTTGCTATACATTATTTTGCTAATTTTAAGCAATCATCATTCAATTAAATTATTCTACTTAAATACAAAATTTCTTAATTTAACGTCATCATTATACGAATGAAAACACCTAATAATGTCAATCATTACATTCAAACATTAATCGTAAAACGACATCATCTCCTACTAATGTGTCGGTTAATTTAGGACATTACTTTGCTAATTTTGATGTTGACCGAATTTAATTATTATATTATGACTTTTGTAATATAATAAATTGTCATTAAAATCATCTCAATTAACCATTTTAATAATTCAAATGGTTGCAATTAGATTGTTAATTTTAAGCATTATTCATTAATTTCTGCAATATAATTAGTTTGCTAATTAAATTATTATACTATGACTTTCGTAATATAATTAATTGTCATTAAACTCATTTCAATTTTCCATTTTAATAACTCAAATGATTGTAATTATTTTGTTAATTTTAAGCATTATTCATTGATTTCCGTAATATAATAAGTTTGCAAATTTAAATATTATGTTATTACTTTCGTAATATAATTAATTGTCATTAAAATCATTTCAATTTTACATTTTTATAACTCAAATGATTGTAATTATTTTGTTAATTTTAAGCATTATTCATTGATTTCCGTAATATAATTAGTTTGCTAATATAAATATTATGTTATGACTTTCGTTATATAATTAATTGTCATTAAAATCATTTCAATTTTCCATTTTTTTAATTCAAATGATTGTAATTAGTTTGCTAATTTTAAGTATTATTAATTGATTTCCGTAATATAATTAGTTTGCTAATTTAATTATTATATTATGACGGTCGTAATATAATTAATTGTCATTTAAATCATTGCAATTTTCCATTTTATAATTCAAATGATTGCAATTAGTTTGCTAATTTTATGTATTATTCATTGATTTCCGTAATATAATTAGTTTGCTAATTTAATTTTTATATTATGACTTTCGTAATAGTTTGCTAATTTTAAGTATTATTAATTGATTTCCGTAATATAATTAGTTTGCTAATTTAATTATTATATTATGACTGTCGTAATATAATTAATTGTCATTTAAATCATTGCAATTTTCCATTTGATAATTCAAATGGTTGCAATTAGTTTGCTAATTTTAAGCATTATTCATTGATTTCTGCAATATAATTAGTTTGCTAATTAAATTATTATACTATGACTTTCGTAATATAATTAATTGTCATTAAAATCATTTCAATTTTCCATTTTAGTAATTCAAATGATTGTAAGGGCGTTAGGGGTGCTACTAGAATTCTACTTTTCTTTCACTGATTTTAACCAATTATGCACTGGCACATCACTTAACTGATTTACTTCACTGATTCATTTTTTTGTAGACAGCACTCCACTGATTCATGTTTTTATTTTCTTTTTTTTCATTTAAATACAAATACAAATCTTTTTTTTAAATACACACGGTTTATTGCTCTACCAAACCGTCAGTCCGTAATCAACTCCACCCAACACGGTCAAAAAAATTTATTTCCATTTAAGTCGGTCTTATCTAACCGTCAAGAAAATCGAATTTGTACATGCAATACGGTTGAGAATTTTTGTATATAAACGACGGTGGTGAAAACACAATACAACATCAACAAAACCCACAAAAATGACTCGCTGGACCGAAAATGAAGAAATTGCTCTTGTCGTGTGCGTTAGAGACGCACAAAACGACCCATCCTTGCAACGACAACGCCGCCAAGGCTCCGGGAGCAGGAACACACACTTCTGGGACCGTGTCTTGGGTGACTTCAAAGCCCATGTCGGCGAGAACGACCTCACAATTGAGAGCCAACAGAGGAAATGGACTGATCTAAATAAACAAATGTGATCGGTGGACCACCTGCTATGACCAAACCATGACCCGGCACCCAGGCATTGTGTCGGAGTTGGCTGTGCAGTTGACCCTGGTGACGTATGCGGGTCGGTACAACGGCAAATTTGAGCATCTCCAAGCCTGGCAACTCATGCGTGAACTCTAATTATCTAATATGTTTTTATGTATTTTATTTATGTTTAATATTAATAAATATTGTTTTATGTTTTTTATTTACTTTTGGTTGAATATATTTTAACTCTAAAAATGTTGCTTTCAAACGGTTATAAATAATTAAAAAAGGAATTAAAGTAAATAAAAAATCAGAAAATACACGGTTACCAGCCCGTTAGATAGAACCAGAAAACGGTTCACGAGACCCCTACCAGCACGGGTGGCGGCGGTGTTACCGTGCTGGTAATGAGGTACCCGTGCCCAATTCAGGTAGTGCCCCGTCCCCTCTAATTAGTTTGCTAATTTTAAGTATTATTAATTGATTTCCGTAATATAATTAGTTTGCTAATTTAATTATTATATTATGAGTTTCGTAATACAATTAATTGTCATTAAAATCATTGCAATTTTCCATTTTATAATTCAAATGATTGTAATTAGTTTTCTAATTTTATGTATTATTCATTTATTTCCGTAATATAATTAGTTTGCTAATTTAATTTTTATATTATTACTTTCGTAATATAATAAATTGTCATTAAAATCATTTCAATTTTCCATTTTTATAATTCAAATGATTGCAATTAGTTTGCTAATTTTAAGCATTATTCATTGATTTCCGTAATATAATTAGTTTGCTAATTTAATTATTATAATATTACTTTCGTAATTAATTAATTGTCGTTAAAATCATTTCATTTCAATTTTCCATATTCATATGCCTTTCGTAATATATTGTTTAAGACTTTTAGCCCATTCTGGTTTCTACATTTGAATTCTTTGTTAAAACTATAAACTTCAATAAATTATTTTTTTAACGTATAACACAATCTTTATAGAATTTTTTTCATTTGACTCAGGCATTTACCGTGTGTACACACGGGACTCTAACCTAGTTATAGAATATTACAAATCAAAACCTAGACCTAATACAGAGACTCTCTCAAACTGGGGATAAGCTCAAATGATCAACAACTCTACAAATAACTAACTTATCCCCTATCTATAGGCATTCCCATTCAACCCTTCATGGGTTCAAATGAATCCTTCTTCTTTACATTCGATCTAACTCTCATTTGAATGTATATTATTCCTTCCTCAACATTCAGTACCGGATCACTAGCTGGGGAGATACACGAATAGTCCACTTACATGATGACTATTGCATGTTGTAAGATGACACAAGGTGGAAGATTGTATAAGTTATTTAGGGAAAGTCATGATGGTTTGATCAAAGTCCACTTTTAATGTTGGTGAATGTAGTTATCAAGAATCTTAGTGTTTTGTGTTGTGTGCATGTGTGTGTGTCGACATGTATGTATGTATGAATGTAGGTGGATAATTATAGTAAGTCAAAGGTTCATGGGATGAATAAGTATTAAAGTTGTACCGAATAAGTAGGAATCTAAGTGATGGATTTGATAGATGATTAAGATGTAAGAGCTTAAATATTGGAAAGCACATACACACATGTATGTGTGCGTGCCGTCGTGTTTATGTATGTATACATATATATATTTATTTTGAACATTTTAATACACATCTTGTACAAATAATTGATTACATATTATATTTAGATGTTAAGAAGGGTCTTGTACAAGTCCATGTGATACAAAATACTATATAATTGTGTGCACATTATATATTCTGTAACTAGTTGTATTACTAGTCGTATATGGACATTGCGTTTGGACAACCCTTGTGCATGGACATTGTTTGTTTTTGTTCTTGATTGGATCACAATTATAGTGTTATATCCAATTGTGCAAATTCCCAAACTAGGGTTTTGGTGAGATCTCTCTATAGCTCATGATAAACTATTCGACTAGTTATGAAATTGTATCAACTAGTGTGCCTAATGCTAGTCTGTAAGCATCGGGATTGACTTGTTGGAACCCTGTATGGCCCAATTGAAATGAAACATGCAAAATGAAATTTTATGCACAATGTATACGTGTAGCTATGAGTACAGATAAGACCTGTGATTTCGACGGGTGTCACATTCTCCCCCTATTAGAGTAATTTCGTCCGCGAAATTTTTGGTGTTGGTCATCTGAACTGGTGTTCTCTTGTAAGAGATGTGGGTACTTGCATTTCATTTGATCCTCACTCTCCCAAGTGTACTCGGGTCCGCGCTTGGAATTCCAACGCACCTTGACTATCTTGACTTGACTGCGGTGAAGTTTCTGAAGCTTCCAGTCTATTATCTTAAGTGGCTTCTCTATGAAGCGGAGTTGATCATAGATGCGGATCTCCTCTGATCAACAAGACACTTATTGAGGTTTGAAACATGAAACGTGTCGTGAACACCACTGAGTTCTTGGGGCAGCTTGAGCTTGTAAGCGACCGGTCCGATTCATGCAAGAATCTGAAATGGACTTATGTACATGGGATTGAGCATCCCTCGCTTCCCAACCCAGGGTACTCCTTTCCATGGAGATACCTTGAGTAGAACTCTGTCACCTTCTTGGAACTCTAAGGGTCAACGCCTTCTATCAGCATAACTCTTCTCCATGTCCCTGACTTCTTTCAGTCTGTCCCTGATCTGGAAGATCTTGTCGGTTGTTTCCTGATATAGCTCAGGACCTGTCAGTTGCTTATCCCCTACTTTAGCCCAACAAACGGGCGATTGACACTTGCTTCCATACAACGCTTCGAAAGGGGCAGCTTGGATGCTGGTGTGGTAACTGTTATTGTCAGAGAATTCCATTAACGGCAAATGTGTATCACAATTTCCTGCAAAATCAATTACACATGCACAAAGCATGTCTTCCTGTGTCTGAATGGTTCGTTCGCTCTGCCTCTCTGTTTGGGGATGGTAAGCGGTGCTCAGGTCTAAGCGAGAACCAATGACTTCTTGCAACGACTGCCAAAACCTCGAAGTGAAAGGACAGTTACGATCAGAGATTATGGAGATAGGCACACCATGCCTTGTCACAATCTCCTTGATGTATAATCTTGACAATTTCTCCATCTTGTCTATTTCCTTGATCGGCAAGAAATGTGTAGACTTTGTTAGACGGTCGACAATTACCCAAATCGCATCATGACCACGAGGTGTCTTCGGTAACTTGGTGATGAAGTCCATAGAGATATGATCCCATTTCCAAATGGGAATCTCCGGTTGGTGTAACATGCCTGAAGGCATCTGGTACTCGGCCTTGACTTTGAACACGTTTGGCAACGTTTGACATAGGCCGCAATACAACCCTTAATGTTAGGCCACCAATAGAACTCTTTGAGGTCCTTGTATATTTTGTTAGTACTAGGGTGTATCGAGTACTTGGACTTGTGTGCTTCATCTAAAACCAAATCACGCAATCCTCCATACAAAGGAACCCATATTCTATTCAAGAACTACATTGTCCCGTCAGGCTTTGTCTCTAGCTGACTGACCTGACTGTATAGAGCTTCTCTTCCAATGTTATTGTCCTTAAGAGCTTCCTGCTGAGCTTCGCATATATGAGCAGTGAGATCGGTATGAATAATCATGCCTAATGAGTGAACTCGTAACATCTTTACACGTTCCTTTCGGCTTAAAGCATTAGCCACAACATTCGCTTTGCTTGGATGGTACTTAATCTCACAGCCGTAATCATTGAGTAGCTCAACCCATCGTCTCTGATGCATGTTCAAATCCTTCTTGTCAAAGATATGTTGTAAGCTCTTGTGATCAGTAAAGACAATACACTTGTCTCTCTGCATCATGAGCGCGAACACTACTTCACCCAACTCCAAATCATGGGTCGTGTAGTTTCGTTCGTGTACCTTGAGTTAACGAGAGGCATAGGCAATGACCTTGTCTCTCTGCATCAAGACACAACCGAGACATTGGTGGGATGCATCACAATAGAGAACGAAATCTTCAGTTCCCCCTGGCACTGAGAGAATTGATGTGATGCATAGCTTGTGCCTCAAGAGTTGAAAAGCTAAATCTTGTTGATCTCCCCATTGGAATTTCTTGTCTTTCTGGGTCAAGATTGTTAGGGACTGGAATATCTTGGAAAAATTCTCAATGAATTGTCGGTAATAGCTAGCTAACCCTAGAAATTTCCAAACTTATGTTGGGGTACTGGGTCTTGCCCAATTTTTGATCGCTTCTACCTTGGCTGGATCAACATGTATACCATTCTCGTTCACCACGTGACCGAGGAAGTGAACTTCACGAATCTAGAATTCGCATTTGGATAGCTTGGCATGCAGTTTCTCAACCTTGGGTAGATTTTGAATGTTCCTCTTGGGTTCGTGAATATATCAAAATATCATCAATGAACACAATCTAGAATTCGCATTTGGATAGCTTGGCATACAGTAAGGCTTACACACCCTGTTCATTAGATCCATGAACACAGCTAGTGTGTACGTCAAGCAAATTGGCATAACCAGAAACTCATAACGGCCATACCGCGTCCTGAAGGCAGTCTTGGGAGTGTTCTCCTTGTGAATGTGCAACTAGTGATAACCTGAATTCAGATCAATCATCTAGTAAACTGGAGCCATGCAACTGGTCGAACAGATCATCAATTCCGGGAAGAGGGTAACGGTTCTTCACAGTAAGTTTGTTCAACTCTCTGTTCTTGATGCACATGTGAAACGATCCGTCCTTATTCTTGACAAACAGCACTGGAGCTCCCCAGGGTGAAGAGCTTGGTCGAATGAATCCTTTGTCGAGAAATTCTTGCAACTGGTTGGACAGTTCTTTTATCTCAGATGGAGCCAATCGATCGGGTGAACGGGCCACGAGAGCAACTTCTGGAGTGAGAACAATACGAAACTCGACTTTCCTCGGGGGTGGCAATACTTGTAAATCTTTGGGAAAGACTTCTGGAAAATCTCAAACGATAGGGATGTCTTTGATTCTCCTCTCCTCTAGTTTAATCTCAATCACATGATCCAGGAACGCACAATAACCTTTCCGCAAACACTTCTGGGCCTTCATGCAAGATATGAGTCGCAGTGGGGCCTTTTGACACTTCCCCTGTATGGACAACACTTCACCATTAGATAGTGGAATTTGAACTACCTTCTCAAAGAAGATAACCTCGACGCGGTTCTTCAACAACCAATCCATACGCACGACTATGTAGAAACTCCCAAGTTCGAGAGGTAGAAGGTCCATACAGAACTCATGATCTCCCAGTTTCAACATACAATCCTTAATTACTTCTTTGGACTTAATTGCCTTACCGTTGGCCAAATCTATCAAGTAGTGTGTGTTCAACTTATTTGACTCTAATCTGAGGGTCCGTTTAAAGTCGGTTGACACAAAGCTTAGATTATCTCTAGTATCAAAAAGTACAGAAGCATTATGACTATTAACGAGGAACGTACCCATGACTACGCTGGGATCCTCGTGTGCATTGCCCGCTCCCCTGACAAAAGCCCTGCCATGAGCTTGACCCTTCAGCTTGGGGCACTCTTTCTTGAAAGGGTCAGTAGCTTCACACTCAAAACATCCTGGTTTACCATCATAATTCTCAACGTTTTTAGCCCGGCATTGCACTGTGGGATGTCCCATCCACTTGCACTTCTCGCACTTGATAATGTCGCATTTCCCCACATGATGATACTTGCATTTGTTGCAGAGTGGGCGGGGCCCATTTTATGGCTTGCGAGTTTCAGTAGTAGCAACAACAAAGGCTTTGACAGTTTCGGGCTTCTTGTTGGCATGACTCTCTGTGCTCTTCCCCTTCTTGAAGTTGGAAGACTTGCGCTTGTGTCCAGAGCTTTCACCCTTGTCTGATTCCTACTGTGTCAGTGAACCCATGCGTACCGCATCGTCAGTAAGGCTGTAGGCAAGATTGACAGCAAGCTGAATGTAAAGTGGAGCAGTAGTGGTGACCATGCTACGGATCTTAGGAGAAAGTCCCCAGATGCATCTTTCTACCCTCTTGTACTCGGGGGTAACCATGTGTGGAACCAATCGAGAAAGTTCATGAAATCGGGTGGCATAGGCAGTGATATCTACCTCGTTCATGGACAGTTTCCAAAACTCGAGGTCCAACTTCAGAAGCTCGCTACGTTTTCAACTCAGCCCATGAGATATTGTAGGCAGCTTCACGACCCAAGGTCTACACTTGTAAGTTCCACAACGTCCACACCTCATCTTGGAAAGTACAAGTGACGTACTTGATCTTCTGATCTTCCGAGCAACCACTGATATCGAGCACTAACACAGTTTCTCAATCCAACGGACAATACCAATTGCTCTTTCTTAACCACGAAAATTCCAGGGCTTGCATGCCATGAAAGTCTTGTAGGAACACCCACGCACGGTGTACGAAAGAATGGATTATCAAAGAGAGGACCGATGTAAGATCAAGATCAAGAAGGAATAGGCAAAAGCTTTACCAGTCTTAGGATCCTAGGATCTGCGTCGGCCTGCTGTGCCCGAACCTCCACTAGATTCGGGAGGGTTTGCTTCATGTTGCGCGATAGCCTCTGCAATTATCCTGGATAGGTTCGCTGAGGTGGTTGCAAAAGCTTCTTCCTCGTAAATCAATCGAGTAGTTATTTTGGGAGGCGTGTTCTTCTAATACATAAGATTAAATGAATGAGACACATATCACTGTATAATATTGTCAACATATGCACCAACCAAACAACTATACTATCAACATAAACCACAAAACAAGATCACAAACGCATGATACAAACACAATAGCAATATAGGAAAATAAAAACAAATGGCATACCGCCTTACATGTATTTAATCTACTGTTACATGTACAATATATGATATCCTATGGTTATAAGGGTGGGAAAGCAACAAACAAGGCTACAACAGCTACAGTCATCCTCGCCTCAAGATCACCAACTCTAGCCTCGAGCTCTGCAACAAGCTCCTCAACTTTGGTGTGTCCCGGCTCCGTCTCATACACGCGTGTACCCAACTCGGCCAGCTGGTAAAGTACCGGATCCCTGGTCTTACCTGTTAAGTACGGGTCATCCTCGATCTCTTGAACCCTCCCATGCAACACCTATATCTCTGTGTTGTGACGCCCAATCATGTCCCGTACAGAGTAGTGGGTGTGGCGCACGGGTGTCGGCTCAAAGCCATTGGATATGGAATGTCAGAGGGTGGCTGGGATGGCCCACCGACCTCGAAAGTAGAAGTGGCCTCGCTGTCGGTATCCTCATCAGAATAGGCTAAGAATCCATCAAAAGTCGGCAAATAAGTCCTACTACGGGCCTGGGACCTTAAAAGTAGCTTCATCTTGGGTGGCACTTGTGCCTCTAAAGCAGGGGGGCTGGGGATCAGCCGGTGATGGAGGCTCAGGGTCGACCTGAGCAGGAGCCGGTGGAGGGAGCACACCTTTTCGAGTGGTGTACATTATACGTACCACAACTGGAAACGGGCAATATGAAAGGAAATATGGCACACGGGGCTCTAGCGGTGGTGGGGGTGCATCCTCCTCCTTCTCTTGTGCCTCTCGAGCAGGAACAACATCCTTGTCATCGGAAACAACATGATCAATCTGCATGTGATCCTCCTCAATGTCTGAATCACTAGAGTCAGGCTCGTAACCCTGTTGAACGTCATCTGTTAGAGGATTCTCCGGTACATGCTTATCCTCAGAGTCCGAGATGATAATGGGTTCATCATTGCCTGCCATGATCCTGGAAGTCAATAGCACTCGTGTGTGTCAGTAATCATGTGGTGTACTTAATATGTTTACTGGTGTGTGAAGTAGGTAACTGGCATGGAACTTGCATAGCGCGTAGGGATAAGTGTTGCTTTCCTTTCTTTGGAAAACATTTCGAAAACAATTATTGTTTAGATTATAGTTTGACTCAATTGAATCTCAGTTCGCTATAACCTCATGCTCTGATACCACTATGTCACACCCCGCCTAGCGGAAACACGGATTGTGATTGAAATGATTTCCAAGCACAATAGGTCACGCAAGCATCAATTTATTTAAAAGGGGGACTTCCATAAGACAACATAGTTTTACAAAACATTAAGTTAAATTGTCTCGAATAAACCCATTGTAGGAAATTGTTTATATTTAAAAAAATACAACAATAGTTCAAAAGTTGGTATCCCATGATGCTCGCACGCGACCCCCCTCCCCCCCCATGTTCCACGCTTCATGCTAGTTACCTGAAAAACATGCATGTAAAATTATAGGTCAACACAAAGTTGGTGAGTACACGGGTTTTAATATATGGACATGTAATCCAAAACCGACTAAAATACTGACTAGCTAGGGCAATAATTAATATGTGATCTGACATGAGCCCATAACCAAACCTTCACATGTTGTGCCTCTCCCATTGTACACTTAAGATAATGAATAAATGTGAAATACAAGCACTCTTTTGATATCTGCCATCTGGTTAGAGCGACTGACCAAGAGTGGGGGTGTCAACCCAATAGATCTATTCTGGTGTTTCATGGCATTGTCTATAGCAAATGTTTATGGTATGATGTATGACACGAGGTCTAAACGGATCCTGAATCTTGATGTCTCATGTTCACATAATAGTCATGTTTATAAATAAAAACTGTACGCATGTTTTTCCCTCGGAAAATGTAAAACAGTGATAAGGGGCTGGGAAAAACTCATCTTGTGGGTGTGTCTGGAAATGAACTAATGAACTTGGAGCTAGGGAGATCGACTTACGTGCCCTATGTAAAAAGGGACATTTTAGGTCTATGTCACTTGTACTGTCTACAAGTTGTTCTCTTGTCATGTTTGTCCATGTAACTTAACTCTTTTAGTTAGACGTGTCTATGATGTAAACGTTTGTGTATACAACACTTTGTTTCCAAAAAGTTACAATGTTTGCCTTAAACAATGTTCAATGTTAAGTTCTCTAGGTGTAACTTTACCCCAAAATATGAACCTTATGCCTTGTGAGACATGATCCACCATCTTTATGTAAATTAGTGTCTTGGTTGAAAAAGATAGCATTACCTTTTGTGAAAACATCACTTTTACTTGTAAAAACATGTTTTTTTGCACTTTGGATGATATGGTCTTCATGTATTGTAGGTCTTACAACCTTTAACTTGAACATAATCACAAACTTATCGAGGTAAGGCTAACACACCCTGTTCATTAAGTCCATGAACACAGCCGGTGTGTACGTCAAGCCAAATTGCATAACTAGAAACTCATAGTGGCCATACCGCATCCTGAAGGCGGTATTGGGAGTGTTCTCCTCGTGAATGCGCAACTGGTGATAACCTGACCTCAGATCAATCATCGAGTAAGCTGGAGCCATTCAACTGGTCAAACAGATCATCAATTCCGGGAAGCGGGTAACGGTTCTTCACAGTAAGTTTTTTCAACTCTCTGTTGTCGATGCACATGTGAAACGATCCATCCTTCTGCTTGACAAACAACACTGGAGCTCCCTAGGGTGAAGAGCTTGGTCGAATGAATCCTTTGTCGAGAAATTCTTGAAACTGGTTGGACAGTTCTTTCATCTCAGATGGAGCAAAGCGATAGGGTGAACGGGCTACGGGAGAAGCTTCTGGAGTGAGAACAATACGAAACTCGACTTGCCTCGGAGTTGCCAATCCTTGTAAATCTTTGGGAAAGACTTCTGAAAAATCTCAAACGATAGGGATGTCTTTGATTCTCCTCTCCTCTAGTTTCATCTCAATCACATGATCCAGGAACGCACATTAACCATTCCGCAAACACTTCTGGGCCTTCATGCAAGATATAAGTCGCAGTGGGGCCTTTCGGCACTCCCCCTATATGGACAACACCTCACCGTTGGATAGTTGAATTCGAACTACCTTCTCAAAAAAGATAACCTCGGCGCGGTTCTTCAACAACCAATCCATACCCACGACTATGTAGAAACTCCCAAGTTCGATAGGTAGAAGGTCGATACAGAACTCATGATCTCCTAATTTCAACATACAATCCTTAATTACTTCTTTGGACTTAATTGCCTTACCGTTGGCCAATTCTATTAAGTAGTGTGTGTTCAACATACAATCCTTAATTACTTCTTTAAATTCGGTTGTCACAAAGCTTAGACCGGCTCCAGTATCAGAAAGTACAGAAGCATTATGATTGTTAACGAGGAACGTACCCATGACTACGCTGGGATCCTCGTGTGCATCGTCTGCACCCATGACAAAAGACCTACCATGAGCTTGACCCTTCATCTTGGGGCACACTTTCTTGAAATGGTCAGTAGCTTCACACTCAAAACATCCTAGTTTCCCATCATAATTCTCAACCTTTTTATCCCGGCATTGCACTGTGGGATGTCCCATCCGCTTGCACTCCTCGCACTTGATACTATCGCATGTCCCCACATGATGATACTTGCATTTGTTGCAGAGTGGGTGGGGCCCATTTTATGGCTTGCGAGTTCCAGTAGCGGCAGCAACAAAGGCTTTGACAGTTTCGGGTTTCTTGTTGGCATGACTCTCTGTGCTCTTCCCCTTCTTGAAGTTGGAATACTTGCTTTTGTGTCCAGAGCTTTCACCCTTGTCTGATTCTTTCTGTGTCAGTGAACCCATGCGTACCGCATCGTCGGTAAGGCTGTAAGCAAGAGTAATAGCAAGATGAATGGAAAATGGAGCAGTAGTGGCCCCCAGATGCATCTTTCTACCCTCTTGTACTCGGGGGTAACCATATGTGGAACCAATCGAGAAAGTTCATGAAATCGTGTGGTATAGGCAGTGATATCTGCCTCGTTCATGGACACTTTACAAAACTCGAGGTCCAACTTCTGAAACTCGCTACGTTTGCAACTCAGCCCATGAGATATTGTAGGCAGCTTCACGACCCAAGGTCTACACTTGTATGTTCCACAACGTCAACGCCTCATCTTGCAAAGTACAAGTGACGTACTTGATCTTCTGATCTTCCGAGCAACCACTGATATCGAGCACTGACACAGTTTTCTCAATCCAACGGACAATACCAATTACTCCTTCTGAACCACGAAAATTCCAGGGCTTGCATGCATTGAAAGTCTTGTAGGAACACCCACGCAAGGTTTCCGAAAGAATGGATTATCAAAGAGAGGACTGATGTAAGATCAAGATCAAGAAGGAATAGGCAAAAGCTTTACGAGTCTCAGGATCCTGGGATCTGCGTCGGCCTGCTGCACCCGAACCTCCACTAGAGTCGGGACTGTTTGCTTGATGTTGTGCGATAGCCTCTGCAATTACCCTGGTTAGGTTCGCTGAGGTGGTTACAAAAGCTTCTTCCTCAGAAATCGATCGGATAGTTATTTTGGGTGGCGTGTTCTTCTAATGCATAAGATTAAACGAATGAGACACATATCACTATATAATATTTTCAACATATGCACCAACCAAACAACTGCACGATACAAACACAACACCAATAGACATGGCTACAACAGTTGCACTCATCGTCACCTCAAGATCATCAACTCTAGCCTCGAGCTCTGCAACAAGCTCCTTAACTTTGGTGTGTCCCTGCTCCGCCAAATACACGCGTGTACCCAACTCGGCCAGAGGGTAAAGTACCGGATCCCTGGTCTTACCTATTAAGTACGGGTCATCCTCGATCTCTTGAACCCTCCCACGCAACACCCATATCTCTGTGTTGTGATGCCCAATCATGTCCCGTATAGAGTAGTGGGTGTGGTGCATGGGTGTCGGCTCAAAGCCAGTGGGTATGGAGTGTCAGACGGTGGCTGGGATGGCCCACCAACCACAAAAGTAGAAGGGGCCTCGCTATCGGTATCCTCATCAGAATAGGCTAAGAATCCATCAAAAGTCGGCAAATAATTCCTCCTACGGGCCTGGGATCTTCAAAGTAGCTTCTTCCTGGGTGGCTCTTGTGCCTCTAAAGCTGGGGGGCTGGGGATCAGCCGGTGATGGAGGCTCAGGGTCGACCTGAGCAGGAGCCGGTGGACGGAGCACACCTTTTCGAGTGGTGTACATCATAGGTACCCCAATTGCACACGGGCAATATGGAAGGAAATATGGCACAAGGGGCTCTGGCGGTGGTGGGGATGTATCCTCCTCCGTCTCTTGTGCCTCTCCAGTAGGCACAACATCCTCGTCATCGGAAACAACATGATCAATCTGCATATGATCCTCCTCAATGTCTGAGTCACAGGAGTCGGGCTCGTAACCATGATAAACGTCATCTGCTAGAGGATTCTCCGGTACATGCTTATCCTCAGAATCTGAGATGATAATTGGGTCATCATTGTCTACCATGATCCTGGAAATCAATAGCACACGTGTGTGTCAATTATCATGTGTTGTACTTAATATGTTTACTAGTGTGTGAAGTAGGTAACTGGCATGGAACTTGCATAGCGCGTAGAGATAAGTGTTGCTTTCCTTTCTTTGGAAAAAAATTCGAAAACCATTATTGTTTAGATTATAGTTTGACTCAATTGAATCTCAGTTCGCTATAACCTCATGCTCTGATACCACTATTTCACACCCCGCCTAGGCGGAAACACGGGTTGTGATTGAAATGATTTCCAAGCACAATAGGTCACGCAAGCATTGATTTATTTAAAAGGGGGACTTCCATAAGACAACATAGTTTTACAAAACATTAAGTTAAATTGTCTCGAATAAAACCATTGTAGAAATTGTTTATATTTAAAAACAATACAACAACAGTTCAAAAGTTGGTATCCCATGATGCTCGCACGAGACCACCCATCCCCCCCACCCCCAAGTTCCACGCTTCATGCTAGTTACCTGAAAAACATGCATGTAAAATTATAGGTCAACACAAAGTTGGTGAGTTCACGGGTTTTAATATATGGACATGTAATCCAAAACCGACTAAAATACTGACTAGCTAGGGCAATAATTAATATGTGATCTAACATGAGCCCATAACCAAACCTTCACATGTTGTGCCTCGCCCATTGTACACGAAAGACAATGAATAAATGGGAAATACAAGCACTCTTTTCATATCTACCATCTGGTTAGAGCGATTGACCAATAGTGGGGGTGTCAACCCAATAGATCTATTCTGGTGTTTCATGGCAATGTCCATAGCAAATGTTTATGGTATGATGTATGACACGAGGGCTAAATGGATCCTGAATCATGATGTCTCATGTTCACATAATAGTGATGTTTATAAATAAAAACTGTATGCATGTTTTTCCCTCGGAAAATGTAAAACAGTGAAAAGGGGCTGCGAAAAACTCACCTCGTGGGTGTGTCTGGAAATGAACTAATGAGCTTGGAGCTAGGGGGATCGACTTACGTGTCCTATGTAAAAAGGGACATTTTAGGTCTATGTCACTTGTACTGTCTACAAGTTGTTCTCTTGTCATGTTTGTCCATGTAACTTAACTCTTTAAGTTAGCTGTGTCTATGATGTAAATGTTTGTGTATACAACACTTTGTTTCCAAAAAGTTACAATGTTTGCCTTAAACAATGTTCAATGTTAAGGTCTCTAGGTGTAACTTTACCCCAAGATATGAACCTTATGCCTTGTGTGACAAGATCCACCATCTTTATGTAAACTAGTGTCTTAGGTGAAAAAGATAGCATTACCTTTTGTGAAAACATCACTTTTACTTGTAAAAACATGTTTTTTGTGCACATTGGATGATGTAGGTGTTCATGTGTTTTAGGTCTTACAACCTTTAACTTGACATGTGTATAGATCCAGAATACCTAGGTATCATTAACTTATTATTTCATAAATTTTACAACTTTTGTGAAAATAACAATATCCCATGTTAAAACAAAAGTTTTGTTGAAAACATATGTATCTTTGTAAGTCTTGTTACAGTTCTAACATGTCACTCATGACTTACAATTAACCAAATTATGTCTTATGTTAGTGTGCTTGGAAAACATGCACATATTTCTTACAAAACTTTCAACCCTTATGACTTGTGTGTATATATACATGTTTTGGTCCATAGGGTGTGTAATACATAAATTTTCCGACTAACATTATGTATTTTAAGGTATGAGTTTACTTATTTACTTGGTTTAGTTACAAGAGTAAACACACTAGTGAACAACTTGGTGTAAGGAAGAAAATGTAGTTAATAGAACATAAGTTTTAACAAAACAAGATTATATCTTCTAGTCCTTAAGAAGTGAGTGAGTTAGGGGCATTGTACACCTTGGTTATGCTCCTTGTAACCCTAAGAATCCCTTGAAAGTGGTGGTCTTTGGTTGTGTGTATAACACCAAGGTGTGGGGTTCGGTAGTGGAGTGGTGGTTCGGTGGTGGTGACGGTGCCGAATAGTGGTGATGGCCGGTGGTGGGGTTGGTGTCAAGTGGTGGTGGTGCCGAGACGAAGAGGGAGGGAGAGATGTGGTGTCGTGTGTTCATCTCAAGTGATCCTAAGTCTCCAATTTATATTACAAGGGCTATGTTATTTAGAGTAAGTGAACTCTCCTTAGATATGTAAGCAAAGCGAATCTAACCATTCTAGTGTAAGTATTGGATTAGGGAAAGATTGTGACACCCGGCAAATTCTGGTTAACAACGCTGTCTAGATTAAAGTCTACATTAGCGTGTCACGCGTATATTATACTTAACTGGGTTAGTTGAGTCGTGTTACGGTTCGGGAACTATTAGTTTAGTATAGAGGATCAATAGATGTTAGTCTTGAGGCTCATTAGATGTCAGTCCTTAACCAAATGTACAAAGGGTGACGATTCGTAGAATCGTCAGAGAATAGGGAACATACAAGTCTCGAGTCCCGGGAATTGGTGAACGAGTGTGAATGTGTTTGTTTACATGTATTATGTGTTTATAATCATATGTGACTTGTCGGTATGTGAAAATGAGTTAACATATGTTAAAACGGGGTTTAACGCGCAAAATACGCTGAACCAACCCCTATAGGCGATTAGGGAGGGCTAATCGCCTATAGGGGGGCGAATAGGACCTGTGTATGGGCGAATAGAAGGCTAATCGCCTATAGGGTAGGCGATTAGCAACCCTATTCGCCTGATGCTGCTGCGTACTCGCCTATAACGTGCTGGACGACTAAAAACGACTATAAATACCATACTTGACCTCCTAAACTTCATTATAACAACCCTAGTCGTCCCACAACTCGTGCCAACACACACATAACCTCTGGAACACGATTTTGGATCAAAACACAAGATTTCAAGCCTATTACATCAATCTATCATAAATCTATGGTGTGGTTTTCATTCATGCAACCTTTAATAATGTTTTTATTAAATCCCTAATGGTCCAGACCTGTTTATAAACGTATGTGTCTTCTGAAATTCGTTAATAATCATTGAAAATTGGATTCTAACTATTATGCATGTTGTATGTGTGTTTATAATTAAAAGATAGGTTTTTGTGATTCAAGAAGGTTTGTTAGCATGATATTAAGGTAGTTATAGATTAATGATGATAGCATGTTGATGAGATCTGAGTAATTGTTCATTAGGGTTACGGTTATGCATGTTAATGTGATGTTTCATGCTATGTGTATTGTTATTGGGATACATGGTTGCATGCAGGGCTGATAGAACGAGGTTAAACGAAGGATTTTGATTGAAATATGTTTGATATGGTTGTTTGATTGATATTTGATGTTTACACACGTTCTGGATTTGATTTGGAGTGTTAAACGCGCGAAAAACCGAAACAACTGTGCTATAGGCGAATAGGAACCCTGATCGCCTATACTATAGGCGATTAGGAGGCTATTCGCCTGATGGGAAGCCCTAATCGCCTATAGTATAGGCGAATAGGGGCCTAATTGCCTTTACTTCATGCATTTACGATCCTAATTGCTAGTTAAACCCCGAATTGCATGCCTTACGACGTAATCGCCTATAAACTCATGATTTGCATACCGCATGACCCTAATCGCCTATAGTATAGGCGATTAGCCTTCCTAAATGCCTGTTGACCCACGCAATCACTAGTTGACTTTTCCTAATCGCCTGTACTGCTGCTGTAAGTGTAATTTAGCATTTCGGGACCCGATTGGACACCTAGGAACATGCTAGGAACCCCGTAACATTCCTAATAACTTGGTAACATATACTCGGACTTATTTATGAGATACTTGAACTACGTGCTACAACTTGTTGGATGTTAACGTATGTTAAGTGTGACTGCGTGATTGTATGTTTGAGAGTGCAAGTATAACACGGGGAGTCTCGGGTCACCAATGGGATGTCGAGTCTTGTACATTGGGTTAATTTAATAGTCACAATGTTTTCAAACGAACTTGGTTATGGTCTGGACATCTAGGGACTAACTAACCTATGGGTTATTATTCTAATTACTTGTAACTGTCATATGTTAGGTCGCCACCTTACAGGGCTAACATAGCTTGCTGATTTTATTCGTATTACGAAGTAACGCAACCTAAGGTGAGTTTACGGCCCCTCTTGTAACTGGTTTCACTTTTTGGGGGAGAAAACATGTGATAAACTTATGTTTTGGTAACAACTGTCATACTATGGGTTTCTATGGTTTACTATACGATCTTTGGAAGTCCCGGGGGAAACCATGAATGTGCGGGTTAGCACAACGGGGAAATGTGAATAGATCTATTGGGAGTGACCAACCCTGCTCGTCGGCTTGGAGGGCTGGGCGAGTGCATATTGTCTCAAACAGGAACAGGTTTACTATTCGGGCACAACATCTGGTTTGCGAGTTAGTAATGGTTTTCCAATCGTTGTAGTAACAAAACATACGCCTAGCTAGCGTACTTGGTTTACAAATTGATATAGTATGGACAGGTTGAACATGATACTTTGATTACAAAACCTGTGAACTCACCAGCATTTTTGTGCTGACGTAACTCTTACATGTTTTCTCAGGTCGCTAAGGTAGCACTACGGAACTAGGGCGCACGCGTCTGCACGGCGTCTAGTTAGGATTGCATGGTTTTCAAACATTGAATAATTTGGTTTACTTTGGATTATGTTTTGAGAATAAGCTTCCGCTGTATTTGGGGATTTTAAACTATGTTTTTGAAATTGCATATGTTCATTTAGATTGTTTATTGTGATCGTTGACTTGGATCCTGGTTTGTCATGCGCCTCGCGGTAAAACTCCGCAAGTGGATTTTGAGGGTGTGACAAAGATTATGGACAAAATGGAAGATTTGGTGTAGGTGATGGGTGATCAAAAGGGTAAGCCAACTTTGTGTTTTCTTGGGTGTCATAAGAAGCTTTCCATTTTGGTGTAATGTCTAGGAATGTGATGGAGATGACTAGTGCATGTTGTAGGGTGAATCAAGGTGGAAGATTGTGTAAGTTATTTAGGGAAAGTCATGATGGTTTGATCAAATTCCACTTTCTATGTAGGTTGAAGTAGTTATCAGGAATCTTAGTATTTTGTGTTGTGTGCATGTGTGTGTGTGTGTCGACATGTATGTATGTAGGTGAATAATTGAAGTAAGTCAAAGGTTCATGGGATGAATAAGTGGTAAAGTTATACAAAATAAGTCTATACAACAATCGCTTCGTAAGTCCGATTACCGTCCGGTCAAAGGGAAGGCCACTTTCTATGTTGGATAATTGTAGTATAGACGTCATGTTTTGTGTTTTACGTTTTTGGTTTATCATAATGAACAATTTAACACACAATATTAAACCTGAAGTGTTTTATATTATAAGATTATAACACATCAAAGCAAGTATCCACGTGATCAAACCTGAGAGTTTCCTAAGCAGCATATAATGTGTTTTAACACCAAACACAATATTAAACTTCAAGTGTGTTTTTTGACATAAAACCATGTGTTTTAAACAACCACAAGAGGACCACAATTGACTTTCTTACCTACTGTGTTTTATCATCAAAACCATCAAAATCATCATATAGTGTTTACTACACAAAAAAAAAACATCAAGAAGTATTTTTTAAGAAACCAAACATTTACGTAACACAAACCCTTTCATATAATACGCCTATTGTGTTTTATCACAAAAGCGCTTTGAAAAGAAAACTAAACCTTTCTTCTGTTCCAAACCCACATCAAACGAAGCTTTGCTGAAGCCTTCAAATTTATTACTTTCGATGGTTTAGTTGGTTTTGAAACCAAAATAGATACAATGAACACATTAAACGAAATTATAAACAAAACCATAATGTTTCGTCTCATAACCTTGCGAGACGATAAAACAAAACTTCTTTTGTCAGTCGTGTTTTTTCTGATGCCAATAAAACATTTACAAAACACATACTCTCTTGCATACTATTATGTTTTATATTATAACATTATAACACATCAAAACAAGCATCCACATGATCAAACCTGAGAGTTTCCTAGGGAGCATATAATGTGTTTTGAAGATGTGTTTTAACACCAAACACAATATTAAACCTGAAGTGTGTTTTATTTTTGGCATAAAACCATGTTCTTTAAACACCCACAAGGGTACCACAATTGACTTTCTTAGCTACTGTGTTTTATCATCAAAACCATCAAAATTATTATAAAGTGTTTAGTACACAAAACACTATCAATATGTGTTTTTTAAGAAACCAAATGTTTATGAAACACATACTCTTTCATATAATACACCTATTGTGTTTTATCACCAAAGCGCTTTGCAAAGAAAACCAAACCATTCTTCTGTTCCAAATTGAAATCAAAAGAATCTTTAATGAAGTCTTCAAATTTATTACTTTCGATGGTTTAATTGGTTTGAAAGCAATGTAGAAGCAATCAAAATATTAACTAAAATTATAAACGAAACCATAATGTTTAGTCAAATAACCTTGCGAGACGATAAAACACAACTTCTTTTGTCAGCCGTTGTGTTTTTTCCAATGCCAATAAAACATTTACAAAACACGTACTCTCTTGCATACAATTGTTTGAAATTTCCCAAAAAAATAAATAAGAGATTCAGGTTTAAACTAAAAAAATAAAACAAAGAGAGAAGCAGACGATTTCGGTAGGTGATCGTTGAAATTGATGTTGGCTGTTGGAATGGAAAGTCAAACATTGATAGTGCTTTTACAATGGAAGATAACTGACAATTCAATTAATGTATTATTTAAAATGATGGTGCTTTTACTATTATACCCTCACAAGACTCAATTAATTAATTAAATAATAACACAATTTACAACTTTGCCATACATTTAATCTTAGCCATCCATCCACATGATCTAAAGGACACAATTACTTCTCAACCTTCTCACAAAACACACCTTTTGTACCCTAACCCCACCCATATTACATATATCATTTATTTTGTTTTGCTGGTTTTAATGCAAGAGAGTTTTTGTTGATTAGTCAAATATTTATCATATTTAAAAATGTCAATCAGTATTATTATTGCAAGGTTTCAGACGAATTTCAAAATTAAAAACTTATACTGACGTGTGCTTAACGTTGTCTGTGACACCCTCAAATTTCCACTACGGGGTTTTACCACGAGGCGCGTGACAAACCAGGATTCAAGTCAACGGTAACAATAAACGACACTATATGAAGTACGTAACCAAAAACATAGATTTCATAAGCGGAAGCATTTAAATTATTTAATCTCTACAAAACCGTGTTCCCAAATATCCAAGACACTTATTACAAAACATGCTACTAATCCTAGACGCCAATGTAGACTCGTGGGCCTAGTCCAACCGGTGCTACCTTAGCAACCTGAGAAAAACATGCCCAAAAAGACGTCAACATATATAATGCTGGTGAGTTCACAGGTTTGTTCAATACGTTACCAAGAGTTACCAAAGCGTTACCATGTCCATACTATATCAATGTTACCAAGTACGCTAGCTAGGCGTATGTTTTATTACTACTACGATTGGAAAACCATTACTAGACACGTTTAGCAATGTTTAGCAATGTTCAGCCTGAATGTTCAGCATGTTACCAATGTTACCAGTTCGAGACAATATGCACCCGCCCGGCCCTCCAAGCCGACGAGTGGGGCAGGTCACGCCCAATAGATCTATCTACATTTCCCCCGTTGTGTATCCCCGCACATTCATGGTTTTCCCCGGGACTTTAAAAGATCGTATAGCAATGCAAAGTTAAAACCATAGTATGACATATGTTACCAAAATAGTTTAATGCATGTTTTCTCCCCCAAAAGTTAAAGCTGTAAAAGTGGGGCCGTGAACTCACCTTAGGTTGCGTTCTTCAGTAAATAATAGAAAGCCAAGCCCCTGATAATCCCACTACCGGACATCTATCAAAATGTTCACATAAGTGTTCCGACTAATAACCATAAGGTTATCTAGTCCCCGATTGTCCAGATCGTGACCAAGTATGTTTTAAAATGTGTTTAAGTGTTCAATCGACACACTAGACCGACCCGATATCCCGTTGGTGACTCATTACCCTAACTAATCAAGTACACATAGGTTACACACAAGGTTCAAGCATAAAACACTTAGTTTGTATCAAAAATCTCATTATTGAATCAATAGGGTCGAACCAGGAAAGTAAATCCACCTTCGCCCCTTTTTAAGCCACCTTTGACCGTTTGAAAGCCACCTTCGACCGTTTTAAAACAGATTCGACCAAACTGTCCAGGTTCGACCCTGGGATTGCACATTCGACCACTCGATCGGTCGAATGTGCCCAGGTTCGACCCTGACAGATTACTTTTCCCAAAAACCCTTCAAAAACATCCAAAAACATCCTGAAACATTATCAAACACTGCAGTTAAGCATGAATAACTTATCCCTACAAAACCCCACCAATTTTGCCCCAAAACTTATCCGTTTTAGTCCTTTCCCAAAATGGCAAAGATTATGGAAGTGTCACATCACGCATGTAATCTTTACCCAATTTGGAAACTTTTCGAAATCAATCCCTAATCATCTTAAAATGCTCAGTTTATCATGTAATCGAAAACCACCAATAGTTCTATTGATTATACTAACCTGCAACAAGGCCTAGAGTCAATAAAATCCCCAAATTAGACTTGATATCATCATCTATCAATTATAACCTTCAATAATCCTAAACTATCATCAATAGCAGCCCTAGATCATGTTTCTAGCATTAGCACAGCAACAAATCATTACACTACACATAATATCACATAACACATAATTAACATATGTTTATTGATATGAAAACCTATGTTTAATGATAAGGTTTAGGTTTAGAAAGGTGTTTAAAAGGTTTTTATTAACAAAAACATCCTTAGAACAGATCTGGACATTTAGGGTTAGATAAAAACGAATTAAAATACTTGCACAAGGTTTAGAATTAAGAACACACCTTGGATTCTTGGTTAGATGTTGTTGATAGGTTAGATTATGAAAAATAAGAGCAAAAACTCCTTCCTTAGTGATTAAAATCGTTTGATAGTGTTTTGAGACGGTTAGGGTTTGTGAAATGGTGAAAAATGACAAAGTTTGGTATTTGTACTAGTCCACATTCGCCCCTTTCACCTGGGCGAATGTGCCCACATTCGCCCCTTTCACAGGGTCGAATGTGCCTTGTTCCGGTCGAATGCAATTCTTTCATTTCCACATTCCAGGTTCGCCCCTTCAGTAAGGGTCGAACCAAGAGTATTTTCCTGGTTCGCCCCCACGAAGTGGTCGAACCTGGACCTATGTTTTTCTAGTTTTCCAGTTTGTCGTGTTTAACGCATATTAACGCACCTCAACACATGAACATGCAACCTTAGTCTATGTTTAACATATTTAAGCATGGATGATTATCTACACATCGTTTAAACACATCTTTGCATATAATCCACCATGTAACAATTAATCTATACATACACTTAATTAGTTTATGTAATTTCACCAACAACGGGACCCGGTACTAGTGTATTCCCAAAACGACTCCCAATGATCCTCCAGATCATTGAACCCTGGACAATTCTATCTTGACCCGACTCAACTAACCTGGTTATGTCCGTTTATAAATGTTTCTTGCTAAGGTAGACTTAGGTGTTACTAAAATGTTTAAGCCAAATATGTCGGGTGTCACATCATACCCACGTTGAAAGAAATTTCGTCCCGAAAATTGCACAAAGCCCAAAAATGAAAGAGACGGAAAGAATGAAACGAAAAGAAAATTTATCGGGTGTCACATCATCCCCACGTTGAAAGGAATCTCGACCTGAGATTCATTCAGCTTCAGCAGTAACATGCCTCGATTCGAATGCACGTTTCGGAAAAAATGAGGATGTTTAGCTTTCATCTGATCCTCCCGTTCCCACGTGAACTCCGGTCCACGATTCGAGTTCCAACGAACTTTGACGATGCGGATTTTACTCCGACGAAGGCTATGAATCTTGTAGTCGAGAATCTCGACAGGTTCCTCCACAATGCGAAGACGATCATCAACCTTGATCTCTTCCAGTGGTACAATGAGAGATTCATCAGCCAAACACTTCTTTAAGTTAGACACATGGAAGACGTTGTGAACACTACCGAGCTCTGCCGGTATGTCAAGTCTGTATGCCACCCGTCCAATCCGTTCCAAGATTGCGAACGGTCCGACATAACGAGGTTTAAGCTTGCCACGCTTTCCAAAGCGTATGACGACCTTCCATGGTGAAACTTTCAGAAGTACCCTGTCCGCTACCTGGAACTCCAAAGGTTTGCGACGGCGATCGGCATAGCTCTTCTGACGATCCCGCGCAGCAGCCAAACGGTTACGAATTTGTTCGATTTTCTCCGAAGTTTCGTACACCAGTTCCGGACCAGTGAGCTGGCTCTCGCCCACCTCGGCCCAACAAAGAGGTGATCGACATTTCCGTCCGTAGAGAGTTTCGAACGGAGCTGCCTTGATACTAGAGTGATAGCTGTTGTTGTAGGAGAACTCTACCAACGGTAGGTGAATCTCCCAGCTTTTGCCAAAATCGATAACACATGCCCGAAGCATGTCTTCCAAGGTTTGAATCGTCCGCTCACTCTGTCAATCAGTTTGCGGATGATAAGCCGTACTCATATCCAACTGAGTACCAAAAGCCTTGCACAGAGCCTTCCAGAAACGCGAAGCAAAACAAGAATCACGATCAGAGATAATAGAAACAGGCACCCCGTACTGAGCAACCACCTCCTTAAGGTAAAGTCTAGGTAACCCTCGAGTCCATCGGCTTCCTTAATAGGTATGAAACGTGCCGATTTTGTTAACCTGTCAACAATCACCCAGATCATATCATAACCACTTGGTGACCTTGGTTCCTTGGTGACAAAATCCATCGTGATTCGCTCCCGCTTCCATTCTGGAACCTCCGGTTGTTGCGGGAGACCAGACGGCCTATGATACTCCACCTTGACTTTAGCACAAGTCAAGCATTTGCTCACGTAAGAAGCTATATCAGCCTTCATGTTTGGCCACCAATAAAGTATCTTCAAGTCCTGATACATCTTATCGAGCCAGGGTGAATAGAATACCGGGATTTGTGAGCTTCATCCAAGACAAGCTCGCGTAGTCCCCCGAACAACGGAACCCAAACACGTCCCGCGAAATAGTGTAAGCCATCGGTCCTGAGTTCAAGATGCTTGTCAGCACTGTGCATAGTTTCAGCTTTAAGGTTCTCCTCCTTCAAAGCTTCCAACTGTGTAGAACGGATTCGGTCAGGCAATGAGGAATGAATGGTGAGCTGTAAGGCCCGAACACGACGAGGTTTCACGGACTCCTTCCTACTCAAGGCGTCTGCCACAATGTTCGCCTTGCCAGGATGGTACTTGATAGCACAGTCATAATCGTTCAGGAGTTCAACCCAGCGACGCTGCCGCATATTTAACACCTTCTGGTCAAAAATATGCTGAAGACTCTTGTGATCGGTGTATACATCACATTTGGTACCGTACAAGTAATGTCTCCAGATTTTCAACGCAAAGATCACCGCACCCCATTCCAAGTCATGAGTAGTGTAGTTCTTCTCATGAACCATTATTTGACGAGAAGCATAGGCAATAACCTTCCCGCGTTGCATTAACACACAACCGAGACCACGAATAGAAGCGTCACAGTACACAACGAAGTCATCCGTGCCTTCAGGTAAAGACAAGATAGGTGCAGAACAAAGTAGATGCTTTAGCATCTGAAATGCTGATTCCTGTGGTTCACCCCAGTCAAACTTTCGGTCCTTCTGGGTAAGAGTGGTAAGGGCTTGAGCGATCTTCGAAAATCCCTCAATGAAATGACTATAGTAACCCGCAAGACCTAGGAATTGCCGCACCTCAGATGGCGTCTTTGGTGCTTCCCAGTCTTTAATAGCTTCGATCTTAGCCGGATCGACATGAATTCCCAGTTCATTAACCACATGCCCTAGGAATTGAACTTCACGTAACCAGAAATCACACTTTGAGAACTTAGCATACAACTGCTCCTGTCACAACAGTTCCAAGACCAACCGTAAGTGTTCCTCATGATCCGTCTTGTTCTTGGAATAAACCAGGATATCGTCAATAAACACGATGACGAGTTTATCAAGGTAAGGTTTGCAAACGCGGTTCATCAAGTCCATGAACACAGCCAGTGTGTTAGTGAGACCAAAAGGCATGACCAAGAACTCAAAATGGCCATAGCGAGTGTGAAAAGCAGTCTTCTGGATGTCGGCTTCCTGGACACGCAACTGGTGATAACCGGACCACAAAATCAATCTTCGAGTAGTAACTACAGCCCTGGAGCTGGGCAAAGAGATCATCAATGCGAGGGAGAGGATAACGATTCTTGATGGTCACTTTGTTCAGCTCAGGATAATCAATACACATGCAAAGGCTTCTGTCCTTCTTCTTCACAAACAAGATAGGAGCTCCCCACGGGGAAGAACTCGGTCGGATGAAACCCTTTTCCAAGAGTTCCTGCAACTGGCTGGACAACTCTTGCATCTCGGGAGGTGCAAGACGATACGGCGCCCGGGCGATAGGAGCTGCACCCGGAGTAAGATCAATGCTAAACTCAACCTGACGATGGGAAGGGAGACCAGGTAAATCATCAGGAAACACATCGGGAAAATCACGAACCATCGGAATATCCTCGATCTTCTTCTTATCGTCAGTCGAAACGTTAACAAGTGCCAGAATGGCCGAACAACCCTTCCGAAGATACATACGGGCTTTCATGCTAGAAATGACATTCAGTGGAGCACCGCCCTTCTCGCTATGAACCGAAAGAGTCTCTCCATCAGGGAGAGGGATCCGAATAATCTTATCGAAACAAATGATCTCCGCACGATACAATGATAACCAATCCATGCTGACAACGACATCAAAACTACCCAGGGGTACCGGCATAAGGTCAATGGGGAAAGACAAACCCGACAGTTCCAAGCGACACTCCCTAAGGGTGTGTGTTGCTTTGATTTTCTTACCATCAGCCAATTCTATTAAGTACTTAGCCTCTAAAGGTGTGGGTACTATATCTAGCAATCAACTAATGTCCACAGATACGAAACTCTTATCGGCACCAGAATCAAACAAGACAGAAACATAGCGATCATTAAGAAGGAACGTACCGGTAACTGTGTTTGGATCCTGCCCAGCCTCTGCAGATCCAATGACGAAAGCACGTGCAGTCATACCTCCGTCTCCATTGTTCCCGTAACCGTTCCTGCCCCTCCCATTATCACCCTGCTTTAGCTTAGGACATTCACGCTTGAAGTGTTCTGTGTCACCACAGTTATAGCACCCCCGCTTTCCTGGAGTCCCCTGATCAGTAGGAGCAGGAGTAGCAGCAAGAGTCTGAGTTGAGGTAAGTGACACCCTGCAATCCTTAGCAAGATGCCCCAACTGATGGCACCGATGACAGCGAGCCCGATCAGAATTCCCAGAGTGGTGATAACCACACTTGTTGCACTTAGGATGCTTCCCAACATACCATCCTGACTTCAGCCCTGAAGAAGACCCAGACGAATCAAACTTCTTCACCGGCTGAGAAGGTGCTGGCACAGCACTCTTCCCCACATTATCCCACTTCCTCTTGTTCCCTTCCGAACCCTTCACAGTAGTACCCTTAGGAGGCAAAACACCTTCTGCCACCTTCAGGTTAGTCATCCGATGAGCCGATCGAACAACTTCAGCAAGAGTGGGAAGATTCCCAGCAGCCACCAACCCTGCAATCTCCGATACCAACCCAGATACGTAGTTCTCAATCCTCCTATACTCGGGTGTGTGCAAATCAGGGCACAACACCGCCAGCTCGTTCCTCCTCACAGTGTACTCCTCAATCTCAGACCCGACCATCTTGTAACTCCAGACCTCATGTTCCAACTTCTGTACCTCCTCCCTTGGACAGTACTCACTCCTCAACAGATGCACAAAATCCGCCAAGGCATAGCAATACCATCCCCCAAACCCATGTTCTGGGCAGTAGCATTCCACCACGACAATGCAGGCCCCTCGAATGTCGCAGTAGCATACTTAACCCGGTCCCCAGCAGGACAGTTACACATGACGAACACAGATTCTACCTTCTCCAGCCATCGGAGCAGTCCCACCGCTCCCTCAGTTCCAGCGAAGTTATGGGGCTAACAGTCCTGAAACTTCTTATAAGAGCACTGACGTGGGGGTGGATTGACAGCGATACCTGAAACACGATACACGAATAAAATACAAACGAAAGAACATGACACCCAAGAATGAGGCAAAGTTGACAGAAATCAACTCACCACTCATGGCTTTAATCCCAGCCTGGAAAGTAGCCATAGCCATATTCACTTGCTGCTGTAACAAGTCATTCAGTTCAGCTTGGGTCATGTTGATGTTACCACGACCACCGCCGCCCGCACGGCCACCGCCGCCACCACGACATCCACCACCACGAGCACCAGACATGATCTAACAAATCAAGAAAACGAGGGATTCAGATTCACCTCTAGCGTCAACCACTAGAAATTTTCAAGATTTAACTTAGGGACAAATTCAGGACTGTACATCTAAACTCAAAGTCCACCGGGATTTTCATGCATTTCAGTTTATTATTTCGTGTGCACCCGAAATGATAAACTGCTCTACATGTTCCTCCAAATGTACTCCTAGTCCAGACTCCGGTCACTGAATATCGTCGCCTAGTAACGTGTTACGATAGGTGCAAGTGTAGGAAAGCATGTGTGTGCTAGAGTCAACAAATCAGCTTCTTCCTCTTCAATCCCGAAGAAGAAGACAAGAGTAGGTAAGAACCCAAATAAAAGCGGATGATGTAACACAGAAATATGATGATGATATAAGGACACCCCGACAAAGTTAGTACGTATCCCACTAAGAGACTCAAAGTATGTGACCGTCTAGTGTTTGTGACTCGGCTATAGACCAGACTCTACATGCAGTCCTAGTTCACTAAAACCATTGGCTCTAATACCAATCTATCACACCCTCAAATTTCCACTGCGGGGTTTTACCGCGAGGCATGTGACAAACCAGGATTCAAGTCAATGGTCACAAAAAACGACACTATATGAAGTACGTAACCAAAAGCATAGATTTCATAAGCGGAAGCATTTAAAGTATTTAATCTCTACAAAACCGTGTTCGCAAATATCCAAGACACTTATTACAAAACATGCTACTAATCCTAGACGCCAATGTAAACTCGTGCGCCTAGTCCAACCGGTGCTACCTCAGCGACCTGAGAAAAACATGCCCAGAAAGACGTCAACATATATAATGCTGGTGAGTTCACAGGTTTGTTCAATACGTTACCAAGAGTTACCAAAGCGTTACCATGTCCATACTATATCAATATTACCAAGTACGCTAGCTAGGCGTATGTTTTATTACTACTACGATTGAAAAACCATTACTAGACACGTTTAGCAATGTTTAGCAATGTTCAGCCCGAATGATCAGCATGTTACCAATGTTACCAGTTCGAGACAATATGCACCCGCCTGGCCCTCCAAGCCGACGAGTGGGGCAGGTCACGCCCAATAGATCTATCCACATTTCCGCCGTTGTGCTTCCCCGCACATTCATGGTTTTCCCCAGGATTTTAAAAGATCGTATAGCAATGCAAAGTTAAAACCATAGTATGACATATGTTACCAAAATAGTTTAGCGCATGTTTCTCCCCCAAAAGTTAAAGCTGTAAAAGTGGGGCCGTGAACTCACCTTAGGTTGCGTTCTTCAATAAATAATAGAAAGCCAAGCCCCTGATAATCCCACTACCGGAGATCTATCAAAATGTTCACATAAGTGTTCCGACTAATAACCATAAGGTTATCTAGTCCCCGATTGTCCAGATCGTGACCAAGTATGTTTTAAAATGTGTTTAAGTGTTCAATCGACACACTAGACCGACCCGATATCCCGTTGGTGACTCATTACCCTAACTAATCAAGTACACATAGGTTACACACAAGGTTCAAGCATAAAACACTTAGTTTGTATCAAAAATCTCATTATTGAATCAATAGGGTCAAACCAGGAAAGTAAATCCACCTTCGCCCCTTTTTAGGCGACCTTCGACCGTTTGAAAACCATCTTCGACCGTTTTAAAACAGATTCGAACAAACTGTCCAGGTTCGACCCTGGGATTCCACATTCGACCACTCGATCGGTCGAATGTGCCCAGGTTCGACCCTAACAGATTACTTTTCCCAAAAACGCTTCAAAAACATCCGAAAACATCCCGAAACATTATCAAACACTGCAGTTAAGCATGAATAACTTATCCCTACAAAACCCCACCAATTTTGCCCCAAAACTTATCCGTTTTAGTCCTTCCCAAAATGGCAAAGATTATGGAAGTGTCACATCATGCATGTAATCTTTACCCAATTTGGAAACTTTTCGAAATCAATCTCTAATCATCTTAAAATGCTCAGTTTATCATGTAATCGAAAACCCCCAGTAGTTCTATTGATTATACTAACATGCAACAAGCCCTAGATTTAATAAAATCCCCAAATTAGACTTGATTGCCTTCAATAATCCTAAACTATCATCAATAGCAGCCCTAGATCATGTTTCTAGCATTAGTACAGCAACAAATCATTAAACTACACATAATATCACATAACACATAATTAACATATGTTTATTGATATGAAAACCTATGTTTAATGATAAGGTTTAGGTTTAGAAAGGTGTTTAAAAGGTTTTTATTAACAAAAACATCCTTAGAACAAATATGGACATTTAGGGTTAGATAAAAATGAATTAAAATACTTGAACAAGGTTTAGAATTAAGAACACACCTTGGATTCTTGGTTAGATGTTGTTGATAGGTTAGATTATGAAAAATAAGAGCAAAAACTCCTTCCTTAGTGATTAAATTCATTTAAGAGTGTTTTGAGACAGTTAGGGTTTGTGAAATGGTGAAAAATGACAATGTTTGGTATTTATACTAGTCCACATTCGCCACTTTCACCTGGGCTAATGTGCCCACATTCGCCCCTTTCACAGGGTCGAATGTGCCTTGTTCTGGTTGAATATTCTTTCATTTCCACATTCCAGGTTCGCCCCTTTAGTAAGGGTCGAACCAAGAGTATTTTCCAGGTTCGCCCCCACGATGTGGTCGAACCTGGACCTATGTTTTTCTAGTTTGCCAGTTAGTCGTGTTTAACGCATTTTAACGCACCTCAACACATGAACATGCAACCTTAGTCTATGTTTAACATATTTATGAATGGATGATTATCTACACATCGTTTAAACACGTCTTTGCATATAATCCACCATATAACAATTAATCTACACATAGACTTAATTAGTTTATGTAATTTCACCAACAACGGGACCCGGTACTAGTGTATTCCCAAAACGACTCCCAATGATCCTCCAGATCATTGAACCCTGGACAATCCTATCTTGACCCGACTCAACTAATCTAGTTAAGTCCGTTTATAAATGTTTCCTGCTAAGGTAGACTTAGGTGTTACTAAAATGTTTAAGCCAAATATGCCGGGTGTCACATTGTGTTTTATCATCATGGATAATTAAATACGTATATAGACGTGACGTTTTGTGTTTTATCATAATGAACAATTTAACACTCAATATTAAACCTGAAGTGTTTTATATTATAAGATTATAACACATCAAAGCAAGTATCCACGTGATCAAACCTGAGAGTTTCCTAAGTAGCTTATAATGTGTTATAAAGATGTGTTTTAACACCAAACACAATCTTAAACCCGAAGTGTGTTTTTTGACATAAAACCATGTGTTTTAAACAACCACAAGAGTCCCACAATTGACTTTCTTACCTACTGTGTTTTATCATCAAAACCATCAAAATCATCATATAGTGTTTACTACACAAAAAACCATCAAGATGTGTTTTTTAAAAAACCAAACATTTATGAAATACATACCCTTTCATATAATACACCTATTGTGTTTTATTACCAAAGGGCTTTGCAAAGAAAACAAAACCATTCTTCTGTTCCAAACCCAAATCAAATGAAACTTTACTGACGTCATCAAATTTATTACTTTCGATGGTTTAGTTTGTTTGAAACCAAAATAGAAGCAACGAACATATTAACCAAAATTATAAACAAAACGATACTATTTCGTCTAATAACCTTGAGAGAAGATAAAACACAACTTCATTTGTCAGCCGTTGTGTTTTTTTGATGCCGATAAAACATTTACCAAACACATATTCTTTTGCATACCATTGTTTGAAATTGCCCAAAAAATTAAATAAGAGATTTAGGTTTAAACTAAAAAAATAATAAAGAAAGAAGTAGACGATTATGGAAGGTGGTTGCTGCAATTCATGTTGGTTGTTTGAATGGAAAGTCAAACAATGATGGTGCTTTTACAATGGAAGATAATTTACAATGATGTTGTTTGTTCAAATGGAAAGTCAAACAATGATGTTGGTTCTCCTTGACCACCCAGCGGGGACGCCAGATGGCGTCACCGCCCGTCTAGCTGGAACCATCATAAGTTCCAGCTGAACCCCAACCCCCCGCACTGGGCGGCGCGCTACCCGCCAGGCCAACATCCCAACTGCCACCCCTGGCGCCTCCCGCCGAGGTGGCCATCTTCAACCGCAAAGCATCATCGGCCTGTTTCTTGGCCTCATCTTTAGCCTTCTCCTTTTCAGCCTTCTCCACTTGGAACTCCTATTCCTCCAAGCGAAGACGCTCCGCCTCAGCCTTTTTGGCGGCTTTCTCGGCCTTCTTCTCAGCCTCAGCCTTCTTAGCAGCTTCATCGGCTTTAGCTTTCTTCTCTGTCTCCTCCTATTCCCTCCAGAGCCAGAGGCGCTCCTCTTCCTTCCGAGCCACCTCAGCAACTTGCTCAGCGCTAGGATTTGGGGGAAGGAATAAGAGTAACCTTCGGCGCAACCACTGCAATGTGTGCAACAGTTAGAACAATATCACAAGTTAAAAGTAAAAAAGAAAATAGAAGGCAAAGATACTTACAAGGAGTCTTTTTCTTCACTATCTTCTGCAGAAGTGGTTGGCGCACAGGAGGAGCGCCGATGTCCACAGAGAATACAGGAGCTCCTTGCTCCTGTGGCGTAGTAGTTTTGACGGGGGACTTACCTTGGCCCCCACCACCTTCAGCATGCTTGGAGCCCTCACCGCTCCCCTCAGTACCCTTGGAGCCTCCAGCGCTCCCAGCAACACTCTTGCCACCACCCTCGCCATGAGAAGCTGACTCAGTATGGTGTCTCCTCTTAGTCTTTAAGGAGTAGTCATCATCTTCCTCCTCATCGCCCGAGGGCGGCCCATCCTTCCGCTTATGCCTACTCTTCACATACTCCCCGCCTACACTTGAAGACCCTGTGTCAGAGGGGGAGGTTACTCTCCTTACCAAATAACTATGCCTACGTGGGGCATGCTTCCAACGCCCCCGCTTCTGGGAAGGCCGCGACTGGTGCATCAACTTCCCAGAGGAGCCAGTAGACTCAGAATCAGATAAACTAACGAAAGACGCAGGAGCAGAGTTAGAAGACTCACGAGTCACATAGTCGTGGTTGGGCGGGTTCTCCAAGTTAGGATAGTAAAACCTATCCGCAAACTCCTCCATATAGGAGGTCACCCCCTCAGGAACACGCCTCCACTTCAACTTGATGGTTCCACGGGACGCAAAAACATCATACTTTGAAACCCCTGAAAAGGCGACAAACAGATAAGAAAATATTACAACAAAACATATTTAAGCGAAAAGCGGAAGACGGTACCTTCATCAGGGATATAGGGCTCCTTCCCAGTGCGGCTGGTGCCCAGCAAGTTGAACGTTCCCTCAAACAACCCCATCAACTCCAGCTCAGTCTTATGAGTTGTCAGGCCAGTAAACCAACCCTCTTCCTTATAACCCCGCATCACCTCATAGTCTTTCACCCACTGTTTGGCAGCCACCACCTTCCAAGGCATCGCCACACGGATAACACCCTTCTTCACATAAAAGTATTTGGGCTTCCACCCATGGAGGGACTTGGGCACTTCACTAACCATAGGCGGCACCTTCGGTCACGGCTTAAAAGTAAACCACGCCTCATCCCGAGACATGTAGTAGAACAAATTGAACCGGTCAATCGTCGGTTCAATATCCAGCGCACGACATGTGTTCTCGAGGTGCGTCCACCTCAACATACCAAACGCACTCATTTGCATCACCGCCACCCCATATTCCACCAACGCGTCCAACTGGAAGCGGCTACATGCCAGGCGGAACCCGCACTTGGAAAAGTGGGCCTCATAAAGAACAATTTTGCCGTCAGTCGGAGTCAAAACCGTCTGACCAGGACCGGGCAACTCCGGCACCCATTCCGGTAGGATCCCATGATCCCTGCAAAATTCCTTGAAGGCAGCATACACCCATTTGTAGGGGGTGTTGGTCATCAACTTCCTCTCCTTCACTTTCATCTCCGGAACAGTGGGCTACTTCACTAATATCAGGCTCCTCGTGGTGGGTGTCACCGGACGGTGCCCCACCGGTGGATATATCAGACATGGTTTTAAGAAAGCCAAAAGAAATCTACTGCAGAAATGGTTGGGGAAAACAAGAAGATTCTCTCGATGTTTCAAGGAAATATTGAGTATTTACCGGGAAAGTGGCCGGAATACATGAAGATTGCTCGGAAACTTCAAAGATGGACCGGAAAATATGAAGATTGATCGGAGAATAGAGAGAGTTTAAATAAGAAATTCGAAAGCATAACTGAAAAATGAACACTTCCTCTACTATATATAGCCACCGCATTAATGTGTCACACCACGACAATGGCGGAAACACGTGGCGCGACGGTTCAAAAGCATAAAGTCAAGGTTATTGCTAAACACAAGTAATTTAAGAAAATGGGTCATTTATTATGACGTCAAATCTGTATCAAACATTACACAAAAGTAAATTGTTTTCAAGTTAATCATAGAGGTTTCTCATATATATCCCAAATGCCTTGGGAAATAAAAGTGAAACCCCGCAAAAGTTTGACGCCGCACTGGAGGATTCCTTGACCCAGCTTGCCCGGTTCTCCTTCATCTAGTTACCTGAAAGATATGTTTAAAAGTTTCGTCAATATAAAATATATTGGTGAGTTCACAGGTTTTTAGTTTCCAAAACTTGATTGCTTGGGAAATACCATGTTATGACAATGTATAGGAGTTGCAAATTCCTATAACTCTACTTGAGACTATAATCAAACCAAGACGTATAAATAAATATGCCCCGCTCCAAGTCGTTACTCGGTTTCCCACGGCTTAATTTCAGAATATATGCACCCCAGGCATAACCTAATGCATGATCGACGCTATCGATTAGGGGTGGGCCTTGTCAGGCACCAATAGTACTATTCAAATATTCCACCGGTTTCATTTCCCTGAACAAATGATTATAGAGGCGAGGACTCAACCCCGAGTGGCGGTCACACCTCAAGTAATAAACCCGTCATACATTTTCCCTAACATATCTTTCCCCCGAAAAACGTAAAAATAGTTTAAAATGGGGCCGTGAAACTCACCTGAAACTCTGTCTGGATTACTAGGCGTATAGCAAAGATGGTCTCGCACCTACAAACGTCCTAGACGTATAAGTCACTATTCCTATAGTGCATGTGCCTTGGCAAGTTGTACACCCAACTCCCGACCACAAGTTATTCCAAATCCCGTTTAATTAAGCGCGTATCCTAGGTTTCGTTGGCGTTACATTACCCTTTGTGTTACAAGTTATATTTTACTCTTGTTAATATTTCCTTAACTTGTATCTTATTATCTTCGGCTCGACGTCACTTAACATATAATTATTTTCCCATTTAAATAATTATACTTAAGATCGCATCGCTCGATATAATATATATTTCAACACTCGACCCGACTCACTTTGCCGCACATTTGTTTTCCCATTTAAACAAATATACTAAGATCTTGTCGTTCGATTGTATATTCTTAACGTCCGATTCAACTCACCATACCGTATTTTTATTTTCCCATTCAAATAAATATACTAGGATCTCGTTGGTGCGGCATACACATATATATATCTTTGTCTCCTCGTCGCGGCTTTCCTTCCCATATATCTACTTTCCCATTAAGTAGATATACTAGAATTTTGCCGAGACGAGCGTACATATATATATAAATGTGTAATTCTCTTGTTAAGTATATACGTTTGTTTAACGTCTCGTTTGTTTATGTCATGTGTTTTCTCCCACGAATAATTCCTCCAACACTTAGGAAAGTGTTTATTTGTTTTCACCCATAATGTATATATATTTTACTTCTTAAAATATATATTTTTCTTATCTTGCCGCAATGGCATTTTTCTCATGATTTGTCCGTGTACGGTTCGTTAACGCGTCTTAGTTCGATATCTTAACTCGCTTAGTTAATTTTTCCAAGCTTTTCCCAACATGTGTTTTATATTATCCATATTTCTTCCTCTTTTCACATGTTACTTGGATGGTTTAAAATACTTATGTATTTTTAACCCAACTTGTTAACTTAACTACAAAAATGTTTCCAACACTTTTATATTCCCATTTATATAAAAGTATTCATTTTTGTATAAGTTTCTCAAGTTTGTTTAATATTTTTATAAAATCTCTATTTTATAAAAATCCTTATGTTAAAACCCTCTATATTTTTATAACTTTCAAAAATACACTTTTATACAAAATACCCAAGTATATCTACTAGTATTTACCAAAATCACCCTTAGAATTTATTACTTACATTTTTGACACCAAACTTTCCATACTTGTATTTTTGGACCAATAGTTTCTAAAATATCCATTTTTGTCCCCTAACTTTCAAAGTTACAACTTTAGTCCCTTAACTTCCAAAAGTTGCATTTTTCCACTCTAACTTCCAAAGTTAACATTTTTCACTCAAAATAGTAGACTTTGAAGATTCAACTTTTTATTGGTAAGTTATTTTTGTATCAAAACACTTTTGTTAGTCTTGTATTTCATATGGAAGACTACTTATATGTGTGTTTTATGTATTTGTCCACTTTAACAAAATATCATTCATCTAAGTAAGCTAACTTTAATTTTTCATCTTCTTTATTTATGAACTTCTAACATGCTTTACCACATATTATAACTTAGATGATCATAATAAGATGATTTAAAGTTACTTTTAACATATTCAAGTTCATTACATAATCTTAACCAAAACATCATCCTACTTAGTTTTAAATGCAAACTTTACATATTTTCAAGATTAATACATCATCATCATCAAATCCATGGTTTATTTTCATATCTTTAATCATCCATTTTTACACATGTAAAACCTATTAAAGATTATGTTCAAAACCACCTTTTAAACCCTTCATGTACAACTTGCTTCTAAGAACACATACATGAATAATAATAATCAAAAACAAGGTTAAGAAGCTTACTACTAGCACAAGGCTAGGGAAGACAAAACCTTTGATTTTGAGAAGGGTTTAGTGTGTTCTTCCTTAATGGTTAAGCTCCAAGCTTGAAACACACAATAGGGGTTTGGATGATGGATTGTTTTAAGTGTTTTGGAGATGTAAAAACTTGTAAGAATGATGTATGGGAATGGTGCAAAACCCACGGCCAAAAGAAAGGAAGAAGAAGAGTTGTTTTGCTTGATGCTCTAAGTCTCTAACACATGTTATATAATGCCTTATCACATGTAATCATTCCAAAGATTCAAGAAATCTTATGGAGGATTGAGTTGTGTACTTGGGTTATTTTGAAAGATTTGATATGTGTGTGTGTAAGTGTAGCCGTGTATGTATGTATGATGGAGGAGGTTGCTTGCAAATCTTTGTTAATCTTTATAAACTATCATGATCTCTATATACAAGACCCATCACCATGCATGCATACTCTAGTGTCATGATGATTTGGATTGTGTCTTGGATTTATTTGGCACTTGGCCGAAATTTTGAAAAGAGGGGACAAGGTTTGCATGCTTTTTGTACTAGTGTTTTCTTACAACTTTATCTTACACATGTGCATGCTTTTGGCTAAGTATAGGTGATTATTATTATTAACACAAGACATGGATATATCAAGGCCATAAGGCCGGCCCCCATGTGGGTCTAAGTGGGGTCCACAACTTCAAATATTTACCCATTATTTGTTATGTTTAATCCCCCGTCGTTCGGGTGTCGTTCGGGTATTTTTCGGGTTTTAATCACGCGTTATCCGGACATTAAAAATACCTTTAATAACCCTTAAATATAGTCTAATTTAAGCGTTGATTGGTTATTTAGGCCTTTGCCGGGTGAAATTATGAGTTATACGCGTATCGGGTGCGGTACGCGCATTTTATTCGTTACCGGGAGATTTGTACTAGACGTTTTCATTTATGGTTTTGGAGTTCCAAAACTCATTATATTTTATGAAACTACCCTTTATTTTGTATCCTGGGTGTCCGGGATCCGTTTCGTTTATTTAATTATTACCGGGTAATTGCCAACGTCCATACCGGATAGCTTATTTACACATGATCCAATCATGCTTTACCATTAAACGTATGCATTCCTATGCACTATTTGGAAATTGATATCCCCTAAGGCCTTGATAATTAAATCACACATAATTGCATTTAATTACGTTAATCATATATTAATTAATTTGTACGGAATTACCTTATTTTTTCCGGTTGTTACATTCTCCCCCCGTTAAGAGAATTCCGTCCCGGAATTCACTTCGAGTTCTCCGGTACAGGTGTCTTCTCGAATAGGGCGGGGTATTTTTGCTTCATCCGGTCCAGCCTTTCCCACGTGAACTCCGGTCCACGCTTGGCATTCCAACGCACTTTGACCAATCTGATCTTGCTGCGCCTTAGTTTTTGGACCTTCCAATCAGTTACCTCGATTGGTTCTTCAACAAAATGTAACTTGTCGTCAATCTGGATTTCGTCTGCTGGAATAATGAGAGTTTCGTCGGATAGGCACTTTTTCAAATTTGACACATGAAACGTGTCGTGTATTCCACTAAGCTCTTGAGGCAATTTGAGCTTGTATGCCACTGTGCCTACCCTGGACAAGACTTCGAACGGTCCAATATATCGCGGGTTCAGTTTTCCGTGCTTCCCAAAGCGCGCGACACCTTTCCAAGGTGACACTTTCAGTAGGACCCTGTCTCCGACTTGAAACTCCAAAGGCTTTCGCCTCATATCAGCATAGCTTTTCTGGCGGTCCCGGGCCGCTTTGAGGCGTTCCTTTATCAAAAAGACCTTATCCGTGGTCTCTTGGACAATTTCGGGCCCGGTGAGTTGTTTTTCTCCAACTTCCGCCCAACATAATGGCGATCGGCACTTGCGCCCATATAGAGCTTCAAACGGTGCGGCTTGAATGCTCGTATGATAACTGTTGTTGTAAGAAAATTCTACCAATGGCAAGTGCGTATCCCAATTACCACCGAAATCAATCGCGCATGCCCGTAACATATCCTCCAAGGTCTGGATGGTTCGTTCACTTTGACCATCCGTTTGGGGGTGATATGCGGTACTCATGTCGAGGCGAGTACCGAGGGCTTCATTTAAACTTTCCCAAAATCTGGAAGTGAAACGACTATCCCGATCGGAGATGATAGAAACAGGTACGCCGTGTTTAGACACCACTTCCTTAATGTACAGACGGGTCAATTTCTCCAACCTGTCCGTTTCGCGTATCGGGAGGAAGTGTGCAGATTTCGTCAATCGATCTACGATTACCCAAATCATATCATGGCCGCTTGTTGTCTTGGGTAACTTGGTAATGAAATCCATGGTAATTCGTTCCCATTTCCATTCCGGTATTTCCGGTTGCTGGAGCAGACCGGAAGGTTTCTGGTGCTCAGCCTTAACCTTTGCGCAAGTCAAACATCGCGCAACATAGGCTGCTATATCCCTTTTGAAATTTGGCCACCAATAAAATTCCTTCAAATCGTGGAACATCTTGTCTGCACCAGGGTGAACCGAATATCTAGAACTGTGAGCTTCGGCCAATACTAGCTCACGCAATCCACCATATACTGGGACCCAAATTCTATTCATGAAATACAGTGTCTGGTCCGCTTTTGGTTCCAGTGAACCAACCATCTTTCGTAACCTTTCACCTTTGACATTCTCGGGTTTAAGGGCGTTAACTTGAGCTTCACGAATTCGTTCAGTCATATCCGTGTGGATAGTCAGACCCAAAGCGCGAACACGCAATGGTTTAACCCGTTCCTTGCGACTCAAGGCGTCGGCTACGACGTTCGCCTTACCGGGATGGTACTTAATTTCACAATCGTAATCGTTTAATAATTCAACCCATCGCCGTTGTCGCATGTTCAAATCCTTCTGATCAAAGATGTGTTGCAAGCTCTTATGATCAGTGAAAATTGTGCACTTGGTTCCGTACAAATAGTGCCTCCATATCTTGAGAGCGAACACCACTGCACCTAATTCCAAATCGTGTGTAGTGTAGTTCTTCTCATGTATTTTCAGTTGCCTGGAAGCATATGCTATTACTTTTTCTCGCTGCATCAATACACATCCCAAACCTTGATGCGAGGCATCACAGTACACCACAAAGTCTTCCGTACCGTCTGGAAGTGACAGTATCGGAGCGCCACATAGCTTGTCTTTTAACAATTGGAATGCTGCCTCTTGCTTTTCCGTCCACTCAAATTTCTTATCCTTTTGGGTTAGCATGGTTAAAGCTTGTGCTATTTTTGAAAAGTTCTCGATGAACCTTCTGTAATAACCCGCGAGGCCTAGAAATTGTCGTACTTCGGTAGGAGTTCGAGGGGCTTCCCAATTTTTAATTGCCTCGATCTTGGCGGGATCGACGTGTATGCCCTTCTCGTTTACCACGTGGCCTAAAAAGTGAACTTCCCGAATCCAAAAGTCACATTTCGAGAATTTAGCATAGAGCTTCTCTTTGCGTAATACTTCAAGAATTAACCGAAGGTGATTCTCGTGGTCTTCTTTTGTGCGTGAATAGATCAGAATATCGTCAATGAAGACTATGACGAATTTGTCCAGGTATGGCTTACACACGCGGTTCATTAGGTCCATGAAAACCGCTGGTGCGTTGGTCAAGCCGAACGGCATTACCAAAAATTCATAGTGTCCATACCGGGTTCTGAAGGCCATTTTTGGTACATCTTCTTCTTGTATACGCAACTGGTGATAGCCAGACCTCAAATCGATCTTGGAGTAATAGCTGGAACCTTGGAGCTGATCAAATAAATCGTCGATCCTGGGAAGAGGATAGCGATTCTTGATGGTTAGCTTGTTCAGCTCTCGATAGTCGATGCACATGCGAAATGTGCCATCCTTCTTCTTCACAAATAAGACGGGAGCTCCCCAAGGTGAGAAACTCGGTCTTATAAAACCTTTGTCCAATAATTCTTGTAGCTGGCTGGACAGTTCCTGCATCTCTGATGGAGCTAGGCGGTATGGCGATCGTGCCACAGGAGCTGCTCCGGGAACGAGGTCGATGCGGAACTCGACTTGTCGAGGTGGCGGCAACCCCGGCAAATCTTCTGGAAATACATCCGGAAAATCTCTGGCGACTGGAATGTCTTCCAACTTTCGCTCGTCGGCCTTCTTGTCCACTACGTGTGCCAAGAATGCGACAAGCCCTTTTCTCAGACACTTACGAGCCTTCATGCTCGAAATAATCCTTAGTGGCGTCCCGTGTCTTTCCCCTTGAATTGAGAGTGTTTCACCGCTTGCGAGGGGAACTTGAATAACTTTATCGTTGCAAACCACAATGGCACGGTGCGCGGACAACCAGTCCATGCCGACAACGATGTCAAAACTTCCCAATACGACCGGCAATAGATCAATCCCAAACTCGTGACCACAGAGTTCTAACTTACAATCTTTTGCTACCTCTCTCGTTTCAATAGTTTTACCATTAGCCAGTTCTATAGAGTAGGGTGTATCTAGTTTGCTAGTTTTTAATCCAAGTAGTCTTTTAAACTCAATGGATACGAAGCTAAAGTCAGCACCGGTATCAAATAATACAGAGGCATAATGACCATTTAGAGGAAACGTACCAGTGACCACGTTGGGGTCTTGCCGTGCATCACCGGCTCCAATCACAAATGCTCGGCCGCGGGCCTGATTGTTGATCTTGGGGCAATCCTTCTTCCAATTATCTAACGACCCGCATGCAAAGCATGGTCTAGCCCCTCCATTTTTCGGTGCTCCAGAACGGCATTCTTCAGTCTTGTGTCCTGTGCGGTGGCACTTCCCACAAGTTAACCCGTTGTTTCTCCCCTGATTTCCCTGCTTGTTACCATTACCACGTCCCGTGGCGACATATCCCTTTCCCTTCTTGTTCGAGCTACCCGACGCTCGGTCCCTTTTTCCTTCATCCCGTTTTCTTTTCCCAAACCTCGGCTTGTTACCCTGGTCGCTTGTCACAACAGCTGAGTTTGATCCCTGATTCTTGGCCTCCACACTGCTTGCTTCAGAAATTTTTAATCCCGAAACTTGGCGGATTAGTGTACCCATGCGTATGGCATCTTCGGTGAGACTGAGCGCAAGATCAATAGCCCCGCGCATGGTCGTAGGTTTAGAAGCAGTGACCATGCTGCGTATTTGCGGTGCTAGGCCGAACAAATAACGCTCAATTTTGTTGTTCTCAGGGGTGACCAATCGCGGCACTAATCTGGCAAGATCGTGGAATCGAGACGTGTATCCAGTAACGTCCGCTCCCATCATAGTGAGGTTCCAAAACTCAGTTTCCAATTTCTGTACCTCGCTCGCCAGACGGTACTCAGCAATCATCAGTTCCTTCAGTTCTGCCCACGACAGGGAGTAAGCAGTGTCATCACCCAAAGACTGCACTTGACCATTCCACCATGTCAGTGCTTGGTCCAAGAACAAATTGGTGGAGTACATAACCGACTGACGTGGGGTACATCTACTGATACGAATAACAGCCTCGGTCTTTTCAAACCATTTGACTAGGCCAACTGATCCTTCCGTGCCGTTAAAATTGAGCGGCTTGCAGTCGAGGAAGGCTTTGAAGGTGCAGCCGCGCTCTCGCGAGGCCGTTTCTGCATTAATAAAGTTGTATGTTATTACAGGATAGGAGTTTTAGGATATTCTCCCATCTCTTTCTCAATTACTTTCAACTTCTTACCAGTGGGGGGAAGTTTCCTGTCGGTCACTCCCAGTCAAGTCGCGAGATCTTTCGGAGCGAGCAGCTTCGTGCTCCGCGATCGCGCGGGCTATGCGTTCAGAAATCATGGTTTCGAGTTCGGCCGGTGTTGCGGGTAGTCCGTCTGCTCCGCTATTGCTCCTAGTGGCCGGTGCCATTTCTCTTCAATAATAATTATCAAAGGTTAATTTGGCAAACATTTATACAATATAAAGCATAAACAACAAACCAGAATATGAACACAATAATCAACACCATGTCATCACACAACATACCAACACATCATACAAAAATAAATAGTAATCAACACAACATCACCACACAAATATACAAACCACAACATATGGAGTAAGCAATAATAATCATAGACAACAACATATTTCACCATAATAATAAGATTTTTCATTAATTTCAATAATACTAGTACAATGCTTGTTCATAATACAAAATGGAGAATACATTTCTCATACAATACATTGTTTTTGAAATAAATAAAACATCATATCATGTGCCGTAATATCCGTACGGCTAGGCAAAATGCAGACGAGTGTCATCACCCGTGCTGTACTACCATACTGCTGCTACTATGTACATAAGTCGGTGGTTCTTCTGTGCATCCCCGATACATCCTACTGTGGCGGTGGTGGCGGATACTGGTACTGCGGCGCATGCGTACTGATCGTCATACTGATCGTCATGATACGCTCGTACAAGAAATGTCGATGCGCAAAGTGCGCATCCCCTGTGATACCGCACTGAGCGTCCAGGCTCAGCAACTCCTCCGCGTAATGCGCCAAAGCATCCCGCGCATCTATCATCCTCGTCCACATCAGACGAGTCTGATGCTCTACCTGTGTTACGGTGCGCTGCACCGTATCAGCGAGAGTCTGAAAATCCCGCTCTAAAGTGATGGCAGTGGACCATGCTGGTCCAGACAAGGGGGTCATCCTGGGTGGCTGGGATGGTCCGGGTATATCTGGGTGTGTGGATGGGAATGGCCCAAAGGGGGCTGGTATCGGTATGTGTGGCAGTAATGGGGTAAAACCTGGTGGTCTGAGGGAAAAGTGGGGTGGCATCATATAAGGGTCCCCTGCACCTAGAGGATACGGTGCAGGTGTCATGCTGGGAAGGGTGGGAATCGGTATAGTCATGGCTACTGGGGGTGGTGGCATAGGCTCGGCTAGTGGGGCTACTAACGGCTCCGAAACAGTGGCCCACTCTGGAGTGGATACCACAACAGTGGGGGTAGGAGGGCTCGCGGTGGCAAAGGCTGCCATGCCTGCCCTGCGTAGCTCAGAGCTATCGGCGGGGCTACCCTCGAGTACATGTGCTGCTGGCCCCTCCTGAGGTGCGGGCTCGAGTGGTGCTGGTGGGGCTATGGGGTCAGCAGGTGCGTCCTCTAGCATTGGAGCCACTGGCTCCTCCTGAACAGCTGGAATCTCGGGTACCAGCATGTGCTCTACCGACGCTACGGACTCGTCGTCAGAGTCATCAGATATCCACCCGTTCCTCCCACGGGAGATCGGCATGAGTCTCATGCCTGGAGGAATGTGGATGTGGGGTAAGGGTGCTGGCTCATGCTCCACGTGAGCCTGTCGGTCGAATGGAGACTCTGCTGTCTCCGACTGGGCTGGGATCGGCCGGGACGGTCCGGCACAGCCCTCAGGGAAATCCCTGATAGCTCGGATGGGGCGTGGGGCTATCGGTGCGGCCGGTACAATGGGTAGCGGCGCGTCGACCACGGCGGGTGCCCAATCAGGATCCTCGCTAGGATCCGTCTCATCCGAGTCGTCATCTGATCCTCCGGCGCCGTTCATCTCCACGTCTTCGTCCTCTGCGTCAAGTACTACCAGCTCGACTGGCTCAGGCGGTGGCGCAGGGATGATCTGAATGCTGCTATCGATACTGGGCGCTATACTACCAGCGTCCGACATCCTGGCAAAAGAACCGTACATGTATATATATGAATTAATTTAAATTAGACAGTTAAGGCGTACATTATCAGTATCCTTTCTAACCTCTAATACTACGTAAATGCATAACGATACCCCTGGCTAGCTTGGTCGGAATCTCCTCATGCCCAATGCTTTCTTGAAAAATTACTTTAGTGTCTTTATATATTTTTCTTTTGAAAACTTTATCTTTTTGAACCAAATCCGGTTATAGTCTAGTTTTTAAAGAAAATACTCTAGTTCGCTATAACCTTGGCTCTGATACCACCTTCTGTCACACCACGACAATGGCGGAAACACGTGGCGCGACGGTTCAAAAGCATAAAGTCAAGGTTATTGCTAAACACAAATAATTTAAGAAAATGGGTCATTTATTATGACGTCAAATCTGTTTCAAACATTACACAAAAGTAAATTGTTTTCAAGTTAATCATAGAGGTTTCTCATATATATCCCAAATGCCTTGGGAAATAAAAGTGAAACCCCGCAAAAGTTTGACGCCGCACTGGAGGATTCCTTGACCCAGCTTGCCCGGTTCTCCTTCATCTAGTTACCTGAAAGATATGTTTAAAAGTTTCGTCAATATAAAATATATTGGTGAGTTCACAGGTTTTTAGTTTCCAAAACTTGATTGCTTGGGAAATACCATGTTATGACAATGTATAGGAGTTGCAAATTCCTATAACTCTACTTGAGACTATAATCAAACCAAGACGTATAAATAAATATGCCCCGCTCCAAGTCGTTACTCGGTTTCCCACGGCTTAATTTCAGAATATATGCACCCCAGGCATAACCTAATGCATGATCGACGCTATCGATTAGGGGTGGGCCTTGTCAGGCACCAATAGTACTATTCAAATATTCCACCGGTTTCATTTCCCTGAACAAATGATTATAGAGGCGAGGACTCAACCCCGAGTGGCGGTCACACCTCAAGTAATAAACCCGTCATACATTTTCCCTAACATATCTTTCCCCCGAAAAACGTAAAAATAGTTTAAAATGGGGCCGTGAAACTCACCTGAAACTCTGTCTGGATTACTAGGCGGATAGCAAAGATGGTCTCGCACCTACAAACGTCCTAGACGTATAAGTCACTATTCCTATAGTGCATGTGCCTTGGCAAGTTGTACACCCAACTCCCGACCACAAGTTATTCCAAATCCCGTTTAATTAAGCGCGTATCCTAGGTTTCGTTGGCGTTACATTACCCTTTGTGTTACAAGTTATATTTTACTCTTGTTAATATTTCCTTAACTTGTATCTTATTATCTTCGGCTCGACGTCACTTAACATATAATTATTTTCCCATTTAAATAATTATACTTAAGATCGCATCGCTCGATATAATATATATTTCAACACTCGACCCGACTCACTTTGCCGCACATTTGTTTTCCCATTTAAACAAATATACTAAGATCTTGTCGTTCGATTGTATATTCTTAACGTCCGATTCAACTCACCATACCGTATTTTTATTTTCCCATTCAAATAAATATACTAGGATCTCGTTGGTGCGGCATACACATATATATATCTTTGTCTCCTCGTCGCGGCTTTCCTTCCCACATATCTACTTTCCCATTAAGTAGATATACTAGAATTTTGCCGAGACGAGCGTACATATATATATAAATGTGTAATTCTCTTGTTAAGTATATACGTTTGTTTATGTCATGTGTTTTCTCCCACGAATAATTCCTCCAACACTTAGGAAAGTGTTTATTTGTTTTCACCCATAATGTATATATATTTTACTTCTTAAAATATATATTTTTCTTATCTTGCCGCAATGGCATTTTTCTCATGATTTGTCCGTGTACGGTTCGTTAACGCGTCTTAGTTCGATATCTTAACTCGCTTAGTTAATTTTTCCAAGCTTTTCCCAACATGTGTTTTATATTATCCATATTTCTTCCTCTTTTCACATGTTACTTGGATGGTTTAAAATACTTATGTATTTTTAACCCAACTTGTTAACTTAACTACAAAAATGTTTCCAACACTTTTATATTCCCATTTATATAAAAGTATTCATTTTTGTATAAGTTTCTCAAGTTTGTTTAATATTTTTATAAAATCTCTATTTTATAAAAATCCTTATGTTAAAACCCTCTATATTTTTATAACTTTCAAAAATACACTTTTATACAAAATACCCAAGTATATCTACTAGTATTTACCAAAATCACCCTTAGAATTTATTACTTACATTTTTGACACCAAACTTTCCATACTTGTATTTTTGGACCAATAGTTTCTAAAATATCCATTTTTGTCCTCTAACTTTCAAAGTTACAACTTTAGTCCCTTAACTTCCAAAAGTTGCATTTTTCCACTCTAACTTCCAAAGTTAACATTTTTCACTCAAAATAGTAGACTTTGAAGATTCAACTTTTTATTGGTAAGTTATTTTTGTATCAAAACACTTTTGTTAGTCTTGTATTTCATATGGAAGACTACTTATATGTGTGTTTTATGTATTTGTCCACTTTAACAAAATATCATTCATCTAAGTAAGCTAACTTTAATTTTTCATCTTCTTTATTTATGAACTTCTAACATGCTTTACCACATATTATAACTTAGATGATCATAATAAGATGATTTAAAGTTACTTTTAACATATTCAAGTTCATTCCATAATCTTAACCAAAACATCATCCTACTTAGTTTTATAAATGCAAACTTTACATATTTTCAAGATTAATACATCATCATCATCAAATCCATGGTTTATTTTCATATCTTTAATCATCCATTTTTACTCATGTAAAACCTATTAAAGATTATGTTCAAAACCACCTTTTAAACCCTTCATGTACAACTTGCTTCTAAGAACACATACATGAATAATAATAATCAAAAACAAGGTTAAGAAGCTTACTACTAGCACAAGGCTAGGGAAGACAAAACCTTTGATTTTGAGAAGGGTTTAGTGTGTTCTTCCTTAATGGTTAAGCTCCAAGCTTGAAACACACAATAGGGGTTTGGATGATGGATTGTTTTAAGTGTTTTGGAGATGTAAAAACTTGTAAGAATGATGTATGGGAATGGTGCAAAACCCACGGCCAAAAGAAAGGAAGAAGAAGAGTTGTTTTGCTTGATGCTCTAAGTCTCTAACACATGTTATATAATGCCTTATCACATGTAATCATTCCAAAGATTCAAGAAATCTTATGGAGGATTGAGTTGTGTACTTGGGTTATTTTGAAAGATTTGATATGTGTGTGTGTAAGTGTAGCCGTGTATGTATGTATGATGGAGGAGGTTGCTTGCAAATCTTTGTTAATCTTTATAAACTATCATGATCTCTATATACAAGACCCATCACCATGCATGCATACTCTAGTGTCATGATGATTTGGATTGTGTCTTGGATTTATTTGGCACTTGGCCGAAATTTTGAAAAGAGGGGACAAGGTTTGCATGCTTTTTGTACTAGTGTTTTCTTACAACTTTATCTTACACATGTGCATGCTTTTGGCTAAGTATAGGTGATTATTATTATTAACACAAGACATGGATATATCAAGGCCATAAGGCCGGCCCCCATGTGGGTCTAAGTGGGGTCCACAACTTCAAATATTTACCCATTGTTTGTTATGTTTAATCCCCCGTCGTTCGGGTGTCGTTCGGGTATTTTTCGGGTTTTAATCACGCGTTATCCGGACATTAAAAATACCTTTAATAACCCTTAAATATAGTCTAATTTAAGCGTTGATTGGTTATTTAGGCCTTTGCCGGGTGAAATTATGAGTTATACGCGTATCGGGTGCGGTACGCGCATTTTATTCGTGACCGGGAGATTTGTACTAGACGTTTTCATTTATGGTTTTGGAGTTCCAAAACTCATTATATTTTATGAAACTACCCTTTATTTTGTATCCTGGGTGTCCGGGATCCGTTTCGTTTATTTAATTATTACCGGGTAATTGCCAACGTCCATACCGGATAGCTTATTTACACATGATCCAATCATGCTTTACCATTAAACGTATGCATTCCTATGCACTATTTGGAAATTGCTATCCCCTAAGGCCTTGATAATTAAATCACACATAATTGCATTTAATTACGTTAATCATATATTAATTAATTTGTACGGAATTACCTTATTTTTGCCGGTTGTTACATAATGGCAGTGGGCCCAGAGGAGAGAAAGGAACAGCCACGCCTTTTCGTCTGGTGGCACCAGATGATGACACGCGGAGAAAGCATCATCGAACAGCCCACGTCGTGCATCCATCTGCACCAACTGGCGACCTCACGGATGGTTGACACGTTGCGACCGATCTCACATTTTCGTCAAATTGAGACGCGTGGCAACTCACGCGGCTGACACAACCCATGTGATGAACAACATGTGGCACTATCGTGGTCACTTAACAACCAACAGGCGCGCGTGGTCCTAATGCGCCTGACACCAGACGAAAAAGTTCCACTGCACACGTCTAATGGGACACACATCAGACAACGTGTCAGACAGCTGTCTGACACATCTGCCACCCTCGAAATCTGCAAAACTTCCCTTCAAAGTGAATAATCATTCGAACTTCAGGCACAATAAATTCAAATTATTGGCGACACATTAAATTCAGAACATTCCACATTTATTCATGTATGGGACCGCATTAACCACAGAGGCATTTATTACAAAGTCATGATCACGTCGGTGTAAGTCTTACGTCAAAGGAAAAGACGTTCTTCGTCTGCTCCTTTTCAGGACAAGGCATGACATGTCATCTTCTGCGGAACCTTGACGTAAAATGAGAAAAGAAGTTCTCCGCCTGCTCCTTTTCAGGACAAGGCATGACACGTCATCTTCTGCGGAACTTTGACGTCAAGCGAGAAAAGACGTTCTCCGCCCGTTCCTTTTCAGCCCAAGGCATGACACGTCATCTTTTGCGGAAGTTTGACGTAAAACGAAAAAAGACGTTCCCCACCAACACCCAGCATAAGCATACAGGACTTCTCATCAAGCAGACGAGCTATCATCCGCGACCAACATTTTATTCAGTCTAACGCTCCACTTACTCTTGAATCAAGAACATGAGAAGCCCTAGACTAGGGGGCTTGAAGGGATAGGGAGCCTAATCCGCGTGGAGGCGGCATCTCTATACCTCTTCAGGATAATCCGCGGAATCAGCACGCGGAAACCACTCCGCCAGAAAGAACAAGACTGAATATAAAGAAATCTTATCCACATTACTCTAGAAGAGCACACGCGCGGCCGCCCACGTGCAGAATATTGCTCAGCTCAGCAGACTTCAGTACGAGGTACGGAAGATCAAGGAGCAAGAAGATCCACCCACAGAAGATCAGAGGCATCTCCGATCAGAGGACAACACGCGTCCGCAGTGGTCCAACAACCACTGACATCAACAGTGACTTGACTGCTTGCATGTTTCCACCATGCTACTTCTACAGTGTTGAAAAGGCATGCTTACCTGCTGCCAGACGTCACATAGACGCTAGCTGGTAAGTTAACCATGCTGTGTCAGAAAGACACACCGTCGGCGACCAGTCAGACGCCGCCACATGTCCACCTGACAAAGTAGCTCCAACTGCCGATGACGTCAGCAGCATGGGCATCCTTTTTCCCGCCCATTTCCTGGATCAAAAGCATTCGGGCCGGGGCAAGGCCCAAACCAGCCAAGACTCCTCGTGGGCTTTTTCCAAAGCCCACGACTTCCACTATAAATAAGAGACATCTATTCCTTTGCAAGGGATCCGACGATTATCATTTGTACCATAGAGCTAGGTTTTTCTTGTAATACTTTGTAAACTCCAAAGTAATAAAGAATCGGCTCTTCATAGTGGGCGTAGGTCGAACTCGACCGAACCACTTACATCTTTGTGTCTTTATTCTCACCACACACACACACTCACTCCTGTTTAACGTCTTGGGTTAAACCGACAGTTTGGGTAAAGGATTACACCTGGATAAACATAAGTATAAACCCCATCGGTGATTAGTGATAATCCCCGAGATACTTATTGTTTCTTCAAGTAATTTTATAAATAATCAACTTTCTTAAAAATTAATTATCAAATTTATGAGGAGAGATTTTCGGGATTTTTTTTTTGTAATCTTATAACTGATTAACGTACATTTCTGTACAATTGAATAGTTTTGTGTCATAATTTCATGAAGTCTCTGAAAATTAAAATCGTTGCTTATGTACATTGTGTTTTATCATCATCGGATTTAGTTTTGTGTGTTACTACTATCATTTAACCATAAAACACAACCAAACACAAACAGTAAATTTAATGTGTACAGTGTGTTTTAATACTTTTTGATAAACATAAAACACATAAAAAATAACATAACCTTTCCACTCAAACTCATCAATCGGATTAACTATGTGTTTTAACACTATCATGTAAACATAAAACCAAAATGCCTATATTTTCTTATAACACCATCGGACTAACATAAAATACACAACAATATGTTCTGTAAATTGTGTTTTTGCATCATATAAAAACAAATACATTATAACACATTTGTTATCTAGATGATAAAAAAATGAGACTAAAGAATATAAAAAACCGAGCCTGTACAAGATAAAACACAGAAAAACACATCTTCTTCCGCCTTCCAGTTCAAACCTAATGTTCTGCACATCTTTCCCAACCTAAACCGATCCACCACGTGTAACCGGAACCCAACTAACAGAAGATTCTTGATTTACAGCAAAAGTTACAATGGCAAAAACAAGATATTAATTATCTCAAAGAGAAGTGTTTATGGAATAGAAGTTTTGATACAGTTACTTCATTTCTTGTAAAATCAATCTTTACAATTCTAGTAAGAATTAAACTTGTGTTCAATATTAATCATCGGAAACCTCCCCCCCTCCCCTCTATACATATAAATAAGTCTTTTCAAAAATCATGTGGTAGAGACTCATGTGGGTTCTTACGAGAAAGAGAGAGAGATTGAGATGGAATAACCATAAATAACAAGGAAAGAGAGCTTAAATCAAGGAGGTGTTTAATGGTTTTTTGGTGTTTTGACAACTATACCCTCACCAGCCCCAATTTATTAATTAGATTATAACACAATTTACAACTTTGTCATACATTTAATCTCAATCATCCATCAACATGATCTAAATGCCACAATTATTTCTCACCCTTCTCACAAAACACATCCTTTGTACCCTAACCCCACCCTATCTATATAGACGTACAAGGGAAGGTTCAATAGAAAACTTTTAGTTAGGCAGCTGAGAATTAGAAAACTCCTACTTAAATTAAAAAATAATAAAAAATCATATCTCAAAATTTAAGTCAAAAACTAGAAAATTGGTCCGGAGCTTCTCTTTCCTACGTCATCCTTGTTCAAAAAAAAAAATTGCGAATTCTAATGCACATGTGTAGTAAATGCCCGGTTAAGCTTTAGGGTTGTGTTTAGCTTTTAAGGTTAGGTGTTTTTTAGTTTAGTTTTTAAAGTTTAGATTTTGGGGGTGGGGTGTGGGTGGTTTAGGTTTTTGGGTGGAGGTGTGGGTTAGGTTTTTTAGTAGGCGGCTGGGGGGAGGGGTTTGGTTTTGGACTAGGGGTGGATGGGTGGGTTAGGTTTTTGGGTGAGCAGTTTAAGTCTTTTGATAGGGGTGGGGATGGGATTAGATTTTTGGGTGGGGGTAAGGTTGGGGGTTTAGATTTTTGGATTATAATACACATGCAATAGCGTTTTCTAGGTTTATTTATTTTTTATTTTTGAACGGGGATGACATGGGAAAGAGAAACTCCGAACCACTTTTCTAGTTTTGTACTTAAAATTTGAGTTATTAGTTTTTTTTTTTTTTTTTTTTTTTGCATTTAATTAGGAGTTTTATAGTTTTCTTAATAAAATGAGCACATTTTCTATTGAATCACCCTATATATATATATATATATATATATATATATATATATATATATATATATATATATATATATATATATATATATATATATATGTACATATATAGAAATTGGTTCAAATGAGAACCTTTGGCCAAATTGAGAACTGAGATAACCATTGTGGACCACACATTTCTCTAAGGCAATTTTTTTTTGCTTTAATCACTGGTTTTTATGCATGAATTTTTTTCTTTATTTTTTTTCAACATACACATATGTATAATTGCAATATACACATATGTATAGTGAAAATGTAATATACACATATTTATAATTGCTATATACACATATGTATAAATGAAAAAAAAAATTCCTGCATAGAAACGTGCGATTAAGCAAAAATATTTTTTTTTTGCCTTTATAAGAAACGTGTTGTCGAGAATGGTTCTCTTAGTTCTCAAATAGGGGTTGGTTTTCTTAGGTTCCATACTATATATATATATAATGCGACATCATTGTAAATAACTTTCAACCCTAAAATAAAACCATCTTATCTTCATCTTCCACGAACTCAAATCCTCTGTTGACTTCAGAAACATATCAACCAACACAACACCATGTTCCTCCCGAAAATCAAGTCCAAATAATCATCAGTTCGCTTTCTTTCATGATTCGGTCTCCTCTTCGTTCCATCGCCTTCGAATATCAAATAGCGTTCCTTTAACCCCCAATCGTATACCCAACATCTAACAGTGGCTGGTGTTTTAAAGATGTTCACCAAATTAAAACCTTAATAGAAATGATTAGACTTGTTTTAGAAATGTTTTTCAGAATTTTTTAAAGACAATAACATTATAAAATCAGGTTTGGACCTTTAGGGTTCAAAATAACGACATGATAAGACCTTAAGATGAATAACACACCTTATATCTTGCTTAGAATTGATGTTTTATGCTTGGAAATGGTAGTTTTAGGCCAAAAACGTGTTTCAGAGGTTAAGGATGGGGTGTGAGAGGTTTGGGGCGAGTTAGAGTTTCAGAAATGTTGTTTAACAAGTCAAGTATGGTTTTATAGCTACTGCTAGTCATCATAGACATAACAGGCGACTAGGCTACTGCAGGTACCAACTGGGGTAGCCAGTCGCCCCTTCTCAGAGGCGACTAGCCTCCTAGTTGCCCCTGGAGGTGGCGACTGGGAGTCGCGTCCGAGTTGCCTCCTGCAGGTTTTTTTTTTGGCATGTTAAATGCTATTTAACATATTATAACACTTATTGACATACCGACAAGTTAAACAATGATTATAAACACATATTACTTGATAACTAACAAGTTCACCAATTCCTATGACTTGAGACTCGCGTGTGTGTGCATTAAATCTGGTTATCCTCCGAATCACCAACCTTGTAAACATGGTTAAGGACCGACCTCCGTTGATCCCTTGGATCATCATAATGACACCCGATGATTCCCCGAACCATTGTAATGGCTTAACTAACCCAGTTAAGTGTAATGCATGCATGATTTGCTAAGGTACACTTATGCGTTTGATTAAAGTTACTAACCTGAGTTTGCTGGGTGTCACAGTTTACTACACAAAATGTATCGTTTCGTATTTTCATTTATTTTTTCATCATGATTATCTAATAAAATCCTATGAATCTCGACGTTTTAGTGTATTTTAAATTTTTGTAACATTATTTATCATATTACATTAGATATAGTATAAAAAATAATATAGTCTTAATTTAAAAATTCTCTAAAAACATATATGCTCAAGCCGGGAGTCGAACCCGTGTCTGAGCCGGGTCAAGGCTTAACACCACAAACACAAACCAACTGCACCAGCAGTATGTTTGGGTATAATATTGAAACCAATTTTACTTAAACACACATAATGTCTCTAGGTCAAACCCCCAAAGTCAACACGCATTTGCCTAAATCAATTTGATTAAATTTGACGTGCAATCAACTGTATTTGGAAAGGATTTTGCTGGATTGATGACTGAAGCAACCTAGCCAGTCAATTACAGCGATTAATTACAATAATAATTCCTTTTCAAGAAGATTTCACGCGTATGACTTTAATGCCTAGTCAAACTTTCTAATTCGTGGAATCCGTATGTTATACTATAAATTGGACCCTCTTCCACAACCTAAGGGTGCCGAAAATACTTTCCCCACTCTCAATTCTTTTTGTTTCGTGTTAAATCGTGCAAAATCAAGAGATTTTGACTCTTATTTTGACTCGTGTGTTGGAAGCTTAACATAGGTAATAAACTAATTCCTTGTTCCTGCATACTTATCAGCCTTGGTTAATCATTAACCCTATGATTAATCGGCCCCATATCTCGTGTTTAATCAGATTAGAAAAAGTAGGGTTCTTAGTATTTAGGGATAATGTTTCTGGTTCATGTTCTTTCAAAACGATTTCTGAAACAAAAAGGAAACAACCATTGATCTAGATCAAGTGGTTGTGTCATCTGTTAGTTAACAAGGGGTCTTGAGTTCGATCCATTGCCCCAACGTTTTTTCTTCTTTTTAAATATATGTATTCCTTTTAAATCTCAAACACACTTTATAATCTTATGAAAGCAAATATTTCTGTTTTTAGGGTCCAACCCAGTTGGTGGCTGGGCTTGTGACAAAACCCCACCCGGTCTCAGATCCGGGTTCGCTTCCTAGCACCCTCAAACTTTTTTTAAAACCCTTTATTTTTATATTTTTTTGTTATTATCGTTTAAAATGATTTTAAAATACCAAATATACTTTATAAATTCTACAAAATTTATTTTATATCATGTAAATGATAAACTTTATTATACAATTTTTACTTTCCGAAAATCATTTATTTAATATATATAATAGATATTACAAGTTTATTCATGAATAAACTGAAAATTCTAGAAATATAACTAAGTAGTTTTATAAAATTCCACAAAAATTATTTTAAACTTATAAACTAATAAACTTTTCAAAACTAAATTTTATTTTTCAGAAAAAGATTAATTAATTATTTTTAATCAATTTATTCTATTTTAATCATAATAAATTCATTTTCCATTATTTTTGCACCAAAATTTCACATAAATTACTTTTATTAAACCAGATCAGAAATATAATTTTATATCCTGAAATCTTTGAAATTTAATATTTTTAAATATTATTATCATGTTTTAATTAATAAATTATAATGTATTATATACTCTTTAATTAACAAAATTATTTTATAAAAATTATTTTCATACTATAATATTTTAGTACAACCACCCTTGATCATGATCTTACAAAAATCCTTTTTATTTATTTATTTTCATAATTTCTTTACTTATTATTTAACTAACTATTATTTTAAATTAACTATTAAACGATTGTCAATCCCCAAATTAGGAACCCTAGAATACTTTTAGACTAGAAAACTTAGAGTTTTAAGTTTTCCCAAACACTTATTTTATTGCCTTGAACATAGGGTAATACTTGGAAACGTTTGGACCACATTTAGACTATTTCAAAGGATTCAATACTTACTGTGCTAAGGTGAGTTTACATAACCTCGTTTATGCACTTTTACGTTTGAAATTCTCTGCTTTTGTACTTGAGAAATTCTTTATACATGTCTAATTGTAAATATTTGATGCCACATGTCTTAGACAAAAGCTATTAAACTTAAACTTAAACTTACATAATCATTAACCCTGATCAAGCCGGCGATATGCAATGATAGATCTATTGGATTGACAACCCCACCTAGATTCGTTGACCATTTCTATTGGGAGCGCGGGTGATTGTTATCGTTCCAAAACTTTATATTAAGGAGAACCGTGGATGCATGATGTACCTAAACTTTGTCGGAGGATTGATTATGTGCATACTATGCTTTGTGTTTTTGTTTTCACGTGTAGACTTGGATATACAATAGACATATAAATTGCTAAACTTTGAAACTTTTAAAAACTTATTGCTAAGCTTGGCTTATGTATTCTCACCAACTTTTATGTCACACCCTCAAATTCCACGTGCGGGGTTTTACCGCGAGGCGCGTGACACACCAGGATCTCAGTCAACGATCACAATAAACATACAACAAACATGCATTCATATATATTTTTAAAACCAAAATATCATGCTTTGAGCCGTAAACCAGCAGCGGTAGCATTCTTGTTTACAACCAAAAGACATATCATTGTTTACAAAACATTGTTTAATATGCTTCAAAATATTAGACACTGTGCATGACTCCGTGCGCCTAGCCCATTGACTGCTACCTTAGCGACCTGAGAAAACATGCCAAAAATGTCAACATATAATGCTGGTGAGTTCACAGGTTTTCTTTTATAAAAGTGTTGTCACAAGTTCACAAAGATCATTCCCGTTAATACTATGTCATAAGAACATTAGCTAGACGTTAAGTGTTTTTACTACTACGGTTGGGAACCCATTACTAAACATGAACCAAAAGATGATACCAGCCCAGATGACTGGGCTACCGAAGCCTCGGTAACCCGATAGGTAGAGACAATATGCACCCGCCCGGCCCCGCCGTCGAGTGGGGTTTGTGAGGCCCAATAGATCTATCCACATTTCCCTCGTTGTGCGTTCCAGCACATTCATAGTTTCCCCCTGGGACTTTCTATAAAAGCCGTATAGTAACATAAAGTACCCATAGTATAACATGACCTTTAAATAGTTTGTACGAAGCATGTTTCTCCCCCGAAAGCAAAACAGTAAAAGTGGGGCTGTGAAACTCACCTCGGTTTGCGTTACTTGAAAACAGTTAAGTAATTATGCTATGATAGCCCCAAATAGCGGTGACCTATCATAAGATGTGTATAAGTATCCGGACTAATAACCCGTAGGTTAGCTAGTCCCCGAATGTCCAAACCATGACCATTAACGTTTGAAAACACCTTTGACTGTTAAACCGACTGTACCAGACAAGACTCGACATCCCATTGGTGACCCGACGTTCCACGTGTTAGATAAATACAAGACATCATGCAACATATGCAATTAAACACTTAATACGCGCAATAGTTCACCTAGTCTAGCATAATGTCCGATTAACGCGTAAACAGGTCCGAACACGTGTTACTAAGTCATTGGGTACATCCCGGGGTTCCTATCATGTTCTTAGGCGTCAAATCATGTTCCGGGATGTTAAAATATACATACAACAGCATTATACGCGATTAGGAATCAAACTAGCATTTAGGATTGTAATCACTAGTCAAAGTAGCATTTAGGATTGTAATTACTAGTCATAGTAGCATTTAGGATTGTAATCACTAGTCAAAGTAGCATTTAGGATTGTAATCACTACTAAAAGTAGCATTTAGGAATCAAACTAGCATTTAGGATTGTATTTGCTAGTTGTTGAGGTGAATAGGGCTCTATTCGCCTATATATAGGCGATTAGGATTTGTAATTGCATGAACTTCAGGCGATTAGGAGCCTACTCGCATGAAGCCTCATGCGAATAGGATCCTACTCGCCTCTGCAGTGCTGTAGTGCATTTTCGCGCGCCGAACACTCCAAATCATATCCGAAACATGCAAAAACACCCAATATCAAAACTAAACTATTAACCAACCCTTTCCAAGCAAAAACCCCCAATTTATCTCTACTCAAACGGGCTCGGTATGATTATTTCCAAAAATGGCAAATACTAGGTTTCATTAACTAACCTTATCTTTCCCTATATGGAAACAATCAGATTTCATCTCCTACAAGTTGCAATTCATCATCTCTATGTTATATCATCATCCTAGCATGATTTCTAACCATAAACAAGCTATGAATCACATCATAACATCCTATTCTTCAAGAATTACTCAAATGGGTCAAAATGCATACTTGCACCTAAACATCATAACAAGGGTTTAAACTCATAGATAATCATCCTAACAACACCTACACATCAGAAGTACAACAAATTCATGGAAACATTCATGTTATAATCACCAACAATCATCATATGCACAAATACTTCACATATAGCAAGTATTATGGTGTAGACTTGTTTTAGAACTCTTTTCAAAGGGTTTTAAAGACACAAACTTTGCAAAACAAGGTCTGGACTTTTAGGGAACCAAAACAACAACTTTACAAAGGTGTAGGATGAAGAACACACCTTGGATTTTATCAAAGAAGGGTGTATAAGCTTGGTGATGGTGTGTTTTGGGGCAAAGCAAGTTCCAGAGGTGTTTCAAGGTGTGTGGGAGGCTTAGGATCAGTTAGGGTTGCACAAATGGTGTTTGGGGAGTCAAGGGTTCTATTAATAGGTGTTTTGACCCGTGTTCAGCAGTATAGGCGAGTAGCAGACCCATTTAGGCGATTGGGGCTCCTACTCGCCTCTATTCAGGCGAGTAGGGCCCCTACTCGCCCCAATCTCAGCCTACTCGCCTATGCTATAGGCGATTAGGGGTCTCCCCAACTCCTAATCGCCCCTGTGGTGCTGGAACGGGTTTTTGGCGCGTTAAACACTATTTTAACATATATAAACACGTATTCACATACCGATAAGTCACATAATGATTTCAAACATATAATGCACGATAACTAACACGTTTACATCCGTTCACCAATTCCCGGGACTCGAGACTCGTGTGTGCGTTAAACCCGGCGATTCCACTAATCACCAATCCTTGTACACATGGTTATGGACCGACTCCCGATGACCCCGCGGATCATCGTAACGACTCCCGATGATTCCCAGAATCATCATACCGACTCGACTGACCCCGTTAAGTACGTAACATGGATGACTCGCTAAGGTAGACTTACTAGTTTAGTCAACGTTACTAACCTGAGTTTGCCGGGTGTCACATCATCCCCCTGTTGAAAGAATTTTCGTCCCGAAAATTTCCCAAGGCCAAAAAGGAAGAGACGAAAGAGAAGAAAAATTTTCCGGTTGCCACATCATCCCCCTGCTGAAGGGAATCTCGACCCGAGATTCATTTAGCTTCAGTTGAGACATGTCTTGATTCGAACGCGCGCTTAGGAAATAAGTGTGGATACTTAGCCTTCATTTGATCTTCCCGTTCCCACGTGAACTCCGGTCCACGATTTGAGTTCCAACGGACCTTAACAATGCGGATTTTACTCCGACGAAGGCTACGGATTTTATAGTCAAGAATTTCAACCGGTTCCTCCACAATACGCAGACGATCATCCACCTTGATCTCTTCGAGAGGAACAACCAAAGATTCATCCGCCAAACACTTCTTCAGATTAGAGACATGGAAGACATTATTAACATTACTAAGTTCAGCTGGCAGATCAAGCCTGTATGCTACCGGTCCAATCCGTTCCAGAATTGCGAACGGTCCCACATACCGAGGATTCAATTTGCCCCGCTTCCAAAAACGTATAATGCCCTTCCACGGAGATACCTTCAACAAAACCCTGTCGCCCACCTCAAACTCCAAAGGCTTGCGACGACGATCGGCATAGCTCTTTTGACGGTCCCGAGCTGCTTCCATGCGGTTACGGATTTGTACGATCTTCTCGGAAGTCTCGTACACAAGTTCCGGGCCGGTGAGTTGACTCTCACCCACCTCGGCCCAACAAAGAGGAGACCGGCATTTCCGCCCGTAAAGAGCCTCGAACGGAGCTGCCTTGATGCTAGAATGGTAACTATTGTTGTAGGAGAATTCCACCAACGGTAGATGACTCTCCCACCCCTTGCCAAAATCGATCACACATGCCCGGAGCATGTCTTCTAGTGTTTGGATTGTCCGCTCACTTTGACCGTCAGTTTGCGAATGATAGGCTGTGCTCATGTCTAACTGAGTACCCAGAGCCTTATGCAAGGATTTCCAGAAGTTAGAGCCGAATCGGGAATCACGATCAGAAATAATAGAGACAGGCACCCCGTGCCGAGAGACCACTTCCTTGAGATATAACCGTGCCAGACGCTCGAGGCCATCGGTCTCTTTGATAGCGAGGAAGTGCGCAGACTTTGTCAACCTATCAACAATCACCCAGATCATGTCACAACCACTGGGCGATTTCGGGAGTTTGGTCAAAAACTCCATCGTAATCCGCTCCCATTTCCACTCGGGAATTTCAGGCTGTTGTAGAAGGCCGGATGGCTTTTGATATTCGATCTTGACCTTGGCACAGGTCAAGCACTTGCTCACGTACGAAGCCACGTCCGCCTTCATGTTCGGCCACCAATAAAGTATCTTTAGGTCTTGATACATCTTATCGGAGCCAGGGTGAATAGAGTACCGTGACTTGTGAGCTTCATCAAGAACGAGCTCCCGCAAGCCCCCAAATAAAGGGACCCAAACACGTTCAGCGAAATAATATAGGCCATCGGACCTGAGCTCAAGGTGGCTATCAGCACCATGCATGGTTTCAGCTTTAAGGTTTTCCTCCTTCAAAGCTTCTTGCTGCGCCGAACGGATTCGATCAGATAAGCCGGAATGGATGGTGAGCTGAGGAGCTCGAACACGACGAGGTTTAGCCGTTTCCTTCCTGCTCAAGGCGTTTGCGACCACATTCGCCTTGCAAGGATGGTATTTAATAGCGCACTCGTAATCATTAAGAAGCTCGACCCAGCGACGCTGTCTTATATTCAACACTTTCTGATCAAAGATATGCTGGAGGCTCTTGTGATCGGCGTACATGGTGACACTTGGTACCGTACAAGTAATGCCTCCAAATCTTTAAAGCAAAGACTACAGCACCCAATTCCAGATCATGGGTGGGGTAGTTTTTCTCATGAACTTTGAGCTGACGAGAAGCATAGGCGATGACCTTCTCGCGCTGCATCAGTACACAACCGAGACCCCGGATAGAAGCGTCACAATAAACCACAAAATCGTCTGTGCCCTCCGGCAAGGATAAGATAGGAGCAGAACAGAGTTTAGCCTTTAACATCTGGAAGGCTGACTCTTGCGAATCACCCCAGTCGAACTTCTTGTCCTTCTGGGTAAGCGAGGTTAGGGGTTGAGCGATCTTCGAGAATCCCTCGATAAAACGACGATAATAACCTACAAGGCCTAGGAATTGCCGCACCTCAGATGGCGTCTTTGGTGCTTCCCAGTCTTTAATGGCCTCAATCTTAGCTGGGTCAACGTGAATTCCTTTCTCATTAACTACATGACCAAGGAACTAGTCTTTACGCAACCAGAAGCTACACTTAGAAAACTTGGCGTATAACTGTTCCCGCCTCAGGAGTTCCAAAACAAGACGCAAGTGTTCCTGGTGGTCCACTTCGTTCTTGGAATAGACTAGAATATCATCAATGAAGACAATCACGAACTTATCGAGATAAGGCTTACAAACACGGTTCATCAAATCCATAAAAATGGCCGGTGCATTGGTGAGACCAAAAGGCATGACCAAGAATTCGAAATGGCCATGGAGAGTTCGAAAGGCGGTCTTCGGAATGTCAACTTCTTGAACCCTCAACTGATGGTACCCCGACCTCAAATCAATCTTCGAATAGAAACTAGAACCCTGAAGCTGGTCGAATAAGTCATCGATGCGAGGAAGAGGATAACGATTCTTGATGGTAACCTTGTTCAACTCCCGGTAATCGATACACATTCGTAGGCTTCCGTCCTTCTTCTTGACAAACAAAATAGGGGCTCCCCACGGGGACGAACTAGGTCGAATGAAACCCTTCTCTAACAGCTCCTGCAACTGGTTAGATAACTCCTGCATCTCGGGAGGTGCAAGACGATAAGGGGCTCGGGCAATAGGGGCCGCACCTGGAGCAAGTTCAATACCGAATTCGACCTGACGATAAGGCGGAAGACCAGGTAAGTCTTCAGGAAATACATCGGGAAAATCACCAACAACAGGAATATCTTCGATTTTCTTCTCTTCCTCCGACGAAACCGAAACAAGTGCCAGAATGGCAGAATACCCCTTCCGAAGATACTTATAGGCTTTCATACACGAAATGATACTCAACGGGACCCCGCTCTTCTCACCGTGCACCAACAGAATTTCTCCATTAGGGAGAGGAAGTCGAATGACTTTATCAAAACAAACGACCTCAGCATGGTACAAAGACAACCAATCCATACCCACGACAACATCGAAACTACCCAAGGACACCGACATAAGATCAATAGGAAAGGAATAACCCGACAACTCAAGGTGACACTCCCTAAGGACGTGCGTCGCTTCGACTTTCTTACCATCAGCCAATTCTATCAAGTACTTAGCCTCTAATGGTGTAGGTACCCTATCAAGCAATTGACTAAACCCAAGAGATATAAAACTCTTGTCGGCACCGGAATCGAATAAAACCGTAGCATAGCGATTATCGAGAAGAAACGTACCAGTAACAGTGTCAGGATCCTGTCGAGCACCGCTCGAACCAATCACGAAGGCGCGAGCATTCCTGCCTCCGCCCCCATTGTTTCCATTACCCGACCCGTTCTTCCCAGCCCCGCCCTGCTTCAACTTGGGGCATTCGCGCTTGTAGTGACCAAGCTCACCACAATTAAAGCACCCCTGTTTTCCCTGGTTTCCCTGGGGAGCAGCAACATGAGGAGCCGGGGTAGGTGTAGCAGGTGGGTTCCGGTTACCCTGAAGATTAACCCTGCAATCCTTTGCCTGGTGCCCAAGCTTATGGCACCTGTGGCAGCGGTTCCGGTCCTCGCAACGACCGTTGTGGTGAAATCCACAACGGTCATATTTCGGCAGTTTCCCAGTATAACCCCCCGGTTTTTGTTCAGTCGACGGTCCCCCAACATCAGACTTCCTTACCTGCTGAGGCTGAGCCGAACTCGAGCCTTTCCCCACAGCTTCCCACTTCCGCTTGTTATTCTCAGGGGCCATCACCGTAGTGCCTCGAGGAGGCAAGACCCCTTCAGCCACCTTCATATTGGTCAGCCTGTGAGCCGACCGAACCACCTCAGAATAAACAGTGAGATTACCCGCAGCTACCAACCCCGCAATTTCCGGTACCAACCCAGCAACATAGTGTTCAATCCTCCGGTATTCGGATGTGTGCAGATCAGGGCACAACACCGCCAACTCATTGTGCCTAGCAGTGTAAGCTTCAATCTCGGACCCCACCATCTTATGATTCCAGACTTCGTGCTCAAGTTTCTGGATCTCATCCCTCGGACAGTACTCGTTTTTCAGCAACTGAATGAACTCTGTCCAGGGCATAGCGTTGGCTTCCCCAATACCCATAGTCTGGGTGGTGGGGTTCCACCAAGTCAGAGCTTGACCCTCCAGGGTCGCAGAAGCATATTTCACCCGGTCGCCTTCCGGGCAACTACACATCGAGAAAACCGATTCAATTTTCTCCAACCAGCGGAGCAGTCCCACTGCCCCTTCAGTGCCACTAAAGTTGTGGGGCTTGCAATCCATGAACTTTTTGTAAGAGCACTGGGGTGGAGGAGGATTGACAGCACCACCTGGAACAGACACACAGGTGAAAATCAAGAAAAGGTACAATATCCAAGAACAAGATAGGATAGGTGAGAATCGACGTACCACCCATAGCATTATGAGCGGCTTGGAATGCAGCCAAAGCAATATTCACATGCTGCTGCATCAGGTTATCCAACTCCGCTTGGGTCATATTAATGTTCCCACGGCCACCGTCGCCACCACGGCCGCCAGCACGACCACCACCACGACCGCCTCTGCGACCTCCACGAGCTCCCAACATCTTCTGTCACAACATGAAACAAAAGATTTAGGCTTGCCCGTGGTATAACCCATTAGGAATTTCAAGAAACTAGACCGAGCCCAGTTCAGGTCCATCCGTTCAAGCCCAAAGTCCGCCAGGGATCCCATGCGTCACAGTTTATAATCTCGTGTGCACCCGACATGATAAACTGTTCTACATGGTCCTCCAGGCGTGCCTTAAGTTTGAAGTTCAAGTCACCGAACACTAGCACCCAATCATGGTATTATCATAAGTATAAGTATAAGATGGTATGCGTAAGAACAAGCGTGTCCATTAGGGCATAGAAGGGAGATGTCCGAATCCCTGGACAGATCTCAAGAGTACGCCGAAGCTACCCCAATGTACACCGCCGCCAAGAAAGTTCAATAGTATATCGTTTGCCATCGAATCATAGTAAGGGTGAGTCAAGAAATGGGATGATAAAGAGTAAACAGATGATGTAGCGTAGAAGATGATGACACCGACACCCCCGACAAGTCATGTTGTTACCCACTTGTTAAGACTCGACTATCTGTGACCGTCTAGTGTGTGCGACTCAGTTATAGACTAGACTCTACATGCAGTCCTAGTTCACTATAACCGTTGGCTCTGATACCAATCTGTCACACCCTCAAATTCCACGTGCGGGGTTTTACCGCGAGGCGCGTGACACACCAGGATCTCAGTCAACGATCACAATAAACATACAACAAACATGCATTCATATATATTTTTAAAATCAAAATATCATGCTTTGAGCCGTAAACTAGCAGCGGAAGCATTCTTGTTTACAACCAAAAGACATATCATTGTTTACAAAACATTGTTTAATATACTTCAAAATATTAGACGCTGTGCATGACTCCGTGCGCCTAGCCCATTGACTGCTACCTTAGCGACCTGAGAAAACATGCCAAAAATGTCAACATATAATGCTGGTGAGTTCACAGGTTTTCTTTTATAAAAGTGTTGTCACAAGTTCACAAATATCATTCCCGTTAATACTATGTCATAAGAACGTTAGCTAGACGTTAAGTGTTTTTACTACTACGGTTGGGAACCCATTACTAAACATGAACCAAAAGATGATACCAGCCCAGATGACTGGGCAACCGATGCCTCGGTAACCCGATAGGTAGAGACAATATGCACCCGCCCGGCCCCGCCGTCGAGTGGGGTTTGTGAGGCCCAATAGATCTATCCACATTTCCCTCGTTGTGCGTTCCAGCACATTCATGGTTTCCCCCTGGGACTTTCCATAAAAGCCGTATAGTAACATAAAGTACCCATTTAGGATTGTAATTACTAGTCAAAGTAGCATTTAGGATTGTAATCACTAGTCAAAGTAGCATTTAGGATTGTAATCACTAGTAAAAGTAGCATTTAGGAATCAAACTAGCATTTAGGATTGTATTTGCTAGTTGTTGAGGTGAATAGGGCTCTATTCACCTCTATATAGGCGATTAGGATTTGTAATTGCATGAACTTCAGGCGATTAGGAGCCTACTCGCATGAAGCCTCATGCGAATAGGATCCTACTCGCCTCTGCAGTGCTGTAGTGCATTTTCGCGCGCCGAACACTCCAAATCATATCCGAAACATGCAAAAACACCCAATATCAAAACTAAACTATTAACCAACCCTTTCCAAGCAAAAACCCCCAATTTATCTCTGCTCAAACGGGCTCGGTACGATTATTTCCAAAAATGGCAAATACTAGGTTTCATTAACTAACCTTATCTTTCCCTATATGGAAACAATCAGATTTCATCTCCTACAAGTTGCAATTCATCATCTCTATGTTATATCATCATCCTAGCATGATTTCTAACCATAAACAAGCTATGAATCACATCATAACATCCTATTCTTCATGAATTACTCAAATGGGTCAAAATGCATACTTGCACCTAAACATCATAACAAGGGTTTAAACTCATAGATAATCATCCTAACAACACCTACACATCAGAAGTACAACAAATTCATGGAAACATTCATGTTATAATCACCAACAATCATCATATGCACAAATACTTCACATATAGCAAGTATTATGGTGTAGACTTGTTTTAGAACTCTTTTCAAAGGGTTTTAAAGACACAAACTTTGCAAAACAAGGTCTGGACTTTTAGGGAACCAAAACAACAACTTTACAAAGGTGTAGGATGAAGAACACACCTTGGATTTTATCAAAGAAGGGTGTATAAGCTTGGTGATGGTGTGTTTTGGGGCAAAGCAAGTTCCAGAGGTGTTTCAAGGTGTGTGGGAGGCTTAGGATCAGTTAGGGTTGCACAAATGGTGTTTGGGGAGTCAAGGGTTCTATTAATAGGTGTTTTGACCCGTGTTCAGCAGTATAGGCGAGTAGCAGACCCATTTAGGCGATTGGGGCTCCTACTCGCCTCTATTCAGGCGAGTAGGGCCCCTACTCGCCCCAATCTCAGCCTACTCGCCTAAGCTATAGGCGATTAGGGGTCTCCCCAACTCCTAATCGCCCCTGTGGTGCTGGAACGGGTTTTTGGCGCGTTAAACACTATTTTAACATATATAAACACGTATTCACATACCGATAAGTCACATAATGATTTCAAACATATAATGCACGATAACTAACACGTTTACATCCGTTCACTAATTCCCGGGACTCGAGACTCGTGTGTGCGTTAAACCCGACGATTCCACTAATCACCAATCCTTGTACACATGGTTATGGACCGACTCCCGATGACCCCGCGGATCATCGTAACGACTCCCGATGATTCCCAGAATCATCATACCGACTCAACTGACCCCATTAAGTACGTAACATGCATGACTCGCTAAGGTAGACTTACTAGTTTAGTCAACGTTACTAACCTGAGTTTGCCGGGTGTCACATCATCCCCCTGTTGAAAGAATTTCCGTCCCGAAAATTTCCCAGGGCCAAAAAGGAAGAGACGAAAGAGAAGAAAAATTTTCCGGTTGCCACATCATCCCCCTGCTGAAGGGAATCTCGACCCGAGATTCATTTAGCTTCAGTTGAGACATGTCTTGATTCGAACGCGCGCTTAGGAAATAAGTGTGGATACTTAGCCTTCATTTGATCTTCCCGTTCCCACGTGAACTCCGGTCCACGATTTGAGTTCCAACGGACCTTAACAATGCGGATTTTACTCCGACGAAGGCTACGGATTTTATAGTCAAGAATTTCAACCGGTTCCTCCACAATACGCAGACGATCATCCACCTTGATCTCTTCGAGAGGAACAACCAAAGATTCATCCGCCAAACACTTCTTCAGATTAGAGACATGGAAGACATTATGAACATTACTAAGTTCAGCTGGCAGATCAAGCCTGTATGCTACCGGTCCAATCCGTTCCAGAATTGCGAACGGTCCCACATACCGAGGATTCAATTTGCCCCGCTTCCAAAAACGTATAATGCCCTTCCACGGAGATACCTTCAACAAAACCCTGTCGCCCACCTCAAACTCCAAAGGCTTGCGACGACGATCGACATAGCTCTTTTGACGGTCCCGAGCTGCTTCCATGCGGTTACGGATTTGTACGATCTTCTCGGAAGTCTCGTACACAAGTTCCGGGCCGGTGAGTTGACTCTCACCCACCTCAGCCCAACAAAGAGGAGACCGGCATTTCCGCCCGTAAAGAGCCTCGAACGGAGCTGCCTTGATGCTAGAATGGTAACTATTGTTGTAGGAGAATTCCACCAACGGTAGATGACTCTCCCACCCCTTGCCAAAATCGATCACACATGCCCGGAGCATGTCTTCTAGTGTTTGGATTGTCCGCTCACTTTGACCGTCAGTTTGCGAATGATAGGCTGTGCTCATGTCTAACTGAGTACCCAGAGCCTTATGCAAGGATTTCCAGAAGTTAGAGGCGAATCGGGAATCACGATCAGAAATAATAGAGACAGGCACCCCGTGCCGAGAGACCACTTCCTTGAGATATAACCGTGCCAGACGCTCGAGGCCATCGGTCTCTTTGATAGCGAGGAAGTGCGCAGACTTTGTCAACCTATCAACAATCACCCAGATCATGTCACAACCACTGGGCGATTTCGGGAGTTTGGTCAAAAACTCCATCGTAATCCGCTCCCATTTCCACTCGGGAATTTCAGGCTGTTGTAGAAGGCCGGATGGCTTTTGATATTCGATCTTGACCTTGGCACAGGTCAAGCACTTGCTCACCTACGAAGCCACGTCCGCCTTCATGTTCGGCCACCAATAAAGTATCTTTAGGTCTTGATATATCTTATCGGAGCCAGGGTGAATAGAGTACCGTGACTTGTGAGCTTCATCAAGAACGAGCTCCCGCAAGCCCCCAAATAAAGGGACCCAAACACGTTCAGCGAAATAATATAGGCCATCGGACCTGAGCTCAAGGTGGCTATCAGCACCATGCATGGTTTCAGCTTTAAGGTTTTCCTCCTTCTAAGCTTCTTGCTGCGCCGAACGGATTCGATCAGATAAGCCGGAATGGATGGTGAGCTGAAGAGCTCGAACACGACGAGGTTTAGCCGTTTCCTTCCTGCTCAAGGCGTCTGCGACCACATTCGCCTTGCAAGGATGGTATTTAATAGCGCACTCGTAATCATTAAGAAGCTCGACCCAGCGACGCTGTCTTATATTCAACACTTTCTGATCAAAGATATGCTGGAGGCTCTTGTGATCGGCGTACATGGTGCACTTGGTACCGTACAAGTAATGCCTCCAAATCTTTAAAGCAAAGACTACAGCACCCAATTCCAGATCATGGGTGGGGTAGTTTTTCTCATGAACTTTGAGCTGACGAGAACCATAGGCGATGACCTTCTCGCGCTGCATCAGTACACAACCGAGACCCCGGATAGAAGCGTCACAATAAACCACAAAATCGTCCGTGCCCTCCGGCAAGGATAAGATAGGAGCAGAACAGAGTTTAGCCTTTAACATCTGGAAGGCTGACTCTTGCGAATCACCCCAGTCAAACTTCTTGTCCTTCTGGGTAAGCGAGGTTAGGGGTTGAGCGATCTTCGAGAATCCCTCGATAAAACGACGATAATAACCTACAAGGCCTAGGAATTGCCGCACCTCAGATGGCGTCTTTGGTGCTTCGCAGTCTTTAATGGCCTCAATCTTAGCTGGGTCAACGTGAATTCCTTTCTCATTAACTACATGACCAAGGAACTAGACTTTACGCAACCAGAAGCTACACTTAGAAAACTTGGCGTATAACTGTTCCCGCCTCAGGAGTTCCAAAACAAGACGCAAGTGTTCCTGGTGGTCCACTTCGTTCTTGGAATAGACTAGAATATCATCAATGAAGACAATCACGAACTTATCGAGATAAGGCTTACAAACACGGTTCATCAAATCCATAAAAATGGCTGGTGCATTGGTGAGACCAAAAGGCATGACCAAGAATTCGAAATGGCCATGGAGAGTTCGAAAGGCGGTCTTCGGAATGTCAGCTTCTTGAACCCTCAACTGATGGTACCCCGACCTCAAATCAATCTTCGAATAGAAACTAGAACCCTGAAGCTGGTCGAATAAGTCATCGATGCGAGGAAGAGGATAACAATTCTTGATGGTAACCTTGTTCAACTCCCGGTAATCGATACACATTCGTAGGCTTCCGTCCTTCTTCTTGACAAACAAAATAGGGGCTCCCCACGGGGACGAACTAGGTCGAATGAAACCCTTCTCTAACAGCTCCTGCAACTGGTTAGATAACTCCTGCATCTCGGGAGGTGCAAGACGATAAGGGGCTCGGGCAATAGGGGCCGCACCTGGAGCAAGTTCAATACCGAATTCGACCTGACGATAAGGCGGAAGACCAGGTAAGTCTTCAGGAAATACATCGGGAAAATCACGGACAACAGGAATATCTTCGATCTTCTTCTCTTCCTCCGACGAAACCGAAACAAGTGCCAGAATGGCAGAATACCCCTTCCGAAGATACTTATAGGCTTTCATACACGAAATGATACTCAACGGGACCCCGCTCTTCTCACCGTGCACCAACAGAATTTCTCCATTAGGGAGAGGAAGTCGAATGACTTTATCAAAACAAACAACCTCAGCATGGTACAAAGACAACCAATCCATACCCACGACAACATCGAAACTACCCAAGGACACCGACATAAGATCAATAGGAAAGGAATAACCCGACAACTCAAGGTGACACTCCCTAAGGACGTGCGTCGCTTCGACTTTCTTACCATCAGCCAATTCTATCAAGTACTTAGCCTCTAAAGGTGTAGGTACCCTATCAAGCAATTGACTAAACCCAAGAGATATAAAACTCTTGTCGGCACCGGAATCGAATAAAACCGTAGCATAGCGATTATCGAGAAGAAACGTACCAGTAACAGTGTCAGGATCCTGTCGAGCACCGCTCGAACCAATCACGAAGGCGCGAGCATTCCTGCCTCCGCCCCCATTGTTTCCATTACCCGACCCGTTCTTCCCAGCCTCGCCCTGCTTCAACTTGGGGCATTCGCGCATGTAGTGACCAAGCTCACCACAATTAAAGCACCCCTGTTTTCCCTGGCTTCCCTGGGGAGCAGCAACATGAGGAGCCGGGGTAGGTGTAGCAGGTGGGTTCCGGTTACCCTGAAGATTAACCCTGCAATCCTTTGCCTGGTGCCCAAGCTTATGGCACCTGTGGCAGCGGTTCCGGTCCTCGCAACGACCGTTGTGGTGAAATCCACAACGGTCATATTTCGGCAGTTTCCCAGTATAACCCCCCGGTTTTTGTTCAGTCGACGGTCCCCCAACATCAGACTTCCTTACCTGCTGAGGCTGAGCCGAACTCGAGCCTTTCCCCACAGCTTCCCACTTCCGCTTGTTATTCTCAGGGGCCTTCACCGTAGTGCCTCGAGGAGGCAAGACCCCTTCAGCCACCTTCATATTGGTCAGCCTGTGAGCCGACCGAACCACCTCAGAATAAACAGTGAGATTACCCGCAGCTACCAACCCCGCAATTTCCGGTACCAACCCAGCAACATAGTGTTCAATCCTCCGGTATTCGGATGTGTGCAGATCAGGGCACAACACCGCCAACTCATTGTGCCTAGCAGTGTAAGCTTCAATCTCGGACCCCACCATCTTATGATTCCAGACTTCGTGCTCAAGTTTCTGGATCTCATCCCTCGGACAGTACTCGTTTTTCAGCAACTGAATGAACTCTGTCCAGGGCATAGCGTTGGCTTCCCCAATACCCATAGTCTGGGTGGTGGGGTTCCACCAAGTCGGAGCTTGACCCTCCAGGGTCGCAGAAGCATATTTCACCCGGTCGCCTTCCGGGCAACTACACATCGAGAAAACCGATTCAATTTTCTCCAACCAGCGGAGCAGTCCCACTGCCCCTTCAGTGCCACTAAAGTTGTGGGGCTTGCAATCCATGAACTTTTTGTAAGAGCACTGGGGTGGAGGAGGATTGACAGCACCACCTGGAACAGACACACAGGTTAAAATCAAGAAAAGGTACAATATCCAAGAACAAGATAGGATAGGTGAGAATCGACGTACCACCCATAGCATTATGAGCGGCTTGGAATGCAGCCAAAGCAATATTCACATGCTGCTGCATCAGGTTATCCAACTCCGCTTGGGTCATATTAATGTTCCCACGGCCACCGTCGCCACCACGGCCGCCAGCACGACCACCACCACGACCGCCTCTGCGACCTCCACGAGCTCCCAACATCTTCTGTCACAACATGAAACAAAAGATTTAGGCTTGCCCGTGGTATAACCCATTAGGAATTTCAAGAAACTAGACCGAGCCCAGTTCAGGTCCATCCGTTCAAGCCCAAAGTCCGCCAGGGATCCCATGCGTCACAGTTTATAATCTCGTGTGCACCCGACATGATAAACTGTTCTACATGGTCCTCCAGGCGTGCCTTATGTTTGAAGTTCAAGTCACCGAACACTAGCACCCAATCATGGTATTATCATAAGTATAAGTATAAGATGGTATGCGTAAGAACAAGCGTGTCCATTAGGGCATAGAAGGGAGATGTCCGAATCCCTGGACAGATCTCAAGAGTACGCCGAAGCTACCCCAATGTACACCGCCGCCAAGAAAGTTCAATAGTATATCGTTCGCCATCGAATCATAGTAAGGATGAGTCAAGAAATGGGATGATAAAGAGTAAACAGATGATGTAGCGTAGAAGATGATGACACCGACACCCCCGACAAGTCATGTTGTTACCTACTTGTTAAGACTCGACTATCTGTGACCGTCTAGTGTGTGCGACTCAGTTATAGACTAGACTCTACATGCAGTCCTAGTTCACTATAACCGTTGGCTCTGATACCAATCTGTCACACCCTCAAATTCCACGTGCGGGGTTTTACCGCGAGGCGCGTGACACACCAGGATCTCAGTCAACGATCACAATAAACATACAACAAACATGCATTCATATATATTTTTAAAATCAAAATATCATGCTTTGAGCCGTAAACTAGCAGCGGAAGCATTCTTGTTTACAACCAAAAGACATATCATTGTTTACAAAACATTGTTTAATATACTTCAAAATATTAGACGCTGTGCATGACTCCGTGCGCCTAGCCCATTGACTGCTACCTTAGCGACCTGAGAAAACATGCCAAAAATGTCAACATATAATGCTGGTGAGTTCACAGGTTTTCTTTTATAAAAGTGTTGTCACAAGTTCACAAATATCATTCCCGTTAATACTATGTCATAAGAACGTTAGCTAGACGTTAAGTGTTTTTACTACTACGGTTGGGAACCCATTACTAAACATGAACCAAAAGATGATACCAGCCCAGATGACTGGGCAACCGATGCCTCGGTAACCCGATAGGTAGAGACAATATGCACCCGCCCGGCCCCGCCGTCGAGTGGGGTTTGTGAGGCCCAATAGATCTATCCACATTTCCCTCGTTGTGCGTTCCAGCACATTCATGGTTTCCCCCTGGGACTTTCCATAAAAGCCGTATAGTAACATAAAGTACCCATTTAGGATTGTAATTACTAGTTAAAGTAGCATTTAGGATTGTAATCACTAGTCAAAGTAGCATTTAGGATTGTAATCACTAGTAAAAGTAGCATTTAGGAATCAAACTAGCATTTAGGATTGTATTTGCTAGTTGTTGAGGTGAATAGGGCTCTATTCACCTCTATATAGGCGATTAGGATTTGTAATTGCATGAACTTCAGGCGATTAGGAGCCTACTCGCATGAAGCCTCATGCGAATAGGATCCTACTCGCCTCTGCAGTGCTGTAGTGCATTTTCGCGCGCCGAACACTCCAAATCATATCCGAAACATGCAAAAACACCCAATATCAAAACTAAACTATTAACCAACCCTTTCCAAGCAAAAACCCCCAATTTATCTCTGCTCAAACGGGCTCGGTACGATTATTTCCAAAAATGGCAAATACTAGGTTTCATTAACTAACCTTATCTTTCCCTATATGGAAACAATCAGATTTCATCTCCTACAAGTTGCAATTCATCATCTCTATGTTATATCATCATCCTAGCATGATTTCTAACCATAAACAAGCTATGAATCACATCATAACATCCTATTCTTCAAGAATTACTCAAATGGGTCAAAATGCATACTTGCACCTAAACATCATAACAAGGGTTTAAACTCATAGATAATCATCCTAACAACACCTACACATCAGAAGTACAACAAATTCATGGAAACATTCATGTTATAATCACCAACAATCATCATATGCACAAATACTTCACATATAGCAAGTATTATGGTGTAGACTTGTTTTAGAACTCTTTTCAAAGGGTTTTAAAGACACAAACTTTGCAAAACAAGGTCTGGACTTTTAGGGAACCAAAACAACAACTTTACAAAGGTGTAGGATGAAGAACACACCTTGGATTTTATCAAAGAAGGGTGTATAAGCTTGGTGATGGTGTGTTTTGGGGCAAAGCAAGTTCCAGAGGTGTTTCAAGGTGTGTGGGAGGCTTAGGATCAGTTAGGGTTGCACAAATGGTGTTTGGGGAGTCAAGGGTTCTATTTATAGGTGTTTTGACCCGTGTTCAGCAGTATAGGCGAGTAGCAGACCCATTTAGGCGATTGGGGCTCCTACTCGCCTCTATTCAGGCGAGTAGGGCCCCTACTCGCCCCAATCTCAGCCTACTCGCCTAAGCTATAGGCGATTAGGGGTCTCCCCAGCTCCTTATCGCCCCTATGGTGCAGGAACGGGTTTTTGGCACGTTAAACACTATTTTAACATATATAAACACGTATTCACATACCGATAAGTCACATAATGATTTCAAACATATAATGCACGATAACTAACATGTTTACATCCGTTCACCAATTCCCGGGACTCGAGACTCGTTTGTGCGTTAAACCCGGCGATTCCACTAATCACCAGTCCTTGTACACATGGTTATGGACCGACTCCCGATGACCCCGCGGATCATCGTAACGACTCCCGATGATTCCCAGAATCATCATACCGACTCGACTGACCCCGTTAAGTACGTAACATGCATGACTCGCTAAGGTAGACTTACTAGTTTAGTCAACGTTACTAACCTGAGTTTGCCGGGTGTCACATTTTAGTTGACCCCATCTTTTCAAAACTCAACAAGAAATACTGATGCTTGAAGTCCAAAGCTTTCAAGAGGAGTTATTTGAAGTTTTAAGTTTCGTTTATTTGTTTGATATACTAGATTTCATTTACGACATTTTGCTATACATTTCAATTTGGATATTCATAGTATTGGAATAAATGCCTATTTAAAAATTACATTAATTACAATGAGCTACTGTACAATCATCAATATGTGACATCCCGATGTTTCCGCCATCAGTTGAGATGTTACAAAAAACACCATCAAGATGGGTTTTTTAAGAAACCAAACATTTACGAAAAACATAATCTTTCATATACAAAACCTATGATGTTTTATCACCAAAGCGCTTTTCAAAGAAAACCAAACCATTATTCTGTTCAAAACCCAAATCAAACGAAGCTTTATTGAAGTCCTCAAATTTGTTACTTTCGATGGCTTAGTCGGTTTGAAACCAAAATATAAGCAACGAACATATTAACCGAATTATAAACAAAGTCATAATATTTTGTCTGATAACCTTCCGAGACGATAAAACACAACTTTTTTTTTCAGCTGTTGTGTTTTTTCCAATGCCGATAAAACATTTACAAAACACATACTCTCTTACATACTATTGTTTGAAATTGCCCAAAAACATAAATAAGAGATTTAGGTTTAAACTCAAAAAAAATAAAATAAAGAAAGAAGCAGACGATTTTGGTAGGTGATCGCTGCAATTGATGTTGGTTGTTGGAATGGAAAGTCAAACAATGATGGTGTGACACCCGGCAAATTCTGGTTAACAACGCTGTCTAGATGAAAGTCTACCTTAGCGAGTCACACGTAGATTATACTTAACTGGGTTAGTCGAGTCGTGTTACGGTTCGGGAACTGTTAGTTTAGTATAGAGGATCATTAGATGTTAGTCTAAAGGCTCATTAGATGTCAGTCCTTAACCAAGTGTACAAAGGGTGACGATTCGTAGAATTGTCAGAGCATAGGGAACATACAAGTCTCGAGTCCCGGGAATTGGTGAACGAGTGTGAATGTGTTTGTTTGCAAGTATTATGTGTTTACAATCATTATGTGACTTGTCCATATGTGAAAACATGTTAACATACGTTAAAACGGAGTTTAACGCGCAAAATACGCTGGACCAGACCCTATAGGCGATTAACATCTGTAATCGCCTATAGGGAAGGCGAGTAGGGATCCTCATGGGGCGAGTAGGCCCTAATCGCCTATACTATAGGCGATTAGGAACCCTATTTGCCTGATGCTGCTGCGTAATCGCCTGTAACGTACCTGACGACTAAAAACGACTATAAATACAATACTTGACCTCCTAAACTTCATTATAACAACCCTAGTCGTCCCACAACTCGCCCCAACACACACACAACCTCTGGAACACGATTTTTGGATCAAAATACACGATTTCAAGCCTATTACATCAATCTATCATAAACCTAAGGTGTGGTTTTCATTCATGCAACCTTTAATAATGTTTTTATTGAATCCCTAATGGTCCAGACCTGTTTATAAACGTATGTGTCTTCTGAAATTCGTTAATAATCATTATTAATTGGATTCTAGATTATGCATGTTGTATGTGTGTTTATAATTAAAAGATAGGGTTTTTGTGATTCAAGAAGGATTGATAACATAATATTAAGGTAGTTACAGATTGATGATGATAGCATGTTGATGAAATCTGGGTAATTGTTCATTAGGGTTACGGTTATGCATGTAAATGTGATGTTTCATGCTATGTGTATTGTTTTTGGGATACATGGTTGCATGCAGGGCTGATAGAACGAGGTTAAACGAAGGATTTTGATTGAAATATGTTTGATATGGTTGTCTGATTGATATTTGATGTTTACACACGTTCTGGATTTGATTTGGAGTGTTAAACGCGCGAAAAACCGTAACAGCTGGGCTAAAGGCGATTAGCAATCCTAATCGCCTATGCTATAGGCGATTAGGAGGCTATTCGCCTGATAGGATGCCCTAATCGCCTATAGTATAGGCGAATAGGAGTCTAAATGCCTTTACTTCATGCGATTACGATCCTAATTGCTAGTTAAGCCCTGAATTGCATGCCTTACGACCTAATCGCCTATAAACTCATGATTTGCATACCGCATGACCCTAATCGCCTATAGTATAGGCGATTAGCCTTCCTAAATGCCTGTTGACCCACATAATCACTAGTTGACTTTTCCTAATCGCCTGTACTGCTGCTGTAAGTGTAATTTAGCATTTCGGGACCCGATTGGACACCTAGGAACATGCTAGGATCCCCGTAACATACCTAGTAACTTGGTAACATGTGCTCGGACTTATTTAAGTGATACTTGAACTACGTGCTACAACTTGTTGGACTTTAACGTATGTTAAGTGTGATTGCATGATTGTATGTTTGAGAGTGCAAGTATAACACGGGGAGTCTCGGGTCACCAATGGGATGTCGAGTCTTGTACATTGGGTTAATTTAACAGTCACAGTGTTTTCAAACGAACTTGGTTATGGTCTGGACATCTAGGGACTAACTAACCTACGGGTTATTAGTCTAATTACTTGTAACTGTCATATGTTAGGTCGCCGCCTTACGGGGCTAACATAGCTTGCTGATTTTATTCGTATTACGAAGTAACGCAACCTAAGGTGAGTTTACGGCCCCTCTTTTAACTGGTTTCACTTTTTTGGGGGAGAAAACATGTGTTAAACTTATGTTTTGGTAACAACTGTCATACTATGGGTTTCTATGGTTTACTATACGATCTTTGGAAGTCCCGGGGGAAACCATGAATGTGCGGGTTAGCACAACGGGGAAATGTGAATAGATCTATTGGGAGTGACCAACCCCGCTCGTCGGCTTGGAGGGCCGGGCGAGTGCATATTGTCTCAAACAGGAACAGGTTTACTATTCGGGCACAACATCTGGTTTGCGAGTTAGTAATGGTTTTCCAATCGTAGAAGTAACAAAACATACGCCTAGCTAGCGTACTTTGGTTTACAAATTTATATAGTATGCACAGGTTGAACTTGGTACTTTAATTACAAACCTGTGAACTCACCAGCATTTTTGTGCTGATGTAACTCTTACATGTTTTCTCAGGTCGCTAAGGTAGCACTACGGAACTAGGGCGCACGCGTCTGCACGGCGTCTAGTTAGGGTTGCATGGTTTTCGAACATTGAATATTTTGGTTTACTTTTGGATTATGTTTTGAGAATAAGCTTCCGCTGTATTTGGGGATTTTAAAACTATGTTTTTGAAATTGCATATGTTCATTTAGATTTGTTTATTGTGATCGTTGATTGGATCCTGGTTTGTCATGCGCCTCGTGGTAAAACTCCGCAAGTGGATTTTGAGGGTGTGACAGATGGTGCTTTTACAATGGAAGATAACTGACAATTCGATTAATATATAATTTTAAATGATGGTTCTTTTACAATTATACCCTCAAAAGACTTAATTAATTAATTAAATTATAACACAATTTACTACTTTGCCATCCTTTTCATCTTAGCCGTCTATCAACATCATCTAAAAGGCACATTTACTTCTCACCATTCTCACAAAACAAGCCCTTTGTACCCTAACCCCGCCCATATTACATATACCATTGTTTTAATGGATTAGTCAAATCTTTATCATGTTTAAAAATATCAATCAGTATTATTATCGCAAGGTTATCAGAAGAATTTCAAAATTAAATACTTATAAGGACATGTGCTTGACGTTGTGCTTTATCATCATGGACAATTAAATACGTATACAAACGTGACGTTTTGTGTTTTACATTTGTGTTTACTACACAAAACACCATCAAGATATGTCTTTTAAGAATCCAAACATTTACAAAACACATACTCTTTCATATAATACACCTATTGTGTTTTATCTCCAAAGCGCTTTGCAAAGAAAACTAAACCATTCTTCTGTTCAAAACCCAAATCAAACGAAGCTTTTCTAAAGTCTTCAATTTTACTATTTTCGATGGTTTAGTTGGTTTACCGAAATAGAATCAACGAACATATTAACCGAAATTATAAAAAAAAACGATACTAATTCCTCTAATAACCTTGCGAGACGATAAATCACAACTTCTTTTGTCAGATGTTGTGTTTTTCGATGCTGATAAAACATTTACCAAACACATACTCTCTTGCATACCATTTTTTGAAATAGCCAAAAAAATTAAATAAGAGATGTAGGTTTAAACTCAAAAAAATAGACGATTTTGGTAGGTGATTTGGTGCAATTGATGTTGGTAGGTGGAATGGAAAGTTAAACAATGATGGTGCCTTTACATTGGATAATAGTTGACAATTCAATTATTGTATTATTTTAAATGATGGTGTTTTTACAATTATACGCTCACAAGACTCAATTAATTAATTAAATTATACCACAATTTATAACTTTGCCATCCGTTTAATCTTAGCAATCTATCAACATGATCTAAAGTTCACAATTAGTTCTCACCCTCCTCACAAAACACACCCTTTATACCCTAACCTCACCCTACTATATATATATATATATATATATATATATATATATATATATATATATAGTTAAGTTCACGTACAGATATATTTATTGTACGAATAAAAAAAAGGTCAGTGGCATTTCTGTAATTAAACAAAAAACTCTTTTTTTTTACACAAACCATGTTATCAAACAAAAATCCCAAATTCATTCCAAAAAACCTAATAAAAACCCCAAATTAACAACATAATTGAAGGCGGTCAAGCAAGATGAAGTTCAATATCATCGAAAAACTGGAAATTAGAGGTAATATGTGATTCTGTATTACGTAATTTGTGATTTTTATACGATTTTTATTCAGTTATCATGCTATGGATCGATTTTATAATATTTAAGCATCGATTTTAAGTTGAAGATTTGGTTTCAAGTTGTTGAATTTTGATTATAATAATGCTTTTGAGAAGGCTTTTGAAGGTGTTTGATAAATATCTAAAACAGAGGATTGGATGTTTATTTTTTTTTTTATGATTAACAAGTTTTCAGGTCTGTAGGCTTTTGAAGCTGTTCTATGTAGAGTAATTTTTGCGAAACTTGGTATAACATTTGTATGTAGAGTAATTTGTGAAATTTGGTATGGCATAGTTGTATAGTGTAATTTGTGAACTTGGTATCGCTTTTGTATGTAAGTACTTTGTGAAACTGGTATGTCATAGTTGTGTAGACTATAGGGTAATTTGTGAACTTAGTAATAGAATAATTACTCTAGTGTTATAGATAATTACTCTAGACCAAAACTAAAATGTTTGGATAATGTTGAAAGTGGTGCTAAAAATGAGAAAGTGGTGCTACAAATGATAAGGAGATAATTGTGTTCAAAATGGCAGTCAAAATGTTGAAGAAAGTGGTGGTGCAAACATTACAAAAAGAATTGAAGATGTGGTAAAAGAAGGTATGTAATTTATGTTATTGATAATTACTCTAGAACCATAAATAATATATTTTGACAATGTTGAAGGTGGTGGTACAAATGAAAAGGAACTGACAATGTTTAAAATGATAGTCCAAATGTTGAGTATATTTAATCATGGTAGTATAAAAAGAATTTAAGATGGTGCACACACAAGTATGTAATTACTCTATTGTTATAGATAATTACTCTAGAACTAAAAATAATATGTTTTGACAATGTTGAAGGTGGTGCTACAAATTAAGAGGAAATGGAGAATGTTCAAAGTGATAGTCCAAATGTTGTGGATTATGGTGGGGAAAACATAAATGAAGGGCACAAATTTGATGGTGATGTTGCTGGTCAAATGAAGGGAGAAAAGTTGATACTAAATATGATGAAGTTGAAAGAGAATAGAGTTTAAAATGTTAGTCCAAAAGAAGGATAACTGTAGTTTGGGTTAACTTGTTGGTGAACAAGATAAACTGTTTTGGTTTTTTGAACAATTATAATATGTGTGGTCTGTGAAACACACGGCGTATGTTTAACAAAGTTTAACTATTTATAATAGATTTGTTTAGCTTTTGTACACATTGATGTTAGTTTATTTCAAAGTCATTTGGAAATGTACATTGTCATCTTAGTTTGTTTTAAAGTGAATTAAATGGAAGCATCAAGAATTTTAGCATGCACCATGCATATCAATAGTTGATTATTTTGTTACTTTCAATTTTAATTACTCTAGTTATACAATAGTAATTACGCTAGTTATATGCAGTATAGTTAATTATTAAGTTGTATCAGAATTAGTCTAGAGTAATTATAAAATTACTCTAGAGTAATTATATCACCAACATCAACAACTATAAAAGTTGAATAGAATCTCAACAAATCAAAAAACAAAACCAACGAATATCATCACAAAAATCCCAACAAATCTCTCAAATAACCACATATCTCACTAGAAACAAACCAAAAACAGCAGCAACAAAAGCCAAAACCAAAATAAGCCCCTTCGTTCAACCCAACACCATTAGGTGAGCCAGTCGGAGTGTTAACGGTAGGAGGAACCGACAGAGATGCAATCCGAGATTCCATCGTATCGATTGATGGCGCAGTAACGACACGGGAGATGGTGACGTTGCAGTTGGAGAAATGATTGGTGCGGTGGTGGGTGACTGAGATAGGGCAGACCGTGTTATTTCTTATATCCTGTTCCATGTTTCTTATTTCTCTTTGAAGAAAATGCTTGTGTTTATAGAGAGATAAAGTAGGATAAATATCTCTGAGAAAGTGAATGTGGAGATGAAAGTTGTTATATACAATAATGGCATCGTGTCTTGTTTCTTTCAGTTCGTACGTTTTGTACAATTATTTTATATGTATTTGATCTTTTGTATATATATATATATATATATATATATATATATATATATATATATAGGGGAAGGTTATCTTGAGAACGCTAAATATTGTGAGAACCGTGAGAACAAGTACAAAAATCAATCAAAATCAATTTTTTTAACACAAATCCCATTATAATCAAAATACAACATTAATAAATGAATTTTCTTTTAAAATAATCCATCTTTTCTTGCAAAAACACTTTCAAATTAACTTTTTACACATGTGTAAATGAAACAGTTTACACATGTATAAACAGCAAATTTACACATGTGTAAAAACAAATTATTTTCGTATACGCTTGAATTTTGACGCGTAAATTGTGTTTTGGGGATTGTATTTTAGTAATAAAGACAAGTGTAAAAAGAAATTTTGAATTTGAATGGTTTTAGATGTCGTTCTCACAGTTTGCACGAAATATAGGTGTTCTCAAAATAACTTTCCCCTATATATATATATATATATATATATATATATATATATATGTATAGGCTAAGTATTAGATGAAAACCCAAAAATTTGAAGAAACCCAACGAAACCCAATGTGTGGCCTAGATTAATCCACATAGCCCATTTACAAACATATTATTAAAAAACAAAAACGTTATATTAGTCTTTTTAACATTCCCACCATTTTCTAATTTTTGAATTCCCCCAACCCTATATAAATAAGCATTCCCCTCTCTCTCTCTCTCTCTCTCTCTCTCTCTCTCTCTCTTCCACCATAAACATCCCCCCTCTCTCTCTTCCACCATAAAAATCAGCCACCACCATAAGCTTCCACCACTGACCACCGGCCACCACCTCCACGATCTCTATTATAAAACACACCCAACACCTATGTATAGACACACAGAGACAAGTAAAAGGCCCTTAAAGAGTTATTCTAGTCGTCGACTTCCAAACCAAAGAAAAAAAAAACAACCTAAAAAATTAGCAGGTACCCTTATTACGTCTCATCATTTCTATTCTTCACCTTGTTAAGGAGCCTGATGGCGTCATTTCCGTTTGGGGTCGTCTCTGATCTAATTGGGTCTGGTTGGAGAGGGTTATGGGTTGAGCAGAGCAGAGGTGTAAGTGGAAGGTAAACCGATTAGGATTTGGTGGTAGCTTTGACGAAGGAGGGTTTTGGGGGCAGAGATGTACAAGTTTTGTAAATTCTTTGTTCTTGCTGCAACAAATTAAAAGGTGGATCAAATTAAATGTTTTTTTAAGTATATTGTGATGAAATGATATGTTGACTTTGATGAATTTTTGGTTTTTTTCGTTATGAGGATTTTAGCTTTTTTTTTTTTACTCGGATACATTATGAATTTTTTATTTTACGTTTTTAACTTTTTTTGGCTGCTTTTGGTTGAAGAATAATGTGGAATTTGATGAATTTGTTATTTATATGATTTGGACCTAATTTGGACTCTATAGATGTGTGTGAATTAAAATCTAAAGTTTGTTGTTTCATATGTAACACTGTATCTTTTTTCTTAAATATTTTTTTTAATCTAATTTTCATAAATCATATCAGTTAACATGTTACTAAGGAAGGGTGTTATATATTTTACTGGTTTGTTGTTATTTATTGTTATTATTATTATTTTGTTGTTGTTGTTGAAGAACACGTTTTTATGGATGATGAGTTAAGCTTTTGAATAAAAAAGTAGTGAATTTTAAAAAGTAAATTCATATGGAGTGTGTGCAATTGTACACATTTTGTTAAGTTGTGTATGATACACATCTATGCAGTTTTATAACATTCCTATGTTGCGTCTGTTTTATAACATGGGATCAAATCTATGTTGCGTCTGTTTCGTATGTAACATAACTAAGTTGCGTATGATACACATCTATGCAGTTTTATAACATTCCTCCTAAGTTAAGTTTGATAATCTTTGATAACTAAATGGATAAAACAATGTTTACTTTCAACACAAGTTGCATATGTTAATACGAGGGGGGGTTTACATGTAAATTGATGATTTTGTTTTCTTTTTGCACGTGAACATATTTGTTGCACTAAAGATGAAGATGATTATCAAGAATGAAGTGTTGACAATTTTTTATGATAGTTTTTTTAGCATTTGTTGATTATAATGACCGTTTTGATTGTTTTTAGCATTTGTAAGAAACATTCTTGTGTACTTTTGAATGTTTTTTGTTCTGTAAAGTTTTTAAGTGATTTTATACATTCTAACTGTTTTAACGTATGCAACAAGACATCACATATGAGACCAGAGTCTGTGCAATTTTAACGGTAGCAACACTACATATATTACATATGTAACACGACGTCCTGACAGATTTAGGACAATGGTCACAAAAGTATGAGAGAGATGATGTGACATGTGTCAGGTCAACTTGTCATAGATGATTTTTCAGAAAAATGTCATTTGACCATTATACCCTTTTTTGTCCACTAGTATACAATTAATGAATATAATAAGCTTGATTAAACAAGAGCCATTGATCTTAGAGATCAATGTCTAGGATGAGGTTTCCAAGAGTTTGTTCAAATAATTGAGGTTTTCATTCTAACCCTCCCCTATATATATATATATATATATATATATATATATATATATAGGGAAAGTATAAATTGAAAACCCACTCGAGTTAAGAAAACTCTGAAAACCCGTCAAAAAAACCATCCAAAAAAGTTTTTGTTTTGAAAAAAATACACAAGGTAACATACATGTTTTCAAGCGTTTTGGGCAAAAAAAAATAAAAAAAGCGCCGAACGAATATTTAAAAAAAGATAAACAACGCAAACTTTGTAACATCGATGTTAAAATATGTTAAAAGGCAGAAACATATGTTAACAGCACTGTAACATATGTTAAAAAGCAGAAAACATATGTTATCTGCGCTGTAACAACGCAAACAATGTAACAGCGTTTTTTTATTAAAGATTATTCGTTCGGCGCTTTTTTTATTTTTTTGGCCCAAAACGCTTAAAAACATGTATGTGACCTTGTGTATTTTTTTCAAAAAAAAAAAAAAAAAAACCTTATTTAGATGGTTTTTTGATGGGTTTTCAGAGTTTTCTTAACTCGAGTGGGTTTTCAAAATACCCACCCCCTATATTTATATATATAGCTATATCTATACTACTATATAATGCATATTGAATGGGCAAGATGATAATTTTACCAAATATCTTAAAATTTCTACAATTACAACTCTTTATGCATTTGGTACAATTCAAATAAGCTTTGAACATCCCCACCTAAGACTTCAAAGTTCAAAGGCGGGCTCTTCAAGCTAGATGAAATTTCAAAATTCAAACACCTGCCTTCATTTCGTAAGTTCTCTCTCTACTCAAAAACCCTAAAACCATTTCACTCACTTTGTTTCATCAGTCCTTTTTCTGGTGTTGTCCCAATTGGTGGATTTTAGCTTATAGGTATAGGTTTAACAATCTGTACATTTTAAAGCATTTTAATGACTGATATGCGTTAGGATTTTCTGGTTCCTCTAAACCATTCGCCGTATTATCTTTCTCTCGTTGAAATTTCAGGGACATGGCTTTTATTTGCAAGGCATTACAAAGGTATCTATCAAAACCTCTTCTCCATGCCTAAATTCTGCCATTTTGGAGCATGGCTTTATTTTTTCTTCAGGATTTTAAGGTCATCACCACTAGGTATCATTCTAATTTGGATCTTTTTATGTTTTTAATCAGAAAATAATTATTGCTTTTTTTATTATTGTATTTACATTTTGAATTGGTTCTGTTTATTATCATAGGTTTCGTTAGTTTCTTTGTAATTTTTCTCCTGAAATCCATAAATTTTTGTTGTATTCTCATATGGGGTTTTGAAAACTTTTTAAACAGTTTCTTGCCAATACCCTAGAAGTGTTATAGTTGGGTGAAGAAAGTAAGCTTCATTCAATAAACAATTTGATGGTTCCATTTACCTGAACATGGTTATTGTGGATTTTCTCAAAATTGTCTTCATTTTTCTACAAAGACTGTATTGATTATATTTCCTTTTTCCATTTTTAATTGTCAATGTTTGTGTTTTTTGAGGTCGTTTTAGTGGTAGTGACACTATTAAAAATAGTGAGGATAGTTTTAAACTTCAGATTATAGCCTAAAAGTATAAACAATAAAGATATTGGGAGCATATATGATTTATGTTATTAAATTGTAATTATTTGTGGCTACTTATAAAATTATAGCGTTATGTGAGTTTTTCTTATTCTTGATAATTGAAGTAGAAGTTTTTTAAATACCGAGGTTAAACTAAGATGATTTGAAGCCTAATCATTTTTGTTTATATTATATGCAACTATGCAAGTCTGAAAATATTTTGAGGTAGCAACAATGCGTCTACTTGATTTACGTGGGCTAATTTGAAAGCTTTGAAGGAAGCAGCTACAATATAAATCACAAATCGGTTGGTGCTTTCATAACTCTTATTTTTTTGTTAGCTATTATATGCACATAATTGTTTCTTAAACAAATTTTGTGCACTATGTAGCATGATTGAAGAGGCCAAGAGTTTCTTATACTACAGATTTTCTTCTTTAATCAAAAAATGCGAAAGCCTGCCCAGTGGATCTAAACAATAGAATATGGGGTAGGTTCTCCTCTTTGTTTTAAAAAGCATGCCTCAAGCGCGTCTAGGTGCGAGTCGTGAGGTACAAGAGCAGTGCCTTAGGTGGCCTGGGGCGCACAGTGAACATGAAGCGCACCTTAGGCGCGCTTTTTAGGCAAAATATTCATCTGAGGCCCGCGCCTCATGTACACGGTTCTTATTGTGCAGTGAAATGTTGTACAATAGGCTTTTTAGGTAGTACATGTAGGTTTTTAATTTGTTAAAACATGTATAAACCTTATTTATAGCTATATTTTAATTGGGGATGCTAAACACTTTTTAAATATATATATAAAATTACGTAATCAATTTGTGCTTTGCGCCTCGGTGCGCTTCTCGTTTTTTTTCGAAAGCAAGGTTCTCCTAGAATTTTTACGAAGATTAATGTTATCATTTGCCAATATGTCAACTATTTTGTTACTGTCATTGTACCATGTAATTGTATTGTATTTATATTGAATATATAATTATTGATTCGCTAATACCTGGTTACTCGAAAAGAATAGCACACAAAAATGGCGAACACCTCAAGGCTACAATCATACTAAATGATCAACAATTTTAAACGATATTTTATTGTTGATACTATAATTTATAATTTGGATCTTTATTACAGTATGGTTACTACATTATAATTTTTCTAAAAATGAACTATAGTATTCACCAAAGACAGATTGACCAGGTGGGACTTGGGAGCACACTGATAGCCGCAAGCAGGTGACTCGCAATAGGTGTCGTTCTTATAGTGCTATATGTTCTCTCTGTTTTAGTTTATACCATCTTTTGATATCCTTGTCTTTTGAAGTTTATGAGAAAGCATACGGCTCTCTGTATAATCATAAGTCACAACCTAGATAATCCTGCTTTCTTGCTTTCCCATGATGGCTGTTTACAACTATGGTCTGACCCGACCCAGTTTGACTCTAACCCAATGTCGGGTTATATTAAAGTCTCTCTTGTGTTGACTCAGCCACCAAATTTGATAACATAGTTTATTTGGTATTTTAAAACTCCCTTAAAATCTGTTGGCATTTATATAAACAAAAATGATCTACAAGTGAGTGAGTGTCCCCTTAAAATTTCTTAATTCAGATCACATATATGCAATTGCATTTTATGCCTAATTTAAATCAGCATCCAAAGATTTTTCCTTGTTTGTTCTCTTATATATAACTAAATTTATTAAATTTTGCGTCCTTAAGTCAACTCTTTTTAATTTGACTTTCAAATTCAAAAACTAAATTAAACTGAAAGGGCTTTGGCAGGGTCAAAAACAATTCTTGCTATTGTTCCTGGTTTGCAATTTCTCTCTCTCTTCTTAATCTCATCTCTCTTTATTTGTTCTCATGTACTTTCATTATTCATATCAATCTCATCTCTCTTTATTTAGGTTGGACAGACCATGACATTGTTTGCCCATGGAATAGCAAGCAATATTGCTCTGTAAGCAATCGTTTCAGCAATCGTTTGCCCCAAAAAGAGTTTCCGCTCTTGAATTTTGATTTCGAAATCAAAAGATTATGTAACAAATCTAAAAGTGAAATAGAAATTTTTAGAATTTCAATTCCAGTCCATATATCCATTGGTCGAAGCTTTCGATAAGCCTCATGTACAACATGACAATTTAGGTTATTTGGATGAACTTTATGTGAAATCTTGGTATGGAAATTCGTTTATTTGTTCTTGCCACAAAAAATTTGCCATCCGTTATTGAATTCGGCAACAACTCAATACGTGAAATAAATTTAAGGGATGATTCTTTCTTTGTCTGTTAACACACATGAATGCATTTGTAAAGCGCTTCAATTGGCATTTCAACATGTTACTTATGAGCTCTAAAAAAATGATGAACTTGATAACCTCAAACTAGAACCATAGACATACATAACTTGTTAATAACTAGACACTATGCAATGGCTATTTGATAAGTCCATCAATATGAGTCATGACTATGCATTACAGAAAGTTCTATGAGAAGGTTTTATTGGCATGTTGCCATGAAAGAACTTTTGTACATTCATGATTTATGTTTACACTCCTGTAACAACTAAACAATATATCATGAGATTGATAAACTAACAAAAACTATGAGTGAGTACCACGTTGAAAATTTTCGCCGCCGCCGCATCGCGCGGGTTTCATACTAGTATATATATATATATATATATATATATATATATATATATAAGATAGGGATCATACGAGAACCAACTTTAGGGAGAGAACCAAGGAACCAGTGTGAACTGAGGACATTGTTGTAAATACATAGGATAATTAAAAAACTACACGTGGGTCGTATTTATATAGATAGTCGGGTTATATTCTGACCCGGATATAATAATAGACTACTTCATCAAAAAGAGGCAACCATCAACCATTTTCCTTTCAAAAAACCCTATATCCACAGAGATTAACAATAACCGCCACCATCCAACGTCCAATTCCGTCACGTAATACAACCTTCCGGCATAAATCGTCCACCGTACACCAGCAACAATCCACAGATCTATTTCAAAAAGAGGTTCTTACCTTTTCTCTCTTCTTGATGAATTATATTTGAAGTGTATTTATTGGTAAAATGTTTGCATATATTATATAGGAAGATAATTTGTATTTTGCATTGTATATTGGACAAGCCGACCAGGTTAATGCACATATGCAATTGTTTTGTTATTAATGCATTATGTTATGAATTCACATGTGCATTAAGATCGTTAATGCACATGTGCAAAACGTAGTTTACAATGTTAAAAGTAATGAGAAATCACAAACTGTTATAAGTAAGTGATTAAGAATAATGCACATGTGCAAATGTTTTGTTATAATTACCAAAGTGATGTTGTTGCACATGTGCATTTAGGTTGAAATATTGGTTTTCTCATGTGTTATTTTATTATTTGTAGTTAATAGATGGAGAAAGGAACAAAAAAGTTGTCGGATGCAAGTGAAGATGATGACACAATTGTTAATCAAAAAGGTGAATCAACTTGGAATTATTTATTTAGTGTTGAGTTAATTAGTATTCCCTTGTTCCATGTTATGTTTTTTATTTATTATATAGTAGAACCTGATTGAGTTCCGTTTTATCTACCAGTAGCAGAAGCTTATGATGGCACAATTGTTGATCAGGAAGTTGAATCAGGTTATTAGTTTATTTAGTTCATTTATATAGAATACACATGTGCATATGTGCATTTTTTTATTGTGAAATATTAATGTTTGCACACAAAATATCCTATATGCTGATAAAGAATTAATAAGGAAGGTTCAAACAAGGACAAACAAGCCGAAACATATTGAAACGACGAGTAATGATGGTATGTTGATTTATGCAATATTTAACATAGATTGTTAATTATGCACATGTGCATAATTATGGATGAGTGTGATATAATGTGTTTTATGACAAATGTGTGTGCAGATGCAAGTATAATAAAAAAACAGAAAAGCATGTTAAAACGGCGGCAACGAAGTTAGCTCAAAAGAAGGTTACGAAAAAACCAATTTAGCGTTTGAAACAAACACACGTTACACCACATCAACTTTGGTTGGGGATAAGGAAATTGTCAAACAAACAAAAAAGTTTGTATAACATTTTGTGTAATGTGTGTTTGGTTTAACATTTTGTTATGTTGGTGAAAGTGAAATTGTGAGATAATTAGAATTTTGTATGTAGGTGGTTAACATAGTTGGTTTGTAATATGGATATTTTGTTTGTTATCGTTTGTTTTATTGAGTTAATACGTTTGGCAGAGACTACATGTTATTGTATTGTAAAAACAAGTTGGTATAAAAACTTTCTTATTTGAAGGATAATGCACGCATATATGTACGCACGAAAGTTAAACCACTAAAAAAATATAACAATATTAGTGAAATGCACATGTGCATACAGTAAACGTTTCTTATTTTTATATGTCTTGTACATAGGTGTTTTAATTTTATTCATGTTTGTTGTCATACACATGTTGTATTTTCAATTTATGTTATAATATGCATGACTAAACAATTGACGAGTTCGAGTGTATATTATATCTCATTTTGCGTCCATTTAATGATCAATAAATAGATTTTGTGACCCCTTATATATCTGTATCTTGTTCATTTAATAATCATTTAAGTATGGTAATTGTTAATTCATTCAAAAGTGTGATTTAATAGTGAAATGCACATGTGCATACGTCGTATTTCTGTATATATAACATCGAAATGCACATGTGCATCAGGAATGACGTCATATGACGTCATAACAGCCATTTTATTTATTTTTTATTTTTTAATTATTAATGCAAAATAATCATTTTGGTGTTTTTACTTTTTTTCTATTTTTTATTTATTTAGGTTATATTTTTTTTTTGTAGGCATCCTTCATATTTACAAAAATGCCACCTGTTCACACTGGTTCTTTGGTTCTCTCCCTAAATGGTGGTTCTTAAATGATCCAAATACTATATATATATATATATATATATATATATATATATAGACACACACATATAGCGGAAGGTTCAATAGAAAACTTATAGTTAGGCAGAGAATTAGAAAACACCTACTTAAATTAAAAAATAATAAAAAAAATTATAACTCAAAATTTAAGTCAAAAACTAGAAAATTGTTTGAGAGCTTCTCTTTCCCACGTCATCCTCGTTAAGATTAGTTTAGTTTAGCTTTTAGGGTTTTGTTTAGCTTTTAGGATTAGTTTTTTTGTTAGTTTAGTTTTTAAAGCTTAGATTTTGGGGGTGGGGTGGGGGTGGGTTAGGTTTTTTGGTAGACGGTTAGAGGAGGGGTTTGGTTTTTGAGTAGGGTGGTTGGGTGGTTTAGGTTTTTGGCTGACTGGTTTATGCCTTTTGGTAGGGGTGGGGTGGGATTAGGTTTTTGGGTGCGGATAGGGTTGGGGGTTTAGGTTTTTGGATTATACACATGCAGTAACATTTATTAGGTTTATTTATTTATTTATTTATTTATTTCAAAACAGGGATGACATGGGAAAGAGAAACTCCGAACTACTTTTCTAGTTTTTTACTTAAAATTTGAGTTATTAGGGTTTTTTTTTTTTTTTTTTTTTTTTTTTTGCATTTAAGTAGGAGTTTTCTAGTTTTCTTAAAAATGAGCACATTTTCTATTGAATCACCCTATATATAAATCTATACATATAGAAATTGGTTCAAATGAGAACCTTTGGCCAAATTGAGAACTGAGATAACCATTTTGGAACACACATTTCTCTAAGGCAATTTTTTTTTTTTTTTGCTTTAATCGCTGGTTTTTATGCAGGAATATTTTTTTTTTCAATATACACATATGTATAATTGCAATACACACACACACATATATATATAACTGAAATATACACATATGTATAGCTGAAAATGTAATATACACATATGTATAATTTCTATATACACATATGTATAAATGAAAAAAAAAATTCTTGCATAAAAACGTGTGATTAAGCAAAAAAAAAATATTTTTTTTTTTGCTTTTATAAGAATTGTGTGTCCAGAATAGTTCTCTTAGTTCTCAAACAAGGGCTAGTTCTCTTATGATCCATACCCTATATATAGGGTATGGATCATGCGAGAACCAACTTTAGGGACTTAAAAGAACCAAGGAACAAATGTGAACAGAGTGCATTATTGTTTGTAACTTTCAACCGTAAAATAAAACCATATTATCTTCATCATCCTCTATATTAGATCTTTTGTTGACACCAGAAACATATCAACAAACAAAATACCATGTTCCTCCCAAAAATCATGTCCAAGTAATCATCAATTCGCTTTCTTTCATGATTTGGTACCCTCTTCGCTCCCTTGCCTTCGAATATCAAATAACACTCCTATAACCCCAATCGCATCCCCAACACCCAACAGTGGCTGGTGTTTTAAAAATGTTCACCAAATCAAAACCATATTAGAAACCAAATTATCTACAGTGTCCTCTACCATTAGACTTAAGATCAATCGGAGTATGTAACATCGACTTCGTTATGGATGGAAACAAGAGTGTTGGCGGCGAAGATGAATGCGTGGAAGTGGTTGAGGATGACTTCTTGCATCTGTCTTTGAATTCGGTCGACATCGACACGGAGAAGCTCTGGTTCCTTGTGGAGGCGATCAAGAGTGAAGGAAAGGAGTTTAGAGACGTATGGTTATTGAGAGACGGATGCTAATGGCAGTACTTCTTCCTTTGTTGTTGATGGAGTTATGGTCTTGAGGTTGATTATTTTTTATCCCTTTGTTTTCTGATTTAAACCAAGAACTAGATAGATCTGTGTTCTGATTGAATTTAGGTATGTTTGAGTTATGGTCCCCATTTTTGTTGATTGTTTTTGATCCTTTTTTCTGATTTGAACCAGGAACTGGATATATCTATGTTCTGATTGAATTTAGGTATGTTTGAGTTATGGTTTCCATGTTTATTGATTGTTTTTTATCCCTTTGTTTTTTGATTTGAACCAGGAACTGGATAGATCCGTGTTCTGATTGAATTTAGGTATGTTTGAGTTATGCTCTCTATGTTTGTTGATTTTTTTTTTATCCCCTTGTTTTCTGATTTGAGCGAGGAATTGAACAAATATGTGTTCTGAATGAATTTAGGTATGTTTGTCCTATATTTATCTGTTTTACCATAAGCATGTTAAAGAGGTGCCATTTCTTGATATGTACATGTGAATTAAGAATGTTAATTCACATGTGCATAACGTAGTTGCTACAGACAAAAGTAATGTTAATGCACATGTGCATTTATACTAATATCATTATGGTCATTCAATCTAATGCACACGTGCATATGTTATGTGGTAATAAAAAAGTAACGTTAATCCATATGTGCATTAAGATTGAAATTTTGGTTTTTTTATTTGTTGTTTATTATTTGTAATTAAAGTATGGGAAAAAAGTCAAAGAAGGTAACTTTTGTCTTAGAATCGACTGAGAAACGGTCAAAAAATATGCGATTGAGGATGATGACATAATCGTTGATCATGAAGTTAGAAAAGGTCATTATTATTTATTTAATCATTTTAGATATATATGCACATGTGCATATATGTTTATTTTTTCATGTTAACTAATAAATGTCAATTATTAGTTGTTTAAACACACGAACAATGTGAGAGATTTGAGAAGTCTACGATGTTCAGGTTGACGAATGAAAAAACAATGGAGATGTTAGATGAAGCATCAATGAGGTGTGAAGAGTGTTTTAAGAAGATAAGTAATTGGGGAAGAAGATGTAATGGTGACAATAAGCAATAGAAGGGGACACTGTTGGTGAGCGTGAAGTTGTGAGATAATTAGATGTTTGTAGGTAGGTGGTTAGGGGGAATACGGTTGGTTTGTAATACGGATATTTTATCTGTTATCATTTATTTTATTGTGTTGATGGTTTGGTAGAAACTAAATGTAATTGTATAATAAAAACAGATGAGTACAAAAATTTTTGTTGTTTGAAGCATGATGCATGCACATATGTATATTGTATGTGGTCTTATATGGTGGTTGATAGGTTGATTATGTTCGTTATTATTATTTTGATGTATGTAAATTTTTATGATAAAGAAATTGACATATGCACATGCGCATAATTATAAATAAATCCCCTACCACCCAAAAACCTAAACTCACCACTCAATCCCCTCAAAAAAACCTAACCCCCTTCCCACCATACCTAAAACCTAACACCTTAAGCTAAACCACTCAAAAAACCTAACTATATTAGTGAAATGCACATGTGCATGAAGTACACGTTTCTTATTTTATAGTTCTTATATAGATTTGTTTTAAGTTTATTAATGTTTGTTGTCCTACACTAGTCTTATTTTTCAATTTATGTTATAATATGCATGACTACACAATTGACGAGTTCGAGTGTATTTTATATATCTATTCGCATCCATTTAATGATCAGAATAAAGTTTTTCACTCCTTATATCTCATATCGCGTCCAGTTAATAATCATTTAATAATGGTAATTGACAATGTATTCAAAAGTGTGATTTAATAGTGAAATGCACATGTGCGTACGGTATATTCCTGTATATATAACAGCGAAATGCACATGTGCATCTGGGATGACGTCATCTGACGTCATATCAGCCATTTTTTTTTAATTTTTTTATTTTTTATATATATTTTTTGAAATACTAATACTAAATAATCATTTTGGTGTTTATAAGTTTTTTTATTTATTTTTATGTTATATAATTTTTTTATTATTTTTATTATTTTTTGATGGAGGGATTTTTGTAGACACAGTTCATATTTACAAAAATGCCACTTGTTCACACCGGCTCCTTGGTTTTCTCCTTAAATGGTGGTTCTCAATTGATCCAAATCCTATAGGGGGATCAAATGAGAAGAACTTCATGTGAGAACAAAAAAGAAGAAGTTACATAATTGTTAATCATTAAATAGTTAAACTCTTCTTACATTAATTATCATAGATCTAATTAATCTGTTATTAACACTTTATCCTACACATTATCAAAATTTGTCCGACACATACAAAAATTCATCCTACATATATCGAAATTATCATATGTTTATCCTACACATATCGAGATTAGCATATGTTTATCCTACACATATCGAGATTATCAATTGTTTATCCTACACATGTAATAATTAATTCTACATATATCCTACACATGTCGAAATTATCATTCACTCTAAATAAGGTTTGATTTGGAAGAATATATTTTAAAAATGAATTATGATTTTCATTTATTTAACTAGTTTAGTAGGGTTACTAAAAAATAATAATCAAATTAACATTCAATACAATTATTAAATGAAAGCTTTCTATTGGTTAAAATCTGTTCTTTTTGTTCTTACAAAATTTTTTCTTCTCATTTGAATAATAGGGGAATGTTAATTTGAGAACACATATATCTCGTGCGAACCGTAAGAATGCTATCTAGAGTCATTCAAATTCAAAATCTCTCTTTACACTTGTCTTGGTTATCAAAATACAATCTCAAAAACACAATTTACGTGTAAAAATTTAAACCTATATATATATATGTATATATATATATATCCACATCAATATTTTATGAACTTATGTTAATTTCCACAATGTACATCAATTAATCATCAATTAATTATTTTATGAACTTATGTTAATTTCCACAATGTACATCAATTGATTTTCTCTGTCTTTGATAGGCATGGGCTATAAATGCACCCATCACTTACTGCATTGTATTCAACTTCCATCATAATATTCCATTATCTAGAAAATGGCACAAGAAAATATTATTCCTGTGTTAGGGTTGTGGGAAGTGAGATATGAGTTGTTAGCTGTGAATTCATTGCTAGTGATCTTGGGTATGCTATGGTACAAGTTTAAAGTTTCAAATGGTGCACCACCCTTGCCACCAGGTCCACATATGTTACCAATCGTTGGGTACCTTCCCTTTGTTACTCCTAGTTTCCACACACAACTCACCAACATGGGTCACACCTATGGCCCTATCTTTAAGTTTAAGTTGGGAAGCAAACTTCATATTGTAGTAAACACCCCAGAGTTGGCAAAGGAGGTGGTTCGTGACCAAGACGAGGTCTTTTCTAACCGTGACAGATCCGTGGCAGCCTCAATACTAACTTATGGTGGCCAAAATATAGCATTTTCCGATAATAATGCACACTGGCGTATGGTTCGTAAGATAAGTGTCCACGAGATGCTAAGCCCCAAGAGTCTTTTAGCATCTGCTTATGTTAGACAGGAGGAAGTTAGAAAAACCATCAAGAATGTTTTTGGTAAAATTGGAACCAAAGTTAACATTCGAACGATTGTGTTCGCCACGGAGACAAGTATCCTATCAAGAACAATTTGGGAAAGTAAAGGGGTGAAAGACAACAATCTTTCAGCTAAGATAGATCTGGCGGCTGCAAACCTCGTTAAAATAATTGGACGGATGAATTTATCAGATTACATTCCTATGCTTGCTTCGTTTGATCTACAAGGTGTCGCGTGCGACATAGAGCAGCAACGTGACGAGTTGCTTCAAATTTTCACTACAATCATTGAAGATCGAATCAAATCCAACTTGAAAATTTCACAGAGTGAATAAGAGAATGATTTTCTACAAATCTTGTTAAATCACAAGGACGAAAAAGATGGAACACCACTTAACATGAACCAAATAAAGTTACTTCTCCTAGTAAGATAATTTATTCTTATTACTTTTGCATCTGCTTAATTGACTTCTTATAAATATATATAAGACATCGTTGTACCAGGACGTTATGATTGCTGGTACGGAAACAACGGCATCAACAACAGAATGGGCGATTGCAAGTCTTTTGCAAAATCCGAACATAATGAAAAAGGTTCAAGAAGAATTAGTAGAAATTGTAGGAATAAATAACCTGGTAGAAGAATACCATCTTCCAAAACTAAAATACCTTGACGCAACGATAAAAGAAACACTGCGTATGTTTCCTCTACTTCCTTTCCTAGTCCCAAGAGCACCAAGCAAGACATGCATGGTAGGTGGATATACCATTCCAAAAGGTTGTACGACCATTGTGAATGTTTGGTCAATCCATCGGGATTCTCGATACTGGGATAATCCTTTGGAATTCAACCCCGAGAGGTTCTTGACAAACAAATTTGACTTTAAGGGAAATAATTTGATGTTTTTCCCTTTTGGATCAGGAAGAAGAGTATGTGTAGGTGTTCCATTGGCCGAGAAAATTTTAATGCTTACGGTGGGTTCACTCTTGCACTCCTTTGATTGGAGCTTGCCCAAGGACGAAAAAATCGACCTTACTGAAATATGGTCCTTTACAGTGAAGAAAAAGACCCCGCTTGTTATTATTCCATATCAAAGATTGCCCGATCTTAGCCTCTATATGTAATATTATATTAGTGTTCGATATGGTAAATGTCTCATCAAAATAATGGTATGAGTATGTCGTTGGCATGCTCATCGTATCTGTGTACCCATTTCTAAGTATGTAATAGCCATAAGTTTCGTGGTGTATGTATGTGGTGGAATTATATGATGTTATCAAACTAAACATTTATATGAATACTTATCTTGATATATCTTTCTTATAATAAATAATTTGATGGCACATGATATTGAATGAAAATAGTTTAGTAATGTATACATTATAAAGCATACTATAAAGAAGGACCTTAACATAAAAAGTATAAGAAGGATTTGTGGCTTTTATTCTAAATGAATCAATAGATGAGATTAAATGAATCAATCTTCTCATCGGTGGCTTCTCGGACTTCCCTTTGTAAATCGTCATTCAATTCAAGGTCATAACATTCATATGTTCCTGATTTGCAATCTGTGTTGGATCCTCTAGGAGATATGGATACTTGCCATCTATAATCATCTGTAAGAACCTCAGATACATTAGAAACTTTTGTCTGTCTTTGTTCCGTCAAACACCTCTCTCATGTGATGGAATAACATTTCAGAAATTTTGAAAGTTTTGTTTAACATGAAGGCGACTTCCACAGAACAGGTGGTGCCACAAAGGACATCAAAACCACCTCGGATCGACGAAAAAACATGAGTCACAACGTCTAGAAAATATATGAAGGGTGCACACACGTTGGACTTATTTAGTTGGCAGTCCGTTATCTTCCCAAAGTACTTGGCTCGAAGAAAACATCCTCTATGAACCTTCCAGAGTAATTTGAAGGGATCGAATGTAGAATCATTAAATCTTAATACTCCTCTAAAATCCTCCTCAGAAAGAAATCAAGTCTAGCATTCGCCCAAAACTCCTTTTGATGGTCTTGATAGATTGTATGTGGCTGCAAGATGGCGTAAACTATTATGGATCTACGAAGATAGTCGATGATTCCTCGAAAAACTTCATACTTATCATCTACTTCCATAGGTATGCACAGTTGTTGTGTTTCTTCTCAAATTTTAATTATGCCATTTCTACACAGACATGAACTGTTAGGATCTGAGTTTGATTTGTTTTGATTGTTTAACAAATGAAAGATGAAAGAAGTTAATCTATAAATGGAAATTGAAGCAGAATAATAAACTATGAATCAAAACAAACAGAATAATTGTTTTTGAATCGAATGCTTTCATAAATCTAATGAATATTTACGATTACACAAGTACCCCCCTCAGCTTGATCACTCTGTGATTGTTTGTCTAAGAGAATGTTTTGAGTGATGAATAGAATAGTACATGCACTGTTCTATTTATAGACAAACTAAACCACTTATGACCTATGACTGACGTCACCTAAGACAGTGACATCTAACAGAATAATAACAACATAAAACATCTGATAAAACAAACACTATTACATAGGAAACCTCTGATATCTAAACAGCTGATATGTAAACCTCTGATAGCTTGGATCATCTGTTGTAGCCTAAGTGTTGTTGGCTCCAACTGACCTTGAGTCTTCAGTTTATGGATCAGCAGTTTTTTCATCATCAGTCCTTTGTGATCAGTAGTTGTTCAGTAGATGTTGGGGTACAACAGATGTTAGAGTCAACAGTCTTTTGGGAGAAGTAACATGTAAATGTTGATTTTATTCAGGATCATATATAGCATGTTTTGGCTTTTCGAATCATCTGTTCTTCTCCAAGTCAGCAGATCCAACAATCTCCCCCCTAGAACAGATGATGCCAAAACTCAGTCTTTATTTTTGATCTTTATTCCTCATCAGACTTTCTCTAATTTGTCCTTTGAACTGTAACTCAAAGTTCAATGAGAAGAGGTCTTCAGCATCTCTTTCTAGCTCTAAGTTAAGCAGTTCTTGGAAATCATCTGCACATAGGCCATGTGCATCATCCATACTTAACTTCTGAGCCTCTCCATCAGATTTGAGCAAAGTCAATTAATTGGTGTCTTTGTTGACCTTCCATTTTAGAATTTTTGAACATGAGGATTTCTTGAGCTACAGATTTATTCTAGATGAGTTTGGTGATGGAGGTCTCCCAATGAGTTTCCTGAGTTCTTCAGTAATGGGATCAGAGAAATAGTGGACTTGGTTGAAGATTCCCTCTTTTACAAATGTATGAGAAAACTTCTTCTGATCTTCTTCTGACATCTCCTTCTGTCTTTTGAACTGTCTTTTGGGCAGCAACAGATAGGTTAGATGTTTCAAGTAAGCTGTCAAGTGTAAGGGCCTGTTGAGGTCTCTTAACCACTAGTGCATCAGAGTAGATTGGTTTTCTAGGTAGAGTGGGATCAGTCTTTCTATTCTCTTCCTGTTTCTTGTAGGTTTCAACCAACCTAAACTCAGCCCATCTTGCAACTGACCTCATCTCTCCATACTTTGCAGCCACAATTTCTTCTCTCATTCTTTTAAACTTCAAAGCTCTGGCTGGGTCTCTTCCTTTTCTAAAGTCAGGGGCAGAGACTTTAAAGTAGGATTCTTTGCCAATTCTTCAATCCTAAGAAGTTCTTCTTGAAGTGCATGAGTGGTCCAGCCTGCAAACTATTTCTTGTTTGCTTTGTAAGGCATGGTTGCCAAGATCAGATCAAGAATAGATTCCCTTACTACCCTTTCCAAATCACTACTGAGTGGCATGTTAGACATGGAATTGCTCAGGGTCTTAACAAAATCCTCAATCCTTCTCAATTTGCTAAGTTCTACTGAATGGATGCCCTGAGCAGTCCTGTCATCCTTCCCTTTGCATCTCTCCTGAATGATTAATTCAGTCTGTTCAGCTTTGAATTTCAAGTATTGGTCTATGTTTTTAGGAACAGGAAAGTTTGGGAGAGAATGGAAAGTTCTTTTAGATAGATCCTCAGTATTCTAGAAGGATTGAATTCCCCCCTTTAGTAGATCAAGCTCAAGAGGATACTGAGCAGCCAATGGTGTGATGGATGGTGGTGGTTTTTGGGAAGTAAAATGGGAAGTGTGTGGTGAAAATGATGTAAGTGGTATGGCTGGTATAGGTGCAGATTTAGGTGTAGATGCATTATTGTGCGACTAATGCTTTGGATTACAATAAACATATGTTTTTGGTGATTGTCGAACGGGCAAAGGAGTAGATATGTGGGCGAATGAAGAAATTAAGAGGTGCGAAGGAAAGAATTAGTACGAAGGAGAGACAAAGGGGCTAATGTAGATTTAATTGTTATGTAATGCTTGGTTCGCATGATGTGATTGGGCGAACCTGCACATTCAACCATGCAATATGGGCGAATGTGCAGTCCTATAAATAGGTTAAGCCATTTTTGAAAGTTAGTTGTTGGTCATTTTATTCCCTCCTGTTTTGTGTCTCTCCCTAGTGTTTTTGTCAACTTATTTTCACGTCATATCTGATTGTAATCATTATTAAAACGTGTATTTTGAGTTGTTTATGAATGAGAAAAACCTTTAAAAGATGATTTCTGTGTATTGATTGTTTGATTATCATAATTGTGATTGATTCAGGGATTCCGCACCTGAATCAAACTTGTTTGATCAATCTCTTTGTAGATTTGACGATCCTAAGCGCATACAAAGTAGTATCAGAGCCATTATGGATCAAACAAGCACAATTTGATAATTTTACAGCAGATTTGGACCCTATTTTGATCAAAGACTTTCTGTTTTCATTGATAACATTGAATTGGTGATAAATTGATTGATTAGGGCTTGTTTTCATGGATAATGTGACACCCGGCAAATTCAGGTTAGTAACGTTGACTAAACTAGTAAGTCTACCTTAGCGAGTCATGCATATTACGTTCTTAACGGGGTCAGTCGAGTCGGTATGATGATTCTGGGAATCATCGGGAGTCATTACGATGATCCGCGGGGTCATCAGGAGTCGGTCCATAACCATGTGTACAAGGATTGGTGATTCGTGGAATCGCCGGGTTTAATGCACACACGAGTCTCGAGTCCCGGGAATTGGTGAACGGATGTAAACGTGTTAGTTATCATGCATTATATGTTTGGAATCATTATGTGACTTGTTGGTATGTGAATACGTGTTTATATGTGTTAAAATAACGTTTAACGCGCCGAAAACCCAGCTTGGAGGGTTTCAGGCGATTAGGATCTGGAAAAGGGCCTAATCGCCTATATATAGGCGAGTAGGAGGATGATAGCAGGCGATTGGGACAACCCTATAAATAGAACCCTTAACTCCCCAAACACCCTTAGAACAACCCTAGCTGATCCCAAGCCACCCACACACCTTGAAACACCTCTGGAACTCATTTTGCTACAAAAATCACCATCCCCAAACCTACACACCTTTCTTTAACAAAATCCAAGGTGTGTTCTTCATCCCTAACCTTTGTAAAGTTGTTATTTTGGTTCCCCCAAAGGTCCAGACATTGTTTTACTAAGTTGTGTCTTTAAAAACCTTTCAAAAGAGTTCTAAACCAAGTCTACACCTTAATGCTTGTTATATGTGAAGTTTACATGCATATGTTGGTCTTCTTGGTGATTATAACATGAGTGTTTCCATGATATGATTGTACTTCTGTTATGTAGAGATTATTAGGAATGTTATCTTAGAGTTTGAGCCATTGTTGTTGTGTTTTGATGAAAATGTGTATTTTTACCCATTTGAATGTTCTTGAAGATTTAGGATGGTTATGGTATGATTGTTGATGCAATGTTGTTAGAATTCATACTAGGAAGATGTTAGATCAGAGGTTTGATGAATTGCAAGTTTGTAGAGATTGAAATCTGATTGTTTCCATTTAAGGAAAGATAAGGTTGGTTGGTGAAACCTAGTACTTTGCCATTTTAGGAAATAATTGCTTAGAACATGTTAGATCAGTGATATGTTGGGGGGTTTTGCTTGGAATGGGCTGGTAAATGATTTAGGTTTGATATTGGGTGTTGTTGCATGTTTCGGATCTGATTTGGAGGGTTAAACGCGCGAAAATCCGTTACACAGCAGCAGCAGGCGATTAGGAATCCTAATCGCCTGATGCTGAAGGCGATTAGGCATGCATGAAGGCGATTAGGACCCTAATCGCCTGATATATCAGGCGATTGGGCCCCTAATCGCCAATAGGCTGAAGCCACTCACGTGTTGGCTTTCCTAATCGCGTGTACTGCTGTCGTAAACGCGTTTTGACATCCCGGAACATGATTTGACACCTAGGAACATGATAGGAACCCCGGGATACACCCAATGACTTAGTAAGGCGTGTTCGGACCTGATTATGCGTTAATCGGACATTATGCTAGACTAGGTGAACTATTGCGCGTACTAGGTGTTTAATTGCATATGTTGCATGATGTCTTGTATTTACCTAACACGTGGGATGTCGGGTCACCAATGGGACGTCGGGTCTTGCCTGGCACGGTCGGTTTAATAGTTAAAGATGTTTTCAAACGTTTATGGTCACGGTCTGGACATTCGGGGACTGGTTAACCTGCGGGTTGTTAGTCCGGATACTTATACACATCTTATGATAGGTCGCCGCTATTTGGGGCTATCATAACATAATTACTTAACTGTTTTCAAGTAACGCAATCCGAGGTGAGTTTCACAGCCCCACTTTTACTGTCTTGCTTTCGGGGGAGAAACATGCATTGTACAAACTATTTAAAGGTCATGTTATACTATGGGCACTTTATGTTACTATACGGCTTTTATGGAAAGTCCCAGGGGGAAACCATGAATGTGCTGGAACGCACAACGGGGGAAATGTGGATAGATCTATTGGGCCTCACAAGCCCCACTCGATGGCGGGGCCGGGCGGGTGGATATTGTCTCTACCTATCAGGTTACCGAGGCATCGGTAGCCCAGTCATCTGGGCTGGTATCATCTTTTGGTTCATGTTTAGTAATGGGTTCCCAACCGTAGTAGTAAAAACACTTAACGTCTAGCTAACGTTCTTATGACATAGTATTAACGGGAATGATCTTTGTGAACTTGTGACAACACTTTATAAAAGAAAACCTGTGAACTCACCAGCATTATATGTTGACATCTTTTTGGCATGTTTTCTCAGGTCGCTAAGGTAGCAGTCAATGGGCTAGGCGCACGAAGTCATGCACAGCGTCTAATATTTTTGAAGCATATTAAAACAATGTTTTGTAAACAATGATATGTCTTTTGGTTGTAAACAAGAATGGTTCCGCTGCTGGTTTACAGCTCAAAGCATGATATTTTGGTTTTAAATATAATTATGAATGCATGTTTGTTGTATGTTTATTGTGATCGTTGACTGAGATCCTGATGTGTCACACGCCTCGCGGTAAAACCCCACACGTGGAATTTGAGGGTGTGACAGATAAAATGGATAATTCTCTTTGATAAACTTGTTCCAAATCAAATCCGAATAAAAACCTGATTAAAATCATCAAATTCTTTCAACTTTTGAAAAAATTGATCAAAATCAACTGATTTTCAAAGAATAACCGTTTTTGAAAAGTTTCGGGTCGAACCTAGGGAGAAATGGGCGAACGTGTGTGTTAAACGGTCGAACCAAAGGATTTTTGGTCGAAGGTGGTGTTTTAAGTGGTCGAACCTAGAGTTTGTTAGTGTATTGGTGTTCATTCGACCATACTTGTTTCATTCGACCATTCGAACGGTCGAAGGAGAAATTCATACGGTCGAAAGAGAGTCAAACGGTCGAAAGACATTTGTGTTTGTTATATCTTTCATTCGTACCTTTGAAAACGGTCAAAGGAGAACATTTTCTCTCATTCGACCATTCGATTCATACGAAGGAGAAAACTGTTTTAAACTTTTCTAATCTTTTCATGTTTAAACATTTTCAGATCAAGATGTGTAACTTTCCGACTACACCACGACCCAACACGACACCACAACAGCAGACAACCATGGATCCTTGGTCGGTTGCTGCCCAAAAGTCTAGTCAACCATCACAACCTATCAACTATATGGCGATGACTAGCACTATTCCTCAACATGTTGCGCAACCACAACCGCAACCGATTGGCGACTATTGGGGAGTAGCAGCAGCAGCGGTTCACACACAGACGACCAATGCCATATCAACGCTTATTCAAGACTTGTCATCTGGAAGTGGAAACCGAGCACCTAAGCTTATGGAGATGGTCGACTACAACACGTGGAAGACTAAATTCAATATCCATTTGGAGGGTATAGGTTTAGAGGGAACTGAGGCATGGAAAATGATTGCGAAAGGCTATGTTGCTCCGATCTTGGAGAACACTGGAAAGCCTATTCCTTTAAAGAATCTAGCAGACGATGAGAAGAAAAGGTTTGCTATTGAGAAAAAGGCGTTTTCTCAATTGTCCCAAGCTATTAGCACAGATTTGCTGCATGAGTTTGGTTCTTGCACAACTTCTAAGCAGCTGTGGGACATGTTGAGAAACAGACATGATGGGAATGAGAAGACTAGGAAGCTAAGGATGGTGGAGCTTCGCAAAGAGTTTGAGAATTTTAGTTACATGGGTAACGAAACTTTGAAAGAGTTGGTTCCAAGGTATTGCCACTTACTCACAGAGTTGTCAAGCTATGAGACTAGCATACCATACCTATGTGTGAACTGGTGGACAAGTTTGCCGATGCGTTGCCACCATATTGGAACCAGCATATTGAAGTGTTGAAAGAGAAGGATGCGTACCAGTATTGGATGATCATTGAGTTTATACAGAAACTGGAGAACAAAGAGATGGAGGAGAAGAGGAAAGCAAAGAGGGCTCAAATTCCTCAGAATCCGGAACTTTTTCTTGGTGGTACATCTTCTTCCCATACTACTTCCAGTTCTACTACCAATGTTGCTCCACACATCGCGTGCATATCCAACATCGTTGAATCACCCAAACAACCAATCAAATAATCAAATACCTTGCTCAAACATCTTCATATACCTCACCATCATATCCTACAACAACTACCTATATTCCACCATTTTCACCCATGCAACAAGCAGCGTGTTACTCTGCTAGTCAACCTCAACAACAACAATCCTACAACCCTCAAATGAATCAAATTCAACTTAACCAAAGCCAATCGAACAAAAGCCCGATTGTGTTGGAGACTTCAAATCTAAACAATGTTACTGTTGAGATTGCTCAACAACATGTAGCATTAGTTTTAGCGATGGTAGCATCATACAATGGTCTGGTTGCTAGTCAAATTGGGAACAACAATTTGACCAATGAAGACTATGCACAGATCGACAAGGAAGAGATGGAATTGATGGATATATACAGTGGGCTTTTGCAAGCATCATGAGGAGAGCCACTGATTTTATTCAGAAGACCGGGAGAACGGATCTTTCAACTTCTCCTAACACCACTTATGGCTTCAACAAAGCCAAACTAACTTGTTTCAACTTTGGTGAAAAAGGTCATTTTAAAAGAGAGTGCACACAGCCAGCACAACAAGGTAATCGAAATCCATTCAACTCTACATACCAAAACCGTCATACTCAAAACCAAAATCAAGTATCATACCAAAGTTCCAACAACATTTCAAGCTTTCAACCTCACAACAACTATCAAAACCGCCAAACTAACCAACAAAATAACAATGCTAGACAATCCACATCACAAAACCAAAACCAAACTCAACAGAACTCAAACCGAACAATCATTCCCATATCTACACCAAACACACAAACCCAAACTGAAAACCCAAATCAAGCTATGGTGATACAGAAGGATGAGGGTTTCGATTGGACAGGTATGCAGTTGGGTGTGGAAGAAATTACAGCTGGTAATGTGGCTTGTGTGGCACAGAAAATGAACTTGGATGAACCGGTGGAGGTTGAAGAAGAGGATGTGTCTGAGAAGATGAGTGAGTTAAAGATTGAAGAGGTGAATGATGAGATAAATGTTGATGTTGATTGTGCTGAGAAGAAGACTGGAATGGTTATGGATACTGTTGCTGATATTCCAGAACAGTTTGATTCCACTTATTCTGATGAGGAGAGTGATCCTGACACTGAATCTAGTGTTAACTCACTGGATGATGACATTGACCAGTTGCTAGCTGAAGCCAACTTCTTAATGACAAGGAAATCATGCATGGTGGATGATGCTTGCACCAGAATTGACTACTCCAAGTTTTTCGCTGGGAAGGAAGCTCATTTTGCTCTAATGTCAATGACAGAACCACCTATGCAGGTAAGTACCGAATCTAGTGTTAATTCCAATTCAACTTGTGTTTAGACTTGTAAAACTTGTGATAAATTGACAGATGAAAATAAGCAACTAAAAGTTCAACTTGAGAGTGCAAAAATTAACTGTCAATTATATCAAAAGGAATCAAAAGAATTCAACAGTGTACTTGATGGGTATAAGAAAGATATTTCTGAATTGAAAAAGACTTTGTCGTTAAAGCAAATGGCCATAAACAATTATATAAGTGATTTAGAAAACACAAAATTGGAAATGGCCACCATCAAGTGCTTTGCCGAGAAAGTAAACAAAAAGCTTGAAAGCTATAAGCACATTGCTTATGTAGTTGACCACATCATAGAAGAACCTTCACAGTTGAGTAGTGCAAACTACAAAGCTGTCCCAGCTCCGGTGTTGTTCGAAAATCATAATTTGCATGCGATAGCACCGGAGACCCGTATCGGAGACCCGTATTCTGATGTTAGACCTTTTATGGGAAACAATGAAGGTGTGGTTGCTGCTGATGATTCTGATGAAGAGGATGAACAGTCTGAGACGGTTGTTGAAAAAGTGAGTGATATTCCTGATGAAAATCACATCATCACTACTGAACCGATTTCACCTTCTCAGATTGTCCATCCCATGGCTAACGCTCACAGAAAGAATCATTCAGCAAAGAATGTTGATAAGAAAGTTGAGAAGTTTGTTGTTAAAAATGCTGAAAAGAAAGTGGTTAAGAATCTTTAAAAGAATGTTGTTAAGTCTGTTGAAAAGAAAGTTGAAAAATTAAATGATAAGAAAAACGAATCGTGTGATAAACCTGTGAAAGTTTTCTATCGGATGCAAGGCTCCGATAAGATTATGTCTGATGAAGAATATCAAATTCAATTTGCAAACTATTCTAAAATTGAAAAGACCTGGCAGGAAAGTACAATTTGGTTCCCAAAACATGAACGTACTAATGATATTCCTCCAGCTATTTTAAAGAAAATTCATTCGGATAATTCTAAAGACCCAAAGGTCAATGTCACACAATTAGTTAAACCAACAGACAAGTCAAATAGTTTTATTGAGCCGACTTACTCAAAGGACCCTGCTCCTGAGAGTTTAAGAAGACAGTGTATGGTTGATCAATATCCCATTGCTAGTTATTCTAAGTCGAACATCAAGGAAAACTATGAAGAGTAGTACCGTGCGTGCTTTAAGTGCGGGGAAAGGGAGCATTTACTTGCCAACTGCCCGTATGTACGACACAAGAGACACGAGGTGGAGATGAAGCAAAGGTTTGCTTGTCCGGTTGATAATCACAGTTATCCACAGAGACGGTTTTTCCCTCAGCCAGCACCTTTTTATAACCAAAACAACTATTTTAAAAGGAGGGAAAATCGTCCGATGACTTATGATAAAGGCAACCGGATAGAAACTGAGAAACAATTGAAGAAACCATTGGTGAACGCAACTGCTGATAACAAAAAGGTTCCTGCTAAACCTAATGTCAAACCAGTAGTTGGACCTGTCTCTGTTAAATCAGAGAAGGTAACCAAGAAGGTATCGTTCAAAGAAGAAGTAAAGAAACCGGCTGAGACCACAAAATCTCAGATCCGGATCTTGAAACAGACTGGACAATCTTGGTCATCAAAGGGTTCTGAGGGTGCTTCAACTTCACAAAATGTGAAATCTGAGAAAGAAAAAGATTTGTGTGAAAAGAAAGTCGTTGATAAAACCCAAGATGTTTGTGAAACAACTGACTCTTTGAAACAATCAGTTCAAAGACCCAAGACCAAACAGGCTTGGGTCCCCCGAAAAATCTAACTTTTCTACTTGATATGTGCAGGGAGCTTTAGCTGGCCCTGTGAGCAGTCTTTGGATTGTTGACAGTGGAGCTTCTGGCCATATAACTGGGGATCTTTCGCTACTGTTCGATATTCGAAATATCAATGGAGGCTATGTAGCGTTTGCCGGGAACAAAGGAGGCTATATTACCATGGAGGGTAGTGTGAGTAATGGGATTGTGAGCTTCGAGAGAATTTCTTATGTGAAGCAGATAGATTACAATCTGTTGAGTGTCAGTCAGATATGCGACAAGCAATTTTCTGTGTACTTTGACGACAAATCTTGCTACATACTCAAGCCGGGGTTTGAATTACCAAAAGAGTGGGTGATGCTAAAGGCGCCGAGAGTGAACAACTTGTACATTCTCGATATGTCAAAGGCAATGACCACCCAAGGCCAAGTCACGTGTTTCCTCTCCAAGGCTATAGAAAAAGAATCCATTATGTGGCACAGGAGGATGGGACACATTCACCTCAGAAAGATGAATCAATTGGGGAAAAATGAACTTGTCACAGGCGTAAACGTCAAACATTTTCACCTAAATGACAAGTGTGTGAGTTGTAAAAAGGGTAAGCAGCACAAACAATCCCATAGACCAAAGAAAGTTAATTCCGTTGAACTACCACTTGAACGTTTGCACATGGATTTGTTTGGACCGGTCAAGCGTAAGAGTCATGCTGGGGAGTTATACTGTCTTGTGGTGACTGATGATTATTCAAGATTTTCATGGGTGATGTGCTTACACAGGAAGAGCGACACATTTGACAACTTGAAAGTTCTGTTCACTCGTCTGGAAAATATCTATGGTCTCAAGATCAAGAGGATTAGGAGTGACAATGGGACGGAGTTTAAAAATGCACAGATGGACAATCATTGTGAAAACAAAGGAATTCATCATGAATATAGTGCTCCGTATACCCCACAACAGAATGGGGTCGCAGAACGTAAAAACATGACTCTAATTGAAACGGCGAGGACAATGCTTGCGGACTCAAATCTTCCAGTAATGTTCTGGAAGGAAGCAATTTACGCAGCTTGTTATACTCTCAATCGCGTTTTAACGGTGAAGAAGTTTGGCAAAACTTCTTATGAGCTGTTGAATCGTCGAAAGCCGAATTTAGAGTATCTAGAACCGTTTGGCGCTCCTTGTACTACGCTTAATCCATCTGAGAAGTTCGCACAGAAGGCTGAGGAAGGATACTTTGTTGGATATGCAAACCCGCTCAAACGGGTATTCAACAAAAGAACTCGTCAAGTCGAAGAGTGGGCTAACGTTGATGTGCAACGGTACACTCAGAACTTACAGGGAAGCGGTCCAGACTGGATGTTTGATTACAAAGATTTCTTTCAATCATTCAATCTAAATAGCTTGGTTGAAGAGGCTGTACTATATTTATATTACGAGGTCGAAAACGCAGTGACTTCACCGTTAGTGCGTCCGATTACCGTGAATCCTCAAACAGCTTCTAATGATGCCAATGTTCCTGTCGTCGAAGAAGAGGTATTTTAAGAAGCTTCCACAACGTTGAATTCATCAGAATCAGAAGATGATGATGATGATGTTACAAGCGAAGCTATCTTAGATCATGCTACAGTGATACCACCAGTGAACCCAACTACAAATGGTGCTTCAACTTCGAATGTGGGTAATGATCTGGTTTTAGCAGAGAACTTAACTACTCAAACGGGAGTCCAAGTACCCGATTATCCAGAATCTCGGATACATCGAATTCACCCGATCGAGCAGGTTATTGGTGATCCTGGTAGCAGTGTGATGACAAGAGGACAATTGAGGAATGCGAACTCACCAGAAAACCTTGGCAATCTTGCTTTATATGCCAAAATACAAAAATCTGGTTTTCAAAATGACTGGTCTTTTGCTTGTTATGTTTCGCAGGTAAAGCCGCCAACTTACAAGGATGCTCTTTTGGACGACGCTTGGGTGGAAGCAATGCAAGAGGAGTTGTTGCAGTTTCAGAAACTTGGCGTCTGGACACTGACAGATCTGCCCCTAGGTAGAAAGAAGATTGGAATGAAGTGGGTGTTTAAGTGCAAAAAGGATGATAGAGGAGTGATCATAAGGAACAAAGCTCGTTTGGTTGTACAAGGATTTCATCAGGTTGAGGGAATCGATTACAACGAAATCTATGCACCAGTTGCACGCTTAGAGGCAATCCGAATGTTTCTGGCGTTTGCATCATACAAGAAATTTAAGGTGTATCAAATGGATGTCAAGAGCGCATTTCTTTACGGTGTGGTCAAGGAGGAAGTATACGTAGGTCAACCACTAGGCTTTGAAGACCCTATTCACCGGGGATAAGGTCTACGTACTGAACAAAGCTCTCTACGGGTTGCACCAAGCTCCAAGGCAATGGTATGAGGAGCTGAGCACGTATCTTCTTTCGAAAGGATTCAAGCGAGGTTTGGTAGACTGCACACTGTTCACTAAATGAACAGGCGATGACTTGCTTCTAGTCCAGATTTATGTTGACGATATTATATTTGGGTCTACTAACGAACTTCTGTGCAGAGAATTTGAACGTCTTATGCAGGAAAAGTTCGAGATGAGTGCAACGGGAGAGATGCAGGTTTTCCTAGGCTTGCAGGTGGAACAAAGACCAACGGGGATTCTTATTCACCAGACGAAATACGTTTCTGAAGTCTTGAGCCGATTCCAGATGGATGATTCGAAGCCGATGGACACCCCAATACAACCTAATCACGGGATTGGAGTTGACGCTAAGGGGGAGCTAACTGATCCATTTACATACAGAGCAATCGTCGGATCTCTGATGTACCTGACTGCCTCCAGACCTGATATAATGTTTGCCACATGTCTCTGTGCACGTTATCAATCGAAGCTGAAACAGAGTCATCTTGCAGCTGTCAAACGTATCCTTAGATATCTGAAGGGTTGTCCGTCAAGAGGAATATGGTACCCTAATGATGATAATTTTGACCTAATCGCTTTTAGTGATGCAGATTGTGACGGCTGTGACAAAGACAGCAAATCCACAACGGCTGGATGCCAGTTTATGGGGAGCAGGCTCGTGACCTGGCAATGCAAGAAACAGACCACAGTTGCATTATCCACATGTGAAGCAGAATACGTTTCAGCATCGAGCTGCTGCTCACAGGTTCTTTGGATCCAACAACAGATGGTGGACTACGGTTTGCAATTTCTTAAAACCCCTATTTACTGTGATAATGAAGCCGCAATCGCATTAACAAAAGACTTAGTAAATCACTCAAAGGCTAAACATATCTGGATTAAATATCATTTTATCCGCGATTGTTATGCTAAAGAGTTGATCGATATGGTCAAAATCCACACTGATTACCAACGCGCAGACCTTTTTACCAAAGCTTTTGATAAATCGAGATTTGAATATCTTTTGAAAGCTAATGGTATTAAAGAAAAACAAGATTGATCATCACCTCAGTTTATCGCTTTTTAGTTTAATTTTTACTGTTTTTCAGATAAATTTTGAAAATCCAAAAACATTGAAAAATTTCAAAATACATAAAAATTAGAAAATTTCTTTGCTGACTGCTATATCTTCTTCCCTTAGATTAACGCCGTCAGATTTCTGTGAACAAACAATATCTGGGCAGTCACATATTTGAAATGCTCCAGCTTATCCTTGGGAACAGTAAATTCAAAAATTTATAAAAATCAGAAAAACCAAAAATGATTTCCTGGAGAAAAAGGGGAAATGATAGTACATCAGTGGGGATCTGACACATTCTAAGAAATGTAATGCTATATAGGGCGTGTGTCTGAGTCTGTGCGATGTGCTGATAGGCTTCGTAGACCTATTACTGCATGCCTGATACAAACATATCAAACGAATTGTTGTGTGGATGAACTCCTCATTGGCATATGGTCTTAGTACCGTAATTTCGTTTGATAGGGTATTTGTACAAAACTCGGAGGTTTTGGGTCGTTATGTTATTAGTTGTCTATGGATAGTCTCTCTGATCTTCTGCTGTAGGTCATTACGGACCTAGATCAGATGGGTATCTTTATAAAAGAGCTTTATGCCAAATCCTAAAGTTACCGAATTGAGGAACTTTCCATGTTATGTGATGATCAAAGATTATCTATTACATCGTATTAATCACTGATGCAAATCATGATTGATATTAGTCCTCAACCTGGTAGAGTGCTCATGTTACTTTGCTGCATTAATTTGCTAACCTGTATACCTCTGTGCATTATACCTTGTAAATTACACACGACGAAAGCATAATCACGCTTTACAATGAGTCTTTGTGCATTTACTTCTTGATACGGGAGTATGTCGTGTGCGTGGGAACCATAGACAATTATGTTTATACTATACATAATAGTATCAGTCTAAAGCACTGCACAAAAGTCTGCATGTGAGTTTATGTGGATTACAATATCAGCAGTTGCCAGATCACATATTGTCTTTAATGATAATAATCAAAAGATCAACGGTGTGATCAGATTTCTCAATAACTGATATGATCCCTTTACCGGAAATCCCAAAACATTTACTCTTTTCTCTTTACATTTCTGCATTTTATTTTCTCATCAAAAATTGCAAAACTCAAAAAGATTTTAGGTGTGTTTTAACATAAACTTTAGAAAATCCAAAAAGATTTTACATTTCTATCTTATTTTTTATAGCTGATGGTGGTTGATGACGATTTTCTAAACCTTGATGAACCATTTGAGCTTTGTTATCTTTAATTGAGAAAATATGATTGTCGGATGCTTAAAAGTTGGAAAACATTTTGAATGGGACTCGATTTTGAGATTTGGTAAAATTTTCAAAATTCCTGATTTACTTTCGCCCATTCGATTGGGTCGAAGGAGGAATTTTATGTTCATTCGTACGTTTTATTTTGGGCGAATGTGAGAGTTCTTAAGTTGTTTTTCTCTTTCAAACCCTTTTATCTCATTCACACCTTTCATTAGGGGCGAAGGAGACTAAAGCTTCACATTCGACCACAATGAACGGTCGAAGGAGCATTCTATATATATCATCTCTGCTCATTCGAACCCTTTACAAAATTTTTTCAAAATCTTTGATCCTAAGTCCACTTATTGCTCGTGCATTTTAGACCTTTCCATTGTGTTCGACTGTTGCTTCTGATCTTTTTCAACTCAATTTTACAGGTTAACATCAAGTTTTGAAGATTTAATCTGACAATTTCAGTCTGAACCCTAACTGTCATTAACCATTGATTTTTAGATGATAATTGATCTTCGTTTTGATAAGGTTTCATTGTTTGAATGTTTTAGGGGGAGATTATGCAAAAACTAAGGTTTAAACAATATCAGTTAGCATAATCGATTGATTTAAAACCTATAAACCCTAGTTTTTGAAATAAAACAATCAATCAATGAAAAACTGATGAAATTGATGATTAGGAAACAGTATTCGAAGGTTTTAGGTGCATAATGAATCAAAATCACAAGTTTAAATCCACTGATTTTCAAAATTTGAAATTTGAAATGAAGAACACACTCCTTCGCACATTTCGAACGGTCGAACGTGCAAAAATAGGCGAAGGAGTAGGTTTTGTCTGGGCGAATGAAACATTTCTTCATAAATTTTTACATTCGTACCTATAAAAATTCACTTTCGTACCCCAGAATCTTTCATTCACACCTCCGTTTGGGCGAATGTAGAGTTCAATTACCAAATTTTCTAACTTTGATTATTTTGTCGATTTTTAACGTGTTTACTTGTTTTATTTTGCAGTTTAAACCATGTCTGAACAGGAAAAACCTACTGAACAAGCTGGATCATCTTCACAAGCTGCTAAGAAAGGAAATGAAGAACTGTTGTCGTTTGAGAATGCGCATAACTGTTGTGCATATCTTGGGGATGTAAAGAAGCACACTGAGTTTACAGAGATAATCGAGTTTCTAAAGAGAAGTCGGGTGATAGATACAATTGCTACATCTGCTATTATCTACCGAGACATTATACAAGAGTTTTGGACGGAAGCGAAAATGGATTTCTGGCAGTGTGAATCATCTCTGGTGAGCAAGATTCAAGGAAAACTGGTTATTGTTTCAGAGAATGATATCAGGGAAGCTTTGAAGCTTCAAGATGAAAAGACTGATCCCAGAGAGCTTAGTTTTACCGAACAGAGAAAATGCTTTCTTAGGATGAAATATAACGGGCCGATTACTGATGGCTCGTTACACAAGGGAAAGCTTTGTCCCCAATTCAAGTATTTGGCGCATGTTATGATTCACATCTTCGGTTCAGCAGTAGGAGGTTATGATCTGATGAGAAAGAGTGTTATGGAACATCTGATATTGAACAAACCGTTCAATGTATCAGGAATGCTTATGGAACATCTGTTGGAACCTGTCAGAGGCACAAGGAATTTGAAGTTTCTGTTGTATCCTCGATTCCTTCAGATGATATTTGATCACAAATATAAAGAGTTGATGAGGGATCCGAAGCAGATCGTAGTTCAGGAACATATGTCCATTAATACATTGGCAAGAATGAAAGCGTATAAAGGCTTGTCAGTAAATGAACGTCCACCTGTTAGACGTTTATTTGGGCATTTGGCGAGGATTGATTATGAGGATCCGGGTAAAGGTGAGGTAAGGCATGCTGATAGTGCATCAGACGAAGACAATCCATTACATCCTGTTGATCCTGAAGCAAAGCGAAAGAGACAGGTTGTGAATGTGGGAGCAAAGAGTGGGAAAGGGAAAGAGAAAGAAATCAGGATTGAAGTTGTTCCTGAAACTGAGCCTGCAAAGAAGAAGAAAGTGTCGAGAAGACATAAGACTGTGGCTAAGAAAGGGTTACACCTAGTTGATGAAGCGTCAGTCGATTCTGAAGAGACGTAGGAAGATGAACATTGGGATTCAGATACTGAGACGGTAAAGACTACCACGTCCAAGGCCACTGTGGCTGGTGAGTCTGCCAGTTTGAATAGATCTGTGAAGGAACAGAGAATGAATAGCCCTATTCACTTGGATGAAGAGGATGAGGGTTTAGGTTTGGGAGCAGGAGCTTTTCCTGGTTCACCAGTTCAGGGGGAGAAACCAATGAAGCCCCAATTCAAGAAGAAAGAAAAGGTGATAAAGCCCGCAGAGAAACGAGCTAGAGAGATTGAATCGTTAATAGCAGGAAAGAAGTTACCACCTGCTTCTAGCTCAAAATCACCAGTTGCTGCTCTAGCCTTGAAGAAGCAGAAAACCACAACTATGTCAAGTACTGAACAGGGAGCTGATATACCTGTTGATGCTTTTAATGAAGCATTGGACAATGTATTGAAGAAGATGAAGAAAGGTAAACTGCCTGAGGTTGCTGAAGTTTCTACTCGAAAGGTTACAGTGGATAGTGATGTGATGAGCACTGTTAACCGGAAACTTGCTGAGATGATGAATATCATAAACAAGCAGCACACAGAGATAGATCAATTGAGAAAGAACGACTCAAAGATGTTGGATGTCGTGGTTACATCACATGAGAACAATGAAGAGCTGAAACAGAAGATTAAACATTTGCAGAAGGATAATAAGAAACTATTAAAACATGAGCAAAGGAACACCAGAAGGATCATAGCATTGAAAGAAGATAATAAGAAGCTAAAAGAGAGTAATAAAAGTGAATAATCTGATTAAAGATTTATACTCTCGGGCTCCTCAGTTGAAAGAAGGTGAAGAGGATAAAGATCGAGACGAGGAGCAGTTTGATTTTGAACTGTTTGATGAAGAGGAGGATGATGAAGATCTTGATGAAGATGCTGGAAAGACTCCTAAAAAGAAGAAGGATGATGGAGATGATGATGGTTCGAATGATGGATCTGGTGATGATAGCAGCTCTGCATTTGATGATGATGATGATGATAATGATGATGATGATACAGATAAATACAAGTATGAGAAACGGGAATCTGGAAAAGGAGGAGAATCTAGTTCTAAAGCTCCTGGAGGATCAGTTGATGATGATACGATCTTCTGGAATGAAAAGCTGAAGTCTATGTCTGAAGATGATAAACAGATGGATCGCCAGATGCTTACTGATCGAGTCTGGACGATTGACATGACCAGCAGATTTTCTGAAAGCTTTGAATCTTGTGACAGGGTGCTTGAATTAGAGTATAATGATCCAGATTTGGAAGATGGTGAAGTTTCGGCGGCGATGACAAAAGAGATTTTTGAAAGTTTAGCAAAGCAGGTTGGGAAAACGTTAGAAGAACTATTGGCTGATAACCAGATTGCTAATCTACCTGAAAAAGGAAGCTGGAAATCATTCTGATGATCGTGACGTACCTGTGTTCGAGGATATTGAAGTTGAAGATATCACAAGTGAAGAGTGTCCATATTTTAAGAAAGATAAGGATTCTGGATTTACTGCATTCACTGATGAGCTATTGAATCAAGCCGAGAAACTTGCAAAAGAAAAGAGCGATAAGTTTGTTGATGAAGTGTTCAAAGGGCATGATAAACCGCATATCAAACAATCCGATAGCTTGAAAGAGTTACTGAGGCAACTAAAAGAGAAAGAAGCCAATCGTCCGAAAGCCGACATTCAGTGTAGCTTTTATAAACTCCACAACGAAATGTTTAAAGGAATAGCGTTGGGTTGGAAGTTTATAAAGCAGTTAAAGTGTGTTGCAGTATAGTGGGAGAAAGGGATACTCTACTTTGATAGATTTCATGATTTGAAGACTCTCCCATACTGGGCTATTCATGATATTTGTCGTCACAAGTTGACTGGAACGTCAAATGATCAGATTGCCTACTTTGCTGATAAAATGGCGAGAGAAAGCAGGACGAAGTGGAATCTCTTTGAACCTCAGTATCCTAAGCGATTGTTCACAAGAAAAACATTGATGATATAACCGGTTTGCCCAAGGTGACTCTAAAGTACAAACCACGAAAAGTGTTGAGACATATTCCATTGTTGCAGATTCCTCAACATTTTGCAAAAGACTTTATCTGGTGGTACTACGATTGGAAGATTGCAGAAGCTGTGATAGTGTTGAAAGATGGAGACAAGAATTTCAAAAGGATACACATATTTAATCCTATGTGGTTAGTGAATTGTTCGCATGAGGACATCATTATGTTGTATTACAATCCCATTTTCAGCGATGTGAAGGATGCTGAACAAGCAAGTAAATAACAGCGTGTGGTATTTCTATGCTTTGCTCATGACATTAACGCCGGATGCGACTATGATAAGAAGCTTGGCAAGTTTGTTAAAGTTCAAGAGGTTCCTGAAGCGAAGAAGAAAAAGCCAAAGCAAGTATTTGAAAAGGTGATGACGTTGGAAGAGAAGAAACTACTGTGCATAAAGTTGATGAACAAAAGAATGGATGAAGAACGAAGGCTTAAACAATCCAAGCAATAGTCGAGGGGGAGTTTGTAGATGCATTATTGTGCGACTAATGCTTTGGATTACAATAAAAATATGTTTTTGGTGATTGTCGAACGGGCGAAGGAGTAGATATGTGGGCGAATGAAGAAATTAAGAGGTGCGAAGGAAAGAATTAGTACGAAGGAGAGACAAAGGGGCGAATGTAGATTTAATTGTTATGTAATGCTTGGTTCGCACGATGTGATTGGGCGAACCTGCACATTCGACCATGCAATATGGGCGAATGTTCAGGCCTAAAAATAGGTTAAGCCATTTTTGAAAGTTAGTTGTTGGTCATTTTATTCCCTCCTGTTTTGTGTCTCTCCCTAGTGTTTTTGTCAACTTATTTTCACGTCATATCTGATTGTAATCATTATTAAAACGTGTAATTTGAGTTATTTATGAATGAGAAAAACCTTTGAAAGATGATTTCTGTGTTTTGATTGTTTGATTATCATAATTGTGATTGATTCAGGGATTCCGCACCTGAATCAAACTTGTTTAATCAATCTCTTTGTAGATTTGACGATCCTAAGCGCATACATTAGGTGTTGAAGTGAAGGTGGTGTGGTTTGTATATTCTCATCTTGTACCACAAAGGTTGACTTTCTCTTCCTTTTGTTCAGGATCAGAGTTGATGGTGGTGTTTGGGTAGCTGTGGTTGTGGTAACATCTGTTGGCACTTGTGCAGGACCAACAGATGTTTGGGGTTGTGATGGTGAAGTGGGTGGCATGGTTATAAGTGGTGTATTGGTGGTTTTGGTAATGGGTTCAGTGGTTGGTTTAGTGGTTGATTTGGTGGTTATGGTGGTAGCAGATGTTTTGGTGGTAGCAGTGGTTCTAGCAGCAGATGTTTTAGCAGTAGCTATTTTAGATGGTGGTTGTTTAACATGTTGTGCAGACATTTTCTTCTTTTTTGAGGAGCCAACATCCTCAACTTCTTGTTGTTGCTCTTTCTTCTTTTATACTAGAGTCTCTTCCTTGACTTCCAATGTGTCAAGCCTCTTTTGCTTAGCTTCAGTAGCCTCTTCAGCAATGGTATTGGCAGAGTTATCAACTTCTTTTGCCTTACCAGCATTGGTAGTTTCAGCATTAGTAGTGGTTTGAACATTGGGCTGTTTTGGTGCTGGTGCAGACCCTGGTTTGTTGGCAGCAGAATTTTATGATTGACCTTTTTGTGAAGGTGGACATCCAAATGGATCTAACTTTGGCAATCTATCTCTGCCGCTCTCCCCCTTTTTGGCATCATCAGCAGTGAATTCATCATCATCTTCATCTCTGAGAATTATGGTAGGTGCAGAGACAATGGTCTTCAGCAAATGATCTTTTATGGCTTTAATGTCCGCTTGGGTATCTGTGTACCTAGCATCTACCAAAGTTCTGATATGAGCCATATATGTTTCACCTTTTAACACCGGAAGAAGCGGTGAACCAGAGTCTGAATCACACTCTTTATGCCTCCATCCATCATGATCTGGAACTTTATAACCAGGATTGATTAGATGACGAAATAACCTTCTCGCTGGTAGTTTCTCTTCCTTTCCCTTATAAGTCTTCATCTTGTTCAAAGTCATCATACCCATGTGTTCTGGATTTATAATCTGCTTAGAATCTTTGACCAGGTTAGGTAACTTCTCATCTATTATCATCTGCAGAAATCTGGGATACATGGGAAATTTGTTTGTCTTAGTTCCGTCAAAGAACTCCTTGATGTGCTTGAATAACATCCCAGACACACTAAATGGTTTGTTCAGAATAAGAGCTACCACCATAGAGCAAGTAGTATCTCTGAGCACATCAAATCCTTCTCTAATTGGTGCAAAGACATATAGGATAATATGTATCAGGTATTTGAATGCCAGATACACATTTGCCTTGAATATCTGACAATCTGAAATCTTTCCCAAATATTTCATCCACTTAAAGCATCCCCTTTGAACAGTCCATGGCAAAGTAACAGGATTTGTTTCTTCATCAGTCAATCTCAACACACGCCTAAAATCTTCTCCACCAACAAGTACAATATTCTCTTGCACTTTGCTGTGAATCACTGTTTTTCCATCCCAGAAATCCATTCTAGCATTCTCCCGGAACTCCTTCAGATGATCCTTGTATACGGTATAAGGTTGAGCAATAGCATACATGATCCGAGACCTTTGTAGAAACTCAATCATCCCTCGGAATTCCTCATACTTATCATCCACTTCTCCAATAAACGCACAGCAATTGTGTTTCTTCTTAAATACAAGTTCTTTTGGTTCTTTGGATTTTGCCATTTCTTTTTGTTCAAAAGAAACACACAAACATATTAGACGAATAATGAAAAACGAAAATTCGAAAATTTTAGTCATTTTACTTTTGCTTTGACCTATCATGGTCCCGAACCAAATTTTGAAAGCACAAGTGAATACAAAAACTCTCATTCGACCTAACAAAAGGGTCGAATGAACCTGTTTAATTTGAATTTTTTTAAATCAGTGATTTAATCTGTTTTTGTTGCATTTGCTTCTAACACAACCGAATAACACAAATTTACCATCAATTTCATCAATTACACCTTAATCGATTGTCTTTATACAAAATTAGGGTTCCTACGAATCAAAATATTAATCAAACAAGTTAAACCCTAATTTTTGCATTCTTCTCCCCTTAAAATAAACGATTAAGTGGTAACAATGATCAAATAATGTTAATAATCATCAAAAACATGTCAATTGATCCAATTAGGATTTTGGCAATAAAATCCCCATTTCTAATCAAATAGTCGGTCAAAAACTCTTCAAAATCCATGGATAGATACCTGTACAGTCAAAGAACCCAATGATAAGATCAAAGATTCAAAATCGAAATGTCCTCTAGAGAGAATACGTGATTCAGAACAGTAGTATCGAATGAAAGTGTGTGGTCAAATGGGACTGAAAGGTTTATATAGGCAAGTTGGTTCAACCCTAAGTGAGGTCGAATGGGAATTCAAAATTTTGGTTCATGCTAACTAAAGCCCAAATTAAAAAAAAATTATTCGAATGAATTGTTTAAATAACCAAGTTTCATTCGACCAGACCAAAGAGCACGAATAAAAAATCATGATTGATATAAGCCTCACCCTGGTAGAGAGCACATGTGTCAATATTTTAAGTTCCTCATTCGGTAACTTAGGTTTGGCATTTATGCTCTTGTAAGATACCCTGACTGGATCTAGGTCCGTAAATCAATACGAAAAAAGATCAGTCAGGCCATCCCCAGATAACAATCAACATAACGACCTGAAACCTCCGATTTTGACAACCCTATCAAACAAAATTACGATACCCAGACCATATGCCCATGAGGTGTTCAGCCACATAGCAAGCAGTTCGTTATGTTTATATCACTAAGGCAGGCATTAACCGGTCTGCAAAGCCTACCAACACATCACACAAAGTCATCACATGTCAAATTTTGACATTTCAAATATTTAGCATGTGAAAAATCCTCACTGATGTACTATGACTTCCTCTTTTTCTTCAGGAAAAATCATTTTGGGAATTTCTGATTTTTATGGCTTTTCAAAATTTTCAATGTTTTTGGTTTTTCCGATAAAGAAACTACCCCTAAAATTACAAAAACATGTTTTTTTTTTTTAATTTTTGAAAAGAGAAAAACAAAAGATAATTTGATAAACCGATGAGGAGTCTAATCTTGCTTTTCTTTAATACCATTAGCTTTTAATAAAAATTTAAATCTTGATTTGTCAAAAGCTTTGGTAAAAAGATCGGCTCTTTGATAGTCATTGTGGATTTTCACCATATCCATCAAACCTTTGGCATAGCAATTCCGTATAATATGCTAACGAATTTGAATATGCTTAGCCTTGGAATGATGAATGGTGTCTTTTGTGAGTGCAATAGCTGCTTCATTATCACAATGAATGGGGGCTTTAAGAAATTGCAAACCGTAGTCCCGCATTTGTTATTGAATCCAAAGCACTTGTTAACAGCAACTCAAGGCCGCCACATATTCAGATTCACACATTGATAGGGTAACTAACGTCTGCTTCTTGCATTTCCAGGTGATTAGCCTGCTCCCCAGAAATTGACATCCAACCGTTGTGGATTTAGTGTCAATATCACAGCCTCCAAAATCTGCATCACTAAAAGAATTGAGGTCAAAGTTATCATAATTAGGATACCATAAACCTCGTGATGGACACCCCTTCAGATAACGTAGGATTCGTTTAACTGCAGTGAGGTGACTTTGTTTCGGCCTCGATTGAAATCAGGCACATAGACAAGTAGCAAACATTATATCTGGGCAGGAAGCTGTCATATAAATCAATGATCCAACGATGCCTCAATAAGTGTAAGGGTTAATAAGCCCCCCCTTAGCATCAACTCCAATCCCGTGATTAGGTTGTATGGGGGTGGCAATTGGTGATGAATCCTCTATCTGGAATCGGCTCAAGACTTTGTAAACATACTTTGTCTGGTGGATGAAGATCCCCGACGGCAATTGGTCCACTTGCAATCCAAGAAAAAACTACATTTCTCCCATATAGCTCATCTCAAACCTTTCCTGCATGACCTTTTCAAATTCCCTACATAGACTTTCGTTAGTCAAACCAAATATAATATCATCTACATAAATATGTACCAGAATCAAATCACCCTCTGTTCGTTTTGTGAACAGAGTACAGTCAACTTGTCCTCGCTTGAAACCCTCTTTAAAGTAAGATGTAGAAGGAACATCTGTTGATACAGACAGATTTGGATTCACTGGAGGTGATACTATAGGTGGATTCAAGACTGTTTCACTGGTTACTTCATCATCGTCTTCAGACTCAGAAGAATCAAACGTATTAGAAACATTTTGAAACACTTCTTCTTTAGTTGAATTAGTGACAGGAGCATTGGTATCATTAGAAACTGCTACCAGAGGAGTTACGGTGATCGGACGCACCAAAGGTGAAGTGACTGTGTTCTCACACTCGTAATAAATTCTATCCAAAGATTTTGTGTGATAGACTCTTTATCCTGCTACAATGTGATCCTCGGGAGACCTTGGATACATGATATGAAAGCAGTACCATCAACATATCACCAATGTGTAAAGCTGCCAACTCCATGGGGAGTCGTTAAAATAAACAGTGACCAACAAGAAGCTAAGGATTGCTACACAACATCAATGAAGGCTTCATCAAGACAAGCATAGCAATTAAATCAAGATGCACAGTGCCACCCTCAGGATGTCAAAGCACATTCTGACCAAGATGTCAAAGCAGTCTACCTAGATGAAAACAATAAAGATATCACTATGCAGATCGGTAATAACATCCCTAATGATATTGAACAATCCTTAATCTCGTCTTTAAAATGAGGGATGTTGACATTTGCATGGAAAACATGAGGATATGACTGGTATCTCCAAGGATTTCATTACTCATAAGCTTGGAATCACAAGAGCTTCAAGCCCATCTAACAAAAACGAAGGAAATTTGCACCTGAGAGGAATGCCATCATACAAGAAGAGGTGGATAGACTATTGAAGTCCAAGATGATAAGGGAGGTCAAATTCCCAAGAAGGCTTGCAAACGTGGTAGTGGTGCAAAAGAAGAATGGAAAATGGAGAGTATGTGTAGAGTACACAGATCTCAATAAGGCTTGTCCTAAAGATCCATTTCCACTTCCACACATCGATTCAATGGTGGATGCCACAACTGGCCATGAAATGGTAACTTTCATGGATGCATCCTCAGGATTTCAACAAATCCAGATGGAACCAGACGACCAAGAGGATACTACATTCATGACACCATCAGGTATTTATTGTTATATTGCTATGCCTTTTGGACTTAAAAATACAGGTGCAACATATCAAAGATTGGTAAACATGATGTTCAGAGAAAAGATTAGCGACACAATGGAAGTCTACATCGATGATATGGTATTAAAGTCCAAAAAAGCTGAAGACCATCTTCAGGATCTCAAAGAAGCCTTTGACATCCTGGATGCTAACAATATGAAGTTAAATCCTGCCAAGTGCACTTTTGGAGTTGGTGTTGGCAAATTTCTTGGATATTTAGTAACCAGGAGAAGCATTGAAGCCAGTCTAGGGGTGTTACAAATCAAAGCTATCCTATATTTGAAATCTCCAACAAATATCAAGGATGTGCAAAGATTAACTGGCAGGATAGCAGCTTTAAACAGATTCATTTCTAAGTCCTCAGAAAAATGTATGGAGTTCTATGACATCCTGAAGAAGAGCAATAAATTTGACTGGGGACAAAAGCATGAGGAAGCATTGCAGAGGTTGAAGGAATATCTTGCAGCAGCTCCACTACTAATGAAACCTGAGGATGGTGAGCCTCTAAAGTTATATCTTGCAGTTTCTGGAAATGCAATAAGTGCAGTCTTGGTAAAAGACTTCGAAGGACAATAGCATCCTATCGATTATGTAAGTAAGACCTTATTGGATGCTGAAACTAGGTATTCACATCTTGAAAAACTTATTTTAGCTTTAATTATGGCATCAACCAAGTTAAGGCATTACTTTGAAACACATAGGATACATGTTTAAACTAATTACACTATTAAAAATGTGCTTAGAAAACCAGAAATGTCAGGAAGAATGGCAAAATGGTCAGTGAAACTAAGTGCTTTTGACTTGGTATATGAGCCTAGAAATGCAATCAAATCACAGGCTCTAGCTGATTTTATGGCTGATTTCAGTAGTGACATCCTAAGTGAAGTCAAAAAAGAAGTACAACAACTAAATGAAAACATAGAAAAATGGATTTTATATACTGATGGTGCTTTAAATATGAGAGGTATAGGATTAGGATTACTACTAAAATCGCCACAAGGGGACTTAATACCCCATGCAATTAGATGTGCATTTCAAACAACCAATAATGAAGCTGAATATGAAGCACTCATTGCTGGTTTACAACTTGCTAAGGATATGCATGTTTTAAATTTAGAAGTATTTGTTGATTCCTTGTTGATTACTAACCATTTTATCAATCTTATGCATTCAAAGGTAAAAAAAATTAGTTTGATATCTTGATACAGTCAAGAAATTGGTATCTTGTTTTGCAGAATTTACATTAACACAGGTACCCAAGGAAGAAAATGCTGAAGCTGATGCCTTGGCAAACCTAGGATCATCCTTTAATTTACTAGAAGGATCCAAGATTTCTATCATTCACATCCTGAAGTCAACAACTGTTGAATTGCATCCTGAGGATAATACTATGCATCCTGAAGATAGCACTGCACATCCTAAGGATAGCATTGTCCTAGCTACTCAGGATCAAGATGATACATCCTGGATGACTCCTATCATAAATTATCTTAAAGATGGTGATATCCCTAATGGGGAAAATGCTAGAGCTTTTAGGATGAAGGTATCTAAATTTGTTATTATAAACAATATATTCTATAGAAAATCTCTTGCAGGCCCATACCTAAGGTGTCTCAACAAAGAAGAAGCAAAAGAAGTTCTCAAAGATATCCACAAAGGAGATTGTGGAAATCACACAGGAGAAAGAGCTCTGTATTCAAAGATTCTAAGGACAGGATACTACTGGCCAACCATGAAGAAGCATGCCATGTTGTATTCTCATAAATGTGATCCCTGTCAAAGACATATCAACATCCTCCACCAACCTGTTGAACCTTTACATCCTATTATTTCACCATGGCCTTTCATGAAATGGGGGATGGATATAGTAGGGAAACTACCTAAAGCTCTTGGTGGAAAGGTGTTCATGTTGGTCATGACTGATTATTTCTCAAAATGGATTGAAGCTGAAGCATTTTTGCAAGTCAGAGATTAGGAAGTAGTATCCTTCATCAAGAGAAACGTCCTTACAAGATTTGGTGTACCAACTGAGATTATATGTGACAATGGATCTCAGTTCATCAGCAAAAGGACTACCAGTTTTTGTGAAAGTTGGGGAATTAAAATGATAACATCAACACCTGTCCATCCTCAAGCTAATGGACAAGCAGAATCTTCCAATAAAATCATCTTCAACAACTTGAAGAAGAAGCTTAGAGAAAAGAAAGGAAAATGGGCAATAGAGCTGCCATTCGTACTTTGGGCAGATAGAACCACATCCAAGAATGCAACTGGTCAAACACCTTTCTCCTTGGTCTTTGGAACAGAAGCCATGCTCCCAACTGAGATGGTAATGCCTACAGCCAGAAGACATCTTTAGGATGCAACTACCAACTCATAAGCATCACTAGAGTATCTTGAAACAGTGGATGAACTTAGAGATGCTGCAAAAATGAGGATGGCATCTTATCAACAAAAGATAGCCGAAGCCTACAACAAGAATATAAGGATAAGAAGGTTCCAAGTGGGAGATTTGGTTTGAAGAAAAGCCTTCCAAAACACTACCAAGCTAAGTGATGTTAAGTTAGCTCCTAAGTGGGAAGGACCATACTTGATTGATTCTGAAGATGGAAAAGGAGCATATTGGCTCTTAACTATGGAAGGTGAGATTCTATCAAGATCTTGGAATGCAATCCACCTAAAGTACTATCATGTATAAGGTATGAAAACAGTCTTACTTTATTCATTATTCATTTTTCTAATGATATCATGGTCTAGTATAGTCCATCCTGAGAATGTTACAGAACCATCCTGAAGATGGAACTTTGAAGACTAGAGGGTTGGCCACCCTCCCCTACATTAAGGTGTCTGACACCTTCCTAAGGTTTAAAGGTTTTCACCTTTCACATTGGGTTAGGAACCCTGCCTGGAACGCACGTTATTCGTGTATATCTTCAGGATGGTGGGACCAGTTCATGTAAAAGTGGCTGACTATCTCATCATTTTTGGAGTATACATAGAATCCCTAAGGTTTAGACATTTTTCAATGTCTCTTTCTCCTAATTGGCCTAGTCGCTAGTGGCCTTGTCATCAGTTATCTTAGGCCTTATCGCCAACTATCCTCAGGATGATACATTTGGTCTTGTCGCCAGTTATCCTTATGATTATACATCATTATGGGCTTGAACCCAGTTTATGTAAGGCCTTGCCACCAGTATGATAACTATGTTTACCTTTCTACGGGTTATTATCAACACTCGTTAACCCTCTCTTGAAAGGAAAAAATCCTTAAGTCTATCTTGAAGATGCAACAAATGTAACACTAGGGACATCTTAAAGATGTCAAAGTACATCTTAAGGATAACAAGCAAGAAAATCCTAGGAAATATCCAAATGATAAAGCAAGAAGATCTTGGGAAGATATCATGAAGAACAAAAGACTTAGAAGAGATTCTAAGGATAATGATATATCCTAAAGATGTAAGAGGAACTGGGGACATCCTCTGGATGTTACTATACTTATCAGAATACATTGAAGACCAATTGTTAAAGGTATAAGTTTATAACTTATCTCATTCTTTTATACTTGTTATTTGGTAATGTTTGCAGGATGTCAAAAGAATGAAGAAAAGAACACAAGGATGTAGCGTCAAAACATATTACCATTTTATTTTGAAGTCAAAATTGATGTCAACCCCTTGCTTCATCCTAAACCAGGACCCATCCACCATGGGTCAACATCTATGGTCCAGGTCAAGAGAGAAATTTGGGGCTTCGTCTTGAAAACCAAGATCCCTCCACCCTAAATCTTTCATTGTCTATACATACAAAAAAGTAAATTGATTGAAGTTATTCAACCACAAATAACCATCATAAACTACCACAGAATTTCTTAAAAAGGGGGCTCAGGCCTAGTCTTTACATCCTACATTGCCCACTTGGAACTCCTTAGCCACCACAGCTTCCTCCACCACATGCTCCCTGGGTGCATCCTCAGGATCAGCATTAGGGATAGGCTCGTACACCACCTCTTTTCCTCCCAAGCTCCTAATCTTCTCCTGCCAGGCCTTCACATCCTAATCCTCTTGCTTGAAGTTAGGATCCTTAGCCTGTAGGGTCATCCTCAACCTGGCCTAAAGAACAGAAATTGTAGCAGAAGTCACGAGGACTATCCTGTACTCCTCCATTTCCTTCTCATGCCCCTGCACCGACTTAGCCTGCTCAGCTTTCACCAGTTTTAGCTCAGTTTTTACCTTGCCAAGTTCCTTCTCAAGATATTTGCTCTTATCTTGAGCAATATTCTTCATGTCTTCCAGCTTGGCATTGGTGTCGTTCATCTCCTTGGCCACCTCATCCAGGGACTTTAGCAGATATTCATGTCCCTACAAAAGAAAGGAGAACAGGTAAGTACTTTATCATTAATATTTGTTTTATGCCATATTCAGGATAGCATGATACCTGGAGAGTAAAATAGGAAATCTAGCCCAAGACCTCATCAAAACTAAGGCCCTCAAAGGGAGTCTTCTCCTGGGCTGAGGTAGAGGTGCTAGTAGTCTTCCTTTTCTTGGAAGATGCCTCAGCCTTGGGCTTGGGATTAGAAGGAGGAGAGCTTGCCATCCAGGATCTGGATGGAGAAGTGTCCTTGGCTGCCTTGACATCCTGACTATCAATGTCATCAAGGTCGAAGAAGGCAGATTTCTTTGCTGAAAAGAGTAAAGAAATATGGGATTAAACAGGTACATATAACAAAATATGAACATCCTTAGGATGTAACAGGTAATACTTACCAGACATTTCTGTGGCTTGGCTAGTGGCGTAGCTTTCTTCTTCTTCGAAAGTCCTGGCGTTCTCAGGTAAGTTTATAACAACTTTGTATCTGATAAAAGAATCAGACAACGAACGAGCAAGTTTATCAAATGGAGTACCTGTCATATAAATTTTTTACAGAAAGTTAGTAATATCCTCAGGATATGACTACAAAAACCTTTCTATCTTAAAAATGAACTTTATGATTTTGAAAAACTTTACCACTTTTTAACCAAGACATAGGGATATCATCCCGATAAGGAATGGAATCCCTCTTTACAATGAAAAACTTAGACTTCTAGGACCTGTTAGATCTGATGACATTAAACAGGAATGGAGGGTCATTGTTTATAAGTTGAAGGACATAACGGTTGGAACCATGAGTTTTCAACTTATAAAGATAAGACAAGTTACCAATTTGAAGATTGATGCCATGGTTCTCGATGATCTTATTACAGACCATCAAGATCCTCCATATTTCAGGCATGGCTTGTGCATAAGCCATTCCAGTTATGTCAACGAACTCTTTTATAAACTGGGGGAAATGATATTTTAAACCCAGTTGAAAAGGTAGGTACAGGAACCAGACCCATATGGAGGATGCAAAATCAGATTTTGCACTTGGATCATAGGGACGAAACTCAGCAGAACTAGGGAAGGCCCCTGAGTTCTTCAAAGCTTGGATGTCCCTATCATTGAAAGAATAGATTTCCTTATTAGGATTGCTTAAAAAATTTTGGGGAACAAAATCTTTTGAGACTCCTACACTCCCAGAAGCCCTTGTCATTTTCTTGCCCATCCTCAGGAATTTTCGAAAAGTTTTGCAGGATTAAAAGAAGAAAAGAGAAAGAGAAAGAGAAGAGAAAGATTACCTTCTTTAAATAATCTGGTGTGATTATAAAGAAAGAAGCAAGGTCTAGATATAGATGGCAGAAGATGATGTTATGTAACGGTCATCACATAATTACAGCCGAGAAAGTAGCCGTTGCTATCCTGAGAGACGTCACATCAGAATCATGAGATAAGATTTTCGATTAAAAATATTATAACCGTATGAGATAATAATGGTAACATATTTTTCGGGACAATTGTTGTTGGTGAAATCCTCAGGATGGATTTACCACAAATATTTTGTGTGACATCCTCATGATACTGAAGGACTAAGCAGACTTCAGGATGTAACAGTATTATGACCCTTGTGCATCCTGAGGATAGACTAACAAATTATCTTGTTCTAATATTATTGCAGGTACAATCAATCAATGATGAATACTTGTAACTCTTCTCCAACGACTATATTGTCTTGCTAAGTTAAAGACGCTGAGGATGTTAGAGTTGTACGCGTAAAGCAAGTCCAAGCCTAAAGAATAGGTCAAAGTGTAACCATCAAGTGTTGAATGCAAGGCGAAAAACAAGGAAACTGTTATACCAAAGTATAAATGATTTGAAATAGCCTCAACGGTCACCTGAAACAGTTCACAAGCTCATTGAAGACAACGGATATCATGAGATCTCTTATTTCTTTTCGAGTAATTATAAATAGGGGATTGATGAACGAAATAGGTCACTTCTGGTTCACTTGATACTTAGCTGAAAACCTGATACTCACACACACTACACAATCATTGTAATCTTAGTCGTTCATCAATCATCGAAAGTTGTAACACTTTTTACAATTTTTAATATTAACAAACAAGGCAGTAGCTTAAACTCCTCCCGAGGTTTTATGCCGGCGATCATCAAGTGATCAAGGTCTTTCCTCTTACATCGAGTGTCATTCTTTGTTTACATTGCATTCACATTCATTTATCTTTGCTTATTTCACCATTCTGTCAGACAGTTACTTCCTCAGGATATAACTGTCCATCCTGAACCATACCTTTTCCATCCTAAGCATAGTTGTCATATTATTGTTTCTTTGTCATTACAAACTGCCATCTTGAAAATAACACTAAGTATTTAACATTTTTCATATATTTAGCACTCTACCTCACATTTACTAATTTGGAATACAAAGTTATTTTTATCAAGTAATTTTTGACCAAAACAAACAATATTCACCATAATGTTAGAGCACGTGCTATTTGATGAAAAACATGTGTTGTTGTGTAATGTTAACTCGTGTTAATATAAATTTGCGTTCTAGATAATGTTCCATGATTTTTGGGTGTTATTCCCATAGAACATTTTGAGAATTGCTTGGGTTTAGAGTGGAATTATGTAATTTCCCACTTAGACATTGTCACGTGTAGTGTTGTTCGTTCATGTGTAGTAATCCGGTATCCGGTTGCTCTATGTTGAGCGTGTGATTGGCTTGACTGCTCAACGCCAATTGTCTTGTATATTCCGGGTGTTGTATGCATAAACGGATAATCTATTACATTTCTGCAATACTTAGGCTTTACTAGACCGGGGGTATAATGTGTGCAAAAGTGTCTAATTTTGCACATGAAATGACATAACTAAGAAAAATGCGTATGGATGTTGACCTGGATCGTTGACTGGTGTCACATCAAGTCATGTTAAACATAGGTAAGTCAATTTACCTATCAACTTTTGATAAGCTGTTATATTCTTGAGAATAGTATCAGACCTGGTTTATTTGAAACAATATGACTAAGGGGTTGTTTGGTTGATTAAGTGTTGAATGGTTAAGAGGTCTGAATGATTAAGTGCTGAATCATTAAGTTGGACCTATTAATGGTTAGTTTTCTTGTCCCACATTGGTAGGAGAGCTTCATTAAGGTTCAACCAAGTTCAGTGCTTAATGGTTCAGCAACATCCCAAGTCTTAATGTTTCAGCCTTAACCATTCTATTCAGAAGCTGAAACAAACGCACTGAATGCTGAATTCAGCGCTGAATGGTTCAAAGCCTCATTAAGAGGCTTATCAAACAGTGCCTAAGTTCTCTAGGTATATTGACATGTTTGCATCCAAAATACCCAAAATCATTTAGTAACTCAAGACAATACTTTCTTTGAGATAAGCAAATTCCTACATCATAATACAAGACTTCTATTCCTAAGAAATATTTTAATTTTCCAAAATCTTTTATTTAAAAATTTGAAATTAAAAAAGATTTAACATTTTTTATTTCATATTCACTATTCCGAGTGACAACAATATCATCCACATAAACTAGAAGAAAAAGAAACATATTTCCATCAGATTTCACAAATAATGAATGATGACAAACACTTTGCACAAAACCCATATTTATCAACACAGTAGTTAGTTTCTCATTCCATTTTTTAGGAGCATGTTTAAGGTCATATAAGGATTTAACTAACTTACAAACTTTTGATTCATTTTTAGAATAATAACCTTCATGTAAGGTCATATAGACATTCTCAGTGACAGAACAATATAAGAAAGCATTATTGATGTTAAGTTGAAACAAAGACCAAGTTTTTTGCACTGCCAAACTTATGGCACACCTAACTATGACCATTTTCACAACAGAAGAAAATGTGTCTCCAAAATCTAATCCTTCTCTCTGATTATATCCTTTGGCTACAAGTCTAACTTTGTTGCCTCTCAATCTCACCATTAGACTTGTATTTATATTTATATACCCACATACACCCTATAGGTTCTCTATCCTCCGGCAGATCTGTTAGCACCCAAGTATTATTCCTATGAAGGGCTTCCATTTCACTATTCATAGCCTCAATCCATCTAGATCTTTTGAGGCTTCAAAATAACAAGTAGGTTCAACAGTTTATTCAAACTTGACACAAGACACTTGTTTTCAAAAGACAATTTAGAGTAATTTACTACTCTTTCAAAACCATACTTCACTTTCCCTTCAACAAAAAAATCATCAAATTATTTTGGCAAGGCAAAAGTTCTAAAAGACCTCCTAGAACTCTTAATTCTAGTTCCCTCAGGAGTATTATGCTCATCAAGTGAACTCTCACTTGTAGGAAGGTCAATCCCTCTACAACCTGGACTACTAGGCAGCTAATCATAGGATGACGCTTTGGGAGAGTCTGTCACACCCCGCCTAGGCGGAAACACGGGATGTAACATCGAAAGGTTTTCAAGCACAATATTTGACCAAACTCATAAAAAACATCAAGTGAAATTGATACCAAATGTTTATTGTCTTACAAAACGAGAGAAAATTGGTCTTGGAATTAGGGTGGAACACTCATAGAAAAACACATAATGTTTTAAATTCGATTAAATCCCCACAAAAGTTGGTATCAAAAAGGTGCGTGCCCAAATGGTTCTCAAGTCCCATAGTGTGCAAATCAATTACCTGAAAAACATGCATAAAAGATTTGTCAGCATAAAGCTGGTGAGTTCACAAGTTTGAATGTATGTAAAGTAGTGTTAGTGAAATTCGTGTTTGACCAATCAAAGCTAGTTAAGCCAATGATTATTATGCTAACCATGAGTCCCATAACCAAACATCTTCACTATTATGCCTAATGCATTGTACAATAAAGACAATGTAAGATTCGTAGAAAACTAGCACTCCCTTATATGTAACAGGTTAGCGCGACTAACCAGGAGTAGGGGTGTCAAATCCAATAGATCTATTAAAGTGTACCATGGCTAACTGTTTAGAAAATGGTTACAGTGTAATGTATGTACGAGGATTGTTGAGATCTCATGAACCGATTGTTTCATGTTTCAAATGGTAGTCATGATGGAATTCGCTCCAAACGGTTTGTAACTTGAATAATGTAGCATGTTTTTCCCCAAAATATGAAAATAGTAAATAGAGGCCGTAAAACTCACCTTGTGTCCATGCGAGTAAGCTAGCAAATGTACTAGAGTCTGAACTAAAGTACTATAGAATTTAAAGGACAACTTAAGTCTTTGTACTCGATTATTTACCATGCAAGTTATTCACCCAACTTACTAGACTCGTTGGAATGTTCTCGTTTTAGAAAAAGTGTTAACTCAACGAACCGTTGGTGATTATTATTATTTACTTCTCGGTTATATATTCTTACACAAAATAAATAAATTAGTAAATATATTGTTTAATGATTCTTGGGTTACATCCTGAAACCTCGTACTAAAACTCGTGCACAAACACGTCCCGGTCATCAAATAAATATATATTTATCAAATAATATAGATTTTTTTGAGAATTAATCGTTTCGCATCGAAATTGTGAAACATAACTAAGTATTCGGTATTTATTTTTAGATAAATATATATACTTAATCAAAGTTCGTCATACAAGTGTGAAAATAATGTATACCTCTATTATTATACTAAATATATGTAATCGTCAAAATTATTTCTAACATGCTAGATCAAATGATTTAGCAACTTGAGAGCGAAATAACTTATGTATACATGTTTCACACCCTCAAACTTTCACTGCGGGGTTTATACCGCGAGGCGCGTGACACATCAGGATCCCATAGCCATAAGTCATAAGAAAGACTCTAAATGCCCAAACCATTTAGTTCGTTATTGAAAACCCAGGTTTAAAAGTCAACCAAAAGTTTGAAGTAATTGCGGAAGCGTAACCAAAATAGTTAAGTAAATCATTACTGCGCAAAACAAACGCGCCCAAACAATCGTAAATAAGTAAATGATATAATAGTTTAAAGTGTTCATTAACCCATGACACATATGATGCATGACCTACTCGTGATCTAACCTAGAGACCTGCAAAAGCATGCTATCGTGTGTCAACATAAAGTTGGTGAGTTCACAAAGCAAAGTAAATGAGTAAGTAAATGCGTAGGTTTCCAAAACCACGTAACCGCTAATTCATCACATGTCAGGGGTAGCTAACCCACTCATGATAACTAAACACAGGCATACCGAACTACTAAACTACGAGCTCTCGCATCAGCGAGCAAAGTACCTTGCATCATTGCCTATCCATAATGATAATAAATGTTAAGTTATAGTTCACACCCATGCTCCCAGCACGATGTGAGGTTTGTGAGACCTAATAGCGCTATCAACTAATAACCCGCTTGCCAACCCGGCAATTCATTCGGTATAAAGAATGACTTCAGTGATAGTGTTGGTTTAGTTCATCAAGGACCAAAACATGAATTAGTAGAATCCGATTCACCCCATGAACCAAAGCACCCCGAACCCGGGATGTGAGAGTAGTCCCAAACCGGACTAGAAAAAGTTTAGAAAGTTGTCTCAAACCCGAGACGCATGCTTTTTGAGAAAAGAGTAGTGAAACTCACCTTAGGTTGTGTTAAGTGCTAAATCCAAATCCAAATAAGAAGTAGAAACTCGCTACCGACTCCCTATTACATCTGTCACTATGTGAGTACATGTGTATACACGATACACCATATAACTCATTTGTCCATGACTTTAGTTTATGCAAAAACGTTTAAGTGACACCTATCGTAACTACATGCACAAGTAGACCCTACGAACCCGTTGGTGAATGTTATGATTAATATCAGTTATACACTTCAAATACATCTCATACAAGTGTACAAGCAAGTTTAAGTCATAATCAAGTCATATAAGACTCTAAATAAGCACATAAGCATCTATGTCACAATCTATGTTTTTTGAACAGATTATACATTGCCAAAACATTTTTTTCTAAAACTACTTGCACAAATATTAGACAACCGAAATTATAAAGAATATTCTTGTGAGTCATTTGTCATTCCACTATTTTTATTTCGCATCAAAACATTGTTGAAAAATTATGAAAAATCAAATACTACAACGAGGTTCTGAAATATTTCACAGTAGGTCAGTTTACGGTAAAAATCCTTAAAAATCATGTATTCATCCAAACGGGATGAATCCACTTGGAAAAGCCAAATCATTCCCATATCAATTTACTTACCTAATTTAACGACCTAATTCTTTATAAAACTCAAGTTATAGCTGATTAAAGTTGACCCAAGTTTTTAATCCGAAAATCAGTTTTGACCTTTATTAGGATAAAATTCCAAAAACATATCAAACGACAACAAAATCACATGATCTTATCCATTCCAGAAAGCTAAGACCATGTACGACGTGCACATAACAAGAATCAATCAAGACCAATATTTTAATGTCAAGTTACAGGGCCTACAAGTCGACATACACCTTCTGTCCAGATTTTAAACATGCAATCTTCCCAACTATTTCAAACCCTAGGTGTATATTATCATACAAGAACCTCAAATAATCATCATACAATAATCCTAACACACTAATACAATTAGAACATGCAAGATTCATCGTACATAACATGATTTATAAACCCTAGATGCTTAATCATCATAGATATTCAATAACCTGAAATCATACCACATAACCATTCATAAATCCTCATGTTAATTATGTTAATCCGAGTTTTAATCTTTATAAAATATAACCAGGTCTGGACAAACATTATTATGGTACTTAAACATGATCAAGAATGGTTAAAACACAAGGGTTTAAGACAATATACCTAAAGCACTTCCAAATCAAGTCCCGGACACATTCTAAGCTTCCCGGATGATGTTCTTGAACTTTAGCAGGTGTTGGAGGGTTTATTTTTCATGTGAGGGCTGTTATGGACGATTAGGGTTGAGGTTATGTGGTGCAATGGGCTTAGGTTGCTTAAATAGAGGGTTTAAGTCGGTTTCAAGCGTCACGCCACATCGAACGGCCGTTCGGTCTAAGTGAACGGTCGTTCACTTAGACACGGCCCGTTTCGGGTGGCCCGGTTCAGCTTATTGTCCGTTTTCTTTGATGTTTTTGTTATTTTGGACCATACCAAGCGTAACCCCATGTATTTAGACCCCAACCATCCTAACGGTTTGTCGATTACGATTTTGATAACGCATTTAGATTAATTTCACGTAATCACATAATAGTTCGCACATAGATTCACAGAAACACGTAATTGCAATTAATATCAATCTATTAATTCACAATTATCTATTCTCTTTATTCACCAACGTTCATGGTTCAATACTCGTATACGTAGTTTGGTAATTCCGTGAATTACCTCTGTTATGCAGTTATTAGTCTATTACTGTGCAACGTGTGACTCAACTAACTAACCCTAGTTAAGTAACATGCTGTGAATATAAGTAAAGTTAACTAGAGTTTAGTTAAAGTAGGAACCTGAAAATGCGGTGTGTCACATAATACGCTAAAAAAAAGTCCATTTAACTAAATTGTTAACATGATTTAGTGTTTTAGTGAAAACATCCTAATTCTAGATGAACTTAAACACAACTAGATTTTTTTAAAAGAAAAATAGATATGAGAATGGTGTTCATGCCACTTGTCTAGTTAGGTGAAGATCCTAGTAAGGAGGAGAGGAAAAGTTGAGATCCAAAGTAAGATGGTTCCTAGTCTAAGCTCATAAGCACCTTAACATGCCTTGTGAGTGAGGAATTAGAAAATGTATGGTTTGATTTACCCTTGATAATGGGGATTATGGGTTAGTGGGTTGGAGTCGTTAGTGGTGTGGGGATGGAGTGGGACTTGCTTGTTTGAATATGGTGAAGAGTGGTGTGAGGAAAAAATGTATGGGTTTAGCACCCGTTTATAATCGAAAGAGAGAGGTAAGGGTTGAATTATTATAGTAGTCAACTTTATCATGGGCTAGGTGAGTGCTTAAAGTTTACTACTAATTGGGTGAAATCCTTAGACTCATATTTGTGCATAGGTGGCCGATTTTTTTGAGGTGGTGAGAGTGATTGTTTTGGGTGCGAAAAGGGGATGGTTAATCTAGGTTGGTTAAGACGCGTTGGAAGGAGTGTTAGCTTAATGGTAGTTTCCATTTTCTACAACTCTACTCTTATTAAGCATTTCTTATTTTTGCTAGCAAAAAGTTAGTATGGAAGGCTGTTGTTAATGGTTACCAAGGAAACAAACAACACAACTTTAAACATACATGTTGTCAGTCATAAGGATGCATGAAGAATGATATGGAAAGTTTTTTTATATTGATTTAAATTTCCACCATTACGTACATGCATTAATGAATACATGCAATTTTAGAATTTGTATTGTTTTAATATACTTGTATATATCAACGTGCATAGTTAATATATGTACATGTATGCATGTGTGTGTATATATATATCTATCTACGGGTGGGCATTGGCTCAAATAAATATATATAGGCATGTATGAGTACCTTTGCATCAAAAATAGTCATGGCCATCCATGTATATAACTATATCCATGTACACATATAAATATTAAATTTATTTTTAATGGGTGAGTAATATATATATATATATATATATATATATATATATATTTGTATAAAAATCTATGTAAGCATATGTGTTTTTAGAAAGAATTAGATCCATGACAAAACTCTATGAAATAATATGTTGGATATTCATAAAAATAGCTTTATAAATGTTCATGCTTCATGTGCAATTGTATAGTTTTTTAATCGAATATTGTCACGTGTATTCTTGTTTGAATTGTACGTAATAGTTCGACGTTTTGTTACTCTCTGTTGAGCGTGTCATTGGCATGATTGTTCATTGCAAATTGTTTCAGGATAATCAGGTGTTGCATGCGTAAATGGACATTGTTGGAAACTGTATTGAATTCCTGAAATTGTTTAGGCTTTGCTAGACTCGGGATGACATAATTACTGTAATAATGTCTAATGCACGAATAAATATCACATAGTTTTAAAGGGCGTGTACGGATCTTGACCTTGGAAATCGATGGGTGTCACATTCTCCCCTTCTTTTTGGAATTTCATCCATGAAATTGAGTTGAGTCCTAGGATTTAGATGCTTCCTGGAAAAGAGATACATGCGTTTCATCTAGTCCTCACGCTCCCAAGTGAATTTAGGTCTGCGCTTAGAGTTCCATTCGACTCTTAACAAGTTTGATTCGACTCCGTCTCAACTTTTGGACTTTCCAGTCCGTCACTTCGATTGCCTCCTCGATGAATTGGAGTTGATCATCGATGTGAATTTCGTCACGAGGAATGATTAGTGACTTGTCAGATGTGCATTTCTTGAGATTTGACACGTGAAAAGTGTCATGAACACCACTTAGTTCTTCTGGCAGCTTGAGCTTGTAGGCCAGTGGGCCAATCCTGGCTAGGATTTCGAATGGGCCTATATATCCTGGATTAAGCTGGCCACGTTTGCCAAAATGGGGTACACCTTTCGAAGGTGAGACTTTCAACAGCACTTTGTTGCCAAATTGAAATTCCAATGGCTTGCGTCTCCGGTAAGCGTAGCTTTCCTGTCTGTCGCGAGCAGCTTTCAAACGATCTCGGATCTGGAAAATCTTATTCGTCGTTTTCTGAATCACTTCGGGTCTCGTCAAGTGTTGTTTCCAACTTCTGCCCAACACAATGGAGGTCGACATTTTTGTCTGTATTAGGCCTCGACCGGAGCGGCCTTAATACTGGTGTGGTAGTTGTTGTTGTTGTAGGAAAGCTAAACCAACGGTAGATGTGTATAATGTCCACCAAATATTGGTCACAGGAGCTCGAAGCATGTCCTCAAGAGTTTGAATCGTTCGTTCGCTTTGGCCATCCATTTGCGAGTGATAGGTCGTACTCATGTCCAAACTAGTACCTAAAGCTTCGTGAGGTGATTGTCAAAATCCTGAGGTGAAACGACTGTCATGGTGAGAAATGACGGAGACAGGCACCCCATGCCTAGTCATAATCTCCTTGATGTACAACTTAGCCAATTTCTCCATTTTGTCAGTTGTCTTGATTGGCAAAAAGTATGCAGAGTTTATCAGTCGGTCAACCATTACCCAAAACGTGTCATGACCATTGGATGTCTTGTGCAGCTTCACGATGAAATTGAGATTTGTTCCCACTTCCAAACGGGAATCACAGGCTATTGTAGCATACTAGACGACTTCTAGTATTCGGCTTTGACCTTTGAACACGTGAGACATCTGCTGACATATGTTGTAGTATCACCCTTCAGATTAGGCCACCAGTAGAATTCATTCATGTCCTAGTACATCTTGTCGGCTCCAGGATGAACCAAGTATCTGACTTATGGGCCTCGTTGTGAACCAAATCTCGCAATCCTCCAAATCGTGGTACCCATATCTTGTTCGCGAAGTACAGTGTTCTGTCAGACCTTGGCTCCAAGAGCGCAACTATTCCATCCAAAGATTCATCCTTTAAATTCTCTCTCTTGAGAGCTTCATGTTGAGATTCACGAATGCGAATCATGAGATTGGTGTGAATTGTTGAACCTAGTGCGTGAACATGCATGGTTTTGACACGTTCCTTTCGACTTAAGGCGGCGGCCACAACGTTTTCCTTACCCGGATGGTACTTGATCTCACAATTGTAATCGTTCAACAGTTCCACCCATCTATGTTGCCTCATGTCGAGATCCTTCTAGTTGAAGATGTGTTGCAGGCTCTTGTGATCCGTAAAGATGGTGCACTTAGTACCGTACAAGTAATGCCTCCAGATCTTGAGGGCAAAGATTACCGCACCTAGTTCTAAGTCATGTGTTGTGTAGTTCTTCTCATGGACCTTGAGTTGATGAGAAGCGTAGGCGATAACCTTACTCCTCTGCATGAGTACACATCCAGGTCCTTGATGTGAGTCATCGTAGTAAACAGCGAAGTCATCTGTACCTTCTAAAAGTGAAATAATCGGTGCACTACACAGCTTGTGCATCAAAACCTAAACTGCCTCTTCTTGCTTAACTTCCCAATCAAACTTCTTATCCTTTTATGTCAAGACTGTAAGAGGTTGGGCGATCTTCAAGAAATTCTCAATGAACCGACGATAGTAACCAGCCGAACCCAAAAATTGTCGTACTTCAGTTTGGGGTTTGGGAGCTTCCAAATCCTTAATCGCCTCTATCTTTATCAGGTTGACGTGTATGCGCTTTTCGTTCACGACACGACCAATGAAGTGAACCTCTCGAATCCAAAAATCGCATTTAGAGAACTTGGAAAACAACTTCTCATTCTTGAGCAATTCTAAAATCAACTTGAGATAATGTCCGTGCTCGTCCTTTGTTCGCAAGTAAATCAAGATGTCATCAATAAAAACGATCACAATTTGTCCAAATAGGGCTTGCAAACATGATTCATCAAATCCATAAATACGGCCGGTGCATTTGTCAAAACAAAAGGCGTAACCAAAAACTCATAATGACCATATCGAGTCCTGAATGTAGTCTTGGGTATACCCTCCTCTTGAATGCTTAAATGATGGCACCCCGATCTCAGATCAATCTTCGAGTAATAACTGGAACCTTGTCGCTAATCAAACAGATCATCAATCCTAGGTAGAGGATACTTTTTCTTGATGGTTAGCTTGTTCCGTTTTCGTTAGTCTATGCACATCCAAAAACTACCGTCCTTCTTCTTCACAAAGAGAGTTAGGGCTCCCCATGGGGAAACTTGGACAAATGAAACCATTGTTTAACAACTCCTGCATTTGATTAGACAATTCCTGCATCTCCTATGGTGCTAATAAATACGGAGTTCATGCTATTGGAGAGCTCTAGGGACTAAGTCAATGCGGAACTCGTCCTTGATTTTTTTTTTTTTTTTTGATCTTTTGCTTTCTTCTTGATAATGTGCACCAACAACGCGCCACAGCCTATCCTCACGCACTTCTGCGCCTTCACGCAACTGATGATTCGAAGGGTAGATCTACTATGATCTCCTTTGACTGGGAGTGGTTCGCCGTTGGACAAGGGGATTCGAACCAATTTCTTGTGACAACTATTTCAGTGTGGTTCATGGACAACCAGTCCATATTAGCCACAATGTCGAAACTTCCTAACTTGATCGGCAGCAGATCGATGCTAAATTTGTGGTCGCCTAAACTTAATGTACACATTACTATTGAAATGATTTTGATGATTATCGTTTAATGAGAATTGATTAAAGGAAAGTCATAATATGAAAAATTAAATTCGGTCAATAATATTAAACATAAATTCATAAAAACAGTAATATAAATAAATGAGATTAAAAATTTAAATAAATAACATTAATTTTGGTCAATTATTATTTACTAGTGTGATGCATAGCGCCGCGTTGCGGTGCGTCAAACGAAATCGTTATTTACTTAGTAATGCTGATCAAATAAACATACATAAACATAAAACAAAGGTTATAAATATCAAAACCTTCTAATAGCCTTACATAAAGGTTGATGAACATTTACCTAAAAATTTTTTATGTGAAAGAAATAGTTATAATATACATATTAAATATAACTAAACATTTAACTCCTACGCTCATAGCCAATTTCTTGTTTTTATGTACGGTTCCCTATCGTGTCATATTGTAGCATCCTTTTGATGTGATCTTTGTTTTGCTCAAGTTGTTTTGTGTCAAATCACGTTGGGTGAGTCACCTAAATGTTTGACACAAAAGTCAGCAAAACGATACAATCATATAACAAAAATACATACCTTATGCATGCAACTGTTTTTCTGCAAAACCTGTTGATCTTCCTCGTAATAGGTTTCTTTGACTTTCAAAATCCTAGTGACCATTCGGGAAAAGTAATATAATCAAATTTGAAAAGGGCAATTATAAAAAACCATAGGATTATACATGGATTATTTGACACTGACTTGGGCTCAGATCTGCCTACTAAAATGCAATTGGTTACAATAGAGGTTGCAGGTGAGTGGACGACCTACCATCCTCATCTATTGTCGCACCAAATTGCAAGGCATGGGCATCATCATCACAGACTCGTTAATGTTTTTTTAGAAACATGCCAACAGAGGAGAAAGTTTAGATACCCATAAGAAACCCAAAGTAGAAGACTGCTCCAACAAAATCTTAAGAATTACAATATTTCCATTGAATGGTGTCATAGGAAAGCCCTCAACCAAAAACCAAAATTACAGGAATGACATTCTAATGTTCATGAGGTTTACAAAGTAATATATAGGATCAATCAACCCATGAAATAAGAAGTGATTACAATTGTCGTCAGAACCGGGATAGTTTACCCGTCGGCAACAACATGTCTATAACGTCTCAGATGAACGTAAGTCATCATCATCGATATCCCAAATCCAGCACAACAGATGCCAAACATCAAACAACAAATGATTCAACGGTATGTTACCATAAATTGATATAGAAACGGGTGCGAATGAACAGTTCTAAATAGATTCAAGGCGAATTGACCCGTATTCATATCAATAAAATCACATAGTAGACGATAGAAGATAGAAGAATGGAGTACTTGCCTTTTGAGGTTGGAAAGGTAGCTCACAATGACCAATATGTAGTACATCAAACTTCCCCAAGCTACTATTTCTCCTGTAAAAATGGAATTAAATGAAATAACATAGTAGGTGCAATGTAAGATCCTATCTAAAGCGTATGCTCTTTTTACTCTAATAAAAACCAAACAACAGCATGAACATAATCAACACATCACCATAACTTCAGTAACATGAAAAGCAGTCAAAAGACTGGTGGCATTTTGGAAATTTTTACAAGTTTGACATGTGAACCATTAGCACTAAAAATTTAGATTGGCTTATCATGATATCAGTAAATCGTTTTACCCCTTATACTGAGTAAAACGACACAAGTCTAACGCCTTCAACTTCTTCATTTCATGCGTACTAAAATCATAAACTTCCATTCCAGACCATATCAAGTGCAGGGGTCTGGTCCAGAAATATTTACAATGTGTAATTAGACGAATTGAAGCGGATAAAGCACTATTAGTAAACAGTTGCTAATTATTTATGCCAATTGCTCAACAAATAAGTAAAAAGAAAATGATTCAATATGTTTGAAAGTCACCTAGACATAACGAAGTGTCAATGGCCCTCTAATTACATTATTTAAAAAACAAAATGCATCCATAGATGTCAAGTTATCAGCAAGTGCTTTGACGCCGTATTTTCAAACATATTAATATATCATGTACACATAAAAAACCATTTTGTTGAGATTATCAAATTGTTCTGTAGTATTATACTTTGATTATAAATCATATGATGTAATATTGATTTTCTATAAAATGTGTATTACATAAAATATTAAAGACCATCCTTACCTTCCTTTTCATAGCAAAAAACTTGCCGGCAGAAGCCTCAAACCCTAAAAAAGAACAATCAAGTAAGGCCAATTAACTGCAACCAAAGTCCACAACACATGAAATTAAAGATGTGGTTTAATCTATACTTCTTTCAATAATACAAAGTCGCATATCGTTATTTGTTTCTCAATTATTATCACCATTCATAACCAACACCAATTCCCTCTCAATGATTTTTAGATAAAAATGATAATTTTTTTAAAGTTACTGCAGCAAAATTAAGCAGACATAAATCTCATCTAATCCTCACACCATGTGGACATAATTTTATAACAATAAACCGATGATAATTAACAATCATAGTTTACCCATGCATAACTTGTTGATAATTAACATTCACAAACCAATTAGATAAAATCTTACCTCGATTTCTCAAGATCCGCTTCTCCCTCTGTTTTTCCTTTCCTTGCCGAGGTTAAACGGAACAGAGGATAAGGTAACCACTCGGTAAATAGTAACCCACACATCATCACCCGTGTGAACCACCGGAACCAACATCACGCCTGTTAACCACCCGCCTCAACCACCATGGATGCCACCAACCACCATGTCAAACAACAGCCTCAAATCGCAAAGGAAATGAGGTTTGCTTGTAGACGAAAACACATCAAAGTGAGGCGGCGTACAATGATTCAGGGCGGCGGTCGGCAGAGAGGTGTTTGGTTGTCGACGGATGAGAGTTGGAGCACAAAAAAAGCCACTCAAGGTGGCCGGAAAAGGCCACAACAACCATCTCCACCACCCTCCACAACAACCACCGTGGAACAGGCCGGTGACTCGTGGTTGATGTATGCGAGTAGGAAGGCAACAACCACAAAAAAAAAAAACCATCAACAACCACCGTGTAACAGGCGGTGACGACGGTAGAATGAGGCGGTGATGGAGAGGAGAAAAAGAGGCGGTGAGAGAGAATGGGGCAGTGAGAATTGAGAAATGGGTTAAACATATAGAAACCCAAAATACTTAAACATATAAAAACCCAAAATACAATACTACCCTAAGGAAACCTTCAGAATTACAATATTGCTATTGGATGCACTATTCATGAGACTTCTAAAACTAACATATAGGTAATGTCAATAAATATTATTAAAAATAATTTCGTAAAAATATATTAAACATAATTTTGTATTATTAGTAATATAAATAAATGAGAGTAAAAACAATCGTAATAAATAAAATTAAATTCGGTCAATTATTATTAATGTCAATAATAACATTAATTGTAACATAATAAAAATACGTAAAAAATGTATAAATCTTAATAATTGCAATCAAGACCAATCATAATTCGTAAAAATAGTAATATAAATAAATGAGATTAAAAAACTTAATAAATAACCTAAAGATTGTAATAAAAAATTCAAATCAATTACATTAAAAATATCGGCGTTTGAAATTGACTTACCAATGATTGTCTGATTATTATTGACATCTTAAAATTAACACATTAGTATTGAAATGATTTTGGTAATTATCATTTCATGAGAATTGATTAAAGGAATGTCATAATATAAAAAATTAAATTCGGTCAATAATATTAAACATAAGTTCGAGAAAATAGTAATAAAAATAAATGAGATTAAATTTTTTTAATAAATAACATTAAATTCAGTCAATTATTATTAATGTCAATAAATAATACTAAACATCTTAATAAATAACATTAAAAATAAATAAATCTTATTAATTACAATCAAGACCAATCAGAATTCATAAACATATTAATATAAATAAATGAGATTATAAATCTTAATAAATAACCTCAAAATCGTAATCAATAATTCAAATAAATAACATTAAAAACATCAAAAATCGTATGTGGCAACTGTAACGTCATTGCATATGATGTTTTTAGATAACAGAAATTTGTCCATGGCCTTCAGCACAGTCTAGAAAGACACGTATAAAAAAATTTAAAAAAAAATCATTTTTTAAATGAAATATGCATATTAACACAAAAATAACAATCATACCAACATTAGTAATATATTTGTAATTTAATTCGGTCAATAATAAATAAATGAGATTAAAAATCGTGATATTAGTATTAGTATTAGTATTAGTAATATATTCGTAATTTAATTCGGTCAATAATAAATAAATGAGATTAAAAATCATAATAAATATAATTAAATTCAGTCAATTATTATTAATGTTAATAAGTAATATTAAAACTCATAATAAATAACATTAAAAATGAATAAATGTTATTAATCGCAGGCAAGACTAATAATAATTTGAAAAAATAGTAAAATAAATAAATGAGATTAAAATTTTTCAATAGTAACCTCAAAATTGTAATCAATAGTTAAATCAATTACATTAAAAACATCGGTGTTTCAAATTGACTTACCAATTAATTTCTTTTAAATCCTGTGGTCTGTGGGACTTGAACCTAAGACCTTCCACAACCGAGGTGTTTTAAAGGCTTTGTCTTTGCCAATGGACAACCACCCCATTAGTATCGACAAATTATTATTGACATCTTAAAATTTGCACATTAATATTGAAATGATTTTGATGATTATGTTTTAGTGAGAATTGATTAAAGCAAAGTAATAATATAAAAAATTAAATTCGGGCAATAATATTAAACATAATTTTATAAACATAAATTAAACATAATTTCGTAAAAATTAGTAATATAAATAAATGAGATTAAAAATCGTAATAAATAACATTAAATTCGGTCAATTATTACTAATGTCAATAAATAACATTAAAACCCATAATAAATAACATTAAAAATGAATAAATCTTATTAATTGCAATCAATACCAATCATAATTCATAAAAATAGTAATATATATAAATGAGATTATAAATCTTAATAAAAACCTCAAAATCAAATTTATAAAGTTCTTTTAACGATTAAATGTTCATTATCCATGTTCATTATAAATCATGTGGATCGTATTTTATAAAAAAACAATAAAATCTTCATTCTAAATGTATCACTGTTTAATCATTGATAACAATATTATTGCAATTTGATTAAATAGTCAAACTATAAAAAACAGATTAAATCTTCATCTCGATCATATTTTATAAAAAAAAAACCGATTAAATAGTCAAATTAATTTTTGTAAACAAACAACAAAAATTAAGTCTTGATTAAACAAATTTACACTTCGAATATTATTTATCAGTTCAGAAATCAACTATATAATCTTATACAGAGGTTTCATCAAATTCTTAATAGTAAACCATCGACTTTTTTTAACAAAAATAAGTATAACACAATAAAATTAAGCAGTGTTAGAATAATAGAGATCGATAATTACCTTGAATCGGTTGTGGAGAATCAAGAAAGTATGAAAGATGAAGTAGGATGATAGAAATAAATAGTCGGTTTCATCTTTCTTTTGACTGTGCTCTCTCTCTATCTCTATCTCTCTCTCTCTCTCTTTTCACATATTATTTAACAAAATTTAATCATTCGATTTTTGTATATGTTAACACACAAAATGAAATAATCAATTTAAATGTTGATTCCGATTGAATATGTTTGTAACAGAATCAATAGAGTCATTCAAATACAGACAGATTTAGACAAATGAATGAATATCACTTTTTAAAAAATATCAAATGAGCGAAACATTAAAATGAATACCACTCAATAAATCCATTTCATTTAAATGAATAAAACTAATCAAATGAGTGATTTACATAAATCCATTTCAATAACTGAATAAATCCGTTTCAAAAAATATAGAAGGATTTTCAGAAATCGTTCTTATTTGTATACCTTATACTCATCGTGAATTTATTGTTAAGGTTGAAAGAATGTTAAATCCATTTTTTTATTTCATAATAATGTTAAGAATAAAAACTAAGTAAAAATAATAATAGGAATCAACATTAGAAAAGTATGATCGATGATTACCTTGAATCGGTTGTGGAGAATCAACAAATGATGCAAGATGAAGAAGGAAGATTGAAAGATTTTTTTAGGAAGAAAAGGAGAGTTATGTCGTGGAGAATGAAAAAAAAATAAAAGAAAACGGTTTTTATAGATAGATTTTCGGAGCTCCATATAGGGAGTTGGATCCTCTCTAAGGCGTCCATTCGACCCGAGGCTACTCATTTATTATATAGATAGATGGAAAATAGTAAATCATACATGTCTTAATGGACCATATTGGGCCTTAAAAGATCATAACGGACAATAGTAGACCATACATGTCTTAATGGACCATATTGTGGCTTAATGGATCAGAATGGACAATAGTGGATTATATATGTCTTAATGGGCCATATTGGACAATGGGAAATAGTAGTAGATCATATCTATAATCTATAATCTATAATCTATAATACATTATAAAGGAGGAGTGATGGCCAACATGGTCATTTTCGTTTCCATACAACTTAAGAAGCAACATGTACAACATATTTAAGCAATAAATTTAAGGGTATAATAGGCATAGTTGTGACAATCAAGACACTTTGGAGGTTATGATAGTAATTTTGTGTTTTGTTTTTAGTTAAAAACTAAAATCTCATCCCCATAATACCCTTCTACCTTTCACCTTCCAAGAAATCAACGATCCATTGATGAAAAGTTATTGTTTCAATTTAATTTGATGACAACTATAAAATCATCATTTTGAATCATAATATTCACCTTTAATCCACCAACTCAAACATCTACTATCGGTTTTAAAATTCCACAAGCATTTTATGATTCTGATTGTCAATCCTTAAAATCGCAGGCCTCAAATCCATGTTGTTCAATTGTACCTTTTTAGAGGTATTTCGTGAACTCAATGAATATGTTGTTTATTAATCATTTACTATGTTTTTTAGAGGTACTTTGTGCGTTTGTTTAATTGTTTGTGAAGTGATCATGCATGTTTTATGGAATTTTCACGTTTTGGACTGAGGATTTTTGTAACACCCCAACCGATGGCGAAAACATCGGGATGTCACGTATTGATGATTGCTCAGTAGCTCATGGTGAATAATAAATTTCATTAAATGATTTAAATAAATTACTTACAATTGTTGTACAAGAATTCGTACATCAAAATGAATAATACTATGCACACATCTTCAAGCATTAACTCAAATCTTCAAGCAAGTAGAACCTGAAACATGTTAAGTTTGAAAATATTTTGGGTCAACAAAAGTTGGTGAGAATACATAGGTTTTTGAATATAAATGATAACAATAGTTTGTACAACATTCACAGTTGTATGATGATAGAGGATGATTCCGACATGTAACAATGCGTCTTTGTACAACCAAACCTTGTGTCGACTGATGACTAACTCGCAAGTTAGTTAAATGTTGTTACTGTTATCGATCATCCCTGAATTTATGCGGGGGGATGGGTTTGTCAGACCTATAGCGCTATAATCTAAACAGGCGGCTTGATCATTGTTAATGATTGTACTGTGTCTTTTTGTTACAGTCAAATGATAGAATGATGATGTACTTGAATCAAAAGTAAATATGAGTAGATGATAGTATAAAATGTTTAAACATGTTTCACCCCAAAAATAGTGAAAATAGAGAAAAGGGGCTATGTAAACTCACCTTAGCAAAATGTTAAGTCTCGCGAAATAGAATATGTGTTGCCCAATGATGCCAAGTATTACCCTATAATTAAGGTAATAAATATGTCTTAGTCTTTCTAGTCTACAAATATATTCTAGGGTTTCGAATTGGGGATAAGTGTTCGTTTGATTAATAAATAAAATGTTTAATAAATACGAGAAATTTGATAAATAAATAAACAAGAATATTTTTGTAAATTTTAAATTAAAGGTGGTCACAATATAAAGTTTTAAGTATGAAAATAATTTTTATAAAATTATTTTCTTAAAAATAGAATATTAAATCTATTTATTTCAAATTGTCAAATTATAACTTTAATATTTAAAAATATTAAAATTAAAGAATTATTAAATTAAAAAAATTGTATTTCTGTTCCAAATAAATAGAAATAATTTATATAAAACTTTGGTGCAAAAATATTAAAAAATAAATTTATTATGATTTATTTATGATTAAAACTAACAAAAAAATTGATTAAAAATATTAAATAAATAATTTTTTAGAAATAAAAATCATTTCAGAAAAGTTTAATGTTATATAAACTTAGAATAATTTTTGTGGAATTTTATAAAATCGTTTTGATATTTTTATAGAATTTTAAAATTTCTAAGGAATAAACTTGTAATATTTAAGTTTACCCTTTGAATAGCATAAAATAAATTTTATAGGATTTATAAACCACTTTTAGTATTTAAAAACTATTTTAAATGTTTAATAGATTAAGTATATAAATAAAAAGGGTAAAAGAAATTGTTGTTGCTGACAGGAATCGAACCCGAGTCTGGGCCGGTTCGTGTGTTTATAATCACAAGTCTAACCAACTGGGCTAGACCCTGAGAACACTAACATTTGATTTCAGTTAATTATATAGGTTTGTTAGATTAAATAATAAATCTCAAAAAAAAAAAAAAAGAAACGCATGTGCAGGGGTTTGAGCCCGAGACACATCCGCCTCTCAAGGCTTAACAGCAAACAGACCCACCAACTGGTCTGTGAATCAGTTGTGTTCAGGTCACGTTATTTTTTTTATAAAAACACTTGTCCCTCATTGTCATCTTCCCCAAAATTTAACATAAGAACCCTAAAATTTTAATCTACTTAAACATGATAATAGGACCCGATTAACCATGGGGTAAATGATTATCCATGGCTGATTATAGTTAAGAGAGAACGAATTTTATCATACCTGAGTAGAGTGCTCCTAGATCACGAGTCAAACGAATAGTCAACTACAACTCGATTACTTGTATAAGAATGAAAAACAAAACGAATTTGAGGGTGGGGGTTTGCTTATCGGCACACTAAGGCCATCTAGGAGTGTTCAATTTATACAATAACACACTGATTCTTAGATTAGGAAGGTTTTGACCCGTTTCTCAATTAAAACGCGTAGAGATCAAATCTTGGTAAGTTTTAACTTAAAATTTTTGCGTGAGTGATGCGTCAATGGGTCTGTCAACCCATTATCACGATTAAAGGGGATGCTTGTTACCTTATTTGGTTCAATCAAAAAGTCAACCGATGGTGGTTTGACTTGCCTTATACAGCGACAAACAAGAAGAAGCAGTTTATAGTTTTTCTTTTTTTTTTTTAAACTTATTGTATTATTATTGTTATTATATATATATATATATATATATATATATATATATTAGAAGTATATAAAGTGGTAAAATAAATAAATAAATAACTAAATAAAAATTAAAAGAATACATATATATGTATATATCATAATACAAGTATATAGTGGGTGAAGTGGTGATTTGATTAACTCAACACTTGGGGAAAAATGCGCGATGTTACAGTCTCCCCTACTTTTAGAAACTTCGTCCCGAAGTTTATTGAAAACACAGGGTTGAAGGTGATTGGGTAAAAATAAAAATAGTTGTGATTTGGGTTATAGTATGACATGAATAGAATAAACTGTCTCGTGTTTTGTGTGGGTTGATGAACTACCAGACAACTAGAGTTTATAACCTTGATAGAATTTCACACTACCTTAATGTACCTGTAAATTCATGATTACGTTCCGGACCGCAATCACCAATTTACCTTACATTAAAGTTTTGCGTCCTTCTATGACTCCACCGATTGTTGAGTAGGTCCGATAGTCTCCACCAGTCATGGAGTAGGTTGTAGGGCCTCTCCCGACTGTTGAAAAGGCATAATGACCTCTACCAATCGTTGAGTAGGTTCGATAGCCTCCACCAGTCGTGGAGCAGGTTGTAGGGCCTCTCCCGACTGTTGAAAAGGCATGATGACCTCTATTAAGTGCAGCACATAGATTGCAAATTGATAACATGTTTATGCAAGAAAGTATAACAAGCACAGTATATGAGTTGTAGTTGTATAGATTTATATAATTAGTTCACATTCAAACAATCATGCACCATGTAACAATTCTCAGACCAAAATTTCAATACTAGAATTTATTACTTGAATCAAATAACGTCAATACATAGAATAAAAGCAAACAACGTTCGAATGGTAGGACATGTTGTTAAGTAGCTGGAGGGTCTTGATCTCTGTTTAGTTTAGGGCATCGGTTACGGAAGTGATTTGGGTCTCCACATTCATAACATTGACCATAGTTGTATCGATTAGGATTAGCAGCCTGAGCAGGGTTGGTGGGTTGGTTGGCATTAGGATTTGGGGTCTCACGACATGTGTTGACCAGGTGGCCATACTTTCCACAATTGGTGCACTAGCGACACGCTGAAGCAGTGGGATGATGTCGGTTGCATGTGTTACACAATGGATAGTTTCCCACGACATGACATACCCCCGCGATCAAGTCATCCACAAAGGTTCATCGTAACAAGTGAGTAAATTGCCATTATCCATGTTATTTACAAGGTACGAGACACGATGGTGTACAGGTCTGCATATATCTGGATGCAACAAAGTGACCAAACGTGTACTTAACCAGGGTTAAGACAAATACCATTTTATGCGGTACGAATTTTCAGCTTTAGGCATTTTTGATTGATTTCCTTTTAGCCTTTGAGGGTTTTGGCACTTATCGTATGCTCTTTTAAGATGTTCTGACAAATTCTAGGTCAGCATGTATCTGGATGCAGCAAAAGACCAGTCAGATCATCCCTGGATAAATTTAACAATTTAAAGACCTGAAACCTCGGAATTTTGTAACACGCTATCAATGCAAGATTTAAGACTATAAAATCATACGCCAATGACATGTGTCCCACATAATCAACAGTCATTAAGATTTCTATTTTAATTAATAGACCAGATTCGTGTGTCAATTGCCTACCAGTACATCATATAATGAAGATGCAGCCACACTTAGCTTTAATTTTTCTGCTCAATTTTATTAAGTGTAACAAAATCAACAGCTAATGTGCTATCATTTCCAATTAGGTACCAGACTTGCTATAGTTTTTTTTTTTTTTTTTTTTTTTGTGAAACCAAGCAGAAGCAAATAAAACACAAAGTAAAAACTAACTAAAAACTTAAAAACTAAAAACTTCAGCACTTATGAGAAAACGAAAAGTTATTCCGGGTTTCTCATCCCGTTCAGCTGCACTAACAGTTCAAACCAAGCTCTATCGAAAGCTTTTGTGAACAAATCAGCTGGTTATCCAAAGTATCAACCTTTTTCAAATAAATCATCTTTTTCTCAAAACAATCCCTTATGAAATGATGCCTTATGTCTATATGTTTTGTTTTGGGAAAGTTTTTGGGATTTTCTGTGATTGAAATGGTGGCTTGATTATCAATAAGAATAGGAGTATGAGTGAAATTCAAACCGTAATCCCGCATCTGTTGTTGTATCCATAAAACCTGTGAACAACAGCTACCAGCAGCAACATATTCTGCTTCACAAGTGGAAACAGCCACCGAAGTCTGCTTTTTGCACTGCCAGGATACGATTCTTCCTCCTAAAAATTGACATCCACCAGTAGTAGACTTCCGATTCCGGTTACATCCGCCGTAGTCTGAATCTGTATACGCTACAAGATCCAATTCGCCATCAGCTGGATACCAGATTCCCAATTTGGGTTTCCCCTTTAGGTATCTAAGAATCCGTTTGACCGCAATCATATGTGACTCCTTTGGATCCGCCTGAAACCTGGCACAAAGACAAACTGGAAACATAATGTCAAGTCTAGTAGCAGTTAAGTACATGAGTGAACCAATCATTGCCTGGTACTCTGTGGGGTCGACATATTTGTCGCTTTCAGTATCTGGACTGAGACCGTGGTTGCCCGGTAGATGAGTATGATAAGGGGTGCAATCATTCATCTTGAAACGAGTCAGGATGTCATGCACATACATGGTTTGATGGATAAACATTCCATCTGCCTTCTGATCCACCTGTAGGCCAAGGAAAAACTTTAACTCCCCCATAGCACTCATTTCAAACTTCCTTTTCAAGACCTGCTCGAATTCCTTGCACAAGTTTTCATTTGGTGACCTGAAGATGATGTCATCAACATACACCTGTACCAGCAGAAAATCTTCTCCTTTTCTCCGAATGAAAAGTGTACTGTCAATCTTTCCTCTCTCAAAGCCATTGTTCAAAAGGTAAGAAGACAGAGTCTCATACCATGCCCTGGGTGCCTGATGAAGTCCATAAAGGGCCTTGTCAAGTTTGTAGACCCGATCTGGATATTCTGGATCTGGGAACCCCGGTGGTTGAGAGACATACACCAGCTCTTGGACTTTTCCATACAGAAAGGCGCTTTTAACGTCTAACTGATCTACTTTAAATCCTTTATAAGACGCAAAGGCCAGAAATAAGCGAATTGCCTCTAGCCTAGCAACTGGTGCAAACACTTCATTGAGGTCTATCCCTTCCTATTGATTAAACCCCTTGACCACTAGTCGAGCCTTATTCCTGACCACAACACCATTATCATCTTTCTTGTTCCGAAAAACCCATTTGGTGCCAATTTCTTGTGCACCCCGAGGGAGATCGACCAACTCCCAGACTTTGAGCTTCCTAAACTGAGCCAGCTCCTCCTGCATTGCCTTTACCCACGAGTTGTCACGAAGAGCCAGTTGATACGTCTTCGGTTCGATCTGTTAAGATAAAGCATTTCATACATTTGTTCACAATCCCTGAGTCTTTAATTCTTGCGTACATGCAGTTGGCAGTCGCAAAGCTTCTCCCTGTCTGAATTCCCACAGTACGATCTCCCAGTATATAGTCAACTGGATGATCTTTATTTGCACGTGTTGATGCCACTGTGTCAACTGTTAATTCATCACCTAAGTTGGAGCCAATTGCTCCTGTAGCCACTTCTTCATCAGTAGAATCTGTCCCGAACGGGTTCATGAAAGGTTCTTCTTCAGGTACGGTGGCAGGTTCGGTAGATGTAGATTGATTGTTTCCCGAAGAGCTTGCTTGAGCATCTGTCTTGTCCTTTTCTGCAGAAATTGGGACTATTGAACGAGGTAAAACAAAGTCGTCGTCATCCTCAGCAACAATCACTGGTTCTTCATCTGGTTCTGCATTAAAGGTGTGAGGAACATTAAAGGATTTAAAAACAGAATCATAATTGAACATCCAACTGGGTTCCTGTGCACTATCCTTTGGTGAGTAACTAGTTATTTCAATGTTGAAAGCAATTTCTACTACACCTTTAGATTTATTAAAAACACGTTTATTTGGTGATCCAGGTACATAACCAAGGAAAAATCCCTCGTCAGAAACCTTACCAAATTTTGGTTGGTTTTTATTTTTAAGAATAGTGCAAGGCGCCCCAAATGGTTCAAAATCTTTGATATTTGGTATTCGACCGTTCAAGAGTTCATAACACGTTTTCTTGTGTTTCTTGACGGTTAAAACCCTATTCAAAACATAGCAAGCTGTATTCACAGCCTCCCCCCAGAATTGAACAGGAAGCTTAGAGTCAGCTAGCATTGTCCGCACTGATTCAATCAAAGTCCTATTTTTCCTCTCCGCGACTCCATTCTGCTGTGGCTCATAAGGAGCACTAAATTGATGTTCAATTCCCTTGCGAATGCAAAAGATTGAAAACGTGTTGTTCTTGAACTCCGAGCCGTTGTCGCATCTGATTCTCTTGAGAGTGGTGTTGAATAGATTCTCTGCTTGAAGAATGAAGTTTGTTAAGACTTCTCGTGTCTCATCCTTCGAACCTAAGAAAAACACCCACGAGAATCTGGAAAAACCATCAGTAATCACAAGGCAATAGAATTTTCCACTAACGCTTCTAACGTTCACTGGACTGAATAGGTCCATGTGAAGTAGTTCGAAATGAGCAGAGATGGTGTTGATAGCTTTAGGGTGATGAGGTTTCTTGTGTTGCTTTCCCTTTTTACAAGGGACGCATTTATCCTCAACCCCAAAGCTTTTTAAAGGAACACCTGTCACCAAACCATTTTTCACAATGTAGTTCAGCTTTCTGAAGTGAATGTGCCCCATTTTCCTGTGCCATAATAGTTAATCTGATTCAGATGCTCTTGAAAGAAGGCATGTGGTCTCCTCTGATGTATCGTCAGGTATACTCATGTCCATGATGTATGTGTCATTTCTTCTAGGAGCCCTCATGATTATCCACTCTTTAGGAATTACCACCCCTGGTTTCAACACTAAAGCTTCAGTCTTGGTGAAGTGAACCGAATGCCCCTTGTCGCAAATTTGTGAGACACTCATGAGATTGTGTTTGAGCTCCTCAACATAGTTCACTCCTTCTAGGGTGATCTTGCCATTAGTGACCTTCCCCTTTCCTGAGATGCGCCCGCCTTTGGCGCCAGCAAAGTTCACATAACCTCCATCACATTTCATAAATTCAATCAGCAATCTCAACTCCCCTGTCATATGCCTGGAGCAGCCGCTATCAACATACCACCAGTTGATAACCCTCCTTAGCAGCTCCTGCATTCACAAAGAAGAGTAGTTAGAGTAGGGGACCCAAGCTGTGAAAGTCTTGGGTCGTCCCATTTCATCGACAACAGTAAACTCCCTCCAGTATCCATCACTCCCCACTGGAGTCCTGGATCTAGGTGGACTGTTTTTGTTCATTTGGTTATAATGTCTGTAGGGCCTTTGATTATGAGGATTGTAATATCCTCCGTGATTCACTGGCCCATTATTGTTACTTTGAGGATAACTCCCTCTGTTGGAGTATCCCTGATTGTAGTTATTTCTTGAAAAATTTTGGTTATTTGAATAGTGTCTATCCCTATAACCATTTTGATTATTTACAAAATTGAATTTGTCACCTTGTGGACTTTGGTGACGCTGTTGCCTATGTGGTGGTTGGTATTTGTTTGCATTAGCAGAAGGTGCCTGCTTTGGAGGAACAGCACCAGAAGTGCTTGCCTGGCCAACACTTACCTGTCTAAGGACAAACGCAGGCTTTTCCAAATTTTTGTTTACTGGTCGTTTGCCTGGATCCCTAGACCAACCATCAGATTCTTTTTCTAATTGCCTTTGCAAAGATTTCTTTGCAGAGTTGCTTACCTCTTTCCTGCTTTCAGACTTAGCAGGAGTCTCACTTTTCTTTGCGTCAGTTGATGTAGTGTTGTCCTTCTTTTTGACGGTACACATGCTAGCTACATGAACTTTTTTATGACATTTAAAACAAGATCGCTTCTCAAGGGGCTTTTTGTACTGTGCCCTTGAGGTTGATCCCTCATAGCTAGCAGATTTAGGTGAAGTGTTACCAGAACATTCAGCATTACCCTGTTTGATTTCTTCAGTTTTGGCTTCACCTTGTTTAACAAATTTAGGATTTTTCAAAATAATTTTTGGTTCAGCCTTTCTGGTTTGAGTTTTTGAAATCATTGGATTTTCTTTCTTTGATTCAGTTGGGTTAGTTTTAACTGTATTACCTTTATTAACCCCCGACCCTTTAGTGTTCTTGAACACTTCACCTGTTTCTTCATCCATTGACACATTGGATGAACTACCATTCTCAACACTATCTTCACTCTCACTAACATCAACTTCCATTTCATCTAACTTAGGCTTACAAATTTCCTCAGTTACTTCCTTCTCAGTTGGTAAAAACGAATAGTTACCAGTCATAGGAGGAGGCACATCTTGGTAACCTAATCCACTGTTATCATCTTTATGCTTCTTAGTGTCCTTTCTAGAGTCTATTAAGGCATTAATAAGATACTTAGAGCTGCGAACTTGATCTATTTGCCTATTCATATCGGCTACCTTAACCTTAAGTTGGTCTATTTCAGCATTTTTCTTAGCAATCTCTTCTTGTTTATCAACTAAGGCCAACTGTGTTAGATTAAGGTAATCTATCTTTTCCCTGACGGCATAGTTAAATTCTTTTAGATCTTTCTTAGCAGCATTAAGGGCGGTTTTCAGGTTCCCTTCTCTAATCTTATTACCTATGTTAAACTCTTTCTCTTTATCCAGAAGCACAACTAATTCAGTGTTATGCTCAGCTACTTTATCATTTTCTTTCACAAGTAACAAAATACGCTCAACATAATCGACACACTTATTACAAGCTTCTACAACTAAAGGTAAAGGAAGGAGTACCTTTTTCTCATTGGATGATAAGTCTGCCATGTATGCCATGAATTCTTTAGCAGACATCCCTTCAGTTGATGCTGTCAGATCCAGCACCTGGGTAGATACCTCCTTGTTTGCTTCACTCTCAGTTGCAGCTGCTTCAGCTTCATTCTCCTTACACTCATTCACTTCTGTTTCTGTCTCATTAACTTGTTCCTCAGTCACTTGCTCAACAGGTTTCTCAGCATTCTCAGATCCCTCTTCAATAATTTCTGCCATGAGAGCTTGATTTCCTGATCCAGCAGCTCCATGTAAAACACTGCTCCAGTCATATGTACCGTCAGGCTTAGCCACCATTAGTGCCTTAGAGCTAAAGTTACTCTGAGAAGGCGCCACTGATGAGCTTTGCCTTGTGGTGTTTCCCTAATTTTGGCTCTTTGGTCTCGCACATTCTCTGGCAAAGTGCCCGTACCCGTAGCAGTTGTAACACTTGACCTTTGACTTATCAAAACCAGGTCTGCCTCCAACTAGCTTCTTTCATGTCCTCTCCATGAACTTTCTTGCTCTTCTCGCAATCATAGCAAGATTCCACTGAAGATCCATTTCCTCCAAGTCATCTGAATCTACCTGATCGTAGTCATCATCGAACATTGCCGGGTCGTTTATCTTCCCTTGTATGTAGTTCTCATAAGATGCTACAAAGGAAGACAAAACAGCAAGCTGCTCTTCTACTGATTTTACACTCATGGGCATTGACTTGCATGACTTGTGGTCGCATGTGGAGTCAGATTTGTTGGACTCAGCAGTGCTCTTTCCCTTGGCTTTTCCTAAGGGAATGTCCTTCACTTTTGTTGACTCGCCTGAAACAGACACAAAACTAACTTCACCATCAGAATCTAACACAATGTTACCAGAATTATCTCCTGAGAAGAATGCAGTTGCATTCCCACTGCTGCTTGAAGTGCCACCAGATGAGGATTTGGATGATGATTTCCTATAATACACTCCCGGATCTTGAACCTGATCAGAACCTTCATCCTTCCTCTTCATAGCCAAATCATATCCTCTTAGCTTTCCTATAACATCATCAAGCGTGTAGGTGGCAAATTCTGGATTCTCTTTAGTGAGAAGAGTATAGACTTCCCATTTTGAAGGCAAGGCATCCAGAATCTTGGTTGTCATCTCTACGGTGGTGTGCTCAATCTTGTAGTTCTCTAGTTCCGTAAAAGATGGTAGTATCTCGTGATGATCTCTTCTAGGGTTTCACCTGTGAATGCCCTAAAGACAGCAAATTGTTTCTTGAGTAAGTCAATTCTATTTTTCTTAACATTGTCATTTCCCTGAAAACGTTTTTCAAGAGCTACCCACAAATCTTGTGCATTTTGAAATTTTCTAAACGTGTGCAATATCTCTTGTGGCATGCTCATTGTGATAGCAGCATGTGCCTTATTCTCAGCTTCGAACATAAGCTTCTCTTCTTCATCCATATTTTTGAAGTCAACCTTAACAATTCGACCATCAACATCTCTAAATGGTGGTATGTAACCATCTCTTATGCAAATCCATCCTCTCATCATGTAAAACCTTGCCCATTCTTCAAACCTGTCCTTCCACCAATAATAATCGTTAACCGAAATCATTTTAGGTGGTGAGTTTGACTTGCCTACTTCATGGTCCATTTCTAACATCTTGTTTAGAGTCGACATTTTTTTTTGTTTAATATGAATTAAATTTATTTTAAATGTCCAAGATTCAAGTGTAGGTCCAAAGTCCAAGTCCAATAACCGAGAACTTATAGTTCGAGAACAATTTCCAAGAACCACAATCTATCCGAGAACCAAAGATGAGTTTGAGAACAACTCCTTGTGTCCGAGAACTAAGTTTCCAAGAACTATAAATGTTCGAGAATCTTAGTTTTTTTTTTTCGAGAACAGAATTCCGAAAACTAATGATGTGCAATCAGAGAACCAAAAACAATATAAAAAATCTGAGAACTAGTCTTGTATCCGAATTCCACTGTGTGTCCGAGAACTTCTATGTAGCCGAGAACTAGAGTCTTTGTCCGAGAATCCTTTTAGCCGAGAACCTTTGTATGTTCTCAAGAATCAAGGGATCCAAGAACCACACTTGTCCGAGAACAATTAACTTGTTCCCAAAGTTGTTGACAACTATGAGATCCCAAAAATTAGGAATTGATGAGATAGATTTGAATTTCAAAATCTTTTCAATCCTTTCCTTATCTTTTCCTTCCTTTCCTAATCTGCAAAAACACAAATCACTAAAACAAAACAAGATCAAACACAATAATTTTAATAAAAACTAAAGTGTTCTTGATGTTCTTGGCTGGCTTATATCAAACCCGAACAATCCTAGAACCTGCAAAAACTCAAACACATCGTCAGATCAAGAACAAAATTAATAATATGACAAAAAAAAATAACTAAAAGTATTTTAAATCCAAAAAAAAAAAAAGAACCGTTACAAAAAAAATGGAATCAAAGAATTTTTTTTTTAAACGTAATAATATATTAATGTACTTGTAGAACCAGTTTCCAAATCATAAAAGAATCGTAATGTTCTTGTTGAACCGTAATAATAAAAATTTTTTATTTAAGCGATGATATAACAAAAAAAAACTAAGAACAAAATAGAATAAAATAAAGATACGAACCAAAATAGAATTTTAGATCAAAACACAAAACAGAATTTTGATAAATAATAAACTAAAATCCGAACCAAATAGAAAAAGCAAACCGATGTATTTCAAGCACCAAGAACTTGTTCCTTGGGTGATATCTAGCCCGAAAGCTCTGATACCACTTGTAGGTCCCTTCCCTTGAGATCTTCTCGGCAATCAAACCAAACACGAATCCTAGACGCGGAATATCTTTGATCCGTGGATATCACACAAAGAACACAAGATTACTTTTTAATACTTTTCTTATTAATAATAAGAATCACACCGAACTTGTAATCCTAGCTAGCTCTCTCTCAAACTCTCTATGACACCAACTGGCCAACTTACTGACCAACTGACCAACCCCTAAAACCCCATGTATCATTTGCTTATATACATGCATCCTCATGGGCTGTTAACTGGGCTTGAGTTGGGCTTTTACAATACTAGCTTAATTACATATTCTAGAACTAACTTAGACAAGTTCTTCTAATGACACGAACAATATAAAGTCTTCTGTCAATAATACCGAGCGTTTGTTTATCCGATTGAGTATCTGTCACAAACTTGTACTAACAGGGGTAACAACAGACTGAGCTAATGGAAGCGGGTATTATAAGCAAGGTTTTCCCCACTATCTTGAGCAAGGGTGTGGAACTCATCCTCCAATTTCTTGACCTCGTTCGTGGGCACTCAGCTTTCATTATCTCCTTCACTTGATCCCAAGTCATAGCAAGCGCGACTTCAGCTCCGCGGGTCCTTTTCTCCTCATTCCACCATGTGAGTGCCCGCTTGTGGAGGACACTCATAGCATAGCGAACCTTGAGGTTATTGGGACACTCACTGTTAATGAAGGTATTCTCAATACCCTCGAACCACTGAAGGAGACCAGTAGCTCCTTCGTCCCCGCTAAACCTAGGAGGATTGCAAGTATTGAAGTGTTTGAGGGTGCAGACTGGGTGACCATTCCAGTTTCCATTCCCATTCCCATTGTGATTCCCATTGCCATTTCCATTTCCATTGCCGTTTCCATTCATTTGGATGACTTGAGCCACCAAATTAAGAACCAGAGTTGCTATTTGTTGCGCCATTTGCTGGGTAATGATCGCAGCCAGTTGGACATCACTACCATTGTTGTTGTTAGTGTTGTGGTTGTGGTTGTGGTTGTGGTTGCTACTCCCTTCCTCATGTTCGTCTCCACTGTTAAGGCGAGTGCTGCGACGAGGAGGCATGATCTGTAAGAGACACGATGAAGGTTCAATGAGACATGGAATGAATGAGGTAATATATGGAATGTAATCATTTATCCATTAATTAGAACGAATAAACGAAAACGTTGACTTATCAAAGATTCTAGATTCTAGTAACATAGTGAAGACATGCTTTAGCCTATAAGTGAACACTCATCCCGAGAATTCCCAGGTAGGCATCCGGGTCCCTCGTCTGATTGGGATATATGCGCAATGCCAGTCCTAGACAGAAAACTCAGAATACAGGTGTTCACCCTTCCAGATTGCACGTATTCGTTATTAAAATCTAGAACTTCGACGAGATCTCAAGGTGGTTCAGGCTAAACCTGAGGATTTTGTCCTATAAATCTTAAGGTGGATCAGGATTGCAGCAGACGAATAGGAGTAGTCAACTTGTAAAGGCTTAGGGTTGTATGTAGGATGGGGGTAAGAATAAGGAAGCAATTAGGGTTACAAGTAAGAGAGGCAAGTACTGTTTTAAATCCCTAAGGTTATAGTCTAGATTATTTTTCTAATAACCTAATTCCCTATAACCAAGGCTCTGATACCAATCTGTAACACCCCAACCGATGGCGAAAACATCGGGATGTCACGTATTGATGATTGTTTCAGTAGCACATGGTATATATTGAAATTTTATATACTTTAATGATAACATAAATATCCAAATGAAACGTTGTCTAAAAATCCAAAATATCTAATACATAACAAAAAAAATAAAGCAAGCAACTTCGAATAACTTCATAGTAATCCACCAAGCATACTCTAAGCCTTAGTTTCATTGGTACGTGAAACATGTTAATTTTGAAAATATTTTTGGGTCAACAAAAGTTGGTGAGAATTACATAGGTTTTGATAATTGAATAAAAACTTGTACAATTCGAGTGTCATGGCAAGTCTAGTCCATATGTGAAAACAAAACCATCGGGTAAATCAAGTGCATAATCAAACCTTGTGACTAGAATATTGTGGTCCATCCCATACGCATATGGTTCACTCGATTTTGTTATAAATTCGATAACAATCACCCACGCTACCTATGTAGGAGGTACACGTATCCGGGTGGGATTGTCAGTCCAATAGATCTATCATTGTATACCGTCGGCTGATCAATGTTAATGATATGCTAGAATAATGTGCTTACCCTAGTAATGTTTAAGACATAATGCAACATAGAATAACACATAGACACTTATGATTGAATTGTAAATTGAATGTTGTAACATGATTCACCCCAAAATAGTGAATGGAAAAAAGGGCTATGTAAACTCACCGTTGTGTTAGAATGGAGACCCTTGATATATAAACAAATGTGGCTCGTGCATATCCAAATATCACCCTAATTCAAGGTAATAAATAAGTGTTGGGGAAAACTTAATAAGTCTAAGTTTTCTTAGTCTAAAATATGCTAGGGTTCCTAATTTGGGGATTGATAATTGATTTATGATTAAATTTGAATAATTGTTAATAACTTTAATAAATAAAGAAATAATTAATAAAAATATATCTGACCAATATTAATTAAAGGTAGTTGAATTATAATGTAATAAATGTGAAAATAATTTTTATAAAATTATTTTCTTAATTAATGAATATTTATAGAAAAAATTACGCCGTTAGTCCTTATGGTTTACCCCAAATTTCAATGTAAGGTATTAATGTTTTATTGTTTCTTATTAGGGTATTAGACTTTTAATTTGTTTCAATGTAGGGTATTAGGCTTTTAATTTGTATCAATGTAGGGTATTAGGGACTAACCTAGTTTAAACTTAACTAAGTTTGAGAGGTATTATGGTCCATTCACCTATTTATAAAGAAAAACAAAATAAAAGCCAAAACCCACTTGTACAAGACTCGAACCTGGGACCTTGGCTTATTAAAAGAACAGGCAAACCAGCTAATCTAAGCTATCAGATGGTTATTATTCCGATCAGATTCTTTATAAATGAAATCGATGCAGGTCATCTTCCCCAATTCAACCCAAACCAAACCCTAACCCTCAAACCTTGATCAATAAAAACCATTACTACTGTCTACTGTATATAATAATAATAATAATAATAATAATAATAATAATAATAATAATAATAATAATAATAATAATAATAATAAAATCAGGGGGGATAACTGACACTCCAATCTCTCTCTTCGATCCACAAAATATTCACTAATTAACAATCTACAAATTACATGACTGAACTCTATAAATCTACAACATATATTCAATGGCCTTTTAATCCGTTCCTTTAGCTTCCATTGATACTGTGTGTTGTTTGGATCCATCATTAATTCTAACCACACAGTGTCAGTCATTACTCATATTAGCTAGGGTTTTGTGAGCAAAATATTAGGGAAAGAAGAGACTGTTAGAGAGTGTGTTGATGATGAGGAGTGGGGAGATCTTATTACTACGCCTAATCGCTTGATTCCTAATGAGTATTTTGTTTTAAAGGCTGAGGAAATGGAGTGTGATCAGGAGACTAGAGGAGTTAGTGGTTCGGTTTGTTCGGCATCTGCACCTGCTGCTACTATTTGGTATACAGATATTATTGGCTCTGCTATCACATCCATAGCTACAAGAAGCCCCAGGTTGCTCTTGTTCATGGGATTTCAATGGGTGGAGGTGCATCCCTTATGGTTCCAATCTTCATTAAACAACGCTATTAAGTCGATATTATGATGGGAAATATTTATTTGGGGTGAAGAAACGTAAACCCAACCATTTAATCGAGATGAAACACACTAAAACTCAAAATCTATACTCACCGAAATTTTACTCCGGTGACCGGAATCTGATCGGAATAACAAAAGAAGAGGGAGGAAAGGTTTGGTTTTAAAACTTTGAAAACTTGACAGGTTTAGTCCCTCAAAATCTATAATATATGTATTAATTGGTTAAAAGAAATAAACAGGTGAATGGACCATAATACCCCTCAAACTTAGTTAAGTTTTAACTAGGTTAGTTCCTAATACCTGAAATTGAAACAAATTAAAAGCTTAATACCTGACATTGAAGCAAATTAAAAGCTTAATACCTTAAAGTGAAACAATAAAACCTTAATACCTTACATTGAAATTTGGTAGAAACCATAAGGACTAACGGTGTAATTTTTCATATTTATATATTAATACTTATTTGACAAAATATAGACTTAATATTTAAAAATATTAAAATTTATAAATTTTGAATCAAAAATTATATTTCTGATCTAAATGATTAATAATAATTTATGTGAAATTTTGATGTAAAAATAATGAAAAATGAATTTATTATTATTTATTTATTATTAAAATAACAAAAATCGATTAAAAATATTAAATAAATGACTTTTCTGAAATAAAATTTATTTCTAAAATCTTTTTTGATTTATAAGTTTAAAATAATTTTTGTGGGTTTTCATAAAGTCGTTTTGATATTTTTATAGAATTTTATAATTATAATTGAATAAACTTGTAATATTTATAATATATAATAACTAAATGATTTTTTTTAAAAACTAAAAATTGTATGATAAACTTTATTATCAGAATATCATAAGATAATTTTTATAGAATTTATAAAGTATTTAAAAGTCAATATATACCATGTGCTACTGAAACAATCATCAATACGTAACATCCCGATGTTTCCGCCATCGGTTGGGGTGTTACAATACTTGTGTATTACATCATCTATTCTTGCATGGGCTTGGCCTATTCTTTATCTTACCTTCTTCTTCGGGATTTGAAGACGAAGGGATAGACTTGTTGATTCTTGGCACGACGGTGTTACGCATTGGAGCGACTTTGACGTACTTTGAGATCTGTCCATCATTCGGATATCTTCCTTTCTGCTCCATGGACACTTGCACACATACTATCTTGCACTTGTACTTGGTTTAGTACACCTTGGAAATATTATTCGTTCGAAACTCTTTTACTCTTGGCATTCCGATCGGATGATTCGTGGTTGATACGGATTGGTCGGATCGGGACGGCTCTCTATCATTATTATTAGTTGTTAATACTAGTGATGAATCTGAACTTCTAGTTCTCTCTGTATTTCAGAAGATGCCAGCTACTCGTGGTGGTGGACGCCGTGGTGGCGGTGGGGGACGCTGTGGTGGCGGCGGTGGTCGCGGTGGCGGTCGTGGCGATGAGCGTGTCACTATGACCCAATCCGAACTGAACAACATGATTCATTAACAGGTGTCTGTTGCTCTTGCTGCATTCCAGGATGCTCAGCAGGGATTTGCCTGTGGTAATTTGATTACTACTACTTCTGTTTCTTTATACTGTTGATGGTATGTTCGTTTTGCTTACCTGTGTGTTGATACAGGTAATGCTGTTAATCCTCATCCTCCCACCTGCTCCTACAAAATGTTTATGGACTTCAAGCCTCATAACTTTAGTGGGAATGAGGGTGCAGTGGGTTTACTGAGGTGGTTGGAGAAGATTGTCTCTGCTTTTGCGATGTGTAACTGTCGTGCTGTGGACCATGTGAAGTACGCTTCTGGTATTTTTGAGAATCATGCTTTGACGTGGTGGAATTCTGTTATCCAGACTGTTGGGTTGGCTGAGGCCAATGCCATGCCTTGGGATGAGTTTATGTTTCATCTGAAGACCGAATACTGTCCCCTTGACGAGATCAAGAAGCTGGAGCACGAGCTGTGGATTCACACTATGGTTGGATCCGAGATTGAGGATTATGTTGTTCGTTATCATGAGTTTGTTCTTATGTGTTTGGATGCTAATACTCCGGACTATAAGAAGATTGAATTCTTTGTTGTTGGGCTTGTACCTGAAATTCGTGGGTTGGTTACCGCGAATGACTGTGCTACTCTTCAGGGTACTATTCGGTTGGCTCACAAGTTGACTAATCAGAAGGTGGAAGAAGGTACTCTGCCACCTAGGGGTTCTGTTGTGAAGGACCCTGATAGTGGTAGTAAACGTAAGTGGGAGAGCTCTGTGAAGAACTCTGCCCCATCCCAGCCCTAGCAGCAGTAGAAGAAGTCTGAGTCTTCTACCCCTTCGTCTGGGCAGAAGTCTGGTTCTTATAATGGTAGTTACCCAAAGTGTAACATGTGTAGCTATCATCATAATGGGCCATGCCGCAAACTTACTACTTGTCAGCGGTGTGGGAAGCCGGGACATGAGGTTCAGACTTGTCATGTTCATTTGAGCGACAAAGCTGCCCCTCAGGCTACTAACCAGGCAAACCAGGGTTCTTACAACTGCGGTCAGACTAGTCACTTTAAGCGGGATTGTCCCAGGCTTAAGCAGGGTGATGGTGGGAAGAACAGTGGTGGTAACAGGAACAACGGAGGCGGCGGCGGAAACGCACGTGTCTTCGTCATTGGATTGGGGGAAGCCCGGCAGGACCCAGACACTATTACCGGTACGTTCCTTCTTAACGATCGCTATGCTTCTGTTTTATTTGATTCTGGTGCCGATAGGAGCTTTGTATCGGTAGGATTTAGTCAGTTGCTAGACATAGTACCTACACCCTTAGAGGCTAAGTAATTGATAGAATTGGCTAATGGTAAGAACATTGAAGCGACACATATTCTTCGGGAATGTCATTTGGAACTTTCTGGTTTGTCTTTCCCTATCGACCTTATGCCGGTATCCTTGGATAGCTTTGATGTTGTCGTAGGCATGGATTGGTTGTCTATGTATCGTGCAGAGATCGTTTGTTTCGATAAGGTTACCCGTATCCCTCTCCCTGATGGAGAGATTCTTTCGGTGCATGGTGAGAGGAGCGGTGCTCCTTTGAGTATCATTTCTTGTATGAAAGCCTACAAGTATCTTTGGAAGGGTTATTCGGCCATTCTGGCACTTGTTTCTGTTTCTTCTGATGGTGAGAAGAAGATTGAGGATATTCCCGTGGTTCGTGACTTTCCTGACGACTTACCTAGTCTTCCTTCTCATCGTCAGGTTGAGTTTTGTATTGATCTTGCCCCTGGTGCAGCCCCTATTGCTCGAGCCCCTTATCGTCTTGCACCTCCTGAGATGTTGGAGTTGTCCAACCAGCTACAGGAACTCCTGGAAAAGGGTTTCATCCGGCCTAGTTCGTCCCCGTGGGGAGCCCCTATTCTGTTAGTGAAGAAGAAAGACGGAAGCCTTCGTATGTGTATTGACTATCGTGAGCTGAACAAGGTGACCATAAAGAATCGTTATCCTTTTCCTCGTATTGATGATCTCTTTGACCAGCTTCAGGGTTCTAGCTATTATTCGAAGATTGACTTGAGGTCCGGTTATCACCAGTTGCGTGTGCAGGAAGCAGATGTTCCGAAGACTGCTTTTCGTACTCGCTATGGCCACTTTGAGTTCTTGGTCATGCCCTTTGGTCTCACCAACGCACCCGCGGTTTTCATGGATTTAGTGAATCGTGTCTATAAGCCTTATCTTGATAAATTCGTCATTGTCTTTATTGATGACATTCTGATCTATTCCAAGAGCAAAGTGGACCATGAGGAACATTTGCGACTTGTCTTGGAATTCTTAAGGCGAGAACAGCTATATGCTAAGTTCTCGAAGTGTAACTTTTGGTTACGCGAAGTCCAGTTCCAAGGTCATGTAGTGAATGAACTAGGAATCCATGTCGATCCGGCTAAAATCGAAGCTATTAAAGACAGGGAAGCACCAAAGACGACATCTGCAGTGCGGGAATTCCTAGGTCTTGCAGGTTACTATCGTCGTTTCAATGAGGGATTTTCTAAGATCGCTCAACCTCTCACTGCTCTCACCCAGATTGACCGGAAGTTTGACTGGGGTGATTCGCAGGAGTCAGCATTTCAGATGTTGAAACTTAAACTCTGTTCTGCACCTATCTTATCCTTACCTGATGGTACGGACGACTTCGTCGTGTATTGCGACGCCTCTATTCGTGGTCTCGGTTGTGTGTTGATGCAAGGCGAGAAGGTTATTGCTTACGCTTCTCGTCAGCTTAAGGTTCACGAGAAGAACTACACTACCCATGACTTGGAATTGGGTGCGGTGGTTTTCGCTCTGAAAATTTGGAGACATTACTTGTACGGTACCAAGTGCAGTATTTACACCGATCACAAGAGTCTCCAGCATATCTTCGATCAAATGGAGTTGAACATGCGGCAACGTCGCTGGGTCGAACTCCTTAACGATTATGATTGTTCCATTAAGTACCATCCTGGCAAGGCGAACGTTGTGGCTGACGCCTTGAGCAGGAAGGAATCTGCGAAACCACGTCGTGTTCGAGCTTTACAGCTCACTATCCATTCTTCTTTGCCTGACCAAATTCGTTCTGCGCAACTTGAAGCTTTGAAGGAAGAAAACCTTAAAGCTGAAACTATGCACAGTGCCGACAAGCACCTTGAACTTAGGTCTGATGGCCTACACTACTTTGCGGAACGAGTTTGGGTACCTCTGTTTGGGGGATTACGGGAGCTTGTGTTGGACAAGGCTCACAAATCCCGATATTCTATTCATCCTGGCTCCGACAAGATGTATCAGGATTTGAAGATACTCTACTGGTGGCCAAACATGAAAGCTGACATAGCCTCCTATGTTAGCAAATGCTTGACTTGTGCAGAGGTTAAGGTGGAGTAGCAGAAACCGCCTGGTCTCCTGCAACAACTAGAAATTCCCGAATGGAAGTGGGAACGAATCACGATGGATTTTGTTACCAAGCTACCGAAATCACCAAGTGGTTGTGATATGATTTGGGTGATTGTCGACAGGTTGACAAAATCGGCGCACTTCCTTCCCATTAAGGAAACTGACGGACTCGGGCGCTTGGCTCGCATTTACCTTAAGGAAGTGTTTTCTAAGCATGGGGTGCCTGTTTCTATCATCTCTGATAGTGATTCCCGTTTTGCTTCGCGTTTCTGGAAGGCTCTGCATAAGGCCTTAGGTATTCAGCTGGATATGAGTACAGCCTATCATCCGCAAACTGACGGTCAGAGTGAGCGGACGATTCAAACTTTGGAGGACATGCTTCGGGCATGCGTTATCGATTTTGGCAAGGGTTGGGAGAATCACCTACCGTTGGTGGAGTTCTCTTACAACAACAGCTATCATTCTAGCATTAAGGCAGCTCCGTTCGAGGCTCTTTACGGGCGGAAATGCCGATCTCCTCTTTGTTGGGCCAAGGTGGTTAAGAGTCAACTCACTCGTCCGGAACTTGTGTACGAAACTTCAAAAAAAATCGTACAAATTCGTAACCGTATAGCGGCTGCGCGGGATCGTCAGAAGAGCTATGCCGATCACCATCGTAAACCTTTGGAGTTCCAGGTTAGGGACAAGGTATTCTAAAAGTTTCTCCATGGAAGGGCGTCATATGTTTTGGAAAGCGTGGCAAACTTAACCCTCGTTATGTTGGACCGATGGCATACAGACTTGACTTGCCGGCGGAGCTCGGTAGTGTCCACAACGTCATCCATGTGTCTAACCTGAAGAAGTGTTTGACGGATGAATCTCTTATTGTTCCTTTGGAAGAGATCAAGGTTGATGATCGTCTTCGCATTGTGGAGGAACCGGTTGAAATCCTTGACTACAAGATTCGTAGTCTTCGTCAGAGTAAAATCCGAATCGTTAAGATCCATTGGAATTCAAATCGTGGACCGGAGTTCACGTGGTAATGGAAAGACTTGATGAAGTCTAAATATCCTCATCTTTTTCCTAAGTGTGCGTTTGAATCCAGACATGTTACCGCTGAAGCTGAGTGAATCTCGGGGCGAGATTCCTTTCATCGGGGGGATGATGTGACAACTGGTAAATTTTCTTTCGTTTCACTCTTTTCGTGTCTTCCCTCTTTGGCTTCGTGCAATTTTCGGGACGAAAATTCTTTCAACAGGGGGATGATGTGACACCCGGCATATTTGACTTGACATATTTAAACTTATAACCAACATAACCAATGGTTACGGTTACTAATTTCTTTAACCGACTGATCGCTTATGGTTATGAAGTTTTGGTTAACCAATATAATCGAACCTGTGACACTTGGCATATTTGACATGACATATTTAAACTTATAAGTCTACCTTAACGGGAAATGTTTTACTTACGTACTTAACTGGGTTAGTTGAGTCGGGATTTTCTAACGTATTGTCCAAGGTTCAATGATCTGGAGGATCATTGGTGTCTTTTACGTACACACGAGTCTTGAGTCCCGTTGTTGGTGAATTACATACACTATATTAAGTGTTATGCGTAGATTTATTCTTATGTGGTGGATTATATGCAAATACGTGCTTAAACGATGTTTAGATGATTATCCATGCTTATATATGTTAAACATGGATTAGTATTACATGTTCATGTGTTAGGATGCGTTAAAATGCGTTAAACACGACAAACTAGAAAAACTAGAAAACATGGGTCCAGGTTCGACGCATAGCGTGGGGGCGAACCTGGGAAAAAGATCATGGTTCGAACCCACGGTGTAGGGGCGAACCTGGGATGGGAAAACCACAAAAATCCATTCGACTCATAAAGATACATTCGACCCTGAACAAGGGGCGAATGTGGGTACATTCGACCTTGTGAAAGGGGCGAATGTAGACTGGCTATAAAAACCACACTTTGTCATTTTTCATCATTTCACAAACCCTAAACGCCTCCAAACACTCTCTTTCGACTTTTATCATTGGGGAAGGAGTTTTTGAGCTTGTCCAACTTTCTAAATCATTTCAAGTGAAGATCTAAGGTGTGTTCTTCGTCCCAAATACTTTTTAAGTAGTTTTAACTCGTTTTTATAAAACCCCAAAGTTCCATATCTGATCTAAGATGACTTTTATGAATAATAACCTTTCTAAAACCTTTCTAAAACAATACCTCATCATAAAACATGAGTTTTCTTATGTGTTAACATATGTTAATGATCTTTCATGTTATGTTATATGATTATTTGATGTTGTATGATGTGTGGGTGATATAGAGATGTTCTAGGATAGTTATTACTGATGAGTTTTGATTATCTTAGGTCATAAACTATTGTATGATGATGTTAAGTCTAATTTGGGGATTTTGATAGATTTAGGGATTTATGCATGATGTTATTAGGAATGATATGATTGGGGGTTTTGATCTACTTGATAATCTGAGCATGATTATGTGTTTATTAAGTGATTTCACAAAAGTTTCCTAATTGGGTAAAGTATCCATGCATGATGTGACATCTTCATAATATTGCCATTTTTGGTAAACATTAAAACGGACTGATTTGGATGTATGAATAGTAGGATTATGTGTGGATATGTTATTCATACTTGACTGCTGTGTTTCATGATGTTTCGTGATGTTTTCGGACGTTTTTGAAGCGTTTTTAGGAAAGCTCATCTACCAGGGTCGAACCTGGGCACCTTCGACCAGTCGTGGGGTCGAAGGTGGACCTTAAGGGTCGAACCTGGCAGTCTGATGGTCGAATCTGCATTATTTGGTCGAACGTGCTTGTTTTAGGTCGAATTAACACATGTTAAGGTCGAATGAACATGTGTTAAGGTCGAAGGAACTTGTTTTAGGTTGCATGAACTTACCTTGGGGTCGAAGGAACCTATAAAGGGTCGAACCAAGCTTCTTGGGGTCGAACCTACCTTATTTTCTTCCTCATTCGACCCAACTACTTTGTATGTGTGATTCTTGATGCAAACTAAGTATGTTATGCTGGAAACTCACTATCTATGTGTACTTGATTTGTTTGTTTAATGGGTCACCAACGGGATTTCGAGTCGGTCTAGTGTGTCGGTTAAACTGTCATACACGTTTTCAAACTTACTTAGTCATGATCTGGACAATCGGGGACTAGTTAACCTTAGAGTTATTAGTCAAAACTCTTATACATACTTTATTGATAGATCGCTGGTATTCGGGATTACAAAGACTTGTCTTTATTCTTATTTTGGGAAAGCAAACTAAGGTGAGTGTCATAGCCCCATTCTTTACTGTTTTCGGAACATTCTGGGGGAGAAACATGCGGTAAAACTTTCTAACTTTTAGACCAACATATTATATTATATCACATGGATACTTAGTGACTCTTACATCATCATTAAAGTGCTCTCATGTCTTAGTGAACCATCAATATGTGGGTACATAGCGGGGAAAGTGTGAATAGATCTATTAGGCCTGGAAAGCCCCACTTGGGCCGACTTGAGGTCGGTGGTGGGTGCATATTTGTCCTATATCTTACGGCACCGGGTGATGAACCGGTGACGGGTTTGAGGCATTCTTATTTGTCAGCAGTGGTTCACGACACTATAGTATCATGTAACGATGTCTAGCTACCATCAGGTATAGATGTAAGGATTGTTGGGTCTGGTTTACTTGTGACAAACTTTTATAAATTATACGTCTGTGACTCACCAGCACTTGATGTGTTGTCTAACTTCGCATGTTTTCTCAGATCACTAATGTGACACCCCGCATTTTCATGTTAACTATTTTACTGAACTCTAGTTAATTTCCATAATCATACGTGGTTAAACACTTAGCTAGGGTTAGTTAAACAGGTCCTTCAGGATGTTATGTAACAATAACACATGTTAGGCGACATTAACGTACGTTGTAATTAGAAAAAATAATTGTCTTGACGCACACACGAATCATGTATCCCGAACGTTGGTGATTTGTTAGGCATGCATGATTATATGATTAATTAGATGTTGATGAATGTGGAATAACACGTGTACGTGAATTGCATGCTTATGTGAACTACTGCGTGTTAGTTCACTTGTACATAAACGTTATGAGATATGTGCATTTAGGGTAAAAACATAATATGAATTGATAAAACAATAGTTTTATATGAGTTGGTAGGATTATTATTGTCGGGATTAATCTCGAGAGTTAGATAGGGCTATTGGGCTCGCTTATCAGATGAAAATCACTAGAGCCCGAAACCTTGGCCCATAATCCTAACCTTAGTGTTTTGTTTATAAAAAAAATAAAACAAACCCTAAACCCTATCCCTTGCGCCATGAATAAGAGCACCCCCCCCCCCCCTCAATCACCTTTCAATCTCAATCTTCATCAATTTTGCACTAGTTCAAGCAATTTCGGGTGCTATCTTGTGATTCTAGAGACTCTAGCAATTCAAGGTATGCGTTTTACATGTTAAATGATGTGATTTTAGGCTGGAAAAATTATAAAAACTTTAGGAAATATACATGCTAGAATCACAAATCAATGTATGTTGAATGTTTATGATGTTTGTTGAAAGTATTGATGAATAATGTTGATAGAAATCATATCTAGAGTATATGGTACGTAAAAACCTGAGATTAAACGTGATAATATGAATGTTATTGTTTTAATATGAAGTTATTGCATGATTATAAGGTATTGAGAATGATTAGGGATTATAAGAGTCATGTTGATAAAATTCTGATTTGCTGACAGATTCATTGTGACGAACTGTAGGGCTTGTATAGAGTGATTAAAAGGTGTAATCTGATGGTTTTCTAATCCTAAAACATAACTTATGGTGTTAGCGTTTCAAAAAGTCCAAAATCATGCGTTTTGGACTTGTTTTGAAATGTATTCATGATTTTATAAGTTTAAAGGTCATATCAGATTTTCGGAATTATAAATCGGGTCAATTTTACACGGTCATAACTCGAGATTTACAAAGGGTTAAGTTATTAAATTTGGACAGTAGGTCAACATTGGAAAAACATGGCTTTTCCAATTGGATTCACCTGGTTTGGGTGAAAACACAATTTTTTGGAATTTTTCTACTAAACTGACCTGTTGTGGAAATTTTCTGGACATAGCTGTGTTGTACGAATTTTATTACATTTTGTGTTTGGTTGTGAGACAAAACAAAAATATGGGTTATCAAATGAATCCCAATGAATATGCAGTAAAAATTTGGGAGTTTAATTCGTTCGTTAAGTATTTTAAATAATTCGTTTTTCACAACGTACAATCTGCCCTGAAAACGCAGATTGTGTAAGGGATGTTTACGTGACTATTTGGAGTCTTATATGGTATGTATTTGACATGAACTTGCATGAATACTTATATGAGATGTGTATGAGGTATTAAACTGATAATAATCAATATGATCAACAACGGGATACGTAGGACTTACTTGTGCAATTAGAGTCATTAGGTGTCACTACACGGTTTGAACTTTAGAAGTTTTGGACAAACAAATTGCATGATGTGTTGGTATGCACGTATACTCACCTAGTGACACTTGTAATAGGGAGTTGGTAGCTCGTTACTGTTTGAGGGATTTGGATCATTCACGTGCAACCTAAGGTGAGTTTCACTACTCTTTTCTCAAAAGCATGCGTCTCGGGTTGAGACAACGTAATTAACTTTTTCTAGTCCGGGTTGGGACTACTATTTTTCTAGTCCGGGTTGGGACTACTACTTTCTAGTCCGGTTTGGGACTACTTACACATCCCGGGTTGGGATGCTATGGATCCTTGTATGGGTCGGTTTTTGCTAGTTCGCAAACTGTGTCCTTGATGAACTAAACCAACTCTATCATCTGTAAGTCCTTCACATACCGAATGAGTTTCCGGGTTATGGCAAGCGGGTTATTAGTAGATAGCGCTATTAGGTCTGACAAACCTCACACCGGCTCGGGGAGTGCGGGAGTGAACTATAACTTAACAGATTTTATCATTGTTGATAGGCAAGGATGTAAGGCATGCGGCTCACACTTGTGGCTACACGTACATCAGCAGTTCGGTATATCGCTGTTAGTTATCATGAATGGGTTAGCTACCCTTGACATGCGATGAACTAGTGTTTACACGGTTCTTGGAACCAACTCAATTACTTGTTTACATGGTTTTGGAAACCAGCGCGGTTACATACTCATTTACTTTACTTAGTGAACTCACCAGCATTGTTTGTTGACCCACGATTTACATGCTTTTGCAGGTAGTTAGCTTCCGGTGCCAGGATTAGAAAGCACTGCGCACTTCACTGCATTTGGGGTCTTGGGCATACACCTAAATTACATATTATGCTTTTACATTTTCTTTCATATGGTTTTAATCTGGGCGCGTTGTTTTGCGCATGGTTTCTAAAAGGTTTAAATTTGGTTTACGCTTCCGCAGCTTAATTAAACTTGATTTTTGAAAACGAACTAAATGGTTTGGGCATTTAGAGTTCGTTCATATGACTTATGGCTATGGGATCCTGGTATGTCATGCGCCTCGTGGTATAAACCCCGCAGTGGAAATTTGAGGGTGTGACAGATTGGTATCAGAGCCACTCCTGTGTCGTTCGGGATGGTGGGTGCATACCTCATCAGGGACGATGAGACTCTAACCTCATCAGGGACGATGAGACTCTAACGGGGGGTGAATGTGACACCCCAGGAAAATCCCACATCGGCCGTGGCCAGGAGAGATCCTTGGTTCATAAGTAATGTCTTGTCTCTTACATCACCAACGCGTTTTAGGGCTTAATGTTAGTGGATTAGAGGAGAACTCCACAGTTAAGCGTGCTCAGATGGGAGAAATTCTAGGATGGGTGACCTCCTAGGAAGTCACCACTGGGCAACCAAAAACAAATCCGTGAGCTCTGGATGGGTAACCCATTGGGGCAAAGCGGACAATATTGGTGATGACAGCGTCGATGGGTCAAGCTTCTGAATGATTATGACTGTGCCATCAAGTATCATCCATGGAAAGCTAACGTAGTAGTTGATGCCCTCAGTCGTAAGGAAACGAAACCCAAATGAGTGCGAGCTTTACAACTTACCGTACATTCTAATCTTCCTGATAAGATACGTGAAGCCCAGGGCGAGGCTTTGAAAGAAGAAAATATCGGGTTTGAAACTTTACATGGTGCGGATAAGCACTTGGAACGGAAGACGGATGGTCTTCAATACTTTATGAATCGAGTCTCGACACCACGTTTTGGGGATCTCAGACAACTGGTGCTCGATGAAGCTCACACCTCTCAATATTCGGTACATCCTGTTTCGGACAAGAGGTACCAAGATCCTAAAACTCTTTACTGGTGGCCAAACATGAAAGCTGAAATAGCCACTTATGTTAGTAAGTGCTTGACTTGTGCGAAGGTTAAGATTGAATATCAGAAACCTTCAGGCCTACTCCGGCAACTAGAAATCCCTACGTGGAAATGGGACGGAATTTCTATGGATTTTATCACAAAGCTTCCTAAAACGCCAACGGGCCATAACATGATTTGGGTTATCGTGGATCGTTTAACCAAATCGGCACACTTTCTGGCAATAAAGGAAACGGACTCGCTGGAGAAACCAGCAAATCTCTACATCAAGGAGGTAGTCTTTAGGCATGGGGGTGCCTACTTCTATTATATTTGATCGCGATGCGCGATTCACTTCTCATTTTTGGACTACTCTCCAAAACGCTTTGGGAACTCGTTTAGATATGAGCACAACCTATTACCCACAGACGGATGGACAGAGTGAAAGAACCATCCAAACATTGGAAGATCTGCTACGAGCGTGCGTGGCGGGTTTTGGCAACAGTTGGGATAAGCACTTGCCTTTGATTGAATTCTCGTATAACAGCAGTTACCCCACTTCAATACAGTGTGCGCCTTTAGAGGCACTTTATGGACGCAAGTGTAGGTTTCCCATCTGCTGGACTGAAGTTGGGGATAGCCATCTAACAGGTCCCGGACTTGTGCACGAAACTTTTGAGGAGATAGTGCAAATCAGAAATCGGATGGCTGCTGCTCGTGATCAACAGAAAAGTTACGCTGATAAGCGTAGGAAACCTTTGGAGTTCCAGGTTGGGGACAAGGTTCTATTGAAGGTGTCACCTTGGAAGGGGGTGATACGCTTTGGGAACGGGGACAGTGAACCCGCGATATGTAGGACCATTCGAGATTGTCGAAAAGATTGCTCCAGTAGCTTACAGGTAAATCCTTCCTGATGAACTCAGTGGGGTGCACAATGTATTCCACGTACCTAATGTGAAGAAATGCTTATCTGATATAATACTGGTAGTGCCACGGGAGGAGATCCAGGTGGAAGATCAGCCACGGTTCGTGGAAGAACCGGTGGAGATTCTTGAGCGGGGCGTCAAGAAACTCAGACAAAACACTATACCTATTATTAAGGTACAATGGAATTCCCGTCTAGGACCGGAATACACGTGGGAACGCATGGATCAAATGCGGCTTAAATACCCACATCTCTTTACTGAACCTGAAACTATGCATAAACCAAACACTAAACGTAAAGCAACTATCTCAAAGTGAATTTCGGGACGAAATTCCTTTCAACTTGGGGATGATGTGACATGCGGGAACCAAGCACACATTTTTTTAGCTGACTTTACTGTTTACTTGTTGAATTTCGGGACGAAATTCTTTTCAACTTGGGGATGATGTGACATCCCGCTTTTTCATGTTAACTCTTTTACTGAACTCAAGTTAATTTCCATAATCATACGTGGTTAAACACATAGCTAGGGTTTGTTAAACAGGTCCTTCAGGATGTTATGTAACAATAACACATGTTAGGCGACATTAACGTATGTTATAATTAGGAAAAATAATTGTCTTGACGCACACACGAATCCTGTATCCCGAACGTTGGTGATTTGTTAGGCATGCATGATTATATGAATGATTGGATGTTGATGAATGTGGAATAACACGTGTACGTGAATTGCATGCTTATGTGAACTACTGCGTGTTAGTTAACTTGTACGTAAACGTTATGAGATATGTGCATTTAGGGTAAAAAATAATATGAATTGATAAAACAATAGTTTTATATGAGTTGGTAGGATTATTATTGTGGGGATTAATCTCGAGAGTTAGATAGGGCTATTGGGCTCGCTTATCAGATAAAAATCACTAGAGCCCGAAACCTTGGCCCATAATCCTAACCTTAGTGTTTTGTTATTAAAAAAAATAAAACAAACCCTAAACCCTACCCCATGCGCCGTGAATAAGAGCACCCCCCACAATCACCTTTCAATCTCAATCTTCATCAATTTTGCACTAGTTCAAGCAATTTCGGGTGCTATCTTGTGATTCTAGGGACTCTAGCAATTCAAGGTATGCGTTTTACATGTTAAATGATGTGATTTTAGGCTAGAAAAATTATAAAAACTTTAGGAAATATACATGCTAGAATCACAAATCAATGTATGTTGAATGTTTATGATGTTTGTTGAAAGTATTGATGAATATTGTTGATAGAAATCATATCTAGAGTATATGGTACGTAAAAACCTGAGATTAAACGTGATAATATGAATGTTATTGTGTTAATATGAAGTTATTGCATGATTATAAGGTATTGAGAATGATTAGGGTTTATAAGAGTCATGTTGATAAAATTCTGATTTGCTGACAGATTCATTGTGACGAACTGTAGGGCTGTTACAGAGTGATTAAAAGGTGTAATCTGATGGTTTTCTAATCCTAATACATAACTTATGGTGTTAGAGTTTCAAAAAGTCCAAAATCATGCGTTTTGGACTTGTTTTGAAATGTATTCATGATTTTATAAGTTTAAAGGTCATATCAGATTTTCGGAATTATAAATCGGGTCAACATTACACGGTCATAACTCGATATTTACAAAGGGTTAAGTTATGAAATTTGGACAGTAGGTCAAAATTGGAAAAACGTGGCTTTTACAATTGGATTCACCTCGTTTGGGTGAATACACAAGTTTTGGGAATTTTTCTACTAAACTGACTTGCTGTGGAAATTTTCTGGACATAGCTGTGTTGTACGAATTTTATTACATTTTGTGTTTGGTTGTGAGACAAAACAAAAATATGGGTTATCAAATGAATCCCAATGAATATGCAGTAAAAATTTGGGAGTTTAATTCGTTTGTTAAGTATTTTAAATAATTTGTTTTTCACAGCGTACAATCTGCCCTGAAAACGGAGATTGTGTAAGGGATGTTTACGTGACTATTTGGAGTCTTATACGGTATGCATTTGACATGAACTTGCATTAATACTTATATGGGATGTGTATGAGGTATTAAACTGATAATAATCAATATGATCACCAACGGGATACGTAGGACGTACTTGTGCATGTAGAGTCATTAGGTGTCACTACACGGTTTGAACTTTAGAAGTTTTGGACAAACAAATTGCATGATGTGTTGGTATGCATGTATACTCACCTAGTGACACTTGTAACAGGGAGTTGGTAGCTCGTTACTGTTTGAGGGATTTGGATCATTCACGTGCAACCTAAGGTGAGTTTCACTACTCTTTTTTCAAAAGCATGCGTCTCGGGTTGAGACAACGTAATTAACTTTTTCTAGTCGGGTTGGGACTACTATTTTTCTAGTCCGGGTTGGGACTACTACTTTCTAGTCCGGTTTGGGACTACTTACACATCCTGGGTTTGGATGCTATGGATCCTTGTGTGGGTCGGTTTTTGCTAGTTCGCAAACTGTGTCCTTGATGAACTAAACCAACTCTATCATCTGTAAGTCCTTCACATACCGAATGAGTTGTCGGGTTATGGCAAGCGGGTTATTAGTTGATAGCGCTATTAGGTCTGACAAACCTCACAACGGCTCGGGGAGTGCGGGAGTGAACTATAACTTAACAGATTTTATCATTGTTGATAGGCAATGATGTAAGGCATGCGGCTCACACTTGTGGCTACACGTACATCAGCAGTTCGGTATATCGGTGTTAGTTATCATGAATGGGTTAGCTACCCTTGACATGCGATGAACTAGTGTTTACACAGTTCTTGGAACCAACTCAATTACTTGTTTACATGGTTTCGGAAACCAGCGCAGTTACATACTCATTTACTTTACTTAGTGAACTCACCAGCATTGTTTGTTGACCCACAATTTACATGCTTTTGCAGGTAGTTAGCTTCCGGTGCCAGGATAAGAAAGCACTGCACACTTCACTGCATTTGGGGTCTTGGGCATACACCTAAATTACATATTATGCTTTTACATTTTCTTTCATATGGTTTTAATCTGGGCGCGTTGTTTTGCGCATGGTTTCTAAAAGGTTTAAATTTGGTTTACGCTTCCGCAGCTTATCTAAACTTGATTTTTGAAAACGAACTAAATGGTTTGGGCATTTAGAGTTCGTTCATATGACTTATGGCTATGGGATCCTGGTATGTCATGCGCCTCGTGGTATAAACCCCGCAGTGGAAATTTGAGGGTGTGACAGCTAAGGTCACAGGGAGTCTTAGGCGCACTGGAGTTGCACTGCGTCTAGTCTTGCATACATAAGCAAACCGGGTTGTGTTTGCATTCATACTTTAACATTGGTTTTGTAAACATTTATTTTGCTTCCGCTGTCATTGTCTACTTTACTTTTAAACTTATAAATTGTGTGGTTGGTATTTCTACGTAACTTTTAATGCATATAGATGTCGTTTGTTGTGACCGTTGACTTGGATCCTGGTAGGTCATGCGCCTCGCGGTAAAACCCCGCAAGTGGAATTTGAGGGTGTGGCGGAACCGTACTTGTAATGTTAACTTTATGTTTTACATTAACTATGTAGAGGTTTTTACTATAATAAAAGTATGTTATTAACAAAATGATCTTGACGTAATGCTCTTTTTGTGACGAATTAAAATAATAATCAAAGGCTAAGTATGTTTTTTGTTAATATCTTATTATAAGGAATCACACATCGGTTATATAATTAGAAAATGTAGTTTGATTGCCTTGTACAAAATAGCACAAACTAAGTACAACATTGTAGGTTTCGGTTTTTCTAGACCCATTGACTTTTAATTTTATACTTTAACCTAAAGTTAGTTTTAGTTTTTTTTTTTTTTTTTTTTTTGGGTTAATAACCGAAATAACTATAACTGAATTCTTAACCAAATAACCATAACCGAAGTTTCTTATGGATATGGTTATGCTTTTTTGTAAAAACCGAACCAAGCCAAACCGATCCATGCACACCCTTAGATGACCAATAATACCCGCAGCAACGTGCGGGAAATCCTACTAGTATTTCTTAATGAATTTATTCTAAGAAAATATATAACAAGACGACATGCAAGGTAATTCATATTTTCTATTTGGATTTTTTGAAATATATATAAAGACGACATGATGTATCAGTCGGTTTTTTTTATCTTTTACACTTTTTTAACTTTGATTGGATGGTGATGAAATATTTTAAATTTACTAAGAACAAAGCGGGAACAAAACCATTTGCCATGCCATCACCACTTTTTTTTGTGACAAAATGATAGCTAATATCATGAGAAAAAAAAATATGTGTACCCAAATGTTAATCAATAGCCACTTAAGTTAACATATTTTATATGGCTTTACATACCCATTAGCCACACCATCGCTGGTTTGTTAATTTTGTTGTGTGACGGAATGTTAACAAACGTTATGGGAACATAATTATGTGTGACTATAGGTAAAACAATAGTCACACTTAAATTATAAAGTTTCATGTGGCTTTACCTATCCATTAGCCACACTATTGCTAGTTTTTTTTTTTTTTTTGTTGTGTGGCGAAATGCTAACAAATTTCATGAGGAAAAAAATATGTGCGACCAAAGGATAGACGATAATCACATTTACAATTAAAAAAATGTGTGTCCAGAGATAGGTTTTAGCCAAACTCATAGTAAATTCATGTGGTCGTTACTACCCATTAGCCACACTTAATGGACAATATGTTTGGTTACAACAACCCTTTTTGCCACGCTTTACTTTAACTGATGTGGCAAATACAAACTTTTTAGTAAATTCATGTGACTATATAATAAATACTAGGTTATTTGCCCGTGTAATACACGGGTATAATAAATAAAATTTATATAAAATTTAAATATATAGTAACTAAGATTACATATTAATGTAAATTATTGAAAAAATTTAATATATAATATAATTCCTAAAAAACAAAAAAAAAAACACAAATCTCTAAATATCTCTTTGTATACAACATTGGTTGTTTTATTTGTTAACATTGCTATATCTATCTAATATTAATAATTTAACACTGACTTTGCTTTTTACTCTTTACAACGTGATGCACAATTGGCCATAAGCGAAAACATGGTATTTCAAATACAAAGCAATTCTAGATAGCGATTGTCTTAGTCTTTTGCTTATCTTCATCGTGAGTCATACAGATAAAGTTTATTTTTTTTTTTTGAAATTGGAACATAATTTTCTTATTAAAGTTAAACAAAAAATAAGACATTCAGTTAAAAAATTATAGTTTTCGAAAGTGATAATAAAATGCGGTAAATAACCTAAACATAAATAATTGTTTGAAAACTATAACATAACTAAGAAATAAGTCAAATCTGAAAACATTTTATTATTGTGTCAGTGATCAACAAAGAAGTAAATTGTTACAAACTAACCCTCTGTAACACATATAACAACATAAAAATATCATAACTTAAAGTTGAGAGAGATATAAAAAATCTAAAGTTAATTGGAAATATTTTAAACTTTTAGCAATTATTAAATCATAAATGTAAAGAGTTTAGTATTCTGAAATTTAAAAACAATAACTTTTAATTCACAAGAATGTTAAAAATGAATCAAGCTAATCAAGAGTATGTTTGGCTCTCCATTTTCTTTTCTCCTTCTTCTACCTCATTTTCTCCTTAATCCCAAAAGTAACAATTTCTATATTATGACTTTTCCCGTCTTTTCTCCTTTTTCAAAGCACAAATTATTCCAAAAGCTCATTTTCAAACAATTACCCAAATACTTTTTTTTAACTTTTGACTTCTTGAAGAAGTTATAAGTTAAAACGAGGCAAGAAAATGGAGAGTCAAACATGCTCTAAGTATTCAACTATGTACAAATTAAATTTATATTTTTAAATTGTTATCCCAAAGTTTCTGATTTATTTCGCAGTTAAAATTATTTAATTTTGAACAGTCATATTTTGATTAGATGAATTGATGGAGGTAATTTGAACTATTTAAATTTGGTTTGACTTTAAAGTTTGAAAATTTAATTTTTTAATTTTAAAGTATGATAAATATTTTTTGGTTTATAATTATAAATAGCTTTTAGAAATGATTAACTATATTTGATGAGATTGAATATGTAAAAAATGTTTGTCTTCTAATATTTTTATATTGATTAATAAAGACAATTATGAAAATAATTTAAATACTAATTGAATGACATTTATTGTTTTGAATAATTAATGTAAGACTTCATGAGGGAGTGACATGTGTCCCTCATGTTTTATTTTATTAGATAGTGTAGATGTAGATGTAGATGTAGAAGTGTAGATGTAAATGTAGATGTAGATGTAGATAGTCACACTTAAAGTAAATTCAAGTGGTCGTTTCTAACATTTAACCACACTTAATGGAGGGAATGCTTGATTCTAACAAGAAATGTTGGTATCCTTTAGCCACACCAATAAGTTGCTACGGCCACTAAACGTGAATGTGGTCGTATGATACCTACGATGACTTGACCTTTGGTCACAATTAACCAGAAAAAAATATGTGTGGCAAAAGGCACATGGTTACACTTTTTTTGTGTGGCCGTAGGCGTATTTTGGCGTAGTGTTCATATGGTTTCTAGTAAAAAAGTTCATTTTTCCTAAGAAATGTAACAAGTCTATATACGCATTGTGTTTTTAAGATTAGGATAAATGTTTTATACTCTTTTGGTATTGTATTATATAGAAAAACAAAACAACTAACAATTTAAAATACAACTAAATGGATTTTATGCATTTAATTGTAAAACATACTGATTATCTTTAGAACACACAAATTATATTTTTTCGCATTGTGTTTTAGATTTAATGCTTAGAATACATTTGATTGTGTTTTAAATTGTTAAATTTATTGTTTTTCTATATAACACAATACCAAAAGAATATAAAACATTTCTCCTAAATTTAAAACACAATGTCTACATACACTTCTTAGTAAAAATAGACTTTTTAGCCAACTCCTTACATATATATCTATACTACATTATTATTATTATTATTATTATTATTATTATTATTATTATTATTATTATTACTACTACTACATTATAAAGGGGGAGACATGGGCAAATATGTCTAAATTGTCAAAGTTAAGATGACATTTGAAAAGACACATGCTTTAAACCTATAATGTCATATAAATCTTTCCCATATTACCTCCTAATGCATTGTTATTTGTACATTCATTACCTTCACTCTTCACATATCATTTTACATGAATTTTAAGATGGCATAGGAAAATTCCCATGCTTAAAACCCAAATGTCATGTATTTTTTTACATTTCTACCCTTCATGCAAAACCTACTTGTACATATTCTTTTATCATACCTTTCGATTACCATTAATCTATATCTATAATATCCTTATGTCTATGTTTGTACCTTAAAAAAAACTATACGATTTCACCTCCGCAATGATATCCACAATAATTTCATGTTTATTTAGAAAGATAGTTTTCGGTTGTAGTATAGAATTGTGTCATATGACCACACATCATGTTTTAAGAAAAATGTTTTTAAAGTGGAATTACTCTATATAGTGTATGAAAAAATATTAACATCTTTCACATAAACAATGCATTTACTTACATACTTTATTGGTTTTAAAAATATATGTTTTCTTATATATTTAAATTATTTGCTATTATCTGTATTCATTGAAATTTTCTATGACATTATTTGGTTTCAATTACATACTATATATAATCTATAATCTATAATCTGTAATCTATGTCTATAATCTATACTACATTATAAATGAGAAGGCATGGGCAAATATATCCAAATTGTCCAAAGTTAATATGACATACCAAGGGTTTCTTTACAATTTTCTAAATTTTATCACTTTTCTTCCCTAAATGCTCCTAGAAGATAATTAACTTTTACATGAAAATGGAACTCACCCAAACTGAATAAACACACGGGATAGCAATATTTTTGAACAAATCTCATATAATGGCGATGAAATATAATAATTTATGTTACCACAATGAATAATCTTATCTCAGCTAAACTTGTATGAATTTTAAAACTTTGCCATAATAATACTTATATTATAAACTTTTTTCATATATATGCGTCTACTCAGTGGCAAAGTGGACGAGATAGTTCGACTCACTGGCTATATTGGGCAATTTTTAAGCTGATGGGTCAATGTGACACCCGGCAAACTCCGGTTAATAACTTTCATTAAACTAGCAAGTCTACCTTAGCGAGTCATGCATATTACGTACTTAACTGGGTCAGTCGAGTCGTTACGATGATTCTGGGAATCATCGGGAGTCATTACAATGATCCGCGGGATCATCGGGAGTCGGTCCATAACCATGTGTACAAGGATTGGTGATTCGTGGAATCACCGGGTTTAACGCACACACGTAAATCTCGAGTCCCGGAAATTGGTGAACGGATGGGAACGTGTTAGTTATCATGCATTATGTGCTTACAATCATTATATGATTTGCCGGTATTTGAATACGTGTTTATATGTGTTAAAAAAGTGATTACGCGTAATTGCATGACATTATAGGTGATTACGCGTAATTGCATGACATTGTAGGTGATTACGCGTAATTGCATGACATTATAGGTGATTACGTGTAATTACATGTAAATAGGGGGTGATTAGCCTAATCACCAGACAAACAGGCGATTAGGCTTGTAATCGCCTGATCTGTTCTTGTAATCGCCTGATGAGTGTTGCACGAGTAAAAACACCTATAAATACAACCCTTGACTCTCCAAACACCATTTGTGCAACCCTAACAGATCCTATACCTCCCACACACCTCAAAACACCTCTGGAACTTGTTTAGCTTCAAAACTCACCATTTCCAAGCTTACACACCTTTCTTTGATAAAATCCAAGGTGTGTTCTTCATCCCAAACCTTTGTAATGTTACTGTTTTGGTTCCCAAAAGTCCAGACCTTGTTTTACTAAGTGTGTGTCTTTAAAAACCTTTGAAATGAGTTTCTAAAACAAGTCTAAACCATTATACTTGCTATATGTGAAGTATTTATGCATATGATGATTTTTAGTGGTTAGAACATGAATGTTTCCATGTAATTGATGTACTTCTGATGTGTAGGAGTTATTAGGATGATTATCTAAGGATTTGAGCTATTGTTATCGTGTTTTGATGAAAGTATGCATTTTGACCCATATGGGTGATTCTTGAAGAATTAGGATGTTATGATATGATTCAACGATTGTTTGTGGTTAGGATTCACATTAGAAGGGTGTTATAACATAGGGATAATGATTTGCAAGGTTGTAGGTTGTGAAATCTGATTATTGCCAATTTAGGAAAGATTTCATAGTTAATGAAACCTAGTACTTTGCCATTTTTGGAAATAATCGCACCGAGGCCGTTAGAGCAGAGATAAATTGGGGGTTTTTGCTTGAAATGGGTTGGTTAATGGTTTAGGTTTGATATTGGGTGATTTTACATGTTTCGGATCTGATTTGGAGGGTTAAACGCGCGAAAACGCGCCACGCTACCGCGGCAGGCGATTGAGCCAATCGTCTATACATCAGGCGATTAGGCTGCCAATCGCCTATTTACTCTCCCCAATCACTAGTTGACTTTTCCTAATTGCATGTTAGTTCCCTAATCGCGTGTACTGCTGTTGTAAGTGTATTTTGACATCCCGGAACATGATTTGACACCTAGGAACATGATAGGAACCCCGGGATACGTCCAATGACTTAGTAACACGTGTTCGGACTCGTTTATGCATTAATTGAGCGTTATGCTAGACTTAGTGAATTTTTGCGCATGCTATGTGTTTAATTGCATATGTTGCATGATATCTTGTATTTGGCTAACACGTGGGATGTCGGGTCACCAATGGGATGTCGGGTCTTGTCTGGTACGGTCGGTCTAACAGTCAAAGGTTTTTCAAACGTATATGGTTATGGTCTGGACATTCGGGGACTAGTTAACCTACGGGTTATTAGTCCGGGTACTTATATACATCTTATGATAGGTCGCCGCTATTTGGGGCTATCTAGCATACTGACTTAACTGTTTTCAAGTAACGCAATCTAAGGTGAGTTCACGGCCCCACACTTTACTAGTTTTGTTTTCGGGGGGAGAAACATGCTTATACATTTTGATCACACATTTACATGTTATACATTATAAACACACGTTTTCATGTTATACTATGGCTTACACTTTATTACTATACGATTCATCTAAGTCCCTTAGAAACGACTAATACGGAGATGTAGCGGGGAAATGTGGATAGCGCTATTGGGCCTGACAAACCCCACTCGACGGTTGGAGGCCAGGCGGGTGCATATTGTCTCAGTCACACTAGGCTTACCGAAGATGAGGTAGTCTTTAAACAAGGGTATCACACAGTCAGCAATGGTTTCGCCCGTATGAGTAACACACTTGACGCCTAGCTAGCGTACATACAAGCATAGTATGAACAATAACAGTAACAGTAACGGTGACAGTTTTTAAAGGATTAATGAAACTCTTATTGAAAAAGAAAAACCTTTGAACTCACCAGCATTATATATTGACATTTTTGGCATGTTTTCTCAGGTCGCTAAGGTAGCGGTTAATGGACTAGGCGCACGGACTCTTGCACGGCGTCTAGAAGTCTTGTTGCATGTTAAACAATGTTTTGTAAACTGTAATATGTCTTTTGGTTGTAAACAATAAATGCTTCCGCTGCTGGTTTATGGCTCAAAGCATAATGTTTTGGTTATTGCATGGAATGTTTTACGTATTTTCTTACATTTAGTTGTCATTTATTGTGACCGTTGACTTGGATCCTGGTGTGTCACGTGCCTCACGGTAAAACCCCGCATGTGGAAATTTGAGGGTGTGACAGATTGGTAACAGAGCCAATGGTTATAGTGAACTAGGACTGCATGTAGAGTCTAATCTATAGCCGAGTCTCACACACGCTAGATGGTCACATACGTACGAGTCGTGTCTTTGGGTAAACATATTAACTTTGTCGGGGTGTCGGTATCCTTATCACACAGTATTTTATATCTACCTTATCCTTATTATTTCTATCTCTACTTTATCTTTCCTTTCGGGTAAAAGTCGGAGGGACTTGTTCGTTGAACCTTGAACGGTGGTGGTGTACATTGGAGCAACTTCGGCTCATCCTCGAGATTTGTCCAGGATTCGGACATCTCCCTTCTATGCTCCAATGGACACATCTGCTTACACACACTATCTTGCACATGTACTCGTTGAAATCTATCTCTAAGTGATTAGTCACTTGGAAATTCCTGGACTTGGTCGTTTCTTCTAAGTTGTGGGTATCGGGTGGCTTGAGGTTCAAGCTCGGGGCACGCCTAGAGGACCATGTAGAGCAATTTATCATTCCGGGTGTACACGAAATCATAAGTTGAAATGCATGGAAGATCTGGTGGACCTCGTGTTGGGATCGATAGTCACGTTTGGACCCAATTCCTTACTCCTTTTGATTTCTGATGGTTTAGCGTTGGTGATGGACTGAGTGTTCTGTTCTTGTTATGGCAGAGGATGTCGGGAGCTCGTGGCGGTCGTAGGGGTGGCCGTGCTGGCGGCCGTGGTGGTGGCGATCGTGGCAACATTAATATGACCCAAGAGGAGTTGAACAACCTGCTACAACAGCATGTGAATGTGGCTTTGGCTGCATTCCAAGCTGCCCACAACGCTATGGGTGGTAAGTCGATTGCTACCTACTCTACGTTGTTTCTGGGTACTGTATTTCCTCCCTTGTTGTTTATCTGCGTGTTCTGTCCCAGGTGGCGCTGTTAATCCACCCCTAACTCAGTGCTCCTATAAAAAGTTCAGGGATTGCAAGCCCCACAACTTTAATGGGACTGAAGGGGTAGTGGGAATGCTCCGGTGGCTGGAAAAAGTCGAATATGTGTTCTATATGTGCAGTTTCCCGGCGGGCGACCGCATGAAGTATGCTTCGGCGACCCTTGAGGGTCAAGCTCTGACTTGGTGGAACTCTACCACCCAGACCTTGGGTATTGGGGAAGCCCATGCTATGCCCTGGACAGAATTTGTCCAACTCCTGAAAAGCGAGTACTATCCGAGGGACGAGGTTCAGAAGCTCAAGCACGAGGTCTGGAATCACAAAATGGTGGGGTCCGAGATTGAGATGTATACGGCTAGGCATAACGAACTAGCGGTGTTGTGCCCGGATTTGCACACGCCAGAGTACAGGAGGATTGAGCATTATGTTTCTAGGTTGGTACCGGTGGTTAGGGGGTTAGTGGCTGCGGGTAATCTTGCTGTGTATTCTGAGGTTGTTCTGTAGGCCCACAGGCTGACAAATATGAAGGTTGCTGAAGGTGTTTTACCTCCTAGGGGTGCTGATGTGAAAGCACCAGTGGATAACAAGAGAAAGTGGGATAGTTCTGGTAGGAGCTTGGGTTCGGGTCAACCGCAGCAGCAAGTGAAGAGGGTTGAAGCTTTGGGATCGTCATCCGACCAGAAGCAAGGTGGGTATACCGGGAAGAAGCCTAAGTGTGGTCTATGTGGGTTTCATCACTATGGGAATTGTGACATGTTTCATTGTGAGCGCTGTGATAAGACGGGCCATTTTGCAAAGGATTGTCGAGCCAGTCTCCCATCTAAGCCGGCTCAGGCTACAGGTGCTACTCCCGCTTCTTGGGGGAATCAGGGCTGCTACAACTGTGGGGAAACAGGGCATTTCAAGCGCGATTGTCCTATGATGAAACAGGACGATGATGGAAACAAAGGGGAACCTGATACTGCTACCGGTACGTCCTTTATTTGTCGCTATGCTTCACTTTTATTTTGGCTTTCGTACTGTCAAGGGATTCATATCCGTTAAGCCTTATCTGTTACTATACTCTGTGTCTACACCTTGGGAGGGTAAGTCCTTGGTTATCGTGTGTCGTGTTGCATCTTGTTCGGGTCTCGGGTGTGTAAATTCTATATGAGGAGATAATCTGGAGGCACTGCTTGGATGGTACCTGGTACTTCGTTTATACCGATCTCAAGGGTCTTCAGCATATCTCCGGTCGGGTTGGGTTGGTTATGTGACAGTTTACAACAGCCGTCTCATATTCGTCTTGAGGAATTAGTTTCTCGGGTCGTGGTACTTGTTCTTAACATCTCTAGTTGTGATCCTTGTATCTTTCCGTACTTTCGAGGAGCGTTGCTTTGGGCACTGGATGCTCAATTGCGTGCTTGGTGGGTCATCTCTTGTATTGTCTGGATTCATTACGGTTCACGTGGTGGACCGAGGCTCTAATGGGTCGGGGTTCTCGTGTACTTGGGTTTACACTCGTTACTGTCGAAGCTGAGTGAATCTCGGGACGAGATTCCTTTCAATGGGGGGATGATGTGACAACCGGAAAATCTCTGAAAAAATTTTCTTTCTTTTCATCGTTTCCTTTTTGGTTTCGGGCAATTTTTAGGATGAAAATTCTTTCAACGGGGGGATGATGTGACACCCGGCAAACTCCGGTTAATAACTTTCATTAAACTAGCAAGTCTACCTTAGCGAGTCATGCATATTACGTACTTAACTGGGTCAGTCGAGTCGTTACGATGATTCTGGGAATCATCGGGAGTCGTTACAATGATCCGCAGGATCATCGGGAGACGGTCATAACCATGATTACAAGGATTGGTGATTCGTGGAATCACCGGGTTTAACACACACACGTAAATCTCGAGTACCGGGAATTGGTGAACTGATGGGAACATGTTAGTTATCATGCATTATGTGCTTACAATCATTATATGACTTGCCGGTATGTGAATACGTGTTTATATGTGTTAAAATAGTGATTACGCGTAATTGCATGACATTATAGGTGATTACGTGTAATTGCATGACATTATAGGTGATTACGCGTAATTGCATGTAAATAGGGGGTGATTAGCCTAATAACCAGACAAACAGGCGATTAGGAAGAAATTATAGGCGATTAGGCTTGTAATCGCCTGATCTGTTGTTGTAATCGCCTGATGAGTATTGCACGAGTAAAAACACCTATAAATACAACCCTTGACTCCCCAAACACCATTTGTGCAACCCAAACAGATCCTATACCTCCCACACACCTCAAAACACCTCTGGAACTTGTTTAGCTTCAAAACTCACCATTTCCAAGCTTACACACCTTTCTTTGATAAAATCCAAGGTGTGTTCTTCATCCCAAACCTTTGTAATGTTATTGTTTTGGTTCCCAAAAGTCCAGACCTTGTTTTACTAAGTGTGTCTTTAAAAACCTTTGAAATGAGTTTCTAAAACAAGTCTAAACCATTATACTTGCTATATGTGAAGTATTTATGCATATGATGATTTTTAGTGGTTAGAACATGAATGTTTCCATGTAATTGATGTACTTCTGATGTGTAGGAGTTATTAGGATGATTATCTAAGGATTTGAGCTATTGTTATGGTGTTTTGATGAAAGTATGCATTTTGACCCATTTGGGTGATTCTTGAAGAATTAGGATGTTATGATATGATTCAATGATTGTTTGTTGTTAGGATTCACATTAGAAGGGTGTTATAACATAGGGATAATGATTTGCAAGGTTGTAGGTTGTGAAATCTGATTATTGCCAATTAAAGAAAGATTTCATAGTTAATGAAACCTAGTACTTTGCCATTTTTGGAAATAATCGCACCGAGGCCGTTAGAGCAGAGATAAATTGGGGGTTTTTTGCTTGAAATGGGTTGGTTAATAGTTTAGGTTTGATATTGGGTGATTTTATATGTTTTGGATCTGATTTGGAGGGTTAAACGCGCGAAAACGCGCCACGCTACTGCAGCAGGCGATTGAGCCAATCGCCTATACATCAGGCGATTAGGCTGCCAATCGCCTATTTACTCTCCCCAATCACTAGTTGACTTTTTCTAACTGCATGTTAGTTCCCTAATCACGTGTACTGCTGTTGTAAGCGTATTTTGGCATCCCGGAACATGATTTGACACCTAGGAACATGATAGGAACCCCGGGATACGTCCAATGACTTAGTAACACGTGTTCGGACTCGTTTATGCATTAATTGAGCGTTATGCTAGACTTAGTGAATTTTTGCGCATGCTAAGTGTTTAATTGCATATGTTGCATGATATCTTGTATTTGGCTAACACGTGGGATGTCGGGTCACCAATGGGATGTCGGGTCTTGTCTGGTACGGTCGGTCTAACAGTCAAAGGTGTTTTCAAACGTATATGGTAATGGCCTGGACATTCGGGGACTAGTTAACCTACGGGTTATTAGTCCGGGTACTTATATACATCTTATGATAAGTCGCCGCTATTTGGGGCTATCATAGCATACTGACTTAACTGTTTTCAAGTAACGCAATCTAAGGTGAGTTCACGGCCCCACACTTTACTAGTTTTGTTTTCTGGGGGAGAAACATGCTTATACATTTTGATCACACATTTACATGTTATACATTATAAACACACGTTTTCATGTTATACTATGGCTTACACTTTATTACTATACGGTTCATCTAAGTCCCTTAGAAACCACTAATACGGAGATGTAGCGGGGAAATGTGGACAGCGCTATTGGGCCTAACAAACCCCACTCGACGGTTGGAGGCCAGGCGGGTGCATATTGTCTCAATCACACTAGGCTTACCGAAGATGAGGTAGTCTGTAAACAAGGGTATCACACACTCAGCAATGGTTTCGCCCATATGGGTAACACACTTGACGCCTGTAACAACCGGCAAAAATAAGGTAATTCCGTACAATTAATTAATATATGATTAACGTAATTAAATGCAATTATGTGTGATTTAATTATCAAGGCCTTAGGAGATAGCAATTTCCAAATAGTGCATAGGAATGCATACGTTTAATGGTAAAGCATGATTGGATCGTGTGCGAATAAGCTATCCGGTATGGACGTTGGCAATTACCCGGTAATAATTAAATAAACGAAACGGATCCCGGACACCCAGGATATAAAATAAAGGGTATTTTCATAAGATATAATGAGTTTTGGAACTCCAAAACCATAAATGAAAACGTCTTGTACAAACCTCCCGGTAACGAATAAAATGCGCGTACCGCACCCGATACGCGTATAACTCATAATTTCACCCGGCAAAGGCCTAAATAACCAATCAACGCTTAAAATAGACTATATTTAAGGGTTATTAAAGGTATTTTTAATGTCCGGATAACGCGTGATTAAAACCCGAAAAATACCCGAACGACACCCGAACGACGGGGGATTAAACATAACAAGCAATGGGTAAATATTTGAAGTTGTGGACCCCACTTAAACCCACTTAGGGGCCGGCCTAAAGGCCAAGAAATATGTCCATGCAAGTTGTAATAATAATCACCTAAGTCTAAAATAAAGCATGCTTATGTAAAAGACAAAAGTGTAAGTAAACACAAGTACAAAAGCAACCTAATCTTGTCTCCTTTGATAAAAATTTCGGCCAAGTGCCTAAATAATCCAAGACCAAAATCCAAACCATCATTACACTAGTGCATGCATGTATGTGAGGTCTTGTAAGTAGGGATCATGATGCCTTATAAGGATTTAACCAAGATTTGCAAGAAACCACCTACCTATACATACATACATACGGCTCATTACACACACACACATATCATCTTTGCAAAAATCTCCCAAGTACACATATGATCTTCCATAAGATCTCTTGAATCTTTGGCATCATTACATGTGATAATTATATAAATAACACATGTTAGAAGATTGATTAACAAAGCAAAAACTCTTCTTCTCCTTTCTTATTTGAGCCGTGAACTTCATCCTCCCCATATACACTCTCCTTTCAAGTTTTTACATCTCCAAATTACTCAAAACAATCCATCATCCAAACCCCTTTTGTGTGTTTCAAGAGCTTGGAGCTAAAACACTTGGAAGAACACACTAAACCCCTCTCAAATCCAAGGTTTTTGTCTTCCCTAGCCTTGTGCTAGTAGTAAGCATTCTTAATCTTGTTTTTGATTGTTATTATTCATGTATGTGTTCCTAGTAGCAAGTTGTACATGAAGGGTTTAAAAATGGTTTTGAACATAATCTTTAATAGGTTTTCATGTGTAAAATGGAAGATTAAAGATATGAAAATAAACCATGGATTTGTTGATGATGATGTATTAGTCTTGAAAATATATAAAGTTTACATGTAAGACTAAGTAGGATGATGTTTTGGTTAAGATTTTGAAATGAACTTGAATATGTTAAAAGTAACTTTAATTCATCTTATTATGATCATTTAAGTTATAATATGTGGTAAAACATGTTAGAAGTTCATAAATGAATAAGATGGAAAATCTAAGTTAGCTTACTTAGATGAATGAAATTTTGATAAAATGGACAAATACATAAAACACACATATAATTAGTCTTCCATATGGAATATAAGACTAACATAAGTGTTTTGATACAAAAATAACTTACCAATAAAAAGTTGAATCTTCAAAGTTTACTATTTTGAGTGAAAAATGTTAACTTTGAAAGTTAGAATAGAAAAATGCAACTTTTGTAAGTTAAGGGACTAAAGTTGTAACTTTGAAAGTTAAGGGACTAAAATGGACATTTTAGAAACTATTAGTCCAAAAATACAAGTATGGAAAGTTTGGTGTCAAAAATGCAAGTAATAAAGTCTAAGGGTGATTTTTGTAAATACTAGTAGAAATACTTGGGTATTTTGTATAAAAGTGTATTTTTGAAAGTTATAAAAATATAAAGGGTTTCAACATAAGGATTTTTATAAAATAGAGATTTTATAAAAATATTAAACAAACTTGGGAAACTTATACAAAAATGAATACTTTTATATAAATGGGAATATAAAAGTGTTGGAAACATTTTTGTAGTTAAGTTAACAAGTTGGGTTAAAAATACATAAGTATTTTAAACCATTCAAGTAACATGTGAAAATAGGAAGAAATATGGATGATATTTCTATAAAATACATGTTGGGAAAAACTTGGAAAAATTAACTAATCGAGTTAAGATGTCGAACTAAAACGCGTTAACGAACCATACACGGACAAAACATGAGAAAAATGCCGTTGCGGCAAGATAAGAAAAATATATATTTTAAGAAGTAAAATATATATATACATTATGGGTGAGAAACAAATAAACACTTTCCTAAGTGTTGGAAGGATTGATTCGTGGGAGAAACACATGACACAAACGAATAAGACGTTAAAACAAACGTATATACTTAACAAGAAAAATTACACATTTATATATAATTGTACGCTCGTCTCGGCAAAATTCTAGTATATCTACTTAATGGGAAAGTAGATATGCGGGAAGGAAAGCCGCGACGAGAAGACAAGGATATATATATGTGTATGTCGTACCAACGAAATCCTAGTATATTTATTTGAATGGGAAAATAAATATACGGTGTGGTGAGTTGAATCGGACGTTAAGAATATACAATCGAACGACAAGATCTTAGCATATTTGTTTAAATGGGAAAACGAATGTGTGGCAAAGTGAGTCGGGTCGAGGATTGAAATATATATTATATCGAGCGATGCGATCTTAAGTATAATTATTTAAATGGGAAAATAATTATATGTTAAGTGAGGTCGAGTCGATGATAATAAGATACAAGTTATGGAAATATTAACAAGAGTAATATATAACTTGTAACACAAAGGGTAATGTAACGCCAACAAAACCTAGGATACGCGCTTAATTAAACGGGATTTGGAACAACTTGTGGTCGGGAGTTGGGTGTACAACTTGCCAAGGCACATGCACTATAGGAATAGTGACTTATACGTCTAGGACGTTTGTAGGTGCGAGACCACCCACTTGCTATCCACCCTTTGAGCCAGACGCAGTTTCAGGTGAGTTTCACGGCCCCATTTTAAACTATTTTTACGTTTTCGGGGGAAAGATATGTTAGGGAAATGTTTGACGGGTTTATTACTTGAGGTGTGACCGCCACTCGGGGTTGAGTCCTCGCCTCTATAATCATTTATTCGGAGATTGAAACCGGAGGAATATTCGGATAGTACTATTGGTGCCTGACAAGGCCCACCCCTAATCGATAGCGTCGATTGTGCATTAGGTTATGCCTGGGGTGCAAATATTCTGAACTTAAGTCGTGGGAAACCGAGTAACGACTTGGAGCGGGGCATTTTATTTATATACGTCTTGGTTTGATTATAGTCTCAAGTAGATTTATAGGAATTTGCAACTCCTATATATTGTCATAACATGGTATTCCCAAGTATTCAAGTTTTAGAAACTGAAAACCTGTGACCTCACCAATATATTTATATTGACGAAACTTTTTAAACATATCTTTCAGGTAACTAGACGATGAAGGATCGGGCGAGCTGGGTCGGAGGATCTCCAATGCGACGTCGAACTTTTGTGGGGTTTCACTTTTATTTCCCAAGGCATTTGGGATATATATGAGAAACCTCTATGTTTATTTCAAAAACAATTAACTTTTGTGTAATGTTTGAAAACAGATTTGACGTCATAATAAATGACCCATTTTCTTAAATTACTTGTGTTTAGCAATAACCTTGACTTTATGCTTTTGAACCGTCGCGCCACGTGTTTCCGCCTTTGTCGTGGTGTGACAGAACGTGGTATCAGAGCCAAGGTTATAGCGAACTAGAGTATTTTCTTTAAAAACTAGACTATAACCGGATTTGGTTCTAAAGATAAAGTTTTCAAAAGAAAAATATAGAAAGACACTAAAGTAATTTTTCAAGAAAGCATTGGGCATGAGGAGATTCCGACCAAGCCAGCCATTGGTATTGTTATGCTTTAACGTGAGATTAGAAGTTAGGAAGGTTACTATAGAGTACGCCATAACTGTCTAATTTAAATAATTCATATATATTAGTACGGTTCTTTTGCCAGGAATGTCAAACGCAGGAAGTGTCGCGCCGAGCTACGACAGTAGCTTACAGATCATCCCAGCACCGCCACCAGAGCCAGCAGAGTTGGTAGTGCTCTCCTCGGGAGATGAGGACGTAGAGATGGGCGTCGCCGCCGACGGAGCAGGCGACGATAGCTCAGATGAGACAGACCCCAGCGAGGACCCCCACTGGGCACCGGCCGTGATTGACGCGCCACTGCCCATTGTACCGGCCGCACCTTTGGCCGTACACCCCGTTCGAGCCATCAGGGATTTCCCTGACGGCTGTGCCGGTCCTTCGCGACCAGTTCCAGCCCAGTCGGATGCGGCAGAGTCTCCATTCCGCCGACAGGCTCACGCCGAGCACGAGCCGGCACCGGTACCCCACATTCACGTACCTGCAGGCATGAGACTCCTGCCTATTCCCCGTGGGAGGAACGGGTTGATATCCGACGACTCCGACGACGAGTCTGTAGGTTCAGTAGGGCACATGTTGGTGCCAGAGATTCAGGCTGATCAGGAGGAGCCAGTGGCTCCAATGCTAGAGGACGCCCCAGCCGACCCCATAGCTCCACCAGCACCCGAGCCCATACCTCAGGAGGGGCCAGCCCCAGCAGCATTTGTACATGAGGGTAGCCCCGCCCGTAGCTCTGAGCTACATAGGGCAGGCATGGAGGCATTCGCCACTGCGAGCCCTCCCACACCCCCTGTAGTGGTGTCCACTCCAGAGTGGGCCACTGTCTCTGAGCCGTTAGTAGCCCCACTAGCCGAGCCTATGCCACCACCCACCATTGCCATGACTTTACCCATCCCCACCATTCCCAGCATGACACCTGCACCGTACCCTCTAGGTGCAGGGGACCCTTATATGATGCCACCCTACTTTTCCATCAGGCCACCCGGTTTCACTCCATTACTGCCACACATACCAGTACCAGCCCCCTTCGGGCCCTTCCCATCCACACACCCTGATATACCCGGACCGTCCCACCGTCACAGGATGACACCCCCCTCGGGACCCGCCCGGACCTCAACCATCACTTTAGAGCAGGATTTTCAGACTCTAGTCAACACGGTGCAGCGCACCGTGAGTCAGGTTGAGCAGCAGACGAGATTGATGTGGGCGAGGATGATTGACACTCGTGATGCCTTAGCGCATTACGCAGAGGAGCTCTTGCGCATGGATGCGCAGTGCGGGATTACTGGAGATGCACACTGGGCACATCGACAGTTTTTGTACGAGCGCATCGCAGAGATCAGCATGACGATTAGCATGTATGCGCCGCAGTATCAGTTTCCTCCGCCACCGCCACAGTAGGATGTATCGGGGATGCACAGAAGACACACCAGCCTATGTACATATTAGCAGCAGTATGGTAGTACAGCACGGGTTATGACACTCGTCTGCATTTTGCCTAGCCGTACGGGTATTACGGCGTATGATATGATGTTTTATTATTTCAAAAGCAATGTATTGTATGAGAAATGTATTCTCCATTTTGTATTATGAACAAGCATTGTACTGATATTATTGAAATTAATGAAAAATCTTATTATTATGGTGAAATATGTTGTTGTCTATGATTATTATTGCTTACTCCATGTGTTGTGGTTTGTATATTTGTGTGGTGATGTTGTGTTGATTACTATTTATTTATGTATGATGTGTTGGTATGTTGTGTGATGACATGGTGTTGATTATTGTGTTCATGCTTTGGTTTGTTATTTATGCTTTGTATTGTATAAATGTTTGCCAAATTAACCTTTGATAATTATTATTGAAGAAAAATGGCACCTGCCACCCGAAGCAATAGTGGAGCAGACGGACTGCCCACAACACCGGCCGAGCTCGAAACCATGATATCTGAACGCATAGCTCGCGCCATCGCTGAACACGAAGCCGCACGCTCTGAACACTCCCATGACAGGACAGGGAGCGAGCGACGAGAGACCTCCCCCAGTGGTAAGAGGTTTAAGAATAAATGAAAAAGTGATGGGAAGATATTTCGAAAACTCCTATCCCATAATAACATACTACATTACTATTACAGGGACAGCCTCGGGAGAGCGCGGCTGCACTTTCAAGGCTTTCTTGGACTGCAAGCCAATAAACTTCAGCGGCACTGAGGGTTCCATAGGCCTGGTCAAATGGTTTGAAAAGACCGAGGCAGTTATCCGCATCAGCGGGTGTACCCCTCGACAGTCTGTCATGTACTCCACCAACCTGTTCCTAGATCAGGCCCTAACTTGGTGGAACGGCCAAGTACAGTCTTTAGGAGATGATGTTGCATACTCTCTATCATGGGCGGCACTGAAGGAACTTATGACTGCCGAATACCGCCCGGCAAGCGAAGTTCAGAAATTGGAAACCGAGTTCTGGAACCTCACCATGGTAGGAGCAGACGTTACTGGGTATACGTCAAGATTTCATGATCTCGCTCGACTGGTACCTCGTCTGGTTACACCAGAAAAGAACAAGGTGGAACGCTACTTATTCGGATTAGCACCACAGATCCGCAGCATGGTCACCTCTTCCAAACCCACGACCATGCGCGAGGCAATTGATCTGGCATTAAGCCTCACTGAAGACGCTATCCGCATGGGTACCCTAATCCGCCAAGTTTCAGGGTTAAAAATTTCTGAGGCAAGCAGTGTTGAGGCCAAAAATCAGGGATCAAGTTCAGCTGTTGTGACTAATGATCAGAGTAACAAGCCGAGGTTTGGGAAAAGAAAGAGGGATGAGGGAAAAAGGGACCGAGCGTCGGGTAGCTCGAACAAGAGAGGAAAGGGTTATGTCGCCACGGGACGTGGTAACGGTAACAAGCAGGGAGGTCAGGGGAGAAACAACGGATTAACTTGTGGGAAGTGCCACCACACCGGGCACAAGACTGAAGAGTGCCGATCTGGAGCACCGAAAAATGGAGGGGCTAGACCCTGCTTTGCATGCGGGTCATTAGATCATTGGAAGAATGATTGCCCCAAGGTCAACAATCAGGCCCGCGGCCGGGCATTCGTGATTGGAGCCGGTGACGCACGGCAAGACCCCAATGTGGTCACTGGTACGTTTCCTCTAAATGGTCATTATGCCTCTGTATTATTTGATACCGGTGCTGACTTTAGCTTCGTATCCATTGAGTTTAAAAGACTACTTGGTTTAAAAACTAGTAAACTAGATACACCCTACTCTATAGAACTGGCTAATGGTAAAACTATTGAAACAAGAGAGGTAGCAAAAGATTGTAAGTTAGAACTCTGTGGGCACGAGTTTGGGATTGATCTATTACCGGTCGTATTAGGAAGTTTTGACATCGTTGTCGGCATGGATTGGTTGTCCGCGCACCGTGCCATTGTGGTATGCAACGATAAAGTTATTCAAGTTCCCCTCGCAAGCGGTGAAACTCTCTCAATTCAAGGGGAAAGACACGGGACGCCATTAAGGATTATTTCGAGCATGAAGGCTCATAAGTGCCTGAGGAAAGGGCTTGTCGCATTCTTGGCACACGTAGTGGACAAGAAGGCCGACGAGCGAAAGTTGGAAGACATTCCAGTAGCCAGAGATTTTCCGGATGTATTTCCAGAAGATTTGCCGGGGTTACCGCCACCTCGACAAGTCGAGTTCCGCATCGACCTCGTTCCCGGAGCAGCTCCTGTGGCACGATCGCCATACCGCCTAGCTCCATCAGAGATGCAGGAACTGTCCAGCCAGCTACAAGAATTATTGGACAAAGGTTTTATAAGACCGAGTTTCTCACCTTGGGGAGCTCCCGTCTTATTCGTAAAGAAGAAGGATGGCACATTTCGCATGTGCATCGACTATCGAGAGCTGAACAAGCTAACCATCAAGAATCGCTATCCTCTCCCCAGGATCGACGATTTATTTGATCAGCTCCAAGGTTCCAGCTATTACTCCAAGATCGATCTGAGGTCAGGCTATCACCAGTTGCGTATACAAGAAGAAGATGTACCAAAAACGGCCTTCAGAACCCGGTATGGACACTACGAATTTTTGGTGATGCCGTTCGGCTTGACCAACGCACCAGCGGTGTTCATGGACCTAATGAACCGCGTGTGTAAGCCATACCTGGACAAATTCGTCATCGTCTTCATTGACGATATTTTGATCTATTCACGTACGAAAGAAGACCACGAGAATCACCTTCGGTTAATTCTTGAAGTATTACGCAAAGAGAGGCTCTATGCTAAATTCTCGAAATGTGACTTTTGGATTCGGGAAGTTCACTTTTTAGGCCACGTGGTAAACGAGAAGGGCATACACGTCGATCCCGCCAAGATCGAGGCAATTAAAATTGGGAAGCCCCTCGAACCCCCACTGAAGTGCGACAATTTCTAGGCCTCGCGGGTTATTACAGAAGGTTCATCGAGAACTTTTCGAAGATAGCACAAGCTTTAACCATGCTAACCCAAAAGGACAAGAAATTCGAGTGGACGGAAAAGCAAGAGGCAGCATTCCAATTGTTAAAAGACAAGTTATGTGGCGCTCCGATACTGTCACTTCCAGACGGTACGGAAGACTTTGTGGTTTACTGTGATGCCTCGCATCAAGGTTTGGGTTGTGTATTGATGCAGCGAGAAAAAGTAATAGCATATGCTTCCAGGCAACTGAAAATCCATGAGAAGAACTACACTACACACGATTTGGAATTGGGAGCAGTGGTGTTCGCTCTCAAGATATGGAGGCACTATTTGTACGGAACCAAGTGCACGATTTTCACTGATCACAAGAGTTTACAGCACATCTTCGATCAGAAGGATTTGAATATGCGACAACGGCGATGGGTTGAATTATTAAACGATTACGATTGTGAGATAAAGTACCATCCCGGTAAGGCGAACGTCGTGGCCGATGCCTTGAGTCGCAAGGAACGGGTTAAACCATTGCGTGTTCGAGCTTTGGGGTTGACTATCCACACGAATATGACTGAACGAATTCGTGAAGCTCAAGTGAACGCCCTCAAACCCGAGAATGTCAAAGGTGAAAGGTTACGAAAGATGGTTGATTCACTGGAACCAAAAGCGGACCAGACATTGTATTTCATGAATAGAATTTGGGTTCCAGTATATGGTGGATTGCGTGAGCTAGTATTGGCCGAAGCTCACAGTTCTAGATATTCGGTTCACCCGGGTGCAGACAAGATGTTCCACGATCTGAAGGAACTTTATTGGTGGCCGAATTTCAAAAGGGATATAGCAGCCTATGTTGCGCGATGTTTGACTTGCGCAAAGGTCAAGGCTGAGCACCAGAGACCTTCCGGTTTGCTCCAGCAACCGGAAATACCGGAATGGAAATGGGAACGAATCACCATGGATTTCATTACCAAGTTACCTAAGACAACAAGCGGCCATGACATGATCTGGGTAATCGTTGATCGATTGACAAAGTCTGCACACTTCCTTCCGATCCGTGAAACGGACAGGTTGGAGAAACTGACCCGTTTGTACATTAAGGAAGTGGTATCTAAACACGGTGTACCTGTTTCTATCATCTCCGATCGAGATAGTCGTTTCACTTCCAGATTTTGGGAAAGTTTAAATGAAGCCCTCGGTACCCGCCTCGACATGAGCACCGCATATCACCCCCAAACGGATGGTCAAAGTGAACGAACCATCCAGACATTGGAGGATATGTTACGGGCATGCGCGATAGATTTCGGAGGTAATTGGGATACGCACTTGCCATTGGTGGAATTTTCTTATAACAACAGTTATCATACGAGCATTCAAGCCGCACCGTTTGAAGCTCTATATGGACGCAAGTGCCGATCGCCATTATGTTGGGCGGAAGTTGGAGAAAAGCAACTCACCGGGCCCGAAATTGTTCAAGAGACCACGGATAAGGTCTTTTTGATAAAGGAACGCCTCAAAGCGGCCCGGGACCGCCAGAAAAGCTATGCTGATATGAGGCGAAAGCCTTTAGAGTTTCAAGTCGGAGACAGGGTCCTACTGAAAGTGTCACCTTGGAAAGGTGTCGCGCGCTTTGGGAAGCGCGGAAAACTGAACCCACGATATATTGGACCGTTCAAAGTCTTGTCCAGGGTAGGCACAGTGGCATACAAGCTCGAGTTGCCTCAAGAGCTTAGTGGAATACACGACACGTTTCATGTGTCGAACTTGAAAAAGTGCCTATCCGACGAAACTCTCATTACTCCTGCTGACAAAATCCAGATTGACGACAAGTTACATTTTGTGGAAGAACCAATCGAGGTAACTGATTGGAAGGTCCAAAAACTAAGGCGCAGCAAGATCAGATTGGTCAAAGTGCGCTGGAATGCCAAGCGTGGACCGGAGTTTACGTGGGAAAGGCTGGACCGGATGAAGCAAAAATACCCCGCCTTATTCGAGAAGGCACCTGTACCGGAGAACTCGAAGTGAATTCCGGGACGGAATTCTCTTAACGGGGGGAGAATGTAACAACCGGCAAAAATAAGGTAATTCCGTACAATTAATTAATATATGATTAACGTAATTAAATGCAATTATGTGTGATTTAATTATCAAGGCCTTAGGAGATAGCAATTTCCAAATAGTGCATAGGAATGCATACGTTTAATGGTAAAGCATGATTGGATCGTGTGCGAATAAGCTATCCGGTATGGACGTTGGCAATTACCCGGTAATAATTAAATAAACGAAACGGATCCCGGACACCCAGGATATAAAATAAAGGGTATTTTCATAAGATATAATGAGTTTTGGAACTCCAAAACCATAAATGAAAACATCTTGTACAAACCTCCCGGTAACGAATAAAATGCGCGTACCGCACCCGATACGCGTATAACTCATAATTTCACCCGGCAAAGGCCTAAATAACCAATCAACGCTTAAAATAGACTATATTTAAGGGTTATTAAAGGTATTTTTAATGTCCGGATAACGCGTGATTAAAACCCGAAAAATACCCGAACGACACCCGAACGACGGGGGATTAAACATAACAAGCAATGGGTAAATATTTGAAGTTGTGGACCCCACTTAAACCCACTTAGGGGCCGGCCTAAAGGCCAAGAAATATGTCCATGCAAGTTGTAATAATAATCACCTAAGTCTAAAATAAAGCATGCTTATGTAAAAGACAAAAGTGTAAGTAAACACAAGTACAAAAGCAACCTAATCTTGTCTCCTTTGATAAAAATTTCGGCCAAGTGCCTAAATAATCCAAGACCAAAATCCAAACCATCATTACACTAGTGCATGCATGTATGTGAGGTCTTGTAAGTAGGGATCATGATGCCTTATAAGGATTTAACCAAGATTTGCAAGAAACCACCTACCTATACATACATACATACGGCTCATTACACACACACACATATCATCTTTGCAAAAATCTCCCAAGTACACATATGATCTTCCATAAGATCTCTTGAATCTTTGGCATCATTACATGTGATAATTATATAAATAACACATGTTAGAAGATTGATTAACAAAGCAAAAACTCTTCTTCTCCTTTCTTATTTGAGCCGTGAACTTCATCCTCCCCATATACACTCTCCTTTCAAGTTTTTACATCTCCAAATTACTCAAAACAATCCATCATCCAAACCCCTTTTGTGTGTTTCAAGAGCTTGGAGCTAAAACACTTGGAAGAACACACTAAACCCCTCTCAAATCCAAGGTTTTTGTCTTCCCTAGCCTTGTGCTAGTAGTAAGCATTCTTAATCTTGTTTTTGATTGTTATTATTCATGTATGTGTTCCTAGTAGCAAGTTGTACATGAAGGGTTTAAAAATGGTTTTGAACATAATCTTTAATAGGTTTTCATGTGTAAAATGGAAGATTAAAGATATGAAAATAAACCATGGATTTGTTGATGATGATGTATTAGTCTTGAAAATATATAAAGTTTACATGTAAGACTAAGTAGGATGATGTTTTGGTTAAGATTTTGAAATGAACTTGAATATGTTAAAAGTAACTTTAATTCATCTTATTATGATCATTTAAGTTATAATATGTGGTAAAACATGTTAGAAGTTCATAAATGAATAAGATGGAAAATCTAAGTTAGCTTACTTAGATGAATGAAATTTTGATAAAATGGACAAATACATAAAACACACATATAATTAGTCTTCCATATGGAATATAAGACTAACATAAGTGTTTTGATACAAAAATAACTTACCAATAAAAAGTTGAATCTTCAAAGTTTACTATTTTGAGTGAAAAATGTTAACTTTGAAAGTTAGAATAGAAAAATGCAACTTTTGTAAGTTAAGGGACTAAAGTTGTAACTTTGAAAGTTAAGGGACTAAAATGGACATTTTAGAAACTATTAGTCCAAAAATACAAGTATGGAAAGTTTGGTGTCAAAAATGCAAGTAATAAAGTCTAAGGGTGATTTTTGTAAATACTAGTAGAAATACTTGGGTATTTTGTATAAAAGTGTATTTTTGAAAGTTATAAAAATATAAAGGGTTTCAACATAAGGATTTTTATAAAATAGAGATTTTATAAAAATATTAAACAAACTTGGGAAACTTATACAAAAATGAATACTTTTATATAAATGGGAATATAAAAGTGTTGGAAACATTTTTGTAGTTAAGTTAACAAGTTGGGTTAAAAATACATAAGTATTTTAAACCATTCAAGTAACATGTGAAAATAGGAAGAAATATGGATGATATTTCTATAAAATACATGTTGGGAAAAACTTGGAAAAATTAACTAATCGAGTTAAGATGTCGAACTAAAACGCGTTAACGAACCATACACGGACAAAACATGAGAAAAATGCCGTTGCGGCAAGATAAGAAAAATATATATTTTAAGAAGTAAAATATATATATACATTATGGGTGAGAAACAAATAAACACTTTCCTAAGTGTTGGAAGGATTGATTCGTGGGAGAAACACATGACACAAACGAATAAGACGTTAAAACAAACGTATATACTTAACAAGAAAAATTACACATTTATATATAATTGTACGCTCGTCTCGGCAAAATTCTAGTATATCTACTTAATGGGAAAGTAGATATGCGGGAAGGAAAGCCGCGACGAGAAGACAAGGATATATATATGTGTATGTCGTACCAACGAAATCCTAGTATATTTATTTGAATGGGAAAATAAATATACGGTGTGGTGAGTTGAATCGGACGTTAAGAATATACAATCGAACGACAAGATCTTAGCATATTTGTTTAAATGGGAAAACGAATGTGTGGCAAAGTGAGTCGGGTCGAGGATTGAAATATATATTATATCGAGCGATGCGATCTTAAGTATAATTATTTAAATGGGAAAATAATTATATGTTAAGTGAGGTCGAGTCGATGATAATAAGATACAAGTTATGGAAATATTAACAAGAGTAATATATAACTTGTAACACAAAGGGTAATGTAACGCCAACAAAACCTAGGATACGCGCTTAATTAAACGGGATTTGGAACAACTTGTGGTCGGGAGTTGGGTGTACAACTTGCCAAGGCACATGCACTATAGGAATAGTGACTTATACGTCTAGGACGTTTGTAGGTGCGAGACCACCCACTTGCTATCCACCCTTTGAGCCAGACGCAGTTTCAGGTGAGTTTCACGGCCCCATTTTAAACTATTTTTACGTTTTCGGGGGAAAGATATGTTAGGGAAATGTTTGACGGGTTTATTACTTGAGGTGTGACCGCCACTCGGGGTTGAGTCCTCGCCTCTATAATCATTTATTCGGAGATTGAAACCGGAGGAATATTCGGATAGTACTATTGGTGCCTGACAAGGCCCACCCCTAATCGATAGCGTCGATTGTGCATTAGGTTATGCCTGGGGTGCAAATATTCTGAACTTAAGTCGTGGGAAACCGAGTAACGACTTGGAGCGGGGCATTTTATTTATATACGTCTTGGTTTGATTATAGTCTCAAGTAGATTTATAGGAATTTGCAACTCCTATATATTGTCATAACATGGTATTCCCAAGTATTCAAGTTTTAGAAACTGAAAACCTGTGACCTCACCAATATATTTATATTGACGAAACTTTTTAAACATATCTTTCAGGTAACTAGACGATGAAGGATCGGGCGAGCTGGGTCGGAGGATCTCCAATGCGACGTCGAACTTTTGTGGGGTTTCACTTTTATTTCCCAAGGCATTTGGGATATATATGAGAAACCTCTATGTTTATTTCAAAAACAATTAACTTTTGTGTAATGTTTGAAAACAGATTTGACGTCATAATAAATGACCCATTTTCTTAAATTACTTGTGTTTAGCAATAACCTTGACTTTATGCTTTTGAACCGTCGCGCCACGTGTTTCCGCCTTTGTCGTGGTGTGACAGAACGTGGTATCAGAGCCAAGGTTATAGCGAACTAGAGTATTTTCTTTAAAAACTAGACTATAACCGGATTTGGTTCTAAAGATAAAGTTTTCAAAAGAAAAACATAGAAAGACACTAAAGTAATTTTTCAAGAAAGCATTGGGCATGAGGAGATTCCGACCAAGCCAGCCATTGGTATTGTTATGCTTTAACGTGAGATTAGAAGTTAGGAAGGTTACTATAGAGTACGCCATAACTGTCTAATTTAAATAATTCATATATATTTAAATAATTCATATATGTGGGCGAAAACGCGCCACGCTACTGCAGCAGGCGATTGAGCCAATCGCCTATACATCAGGCGATTAGGCTGCCAATCGCCTATTTACTCTCCCCAATCACTAGTTGACTTTTTCTAACTGCATGTTAGTTCCCTAATCACGTGTACTGCTGTTGTAAGCGTATTTTGGCATCCCGGAACATGATTTGACACCTAGGAACATGATAGGAACCCCGGGATACGTCCAATGACTTAGTAACACGTGTTCGGACTCGTTTATGCATTAATTGAGCGTTATGCTAGACTTAGTGAATTTTTGCGCATGCTAAGTGTTTAATTGCATATGTTGCATGATATCTTGTATTTGGCTAACACGTGGGATGTCGGGTCACCAATGGGATGTCGGGTCTTGTCTGGTACGGTCGGTCTAACAGTCAAAGGTGTTTTCAAACGTATATGGTAATGGCCTGGACATTCGGGGACTAGTTAACCTACGGGTTATTAGTCCGGGTACTTATATACATCTTATGATAAGTCGCCGCTATTTGGGGCTATCATAGCATACTGACTTAACTGTTTTCAAGTAACGCAATCTAAGGTGAGTTCACGGCCCCACACTTTACTAGTTTTGTTTTCTGGGGGAGAAACATGCTTATACATTTTGATCACACATTTACATGTTATACATTATAAACACACGTTTTCATGTTATACTATGGCTTACACTTTATTACTATACGGTTCATCTAAGTCCCTTAGAAACCACTAATACGGAGATGTAGCGGGGAAATGTGGACAGCGCTATTGGGCCTAACAAACCCCACTCGACGGTTGGAGGCCAGGCGGGTGCATATTGTCTCAATCACACTAGGCTTACCGAAGATGAGGTAGTCTGTAAACAAGGGTATCACACAGTCAGCAATGGTTTCGCCCATATGGGTAACACACTTGACGCCTAGCTAGCGTACATACAAGCATAGTATGAACAATAACAATAACAGTAACAGTAACTGTGACAGTTTTTAAAGGATTAATGAAACTCTTATTGAAAAAGAAAAACCTGTGAACTCACCAGCATTATATATTGACATTTTTGGCGTGTTTTCTCAGGTCGCTAAGGTAGCGGTTAATGGACTAGGTGCACGAAGTCTTGCACGACGTCTAGAAGTCTTGTTGCATATTAAACAATGTTTTGTAAACTATAATATGTCTTTTGGTTGTAAACAAGAAATGTTTCCGCTGATGGTTTATGGCTCAAAGCATAATGTTTTGGTTATTGCATGGAATGTTTTACGTATTTTCTTACATTTAGTTGTCGTTTATTGTGATCGTTGACTTGGATCCTGGTGTGTCACGTGCCTCGCGGTAAAACCCCGCATGTGGAAATTTGAGGGTGTGACAGTCAAGTTGGGCAAGTCTATTACAAACTTACAAATCACAACTTTTAATTTCTAAATGGACAATGACCTACATATGATAATTTATTCAATATCATATTATTACTACATGCTTTTGTCATGTAAAGGAACTTTATCATTTAACAAGGTGTCTTCAATGGCACGGTTATGTAGATATGCAATAACCGGACAACTTACACAAGAGCGATGTTTATATTCAGGGCCGGCCTTTAAGGGGTGTGGGGAGGACTCCTGGCCCGAGCCCAATTTCTCGGGGGCACATTAACCCTCCGACAATTCAAGTTTTCTTAACAGTGATATCCTTACTTCGATAGATTTTTGTATGTTTGAGCCCTAAAATTGTTAATCAAATATTAATCAAAGTGAAGTGTAGATTATATAAAACAGGTAAAGAAATGTTGAGAGAGGTTAAGAAGTAAAGAAGAAAATGAAATGGTTTGAGAAAAAAAAATTGCATGTTTATAAATGAGTGTAGGACAAGATAGGATGAAAAAGATGAAATGAGGAGGTCTCACACTTAGTTGTTTTTGCCTTTTTACCAGTTGGGTTTGACTTCCTTTTTATCTTTTATTTTTCTTATGAAACAATTTTTTTTAATTGCCAGACTTTCACTCATTTATATTAGACTTTCACCCATTTATATTTTCATAAATTATGGGATTCGAACTCCCAACCTCCCCCAAGAGGGTTTATTCTCTCTACCATTAGACTACAAACTAAGTGGGAAATAAAATTTGATCCATCAATTTGATATTACTTTAATTGTAGCTTAAAAAAATAGTTTACATTATTTATTTCGTTAAGGCATAAAGCTAAGGCTAAGGGGCACAATTTTTGCAGCTCGGCCCGGGTACCTGAATTTTCAGGGCTAGCCCTGTTTATATTGGTCTATTACAGTAACATACATTTAGTTTATTAATATTTGTTCAATAATGAGTATATGGTTTTTGTGGTGAACTGCAATCAGTTGTAAGTGGTGGTGCACATTTCTTTTCTTTTCTTTATACGAATACTTGTTAAAACAAAGTGTGCACATTTCTATTCTTTTTGCGTAACTTGCGGCAAAAAACGTAAGTATCATAGTGTTGTATTGCAACCTATTTGTGGATCCCGCTGCAACGTGCGAGTAAACCCACTAGTATATATATATATATATATACACACACACACTAGTAAGAAAGCCGCACGATGCGACAGCGATGACAAATTTACCACGCATTGCTCATTTTTTTATTAATTTACTAATTCTCTCGTGATATATTATATAGGACATTTGTTAATTTTCTTTTTGCATAACCGCGATGGTCTATCAATGACATGAACCTTACATAATAGTGAAAACACTTCTGTGTCCTCAGGTTCATGAAATGATATACCCTTAATCCTTAGAGAAGACCAAACATTAATGGTGCACCTGAGTACTTGTCTTCTATGTAATCAAGATCAATGAAGGCGAGTAGTGTAGATGAAGGTTCATCTGTGATATGCAAACACAACTTTTTTATTTAATCAATATAAAGATAATAAACAGATGGCATAGTTAGCTTCACATAAGTTAAATAGTTAGAACATGTTAAAGCATGCCTTGGTCAATAAAAAAACATTAGAGCATTGATTAGCATAAATGATGATGTTTGAATTTAGGAGAATTATCCTTATAATAGTGCATAACATGAATTAGGTCTATTGTTTGGATGCTTTATCAAGATACATGTTTCGTATTTATTCAAAGTTAGGATCTTTGAAAGTGTTTCAAAGTGATATCAAGCTAGTGGCATTAGCAATGACTCGACGTGAATCGTTATTAGCAACCACTTGGCCCATATTTTTCACCCAATCTGTTCAAACTTTTGTTTGAAAAAACAACCGTTTCATAACTACATGGGTTTGATAACAAAAGACAGTTCTTGAAGTATCATTAGATAGAGATACACAGACACTAAAAACTATACCTATTCCTTTGTTTATATTAAAATACAAACTTTTGCTACCCATGTTACATTATAACCCAAAATATTAACATAAATAATAATAATTACTGACCGAACTTATTGAAAAGAATGGGTTCAATAGGTTATTTGGCATCTATTATTTTGTTGAATAACAACGGGCTCACTATTTTGAGCCTCAAGTGAGGTTCGGGACCGCTTGATATTAAACAACACCCCCTTCATCACTCACATGATGATGCTTTTTCATACTACTCACAAGAAGCGAGAGTAAATGAAAAGGAAATGGCCATGATTTCTTTGGTTCCCTATAATATTTACCGAGTTATGGCTTCCAGCCTCAATCTGCGCTATCAAAATTTGGGATCGTTATTTTCCGATTAAGTTTTTTTTTTTTTTTTTTTTTTTTTTTTTTTTTTTTTTTTTTTTTTTTGGTTATTCCTTTTTTATTTACTTTCAATTACAAAACATGACAACAAGTTACATAGATGGTGGGTAAGCGGGCAACAAGCTGCGCCATTATCCCCTTTTGAATCGCAAAGCCTATCCTGCTAAACACAAACCCTTGGTTCTTAAGGCTTTGCGAGTCACTGTGGATCACCTTCTGCACTCGTTTCAGAAACCGTACTGCTTCAGAGGCTAGAGATCCAAATGTGTCAAAAGCATAGTCAACTAATTCGCGGTTCGCTCCGGTTCGGGTACGCGGTTTGGGTTCGCAATTCGCTAGATGGGATGAATTCGGTACGGAGGGGGGTATGTTCATTTTGGTACGATCCGGTACGACGTACCATTAAGTCCGGTTCAATATATACAAAGTGAAATAGAATTACCAAGTTCATTCATCCAAATAACTAAAATTCAAAATTTATATTACCAAATAGAAAACATAAACGAAAAAAATTATGTCGATTCTGGTTATATTCACGCTTTGCCTCCATCCCGCCAATTTTATAACTATCATTGACCTCCAATAATCAAACATAGTTTATATTTTAATTTTCTAAAGATAAGGATATAATATGTTATAATTTTATTTTATTTTTAAACCTAAATTAGACATGTTTGAAAAGTTTTAGGCTAAATATGAAAATAATATATAGTGCAAGGGTCCTAAGTTTGCAAATTAAGAAAATAAAGAGGCCCGTCGTCTTCCTTAACCTCAACCTGTAACCCTAATTTTTTTTATTTCGCCTCCATCATCATCATCTCAGTTCATGAAATTCATTCCTATTCGTCATAGGCTCCACTTGCTCTAAGCCAGGTATGCATTAAAACCAAACCAATCATTGAACTCCAATACGAATTAGCCAGTCGAATTGGTTAACTAGAACACCGAATTTATTATCCCAATACTGTCGAATTGGAACCCTAATTCGCGAATTGACACCGAATTGGTACGTTTTCGAATTTCGTTTGGTACGAAACATACCAAATCAAAAATCGTGGCATTTTGAGCGAATTATGTGACTATGGTCAAAAGCAAACGGCAGGAACACATATTGATTCTCTAAACAGGCTGCTTGAGAAAATAAATGTATGTTTAGTGAATAATTTATATCAAAGAGTACTTACTGCCTCTACTAAGTTATAGTGTGCGACTTGAGGGAAAAGATGACGTATGACACGAGTTCCTATATAATGATGGATGTTAATCCATCCTTAGTCACGATCGAGTTTCATTAGCCCTCCTCTTAGGTAGCTCCATTCCTGTTGTAACCATAAAAAACCATATCAAATGATCTGTTTTTTCAAGATTAAAACATAAAATTTGTACCAAGAATTATACAAAACCGACACAGTTTTAATAACTTTTTGCCACGCATAAAAAGTAAAAATGGGTTGGGTCGGGTTGGCTCAATTTCAAAAACTTGATTTTTTTCAGTTAAGATTAAGATCAAATACACAGTGAAAGAAAAATAGGAAGTCATATGAGGTTATCAAACAGACTCCGATTGAACTCATTCAAACGGCATTGGAACCGTCTCATCGAACCCTACAATGTTAGTTTTTAGGTCTTTGCTTTTTTGGGTTTTTAGCTTGTAGTTTTTAGAATATATATGTTATATCATTGTGTCTTTTATGTAACATTGTGTCTTTTTCTTATTTTCATCATTGTGTCATTTTTGCAATTCGTCGTGTCTTTTTTCTTCTTCATTGTGTTATATTCTTCGGCATTGTGTTATATTTTATGGCTCATTGTATCATATTTCGTGATCTATTGTGTTTTTTGTATCCTTCTCACCCTTCTCATATTTGTTACACTGTGTAAAATAACTTGACCCTGTTCAGCTATCCATTGTTTTTTCTGTTATCTCTTATAAACCATCTTTCTTGCTAAATTTCAAAAGGCAATTGGTGAGTTTTTTTTCTTTCCAAATCACCTTTTTTTGTACTTATGACATGAAGAATTCTTAGTTCTTGGTAATTAATCATCAAAGGTAACTTATTTGAATAGCTAAACATTGAAAAGATACTCTAGGGAGTGGCAGAATGAACCTCAACATCCTATTCTTCGGCATTGTGTTATATTTTATGGCTCATTGTATCATATTTCGTGATCTATTGTGTTTTTTGTATCCTTCTCACCCTTCTCATATTTGTTACACTGTGTAAAATAACTTGACCCTGTTCAGCTATCCATTGTTTTTTCTGTTATCTCTTATAAACCATCTTTCTTGCTAAATTTCAAAAGGCAATTGGTGAGTTTTTTTTCTTTCCAAATCACCTTTTTTTGTACTTATGACATGAAGAATTCTTAGTTCTTGGTAATTAATCATCAAAGGTAACTTATTTGAATAGCTAAACATTGAAAAGATACTCTAGGGAGTGGCAGAATGAACCTCAACATCCTATTAGCCATGGCTAAACTCTTACATACTATATATTTGTAAAAAAACAATTGTTTTGGAGAAAAAGTGTTTCGGGTCAAACCTACCCACCCGTTTTGGCCTATTAACTACATCCCTTTTAACCATTACCCAACCTGCCCCTTAGGGTTTTGTCAAACAAATCAACACAGAGACATAAACGCTGGTAGAAAGTGCAAACAAGGAAGTTATCAGAAGTGGAAAGGAAGAAACCGGTCCTTGACAGGCAAAAGGTGAGGTCGGTTGTAACAAACCCCTAAAAACAGAGATTTAAAAATGGCGTCAGTGAACAGGCACGGAGAATAAAGAACTCACCGGAAAAGAAATGGAGTCTGATAGTGGACTATGATGGCGAACCCACCCGGAACGGTGACCTCGTGGAGTAACTCTAGGAAGTGCTGGAAAGTGGAAACCAGCCACAACCATGGTGGACAGACCGGATAAGACAGATGCTCAGAAACCTGATGTCTATTATGCTTTCAAAATTCAAATCCCCCAAATTTGGATTTGGCTGCCCAAAATTGAAAGCCCTAAAGTTGGATTTGTCCGCCCAAAATCATGTATGCTTTGAAGGTTTGTACCTTGTGGTTTGAAACTTGTATTTATGTAAAATTCTTAAAAAGTGGCAAATTACCATTCATATCCCTCCTATCTCCATTATAATATTGTGTGTGTGTGTAGAGGAAGGTTCAGTAAAAAAATGTTAACTCAAAATTTAAGTATCCCCATTAAGGAAAAATAAAAAAAAAAAGTAAAATATAAAAACCTAAAAAATGCTACTGCATATTTGTAGTATAACCCAAAAACCTAAACACCCCCCCCCCCTTCATCCAAAAACTTAAATCGCTTACCCAAAAAACTTAAACCACTCATCCACTCCCACCCAAAAACCTAAACCCACCCCAACCACCGCCTACCAAAATATCTAACCCCCACCCACCACAACCCAGAACCCCCCCCCCCCCCCTCATCCAAAAACTTAAATCGCTTACCCAAAAAACTTAAACCACCCATCCACTCCCACCCAAAAACCTAAACCCACCCCAACCACCGCCTACCAAAATATCTAACCCCCCACCCACCACAACCCAAAACCTCCCCCCCCCCCCCAACCCCACTACTAGAAAATTAGACTTTTGTCATCACATTTTCGGTTACATAACGGTAGCAATTGCTCTGTAGCTACCATTTTGCAACTGAGAATGCGGTAGCAAAAACACACGTCTCTGTTGCCCAAATGTCACCAAATAGCTACCACTTTTGTATTTTGCTACCATATTTTTGTCACCACAAAACCGGTTAAAATATTTGCCACCGCTCCTACAATATTTTAGTAAGGTCATTTGCTACCGTTTTGGTACCATTTAGCCACTGATATTGCCACTATTTAGACACCATTTTTATTGAAAATTTACACTTTTTTTGTAACCGTTTTGGTACCATTTAGTCTGCAACCATTTAATCACCGCTTTCATTGAGAATTTACTACCATTTAGCCACCACTTTCATTGAAAATTTTCTACCATTTAACCACTACTTTCATTGAAAAATTGCTACCATTTAGCCACCACTTTCATTGAAAATTTGCAACCATTTAGCCACCATTTTCATTGAAAATTTGCAACCATTTAGCCACCACTTTCATTGAAAATTTGCTACCATTTAGCCATCACTTTCATTGAAAATTTGCTACCATTTAGCTTTTCTACAGTTTTTTTTTTCTTCTTTATTAATTCAATTACATTTCAAGAAAACTATATTATATAAAACAGTCAAATAATACAAAATCTCAAATTATATAAAACAAGTTTGATACATTTTTTCCAACTTGAAAATAATATAAAAGACTATAATAGAAACACAAAAAATGTCAAATAATCGAAATTATCCATGAAAAACTTCAAAATATTCATGTCTAAGTGTTTATAGCCTATTTTCCACCCATAGCTGTTAACCTAGCTTCAAATTCTCCCATTCTATTGTTCATAGCCTCTTTATCTGCATTATATTTTTCTTTTTCAGCCACCAAGCTCGCAATTATTCCTTCGAACCTTTCTTTATCTTCATCTTTTTCCTTAACAAGCTCTTTAATAATCAAATTCAACTTTTCAATCTACAAAACAAGCAATGAATAGAATCAAGAAGTCAGAATTAATAAAAATTAATAACGGGTCAAGTAAATTACACAATAACATAATCCAATTGTGAGTTACAATTCTAGTGCTAGAAGTCAAATTTGAATTAAGGATTTTCCAAATGTTGGGATCAGTTTGCTCTTTTTGCTAAGTAAGAACTTGCTATCTTGACACTTAAGTGTTTAGCAAGCCCTTGTAAATCAGATTATAAGCACAGCGGAATGTATAAGTCAAAGCAACACTTTTTATACTAAGGAAGAGTTATTACTCCCCCTTGATGATTGAAACTAATAAATGACAAGTATTTATTATGAATCTAAGCAGTAAATGAGAATTAGATACTTAGACAGATTCACAATAAATACAGAAATGGAATAGAACAGTTGAGAGTGTTTGAAGGATTTTTCTATTAAAAATCAATGTCTAAAATAGAAGGTTGAAGCCTCCTATTTATAGACGTTTACATACATGTATCTTGCCAAAAAGCAAGTACAGAGACAACAGAAACAAGTTGCACAAGTTGCAACATTGAAACTAACAAATACAGCTAAAAGTAATAATAAACAATAAACTACTGATGCAAAAAGGCGGTGGAAAATATCTGATGCTAAGTGCTGATGAATGACAAACTACTGATGAGTAGTTTGTCTTCAGTACTTCTGAAGTGAACTTGTCTGGTTTGGACTTCAGAACTTCTGATGAAGTTTCTTCTTCAGCACTTCTCTTATCTTCTCTTCAGCAGTTCTTTGTTTTCTTTTCAGTACTTCTATACTTAGCCAAAATGACAGAAGTGAATTAGACTAAGGTTTCCAAAAGTGGTTTCACCAATCCTCTTTGTCCTAACAATCTCCCCCTGGATTGATGAAGCCAAAACCTTACTAATTCCTTATGTTTTTCTTCTGTCTTGAACAATCTTCCATATCTCTTTGTACATGGTGTTCTTGAGCTGGTTTAACTGACCATCAGATAGAGATCCTCTCTGTGGTTCTAGATGTTGAATTGTGAGCAGGTCTTGTGTTGACAGTTTCTTCAGATCACTGATCTTCTTGTAAGCCCTGCTTGAGAGGTCTCTTCTTGTCAACAATACTGAGTTGTTATCAGTAAGTGACCATCTGATGATAGGTATCTTTGACTTGTTAAAGTCAGAAGAATAAGGAACCAGACTTGTCCCTTGGGTTGATGGTCCTGAGTGCTGGATGCTTTCAGCTTCAGTTAGCCTCAGGTGGGAGTCTCTTCCTTGTTGTTGTTGCATATCAGGCATCTGAACAGTTGGGAGATGGTGTTCAGTCACTACTCTGGTATGCAGCTTTTCTTTGATGGTCTTTTGTATTTGGTAGGCAAAAGTGGAAGGATCCCTGAATTGTGTTAACAGAGGTTTCTCCTCAATGTCAAAATCTGAATGGACTATTGAACTTCCTTCAAGTAGTACCATTTTGAAGTCAGTTTTGACATTGTCCTCTGCCTTCTTTCTCTGAGTAGCAGTTCTTCTTGATACACCAGAAGTTCTAACTACTGATCTTGAAGGATCAGTAGTTTGAAACTTCTCTGGATTTACAGCCTTGGCAGCCAAGTATTTCTTGTAAGTATCCATTAGTCTTTCTTCTTTCCATCTGGATACTGAGGCTTTTGAACCATAGCCTTCTGCTACTAACTCTTCTATTATTTGGGCTCTCTTGGCCTTTCCTTCTTTGCTTGTGGCCAGTTTATCTGCAAGCAGTTGTGCCCTTCTTGTCAGCTCTTGCACAGAGAGTCCTTTGAGTGTATAGGCTTTAGTCTTGCTGTTCTTGGTAATGTAAGACACCAGTTGTTGTCTTTTATCTTGTTCAGCAATCTCATCAAGGCTAGCATGCCTTTGTAGTTCAGCTTCATAAGCCTGAAGTTTTTCATCATGACTTAAATCTAGATCATCCCTTTCTTCCAGAGTTTTCCAAATCAGATCTTCTCTGGCCTTCTTGTTGGCTGCAACTAAGCTCTTCTCTAATAATTCGGCTGATTGAGAGATAGGAGAAGGGTTTAGTACAGTCAATGTTGTAACAGTTGTAGGCCTGATGGGATCAGATGTTGGTTGAATGGGAGCAGTGGTTCTGGAAGGGTCAGCTGTTTGAGGTTTGGAAGTGTTAACCTCTGATGGGTTGACAACTGCTGATGGTTTGTCAACTACTGAAGGATTGTCTTCAGTACTTTCTGATTCTTCATCAGAACTTTTGCCATCAAAAGTTTCTTCATTGTGCCTTACGGATTCTTCAGATGTTTGGGTCTCATCTTCTTTTTCTGCTGCTTCAATCTCTTCTATTGAGACACCAAACTGTTTGGCCAGTTTTTCTTTCCTAGCCTGATCTTTTTGATCTCTTTCAAGGATGGCCACTCTTGCCCTTATCCTGGCTTGGAATGACTCCTTAGGTTCCCTGATCTTCTCCCCCTTTTTGGATTCATCAAGTTTAACTTTTGAAGTTGAGGGTTGGGAGAATTGTCCTTGAAGATGAGCAATCTGTTTGCTGTTGAAGTCTATCTTGTTGGACAGATCATTCATCTTGGTCTTGATCACCCCAAATTGATTCTTGATAGACAGCTCCAAGTTAGCTGTGTATGTTTGGAAGTGATTTCTGATGAGAGTATTCATCATGTGGTACAGGGGACCCTCTGGGCTGCATAGCTGGTTCAGGTCTATGCTTGTTTGCCCAGGGAATTGGGTAGGCATTTGTTGTGAAGGGGGTGTTTTTGGGAGATCCTCATGTTGTACAGAGGATGCCACTCTAGGGGTTTTAGGGATTGAGTGGGCTTTAACCTGTGCAGGGGTGACTGGCTTCTTGAGCCTGGATACCCCTGAAACAGGACCTTCATAATGTGCCGTCAATTCAGTAGTTTGTGTTTTTGAAACATCATCCAAATTAATGGAATCATCTGAATCCCTGATGTTGCCCTCAATGAGGACTGTCTCAGTTAAATCATGAGCTGAGCCCAACTCAGTTCTCTCATGAACCTCTTGTTCTTGGTTCTGAGGATTTCCTACTTCAGGCATTAAGCCTTCATCAGTAGTTGCCACATCTGAGGTCTTAGCTATGTTACTTCTATCCTCAGATCCACCACTGGGTGGTAACTGAGTAGTAGCAGCCTCAGATGCCCCAAGAGTCTCTAAAATTGGGCTTAAAGACTCTGGTCCACCCTCATCTCTTGGGATAGGGCTAGAGATGTCCACATCCATGTCTGATGTAGTGGTTATGTCCCCTGTTTGTTGTGGTTGTAGGGGACTGACATGATCAGATGGGACCTTCTCTTTTAGCCCAGAGAGAAGTTTGGCAATTTTTATTGCCTCTTGTTCAGAAATTTGTGGGGTTGGTTCAGTAGTTTGGGCAATAGGTGAAAGTTGTTGTTCAGCAGTTTCAAAAGAAGAGTGTGTTTCATATGTTTTTCTAAGTCTTTTTCTTTTGAATAAAATGGTTATGGGTGCTCTTGGTGGGGTTTGAGATGGATGAGACTGAGAGGGTGTTTCAGTCTCACCTGTTTGAAGAGCAGACTGCTCCTGAGCATGTTCAGGCATCTCAACCTCCTGAACAGCTTTTCTTTTGGGTTGGTGGGTTTTTGTCTTTGTTGGCATGGGCTTTTTGGCTTTTGGTGGTGTGAGTTTGGAAGATGTGGGCTTCAGGGGGACTTGTTGTTGTTCTCCCTGATCATCTTCTGGCCAGGCAGCCGGTTTGTTATGCCTTGAGTATGCTTGTGATGTTAAAGGATTTAAAGTTGAAATTTTTCCCACAAGCACCTCACTACCCAGTTCCCCTATTATGCATTGCATAATGAACCTTGGGTACAACAAAAACTTTTTCTTGGTATTATTGTGATGTAACACCAACTCATTGAAAAATAGTTTTGATGCCCTGAACTTAGTTTCATTCACAATGGAATGAAATATTGGTTGAAAAGTGGAGGGCATCTGGTCATAAGACCCTGTTTTTGGACTCAAACACATAATAATATAATGAAACAAAAGCTTGTATTTTGGTTCAAAATATTTTTTGAAGATTGTAGCATGGGAGAGAGTACCTTGATAACCACACTCAGTCATGGTCAGGTGAATATCAGAATTAGCAACATGGTCAGGGGCAGTTACATCATCCAGACCCAGTCTTGTTGCCAGTGTGGCCGGTGTGATGGTCAGTGGTTTCCCTTTTATTCTTGAGTTGAGGGAAATGACCTCATCATCCGTTGTCACCGTCTCAGCATTTGCCCAGAACTCATTCAGAGTTTCAGTGTGAATTGGTGGGTTTATTGTGAGAGCAGTAAAATATTGGGATTTTACGACAAGATCAATGATCTCATCGTATTGGGACCAGCCTTCTTGTTTTTCAAGAAAGGCCCTTTGATTGTGTCCCTGCTTTAGAACTAGAGCCATGTGGTTTGGGTTTTGATCGAACAGTTGATTTGCAGGTTTAGGTTATTGAGAGAGTTTTTGAGAGAGAAGGAGGGATATTTTGAGTTTGAAAGGATAAGTGTGGAGAAAAGGTATTTATCAGAAGTTTTAACCGCTTGAATCTTCTTTATTAGAAGTTTTTAAACCGCCTTTGGTTAAAAATCTTTTTATCAGAGGTTTTAAACTGATTAGGTCAAACCTCTGATGATGGGAAAAGTCAGATTTGCCCTTTTGACTTAAACTGCTGATGAAGGATTACTTCATCAGTAGTTCCCATTTCCTCTTCAGTAGTTTTAACAGCTGATGAGAAATGTTTTAATAAATACTTTTATTCATAACTTCTGAAGGTTATTTTATCAGAAGTTACACACTTTTCAGAAAATTATCCCCATACTGATGTTTGTTCATCAGTAGTTTCTCTCTTTTCAGAAGTTTTGTTTCAGACTTTTTGTCTGTTTTGTTTGTGAAAAATGAAAAATTGCAAAATAAGAAAATAAACACTTACAAATTTAGCATCCCAAGCATGGATACTAACTTCTGAAATGTTGATGTGTCAAGGGGTTTTGTGAAGATGCCAGCTATTTGATTAGCTGTTGCTACATGCTTCACCTCAATCTTGCCTTTTTCATAGCAATCTCTGATGAAATGGTACCTGATCTCAATGTGTTTTGTTTTTGAGAACTGTACTGGATTTTGAATGATGCTAATGGCAGATTTGCTGTCTACAAACAAAGGTGTCTTGGTCTCTTTGATTCCATAATCAAGAAGTTGATATTGGAGCCATTGTATCTGTGATGTACAACTTGCAGCTGCAATGTATTCAGCTTCAGCAGTTGAAGTTGCAACAGATGTTTGCTTCTTTGATTGCCATGACACTAGACAGTTACCCAGGAATTGACAACCACCAGATGTTGACTTTCTTGTCATCTTACACCCTGCATAGTCACTACCTGAAAAAGCTGATAACTTGGTATTGCTTGAAGCAGGATACCAAATTCCAAGTGTTGGAGTTCCTTTCAGATATCTGAAAATTCTTTTGACTGCTATAAGGTGTGATTCCTTTGGTGCTGATTGATATCTAGCACAGACACATGTTGAAAACATAATATCTGGTCTAGAAGCAGTTAAGTATAAAAGGGAACCTATCATGCATCTGTACATGGTTTGATCAACCTGTTTTCCTTGATCATCAGGTTCAACTTGTGTGATTGGTGTCATGGGAGTGGAACATGATTTACAGTCATTTAAAGAAAATTTGTTCAATAATTCTTTAACATATTTTGATTGATGTATAAAAGTTCCATTCATTTGTTGCTTGATCTGAAGTCTTAGAAAGTACTGCAGTTCTCCCATGGTACTCATCTCAAATTTTGATTGCATGAGTTTCTTAAAATCATCACACAGTTTTGTGTTTGTTGAACCAAAAATGATATCATCAACATAAATTTGAACAAGTAAGACATGATTTCCAACATGTTTAATGAAAAGAGTTTTATCAATGGCACCTCTTGTAAAGTTATTTTTGAGTAAAAAGGTGGAGAGTGTATCATACCAGGCTCTTGGAGCCTGTTTGAGCCCATAAAGAGCTTTGTCCAGTCTGTACACCCACTCAGGATGAGAAGGATCCTCAAACCCAGGTGGCTGACAGACATACACCTCCTCTTTTATTTTTCCATACAAAAATGCACTTTTCACATCCATTTGATAAACTTTAATTTTGTTGGAAATGGCATAGGCCAGAAATAACCTGATGGCCTCAAGCCTTGCAACTGGAGCAAAGGTTTCATCATAGTCAATTCCCTCTTCTTGAGAGTACCCTTGAACTACCAGTCTTGCCTTGTTCTTGATTATCATACCAGCTTCATCTTGTTTGTTCCTGAAAACCCATCTTGTGCCAATTGGTTGCTTGTTTGGAGGTAAGGGACAGATTTCCCAGACCTGTTGCTTGTTGAACTGAAGCAGTTCATCTTGCATAGCTTGCACCCAATTATTGTCTTTGAGGGCTTCCTGGTACTTCTTTGGTTCCAACTGTGAAATAAAGGCTGAAAATAGGCAAAAGTTGGAGAGCTGGTTTCTGGTAAGAACACCTGAAGCTATATCACCCATGACTTGATCAAGTGGATGATCTCTGAGTTCAATCAGTTGTTGTAAACCACTGACAGGTGTAGGTGGCTCTTGTTCTTCAAACAAACTACTAAGGTCTATAATATCTGGTTCAGCAGTTTTAGCTTCTTCAGTAGTTGCAGGTGCTGAAGCAGATGTTTGAGTTTGGCCTTCAGTATTTGTTGGATTAGAAGTTTGTGAAACTTCTGATGGTGTTGAAGTTGACTTAATGACTGTTTGAGGAGTCCATGGTGTAGGATCCTCATCTTCAAACCTTTGATCACCATAATAAGTAGGTTTGGAAGAAGTAACAGTCTTTTCAAGTCCAAAGTGGAAGTTGTCAAGGTCAAAGAGTTCAGCAGGATGTGCTGGAATAAGAGTGTGTTTTGACTCATTGAACTTGACATTCAATGTTTCTTCTACTATCCTGGTGTGAGAATTAAAAACCTTGTAGGCTTTTCTAGTTGAAGAGTAACCAAGAAAGTAACCTGAGTCAACTTTGGCAGCAAACTTTGAAATAGATTCCTTGATGTTCAAGATGAAACATTGACACCCAAAAGCCCTGAAAAAGGAGATAAGGGGCTTCATGCCATGAAGAACTTCATAGGCAGTCTTGGAATGTCTCTTGACCACAAGAACTCTATTCTGAACATAACATGATGTGTTAACTGCTTCTGCCCAAAAGTACAAGGGCAGACCAGAATCAGCTAACATTGTTCTTGCTCCTTCTATTAATGTTCTGTTCTTCCTTTCTACTACACCATTTTGTTCAGGAGTTTTGGGAACACTGTATTGTCTAATAATCCCTTTAGACAAACAGAATTCATCCAGAGTTTTGTTCCTGAACTCTGTCCCATTGTCACTTCTAATGGTTTTGACAGATAGAGAATATTGTTTCTCTACTTGTAGAATGAAGAACTTGATGATTTCAGCAGCCTCATCCTTGGAGAATAAGAAGAATACCCATGTGAATCTTGAGTAGTCATCAATGATGACTAAGCAGTACTTCTTCTTACCAAGGCTCATAATCTTGACAGGTCCAAATAAGTCCATATGGAGTAGTTGAAGACATGCAGTTGTTTTTGATTCTTCAATAGACTTATAGGAGGACTTATGCTGTTTTCCCTTTAAACAGGATACACAGTGTTCTTGACACTGGTATACTTTCAAAGGTAGACCTCTGACCAAGCCCATTTTTGTGACTTTATTTATGGTTTTAAAGTTCACATGGCCAAGTCTCCTGTGCCAGAGATCTGTTTCTGAAGTTGATGCCCTTGAGAAGAAACAGGCAGTGTTGTTCAATACTTTGTCTTTCTCAATGTCCACTGCATAGACATTGCCACATCTTTTGGCAATCAGCAAAGTATGATCTTCAATAATCTTCTCTATCAACTTCTGGCCTTCTGGTGAGATGATCTTGCATGCTGTCTTTGTGAAAAAGGAAGAATATCCTTTATCACACATTTGTGACACACTCAGCAAGTTGTATTCAAGGTTTTCCACCAGATTGACCTTGTTAAACTGTATTTTGCCAGAGGAGACATTGCCATGTCCTAGCACATATCCCTTAGCATTGTTCCCAAAGGATACAGATCCTTCTCTTTGGCTAATAAAGTTGTTTATCAGGTATCTGCATCCAGTCATGTGCATAGAGCCTCCACTATCAACATACCATATGCTGTTTAAGCCCCTGGAAACTCTCTGCACATAAAAGCAAATTAGTTAGATCTAGGAACCCAAGCCTGTTTGGCTTTGGGTTTGCTCTTGAGAACAGTTACAGTTTGTTCTTGACCAGGTTGAGAAATCCATGTCTTTTTGGCAATGGATTTTTCATTAAGAACCATGGTGGTATCCTTTACAGGACCACCATCAACCTTGGTCATCAGTAGTTGTACCATGTTCATTAGATTTTGTATCTCAGCAGTTTGTGAAACTGCTGATGATTCTGGTCTAACTACTGAAAAGGAATTTTGAGAAAAAGATTTTGGTTGAGATTTTATCTTTTTCTGAGAAAAGGTGTTTTCAGGTTGTTGTTTCTTGGGTTTAAAGATTCTTTCATAATCATTTCTGATTTGATTTCCCACAACCTGTTGTTTAAATTTTTGATTGAACTGAATTCCTTTTCTGTATCTACAAAATTCAGTTTTGTGGTTGAACAGACCACAAATTTCACACTCTTTTGCCTTTTGTTTTTGGTCTAAAGGCAAATTTCTGACATTAGTGTAAAGATTTTGCTCATCAGTAGTTTTTAGGGTCTCAACTCCTGATGTAGATGAAACTACTGATGGCTCATTGTCAGATTTTGTTAACACTTCTGAAGTACTTTCTTTAAAAATGCCAGGATTTCTGTTTAGAAAGTTTTCATGGAAAGATGTGCAGTCTTTCCCTTCAGAAGTTTCATTTGAAACAATTCTTCTCCCATCTTCAGTAGTTTTGGGAGAGAAATCTGTTGGTGTTTCAACATGATGGTATCCTATGCCAAACTTAACATTTGAAGCACTTTGTTTGTTTAGCAGTAATTGATACCCCTTACAAGATTCCACCCATTTTTCACATGTGATCCTGGTGTCAGCAAGCTCTTGTCTGACATCTCCTAGGTTATTTAGCATGATTTTAATTTTTGCTTGGGTTTCAATAGCTGAGTCAGTTAATTTAGAAACTTCTTTTGTTTTAGCACACAGTTTTCTTTCTAAATCACATTTTATCTGTGTGTATTTTCTTTCTAAATCATTGGCTTTACCTTGTAAGTGCACATTTGTCTCTCTTATGAGAGCAAAAATTTCTTTGCAAGAATTTGAGCAAAGTTTTGTCTAAGATTCTTTTGATACCTGTGACAATGCAGATTTTGAAGTACAGCCTTCAAATGCCATTAAGGCAAAGTTCTTTCTGCCATTGTCTGGTTCTCCCCAGTTGATGTCAAACACTTTGTTGTCTGCATCAGGATTGCACTCTGTGGTGTCAAAAGGGAGACTGCTCCAGTCAACATACCCTGAGGTGAAAAGACTTTGTTGAGAGGGTTGTTGAGGCTGTGGAGGATGTTGAGCAGCTGGAAAGGGAGGGATTGATTGTTGGCTCTGCATCTGTTGAGCAGGCACTTGAACATATTGTACTTGTGGCATGTATTGCTGTTGAGGAGCTTGTGCCTGTACAAAATGAGCACTCCCTTGAGTTCCATTATTCCTATTATAATTGGGGTTATAGTTATTTCCAGATTGTGATTGGTTAAAGCTAGAGCTTCTACACTCTCTAGCAAAGTGTCCCAACTTCTGACACTTGTGACATCTTAATTTAGATTTGTCAAAACCAATTTTTGTATTACTGGTCAATCCTGGAAATTTCCTTCCTGACCTTTTATAAAACTTGTTAGTTTTAATGCTTAGCATGGCCAGTTGGTGTAATATGTCCATTTCTTCTAAGTCATCACTGCTAAAGTTTTTCAAATCATCCATGATAAAACATAGATTATCAGCAGTTTGACTTTGGTCATTATTGTCATAACCTGGGAAAGATCTTTCTGATGAGATCCCAGTGGTTATGTCAATATTGTCATAAGATCCATAGGAACAAGTTGGTGAATCTTGTCCCAAAAGTGCTGTACTACCTGGTAGGTAGTCATCAGCAGTTTTACCAGATGATTGTAATTTCTTCTTTTGATCAATTTCTCTCTCAAAAGTAAGTAATCTCCCATGGAGTTTTGTAAGAGTGAGGGAGCTAAAATCTGGTGAGGATCTTAAAACAATGGAGTATGTTTCCCATTTGTCAGGTAAAGACCTTAAAAATCTATGTAGCATAGACACTGTTGTATAGGTCTGACCATTTAACTTTAGCTCAGATATTAATGAGTAGAATCTTTCAAATTGTTGAGTTAAAGTTTCCCCATTAATATGAGCAAATGTTTCATATTGTTGAGCTAAAATCTCTCTGGTGTTGGCAATCACCTCTTCAGTTCCTCCAAACTGTTCTTTAAGACAATCCCAGAGTTCTTTGGCACTTTCACAATGTAAAAGGCCAGAGTATATCTCATTTGGGAGAGTCATTGCCAACATAGAGAATGCTTTTGCATCTAGCTCAAGTTTTAGGAAATCATCATCTGTATATTCTTTAGGGTCCTTAGGGACCTTAACATTAGTTTCAAGATTAACATTTACTGGTTTGTGAGGACCATATATCACAGATCTCCAACAACCTGTGTTGGTTTGTGACAAGGTATGTGCCATTCTCTTTTGCCATATGTTGTATTCATTTCTAACAAGCATGGCAGGTTTAGTGGCAGAACCAGTATTATGTGGATCCATTTTAAAGAGTATAGATTTGTCAGATGACTCTTTTAAGTGATGGATGTTGATAAAAAGTGAACTTTTGATCTTTTTATTGAGTATCAATAAGAGCTTTGTGTCTGATTCTCAATTTGTTAGATTGATATGTGATCAGATAAACCAATGCTCTGATACCAATTGTTGGGATCAGTTTGCTCTTTTTGCTAAGTAAGAACTTGCTATCTTGACACTTAAGTGTTTAGCAAGCCCTTGTAAATCAGATTATAAGCACAGCGGAATGTATACGTCAAAGCAACACTTTTTATACTAAGGAAGAGTTATTACTCCCCCTTGATGATTGAAACTAATAAATGACAAGTATTTATTATGAATCTAAGCAGTAAATGAGAATTAGATACTTAGACAGATTCACAATAAATACAGAAATGGAATAGAACAGTTGAGAGTGTTTGAAGGATTTTTCTATTAAAAATCAATGTCTAAAATAGAAGGTTGAAGCCTCCTATTTATAGACGTTTACATACATGTATCTTGCCAAAAAGCAAGTACAGAGACAACAGAAACAAGTTGCACAAGTTGCAACATTGAAACTAACAAATACAGCTAAAAGTAATAATAAACAATAAACTACTGATGCAAAAAGGCGGTGGAAAATATCTGATGCTAAGTGCTGATGAATGACAAACTACTAATGAGTAGTTTGTCTTCAGTACTTCTGAAGTGAACTTGTCTGGTTTGGACTTCAGAACTTCTGATGAAGTTTCTTCTTCAGCACTTCTCTTATCTTCTCTTCAGCAGTTCTTTGTTTTCTTTTCAGTACTTCTATACTTAGCCAAAATGACAGAAGTGAATTAGACTAAGGTTTCCAAAAGTGGTTTCACCAATCCTCTTTGTCCTAACACCAAATATGTAGGCCTAGGATTTGGAAAGTAATCAATTCTACAACAGACACAATCAGATTAACCCGACCCATAAACAATATACGCAAATTAATCCCTCCACCAAAATGATCAAACTTTTTCAGTCCAAGAAACATTCATAGAACTTGATGCAAATTATGAACAGCAAGCAAGTTCTCAAAAATTATTGCAGTCAAACAAATCTTGGATTATCATAACCATATTCGGCCAAACCATATTTTGTTAAAGAAATGTATCGGGTGATTGGTGTAATACATATAGTGACATATGTAAAGAAGAAAACGGCAATGAAGATCCACGTACCTTCTCCGCAAGCGCTGAAACTGAAACACAGATGGATAGCAAAAATGTAGATGTGAATGTGTGACAACCGGCAATTTTCGATCTACACTGACGTGATTTTTTTTTATGATTAAAAAATAAATACTTCTCATAAATATTGTTAATTATTAAGTTTCGGAAGTTTCCTGACCGTTTTTACAATCGAAACTGCAACCGATTTAATTAAAGCGATTTAAACGCGCGAACTGAAAGCACGCATCGGGTAACGAAAATAATTATATTTTTGCCCGGTTTATTATTATTTTTAATTTCGAACAAAACCGACTACTTTTTATAATTAATTATCGGGCCTAGGATAAAACCGAGACGTTTTACGTTTATACGGGTTCGATACGCGGTGTAACTCACCTACCAACAAACCCTAAGTATAAAAGGGCCTCTTCTTCCTCCTCCCTCTCATTTTTCAGCAGCCGCCAACCCTCTCTCTCTCTCTACTCTCTCTCCTCGTGTCTCTCTCCCTCTCTCTCGCACGTCTCTCTCTCTCTCCCTACCACCTCTCCCTCCCTCGTCTCTCCCCCTCCTCCTGTTAAAGCACCGGCCACCACCACGAGTGCAGGTGGTGGCGGCGTGAAGCCTCCAGCCAAAGAAAACAGGCAGCAATGGTCCCGGTAGTGGTGTGTTTGGTCGGGTTTTGGGGTGGAGGTGGCCGATGGTGACTGTGGTGGTGTTAAGTCCGTGGTCCGGGTTGGGTTTAGGGGAGCTGGTCACAGGTCAGGTTATTGTGTGGTGGTTCGACGGGTTGGGTGGTCGGTTGTGGTGGTTTCCGGTAAGATTATGGAAGCTGATGGCTGTTGTGGTGCTTCGTACGGTGGCAGATGGTGACGGTTTGGAGAGGGTTTTGGCAGGTGGTTGAGCTTGGTGACGGGTGGTAGCTCGGTGGTTTCTGTCGAGGTGGTTCCATGTGATGGTTCGTGGTGTCGATGCAGACAGGTCAGATCGGGTCCGGTTTTTAGTGGGTTTTGAGTCCGGATTTGTTGGCCAAGGTTCTCGAGTTCAAGCTGGAGCTCGTCGGGTACCACGGTCTTGTTCGGGTCAAGTGTCTCGGGTCAGATTCTTGTGCTCCGAGTCAGATCTGGTCGGCTTGGGTTTCGGGTCACGAGTCATACAGTTTCGTTTTGGGTCTGGACAACTCGGGTCAGACCCGGTCAAGCCAGGTTTCGGGTGAGTAAGGCAAGAGGGTGAGCCGGGTTCTATGACAACCTACACCCTACACTTTTCATAAATATACACAATTGGTCCCTCAGTTATTTTCAAATTTTCATTTTAACTCTCGTAGTCTAAAAGGATCAAAAGTCGCAATTTAATAAAAATTATAATTTTAAGTATTCACGTTTTATACTCACATCTACACCCGAGCACGTATGTTTCTTGTATATCAAATGAGGCACAAAGCCTAATTTTTTTACAAGAACAATTAGTAGTTGAAGAGTGTAACTTAATTTGAGTCATAAAACTCTAATCAAGTAACATAAAGAACTCTACTAAAGAGTCTTTTAATGGTTTCACTAAATTTAATTTAATTTCCATTCATCATCATATTAAATTTATTTTTAACTCCCAATCACTTCAAGTCTTGACTTTATGATGCTATTTACTTTGTCCATTCATTTTCCTACCATTTGTATATAATTAATATTAAATATGACAAGAATTACTTCAAAATTAGTATAAAAACTTCATTTTTTTTACACATTATCAATTCCACCACAAACCATTCAATTATACTCCAATTACACACAATGCTCTCATGTGTTCTATCATTTCTTCACTTGAAGCCCCAATTATCATCTTGTTTTCTGACGAATTTGGAAGCTTATTATTCTATTATTCAGTTTTCTTTTCTTCTTAATTGGACTAACCACATTGTAAGTTTTTCCAATTCCTTTCTGCAATACTCTTAGTTTTCATTTGTAGATCAAAAGCCCCCTGTCTGTTTGGTTGATTATAGCCTTTAAGGGCTTCAATTGAATTTCTAAGGTTAGGGTGTTCTTAGGAGTATTTGGGATTTTTTTTTTTATTTAAAATCTTTTGAACTTAAAAATTCATAACTCGGTTATTATTGACCTAAAAATTATTAAATTTGACATGGTGATTCATTTGGCCGATTAGGAATTTTAGAACTTAGTTTTGGCATTTTATGCGTTATATAATATTTTTAGTGATTTTTATATGTTTTAATCATATTAAATTCATATTAAATCAATGATAATGCGTTTGGTCATGAAAATTGGTGAAAATATTTTTCATTATATTAGAATAACTTTCATAACCATTTTCCTCAGTTTTGACATGTTTTCACATGTTATCATATTTTTTTGTTTTTTTATTTGTTTTAATAAGCTTTAATCAAATAAAATTTATAAAAAATCTATTTTTAACCTAAAAAATTTTATAAAAATTATGTTGGGAAATTCTAAGTCAGTAGGTTGATGTTTCATAAAAACTTTTATTTTTCAAAGTGAATTTGGTGTAGTTATGATTTTGTGTAATTATTAGTGATATAAAGATAATAAAAGATTTCTTAGATATTATTTCAAATATTTTTCTGAATTAAACTTAATATTATTAACCTTAGAAAAATGCATGTGTTAGAAAAAAATACCAACTTATATTATTTTCTTTTATAACACATGATAGTAAAAAAATCATAAATTTTCGCGATGTTCGATAAACTTAAAAACCCAAATATAGACCTAACATCCTAAGTGCCTTAGAATAGAAACCCTAGACACTTTTAAGTTTAAATACTTATTTTGGGAACACTTTAAACTTTAGGTTGAACTTTTGGATTTGCTCGCTTACGCTCGCTCACTTAGTCAAGTTACTAATTGTCGAATGTGAGTATATCTTTCCCCTTTCTCATGTTTTACACTTTTGGGGTGACTCATGTACGCTTATTACTTCACTCAGTTAATCATGGTTTATCATATATTCACAATCGCAATTCTTGTATGTGTTTTACTTGTTGATTCGCTGATAGTGTGTACTTATGACCTGAATCATTAACCGTTCTGCGGCCTAGCATAGCAATAAATAGTACTTAATTATTGTTATGTGTGAACGATTATTCATCGCCTACTATGAGCGAATACTATATATATGTGTGACTCTTGATTCATTAAACAAAGGTTTGATTTTGGGTAGCATTTGTACACAGCTTGAACACTAAATTGTAGACAGTATAAACACGTGAATTGCGAAACTCTTTTTTCTACTATATGTATTCAAACAGGGTATGCTCACCAATACATTTTTGTATTGACATATACTATTTTCGTACATGTTTCAGGTTATTTATGAGATGACTTTTAAGCATTTGGAATTTTTACTTAGATTTTGGATCCATTGTATTTCAGTTTTAGTTGTCACTTTAGAATTATTGTATCTTGTATTTTTCTTTCAATGTAATAAACTACTTAATAAATATATCAAAATTTACACTTTTAGTCCATGAGCTATTGAACAATCGTCACTACGTGACACCTCGATGTTTCCGCCATCGGTTGGGGTGTTACAGGTTCGTTGTTCGCCAGATTCGGGTTCACGTCTGGGTTCGAGTCAGGTTCAACACGGGTCAAATTTGGAATCGGGTCTGTGTTTGGTTTGAGTTTTATGTTCGGGTCAGATCTGGTTCGGTTCGAGGTGGCTCCGGGTTACGCGCGTACGAATCGGTATACTTTAATTCGTGTTTGTTCTTATTATTGTGGATATTAAGAATACTTATAAATATATTGATTCGAACGAAATAGTTTTGACTCGCGAACGAACCGAATAATAATAATAATAAACGGTAACTATATATTAAATCGGACGATTGGTAATAGTGGCTAGAAGGCGTGACTTATAAAATCGATATCGGACTAAATTGGTTGGACTATAATATATATATATATATATATATATATATATATATATATATATATATATTGTCGTGTCTTTATATAAATAAATGTAGTTTATATAAAAGCGTCGAAACGTATAAGTCTCGTTTGAATTGGAATTGCGGATAAACAAATTGAAGTCTTGTATTGGATATTGATTTTGGGAAAATTGAAGGCGACTTGTGTTGCCTGGTTTGTACGAAAACAGAGGAAACTCTGCCGAAATTTTATAAAATTTATAAGCATAAATGAAGGCGATATTTGTTGTATATTTCATTATCAACAATCTTCAAGTATTTTTGACAAACGATTTCTTGCAACATTTAAAGAAAAACGTCGAACGCTATTTCCAAAACAAATGCATATTATTTACTGAGCGTCAATTGCGTCAACCTTTAAAGATTTTAGTAACTAAAACATTTCTATTTTAACGGTTTTGAATTACAAAACGCTCGGCTTATTGGAGAAAAGAATTATACAAAAAGTTAATATTTTAAAACCTTCAAAGGCTTACGGATTTAGGAAAAGAAGCGACACTTGTTATGGATCGTTTTTAAATAACTTTACTTATATTTTTATCAAAGAGTATTTTCCTAAAATATAATTATAAGGCGAGCTACGGCTCAGGATAAGTTATACGTTTCATAATATTGGTCCAACGTGGTTTATACACGAATAGTAACAAGTGATTAACTTGAGTATTAAGTCGCATAAGTAAGATAAGTCACGATCGGTTCGTCGAGTTAAAGCATATTAGTACTCGAGGTATTACATACGAGTCTAGATAGTTGGATAAACTATCTTTTAGCCGGATAATAGGCTAGGTTTATATGTGTTAAGACTTTAAGGTGTCCTTTGTTGATTAGGGCACAAGGAAGTCGGTCGAGGATCCAGGCTTTGTTTGCTAGCTTAGCAAGGAAATTAAGGTGAGTTCATGACCCCACTTTTTACTGTTTTATAAATGTTTTCGGGGTGGAAGACATGCTTCTTTTATGAAAACCTGAGGAATTCCAAACGAACAAGTTTTTGAAAAATGAAACAGGCGCGTGAGTGTCACGGCCCTACTTTTACTGGTTTTGCTTTCAGGGGAGAAACAGACCACTTACGAACTTATTAAAGGTCATGTTATACTATGGACACTTTATATTACTATACGGCTTTTACGGAAAGTCCCAGGGGGAAACCATGAATGTGCGGGTATGCACAACGAGGGAAATGTGGATAGATCTATTGGGCCTCACAAACCCCACTCGACGGCGGGGCCGGGCGGGTGCATATTGTCTCTACCTATCGGGTTACCGAGGCATCGGTAGCCCAGTCATCTGGGTTGGTATCGTCTTTTGGTTCATGTTTAGTAATGGGTTCCCAACCGTAGTAGTAAAAACACTTAACATCTAGCTAACGTTCTTATGACATAGTATTAACGGGAATGATCTTTTCAGACTTACGGAAACTCTTTTACAAAAACTTGTGGAACTATTGTTGCAAACATATGAACTCACCAGCTTTATGTTGACTTTTTAAGTATGTCTTTCAGGTTTAAACTTTGGTAACGGCACGGTTGGAGTAGTCGGCATATTGGGATCGGGGATCCTAGAGGGTTAGCAATGGCGTTCAGGGAATAAGAGTCTTAGATGCAACTTTCCGCTGCGCTGGTAAAGGCACCAAACGTCGCAACCGACGAGGGAAAAGTCGGGGTGTGACAGTTTGGTATCAGAGCCATAGGTTTTAACGAACTAGGTGTCTGGGTAGATATCTAGGCTTTAACCTGAGTTTGTTTCGAGATAGGGACCAAAATTTCTAAGACATAATATTAGCACGAACGCCTAGGAACTGGAATTCCAACCGTTGCCAAATCAGTTGCGTGACTATTAGTGTATCACACTAGCTCAGTGTACATTCCTTCGGCGCAAGGAACATTTATTTTCTTATGTGAATAGTAAGATTATATGTTCTATAGTGGTATATAGAAAGGACATTGGCACGTAGTGGTTAGGCATACCTCATTAGTGACTGGTGAGTCATCGCTTTAGATATATCAGAGCGGTTATTCACATAGATTTAACTGAGTCATTGTTTCTTGGTATGAGGAACAATCTACTTGTTTGTATACTACGTGTATTTATGTAAAGTATATATAATATGTATTGCCAATGGTTGTCGACTCAAGTTTGGACGTATCTACAACGCTCACACGTGTCACATTAGTTGGACGAGTTGGCAAAGGGATTGTTGTAGCATCTGCGGTCTCGCATCCCGTGTTCGGAGTATGCTATGTCATCAAGGTCGATTTGGGTCAGAAACATCTTGATGAGGCACCTCATTCTGCTGATGATGCTGCGAAGTTGGAATGCGGACGAGAAGAGCACGGGGAAAAGTGACACACACGACGAACATTATATTATGTTATATATACGTGTTATTATATGAATGTAACGAGTGCTCGTGATATAACTTATGATGGAGGTTAATAGGATGATCTGGTGAGGTAAATTTTCGATAACGCAGACGTCACATTATTGCAAATTTACAGGCACCTGATAGTTCTAGAAATTCCATCGTAAGGGTATCCTATTATGTTGTTGTATATATTTATATATATAAATAATGGATAAGGGTTTTTCATTCTTTTGTTGTTACGGACGTGATTGTCGATTCTCCCCTGTTCGTGTCATTTGTGACCTTGCTTTTCTTAAACCAGTTTAAGTTCTTGATGATCTTGTTTCTTGAACTTCTAAGGTTCATGTTGTAGAACCTAGTCGTATCTTTTTTAGTACAATCTACATCTCTCTTCTTTTGTATTTGTGGCCTTCAACATTCAATCATAAAGGAATTTAATTTTTGTTGATTCCTTATTCTTTTCACCAAATTAGACACGTATTTTTGTACACGTGTCAATTGTTATATGTTTGAATTCTTTAAACCTGTGAAGGTCCATCGTAGGACTTCGCATCAAACAATTGTTTCATTGATGATTTGTTTTGTCATTACGTTGCTCATAATGGTTGTCTTCTAGTTTTGCTATGTTAGGCTATTGTGGGCAATGAATCCTTTGATACTTCGTCGACGAGTTTCTTTAAAGTCGACATTTCAGTTGAATCGAATTGTTGGAATTTGATACAGCACCTTGCGGTGAATATTCAATCTACTTGGAATAATGAATGATTTTTATTGACATGTCTCACTTTCATCAACTTGTTTGTTATTGCCTTAAATGTAGACACACCTTATGGTGTGTAATGAAAAGGTGGTGCACTAGTTGCTTCGTTTGAGGTGCGCCAATAGTATTTGTTGACAAAGTTATTGTTTACACTTTGCATCCAGTTGGTTCTGAAACTTTATCTCGTGTCATTTGTACCGTCAAGTTCGTTGACTATTTTTGTTGTATTACCATTGGTTCTTGGATGATATCCTACCTCAAATTTTGAGGACAAAATTTCTGTAACATGGGGAGGATGTGACAACCGGCAATTTTCGATCTACACTGACGTGATTTTTGTTTATGATTAAAAAATAAATACTTCCATAAATATTGTTAATTATTAAGTTTCAGAAGTTTCCTGACCGTTTTTACAATCGCAACTGCGACCGATTTAATTAAAGCGATTTAAACGCGCGAACTGAAAGCACGCATCGGGTAACGAAAATAATTATATTTTTGCCCGGTTTATTATTATTTTTAATTTCGAACAAAACCGACTACTTTTTATAATTAATTATCGGGCGTAGGATAAAACCGAGACGTTTTACGTTTATACGGGTTCGATACGCGGTGTAACTCACCTACCAACAAACCCTAACTATAAAAGGGCCTCTTCTTCCTCCTCCCTCTCATTTTTCAGCAGCCGCCAACCCTCTCTCTCTCTACTCTCTCTCCTCGTGTCTCTATCCCTCTCTCTCGCAGGTCTCTCTCTCTCTCTCTCCCTACCACCTCTCCCTCCCTCGTCTCTCCCCCTCCTCCTGTTAAAGCACCGGCCACCACCACGAGTGCAGGTGGTGGCGGCGTGAAGCCTCCAGCCAAAGAAAACAGGCTGCAATGGTCCCGGTAGTGGTGTGTTTGGTCGGGTTTTGGGGTGGAGGTGGCCGATGGTGATTGTGGTGGTGTTAAGTCTGTGGTCCGGGTTGGGTTTAGGGGAGCTGGTCACAGGTCGGGTTATTGTGTGGTGGTTCGACAGGTTGGGTGGTCAGTTGTGGTGGTTTCCGGTTAGATTATGGAAGCTGATGGCTGTTGTGGTGCTTCGTACGGTGGCAGATGGTGACGGTTTGGAGAGGGTTTTGGCAGGTGGTTGAGCTTGGTGACGGGTGGTAGCTCGGTGGTTTCTGTCGAGGTGGTTCCATGTGATGGTTCGTGGTGTCGATGCAGACAGGTCAGATCGGGTCCGGTTTTTAGTGGGTTTTGAGTCCGGATTTGTTGGCCAAGGTTCTCGAGTTCAAGCTGGAGCTCGTCGGGTACCACGGTCTTGTTCGGGTCAAGTGTCTCGGGTCAGATTCTTGTGCTCCGGGTCAGATCTCGTCGGCTTGGGTTTCGGGTCACGAGTCATACAGTTTCGTTTTGGGTCTGGACAACTCGGGTCAGACCCGGTCAAGCCAGGTTTCGGGTGAGCAAGGCAAGAGGGTGAGCCGGGTTCGTTGTTCGCCAGATTCGGGTTCACGTCTGGGTTCGATTCAGGTTCAACAAGGGTCAGATTTGGAATCGGGTCTGTGTTTGGTTTGAGTTTTTTGTTCGGGTCAGATCTGGTTCGGTTCGTGGTGGCTCTGGGTTACGCGCGTACGAATCGGTATACTTTAATTCGTGTTTGTTATTATTATTGTGGATATTATGAATACTTATAAATATATTGATTCGAACGAAATAGTTTTGACTCGCGAACGAACCGAATAATAATAATAATAAACGGTAACTATATATTAAATCGGACGATTGGTAATAGTGGCTAGAAGGCGTGACTTATAAAATCGATATCGGACTAAATTGGTTGGACTATAATATATATATATATATATATATATATATATATATATATATATATATATATATATATATATTGTCGTGTCTTTATATAAATAAATGTAGTTTATATAAAAGCGTCGAAACGTATAAGTCTCGTTTGAATTGGAATTGCGGATAAACAAATTGAAGTCTTGTATTGGATATTGATTTTGGGAAAATTGAAGGCGACTTGTGTTGCCTGGTTTGTACGAAAACAGAGGAAACTCTGCCGAAATTTTATAAAAATTATAATCATAAATGAAGGGGATATTTGTTGTATATTTCATTATCAACAATCTTCAAGTATTTTTGACAAACGATTTCTTGCAACATTTAAAGAAAAACGTCGAACGCTATTTCCAAAACAAATGCATATTATTTACTGAGCGTCAATTGCGTCAACCTTTAAAGATTTTAGTAACTAAAACATTTCTATTTTAACGGTTTTGAATTACAAAACGCTCGGCGTATTGGAGAAAAGAATTATACAAAAAGTTAATATTTTGAAACCTTTAAAGGCTTACGGATTTAGGAAAAGAAGCGACACTTGTTATGGATCGGTTTTAAATAACTTTACTTGTATTTTTATCAAAGAGTATTTTCCTAAAATATAATTATAAGACGAGCTATGGCTCGGGATAAGTTATACGTTTCATAATATTGGTCCAACGTGGTTTATACACCAATAGTAACAAGTGATTAACTTGAGTATTAAGTCGCATAAGTAAGATAAGTCACGATCGGTTCGTCGAGTTAAAGCATATTAGTACTCGAGTTATTACACACGAGTCTAGATAGTTGGATAAACTATCTTTTAGCCGGATAATAGGCTAGGTTTATATGTGTTAAGACTTTAAGGTGTCCTTTGTTGTATTAGGGCACAAGGAAGTCGGTCGAGGATCCAGGCTTTGTTTGCTAGCTTAGCAAGGAAATTAAGGTGAGTTCATGACCCCACTTTTTACTGTTTTATAAATGTTTTCGGGGTGGAAGACATGCTTCTTTTATGAAAACCTGAGGAATTCCAAACGAACAAGTTTTTGAAAAATGAAATGGGCACGTGAGTGTCACGGCCCTACTGTTACTGGTTTTGCTTTCTGGGGAGAAACAAACTACTTACGAACTTATTAAAGGTCATGTTATACTATGGGCACTTTATATTACTATACGGCTTTTACGGAAAGTCCCAGGGGGAAACCATGAATGTGCGGGTATGCACAACGAGGGAAATGTTGATAGATCTATTGGGCCTCACAAACCCCACTCGACGGCGGGGCCGGGCGGGTGCATATTGTCTCTACCTATCGGGTTACCGAGGCATCGGTAGCCCAGTCATCTGGGCTGGTATCGTCTTTTGGTTCATGTTTAGTAATGGGTTCCTAATCGTAGTAGTAAAAACACTTAACATCTAGATAACGTTCTTATGACATAGTATTAACGGGAATGATCTTTTCAGACTTACGGACACTCTTTTACAAAAACTTGTGGAACTATTGTTGCAAACTTATGAACTCACCAGCTTTATGTTGGCTTTTTAAGTATGTCTTTCAGGTTTAAACTTTGGTAACGGCACGGTTGGAGTAGTCGGCATATTGGGATCGGGGATCCTAGAGGGTTAGCAATGGCGTTCAGGGAATAAGAGTCTTAGATGCAACTTTCCGCTGCGCTGGCAAAGGCACCAAACGTCACAACCGACGAGGGAAAAGTCGGGGTGTGACAGAATGATTCTTATGTGTTTTGATTGGAGTTTATATTTGTATCCATTGCAAAGGTTTAGAAATCAGATGCTAGAAAAAAATGGAACAGATTATGAAAAAAAAATTGCCATAATTATTTTCCTTTATCATTAATTTTTGTTTTAAATATTTATTTTCATGCCATTGTAACTTTACATTTTATTTGTATATTGTGTTAAATTAGGGGTGTAAACGATGCGCAATGACTTGAGAGCTACTCGGAATCGGATCGGTAAAAAGCTCGAACAAGTCGAGCTTTAACGAGCCCGAGCTCAGGCTTGAAAAAGGACTCGTTTAGTTATCGAGCCCGATCTCGAGCTTTTCTTACAAAGACCGTTTAGGCTCGTGAGCCTCAACGAGCCCAAACAAATTTTATATTATTATCATTTTATTTATAGTATGCCTACTATTTAACATTGGCGACCTGAGCATTGGCTCGTTTAAGCTGTCGAAGCGAGCTCGAGTTGAGCTTTTAGCTCATTTAAAATTGGTCTAAAATTATTTCGAGCTGAGCCGAGTCGAGCTCGAGCTTTTAGGTTTTACTTTCAAGCCGAGCTCGAGCTCAAAGTATTAGGCTCGAAACGAGCCGAGCTCGAGCCTAGTCTGGCTCGGCTCGTTTACACCCCTAGTGTTAATTTAGAGGTGTTAAAACGGAACGTGAGCAGGTTGGTATTTATTTTGCCACATCATTTTCAAAAAACAAATTAAATATTTGTTTACCTAAGTTAAAAGTATCTAATATTTACACATGTTGTATATTTTTAGATATGTGTAGGTATTTATTTTGCCACATTCAAAAATTAAAATAATGATTTTTTAACATAATACATATGTATCCATACTATCATTGGGCCTAATTAACCATTATTAGGTCTAAGTGACAATTATTGGGTCTACCTAATCATCGTTGGGCCTAACTGACCATCATTGGATGTAACTAACCATCATTGAGCTTACTGACCATCATTGGATCTAACTGACCATTATTAGTTTAATTAACTATCATTGGATCTAATTGACCATCATTGGATCTAATTGATGATCATTGGTTCTAATTGACCATCATTGTGCCTATTGACCATCATCGGGTCTAATTCACCATCATTGGGTCTAAATGACCATCATTGGGTCTAAGTGACAAAGATCGGATTTAACTGACCATCATTGGGCCTAACTGACCATCATTGGATCCAATTGACGGTCATTGGTTTAATTAACCATCATTGGATCTAATTAACTATCATTGGATCTAATTGACAATCATTGGTTCTAATTAACCATCATTAAATCTAATTGACCATCATTGTATATAATTGATGATCATTGGTTCTAATTGACAATCATTGGGCCTAATTGACCATCATCAGGTCTAAATGACCATCATTGGGTCTAAGTGACAATGATTGGATCTACCTGACCATCATTGGGCCTAACCGACCATCATTGGATCTAATTAGTCGTCATTGGGTGTAACTGACCATCATTGGATCTAACTGACCATCATTGGGCCTAACAAACCATTACTTGATCCAACTGACCATCAGTGGTGTAATTAACCATAATTGGATCCAACTAACCATCATTGGTGGAATGAACCGTCATTGGATCTAATTTACCATCATTGGATCTAATTGACGATCATTGGTTCTAATGGACCATCAACAGACCTAACTGACCAACATCGGGTCTAATTGACCATTATTGGGTCTAAATGACCTTCATTGGATCTAAGTGACACTGATCGAATCTAACTAACCATCTTTGGGCCTAACTAACCATCTTTAGATATAATTGACCATCATTGGATCTAATTGACGATAAAATATTTATAGTTATTAGATTTTTTTTCTTTCATTAAGTGTGGCTTCTAAATGACACATTTTTTTTCGTAAAGTGTGGCTAAAGGTTTCCAAAAGATGTGTTTTTGGTCACATGAATAAAAAAATCCACAAGATGTGTTTTTGTTTCTTTCATTTGTTTTTTTTATAAATTATTATTTTTTAAGTATTTCTTATTATTTTTCTCACGAATTTACTACCAAAAATAAATGGTGTCAAAATTTGCAACTGATTAGTTACCTTATCTTATAATACATATTTTGGTGTAAAATCGGTTGCTAAATTTGCTACCATTTTTCTAGGTAGCAATTTTTGGTCACAGTAGCCAAGATTTATCGTGGCTAATATGGTAGCAATTTATTCTCAAAATGGGTCCCTAAATTTGCTACCGCTAAGGTGGTCACAATTCAATAAGTTTGTTCTTTTTTTTAAATTATTATTTTTTACGTCTTTCTTATTATTTTTCTCATGAATTTACCACCAAAAATAAACAGTGTCAAAATTTGCAACCGATTAGCTACCTTATCTTATAATACATATTTTGGTGTAAAATCGATTGCTAAATTTGCTACCATTTTTCTAGGTAGCAACTTTTGGTGACAATAGCCCAGTTTTCTAGTAGTGCCCAAAAACCTAACACCCTACCCAAAAACCTAAGCCCACCCTACCCACCCCCTACCCCACCCCCAAAACCTAAACTCAAAAAAAACTAACCCTAAAATCTAAACTAAACCTAAAAACTAACCTTAAAGCTTAACCGGGCATTTACTACATATTTGCATTAGAATTCGCATTTTTTAATTTTTTTTAATTTTTTTCTAACGGGGATGACGTGGAAAAGACAAGCTCCAAACCAGTTTTTTAGTTTTGTACTTAAATTTTGAGTTGTGATTTTATTTATTTATTTATTTTTATTTAAGTATGAGTTCTCAAGTTTTCACTCTAACTATGAGTTTTCTATTTATATTTCTATTTGATTATTGAAGATTAATCCATTTATTGTTTTAGTTTCTACAAATTTTTTAATATATCTATCACAAGTTCAGAAAATCACATCGACAATTTCTTAAAGGCATCAATTCAAATACATAACCATTGATCAAATTGAAAACAAGAAACAATTTCTTGAAGGTACGTATTGATCAATTGAGATTTTTATTTACATATTACAAATTTTAATTTCTTGAATATGTTGAATCAGGTTAGAGATGATGATTCCTAATGATGAAGATGATATGGTTTGACAATGTACATACATGTACATATATGTATAATGAAGAAGATAATGGTTCTAATCATGCTTTTTATAATGTACATATATGTACATAGGGAAGAGATCATTACAGATAATGATCATTCTCAATATGATTTTGCAATGTACATGTATGTACGTACGTGTTCTAAATTGTGAAATAAGTATTGTATGCATATGTACACATGTGTTCTTAATTTTATAAACTACGTTTATGTAAAATTGTATAGTTTTAACAATAATTTATAATGCATACATGTAAATTTATCATACACATATGTATAATTACTATGCACATGCATGCTATAATTATACATAAATGTACATACATCTATGTATATAATTTAACAACTTTATAAACATCTACATTATGTAAAATAGTATATAGTTAACAATAATTTTATGTACATCTATAAACAATTACTAGTTTACATATACAAACATTAGATTTAGGTGTAAACATGTTATACACATATGTATAGTTGCTATACATTTATTCATATATATGTATAGTGAATACACCTATAAAAATTATTATACATATATGTACAACATATTATGATACATACTTAGATCCTGGATAATATGAGAGAGAGAGTTTTTAGGAATTAATTATTTTAGTGGATAAGAAAAGTACCATGATACTCCTTGATAAAAATAAACAATTAAATAATCTTCTAATAATTTACGATCATGCCACTACAAATCAATGGATATAAAGTATTCTCATGATTCCTATTTAGCCTATGGTTCCTATTTGAACCATACCCTATATATCTTCTATAATATATAAATGAAAGCTAATGAGGGACACATGTCACTTTATGAGAGCTTCCTTTAATTTTTTTCCCGCTCATTTTACTGGAACATTTAAATGGGTCATGGATACTCCATCTACTATTAAATTATTTTTTCTCTATCATGTGCATAGCACATGCACTTTCCCCCATGATTTTTAAATGTTAATAAATTTTTTAAACGACACTTTTTTTGAAAAAAAAATTACACCAAATTAATGAGCGTTTTATTATCTTTCCAACAAGTACCATAGTGCTATTCAAAGAACGAAAAAAAGAGCATGTTATTACTAATGGGTCTACTCTGTTCGATGGGTCTACTCTGAAACAAACTTCTGATGACAACATTTGTTGAATGCAAACCACTGTTGTCATTAGAAGTTTGTTTCATCCTCTGTTGCTTGCTTCATCCGTGGATAATCATCAGTGGTTTCCAATCAGCTATTTCATTTATCAGTGGTTACTAAAGACAGAAGCACAACCATCAATGAATGGATTTTCAGCTTTAGTTGGATTTAGTGTTCCCGTGTTTTCACATGGGATTTCACCTAGTGTATATATATATATATATATATATATATATATATATATATATGGATCCGGATCATTTGAGAACTCCTTTGAGTTGTGAGAACTTAGAAAATCACTTTATAACCACACACTTATTTTAATCAAAAATGAATATGTGGTCCAGAATTAAAAAATAATAAAATAATAAATAAAATATTAATATACTTACACGGGGTAAAATCCCTTACACCGGTGTAATTTGGCGTAAATTAATGTATTTTTTTTTAATTTTTTTACAGTGGGGTTTACGTGTTTTTATACCAGTGTGCAAAAAAAAATTCGCATTTTACGTCGCGTTCTCGCGAGTTCTCACAACTCATCGAGTTCTCAACGGATCCTAACCCATATATATATATATATATATATATATATATATATATATATATATATATTATAGGGGGGATCAAATGAGAAGAAACTTATTGTGAGAACAATAAGAAGAAATGAAACATTAAATACTTTAACTCTTATTACATTAATTATTATCTCTTTAATTAATTAGTCATTAACACTTTATCCTACACATTATCAAATTTTGTCCTACACGTATCAAAATTCATCCTACACATATCAAAATCATCACACGTTTATCCTACACATATCAAGATTATCATACGTTAATCCTACACATATAGAAATTCAACCTACATTTGTCCTACACATATCGAAATTATCATTTACTATAAATTATTACTGATATGAAATAATATAGTTTGAAATTGTATTATGAGTTTCATTAATTTAACTAGTTTAGGGGGTTACAAAAAAATAATCATTAATTTAACATTACATACAATTATTATATGGAGGATTCTTATTGGTTTAAATTTGTTCTTTTTCTTCTTAAAATACATTTTCTTCTCATTTGAACTCTGCACTATATATATATATATATATATATATATATATATATATATATATAGGGTAAGGTTCCTGTAGGAAAATTGATTTGTGTAGAAAATGTAGGAAGAGTTTTCAACCAATGGATCTAGAAATTGATGGTTTAGATTAAAAGTTTGGGTTTGTTAAGATTCCACTAAATATATTATAATAATTAAGTGTAGGATTGTCCAATAAGTCTTTTAAACGAGGGTAGGAATGTCATTTTCTTGTATTTTTATATAGAAACGGTTTGCTCAATCCCTTAATTCATGCGCCTCTTTCATATCTTAATATTAATACATATTTCTATCTCTCTCCGACATTTAATCTTCTTTCATCTTCCAAAAAGCAAAAAAGCAACAGAACCACCAAACTCTTCTTTACGCTGGTCATTCTTTATCTTATACAATCATCTTCAACATAAGTTATTCGTGTGTTTTAAAGATTCAACCATTAGTGTTTTAAAGCTCTTTAAACTTCATATACCGAACAAAACACAAGCCGAGAAAACCCCATTCAGTGTTTTAATCTACGCGACACCGACAACCAACGTCTAAACATGCAGGGCAATCAGACACCATCGCACCCTACAGCTACCGTGACAGGTATTGTGGTTAAAATAAAGTTCAATGGTTTTGATTATTTTGTGTTATTTATTAAATTTTTGTTGGTTTTTTATGTTTTTTAATAATTTTGAGAGAGGGTTTTTTCGGATATGATTTATTATGATCTGATATTGTTTTTGTGTTGTATAATAGTGTTTTTTTTCTTCTGATCTAATAGTGTTTTAAAGCTCATTCGTTAATATAGTCTCAACTGTTCTAGTTCTTGCATCTTGGGTCTTCCTTTTTTTATTTGTTATTCTAGCTTTTCATGGAGTTTATTTGCTAAAGCAGCTGGTAAAACAAAATAAAAAATATAGGATCGTGATGGGGAATAATAGTGTTTTGTTTGCTGTACAAAAGATTTTTACAAAAAACTGATCTAATAGTGTTTTAAAGCTCAATTATTGCGGATATGATATTGTTTTGTTTGTTGATATTATAGTGTTTTGGTCGTCTGGTTTTTGGGGGAATGTTGTTTTGGTTCATAACAGTGTTTTAGGTTAGAAGTTACACAAGATAGTGTTTTGTTTACAAATATTATGATGTTTTGGTTGTCGGGTGCTTTGGGGGAATGTTGTGTTTGTTTCATAACAGTGGGTTTTTTTCGGGTTAGACTTTGTTTTTTGATAGAAGGGGATAACTCATATCCAAAGCCCACGCCTACCAATAATCACCAACAGTCCTATGATGATAGTGTAATAGTGTTTTGTTTGCTGGTACAATACTGTATTGATAGTGTTTCCGAATATGATAGTGTGAAGTTTGCGGATATGATAGTGTTTTGTTTGCGGATATGTACTATTTTGTTTAGATGTTAATACAAGGTTTGAAAGTGTTTTATAATGTTTTACATTATAAATACACTATATGTTGTTTTTTTTAAGAGATGGAATTGAGGGATTATCATAAGGCGATGAAGAGATCTGAATCAAAGACGAAGCTTAAGTCACCGGGGTCGACTAATGCCGATCCGACAGGTATGAACGTGTGTTATGATTTGGCAGTATTATTTGTTGTTACAAGCAATGGGTCACCAAAATGCTTGTTTTGCCCACCCAACATGTTGGTAAGATTTTAAAACAATAGTGGTTCGTATCTGTTAAAAAACACACCTGATTTGCATCTGTTAAAAAATACTCTTGTTGTTATCCTTTTGTGAAATGCTTGTTATTTTATATAAAACACTACTTATTCGTATCTGTTAAAAGAACACTCCTGATGTTGAAATGGTTGTTATTTTAATGTGTAGACAGCATCTAGAGGATTATGATGGGTAGGTTCAGACGAGGATAAAACACTTTAGGGAGAACATGGTAGTTGTGGAACAATATTCCCGATTGCCATATGCTACTAGGAGAGAATTGGAGAACACCGCGTTTGAACGAATTGGCCAACGATTGGGGCCATCAAAAGGTAGTGGAAAAAAGTGAAGCGTGACTTTAATTTTGTGATTTGGAAACAATATGTGTTTAAATTTTTAACTCAATAGGTTTTGGATGATGCTACAATATGTTTTGGATGTAGAATATTTGATGTTAAGAAAACGTCACTGTTATTATTGTTTTTCACTTTTTTTTTATTTTGCGCACGGCTATTGTAACATATATAACCGCCTATAAAACACTACTTATTCGTATCTGTTAAAAAAAATACTCTTGTTGGTATGTTGGTGTGGAATGCTTCTTAGTTTTATTACAAGGAAATGTACAAAAAGCGATTGTTCACCAAAATGCTTGTAACATAACAGCCTATAAAACACTACTTATTCGTATACGTTAAAAAAAACTCGCCTGCTGGTAATGTTGGTGTGGAATGCTTCATATTTTTTATTACAAGGAAATGTATAGAAAGCGATTATTCGCCAAAATGCTTGTTTCGCCTAACGAACATGTTGTCATCCTGTTTAGGTAAAAAAACAGTCTATAAAACACCTTCATCAGCATACTTCTTATAAAAAGATATGATTCCTGAACTGTAGCAAACGTCATTCCAAGCTGAGAAATGATTGATTCATCTACTACAAGTAAATACGTCCTATTTTGCGAATTAGGTGATACATGTTCTATCCCCACTGAAATGTAAGATGATGCACCTGTAGTAAAAAAGGGAGATGTTTTAAACTATATTAAACACTCCTTTTAAATGTATAACGCACTTAAAACTAAACTAAAAAACAAAAAAATTCATTGTGAATCCTTATTTTAAAATAAAACAAAAGGATAACACACCTATATTTTTTATTAAAATTAAAATAAAACCACCTTCAAAAAACTAACCATAACGCCTCATACGTCTATACATATATAGTTTTATAAAATACACTACTAATTCGTATATGTTTACAAACACTACCGATTCTTATATGTTAAAAAACACCACTGGTTCGTATAAGCTTTATAACATAGATAAATATGTAGACAACTCACAGGTTACTACATTTACATTGAAAAAACAACTAAAACTTTATAGAAAAACACTACTTATTCGTATTTGTTAAAAAAACACTATTGATTCGAACAAATCCATATTGTAAAAGTGAATAATATACGACACCTAGTACAAACAAATGTAAATGTATAATTATCGAAAAAACAACAAATGATCTTAACTCTCAAAAACAACAAAACGTATAACTACAAAAACCAAAACCACAATCAATCAATGAATTAAAAAAAATACCTTGATATTTGTCACACCCTCAAATTTCCACTGCGGAGTTTTACCGCGAGGTGCATGACAAACCAGGACCCATAGCCATAAGTATCATGAACGACTCTAAATGCCCAAACCATTTAGTTCGTTTTTAAGAAAAAGTTTCAAAGTTTAATCAAGCAATTTAAAGTAATGCGGAAGCGTAAACAAAGTAAAACATTTGCAAAAGTCTGCGCAAGACAACGCGCCCAAAACCAAAGTTTAAAAGTACGAAATAATAAATATCCATAACCCAAGACACGAATGATGCATGCCCTAAAACGTGCTCCATACCTAAGGACCTGCAAAGCATGCTAAAATGTGTCAACATAAAGTCGGTGAGTTCACTATAAATGTAAGCGATGTAAATAATAACGTAGGTTCTCAAAACCCCAAAAGTCAAATGTACAACGTTGGTCCCTCAGACCCTGTAAACAATAGCTAATTCAAATGTCAGGGGTAGCTAGCCCACTCATGATAACTAAAACCGGCGAATACCGAACTACTAATGAACAAGTTCCCATAACCGGGATAAAGATGCCTTGCATCATTGTCCATCGACAATGATTATGTTTGAAGCTAATAGTTCACATCCGTGCTCCCAGCACGATGTGAGGTTTGTTAGACCTAATAGCGCTATCAACTAATTAACCCGCTTGCCCAACCGGCAATTGATTCGGTATTTTGAAGGACTTAAAAGATGTGTTTGGTTTAGTTCATCAAGGACATATACATGAATTAGTAAAAATAGATTCACCACGTGAACCATGCACCCCAAACCCGGGATGTGTAAAAGAAAGTTATCTCAAGATAGACTAGAAAACGTTACCAATGTGGTCTCAACCCGAGACGCATGCTTTGAGAAAAAAAGTAGTGAAACTCACCTTATCGCGTAAGAAAAGAATCCAAACAGCAAGTATTATATGCTACCGACACCCTAATAACAGTGTCACTACGTGAGTATAGGCGTAACATCATTACACCATATAACTCGTTTGTCCAAGGCGTTTTAAATATTCAAAAGTGTGTATGCGACGCCTAGTGATTCTACATGCAATAGTAAACCCTACGGACTCGTTGGTGAATGAGTTGGTTATAATTAGTTTCTACAGCCCATATGTGTCGTAAACATGTGTACTTCCGTTATATGTCAATTTTAGATCACCTAAGACCTCAAGTAATCACATAGTCACATAATGCACAATCTGTGTTTTCAGGACAGATTGTGCGCCATCAAAACGAATTTATTTAAAATAGTAAACCAGTGAGTTATCCTCCCAAATTTTTACTGAATTTTCTTTGGGATTCACTTGGCAATACCTATTTTTGTTTTGTCTTAATTCCAAACCCAAAAATTATAAAAATTCGTACAACACAGCAGTGTTCAGAAAATTTCCACAACAGGTCAGTTTAGTAGGAAAATTCTTAAAAATTGTGTATTCATCCAAACGAGATGAATCCACTTGGAAAAGCTCTATTTTTCCAGTATTGACCTACTGTAAAAATTTCATAACCTAACTCCTTGTAAATCTCAAGTTATGGCCATTTAAAGTTAACCCAATTTACAATTCCGAAAATCTGATATGACCCCTAATCAATTAAAATTCCAAAAACGACTCATCCTACGTCCAAAACACATGATTTTACCCATTATGAAAAGCTAAGATCAGGTGTGACCTAACCATGCCAAGAAAACCCTAAAATTATTATGTTAGAGCCGTGTTACAGCTCCTACAAGTTTGACTAACCATTCTGTCCAGATTTTAGTTTCGCCTAAATCATACTTTAATCGCCTACCGTGTGCACAAAAACTATTAACATTCACCAATTATCAACACAAAACATTCCTAATACCTCTTTTATCAGATTCTATGATTAAACATGTCAAGATCAAAGCTTTACGAATCAAAACACCAATTACTTGCGCAACAAGTATCCTACGATGTTACTAAGCGTTTATGAGTATGTTTAATCCATTTAATCTTTAAAAAGATTCATGCTTTAATGTTTTATAAATTCATTCAGACCTGGACAAACTTATTATATGATTTTTATTAATGAAAACACAAGATAAAAGCATAAGAAATTGTAAGATATACCCTTAGCTCTCTCAATCGATCAATCGCGCGCCTTGGAGTCTCCCAATTGATGATCTTGAGCCTTAGCAGAGGTTGTTTGAGTGAAATATTCGTGTGGGGCAGTAAGGGGGCGATTAGGGTTGAGTATGGGGGTTGCATGGGAGTTTAGGTTGCTTAAATATAAGTTTAAGGCGGTTTAGACCCGTCAGTTCGTTTCGAGCGGCCGCTCGGTGCCTGTGAGCGGCCGCTCACAGGTCCGGGTGGCGCGCTCTTTTCTCGTTTCGTCTCCCGACGCGTTATCCTTCGATGTTTTCGTTATTTCGGACCGTAACAAGTGTAACCCCATGCATTAAGACCCTAATCAACCTCATGCTCCCCTTTTAATGATTTCTATTAACGTGTTCGGTTTAGGTTCACATAATCACGTATAGTTTTCACATAAGTTTATTTTTCACCAACGTCCGAGGTTCACTAATCATGCAATCACACATTGACTCACAACCATGCACGTATGTCTTATCTAACTAACCCTAGTTAAGTATAATGCAAGGAAATGTAACTAGAGTTTAGTTAAAGTGAGAACCTGAATTTTCGGGGTATCACAATATTCATCTTGTAGACTCTCAGCCATCATCATCAATAATTATATCTTTTCGAACTCGATGTTAATAGTCTTTATGCATAAATCGAATTGTTATAAAGATTGGGTTTTATATAAACTTTCAATATGAATGAATGAGATATGGTGATTAGAAAAAATTGAAATGAGATAATGTGAATTCGAATTTAGCTTAAATTTATAAACAAAAATGAATTCAGATTTTATTTAACAAAATTGAATTTGGGAAGCAGTTACAATTCGAAAAATCTTTCTATACTAATAAAAGAAAACACATGAGGGACACATGGCACTCCCTCATGAATTCTCCAATCTTATTATTTAATACAATAAATTTAAATAAATATAATTATATTAATTGATTTTTGAAAACAAAATATATATATAAATATATATATATATATATATATATATATATACCAAATTGAATTTAAGAAATTTTATTAATAATTAATAATCATAGTTGTAACAGATTTCATTAAAACCTGATTAAATGATTTTTATTATTAAGGTATATAAATCTGTATCTAATAATTTCTGTTATAACTACAATTACTAAAATTCAATTAATAAAATTATATTTTAATACAAAATTAAAAATAAACTATTAGACATACTAGACATACTTTGAAAAGTTTATTAACTAACCGAATAAAACGCCAATGATGTCCAGTCCAACTGGGGAGGTGGGAGGGTTTACACGCTTGCATGGTTCCTACTCGGAAGGGTTTCTAGGTTTGAGTCTCGCCGTCCATCGAAAAAAATATACCCAATAGGTTTGAAAAGGACCGGTGTGTAATCAAGGGTTCGATTCGGGGCGGGGAGGGGGGGGGGGGGTTCTCGCTAAGAGGTTTATCATTGGTCTACGTCTGAAAAAAAAAACTAACCGAATTAAACATTATTATAAGAGGAAGGGTTCGATCCGGGGGGGGGGGGGGCAGGGGGTGGGGGTTCTAGCTAAGAGGTTTATCATTAGTCTACGCCTGAAAAAAACTAACCGAATTAAACATTATTATAAAAATGATTAATTCTTTTCTAAAATAATACATTTATATGTCATTAAATTCAAATTTAAATCATGTACCTTAAATTAACCTCTTTTTTAAAATATGATCTTTTATTCTAAATTTAAAACTATATTTGTTATGTTGTTTGACAAATGATTTTTAAGCTTTGCTGGTTTTGGTTAATTATTTAGATGTTAAACATGCACACCAAATATTATTAATTTTAGATGTTAACAATAGTTCAAAAGTCAAATAAACAAATTAATAATAACACAATGTAATTAGTTAAGGTTTTGTGAGACTTTTATATTGTTATGAATAAATAATGAAATAAACCAATCAACATTAATCTTTTTCTATCTATACTAATAAAAGATAATACATGTGGTATATGGAATTCCCTCATAAAACCTCTCATTTTATTATTTAAAACAATACATTTATTTTAATATAATTGCTGAAATTCTTATTTATTAACTAATCGAAGTCAATTTTATTAAAAAAAATATTCATTGTTTTTTAAGATAACATAGTTATACGTTATTAAATTTAAATATAAGTCGTGTACCTTAAATTAACCTATTTTTTAATATTTGGCCTTTCACTCTATGTTTAAAACTATATTTCGTACAATATTTTAAACAATTAAAATATAATAAATACATTTTTTATATGAAAATCATTGTTTGAAATACAATACTTTAAACGTATTAGGAGTTACTTTCAAATTAATTTCATTTTTTATATCTTAGCCTAAATAGATTTATTGTTATTACTTTTGATATTTTTGTTTTGTTGTACCTACAGTCTACAACTTAACAACCACGGTATGGAAGATATATTTTCGAAAAGTTTGAAAATAGTTTTACGTGAATATGAATGTTTTTTTACAATAAATTATTAAGAGACTGATGAATATTTTATATTTTTTCGGTCGTAAATAAATTTTTTTATCTTCAGTATAATATGTAATCTAACTTTTCTTAATTATACTTACAAATTTATATATATAAACTAAATTGTTTAACCCGTGTATCACACACGGGTACATAACCTAGTAATACAAGATTTAAAATAAAGATAATGACTACAAATGTGGGATTTCAATAATTTAAAAAGGTAAAATGTCTTTAATGCCCTTAATCCACAAATTTGATCCAATGGCTGAAAATCTTTCCTACATTTCCTACACAAATCAATTTTTCCTAAAGGATCTTTTACCTCTATATATAGAGAGAGAGAGAGAGAGATGATGATGATCTTTCATTCAAAATAAATACGTATGATTCAACAAAATATTATCACATAATCACATGGTATAGATTATTAATTGAGAAAGTATACGATATAAAGTCCATTATCGTAAGAAGCGTAAGAAGCCACCAAAATACGCCACCTGTCAACTTAACCAAACCACGATTAACCTAACTAAACTCTAATTGACTTCAAATGCAGTTAAACCCAAAGGCAAAACCGACTTATTTCTCTGTAACTGATTACTACAATTACGTTTTTTTCGTAAACGATTTCATAACATACGTGAACGATTTCAAATTCGAATTCGAATTATACAACATCAGTCAAATTCGAAATCAAATACACCAAATAAAAAACCAATCACTGAACGTAAATGAAGAACAGTGAAAAAACGATTTTAAACAATCATTCCAAAAATCAAAAAACAGAGCATGGTTACTGAATGTAAATCAAGAAGATGAAATGTATAAACGTAAATGAATGCTCTGATTTTTGAAAACCCACTACTTGAAACATGCCCTATTTTTTTTTATATAAAAAACCGAGCATTGTACTGAAGAGATGATAATGGTATTACTCCAAATTAATGAGTGCGTCCATGAATTGCATCCATACTCAAATGTCCTTTAAAGTGTGTCCAAATTTGAGTGTAAAAAACATGAGTGCCTCTGATATAAAAACAGATGCGTCCAAAATGAAGTTAGACGCACTCATTAAATATTTATTTGGATGAGTGCGTCTAAATATTTAAATCTAACAATTGCTTCTCTGAACAATGGCTTCCAACCATACGAGTCCAATCTAATTAACAATTGCTTTGATTTAGAACCAAACGAGTCCCTACCAAGAATCATGTGGATAGCTTTGACCATTTGAGCCATGGTCGTTGACTGCGTAAATAGAAGTACAGTTAAATCCATAAATCCTGTCTGAAATCAAAGTCAAAATCATATCAAATTACCTTGATGACAAACAGAGCCGGCCCTAGGGGTGGGCGAGCCGCACCTCCGGCCGAGGCCCGTCTTTCCTAGGGGCCAATTTTTTTTTAAAAAAAAATATATATATCTGCGTGTGAGAGAGACATGGTTAAAAAAACATGAATACAAGAAAAAAAGAGGTTGAAAAAAATTAATTTTTTTAACAAAAAAAGTTGCAGGTTTTTTGATAATGGAGATTTGAAGAAGAGAAGAAGATGGGAAGAAGAGAACAAAAAAGTTGGATAGTTTCTTGCTTATCCTGATTCTGATAAGGTTGCATTAAAATAGTGAAAGTTATTGTAGGGTGATGAATCACTTTATGCCACAACAAATAAATAATACTAAATCTCCGTTCAAAAAAAAATAATACTAAATCTATTGTTGTAGTCAAACATAAAAATTAAATCTAACTAGGTTTTTAACTCCGCTCTTCAAACCGAAATTCATACGGTCACATAACAAAATCATACTCTGTGATAGTTACAAATCAGTATAAATCCATAATGCTCCAACAATGTAACAAATGTGCAACAAAGTAACAAATGAAATAGTAGAACTCCACCTAAAGCAAAACTATGGTGGAAAAGTGCATGTGCATAACATACAAAAAAAGGTTAAAAAGTCCGGTTAAACGGGGCATGTCCGTGTCAACACGTGAATATTCGTGGTGTGCTCAGGTTGAAATTTTTGACATGATCTTCTATGACCAGCTCATGGGTTGACCCGTGTCTACCGTAAATATTCGTGGCACTCTCGGGTTCCCATGTTTAAGATGATCTTCTATGACTGGTTCATGGGTTGACCCGTGAAATCAACTGAGGAATTTTTTGTTGGTGCCAAGTAAGCTTTCCTATGTAGTGTTCCTTCAACATATAATAGATTTGACACCACAGATTAAACGTCACGACACTAATGTAAACAACGAATATCCTAACATTCGGTATGTGTGTATGTATGTAACAATACTTTCACTTTTTCTAATGTATCTAAAGTACTTCATCTTTACCATTTGATGTAATCTACTTACATACTTGCATTATGTTATGTCTATATGCAGTGTGTATATTATGATATAAGCAAAACTTTTTTTTATTTTAATTATTCTAAAATAATGTCCAATAAATTTTTAATTTAATAGTCTTACGCCGCCTCCATTTTAGATGTTAGACAACTTATATAAAAAAACACATGAATGATGTAAATATTGAAACCTTGGAATGGATTCTTGATGTTCTGCACTCTTTGACTTCAAATGGTAAACCCACTTTAGCCTTAACTGATTTCCTCAAATTGGACCTGCTCTCAAGAATGGCATACAAAACTGTGAACAACATGGCATACAAATAAGGGTGACAAAATATGTCAGACAACAAAAAGTAGCTCCACCTATAAATTTTATGGCAGCATGCTCAATATATTCCAAACCGCCATACATAATTTTATGGCAGCATGCTCAATATATTCCAAACCGCCATCACCTACACTCGAGGAACCATTAACAGGTTAAACAATAGATAAGGGTCGCATCAAAAGAGCCGTATAGTGATTGGAAATCAACATCGAAGGTGGCTGGAAGTCCGTCAAAAATCTCCAACTTGACTATTGATTCCAATAACTATCGTTGCCCTTCCACCTATAAATCTGCTCAGACAACAACATACATTTGCCTGAAAAGAAGATTTCACTAATCTTGAATCTCATATACATATCCAAATGCACATATGAAGTTTATAAACAATTAGAGATAAGAAGCATGTTCTATTTAGTTATTCACATCCAAGATCGTAATTTTTTTTAAGAAATAATGGTTAAATTCAATGGAAAATATTTTATCAAACACATTGGATTGCAATTCAGCTCATCTAATTCAACCCACAAAGGCAACAAAATTTCAAAATCAAGAACACCTAAACATGGATTTGCTAATAAATATCGAACATGATTCAGAAAGATAACGCAAATGATTAAAAAGGAAGGGAACTAATGATGATACCATATGTGTAAGCATGCCACTAATCTTATCCCTAATACATGCTCCCATGGATCTGCTGATAACAATAACTTGATTGGTAAAAAAAAGAGTTAGGTATTAAAGGGGGGAAGACTTACAGCGCAAAGAACATCTGTGTGCCAAACCCCATTAGATCCTCGATCATCATCGTTTCCGGAGCCGTTGTGTAGGCTTGATTGATGGTTAATGATGATGAATGGCGCGGACAAAAGATTTTGTAGAGAGAGACGATAGATGATTTGACGAATTGCAAGTGGGCCTTGGAAGGCGATGGTGTTGTGTATGTGTGCCATACCAGGAAAGAAGAAAGATAAGGAAGTGAAAAATGACCAGAATACCCTTTTGGAGACTTCCCTCTATCTCTACTGATGTGGTATGTAGCTTTCAAAAGAAGGAAGCCTATGGTGGGGTTGAAAGGGGAACGATGGTGGTGCATGACTGTGTAGATGCGGTGGCCGTCTTCTCTGAATGAAGCTGGTGCCAAGAATCAGAAGAGAAAGGAGGTATAATGGTGACGAAAGTACCCTCTACAAAAGATGGGAAAAGACGAAAATGCCCATTACTGTTCAAATTAGCTCTGCGTTAAATATATATAGAATTTGCATTTATATTTTCAGTTTTCATTAGTTAAAATAAAACCTCTTACTGACTTGGTTATTTAGTCCAATATATTGTACTAGTTTTTATCTCAGGAGTGTCCCGGGTTGAAATATCTAATATGACATAATAAAATATATTATTATTATTATTATTATTAACAAATCTCTGTCATAAGTTATGATATTCAAATATAAAAAAAACGAATCTCTGCGACGGGGTATAAATCTAGTGTCATTACAAATTAATTCGGAAGTTTGTAATCGATCATTCTAAAAGAACTAACATGAAATAAGAAAAAAAAGTTAATTATTGAAATATCGAACGCATTAGTCTAAGGGTTAAGTGATGCGTTAAAAAATTCATGGGTATATGATCGGGTATATAGTTCGGGTATTTGGGTATGTTGTTTTGGGTAATCGGGTCGGGTATCACCTAATCCCAGACCCGACCCAAACCAACAATATTTTTTAAACTAATCCCAAACCCGACACAATACCTGTCGGGTTACAAAAAAATAGTCATTTTTTTCTCCATTTTTTATATAGCACTATGGTACTCGTTGGAAAGATAATAAAACGCTCGTTAATTTGTTGTAATTTTTTTCTTTAAAAAATCTCGTATATAAAAGATATTAACGTTTAAAAGTTATGGGAGGAAACATGAGAGAGAAAATAATAAAGGTTTAATATTTAGATTTAGTAGATTAGGTATTCAATAGATTAGGTTAAAGATTATAATAGATTAGGTTAACTCATATTTATTCCTTTTTTTAATTGGTTTACACTTGCCACATCACATCCTATGTGGCATCTCTCAAAGGAGAGATTGCATAAGATTATGACATGTAGGATTAATCCATTTGCAATATATATATATATATATATATCTACTAGCTGATTACCCCGGGAGGGTCCCGGGGTTGAAAAATCTAATTTTATGTGATAACCTATTGCAAATGGCTCAAGTTAACTAACTACAAAATCTCTCAATCATTGCATGTTCATAGTATTCTAATCAGTAATAACTCATATTCCTTAATCTAAAACCTAATGAGTAATCATCTAAAGAATCACTTATGTAAGCTGCAACTATTCAAAAACGCATCACATCTCTCTAATTTCTCACATTCTAATGGCTCTTATAATTCCTAACCTAATCAACTAAACAAACACTTAAGTTGAAAGTTGTAACCATTGCATCTCATTATGCCACGTGGCATAATCAAGAGATGGTTGAGGCCACCATTGAACGCCACGTCAGCAACTATCAATATTCCCGAGAGTGTCCCGGGATTGAAAAATACAACCATTCTAATAATACTAATATTAATGGTAATAATTATTACTCTTGTAATTAAATAAATAAAAAAATAATCTTGCTATAAGTTGACACCATGTGTTGCAGTGTTGCGCGATTCTTTCTCCTAGCTTCTCTTGATGAAGTATACCTAGTAAAATTCCAATGATAACATGGTGATTGGGCTGATTTTCAACATCATAGATAAGAACGTGGTTTAAAAGAAAAAACATGATTAATGAATAATATGAACACTTTGTGTGTTTTTTTTCCTGTACGAACGAAACCCTACAAAAAATAGTTGATTTTTTCTCCGTTTTTTATATAGCACTATGGTACTCGTTGGAAAGATAATAAAACGCTCGTTAATTTGGTGTAATTTTTTTCTTTAAAAAATCTCGTATATAAAAGATATAAACGTTTAAAAATTATGGGAGGAAATATGAGAGAGAAAATTTTAAATTTATTTTTAAATTCTTTTTTTTCCTAAAATAACTCAATTTAATTAAAAACGGAAATAATTCAAAAACACTAAAATCTTTGAATTATGATGCCACGTGACAGTTTCATGAAGAGGTTGAAGGCACCATTGCACGTCACGTCAGCAATGTATGGTCAAAAACAAACAGAATCATAGCACTCAAACGGCCCCTTTTTTCTGTTTTATCAAGCAACACCTCGGTTTAAGTCTATAAGAGTTTGATATAGTTGAAATGGTTAATTATGTTATTTAAAAGTTTCACTTGTAGCACTTGCGATAAGGTAGTTTCGCACATTATGTGGATTCTACGTGAAACATAAATCATTCAGAACAACTTGACGGGTTGTTTCTAATTCAACTATTTATTTATTTATCTATTTGTTACCCGTTGTGAACACCATGAATTTAACTGGCTTTTATTGTTTTGATTTTATCATGACTTTTATTGGCTAGACTTTTGTTACTACCTAGGTTTTGATGAATACTTATGATTGAATGATTGTTTTTATGGTTTTTGGAACTTTGACTATGACATTCAACATATAATCATCTTCACGTAATTTAAAATATGTTACAATTTGACTTTGTCTTATATAGATGTAGAATTCATGATGGGGGTTGAAAAATATAACCATTCTAATAATACTAATACTAATAGTAATAATTATTACTCTTGTAATTAAAAAAATAAAAAAAAATAACCTTGTTATAAGGTGACAATCACATGTTGCAGTGTTGCGCGATTATTTCTCCTAGCTTTTCTTGATGAAGTATACATATCCATCTTTAGAAGAGAAAATTCCAATGATAGCATGGCGATTGGGCTGAATTTCAACATCGTAGATAAGAACCTGGTTTAAAAGAAAAAACATGATTAATGAATAACCTGAACACTTTGTGTTTTTTTTCTGTATGAATATAACCCCACAAAAAATAGTCGTTTTTTTCTCCGTTTTTTATGTAGCACTATGGTACTCGTTGGAAAGATAATAAAACGCTCGTTAATTTGGTGTAATTTCTTTATTTAAAAAATCTCGAATATAAAAGATATTAACGTTTAAAAATTATGGGAGGAACATAATAGAGAAAATTTTAAATTTGTTTTTAAATTATTTTTTCCTAAAATAACTCAATTTAATTTTAGTAATTGAGAATTGAGAGATAGAGAGATAAATTTAGGGTTTTATGTTTATTTTTTTTAATTAAAAAAGAAAATAATTCAAAAATCCTAAAATCTTTCAATTTTGATGCCACGTGGCAGTTTCATGAAGAGGTTGAAGGCACCATTGCACGCCACGTCAGCAATGTTCAATTCTTTTATATATATTAATAGATACTACTATATAATGCATATAGGATGGGCAAGATAGTAATTTCACAAAATCTCTTAAAATTTCTACATGTACACCTATTTATGCATTTGGTACAATCTCATTAAGCTTTAACCACCCACCCAGATTTTGAAGCACAAATACGCGGTTCTGATAGGAAATTCAAAATTCAAACGCTATTTCACTTCCTACCTTCTCTGTCTCTCTCAAAAAAACTCTAATCCCCATTTCACTTCCAAAACTATTTCATTGGTTGCAAGAGAAACCCTCTCTTTCACCCAAACAACACAACCAAGTCAAGTCTTCCCATCACAAGCTACCCTCTTTGCCGATACGTTTCCATGTATAATAATGTCAGTGCAGATTAGAAGGCATACCGGAAAGCTGCTGTTAATAATCATCCAGATAAAGGTGGAGATCCTGAGAAGGTATTGTTGAAATATTGTAATATCCTAACTTTCTTAATAATTATTGTGTATGCGTTAGGGCATTGTTTAATATTTTTCTTAGACATAATTTTGTAAATTTCTTGTGTGTGGAATAATTTATTTCAGTAACCAGATGAAGATCGACTTCGATTGTTGTGTTATTGATGAGTAGTGAAGAAATTGTTCCTAATTGATGATAAGTTCGGAATATGAATGTTAGGTTTCTAGAATTGCTACTCTTTATATTAATCGAACATTTATGTGTGACTTACTATATAATGAATAATTTAAAATAAATCATCGACTAATTGAGCTGGTATGGTAACAATAATGACATGTTTAGATGAGTAAAAATAATGATATAGGGATACTAAATTTATATGTGACAGTAGTATTTGGGACGACTACACTATCAAAGTCCATCGTGGTGTCCGCGACTTTGTTTGAACCATTCTAGCTGATTAGGCTAGGAATCGGAAGAGCCTAAGAGAAGACATCAAAAGAGAAAATGGTAATTTGTATTTAAGTTTTGAAAATCTAGCTATGAATTAGAGGTTGATGTATGTGTGTATCTGATTAGTTCGTTCTTCACTCGACTATGTTGCTCAAACACTAACTAGAGTTTTGTGAAATTATGCAACCAACAAACAACCAAAAGTACATCAAGTTAACTCCAGGTTGTGGTTTTATTATTTTTATACAACTGTTTGCACATTGCAGTTCTTTTGATGGATATTTCTTTTTGTTTTTTTCTTGCTTAGGTGGAGTTCGTGGTAATGGAGAACCACAACCTGGGTATAAGTTGCTAACATGCTACTTTTATTTTATTATTATTTGTTTTTGAATTTTTATGTGTTCCTTATTGTTTTGCTAACATGAGATACCCAATTCAACTTTGTTATATTTAACACTTTATCCTTTGATAGCAAATATGGAAGGTAACTTCATGGTTGAGCGGGCTTTGCAGATTATAGAAGCATGGGTGACGGGCTAAAGGCGCGAGTCAATACATAAGGTAGTTTCCCTTTTATAAGTTCAAGCATTTGGTGGACTACACCTGCTATCTCATCAACTAAGTTTAGCTAGCATTCTTTTCCTACCTGCATTATTATTTATGAATGTTGCTCAGCTGCTGCTGTAAGCACTTGTATATCATGCATCAAAATGGATGATTTGGATAATGGATTAAATGAGTTATGGTCAAAACAAAAAGCTTTTAGTGAAGTCTAAAACAGGTCAAAACAAAGTGCTCAAAAATATGTAACAAAGGTTTGTACAATTAAAATGGTGGATAAAGTAGAGTTATTTTTTTGATCGAATCTGGGTGGTATGGAAATCATCGACTAACTTTTTTATGTTGAATTTTATATATTTGTATATTCATGTAGAATGAGATGTATGACATACAAGATGTGTATTAGGATACTTTTCAAGGCTGAATTAAAAAAATAAAGAAAAAAGGAACGTGAAAAGGGGATGGCATTATAATATTTTCCCATGTAAATAAAAAAAATCTTTGCGTATATCAGATGCCAATTGGGTTTTTCGTACCCGAGCAGAACCGCAACAAAAAAGTAGGTGACCCATTAGCAGACCCCTCAACATCCAAGGTCAGCCATATCTCTTTTTATCAAATTTGTCTCTAAATTGGAATATGAAATACAAGAACTATTTGGAATTCACTATTATAGTATTAAACCTGTAACACTATAGAAAACATTATAGCAGACCCCTAAAGTACATTTTTATGTACACTTTTCTAGCTTTGATCATTGTTTTAACTTTATTTATTGTGAATTATATTTGGTGCAGGTTAATATGGGGCCTGCAAAGCCTCTTATATTTTCAGAAATCATATATAAGTTACAAGAAAAGCTGAAAAGGTTCTTGCATTTAGGTTACTTCGATATCCAGTCACTTGTTTAGTCTATTTTCAAAATGGTGAAATAGGGTACAAAATGGGGTACAAAATGATGAAAGGGTGCCAGCTTGAATTTTCTAAAATGGTGAAAGCCATGGATGGTCACCCTGCCAAATGGTCTGCTTCTAACACTAAAAAAGTGATATACTAAAAAAGTATGGAGCTTGGCATGCCCTTTCATTTGTTTTGGAGTTCATATTAGATGTTGATGTTGGAAACATATTATTGGTTATATTTCTTGATAAAAACGTAAATGATTTTGCATTTTTTTTTTCAAAATAAAACTTAATTTATATTTTACATCACAAAATCTCTGTGTGGTTTTTAGAGAAAAAAATAGCCGTAGTTGTCTCAAAAAGTTCAACGGTCTTTTTTAATGATATGATTTTGGTGGCCAATGTATTTCTTTAGAGTCGTTTCCAAATTGAGAATTTTACATATCAAGAGTGTCTAACATATGAAAGTTACATCTTGCTTCGGGGAAGTTCAAGTTTGTCTCAGCAAAAACATTAAACTTATTCCATTTGAAAGTACGGTTTTGAGAGGGTTTTGTCTTTATCCATTAGTACAATTCAGATCTTAGCATGACAGAACACAACCAATGCTAATTGTTGTTATGTGTATGTTTCTCGATCTATCTATTTTTGTTAAATATGATAAATAACTTCACTCAATAAGAATGCATACGGTCATTGTAGATGTTGGCGAAATTGTCACGGGTAAGCGAAAACTAGGAGAACACCATTTCGTTTTGGATCTTCAAGACGTGACTTATATTTTCTTGCTCTTTATAAATGTCATGGGTGCATTTTATGTAACCGATAATGGAAGATCATGATATTGTTAAAGTTTTCTTGGGTGTCACGCAACGTAGTTTGGTATACCGTACTATTTTGTTAGGGTAAACTGTATATGGTCGGTCGCCGGTGAAAGGATACTATTCCTTATATTGCTTAAATAAAATGTACGTCTATTTATTTGTTTATTTTAGATTTATATAAGAATAAATATGCACGTCGGATGTAGCACACGTGAATGAGTTAATTGAATTGTACAGTATAACACGAATAAGTAAATTAACTTAAGTACTATACAATATATCACGAAATGATTGATAAACTAATATAAAACGAATACCGCATTATAAATTGTTGCCGCCGCTGCATCGCGCGGGTTTCTAACTAGTATATATATATATATATATATATTTTAATCTTTCTAACCGTGTTATATTTAAAATATATATTAATATATAGGGTTAGGATCAAATACACAGTGAAAAAAATAGGATATCGTAGGAAGGGTATAAAACGGAGTCCGATTGAACTCATTTAAGCAGCAATGGATCCGTCTCATCAAACCTTACGATCTTAGTTTAGGTTTTTGATTTTTGGATTGTTAGCTTGTAGTTTTTAGAATTTGAGTTATATCATTATGTCTTTTCTTTATTTTCGTCATTATGTCATTTTTGCAATTCATTGTGTCTTTTATCCTTAGCATTGTGTTATATTTTTTTTGACATTGTGTTATATTTTGTGATCCATTGTGTTATATTTTGTGATAAATTATATTTTTTGTATCTTTTCACCCTTCTCATTGTCACGCCCTCAGATTCCACGTGCGGGGTTTTACCGCGAGGCGCGTGACAAACCAGGATCCAAGTCAACGGTCACAATAAATGACATTATATGATACATAAAATAACGTAAACAGCCCATTAAGTTTTCATAATCAATCCATCGCTGCGGAAGCGTAAAAACTTTATTACAACTCAAAAGTAAAACATGAAAGTCTGATAATACTCAAAATGAAATGCAAATGGATCCTAGATGCCGTGAGACTCTGTGCGCCTACCGACAGCTGCTACCTTAGTGACCTGAGACAAACATGCTAAAAACGTCAGTAAATAATGCCGGTGAGTTCACAGGTTTTTAATGAATACCGACTCCAATGAATACTGACTCCAAAATGAATACCCATGGTCAATCCAGACCACATGCATGCAAAACATATGAATACATCTTACTACTGCGATTGGAAAACCATTACTGGACTCGAATACTGTGAGTACTGAATACGTGCCCGAATGAAAACTGAATACTGAATACTGCATACTGAATACTGAATACCTAAGAGACAACATGCACCCGTCCGACCTCCAGTCGACGAGTGGGGCGGGTCAAGCCAAAATAGATCTATCCACATTTCCCCCGTTGTGCATCCCCGCACATTCATGGTTCTCCTCGGGACTTCCAAAGATCGCATAGTAATATAATGAATACTCCAACACAATGAATACTTGAAAACTTAATGAATACTCCAAAACATAATGAATACTTGAAAACATAATGAATACTCCAAAACATAACGAATACTTGTAAAACATAATGAATACTCCAAAACCCAATGAATTCGTGAATACCAAAACATAGTTGACACACCTTTCATGAAAACATATTTGACACGCCTTTTATGAAAACATAGTTGACACGCCTTTTATGAAAACATAGTTGACACACGTTTAAAGAATACAGTATGTTTTCTCCCCCGAAATGTAAAACCAGTAAAAGAGTGGGGCCGTGAAACTCACCTTAATTTCCATGCTAAGCTAGCAAACAAAGCCTGAAACCTCGACCGACTTCCTCATGCCCTAATTACCAACAAAAGACACCTTAACAATCTATCACACATAGGGATGTTCAAATCGCTCGCCGCTCGTGGCTCGCTCGTCGCTCGTTCGGAAAATGCTCGAAAAACGCTCGCTCGATCTTCCGCTCGGTTGTAAATGAACAGATCGGCTCGGTTCGGTTTGTAAATGAGCCAAGCACGAGCAAAGGTCCGCTCGGCTCGGTTCGGCTCGAATAAATTTTTATTTATTTATTATATATTATTATAAATATAGACACAAATTATAGATATATATATAGCTTTATACATAACATTATATTTGATTTGGCATATATATGCAAACAAAATATAACTAGCCCACTTAACACAATAAAAAATTTAACACTAAGTTTAATAGTAAAACCATAAGTCATGCGGTGACAGTCTTGACTCCTCTATGTTATTAGTTGTCCATCACTAATCGTCGCTTGATATCACCCTACGTCACAATGCAACAACTATTCTTTGCAGTATGCTCATCGCCTCACCAGCCTCATCCCCGGACACTCGGATTTCAAAATTAGTGTTATCATCGAACAGTTCAGCTAGTTGTCACCCGACAATGAAAACATCAAACGAAACATCCTAATTTTATGGTTGTCCAAATTACTCTGTGCTCGATTCTCGCTCGACGCTCGATAGGAAATATTTACGCTCGAAAAATGCTCGCTCGGTTTTCGGCTCGATTGTAAATGAGCTGCTCCGCTCGGTTCGATTTGTAAACGAGCCAAGCACGAGCAAAGCTCCGATCGGATCGGCTCGTCTCGTGACCAGCCCTAATCACACATAAGCCTAGCTTATTAATCGCTCAAAAGATAGTCTATCCGACTATCTAGACTCGTGTGTACCAACACGAGTCTCAATACGTTTCAACTCGACGAAACGATCGTGACTTATCTTAATTCTCGTATTACATAGCACCCAAGTTGCACACTTGTTACTATTTGTGTATAAGCCATGTTGGACTAATACCCTGAAACGTATAATTATCCTGAATCGTAGCTCGTCTCGTAAATCATATAAGTATATTTATTTTGTGTAATTATATTTTAGAAGATGCTTTTTAAGGGAAATATAAGTTTAGTTATTAAAATCAATTAATAACATTTATCACTTTTTTCCAAATATTGTTTGAAAATCATCTTTATTGTTACAATTAGTTAGTCGTTGAAAACATTTCGATTTTGTATATAATACACTTGTCCAAAACACTTAGGGGAATTCATATATAGAAATAATAGCAGTTCGTTACACTTTGATTTTATAAAAATTTGGGCAGAGTTTCCTCTGTTTTTGTACGAACCAGACAATACCCGTTGTCTACAATTTTCCCCAAGATCAACTTTCAAACACAATTCGTCAAGTCCTTATATCAACAATTCCGATTCACGAGGCTATATGTTTCGTCACCTATGTATACTTATTTATATATATATATAGCAATATATATATATATATATATATATAAAATATAGTCCGAAATATAGTCCAATGTTATTTAGTCTGATGTTCGATATCATAAGTTACGTCAAGTTAACCGTTTACCAAATCGTTCGATAAAATATATAGTTACCGTTTATTATTCGGATCGTTCGCGAGTTTAAACTAATTCGTCCATATCTATATATTTATAAATTTATAATATTCATAAATATAATAATATTTACAAATACATAACATTTATAAATATATGATATCCATAAATAAGATAATAATAAACACAAAATCAAGAATACCGAATCGCACGCGCATAACCGGGAACAGCCTCGAACGTCGTGTTAACCGAATTGACTGTTGACCAGATCTGACCCATGTTAATGATAGTTGACCGGGTTGAACCCGACTTGAACCAGGACCCGTCAACAAACAAAACCGATCGAAAGCTGACTCGAAACAAGATTCGAACCACATCCATAACCATAAGATAAACTCGAGCCAAGATCTGACCCGAGACAAACCCACGACCAGAAATCAACCCGAACACCCAAACTTGACCTGAAACCAAACAATGACCCGAGCACCAAAACAGACCCGAAAATGACTCCCAGATCTGACCACCACAAGACCACCAGGAACCAAAATGACCAATAAACTTCACCCCGCGACACCAACCGGACCCAAAAACTTGATCCTAAATCCCCAACCCGAACCATCTCTAAAACCCACCAACTGTAACTGAAATCACCCGATACAAAGAACCCCCAGACCTAACCAGCTCGGACCACGCCATCACCGCCTAAGCACCCACAACTTGAACCCATCCCCACTGAAACCACCACAAAGACTCCTCCGACCGTCACCTACTTCCAGCATCACAACCACCCTTAAAACCACCACCATCGACCACCATAACAGAAACCATCACCGAAACCCATTTGTTGCCACCATTTCTGTCTCCATCAGCGAACAAGCAACCACCACAGCCTTAGTCACCAATCTGGTGACCATAGTCCAGCCGACCCCCTTGAACCACCATGAACAACCTAACTGTGCCTAAAACCATGCGCCGCCACCACAGAGCTCTGTGGTGGCCGGCCGCTGCACTGAGAGGAGGGACAAAGAGAGAGATGAGCGGGAGAGGGAGTGCGAGAGAGGTAGAAACCGAGAGAGATGAGAGATTGTTTGAGGGAGAGATGTTTAGAGAGAGAGAGAGAGAGAGAGAGAGAGAGCTTAGGGTTTCTTGGTGGCTGCTGAATAATGAAGGAGGAAGCAAGAATATGATGCTTTTTTAGGTAGGGTTAAGTTAGGTGGAGTATACCGCGTATCCAAACCCGTTTAAACGTTTCGAGCTTCGGTTTTTAATCTGGTTCTATAATAAATTATAAAAATTTACTCGGTTTTGTTCTTAGTTGAAAACAAAAATAAAACGAGCAAAAATATAAATATTTTCGATGTCCGACGCGTGTTTTCAGAACACGCATTTAAATCACGTTTATTAAATCGGTCGCACTTTTCATTGTTAAAACGATCAGTTAACTTCCGAAACTCAATAGTTAACAATATGAAAAAAAAATTACCCCAAATAATTAAAAATCACATCAGTATAGATCGAAAGTTGCCGGTTGTCACACTCATTTTTGTTACACTGTGTAGGATAACTTGACCCTTAATATATATATAGGATTGGGTTCATGTGAGAACCCCCTTGAGTTGAGAGAACCATGAGAACCACTTTAAACCAATAACATGATGACACATATACCTATTATCATTATAATATAGAAGGGTATCATAGTAATTTAACTCCACCCCAACCCCACCCCACCCCCTCTTAACAGCTTTATATAACGTTTTTTATTTTATTTTTTCAAAAACCACACCTCCTCTCTCTCTCTTCTCACACACTCTGCACACTCTTTCTCTCTCTATATTCCTCTCCCTTTCTTTCCCTCTCTCTCTCTCATCAACGACAACAAAGAACAGAGGCTTTTGGTTTCTTTCCCTCTCGCCTGAAAACAAAGAACGGGGTGGTGGGTTTTCGAAGACATGAAGATGAAGACGGTGCAGATCTGAAAAATGGGGGGTGTTTGAAGATGATGATGGTGGTGGGATGGTGGAGACGAGGCAGATCTGAAAAATGGGGGGGCGTTTGAAGATGATGATGGTGGTGGGATGGTGGAGACGAAAACAGGGGGTGGAGGAGATGGCAGAGGGGCGGCGGTGAGGGGTGGGTTTTCCGGTGGGTTTTTTCCGGTGGGTTTTTTTCCGATCAGGTTTCCCGTTATTATTATTATTTTTTTTTCTTTTCTATTACTATTTTTCTATTATTATTATTATTGTTATTATTATTATTATTATTTCTGGTATTATTATTATTATTTTTTCTGTTATTATTTTTTTTTCTATTATTATTTTTCTGTTATTATTATTCTTATTATTTCTGTTATTATTATTATTATTTTATGAAATTTTTTGGTTTTTGCCAGGAGATGCCGTGAAGAAGATGATGTAAAAACACCAGTGTAAAATATGAAATTTGTAGAGGTTTTGATGTATAGATCTTTTTGTACTTTTGGTTTTTACATTAGTGTATTTTCTATAGAAGTTTGTGGTATATATGTTGTTTTTGGGGTTTTTTTTACCCCTGGTGTAATATCGAATGTATAGATTATAGATGTTTTTTGGGTTTTACACTAGTGTTTTTTGTTGATGTTTTGAGGCATTTTAAAGGTGGTGTAATACGAATGTATATATGTGGATTTTTGCTTTTTTACACTAGTGTTTTTGTGCAGTAGTTTTGTTTTATGGTAGATTACCCCGGTGTAAATAATTACACCGAGGTAAATCATGGTAGAATTACACTGGTGTAAATAATTACACCAGTGTAAATCATCGTAGATTAACACTGGTGTAAATAATTACACCAGTGTAATTTATTCTCGTCAGATTTATGTTATTATTTGTGTTAAAAAAATCAAAGGATTTAAAAAATAAAATATAGTAAAAAATATGATATTTTGAATAACTAAATAAAAAATTAGTATAGTTTTATATTAATTATTTCTCTTTCCATGGTGTTTTTACTAAATCACCCCTAATTGTACTTTATTACTTTTAAAATAACATGTAAAGACAAAACTCTAATCATGTAAAGACAAAACCCTTAAGATGTAATCTTAACCATTGATTTCACAAGATCAATGGCTCACAATGGTTCCTATGGTTCTCTCAACTCAACATGGTTCTCAAAATAACCCATCCCTATATATATATTAATTATTTCTTTATTTAGTAATAGAAATATTTTATATATTATTTTGTAATTTTTTAGTTAAATATTTATAACTAATTTTTAAGTTTTTAAGTTATATATTAATTACGGTTAGTTTTTACTATATTTTTGCTAAAACGTTAATTGTCATTTGAAACTTAGTTTATATAATTTGTTAGGGACTAAGGGCCTTTTTTTAGCTCGGCCGAGGCACTTTAATCCTCAGGACCGGCTCCGATGACAAATACGGACAACTGGTGAAATTTCACTACACTGCTAATCCAGGGGTTCTCCATCTCAAAACTGGATGCTAGAAGAAAACCCATCTACAGTTTCAAATACAGAGGACACTATTAAAAGATGAATGTTATTCTTTTTGCAAAAATTATAGAATGCGTTTAAATATACATGATCCGTTTTATGCGTGCGTTTAAACATACATACAAGCATGTGTTTATGTTTGATTTCTTTTTGCAAAGTTTAAAAGCTGCAACATTGAAGCTTTTCACAGACTCCAAAATAAGTGTGTTTTAAGCTTTTGAGAACACTATTAAAATCAATATTAAAATAAAAATAAAAAACGGAGTATTATTATTCAAGTGTGTTTGGAGCTTTTGAGAACACTTTTGAAGCATGGATTACAACCTTTCCCTTCAACCCTCATCTTTTACCTGTGTAAAAAGTCAAAAACAATATTAAAATCAATATCAAGAAACAAAGTATAAGAGTGCGTTTGATGTAATACTCAGTTTGATGTATGAGTGGTTGAAAAACATGTTATAATGATTCCTTTATACTCTACGTCCTTTATGGTCCGGCCATTGTCCATCATTCAATATATTAAACATGGTTAAATCTATGTTGTTTGTTAGTAAAGTGGATTAATTAGTCAAGTTATACATAGTGTTGCAATATCAAAGAAACAAAGTATTATTTTAGAAACTGAGGATATTGAAGAAACAAAGTATTATTAAGAAACAGAGCATAATACTGAAGAGATGATAGTGAAGAGAAAGTGAGAGATGATGAGTGCGTCCAAAATAAAAAGTGAGTGCGTCCAAATAAAAATATTTAAAAGAATGAGTGCGTCCAAAATAAAAATATGAAAAAGTGAGTGCGTCCAAAAATATTTGTAAACATGGAAAAGTTAGTGGATCCAAATAAAAATATTTAAAAGAATGAGTGCGTCCAAAATAAAAATATAGAAAAGTAAGTGCGTCCAAAATTTTTAGTAGTGCCTTCAAAGTTGCTTTTATTTTTAGTAAGTGGGTCTCTCCTCCACCAAGTTTAAAAGCACTAAATAAATTTGAAACGTACTAAATAAATCCATATATTAAAAGTGCGTTTAAGATTTATCAAAATCATATTAAAAGTGCGTTTGAGTTTTCTGACAGTTGAAGAAACAAAGCAACAAATAATAAACATTAAACTGAAGCAATATTTAATTAAAAAAATAAAGCAAAGATGTATGTTATTTATATTATTACTTACCTTGCCTTCAATGATCATAAGGCAGCAATAAGGTCACGGCGAGCCATCACAACAGCTTTATCTATCTTCTCAAACAGCAGCTCGATTGAGTAGTACCCATCTGTTTGTTGTTATTGGATAATATGTAAGTGTTTTTAAATTATATGTAAGTGCGTTTAAATTTTTTTCAAATTCGAATTTGAAATAAACGCACCTTATAATGTAACACAATTATAAGGTGCGTTTAAACATATCATATTTTACAGTATCTGAATGTTCATCATCTGAAACTTTTTCCAAATCCAATTTTTTCTTTAATTCTTATTATATTATTAAAATCGTAAGTTTATGTGAATATTATATGCGTTGATTGTGATTTTTGAATACGATTTTACTGATTTTAACATTTTTTTGTAAGACTCTGTTTTTTGTTTTTCTGCAAATACCTTTTTAATTTGACTCAATCGAATGTTTTTTATTTGTGTAATGATTCTGGACGTTTAATCGATTTGAAATCATGTTCAATCGTTGAAAATTTTTGTTTGATTATACGTTTTAATCGATTGTTTTGAATCTCGGTTGTTACGATCTCTCAGCAATTTACCCCTGGTTAGATTAACTGAAGTATGATTAGGGTTGTTAATTTCCATCTTGCTACCGCCTAAATCCAATGGCTCAGAAAACTTCTTATGCTTCTTACGTTAAGACTCTTTATACGTTATCTCTTCCCTTATTAATTACGTACGGATATACGTTAAAATATACATATTTAAATCCCCGATTAAACTTCCAAATTACGCGTTTTCGACCATAATTGCACGAATTCGGTACTTAACCGCTTCATATGTTTATTGCAGGTCTTAAACGACGTCCCACGGGCAAAGTCGAAGAAACCGGGCGAAAAACGGACAAAATGGAAGTTGCTGCAAAAATCAGCAAAGTCTAGAGAATGTGCACGGTCGTGCACCCCAGGCGCACGCCCGTGCGGGCTCACTTGGCTCAGACACAGACAAGGTGCATTGCCAGTGCGACTAGGAGTGCACACGGTGTTCTCGGGCACCCTGATCAGCACTCCCGTGCCACTGCCCATGCGACCCAAGTTCTCGGCTGCACTGCCAGTGCACCAGGCAGTGCAGCCCTTGCACCCGGCTACCACCAGACCCGCACGACCATGCACCCTAGGTGCACGACCGTGCGGGATTCCAAGATATTTCCAGAAACCAGCCATCCACTTGCCCACTTGCACGTAACTTCGTCTAGATAAAGTGCACGGCTGTAACATCGCATATTCTCCCCAAGTTTAAAAAAAAAAAAGATTTGTGTGGACCGGGACTCGAACTCGCGTCCACAGCCAACCAACACAGAGCCACAACCAACTAAGCTATGCTTGATTACACAAGCTAACTTAACACTTTCCTAAACATGTCAGTTGACTAAACAAAGTCAACACCCACCAATCCATTCGAATTGGCTTAGGAATCACGCGAAATCGGTTCTGATTATGGAAGGTATTGATTTGGGCAGATCATAAGCGTCCTTATCACGCAATAACACAAACAAATGATTCCATAATTAAGCATAATTGACTCGATTTTAAAACCCAATTTGACTTTCTAAACTTGAAATTCAATTAACATAAATTGCGGTGTTTAACTGACAATAAAATGCCTATACATAAGCTTAAATGGCCGATTTACATTAACCCTTTATCAATTCCCTCTCAAAACCTCCCAATCGATCAGATTTAGAGCTTTTGTGTCTATTTTGTTGACTCGCGATTACACGTCGAATTGAGCAGGTTAGTTTACGTATTTTATATGGTTTTGATCGGGTTTTGATGGTCTATAATAGCCCCTTATTTTCGTTTGATGTCGTGGCTTGTAGATTAATCAATTTCGTTTTAGGTTGGGGTTAGGGTTCGCTAGCATCAAATGGGAACCAGACTCGATTTTGTATTAAGTTTTATATTTTTTTTTATCAAATTCATAACAAACAGCATAGTAGCCCAGTTGGTTATGCAGCTGGATGTTAAGGTTAAACCGGCTACTGGTCCGGGTTCGATACCTGGCACAACATTTTTATTTTTTATGAATTATATAAATAAACATCTAATACACCTTATAACATTCTGAAATCAAATATTTTTCGGTCCAGCAACGATTACAATCCTAGAAGGCCAAGTTATTATCTATAGGAGGAAGACTCACTTTGATCAAATCGGTCCTTGCGAGTATTCCGGTGTATTACATGTCATTGTATAAGGCGCCAGTAGCGGTGGTTGAGAGCATTGAAAGGATGATGCGGGATTTCCTTTGGTCGGGGGGTAGAGACGTCCGAAGCATTCATTGGGTATCTTGGGATGTTGTCACTAGACCTATGAAGTTCGGGGGTTTGGGTATATCTAAGATTACGGAAGTTAATACGGCTCTAATGGTAAAATGAGCGTGGAGGTTTAAAATTGATCACAACGGGTTATGGAAGCGTATGGTTGAAAGTATTCATGGTTCTCGTATGAGATGGGAGTTTCTTCCTATTAAAAAGGCGATCCCCGGGTGTTGGAAAACCTTGGCTTTATTTTTAGATAATCTTATGATACAAGGCAAAAAACTGAAGTACTTTATTGGATGCAAAGTTGGGTATGGAAAGACGGGTAGATTTTGGAAAGATATTTGGTTTGGTAATGTTCCGTTATTGGAGAGGTGCCCTAGCCTTTACGCCTTGGACAATAATAAAAACGCTACTGTTAGTGAAAGGATTAAAATGGTTGATGGCAAATTGATGCTGGCAGACTCTTGGCTGGAAAATGTGTCCACTGTGGAGGCTATTTCCGAAGTCCAAGACCTGCTGTATGTTCTGTCCCAGGCTGCTGTGGAAGGTGCGAAGGATAGATGGGTTTGGGGCATGGATTCGGGAGGTAGATTTTCTATTGCAGATGTGAAGGATCGTCTGAGAAAGGAGAAGTATGGTCATTTGTCTCAGCTTATGAGGTGGGAGTCGTGGGTTCCAGGTAAAGTAAACATATTGATGTGGAGAATAGAGAAGGATAGGATCCCGACCCGTTTGGCTTTGGTTAAGCGTCACATAGATATTCCAGACAAGAAGTGCCCGTTATGTGAAGTTGATGAGGAGTCGGTTAGTCATTTGTTCATTGGGTGCGGGTTTGCGTTTGGGGTGTGGTCTGCGATTTTTAATTGGTGCAAAATCAGAACAGCCAGCATTGATTCTGTCGAGTTCCTGCTGCAGATTGCTGAACAGTCGCAGAACAATAGGTGGGCGAAAAAAGTGGTCCGAGGCATTGTTATGATATCGTGCTGGGCGTTATGGAAAGAACGGAATAACAAGGTGTTTAAAGGGGGAACTCCTAGGGTCTTAGAGGTGGTCGCAAGGATTAAATGTATGTCGTTTTTATGGTTTAAACACCGATCTAGATTTAAAGACCTTGAGTGGAAGTGTTGGGTTAAATACCCGTTGTATATCTTGTAAGGTTTGGTTGTGGCGGTCCTTATTTTGAGGACTCGGCCGTTTTTTAATGAAGTTGATCGTTCAAAAAAAAAAATATATTTTCGTTCTCAGGGTTCAGACCAGTTGGTCTGAACTTGTGGTTTAAAACCTTTAACTCGGGTCAGACGTGGGTTCGAGCCTTAGCATCAACAACATTTTTTTAAACCCCTTTATTTATATACATAACCTATTAATCTTTTAAAATAGTTTTTTAAATACCAAAAGTGTCCTAATAATTCTACAAAAATTATTTTAAGTAGATTTCATGACAAAGTTTATCATACAATTTTTATATTTCCAAAAATAATTTATTTAATATATATTATAAATATTACAAGTTTATTCATTTATAATTTTAAAATTCTATAAAAATATGTAAACGTTCTTATAAAATTCCACAAAAATTATTTTAAACTTGTAGATCTGTAAGCATTTCAGAAATAAATTTTATTTCAGAAAAATCATTCGTTTCATATTTTTAATTGATTTTGTTATTTTAAGTCATAAATAAATCATAATAAATTCATTTTTCAATATTTTTATACCAAAATTTTACATAAATTATTTCTGTTCATTTAGAACAGAAATATAAATTTTGATTTGAAATTTCTTTAATTTTAATATTTTTAGATATTAAAATTATGTTTTGACCAATAGAAATAAATATAATAAATATTCAATTTTGAGAAAATAATTTTATAAAAATTATTTTCATACTTAAAATCTTGTAGTATGACCGTCCTTAATCAAAAATCTACAAATAGTCTTTCATTTATTTATTTTTCAAATTTCTTTTATTTATTAAACAATTTACCTAATTAATAATTAATCAATTACTTATCCCCAAATTAGGAACCCTAGAAATACTTGTAGACTAGAAAGATTTAAACTTATTTATTACCTTAAACATAGGGTGATACTTGGCAACGTTGGATCACACTTATTCTATTCCACAAGACTTAACACTTTGCTAAGGTGAGTATTACTTATCCCCTTTTTCGTTTTTACACTTTTGGGGTGATTCATACACAAGTATACAAAACTTGCACATTCACTTACACATACACATACACATACATTTTTTTCTTCATTTACAATTCATATTCGTGTCTTGTTTATCTTTGTGCTTTATGTTTAGACATGAATGTAGCTTACGTACAAAATCATACATCTAGACATAACTTATGTTATGGTGCTCTTTACATATAGACGTAACTTATGTTACGGTGCTCATTTAGACATGACTTATGTTATGGTGCTCTTTTAGACTTGACACGTGTTAGGGTGCTCATTATCAATTTTTACCTTACCAACTTTACATTTGATCTTGTCTTGTTTAGTTACTTATGTGTTTACATAATGCCTTGGTGATGCTAGACACATGAATTGTACCGCTTTTCAATTTAAACCATATGTACAAAGCTAGGTAATATTCACCAACATCATATGTTGACAAAATTTATTTTCGTGCATGTTTCAGGATAAGCTGCTTGACGCTTCACATAGAACTTTGGACTTAAATTAAATAAATCAACTATCTCTATTTTTGTTTTCGTGTATTTATTTTCACATGTTGTAAAACAATATTCAATAATCAAATATTTACATTTTAGTACCATGAGCTTTTGAACAATCGTCACTACGTGACACCTCGATGATTCCGCCATCGGTTGGGGTGTTACAGATTGGTATCAGAGCCATGGTTATAGGGAATTAGGTTATTAGAATGCCTTTTAGCCTAGTCTATAACCAAGCTTACATTCACGAGTCCTCTCGTGTTTATTTCTCTTTATCCTATTATTTTCTTTCAAGATATTTTCTCTATGATTCTTTCTCGTTATTCTTTCGGTGTGTTGTTTAAAGAAGAAGATACTCGTATTTCACAAACGAAACGATATCACCATGTTAGGAGTGACATCCATACCTTGGTGATTAGTTTCACTCCTCTATATGTTATTTATCTTAGGAATATATCTTTGAAATAGGAGTGACATCCACACCTCAAAGAATATTTTTTTTTTCAAAAAGGAACTTAACCACTAAGCTGGGACTGATATCCTTAACTTAGTGATTGGTTTCATTCCACAATCGTTTTCAATTTAGAAATACATCTTTGAGTTAGGAGTGAAATCCAAATCTCAAGGATATATTTTTGCATCTCGTTTTTAAACTCGCTAAAGTTTTGGAATTCACTAGTGATGGAGCACGTGCAATCTAGAAGGGTGAGCGCCTGTATTCTGAGTTTTCTGTCTTGGCCTGGTATTTCGTATAAATCCCAATCAGACGAGGGACCCGTATACCTACCTCGGAACTCTTGGGATGAGCGTTCACTTATAGGCTAAAGTACGCCTCCACAAGTCACTAGGAAATTCCAAATACTTGAGTTGGTCAAAGTTTCCTATGGAAACAATTCCAATGTTTTATATCATTAATATTTATGTTTGTTTATCATTTGAAGATTCCATTTAATCACTTGATGTTTCATATGCCATTATTCATTGATCATTCGCTTTTGAATCCCTTATCATCATTACTAAAACTTTTGTTCGATATATTATCACATTAAAGCTTTCACTATTTCACTTATGCTCATGATTTTTACACTATAAGGTATTACTCGTTTTGCGTTAAAACATTTTTACCCACGACTTAAGTTTTAAACTCTGTGTTTAACTTTGATCACATCCTGATTTTTGGAATGTTGCGTCATCACACAGTTAAAAAATGAACATGGTTTTCCAAACTTATTATTTCAAACTGTTTTATACCTTCATGTTTACAAACTTACTTGATCAAAGTCACAGTATATCCTCAAATACCTAATACTAATATTGTTGCACCCAGTCTCCTAAGCCATAGCCAACTACCATTAGTTAGAACTTCTTAGTCAGACTAAACTAATACATAAATACCTACCTACACGATACGCACTAGTACACTACTCTCTAAAACGATTAATTTGACAACTTATTCTATAAGTCTTTTCACAAAGCCTATTCGCCAAATTAGAACACACTTTTCATACACCTTGTGCCTTGAAACAAATAGCTCGCTATGAGCCCAAAGAGATGCCTTAACAATCCTGCAAATAAATGATCTTTCAATGTATAAATTTCGTAAAAGTTTGAAAATTTAAAAGGTTTCAAGTTTACCCAGTCTTAACGGGTAACACTTCGATGTTCTCAACATTTCATAACAATTAAAAATTTCCGACTTTTCAACCCACGAGTTAAAGAAATGTTTAAATACAAAAAAATTTATTTTCCAAAATTCGTCAAGGCAACTGGGATTATTCACAACCTTCACATCATTAGAAATCTTGGTCTTTCGAAACACATTAGATTTACACACACTTCATGAAATGGTTTCATCTTGCATTTTATAAACTTGCATTTGCATATTTTACAAATCAAATGCAAATCTGCATGTTTTCATATAACGTATCCAATATATGTTTTCGGGAGGAATTTGCAACTAATAATATACCTTATAACACTTTTCAAACTCGACTTCTCGTAAACACATGAAAATGTGTACCTACGAAATCTTTTCAAGTGAACCTGTTTTGAACTTAAAACATTCTTCGGTTTCCAAAAAGTTATCCTCATACCAGTAGACTATACGTCTGTTCTGCGCACTTTCATTTACAGTAAATTTCATTATTATTTTTACACCGTTATATTTATAGTTACGTTCGTACATTATCTTATTATTTTTGTATTATTCTTTTGTTGGTAGTTATTTTCACGCGTTATTCGCAACTATTCTCGCACTGGTTGTCACACCACGACAATGGCGGAAACACGTGGTGCGACGGTTCAAAGCATAAAGTCAAGGTTAATGCTAAACACAAGTAATTTAAGAAAATGGGTCATTTATTAAGGCGTCAAATCTTGTTCAAAATATTACATAAGAGTAAATTGTTTTTAAGACAACATAGAGGTTTCTCAAATATATCCCAAAGCCTTGGGATATAAAGGTGAAACCCCGCAAAATGTTTAACGCCGTATCGGAGGATTCCACGACCCAGCTTGCCCCGGTTCGTCTTCATCTAATTACCTGAAAGATATGTTTAAAATTTCGTCAATATAAATAAATTGGTGAGTTCACAGGTTTTTAGTTTCCAAAACTTGAATACTTGGGAAATACCATGTTATGACAATATATAGGAGTTGCAAATTCCTATAATTCTACTTGAGACTATAATCAAACCAAGACATATAATAATTGTGCCCCGCTCCAAGTCGTTACTCGGTTTCCCACGACTTAAGTTCAGAATATATGCACCCCAGGCATACACTAATGCATAATCGACGCTATCGATTAGGGGTGGGCCTTGTCAGGCACCAATAGTACTATTCAAATATTCCACCGGTTTCATTTCCCTGAACAAATGATTATAGAGGCGAGGACTCAACCCCGAGTGGCGGTCACACCTCAAGTAATAAATCCGTCAAACATTTTCCCTAACATATCTTTCCCCCGAAAAACGTAAAAATAGTTTAAAATGGGGCCGTGAAACTCACCTGAAACACTGTCTGGCTCACTAAGCAGATAGCAAAGAGGGTCTCGCACCTACAAACGTCCTAGACGTATAAGTCACTATCCCTATAGTGCATGTGCCTTGGCAAGTTGTACACCCAACTCCCGACCACGAGTTATTCCAAATCCCGTTTGATTAAGCGCGTATCCTAGGTTTCGTTGGCGTTAGATTACCCTTTGTGTTACAAGTTATATATTATTCTTGTTAATATTTCCTTAACTTGTACCTTATTATCATCGACTCGACTTCACTTAACATATAATTATTTTCCCATTTAAATAATTATGCTTAAGATCGCATCGCTCGATATAATATATATTTCAACACTCGACCCGACTCACTTTGCCGCACATTTGTTTTCCCATTTAAACAAATATGCTAAGATCTTGTCGTTCGATCGTATATTCTTAACACCCGATTCAACTCACCATACCGTATATTTATTTTCCCATTCAAATAAATATGCTAGGTTCTTGTCGGTACGGCATACACATATATATATCCTTGTCTACTCGTCTCGTCTTCCTTCCCACATATCTACTTTCCCATTAAGTAGATATACTAGAATTTTGCCGAGACGAGTGTACATATATAAATGTGTAATTTTTCTTGTTAAGTATATACGTTTGTTTAACGTCTTACGTTATGTTTTTCTCCCACGAATAATTCCTTCAACACTTAGGAAAGTGTTTATTAGTTTTCACCCATGAGGTATATATATATTTTACTTCCTAAAAATATATATTTTCTTATCTTGCCGCAATGGCATTTTTCTCATGTTTTGTCCGTGTACGATTCGTTAACGCGTCTTAGTTCGATATCTTAGCTCGTATAGTTAATTTTTCCAAGTTTTTCCCAACATGTGTTTTGTAGAAATATTATTCATATTTCTTCCTCCTAACACATGTTACTTGGATGGTTTAAAATACTTATGTATTTTTAACCCAACTTGTTAACTTAACTACAAAAATGTTTCCAATACTTTTATATTCCCATTTATATAAAAGTATTCATTTTTGTATAAGTTTCTCAAGTTTGTTTAATATTTTTATAAAATCTCCATTTTATAAAAATCCTTATGTTAATACCATCCATATTTTTATAACTTTCAAAAATATACTTTTATACAAAAATACCCAAGTATATCTACTAGTATTCACCAAATCAACCTTGGAAAATCATTACTTATACTTTTGACACCAAACTTTCCATCCTTGCATTTTTGGACTAATAGTTTCTAAAATATCCATTTTAGCCCTCTAACTTTCAAAGTTACAATATTAGTCCCTTAACTTTCAAATGTTGCATTTTTCCACTCTAACTTCCAAAGTTAACATTTTTCACTCAAAATAGTAGACTTTGAAGATCCATCTTTTTATTGGTAAGTTATTTTTGTATCAAAACACTTTTATTAGTCTTATATTCCATATATAAGACTACTTGTATGTGTGTTTTATGTATTTGCCCATTATATCAAAATGTCATTCTTCTAAGTAAGTAAACTTTAATTTTTCATCTTCTTTATTCTTGAACTTCTAACATGTTCCACCATATATTATACCACAGATGATCATTTTAAGATGATTAACACTACTTTTTAATACATTCAAGTTTATTCCACAAATCTTAACCAAATTATCATCCTACTTAGTTTAAGTGTAAATTTTATACATTTTCAAGATCATTACTTTATCATCATCAAATCTATGATTTATTTACATATCTTTAATCCTCTATTTTACACATGTAAAACCTATTAAAGATTATGTTTCAAACCACCTTTTAAACCCTTCATGTACAACTTGCTTCTAAGAACACATACATGAATAATAATAATCAAAAACAAGGTTAAGAAGCTTACTACTAGCACAAGGCTAGGGAAGACAAAACCTTGGATTTTGAGAGGGGTTTAGTGTGTTCTCCCTTAATGGTTAAGCTCCAAGCTTGAAACACACAATAGGGGTTTGGATGATGGATTGTTTTGAGTGATTTGGAGATGTAAAAACTTGAAAGAAGAATGTATGTGGGGTGGATGAAGTTCACGGCTCAAAGAAGAAGAAGAAGGAGAGTTGTTTTTGCTTATTATCTTATGTCATGAACACATGTTACTTATAAGCTCACCATATCTTCCATGGATTGCATGTGATTATTACTAAAGATTCAAGAGATTTAAGAAGTACAAAATGATCTTGGATGGATGTGAGTGTGTGTGTGTGGCCGTGAGATAGAGAGGGGTTGGGAGAGTTTACTTGTAAATCTTTGATAAATATTTGCAATCATCCATGATCTTATACTAGATACTCATCCAAGCATGTGCATACTTAGGTGATGATTGCTAGCTCTTTGTCTTGGATTATATGGCCTCTTGGCCGAAATTTTGTAAGGGAGGGACAAGAAAGTTGCATGCTTTGTACTAGTGTGTCTTACACCTTTTGTCTTTAGTAAAACATGCTTAATACTAGCTTTAGGAGGTTATAATTGTTAAACAACTTGCATGGACACCACAAGGCCATTAGGCCGGCCCTTGGATGGGTGTAGGTGGGGTCCACAACTTCAAATATTTACCCAATACTTGTTATGTTTAATTTCTCGTCGTTCGGGTGTCGTTCGGGTATTTTTCGGGATTTAATCACGCGTTATTCGGACATTAAAAATACCTTTAATAACCCTTAAATATAGTCTAATTTAAGCGTTGATTGGTTATTTAGGCTTTTGCCGGGTGAAATTATGAGTTATACGCGTATCGGGTGCGGTACGCGCATTTTATTCGTTACCGGGAGATTTGTACAAGACGTTTTCACTTATGGTTTTGGAGTTCCAAAACTCATTATATTTTGTGAAAATACCCTTTATTTTATATCCTGGGTGTCCGGGATCCTTTTCGTTTATTTAATTATTACCGGGTAATTGCCAACGTCCATACCGGATAGTTTATTCGCACATGATCCAATCATGTTTTACCATTAAACGTATGCATTCCTATGCATTATTTGGAAATTGCTATCTCCTAAGGCCTTGATAATTAAATCACACATAATTGCATTTAATTACGTTAATCATAAATTAATTAATTTGTACGGAATTACCTTATTTTTGCCGGTTGTTACACTGGTTATTATTAGTTATTCTTACAACACTAGTTTTGAGCATTAATTTAACTCGTTTACTTTCATTTTGTGCAAAATGTGCGATTTACTCGATTTAAGTTATGCTATTCTTTCAATCGAAATTTTATGCTATACTTATATACTTACATGAACGCATATTTGGTATGCATATATTTTTTTTTTTGTGAGCAAAACCCTGTTATACTTTGCATTATTTTGTTCATCATCATGGCCAACGAACATACTAATTGATAGCTCGTATGAGATCTAAGCCAGTTCCCATGTACGACTCGGTTCAGAGTATTCCTCTAACCCGAGGGGAACGGTGTAATCCTCAGAGTTTATCAATATGGTTGTTTAGAGCCCAATGATGTGAACAGAAATTTACCGGTTAAGGGTGAACCCGAAAAGTGAAGAACCCCTAATCATGTCTTATACTTACACATTAATATCATTACGGTTAAAGGGTGAACCTGAAAAGGGAAGAACCTCTAACCACATCTTATACTTGAGCAGTATCAACTACTTAACACATTTAGGTTGCACGCATTTTTTCTTGTATTACTTATGTTAGTGTTATGGAAGAGCATAGCACCCTAGTGTAAGGTAAATCGATGATTACGGTCCGGAACACAATCATGGGTTTACAGGTACATGAGGGTGGTGTGTAATTCTATTTAGGCTGTTGGTAGATAATTAGTACGAGTCCAAAGTATCGGGAGTGTGGTGGGTTAGCTGCGGTACACCCTATATATAAGCATAAACGATACCGCGGGAGCGGACTAGGAGTCTGACCAAGAACCTACCCATTACTACCTCTTCAATAGGTCGTTGACGAATAGCTAGCATTTTTGATAAAGAACATTTTACATAAGCTCCAATTAGTTTTGTTGGAGCCTTCCTTGTTGACCACCTCTACAGAAAACCTTAAACTTTGTATACTCTTATACTCTCTGTTAGTCGAAATCCTGTTGCATGTCCTTAATAATGTTCGGTCAGAAACCATTCTAAAGTAGGGGAGACTGCTTCATTAGTACCTCTGCCTTTCACCAGTTACACATTCCCAAAACCTTTCTCATTTACACTCCCAAGTTCCTAACATCGGGTCAAACGTCAAAGACATTCGCTTTAAACACCTACTTTAAAATTTGTCAAATCAACTCATGCATTTCTTTTAGGATTCCTAAAACTTAAAGTTTAGTATTTTGCTAGATTCTCATTCTCCTTGCTCTTTCAGACGAAACTAATCCAATTCTCAAAACTCACACATATCAATCCTCTAATCCAAATTATATGAAACCGATTATTCTATTACCTATAAATTCATGTCATGTCTTAACACAAATTTTCCAGACCACAGTTGTCCTAATTTCTACCCAATCACCCTCAACCCTGTGTTCTTAATAACTTCGGGACGAAGTTTCCAAAAGTAGGGGAGACTGTAACATCTCATATTCTCCCCAAGTTTAAAAAAAAAAAAGATTTGTGTGGACCGGGACTCGAACTCGCGTCCACAGCCAACCAACACAGAGCCATAACCAACTAAGCTATGCTTGATTTTGTGATTATACTCCTACACAAGCTAACTTAACACTTTCCTAAACATGTCAGTTGACTAAACAAAGTCAACACCCACCAATCCATTCGAATTGGCTTAGGAATCACGCGAAATCGGTTCTGATTATGGAAGGTATTGATTTGGGCAGATCATAAGCGTCCTTATCACGCAATAACACAAACAAATGATTCCATAATTAAGCATAATTGACTCGATTTTAAAACCCAATTTGACTTTCTAAACTTGAAATTCAATTAACATAAATTGCGGTGTTTAACTGACAATAAAATGCCTATACATAAGCTTAAATGGCCGATTTACATTAACCCTTTATCAATTCCCTCTCAAAACCTCCCAATCGATCAGATTTAGAGCTTTTGTGTCTATTTTGTTGACTCGCGATTACACGTCGAATTGAGCAGGTTAGGTTACTTATTTTATATGGTTTTGATCGGGTTTTGATGGTATATAATAGCCCCTTATTTTCGTTTGATGCCGTGGCTTGTAGATTAATCAATTTCATTTTAGGTTGGGGTTAGGGTTCGCTAGCATCAAATGGGAACCAGACTCGATTCTGTATTAAGTTTTATATTTTTTTTATCAAATTCATAACAAACAGCATAGTACCCCAGTTGGTTATGCAGCTGGGTGTTAAGGTTAAACCGGCTACTGGTCCGGGTTCGAAACCTGGCACAACATTTTTATTTTTTTTGAATTATATAAATAAACATCTAATACACCTTATAACATTCTGAAATCAAATATTTTCGTTCTTAGGGTTCAGAACAGTTGGTCTGAACTTGTGATTTAAAACCTTTAACTCGGGTCAGACGTGGGTTCGAGCCTTAGCATCAACAACATCTTTTTAAGCCCTTTATTTATATACATAACCTATTAATCTTTTAAAATAGTTTTTTAAATACCAAAAGTGTCCTAATAATTCTACAAAAATTATTTTAAGTAGATTTCATGACAAAGTTTATCATACAATTTTTATATTTCCAAAAATAATTTATTTAATATATATTATAAATATTACAAGTTTATTCATTTATAATTTTAAAATTCTATAAAAATATGTAAACGTTCTTATAAAATTCCACAAAAATTATTTTAAACTTGTAGATCTATAAGCATTTCAGAAATAAATTTTATTTCAGAAAAATCATTCGTTTCATATTTTTAATTGATTTTGTTATTTTAAGTCATAAATAAATCATAATAAATTCATTTTTCAATATTTTTATACCAAAATTTTACATAATTATTTCTGTTCATTTAGAACAGAAATATAAATTTTGATTTGAAATTTCTTTAATTTTAATATTTTTAGATATTAAAATTATGTTTTGACCAATAGAAATAAATGTAATAAATATTCAATTTTGAGAAAATAATTTTATAAAAAATATTTTCATACTTAAAATCTTATAGTATGACCGTCCTTAATAAAAAATCTACAAATAGTCTTTCATTTATTTATTTTTCAAATTTCTTTTATTTATTAAACAATTTACCTAATTAATAATTAATCAATTACTTATCCCCAAATTAGGAACCCTAGAAATACTTGTAGACTAGAAAGATTTAAACTTATTTATTACCTTAAACATAGGGTGATACTTGGCAACGTTGGATCACACTTATTCTATTCCACAAGACTTAACACTTTGCTAAGGTGAGTATTACTTATCCCCTTTTTCGTTTTTACACTTTGGGGTGATTCATGCACAAGTATACAAAACTTGCACATTCACTTACATATACACATACACATACACATACACATACACATACATTTTTTTTCTTCATTTACAATTCATATTTGTGTCTTGTTTATCTTTGTGCTTTATGTTTAGACATGAATGTAGCTTACGTACAAAATCATACATCTAGACATAACTTATGTTATGGTGCTCTTTACATATAGATGTAACTTATGTTACGGTGCTCATTTAGACATGACTTATGTTATGGTGCTCTTTTAGACTTGACACGTGTTAGGGTGCTCATTATCAATTTTTACCTTACCAACTTTACATTTGATCTTGTCTTGTTTAGTTACTTATGTGTTTACATAATGCCTTGGTGATGCTAGACACATGAATTGTACCGCTTTTCAATTTAAACCATATGTACAAAGCTAGGTAATATTCACCAACATCATATGTTGAAAAAATATATTTTTGTGCATGTTTCAGGATAAGCTGCTTGACGCTTCACATAGAACTTTGGACTTAGATTAAATAAATCAACTATCTCTATTTTTGTTGTCGTGTATTTATTTTCACATGTTGTAAAACAATATTCAATAATCAAATATTTACATTTTAGTACCATGAGCTTTTGAACAATCGTCACTACGTGACACCTCGATGATTCCGCCATCGTTTGGGGTGTTACAACGGTCGTGCACTTTATGCGCACGACCGTGCACAAAATCAAAGTTTCTATAAAAACAGAGCAGACCACTCTGATCAAATATTGGATTTTCTCTGGGCGATTTGGGACGATTTCTGGACCAAGTGAGCTGCTGAAAGGCCGTCTAACAAGCTCGGGATTCATTCCGGATCATCAAGCGTCATCCAATCCATCACATTCAAGATTTATGGTTTGATCTATTAAACTTTAAGTTGATTCAAATCTGATTATTTTGGCTTGTTTGTGTTGTTTATGTATTGCATTATAGTCTATGGATAATATCTAGTAATCGTTAGTAGAAAAAACAATCATTTGTATGTAATCATGTTTTGTATAAATTTGGCGTTTTTCATGTTTAGATCTTGATGATCATAGCGCAACCTTGTTTCATTGTGGTTGGATTTGTAATTGTATTTGAATGATTTTGGTGATTGTCGAATGTGTTAGGCGGATAAATGTTGAAAAACCGTCTCTTTAATCGTCCGATAGTAGACTAGTTAACTTGTTAATAAGTTTACGCCATGAAACTGTAACTGGGTATTGGTTTGGTTAAAGTCAGTCGAATAACGGTTAAAAATGCTTACCAGCACGTAAAAGGGTTTTAAAAGCTTAATGGTGCCGTTACTGATCTTTGACACGGTTAATGATCTTTGGTAGTTATTTTGATAAAAATAGTGATCTTAGTAGATTTGTGTTCAAAGTTGGTAAAATGGAATAGGTTGTGAAATGCTCTACTTTATGCTAGTTTAGGTTTCTGTATTGTGTATTCGGTATTACTTTCCTGAATTAGTGAGGTTAGAATCCTCTTAACAGATTACTAACTTATCTTTAGAAGATCTGCATGAGATCATATCAGCTGCTCGCTAATAAACGACTTGAAGTGGTTAACGTGTGTATTCGTGTTAGCTTTTTGTATAGTTGTCATGTTAGGATGCCCGAAAGGGACACTAACTGTCGGAAAATGGGAATGTTGATCACACGCCTGTATTCCTTATTATATGTAGATGACATGCTAGGATTGGTATATTATAGCTTATATAGTTATATTTTGTATTTGGAGTCTTACATATGTTATTTAGATATTTTAGAATTAATTTAGTTATAAACAAACTTCAAACTGTCTTTTCTTACTGGTAAATCGGGGATAGAGTTTTAGTACTATTGCTTCGCGCGCGTCCGTGGATCGATATCTGGTTCTTATCTGTACATTACTACATATATGACAGGGTACACTTGCCCTATTGTGTGTGTTTTAATATTAAGGTCTAAACCATTTTTATAAATATTAAAACAGAAACGTGTGTTATTTCATTGTAAATTATGTGTATATCCGCACACGTCAATTACCTTCAAAATTGTGTTCCAAAATCTTGTAGTTGCATTATGATACTAGTTTAATTTACCCACAGGTTGTTTCTTTCCTTTATATGTTTGAAATTACGTCAAATTTATAACTCTCATAAATATATAAATAAGAATTCATTTACGTCAAGTTATATATATGTTAATAGCCATCATCTAATGTGACAAAAACGCCTCAATAATTGCTATAAACATATGCATAGTATTTGACTTTTATATGAGTGACTAATGTCACAATTCCTAATCGGTAGCTCTAGCCAAGGTCTGCCCCAAACTACGTTGTCTTGATCGGGCTCGTGCTGGTGTGTCAGACTTGGTAAAATTGTTAATCTTAGTATTCAATTCTCATGATTATAAAAGGGGAATTGGAATTTTGCATTCTATTGACTCATTTGCACTTTATGGCATACCACGTAAGCATAAAACTAACTGGGTCAGTGAAATAAAAACTAATAAAGTTGGACCTGTTAGATTCCAGTTTTTAAGTTGGGATTATTGTCTTCCAACCCGACAAAGTTAGAATTATTTATTTCCAATTCCCAATTATAAAACACTTTTATATCGTACAAAATACCCCATGTTAGATAATAGCATAGGCATCCATCCATAGTGGTGGAGTGACTTTTGTTTCATCTATGTGATCAAAGGTTAAATCCCCACTTTCATCATTTATGGTTTGGTATCCGGGTGAACATCGAATACGGGTGACGCCGGCTTGAATCTGACGGGCGGCGAGGTTTTACCGAGTTCTATAACACTGTTGCGCCTTCGGGCGGGTGGGGCTCGGGTTTTCGCGCATTGGGAGAAGGCGGGGGCTGCTGGAGGTCGAATAGTCGATTTTTGGACACGGCGCCTCACAAGGGTAGTTGCCATACAGTTGTTCGCCCATAAAAAAAAAAAAGATAATAGCATAGGCGTAAACATCTTTTTCTCGATTTGTCAATCGGTTACTCAAAACCACAGTACATAAATAAATTTTGCTCATTTCATTTATTGACATTAATGATGTATTTATTATATTAAAAGCAATAATAATTAACCTTATCAATATTAATAACTTGCAGTTGAAAATTTGCCAAAACAATGGTTTTTTTATTTATTTACTAGACTTTTACCCGCGTATACACGCGGTTTAATAATTAATAATTATTTATAGCGGTATAACTTATAAAGAAAATATAGTAGAAATACACATGCAATTCAAATGGGTTATGGGATACACCCTGTGACGTCACTTTTTGGAGGTGTGACATCACATTCTGGGGTATGTGGCAGCCTCTTATTGGTCTGTGATGTGGGCCAGGGTGTATAAATCCTAAATAAGTGGTGTATGAATCCTAAATACCATTCAAATATCATTAAACATTTTCTTATACACAACATTTTTTGTTATATTTATGACCTTCCAATCAAGATCAAGTAACTTAACCTCTGCCCTGCTCTTAACTCTTGACAATACCACATAAAGATGGCCATGTGCGAATCCTGGATTCGTTTCTGTGTTTGCATCTTAGTCCGAAAATATATAAATACATGTCAGCCATAATTAGAAAATATATAAATATTTTAGGATATCTCTAATATAAAGGTAATAAGTAGGTTTAATTGTTATAATTATTAACTTAAATTCACAAGTTTGAAATTTTTTAAAATATTACATTCATTCAAAATTTCAAATTAAATGCATTAATTAAGTTTAAATGCTAACATTATTATCTTAAATTCAAAATTTATAAATTTTACAATATTAACCAAAATTTAAAAATTAGTTATAAATATTAAAGTTTGAAATTATATACTTAAATAAAACATTTATTATGCAAATATTTTCACAAGTTTGGAATTTTTTAAAATATTCCATTCATTCAAAATTTCAAATTGAATGCATTAGTTAAGTTTAAATGCTAACTTAAATTCACAAGTTTGAAAAATTTTAAAATATTCTATTTATTCAAAATTTCAAATTGAATGCATTAATTAAGTTTAAATGCTAACTTTATTATCTTAAATTCAAAATTTAGAAATTTTACAATATTAACCAAAATTTAAAAATCTATACATCTAATAAACTAAAGTCCATGAGGACACTTGGCACTCCCACATTCATCCTCCAATTACATAACCAATCAAATAATGCCAAGTGTCTCATTGTGAGAATTTATAAAATTTTCGTTTTTTCTAAAAATCAAAATTCATTAATTATATTAAATTAGGTAATTATATTAAATTAGGTAATTTATTATGATTTGGTCAAAGCTTCTCATTCAATTAATTAACTTTCCTAAAACAATTTAAACTCAAAATTCATAGAGAACATAATACAGAGAGAGACACACAGAGATCTAGAGAGAGAAAGTGATGAACGAACCGATCAAAACCTTCCATCACCATCGTTCATCTTCTTCGTCTCTATCATTCAAGGTAACGATTTCTTCTTTGTTTTTTCATACGATTTCTGTTACATATTGTTGTTTCTTATAATTATTTTCAGATTTAATCGATTTTTATGTTTCTCTGTTTCTTTCTATGTTTCCATCGCCGATCATTCATCTTCTTCTATCTCTCATTCAAGGTAATCATTGTTTCTACTTTGTTCATACGATTCCTCTTATATATTGTTGTTTTTTGTAATTATTTTCAGATTTAAGCGATGAATGATCGGCGGTCTTTCTTTTTTCTCTGATCGTCGCCTATTTAGATTCTAATATTTCATTTATTTTTGCTGGGAATTTGATGTTCTTTATAGTTTCAGATTGAAAGAAATGATCAAAATGTGTGTGCATAGTTAGCTCATCACGGGATGCTATTTTTTTCAACCACGTACATATTCGAGGAGGTAGACCTTGTGGGGCTGGTGTGCTTGCCGGTGATAGGACCCGTGAACCATCCAAAATATAATTAGCACTAGCTGAACACCAAAGGAAGTGCATGACTCTAGCTCAGGTTTGACTTTGACCATTTGCAATTATGATCTGTATGGTTTTGAATGTGATTCATGTTTTATGATTACTCATGTTCATTCTTCTTTTGATTGTTTAAAATGTTGTACATTTATTGTAATTTGATTTGTCATTACGGATTGATACATATTTTATTAAAATTTGTTCATGTTGCATATGTTGCTTCTGTGTAGGTACTGCATTAAATTGTTTCTTTAGTTAAATATTCATGCCTGTAGGCAATAAAGTTATGATATGCAAAGTGACAATATTTAAACAACTATTTCCAATTCTAAACACCATAAACCTTAAATTTATTAGCAACTTGAGAGATCAAATGTCATGCTGCAGCAAATGGTAAGTAAATTCTAATATTTGTTTTCAATGATTAGGTATTATGTTTGTTGTTTTCAAAAATTATGAGATTTTAATAATTTTCAGATTTGTGATATGATCCTTCATGTTTTCTCAGTAGCAAAAACACGAAAATTTCCCGTGTATTATATATTTCTTCATGATATTATATTGGCTCGATGATGTTTGTCTTCGGGTGAGGTTGAATGTTCATATGTTCTTCGAGGTGTTCTTGAGGATCATAATATTAGATGAAAGGTAAAAGAATGTTGGATATTTTTTAGTGATTAATCCGCTTAGGAAAGCTATTCGGGTCCGGGTCCTGTTTGTTGATTCGGGTCTCATTTATTAGCATTTTATTTGTTTCCTAAGTTGATGGCTTAAAGTTTGGAAGGATAATTATAAGAATTAATTGTTATAAATGGTGGTTTGAAAAGTCTTGGATGTTAAAAGGAAGGGTCGAGTTTTTTGGTAAGAGATTGATTGATTGTATTATAGGAAAGTTAATAGCACAATTAGTTGTACACTTTCCATATAGTCATAGTCAAATGTATTAACAGCATAGTCAAATGTATTAACTATAATTGCTATAACTATGAATCTTGGTTTGGAAAGTTGTTGAATGGAATTGATGGTGGAATTGGTTTGTAAAGTTATTGCACTAATTTTAATACATTTTTAAAATTCTGATTTGTTTTTTTAATACTTTTTTATGGCGGTTGCAGGTGTATAACGATTGTGTTGCACCAGTGAGCAACGGTGGAGGCTGTTTGCTCAGGGTAATAGTACTCTGGCAGATTCTTGCATAGACCAATTGGAGTTTATTGTTGCATGGGCACAAAGGATTGGAGATCCAAAATATCAACAGAAGGTACATGTTTTTGCTCTTTAGTGTTAACAATTCTTGAATTTTGATATTTATCATGATTTATACAATATTGGAAACATCTAATGTTAATAATTATAATTACCATATCATTAATAACCTTTAAACACAAAATTATAAATCAAATATAAATACATTTATAAATTTACTTTTAAACATTCAAAATCAAAATTTAAAAAAAAAATCGTTTTTTAAAATTAAAGACATTTAAACACAAAATAAATGCTTAATTCTTTGATTTGTCACATTACTATTTTTAGCGTATAATTAGCATTTATCATGATTTACACATTATTGGAAACATCTAATGTTAATAATTATGATTACCATTTCATTAATAACATTTAAACACAAAATTATTAATCATATATAAATATAAATACATTTATAAATAAAGTTAAATTTGAATTTTTTTCATCACACTTAATACGTCTATTTTCAATTGAATTACTTTATTTTCAAACATTCAAAATCAAAATTTTAAAAAAATTACGGTTTTTAAAATTAAAGTCATTTAAACACAAAATAAATGCTTAATTTTTTGATTTGTCACGTTACTATTTTTAGCGTATAATTGACATTTATCATGAGTTACACAATATTGGAAACATCTAATGTTAATAATTATGATTACCATTTCATTAATAACTTTTAAACACAAAATTATTAATCATATATAAATACATTTATAAATTTATTTTTACACATTTAAAATCAAAATTAAAAAAAAAAACGGTTTTTAAAATTAAAGACATTTAAACACCAAATAATTGCTTAATTATTTGATTTGTCACATTACTATTTTTAGCATATAAATAGCATTTATCATGATTTACACCATATTGGAAACATCTAATGTTAATAATTATGATTACCATTTCATTAATAACATTTAAATACAAAATTATTAATCATATATAAATATAAATACATTTATAAACAAAGTTAAATTTGAATTATTTTCATCACAATTAATACGTCTATTTTCAATTGAATTACTTTATTTTCAAACATTCACAATCAAAATTTAAAAATGAATACGGTTTTTAAATTTAAAGACATTTAAACACTAAATAAATGCTTAATTCTTTGATTTGTCACATTACTATTTTTAGCGTATAATTAGCATTTATCGTGAGTTACACAATATTGGAAACATGTAATGTTAATAATTATGATTACCATTTAATTAATAACCTTTAAACATAAAATTATTAATCATATATAAATACATTTATAAATTTATTTTTAAACATTCAAAATCAAAATTTAAAAAAAAAATCCAGTTTTTAAAATTAAAGACATTTAAACACAAAATAAATGCTGAATTATTTGATTTGTCACATTACTATTTTTAGCGTATAAATGACATCTATAAGGTAATAGTCGGTTAAAATTATTGAGTAATGCTCCTTTTACTTATACATGGGTCACTTTAGATAATGTTCCTTCCTATAAACGGGTCAAATAAGGTAATAGTCGGTTAAAATGTTGTTTTAGTGGTGTAGGTTCATGTTTGTTTACTTATAAATTGGTCGATTTGGGTAATGTTCAACTTTTCCAATGGGTCAAATAGGGTAAAAGTCGCCAACAGTGTGTTTATGGTGTTTTGATTAGATTGATGTTCCTTTTACTTATACATAGGCCATAGGTGAATTGGGGCAATCTTCCCTTTTCTTAACGGGTCGATTTGGGTAATGTTTGCCTTTTCAAATGTGTCAAATAGAATAAAATGTGCTCGAAGCTTTTTTAGCGGGTCGATATGGGTAATGCTCATCTTCTCAGACGTGTCAAATTAAATTGTGAAATTTAGGTGGTAGTTAGTTTCTCACGATTATTTTTATTACTTTCTTATTGTTGAATATGCCATAAGTCTATTTTTAACACATACCATTTAAGTCGCCTTATTCAGGTTGGATTGTATTTAAGAAACCCTGTATTCTCACATGGCCAGCTTTATGCCGCATTGTCAAGAGTTAAAAGCAGGGCAGACGTGAAGATACTTATACTTGATGCTGGTGGGAAAGTGATGACTAAAACAAAAAATGTGGTTTATAAGGAAATTTTCAACGATATTTGAATAAATGTGTATTCGTTGCTTTTAAATTTTAATAAAATTTTTCTACTTTATTTTTCTTATACGTTATACTACTCCAAATAATCGTACGTTGTTGAACTGCGTGTCAACGCGGGCAAATATCTAGTTAGTTATAAATATTAAAGTTTGAAATTATATACTTAAATAGAACATTTATTATTCAAATATTTTCAAAGTTTAACTGAAAACTATTTTTGAAATTATAGTATCAAAATTTGAATTTAAACTTGTAGTTAATTTGAGAAATTTATAACCAATATTACTATTTGTTAAAATTAAATATATTAGAAAATCTGTAATTTAAAGGTAACAAGTAGGTGTAATTGTTACAATTATTAACTTAAATTAACAAATTTGGATGTTTTTAATTATTTAAATCATTCACAATTATGTAACTAATGTAGTAGTTAATTCTAAATGTTACCATAATTATTCTAAATTCAAATTTTTCAAATTTTATAATATTAACCAAAATTTAAAATTATGAATATTAAAATTTGAAGTTAAATACTTAAATAGAACATTTAGTATTCGAATATTTTTAGAGTTTAACATAAATGTATAATTTCAAATTGTAGTATTTAAATTTTAATTTTGAGTTATAACTAATTTGAGAAATTTATAACCGAAATTATTAATTGTTATATTTTAAATATGATAGAAATCTGTAATTTAAAGATAATAATTAGGTGTAATGATTACCATTAATAACTTAAACTAAACTATTTAAAAACTTTTAAAAGATTCTATTAATTCAAAATGTTTAACTAAATGTAAAAAATATTTTAATTAAGTCTAACTATTACCATTATTATCTTAAATTCAAATTTTCAAAAGTTTATAATATTAACCAAAATTTAAAAATTAAAATTATATATGTTATCACTTGAAATTAAATAATTAAATAAAACATTTAGTATTTGAGTATCTTCAAAGTTTAACCGAAATCTATGACTTAGTATTTAAAATTTGAATATTAACTTGTAACTGATTTGAGAAATTTATAACCGAAATTATTAGTTGATAAATTTTAAATATATTATAAAATCTCTAATTTAAAAGTAAAAGTAAGTGTAACTAAATCAATTTTAAATTCGAATTTTCAAAAAATAAATTGGTCAAACTAAATAAATTAGAATTAATGGTATAATCTTGGTAACCAATTAAACAATTCCTATAAACATGTAATCCATTATTGAGGATAAAAAGTAAGATCAAACATAAAATTTAAAAGAACATTCAAAGAACAATATCATGATCCGTATGAACATGATGAACACCAAAATAATAATAGGGGTTTTTTTTGTTAACATAAACTCATCCACAAAAGAAGAAACAATCGTATTCAACAAAATCAAAAACAATAACATTGAAAACCTAAATCATTTAACACTAAATCGTTAATAAAAGATTAGAGTAAATAAACGCCTTTGGTATCGCTAAACGAAGCAGCGATACAGAGGATTTTGGTATAAGGCAATAACAATACTCACCTGGCATCAATAAATTCATCCACAACTTCAGTTGGTCCATCCTTTAAAACTTCCATTGTAATCAAACCTTTAAAGGTATTAAAGATCTGGATACAAAAGTATATCAAAACAAAGGAAGAGAATAAGATAATTATATATCAAAACCAAAATTATGGGCTGAAAGAAAGCCAAATGGATGTTATCATAAACTTTAAATGAAAAGAAGAAAAGAAAATACTTAAACTTATAGTGTATCTTGGAACATAAGATTTCTTTGAATCGGAAGAGTCATCATTAGCCTGAGGCAGATTAAAGAAATGAACTCTAGTCATATTGTTATTAGCAAAAAAAAAAAAAAGAATAGCCACGATGAATACCTTGCTTAATAATCTGAACACAGAGTTAAGAAAACAGAGTTAAGAATAGCTAAAAACAATTTTCTTTCTGGACAATAACTCTCCCTTATGTTAAAACAATATGAAATACCTGCATCATAAGAAGCCTCAAAATGCCCCCTGCCAATCATTGCAAGGATTCGCAAGAAGTAATGATTGCAGAATGAACCTACAAAGAAATATAAGAAAAGGCTAACTATAACAATAACACACAATACATCAACATTGAAACCTTAACTATTAAAATCAGTATAAAATACAAAGAAAAACATGAACCCTAAAACTAAAAAATTATCAAACCTAAAAAAATCCTTGATAATCCTAATTAAAAAACTAACCTTGCACATGGTATAGAGGATGACGCTGGTGATAGTATTATAAAAACATACAGATTTCATCGAATTGAACAAATCGCAAATAATAATTCCTTAAAATAGACATGAAATGCGTTTCAAAATCGATCAAAGAGACTACCTTTGTTGATTCAGTATTGCCTTCTTATCTCTGCGGTATCACGTCATATGTTCTCCGTCTGAATGAATTAACAACATAATAAAATTCAGAAAACATTTAACAATAATAAACTTAAATAGGAGGTTAGATTATTACATGAGGACCGACGTATTGATTGATCTCAAATTTTTGTTGATGGATCTGATATAAGATGCTAGGAATATAAGTTAATAAAAAGCGAACCTTTTCACGAATGAAGAAGATTGCGAAGCAATATTGTTGTTTGATTAAAATGGAGGAGAATAATTATTGATAAATGCTAAACCTTTTGCTTCCTGAAGAAGATTGCAGAAGATTGAAGTAGGGTTATTTAAAAAATTTAAAAATCTGGATTATAGTATTTAGGAAAGTTATTAAAAACCTTGACCGATTTTGACTTTAAGATATATTATGATTTTTGATTTTTTAAAAAACTAAAAATTTTATAAATCCTCTCATATTGCCATGTGGCACTATGTGGGAGGAGAGATGATTGCTAGTGGGATGAGAGATTGCCATGTGTCCAAATTGGGTTTAGAATATTATATGTATAGATAGATTTCTTTTATACTCTTTTATTATGATTTTATTTATTTAAGGGGCAAATTTTTTTTTTGAACTATGAATCTATACATCTAATAAAACAAAGTCCATGAAGACACTTGTCAATCCCACATTGTGCCTCCAATTACATAGCCAATCAATTTGTGCCAAGTGTCCCATTGTGAGAATTTATAAAATTTTCGTTTTTTCTAAAAATCAAAATTCATTAATTATATTAAATTAGGTAATTATATTAAATTAGGTAATTCATTATGATTTGGTCAAAGCTTCTCATTGAATTAATTAACTTCTCTAAAACAATTTAAACTCAAAATTCATAGAGAACATAATACAGAGAGAGAGACACGCAGAGATCTAGAGAGAGAAAGTGATGAACGAACCGATATTGGAAGAATCTTATCATGTAAGTTCATTGTTCTCATGCATATATGATATACACGCACTAACACATATATTATTTGTTCGAATGCGTATGTTTCAGGAGTTGCCTCAAGATATTGGAGAAGCTCTATGTGAATTGGAGAAGCTCGAATGTGTATGTATAATTTACAGTATGCTCATTGAGTTCGAGTGTGTATCATTTCGTAATTTAATTTGATTTTCAGGTTAATGTTCTATGGCATGGATAGGTGGCTCGATATTGATAACATATCATACGAGGTAACAATACAAAAATTGTCTCATTTTAATCAAAATTATTTTTATATCACATTAATAACTTTCTTCTTTCATAATATTAGTCAATCTTCGACAAGTATTTAGGCATCCCCTTTCATTCGCAAACCTTAATACTTGGCTCCATTTTGTTTGAGTGGTTACACTTGAACGATCTTCTTCATATACAAAAACCGAAGAGTTAATTTCAGTAGGTATGTTCTACTTATACAAATGTGTTCTTGAGTTAGGATGAATTCTCGAGTGCTCTTAAGGATACATATGCGCAGCGATGAATTCCCAGGTTAATTATCATATGTTTTTTTCTTTTTCTTAGGTTAATTGTTGAATGGACAACGATACAAATTGTGAACAATGAATTTGCTCACTTTTGTTGATAATTTTAAATTTTTTTTTCTGATTTGTTTTTGTTTTTTTATCAACAAATTTGTTTTTTTTTATCAACATATTTTTTGGTTGTTTAGACTGCTCGGGTTTGCATTTGGGATCATTCGGTGTTTGATTAGGCGGCTTTTAATACACGAGTTTTTTCATTTCGATATACAGGACGGGCAATTATTAGCTTCAATCCCAGAGACGGTTCACCTCACGGTAAGAGTTTCTAATCTTCTTTATTTAGTTGTTCATCAATATTTCCCATGCTCATGTTATGAATTACATTCAATTTACCTCTAAAACGATTATTAGGTTCAATTATAGATAATAATAATGTATTGTTTTTGGATTTATGCGTAAATTTATAAAGAAAAAAATGGTTTGGAAAACAAAGTCTTCAATTTGGGTCGTTTTTAAAAGGTGTTGTTAAAACGGCGTTAGTGGCAATTTGTTAAATGTGTCATATTCCAAGGCTGTTTTTATGTTCATGCTTTGTATGATAGAGATATTGATAAATTGAAGATATGTCACGTTTTCACGTTTTAGTCTTTTTACTTCTTTTTTTTTTTAAAAAAAGCAAAAAAATGAGAATGAGAAAGGAAACTGACGTAAATTAGGAACTCATTAAATTTCCTTATTACATTCAAATTACTCACTTCCTAAATTTAGTATAATTTAAATGTTTTTTATTTTAAAAAAAAATTAAAAATCGGGATTACAATGTTACGCAAGTTATTAAACACTTTGACCGAAACATTAATGAATGATTTTCGATTTTTAAAAAATTATTTTTTTATAAAAACATTAATGACTATTTTTTGAATTTTAAAATAGAATAGTCATTAAATGTTTTTTATTTTAAAAAAATTAAAAATCTGGATTATAGTGTTTAGGAAAGTTATTAAACACTTTGACCGAAACATTAATGAATGATTTTCGATTTTAAAAAATATTTATTTTTATAAAAACATTAATGACTCTTTTTTGACTTTTAAAAATAGAATAGTCATTAAATGTTTTTTATTTTAAAAAAAGTAAAAATTTGGATTATAGTGTTTAGGAAAGTTATTAAACACGTTGACCGAAACATTAATGAATGATTTTCGATTTTTAAAAAATAAATTCTTTTATAAAAACATGACTCTTTTTTGAATTTTTAAAATAGAATAGTCATTAAATGTTTTTTATTTTAAAAAAAATTAAAAATCTAGATTATAGTGTTTAGGAAAGTTATTAAACACTTTGACCTAAACATTAATGAATAATTTTCGATTATTAAAAAATAAAAAATTTTATAAAAACATTAATGACTCTTTTTTGAATTTTAAAAATAGAATAGTCATTAAATGTTTTTTATTTTAAGAAAATTAAAAATATGGATTACAGTGTTTAGGAAAGTTATTAAACACGTTGACCCAAACATTAATGAATGATTTCGATTTTTAAAAAATAAATTTTTTTATAAAAACATTAATAACTCTTTTTTGAATTTTAAAAATAGAATAGTTATTAAATGTTTTTTATTTTAAAAAAACAAAAAATGTGGATTATATTGTTTAGGAAAGTTATTAAACACGTTGACCGAAACATTAATGAATGATTTTCGATTTTTAAAAAATAAATTCTTTTATAAAAACATGACTCTTTTTTGAATTTTAAAAATAGAATAGTCATTAAATGTTTTTTATTTAAAAAAAATTAAAAATCTGGATTATAGTGTTTAGGAAAGTTATTAAACACTTTGACCGAAACATTAATAATTTTCGTTGATGTAAAATAAAAAATTTTATAAAAACATTAATGACTCTTTTTTGAATTTTAAAAATAGAATAGTCATTAAATTTTTTTTATTTTAAGAAAATTAAAAATCTATATTACAGTGTTTAGAAAGTTATCAAACACGTTGACCCAAACATTAATGAATGATTTCGATTTAAAAAATAAAAAACATTTATAAAAACAATAATGACTTTTTTTTTGAATTTTAAAAATAGAATAGTTATTAAATGTTTTTATTTTAAAAAAATTAAAAATTATGGATTATAGTGTTTAGGAAAGTTATTAAACACCCGGCTGTGGAGTAGTCCGGGAAGCAAAATGTGGAAGAAGATTTACACAATGCGGGGTTAGCAACGATTTCACAAATATGGAGCGTATAATTAGCATTTATCGTTAGTTACACAATATTGGAAACATCTAATGTTAATAATTATGATTACCATTTAATTAATAATCTTTAAACATAAAATTATTAATCATATATAAATACATTTATAAATTTATTTTTAAACATTCAAACTCAGAATTTTAAAAAAAATCCAGTTTTTAAAATTAATGACATTTAAACACAAAATAAATGCTGAATTATTTGATTTGTCACATTACTATTTTTAGCGTATAAATAGCATCTATAAGGTAATCGTCGGTTAAAATTATTGAGTAATGCTCTTTGATATGATACATGGGTCACTTTAGATAATGTTCCTTCCTATAAACGGGTCAAATAAGGTAATAGTCGGTTAAAATGTTGTTTTAGTGGTGTAGGTTCATGTTTGTTTACTTATAAATCGGTCGATTTGGGTAATGTTCAACTTTTCCAATGGGTCAAATAGGGTAAATGTCACACCCTCAAAATCCACTTGCGGAGTTTTACCGCGAGGCGCATGACAAACCAGGATCCAAACCAACGATCACAATAAACAAGTCTAAATGTAATTAATGCAATACCAAAACATAGTTTTAAAATCCCGTTTACAGCGGAAGCTTATTCAAAATAAAGTTCAACATAAATAACCAAAGTTCAATGTTTATGAAATCATGCAACTCTATCTAGACGCCGTGCAGACGCGTGCGCCCTAGTTCCATGTGCTACCTTAGCGACCTGAGAAAACATGTAAAAGTTTACGTCAGCACAAAAATGCTGGTGAGTTTACAGGTTTTGTATCCAAGTACCAAGTCCACCTGTCCATACTATAACAAATAGAAAACCAGTATACGCTAGCTAGGCGTACGTTTTGTTACTACCACGATTGGAAAACCATTACTAACACGAATACCAAAAGTATGCCCGATGTATGTTCCTGTTGTTCCTGTTGTTCCTGTTTGAGACAATATGCACCCGCCGACCCTCCAAGTCGACGAGCGGGGTTGGTCACTCCCAATAGCGCTATTCACATTTCCCCGTTGTGCAAACCCGCACATTCATGGTTCCCCCCGGGACTTCCAAAGATCGTGTAGTATACGTTAGAACCCATAGTATGACAGTTGTTACCACATAATCGTTTTAACACATGTTTTCTCCCCCAAAATATGAAACCAGTTTAAAAGAGGGGCCGTAAACTCACCTTAAGTTGCTTTACTCCTAATCCCGAGTAAACTCAGCTGCTATGTTAGTCCCGTACTGTGGCGACCTAACATACGACAGTTACAAGTACTTAGACTAATAACCCGCAGGTTAATTAGTCCCTAGATGTCCAGACCATAACCAAGTTTGTTTGAAAACACCGTGACTGTTTAACCGACCCAAAGTACAAGACTCGACATCCCATTGGTGACCCGAGACTCCCCGTGTTATGTTTACGCTCCAAAACATACAATAATGCAAGTATACTTAACATACGTTAACACACAACAAGTTATAGCACGTAGTTCACGTATCACCGGAATACATCCAAATATATGTTACCAAGTTATTAGACATGTTACGGGGTTCCTAGTATGTTACTACATGTCAAATCGGGTCTCGGAATGCTAATTTACACTTACAGCAGCAGTACACGCGATTAGGGAGGCTAATCGCGTGAATGACCACACGACTAGGGCTAATCGCCCCTACTGTTGAGCGAGTAGGGCTACTCGCCCTTGTTGATACGCGATTGGGCTACTCGCCCTTATGGTCAGGCGAGTGGGGCTACTCGCCCCTGTGTCACGCGAGTGGGGCCTAATCGCCCCTAACACAGGCGATTAGCAAGGCTACTCGCCTGTAACCTTGCTGTTCCGGTTTTTCGCGCGTTTAATGCTCCAAATCAGATCCAGAATGTGTGTAACTACCCAATATCATTCCAAACACTATCCTAAACATGTTTAACCCAAAACCCTTCGTTCAACCTCGTATAATCAGTCCTGCATGCAACCCAAAACAATCCAAACACATACACATAGCATGCAACATTCAATTAACGCATGTAATCATAACCCTATTATCCAATTACTGAGATTTCTATCATCATACTAACAATATTAATTCTGACCTAGCATGATAACACATCAAACCATCATCAAGATTCATAAAAATCCTATCTTTCTAATCATACATACCCATAACGCATGTTTATTAATTATAATCCGATTAATAACTCTTATTGACGATTTTCAGAAAGCTTTTTCGTTTATGAACAGGTCTGGACCATTAGGGATTGATTAAAAACGTTTACAAAGTGTTATGGATGAGAATCAAACCTTGGAATTGTAAAAGATTGATGGTTAGACCTTGAAACCTTGTGTTTTTGATCAAAATCGCCTTCCAGAGGTTGTTTAAGTGTTTGGGGCGGTTATGGGACGACTAGGGTTGATATTAGGGAGTTTAGGAGGTTAAGTGTTGTATTTATAGGCGTTTCTAGTCGTCCAGCACGTTATAGGCGAGTATGCAGCAGCTACATGCGATTAGGGCTGCTAATCGCATGATATTGGGCCTAATCGCCCCTATGTACACACGATTGGGCTCCTACTCGCCCCTATAGATGCCTACTCGCCTCCCTTATAGGCGATTAGGCCTCCCTAATCGCCTATAGGGGCTGGTTTGGTGCGTTTTGCGCGTTAAACCCCGTTTTAACATATGTTAATACATTTTAACATACCGACAAGTCATATAATGATTGTAAACACATAACACAAGTAAATACACATATTTACACTCGTTCACCAATTCCCGGGACTCGAGACTCGTACGTTCCGTATGCCCTGACGATCCTACAAATCGTCACCGTTTGTACACTTGGTTAAGGACCGACATCTAATGAACCTCTAGACCAACATCCAATGATCTTCTAGACTAACCAATAGTTCCCGAACCATATCCCGACTTAACTAACCCAGTTACGTACAATATACGCGTGACTCGCTAAGGTAGACTTTCATCTAGACAACGTTGTTAACCCGAATTTGCCAGGTGTCACATCATCCCCACGTTAAAAGAATTTTCGTCCCGAAAATTTGTACAAGTCCAGAAAGAACAAAAGAAATAACGAAGGAAACAAGCAAAAAGGTAGAAACCAAAAGAGAGAGATTTACCCGAGTTGTCACATCATCCCCACGTTAAAAGGAATCTCGACCCGAGATTCATTCAGCTGCCGATGAGACATGTCTCGACTCGAACGCTTCCTTGGGGAAGAGATGAGGATACTTAGACTTCATCTGATCCTCCCGTTCCCATGTATATTCCGGTCCCCGGTTCGAGTTCCACCGAACCTTAACGATACGGATCTTGCTGTGACGTAGGCTACGAATCTTGTAATCAAGGATCTCCACAGGTTCTTCCACAATCCGAAGACGATCATCAACCTTGATCTCTTCTAGTGGAACGATGAGAGACTCGTCAGCCAGACACTTCTTCAAGTTTGACACGTGAAAGACGTTATGTACGTTACCGAGCTCCGTCGGTAGATCAAGTCGATATGCCACCGGCCCAATCCGTTCCAGGATCGTAAATGGGCCGACATATCGCGGATTGAGTTTGCCACGCTTCCCAAAGCGTATGACGCCCTTCCATGGTGAGACTTTTAGAAGTACCTTGTCATTGACTTGGAATTCCAGTGGTTTGCGACGCTGATCAGCATAACTCTTTTGCCGGTCCCGCGCCGCCGCCAACCGATTACGAATCTGTACGATCTTTTCCGAAGTTTCGTACACTAGTTCAGGCCCAGTGAGTTGACTCTCACCCACTTCAGCCCAACAAAGAGGAGAACGGCATTTCCGTCCGTACAGTGCTTCGAACGGAGCAGCCTTGATGCTCGTGTGATAACTGTTGTTGTACGAGAATTCTACCAACGGCAGATGAGCTTCCCAACCCTTGCCAAAATCGATCACACATGCCCGCAGCATGTCTTCTAATGTTTGAATCGTACGCTCACTCTGACCGTCAGTCTGTGGATGGTAAGCCGTACTCATGTCTAGTTGGGTACCCAAAGCCTTGTGCAAAGACTTCCAGAAGTGAGAAGTAAAATGGGAGTCACGATCCGAGATAATAGAAACAGGTACCCCGTGCTTAGAAACAACTTCTTTCAAGTAGAGACGAGCCAAACGATCCATGGTGTCGGTCTCCTTAATAGCAAGAAAATGGGCTGATTTCGTTAACCGATCGACAATCACCCATATCTTGTCGTTCCCGCTTGGTGACTTAGGAAGTTGTGTGACAAAATCCATAGTAATCCGTTCCCATTTCCATTCCGGAATTTCAGGTTGTTGCAGGAGACCCGACGGTTTCTGGTATTCCACTTTGACCTTAGCACAGGTCAAGCATTTGCTCACGTATGAGGCTATGTCCGACCTCATGTTTGGCCACCAGTAAAGCACCTTTAGATCTTGGTACATCTTATCCGAACCAGGGTGAATAGAATACCGGGACTTATGAGCCTCATCAAGAACAAGCTCCCGTAGTCCCCCGAATAAAGGAACCCATATGCGTTCTGCGAAATAGTGCAGGCCATCAGGCCTTCGCTCTAGGTGCTTGTCGGCACCGTGCATAGTTTCAGCTTTAAGGTTTTCCTCCTTCAAAGCTTCTATCTGGGCAGAACGGAGTTGATCAGGTAACGACGAATGGATAGTGAGCTGCAATGCCCGAACGCGACGAGGTTTAGAAGATTCCTTCCTGCTCAAGGCGTCTGCTACAACATTCGCCTTGCCAGGATGGTACTTAATAGCACAATCATAGTCGTTCAAAAGTTCGATCCAACGGCGCTGCCGTATGTTCAAGTGTTGTTGGTCGAAAATGTGTTGGAGACTCTTGTGATCGGTGTAGATGGTGCATTTGGTACCGTACAAGTAATGTCTCCAAATTTTCAACGCGAATACCACGGCACCCAACTCCAAGTCATGAGTTGTGTAGTTCTTCTCGTGCACTTTGAGTTGACGAGAAGCATACGCAATCACTTTCTCGCGTTGCATCAACACGCAACCGAGTCCATGAATGGAAGCATCACAGTAAACGACAAAATCATCAGGACCCTCAGGTAAAGACAGAATAGGAGCAGAACACAGTTTAGACTTTAGTTCCTCAAACGCGGACTCTTGTGATTCACCCCAGTCGAACTTCTTATCCTTCTGAGTGAGAGTGGTGAGGGGTTGAGCAATCTTCGAGAACCCCTGAATGAAACGACGATAATAGCCCGCAAGGCCTAGGAATTGCCGCACCTCAGTTGGCGTCTTTGGTGCTCCCCAGTCCTTGATCGCTTCGATTTTAGCGGGATCGACATGAATTCCTAATTCATTAACCACATGTCCTAGGAATTGAACTTCGCGTAACCAAAAGTCACACTTTGAGAACTTGGCGTAAAGTTGTTCCCGTCGCAAGAGTTCCAAAACTAACCGCAGATGTTCCCCGTGTTCGGTCTCGTTCTTGGAGTAGATCAGAATGTCATCAATAAATACAATGACGAACTTGTCCAAATATGGTTTACAGACGCGGTTCATCAAGTCCATGAAAACCGCTGGTCCGTTCGTGAGACCGAAAGGCATGACCAAGAATTCGAAATGGCCATAGCGTGTTCGAAAAGCAGTTTTTGCAACGTCAGCCTCCCTGACGCGCAGCTGGTGATAACCGGACCTCAAATCGATCTTGGAATAATAACTAGAACCCTGAAGCTGGTCGAATAGATCATCGATACGTGGAAGAGGATAACGGTTCTTGATGGTCAACTTGTTCAGTTCTCTGTAGTCTACACACAATCGGAAACTCCCATCCTTCTTCTTGACAAATAAAATCGGGGCTCCCCAAGGGGAAGAACTTGGTCGGATGAAACCCTTGTCCAAGAGTTCCTGTAACTGACTAGACAATTCCTGCATCTCGGGAGGTGCAAGACGGTATGGGGCCCGAGCAATAGGAGCAGCCCCTGGTACAAGATCAATGCCGAACTCGACTTGACGATGAGGAGGAAGACCAGATAAATCATCGGGAAAAACATCAGAAAACTCGCGTACCACCGGAATGTCGTCAATCTTCTTCTCATCACTAGTGGAAACAGATAAAAGCGCCAATACAGCTGGATAACCCTTTCGAAGACACTTAAGGGCTTTCATGCTAGAGATGATGTTTAGTGAAACACCACCCTTGATACCGTATACAGAAAGAAATTCTCCATCAGGGAGAGGATCCGAATAACCTTATCGTAACAGACGATCTCCGCGCGATACAAAGATAACCAATCCATTCCTACCACAACGTCAAAACTACCCAATGGTACTGGCATAAGGTTGATGGGAAACGATAAACCCGACAACTCTAACTGACAGTCCCGAAGAACACTAGTAGCTTCAATCGTTTTACCGTCAGCCAACTCAATAATATACTTGGTCTCTAATGGTACAGGTACTACATCTAGCAGTCGACTAACGTCCATGGATACAAAACTCTTGTCGGCACCAGAATCAAATAACACGCTAACAGAATGATTATTGAGAAGAAACGTACCGGTGACTGTATCAGGGTCCTGCCTAGCCTCAGCAGCTCCAATGACGAAGGCACGTGCATTTCTGCCGCCGCCCCCGTTGTTACCATTCCCGTTGTTTCCACCCTGTTTCAGTTTTGGGCAATCCTTCTTGTAATGCCCAGTGTCACCGCAGTTGTAGCACCCTTGTTTCCCTGTAGTCCCCTGAGTAGTCGGAGCTGAGCTGTTAGTCGGAGCCTGAGTCGATGGAAGTGTAACCCGACAATCCTTAGCATAGTGCCCAGTTCGCTGGCAGCGGTGACAACGGTTACTGTCGCAGTTCCCTTGGTGATGGCGTCCACACTTGTTGCATTTGGGCAGTTTTCCTGCATAACCACCCTGCTTATTACCCGAAGACGATGAACCCCCATTATCAAACTTTTTACCCTGCTGCGAAGACCCAGATCCTTTCCCGTCGTTTTCCCACTTGCGCTTATTGTTCTCTGGAGCCTTAGCAGTCGAACCTTTCGCCGGCAACATCCCCTCGTTCACCTTTAAATTAGTCATCCTATGTGCAGATCGAACTACCTCCGCATAAGTAGGATGATTCCCAGCAGCCACTAACCCTGCAATTTCCGGCACCAACCCTGAGACATAATGTTCAATCTTACGATACTCTGGCACGTGCAAATCGGGACATAGCACTGCCAACTCATTCCTCCTAACCGTATACTTCTCGATTTCCGACCCAGTCATCTTGAGGTTCCACACCTCATGCTCCAGCTTCTGTACCTCTTCTCTCGGGCAATACTCCCGCTTCAGCAACTGCACAAAGTTCTCCCATGGCATAGCATATGCCTCCCCAATACCCATGTTCTGGGTAATACCATTCCACCAAGTCAATGCCACGTCTTGAAATAACGCAGCCGAATACTTCACCCGATCTTCTGGGAGACAGTTACACATCAGGAATACCGACTCCACTTTCTCCAACCACCTAAGCAAACTGACCGCACCCTCGGTGCCAGAGAATTCCTGGGGCTTGCAGTCCCGGAACATCTTATAGGTGCACATGGGTGGGGGTGGGTCAACAGGACCACCTGAAATGAAACGTATGAGAAACCACGAAATACGTAAACAAGGCTCACCAATGAGGCAAAGAAAATGGATAAAACAACTTACCACCACCGTTGTGCCCTAACTGAAAGGCAGCCTGGAGCAAGTTGTTCAGATCAGCCTGTGATAGGTTAATTCCTCCACCACGACCACCAGCACCACCGCGACCACCACCACGTCCACCATTGCGACCACCTCCTCGTCCTCCACGCACTCCAGACATGATTCTGGCAGAAAGAACGAGAAAATTTAGTTTCGCATTTAAAGATAACCACTAATGCTCACAAGATTAAAGCCAGATCCAATCCAGGACTATCCCCTCAAACCCAGAGTTCACTAGGGCTTCCATGCATTTCGTTTTATGATTTTGTGTGCACCCAAAATGATAAAACGCTCTACATGGTCCTCCAAGTGTTCTCTTAGTTCAAAGTTCAAATCACCGAACATAGACTCTTAGCTACACACCGTAATACTACGGTAGTTTATGACAAGTGTTTCTATTGGAATGCGAAAGGGAGATGTCCGAGCCTTGGACAAATCTCAAGAGCACACGAGTTACCCCAATAGACCACACTGCCTAGAAAACAAGTAACCCAACCTAAGATAGAACGGATGATGTAACGTAGAAAGACCAACGATTTAGAGACACCCCGACAAGACCATACGTAAACCACTATAACGTTTAGTACCATGTGATCGTCTAGTGTGTGCGACTCGGCTATAGACTAGACTCTACATGCAGTCCTAGTTCACTATAACCATTGGCTCTGATACCAATCTGTCACACCCTCAAAATCCACTTGCGGAGTTTTACCGCGAGGCGCATGACAAACCAGGATCCAAACCAACGATCACAATAAACAAGTCTAAATGTAATTAATGCAATACCAAAACATAGTTTTAAAATCCCGTTTACAGCGGAAGCTTATTCAAAATAAAGTTCAACATAAATAACCAAAGTTCAATGTTTATGAAATCATGCAACTCTATCTAGACGCCGTGCAGACGCGTGCGCCCTAGTTCCATGTGCTACCTTAGCGACCTGAGAAAACATGTAAAAGTTTACGTCAGCACAAAAATGCTGGTGAGTTTACAGGTTTTGTATCCAAGTACCAAGTCCACCTGTCCATACTATAACAAATAGAAAACCAGTATACGCTAGCTAGGCGTACGTTTTGTTACTACCACGATTGGAAAACCATTACTAACACGAATACCAAAAGTATGCCCGATGTATGTTCCTGTTGTTCCTGTTGTTCCTGTTTGAGACAATATGCACCCGCCGACCCTCCAAGTCGACGAGCGGGGTTGGTCACTCCCAATAGCGCTATTCACATTTCCCCGTTGTGCAAACCCGCACATTCATGGTTCCCCCCGGGACTTCCAAAGATCGTGTAGTATACGTTAGAACCCATAGTATGACAGTTGTTACCACATAATCGTTTTAACACATGTTTTCTCCCCCAAAATATGAAACCAGTTTAAAAGAGGGGCCGTAAACTCACCTTAAGTTGCTTTACTCCTAATCCCGAGTAAACTCAGCTGCTATGTTAGTCCCGTACTGTGGCGACCTAACATACGACAGTTACAAGTACTTAGACTAATAACCCGCAGGTTAATTAGTCCCTAGATGTCCAGACCATAACCAAGTTTGTTTGAAAACACCGTGACAGTTTAACCGACCCAAAGTACAAGACTCGACATCCCATTGGTGACCCGAGACTCCCCGTGTTATGTTTACGCTCCAAAACATACAATAATGCAAGTATACTTAACATACGTTAACACACAACAAGTTATAGCACGTAGTTCACGTATCACCGGAATACATCCAAATATATGTTACCAAGTTATTAGACATGTTACGGGGTTCCTAGTATGTTACTACATGTCAAATCGGGTCTCGGAATGCTAATTTACACTTACAGCAGCAGTACACGCGATTAGGGAGGCTAATCGCGTGAATGACCACACGACTAGGGCTAATCGCCCCTACTGTTGAGCGAGTAGGGCTACTCGCCCTTGTTGATACGCGATTGGGCTACTCGCCCTTATGGTCAGGCGAGTGGGGCTACTCGCCCCTGTGTCACGCGAGTGGGGCCTAATCGCCCCTAACACAGGCGATTAGCAAGGCTACTCGCCTGTAACCTTGCTGTTCCGGTTTTTCGCGCGTTTAATGCTCCAAATCAGATCCAGAACGTGTGTAACTACCCAATATCATTCCAAACACTATCCTAAACATGTTTAACCCAAAACCCTTCGTTCAACCTCGTATAATCAGTCCTGCATGCAACCCAAAACAATCCAAACACATACACATAGCATGCAACATTCAATTAACGCATGTAATCATAACCCTATTATCCAATTACTGAGATTTCTATCATCATACTAACAATATTAATTCTGACCTAGCATGATAACACATCAAACCATCATCAAGATTCATAAAAATCCTATCTTTCTAATCATACATACCCATAACGCATGTTTATTAATTATAATCCGATTAATAACTCTTATTGACGATTTTCAGAAAGCTTTTTCGTTTATGAACAGGTCTGGACCATTAGGGATTGATTAAAAACGTTTACAAAGTGTTATGGATGAGAATCAAACCTTGGAATTGTAAAAGATTGATGGTTAGACCTTGAAACCTTGTGTTTTTGATCAAAATCGCCTTCCAGAGGTTGTTTAAGTGTTTGGGGCGGTTATGGGACGACTAGGGTTGATATTAGGGAGTTTAGGAGGTTAAGTGTTGTATTTATAGGCGTTTCTAGTCGTCCAGCACGTTATAGGCGAGTATGCAGCAGCTACATGCGATTAGGGCTGCTAATCGCATGATATTGGGCCTAATCGCCCCTATGTACACACGATTGGGCTCCTACTCGCCCCTATAGATGCCTACTCGCCTCCCTTATAGGCGATTAGGCCTCCCTAATCGCCTATAGGGGCTGGTTTGGTGCGTTTTGCGCGTTAAACCCCGTTTTAACATATGTTAATACATTTTAACATACCGACAAGTCATATAATGATTGTAAACACATAACACAAGTAAATACACATATTTACACTCGTTCACCAATTCCCGGGACTCGAGACTCGTACGTTCCGTATGCCCTGACGATCCTACAAATCGTCACCGTTTGTACACTTGGTTAAGGACCGACATCTAATGAACCTCTAGACCAACATCCAATGATCTTCTAGACTAACCAATAGTTCCCGAACCATATCCCGACTTAACTAACCCAGTTACGTACAATATACGCGTGACTCGCTAAGGTAGACTTTCATCTAGACAACGTTGTTAACCCGAATTTGCCAGGTGTCACAGTAAAAGTCGCCAACAGTGTGTTTATGGTGTTTTGATTAGATTGATGTTCCTTTTAGTTATACATAGGCCATAGGTGAATTGGGGCAATCTTCCCTTTTCTTAACGGGTCGATTTGGGTAATGTTTGCCTTTTCAAATGTGTCAAATAGAATAAAATATGCTCGAAGCTTTTTTAGCGGGTCGATATGGGTAATGCTCATCTTCTCAGACGTGTCAAATTAAATTGTGAAATTTAGGTGTTAGTTAGTTTCTTATTTTCATTTTTATTACTTTCTTATTGTTGAATATGCAATAAGTCTATTTTTAACACATACCATTTAAGTCGCCTTATTCAGGTTGGATTGTATTTAAGAAACCCTGTATTCTCACATGTCCAGCTTTCTGTCGCATTGTCAAGAGTTAAAAGCAGGGCAGGCGTGAAGTTACTTATACTTGATGCTGGTGGGAAAGTGATGACTAAAACAAAAAATGTGGTTTATAAGGAAATTTTCAGCGATATTTGAATAGATGTGTATTCGTTGCTTTTAAATTTTAATAAAATGTTTCTACTTTATTTTTCTTATACGTTATACTACTCCAAATAATCGTACGTTGTTGAACTGCGTGTCAACGCGGGCAAATATCTAGTTTCATTAATAAAAACGGCGCGACCTCAACCGAGGCCCACCAAAACCAAAACAAACAATTACAACATATACAAAAGCGAAACCGTTCAATCCTTCCAAACCAAATTCTTAAAACTACCTCTACTTTTCGCCCAAAGGAACGCTAAATATTTTATCTTCGAAACAACCTCAAACACTTTTGGGTCCTTACCGTTAAAGACTTTGTTGTTCCTAGCACCCCATAAGACCCATAAAGTAACAATTATAAGAGCATTCACAACCCGGGAACCAAATTATGTGAGGGGTTCCCTCAAATTATAAGGGGTGGGTTTGAGTGGTTGTGAGTGGAGGAGAGAGAAAATATTTAGAGAAAGCACTGTTCACCTCTATATATGAAAAGCTACTGTTCACCTCTGTATATATTTTAATATTTTTGTAAGTGGTTGTGAGTAAGGAGAGAGAAAATATAATGATAAAAGTATGAAAAAGTATTATTATTTTAATTAGGAGAGAGAAGATTTATGGGTGGAGTAGTGATTTTTAGTGTAATTTGATGGATGGGATTTGGTGAAGGGGATGTGAATCCTCTAATGCCTTGAATCAGTTTTCTCCCCTTCTTACCTTTCGAGGTTTGATTATGAAGGCTCAATAAATCGCGAATATCAAAGGCGATGATATTTTGTAAACCACACCAACTGCCTATCGAACTCCACACCCCGTAGGAAAAGCCACACCCCGAAAAAAGATGTATAGCCGTTTCAAAATCAAAATCACAAAGAGGGCAAACCTGACTCTCAACATTCACATTCCTTCTTGATAACGCCATCGCTGTTGGTAATCGATCCATTTCAGCCCTCCATTCCAAGATGTAACATTTAAGCGGAACCCAAGACACCTACTTGAATTTATACTAGTCGCGAACTGCATAATTTTCCTGCAAAAGGTTTTTGACAGCCTACACAGAAAACAGGGCAGCGCTTAACCCGAACTAAGCCCAAGAATCCTCTGTATTCTGCAGCTTAACTTGCAGCAAGGCTGTACATAGAGAAATCCAATTGGACAGACACTCTACCCCGAAAATCAACCTCCCATCGAAAACAGTCCAGAACCCAGAATTAACATCTCCAAACCACTTATCGCTAATGGTGCAATCTTTATCAGAATCCAGCCTAAACAACTATTGGTACTTGATTTTTAGCGGTTCATCCGTAATCCAATTATGGAGCCAAAATCGTATTGTCTTCCCGAAAAGCAACATCACCAAACTTCCCCTACAAACTTCATTAATTACATATATATCCAACCTCAAAATTCAATTACATATATCCCATTCCTTATGTCCAAGTCTTGATACCAAACCACATCGAGCCGGGGGTCTCACTGGAAGCAGCCTCTCTATTCTTAGGGGTAGAGGTAAGGCTGTCTACATCTTACCCTCCTCAGACCCTACCTTAGCTTTGTTATAGGTGGGATTAACAGAGTATGATGATGATGATGATATCCCATTCTTTAATGTTGAAAATATCAAATTTATCCATTTTAATTTATTTTAATAAAAAAGAAATTATAAAATTATTGTTTTACCCTTGTTTTTACAAACACTTAAAAGTTAGTCACGTTCTTCTTCTTGAATCAACCTATGTGCTTAAAGGTCAATCATTTATTTGTGATGATGAGAATCTCCGCTAATAAACTATTACTCCCACGTTATCATCTCCGTAATAATTAATAGCATCAACCTTCTGTAATAGTAATAGAATGAACAACTTCGAACTCATACTTTGGAACTCGTACTACCAAGCAGGAAGACAAATTGGTTACTCTCTGAACTCAAACCTGGTCGCCGGAGAACCTAAATCACCGGAAAATGTGAAACCTGGTTACTATCTATGGACAATTTGAGCTAGAATCAATGGTTTCGGAGAACTTGGTTATAATCATCTGAAAATATGAAACTTGTTTTCAATCGCTACAAAATCTAAAACTTGGTTACAATAGGGGAACAATATGAACTAGAATTGTTGGTCACGGGAGAACCTGGTTATAATCGCTAGAGGATGCAGGGAACTCAAACCTAGTTACAGTCTTCGAACAATCTGAACTCAAACCTGGTTGAAAACGTTTGAAATCTTCAAACAAACTAAACTTGAACCTGGTTGGAAACGCTAGAAATAGCCGGCGTTGTTTGCGTACGAACAGTCACGGTTGATAGGTCAATTAGTGGTGGTTGATAGGTTAATTACATGTTACAAGGTATTTTTGTAATCATAGATAATTTTATTAATGGGGGGATATATGTAATTTAGGTTTTGGGTTGGGTATATATGTAATTAGTTAAGTAAATAATGGGATATATGTAATTAATCCTTTTTTTAATGGCAAATGTTTAACTACTAAGAGCACTATATATGCCTCTACCAGATATTATGATTTAGTAGTCAATGATCTATAGATCAAGTGGTGGAAATATTAGGGTTCTCTCTAGAGACTCAAGTTCAATCCCCACTTGCATCAAATAGTGACGCATTTAGTGCGTAATAATGGTGACAAACTCACCGAGGGAGGTTCTATCCTGAGCGTCACCCTGGTTTTAGTCCGGCAGTTACTTCAGCAAGGCAACTCGTGTAAAGGCGGTACGGTTTTCGGGGGAAGCCACCAAGTCCGATGATCCTGCACGGGGCCCGATAGAACATCGTCAGCTCAGCCTTTGTCACACCACGCCAATGGTGGAAACATGTGGAGCGACGTTTGGAGAGCATAGAACCAAGATTAACACTAACTATAAGTAATTAAGGAAAATGATCATTTATTCATACATCGAAAAGTAGTTTCATGTTCCACACACATTACTTAACAAACATAGTTTTAAACAAAAGCCGAGGTTTCTCAACTATATCCCATCCCGTGGAAAATAAGAGCGAAACCCTCCAAAAGATTCCGGCGCTGGTATAATTCCTACCGCCCTAGCCATGTGAACTTCCAGCAATTAGTTACCTGAAAGATATGTTAAAAAGACGTCAATATATAAAATATTGGTGAGTTCACAGGTTTTAGTTTACAAAACATTTTAACAACATTTTGGGAAAATAACACGAGTAGTGACTATTGTAAGAGTTGCAAGTTCCTACAATCTACTTGAGCCCATAACCAAACCAAGACTAGAAATGCCTTGCTCATAGTTTTTTCTCAGAAATTAACAACTTAGTTCAGAATACGTGCATCCTTGGCATACTCAGTTTCATAATCAACGGTATCGATTAGGGGCAGACCTTGTCAGGCACCAATAGTACTATCCAAATATTCCTTCAGTTTTTGATTTCACACATGCACACGAATAAATGGTTACAGTAGCGAGGACTCACCCCAAGTGGCGAACAACAAACTCAGGTATTCAACATATCACATATTTCCCTAACATAACATAACATATCTTTCCCCCGAAAATAAAACAGTAAAATGGGGTCGTGAAACTCACCTCAAGTAAGTGTGCAAGCCAAAGTGTCGAGAATAGCAAGTCCAAGGTCAAACACCTACAAATGTCCTAGACGTATAAATCACTAAGTCTATAACGGGTGTGTTTCTACAAATTGTACGCACAACTCCCAATACCACTATTTAGTTCAATTCCGCCTATAATTAAACGTGTATCCTAGGTCCGTTGGTGATGGATTACCCTTGTTATAAGTTACACTTATATTTCCGTATTAATTAAATCATTTTTCATTATCATCGACTCACTTTACCGTATAATTATTTTCCCATTAAATAGTTATACTAGGGTCTTGTCGATCGATATTACATTTTCAACACTCGACTCGACTCACTTTACCGTATATTTACTTTCCCATTAAATAAATATACTAGGATCTTGTCGATTCGAACACTGTCAAGTTTGTATACTTGTTTTTAAACGTGTAATCTTTGTAGATTATTTACGTTAATTCTCCCATGAATAGATTTCCAACACTTAGGAAAGTGTTATGTATTTTCACCCAAGTTATATATTTTTGTTTATAAAATATATGTTTTCATTTCCACATTAGACACAATAACATATATACGTATCTTGTAGGAAGTTATACAATATATACTTATTCGTCCATTTTTCATTCTGTCCGTTAACACGCCGTGATATAAATATGTCACAATTATTACTTGTATTTATATATTTTTCATGTCCCGAATAATACAAGTTGTATATATACATTTTTGTAAGAATAAATACTTGTCGTCGTAATATTATTTTTCCTACATCCGAAATATATATTTTGTTATTTTTCCTAATGTTTCCACAATATGTTTCCTTGAAATTAATCAAACTTTAATTTCGACATATTTACTTGGAACTTTATAAATAACATTTTTACTTTCAAAATCAAGACTTGATTATTATAACAAAATATTCCAACAATTTTATATTCCCATATATACAAAAGTGTTCATTTTTACACAAGATTTTACCAAGTCTTTAAGTTGCCAAATTTTTATAAAAACCTTTGTTTTTATATTTTTCCAACATGTTTGGTAATCTATATTTTTATAAAATCTTATTCTATAAAAACCCATTTTATACAAAAATTACATTTTTGTAAGTTTACTAACTTTTCACAAAACAACCTTGGAAAGTTAACATCTTCCATTTTTAACACCTAACTTTCCAAAGTAACATTTTTAGATCTAAGTTTCTAAAATGCCATTTTATACCCCTTAACTTATAGGGTCTGTTTGGTATGGGGTAATGGAATGGATGGGGGAATGGAATGGACGAGGTAATGGAATGGACAAGGTAATGGAATGGATCATTACCATTCCATGTCTTGTTTGGTTGTCATGTGGGAATGAAACAAAACATTACTTTGTGTTGTTGGATAGACAAGAAAAAACGAATGAATAAAATCGATGGTTAGTGGCGGTGGAGGGTGGTGGTTAGTGGCGGTGATGGTGGGTGGTGATATGTGGCGGTAGCGGCGGTGGTTGGCGGCGGCGGCTGTGGTCGGTGGCGGCGACGGTGGAAGGTGGAGGTGGATGGTCGTAATGGTGGGTGGGTGACGATGGTGAGTAGTGGCGGTGGTGGCGGTTGGTGGTGGTGATGGTAGGTGGTGGTGTGTGACGGTAGCGTGGTGGTGGATGTCGACGGCGGTGATAGGTGGTGGCGACGACGGTGGTGGGTGGCGCCAACGGTGGCGATGGGTGGAGGTGGATGGCGGTGATGGTGGGTGGGTGACAATGGTGAGTAGTGGCGGTGGTGGGTGGAGGAGACGGTGGTGATGGGTGGCGACGGTAGTGGTGGGTAAAGGAAGTTGTGGTGAGTGATGGTGGTAGGTGGTGGAGGTGGCGGTGGGTGGTGGTAGGCGGCGGTGGTGGGTGGGTGGCGGTGGTGGGAGGGTGAAGGTAGTGGGTGGTGGCGGTGGTGGTGGTTGGTGGCGGTGGTGGGTGGTAACGGTGGTGGGTGGTGGCGGTGGTTGGTAGCGATGGTGGTGGGTGGTGACGGCGGTGGTGGTGGGTGGTGGTGGCGGCGGGTGGTGACGGCGGTGGTGGGCGGTGGCGGCGGCGGTGGGTGGTGGCGATAGTGGTGGTGGGTGGTGGTGGTGGGTTATGCTTTTGTTAGTAAAGGGTGAATGGGGATGGAATGAAAAAAAAACATGGGGGGTGGATGGAATGGTTTTGAGGGAATGGAATGCCTTGTGGAATGGGTGATTCCATTCCTTTAGCCAACCAAACACATTATTTTTCATTACCTTGTAATGGTCCATTCCATTCCCCCTTTCATTCCATCATACCAAACGCTACCATAAAGTGTAAAATAATTCCTTTAACTTTCAAAAAGTTACTTTTTCTACCTAGATCTTTCAAAAGTGACAATTTTACACAAAACTAGTAACCTTGTTTTTATCACCTTGGTCAATATGAATTATTATTATGTTCTAACACTATAATTAGTCCATAATACTCTTATTAGGGTTAATAATATGTGTGTTTGGTGTGTTAAGTCCATGATGTCCAATATGTCCATTTTTAGTGTTTCAAAGTTAGTGTCTTTAAATATGTAGTTTTTATATCTTGTAACATGTTTAAGTTCCATCATATTATTATGTTTTAGATGGTTATATTATGATGATTAAAACCACTTTTAAGCATATTCAAGTTATTTTTATAAAAACTACTCAAAACATCTTCTAACACATGTGTATGTGAACTTTCTAAAACTACAAAAACACTAACATTTTTATACCAAACTCACGGCCATAATCTTATTTTTGTAAATCCATGTTAAACTTGTAAAAACATATATTATTCCATGATCAAAACCATAGTTATATATTATGTTAGAATCTTTAACATGTGTAAGATTATGTTAACTTTTTAAACATTATAAAAACATTAACATCCACTATATACCATACGGCCCTTTATATACATTTTAACACTTCCATTTTAGTCTTGTAAAACATATGTTTTATTATGTGAAAGTTCATAATCCTAACATATATTAAATGAAAACATACATAAACAAGAAGCAAGAATAAGAAACTTACAACTAGCACAAGGCTAGGGAAGACTCAAAACTCAAGTTGAAGGAGGTTTAAGTGTGCCTTCCAAGGGTTAAGCTCCAAGTTTCTTGTGCACACTAGTTTAGGGTATGGAATGGAAGTGATTTTTGAAGTGTTTGATGAAAAACAAGGATGGGTGATGTTATTTGGATGGTGGTCGTGGGTTTTGGTGGTGGTTTTGGAAGTGTTTTGTTTGTTGAAGTGATGATATTATGGAGCATATGTTAGATATTTAAAAAGGCCATTTTTACTTAGATGAAACAAAGGACTAAGCATGCTTCATTTCTCATCATTTTGGAAGTAAAAGAAACAACACCAGGGTGGCTAAGCCACACTTAGGTGGTCGGCCCAAAGAACCTAGTGGGTCCCACCTTTTTTTGTTAAAATATCTCCTAACTAGATTAGTTACTTCCTAATTGTTTCGGTTAGGGTTTTCGGGTCATTAACGTGTGTTTATTACGAGCTATTCCGGACATATATTTGACTCCTAATTAATCTTAAACATGATCTATTTTAGGTATTGGTAAGTAATTTAGGCTATAATTGGGTGAATTTATAAATTACGCGCGCATCGGGTGTGATACGCGAACTTTATTCATTATCGGGAGATTCATGTTTGGAGTTTCCACCTATGGTTTTGGAATTCCAAAACACATAATATTTCATGAAAATTCCCTTTATTTCATATCCCGGGAGTTCGGGATCATTTTCGGTTAAATAATCGTTATCGGGTAATCACCAACGCCCGTTTCGGACAAGTTTATTTGCACACGATTTCGTCGTGCTTCAACATTAAACATGTGCATTCCTATGCATCTTATGGGGAATTTGCTATTCTCTAAGGCTTAGTTAAAACAATTAACATGAAATTGCACTTAATTACGTTAATTATGCATAATTAATTAGTACGGGATTACCTTTTGCCATTTGTCACAGCCTTAACGGATTGTCGATTCAAAATGGACCGACGGAGTGACAATGGGTCACTCATAACGAAAGTCACCTTAAAAAACGATATTATGATTTAGTTATAAATTCACATATAATTTTACTATATTTTGAATATGTTTATTGCTTCGATAAATTACATTACTCATAAAAAAACTTTTAACATCATTACACGTGTTATATTTATTTATTATTTGATGGATTATATCAACATAAAAAGTTTAAAAGTTTGTGGTTGTAAATTATATAGAACTAGATGGCGTCCCCCGCGCGTTGCAGCGGGAACAATCTTGTGATCGCGTTTTTGTTAAGGAGTTGGATATTATATATCGGCTGTCTACTTAGCCTATAGCAATTGATTACATGCTTAGATAGTCAAGTTTTATCACACCCTTAGGTGATATGCACAAAATAGGTCTTATCATGACAGAGCTTTACAAAGAAGGTTACATATTTAAACTATCCTTGCATGATTGGCACAAAAGAGGTAGTGTCTTGCTATCCAATGCTTTTCGCGTGCTTCATAAAAGAGGTTACATATTCAGTCTTGACCTTGAGTTTCATGATATCCAATGCTTTTCTTTGACTTGCGGCTTGGATCTACACTAAAAAACAGAGACCATAGCTAACAAAATTAATAATTAAGTAGATTAATCCCACTAAACATAACACCTCTAAACTGCGTTTAGGAATATTTCATTATCACTGGAATATGTGGCGAATGGTGCATATCACATTTGATGCAAAAATCAGCCATGTACATCAACAAAACATCGATGACTGCTACCAAATAATATACAGCGAATACAAATCACAATATGCGTTTAATCAACAATAACGGATTTTCACTTTTTCAAAATTCCAAGAGAGCTTTGACAACAGTACATGAGCTTGTGAGTCTTGTCTTATCTCCAATCATCTACTTGAGAGTATATTTTTCTTTGGATAAACTCATACGCTCTTAGTTTCTACTACTCTATAAATAGGAGTCAAATAGTTAGTTGCATTGTAGATGATAAATTCAGGTACCAATAACATTATAAACCTCCTACATACTAAAGGAGGTCTATACTTTCAACTACCAAAAATATGACCACCAGCATTTGTTGTTGCTGCTGGTGTTTCTAAGCCATTGTTTTAACATTATCGTTTGACTACATGCTAAAGTATGTTTGTAGTTTTAACTACCAAAACGTTAAGTAAATTTGTAAAATGCCTCATATTTAAGTTCTAATCTCTTTGAGAGACGGTTTTACCGGATGTCAAGTATAGCCTCCCATGACAACCCCACTTTAGCCTACAAGTATCTATAACTCGTTTTAAAGGGAGTTGAAGACCCTATCCACTGTAACCAGCTCAATGACTATTAACAGTAACTATAGTCTCTTTTATTTCCTTTTAAGACCACACATTCCTATTACTATGTAAAAGAAATGCCTAGATATATGCGAGGCTACTAATGTAGTAGGTTTTTGAGAATAAACCTGTCACGTGCATCTTCTACTGTATACGTATACATCAATCATTCTAGAAAATAAACTTCACTCAATCACTTTGTTGTAAGAAGTTATTCAACAAACACCAAATCACATCTGAAAAAACAAATATAGAAATAATCCGTTGACTACTGGAATCCTTCGTGGTGATGGACCTACAACCAAACCTACTTTGCGATTGCCCTTTGCACCTATCTATCAGGTTCACTAGTTCATGAAGCAAGCCATAAGAATCCGGTAGCTACAGTAAACTTATTTTGTTTGTAATTCCTTAATTCCAAATGACTATTACGCACGTGGTTCGCATCTAACTTTAGTAATCAAGTAAACCAAGACCTAGAAACAACTATTCCAAATGACTACAACTCTAGATATGACAGGCTTTAACTAAAAAATCAAGGAAATAGGCAACTAAAAACATACATACCACAAGCATAAGAATAATAAATTTAAACTATATCGATTATAAAAAAACACAAATGAAACTGTCCGGAAATGACCTCTTAACCTTGATACCACTAAAATCGGATGACCTGTTTATCAAACAGAGTCAAATGGTTTGGTGAGTCTTAGTATATCATGGTTTCTTTATATCACAACTTAATAGTTATTTACTGAAGAATACTTACATTTAAGACCATCAATATATATACAACCCTACATCATACTTACTACTTAGCAAAACACACCTGAATCAAAAACCATGATGATATTGGACCACGCTTTCAAAACAAATAATGACAAAAACATGAAAGAATGTAACAATCCTTAACCACACCCACAATCATACATAATAATACAAAGACATCAAAATAACCCCTCTTGTCCAGGGACCCAAGACCAGAATAAAGTAAAGCATATATTCGTAAAATGTAAAATTCCTGAACCACACCAACCATCAAAAAGAAATTTATCAAATACCTTGAAAGAATTAGAGGAGTTCGATTGCTCCCAAAACCAAGCACATACTAATCCATCAAGATGATGACCAGCTAACTGCTTCTCTAACATCAGGCCATCACCTCCCTACAATTATGATTCAAAATTTGAACTAAAGAATTATGATAAACACAGATGCATCTAAAGAACATATGTGTCGTACCAGGATTTGGAGAGAAGAAATATGGACGTGGTTGACTTGAAGTGCGACGGTTGTGGTCGGAAACCTTAACGACGGCGAGGGAGGCGGTGATGAAAAGTATGGTAGGTGGTCAAAGCAAACCGAATCAAAGGTTGAAGACGGACGAAAAAACACGACGTAAAAGACGACATCGGTAGAAGCAGCGAGCACTGGCACTGTGACATCCGTCAGCCTCGTCTTTCATCTAATTGACAATAATAGCCCCTCAAATATTTCCATTATAGTCCCTGTAAGTTTCGTCGTTTTCAATTTAATTTTAGAGCAAACTAAAATTTTATCATTTATATTTATTATGGATCGGGTATAAATTTTAAACTAATGCGTATGTTGATAAGCGTTCGTAAAAGATTCTATAAAAAAATTCAAGTTTTAAAAAGTTTTAAAAACTTTTAACTTAAGTTAGTTAACCAAGTTAACTTTTTATAAAGAAAAAAACTAAACTAACACCTAACAATCTAACCTAGTTAAAGTCAAGGGACCATTCCTACCAACGTATGAAAGTTTCAAATAAACAAGTCCCCTTTCCCTCTGCTTATTTTTTCGGCCGAGATATCTGGCGACTGGAATCATTCCGGAGAATCTACTTATGCCAATTTCATGGGTCTTAAACTCGTTTTATTGATGCAAAACGCTTCTCCAACTATTCTAAACTGTTTCCTAGCCTTTGATCGTGCAATTAATATGTAGTAATCATGCATTTGTCGCATTCAATGTGAAACCGTCGCCATCAAGGAGTTTACAAGTCTAAGCGGTTTCAATTCGATGCAAACACTATTTATTGTCTTCTAATCATGTTCAGAAGGTGTTTTCTGTCATAACAATCACAAATCCATGTTCTTTTTACACTTAAACTTTCTGTTTTGGTGCCTTCTTGAGTCACGGCCGAAAATCACAAATCCACTCAAATTCGTTGTTGTAAGTCGTTTATATTGATGTCGTTTTGTTTAGTTGTGTTCTTGGATCGAAATCCCCATGATTCCCGAGGTTAGCATTGTCTGATTCGGGTGAATTAAGATTAGGTTTAGGGCTAGGTTTTGATAGTAATTTGGGGAAGAAGATGATGAATTAATAATATTGGTTAAAAGTTTATCTTTTCAAAACATATAACAAATTATTAGGTTGGAGCAGTGGTTATGTGTGTGTGTGTGTGTGTTGATACATTGATAACCCTGGTTCGAGTCCCTATAGCAGTAAGCTTGAGTTTTTTGTCCAGATTATATGTATCTTTCTTTTCCTTCTTTCTTATTTATTTATATATTTATAACTTAAAATATTCATAATAAATCCATCTTTTGCCCAAAAATTATAAGAATCTAGGTGTAGCATCTTGACACCCTAAAGAAAATTACCATACTTTTATTTTCTGAAAAAGTCTTATTTTTATTGATTTAATTTGTTTTAATCATATTTAATTGATTAAAAATTCATTTTTAATGATTTTAATCTCAAACTTTTTTGATAAATTATTTCTAATCATCATGAACTAAAATAAAAATTATTGGTTCAGAAAACATTTATTTTTATTGATTTTTCTATTTTTAATCATTTAAACATGATTTAAATTTATTAAATCAGTTTTAAATGCATATAAATGGAGAAAATTTATGAGAAAATTATTTTCATTGATTTACATAAAAAAGCATTCATTTTTAAAAAAAAAATAATATTTTTGGATCATGTCTTGTATTTTTAGTCTTATTTATGTTTAATTAGACATAATTAATCATTTATTTATTTATACTATTTAACATCTATTTTATAAATGTTTTTGTTATAAAATAGAAATATTCTTATGTTTAAAAGTCTAAATCCTCATTTGTTTGGATCATTGTGTAACTCATAATTATTTATTCAAATATTTATGATTATTGTATGTATTTACAATAAGTTAGTTAAAGTAATTAACTAAATTATTTTGTCTTAATTATTCAAACATATTTTTATCTAAATATTCAATCGGTAACAATTATATTACCTAAACCAAATTTACAAACTTTGGCATAGTATTTTTTATATACAACTTTTATATTAATTTAATTTATTGCAAAACCCTAATTCCGCAAATCAATTTAGTGAACCCTAATGCCTTAGAACCCTAGATACCTTAGACCTTTTAGTCATTTCCTTATTAGTAATCTTATACATTATGGGTACAATTCTTTGGAATTCCCACTTCTTAACTCACGTCAGCTTAAGTTGGATTTTGATCGCTTTCGCAAACTGTGAGTATATCTTTCCTCTTTTTCATTTTACTTTTTTGGGGCTGCTCATGTACCTTATATCAAGTTTCTATTTCTTTTTACTAGAGAGAAATTCTCATGTGTGTTTGCTTGTGTTATTTTGTGTATCTATGACTTGTCAAATCATTAACCATTACGGCCTAGCATTTTAATGAATAGTACTATGGTATATACCCCTTGTGACTCTGTTGAGAGACTTTGGTCATTGCTATGTGTTTCATTACTACTGTTAATAGCGCATACTATATATAAATTTCATTTCATTTTCTTAGGGTTGATTTTGATCCGGATACAACTTATTACATAACTGCAAACAATGTACAACACATGAATTGCAAATATTTCTTACTATATGTATTCAAACAGGGTATGCTCACCAATACATTTTTTATTGATAAAATTATTTTTGTAGATGTTTCAGGTTGTCATGAGATCACTTTTAAGCTGTTGGAACTTAGACTAAGATTGAGATTTACTGTATTTCAGTTTAGATTGATAGTTTTTGATCGTTGTATTTCTTTCAATGTAATAAACTATTCAATTTATTGTATCAATATTTACACTTTAGAACCATGAGCTATTGAGTAATCGTCACCACGTGACACCTCGATGTTTCCGCCATCGGTTGGCGTGTTACAGATTGGTTTCAGAGCCATGGTTATAGGAAATTAGGTTATTAGAATGCCTTTTAGCCTAGTCTATAACTAAGCTTACATTCACGAGTCCTCTCGTGTATATTTCTCTTTATTCTTATATTTTGTTTCAAGTTATTTTTTCGCTATGATTCTTTCTCTATATTCTTTCAGTATTTTGCTTGGAGAAGAAAACAGTCGTTTTTCATAAACGAAACGATATCACCAAGTTAGGAGTGGTATCCATATATACTTTGGTGATTAGTTTCACTCCTCTAGATGTTATACATCTTAGGAGTATATCTTTGAGACAGGAGTGGCATCCACTGTAATATTCGGAAATTTTAAACATAGATTATATTAAAAATAAGAATATTAATTGTTTTTTTTTAACCAAAAGCAAGTTTGTTTAAAATGACTACATAACCTCGTTTATATATTCTATTAGAAGATATAATCATCAAATTCTATAAGGGAAAATATATATATATATATATATATATATATATATATATATATATATATATATATATATATATATATATATATATGATAAGTAGTATGTATTTAAAGAAATAAAAAGATAAATGATATGATAATAACTAATTTTGACTTTGAAAGTTGAGGTAAATTCCATCTGCACGACTGCACCGAACTTCCGATAAGCCAAACTTCAAACTTAAATTTTGAATTTCAGATTTTTTTTTTCGAAACAAACCAAGTAACGAACCATAACATCTTATATAACCCATTTAAACCTTTAGACCTCACAACCAAACCCCTCAGAATTGCTTTCGATTTAATTACGGCTCAAGCTACTTGCATTCGAATCGCTACCACCACGCCGCAACCAATCCTGTAGCACCACGGTTCAGTTCGTTGCCACCGCCGTATACCGACACGCATAGCCTTCATAGCATAATCTTGTTTCGGTTTAGACCAGGTACCGATCTTGTTACCATTCTTTGTCGTATTTGAATTCGGTTTCACTTGTTTCCTGAATTCCTACAACAATGACAGGCGTCCAACCCGCCGTGACTACCAACGCGTTTTAGCCTCCGTCATCTGTTACAGCTCGGATCCAAGCTTGGTATCTATTCTCTTACCTTACTAATTAGTTCACACCAAAACAAACAAATAAAAATGTGTGTGTATAGCGATTTGCAGGTGTGTGGGTTTTGTATCAGTATGTGTATGGGTGTGTATGGAATATGGTTTATGTGTGTGTTGTGAAAAGATGGGTTTGGAAAAGACAAAAAAAAAGGAAAAGAAAACCTAGCAAGCATATTATGTTATGAATTGGTGAACTTATCATTTAGAATTCATATTTTGAATACCGAAGTAACGTATATAGCTTCACATAAAATTCCATGAGGTGGTTATCTCATTCTTTCTAAATGTCGTCATTATACATATAAAAAAAAAAGAGATATAATCTACATACAACCTTCATATTCATATGTGTGTGAACATTATAAGATCTAAATAATAACTATTGCTAAAAGAAAAAAAAATTGTAATAAACTAATCTTATAAATGCGGGATTTAAGTTTGCATAAATTTTGAGTATCTCATCTCTGGACTTTGTTTTCGCTTGCTAAACTAAGGTACGGATTCCGTTTCCTTCTCTTCATAGTATATATTTTTTTATATGAATTCGGTCCGTTACTTTGTAGTACGGATTTTTGGATAGCATGCAATATACCTTAAATTTGAGATCATTGTTGCATGTTCCTTAGACCTCATAAGTATTTATTCGATATTCAACTTTTTGTACTCTGTCACCCTGGCACACTGTTTGACATGTCGTTTGGGCGTCAACGGCATGGTACTGTTCGTGACAGTGCATTATAAATTTTCACGGCGCCTCTAGTTGTGTTAGTGTAGCACTTGGCCCCTAGAGGCGTATAGATCGATCTTATCTCTGTTATGTGTATGTGTTTTTGTATGTGGAGATGGAATAATGGGTGCACGCCACACTCACTATCTCATTGGTGCATGGATTAGTTACCTATGTACCCCTTTTGTTTTGGCTATGGGTGCTTCCGGTTACACGACATGTTTTATTGCCACGTTATAGTCGTGTAAGTTAGTATATGTTCTCTGATATGCCTTTGATATGATACGATAAGCTTTGAATAAGGTTCGTTATAGACTTGTACCAAATTTTGTTTCAGTATTCCGTTTTGAAATTTCGCTTCTTTAAACCGCTTTTATATGTACTGTTGTTCTTTCCGTTACTGGGCAATTTTTGGCTCAGCCGTAGTTTTCTTTTTGTGTTTTCCTATCTGTCTCGCAGGTAATCGGGGAAACCAGGGAAATGAAGGTTGAGAGTTGATGTTCGAGTGCTAAAAGAAATTTAGTTTTTGCATTTTAGTTTTAATAAGACATAACTTTGAAACTTTATTTTGAACTTTATTATTCCGTTGGATTTCTATTTAACGTTTTATGGATTTTGTTTGGTATTTGATATCTGTAAGTGTGACACGTCAGCCTGTTTCGGGTTGGGGTGTGACAGTTATGGTATCAGAGCCCAGGCTCTTTCCTGTAGAAAACTTAAACGTAAATAACGAAACATGTGAGGTAATGGGTAGACGAAGGGTTAGGATTCACTCTTGTCATTCTCCGCCCAATTTAAATGCATTTCTTGACTCACACGTGTATCTTCTTTTCAGAATGGGTCCTAAACGTACGAACAACTCTAATGATGATGTTGAGGCTTCTGGCGACGTTCCCCTTGAGACCCTCATCGCTGAAGCTGTAAATGCGGCGATTTCGGGTTTGGTTCCGAACTTGATCCAACAGTTGCAGCAGGCTAACGCCAATGCCAATGCTAACGCGAACGCCAACGTTAATGCCAATGCTAATGCTAATGCTAATCCTCCTGATGGCATTCACGTCTGGCTGGAGCGCTTTCAAAAGCAAAAGCCAAAGTCTTTTAGTACTGCTGCCACTCCAGTTGAAGCAGAAAATTGGATAGCCCATATTGAGAAGTTGTTTGAGGTTTTGGGAGTCGATGACGTGTTTAAGGTCAGGCTCGCTAGCTATAAGTTGGAGGATGATGCACACCGCTGGTGGAAGACTCTGAAGGATGCTCGGGGAGGTGATCAGTATGCTACTACTCTACCTTGGAATGATTTTCGTACTCTATTCTATCAGCAGTACTTCACTGACGCAGACCGCAGCGAGTATCTGAGGGAATATGCTACGGTTATGCAGAATAATGATGAGCCGATCACGGAATTTAAGACTCGTTTCTGTCGTCTTGTGAGTTTTCTAGGCCCGGCTGCAGGTACTCATGAGCAGTAAACCGATCGTTTCAAATGGGCTATTTGTGACAGAGATAGGAAGTTTATTCTTAACCTTTGATTTGCTGACATTAACGAGATTGTGGACGCTGTTAAGAATCTGGATAATGATAAGAAGCATCGTCAGAGGGTTTTCGATGAGAATCGTAAACGGCCTAGGGATAATAATCAGGGAAATTCTTCTTCTCAGGACGGCAATGATCACTCTCGCGACCGTGGGCACCGTTTTGATCGAAACCATAATAATCAGTCACGTAATGTGAGAAACCGAAATCAAAACCCAAGGCCAGCACAACAAAATCAAGCTCAGCCTCAAAACCCGCCTCAGAACCGTTACCCTCCTTGTGCCACTTGCGGAAACACTCATGGAGGGCGTTGTCGTAAAGCTGAAGGTCTTTGTTATAAATGTGGAGAAGCAGGTCATCAGATTAAGGAATGCCCTCAGATGAACCCAAAAGCTAATACTGGAGGAAATGCTAGACCCACTGGAGGACGAGTTTTTGCACTGACAGCTAATGATGCAGCTAATGCCCCAGGTACGGGTTTTGTTTCCTTATCACCGTGATATGGATTTTGAATGTGAATTTTTGTTCCTCTTCATCATAGTGTGAATTTTGTTTTCCTGTTATAGGTACGGTTTCTGGTTATGTGTATATTGGTGAACGTGATTTGTATGCTCTTTTTGATACGGGTGCTACACATTCTGTGGTATCACTTTTTGTTGCTAAGTATTTGAAGTCCGTACCTACCGCCTTAGAGTGTCCTCTGGTTATATCCACTCCTTTTAAGGATGCATCTTTTATATCTCACGTCTACAGAGATTATCCCATTCGAATCGATTCCATCATTCGTGCAGCTGATTTGTATCCTATTCACATGAGTGATTTTGACATTATTTTTGGTATGGATTGGCTATCGCAGCATAACGTTTCGATTGAATGTCAGACTCGTCGTGTGCTATTTGGAAATCCTCTAAATCCTGAACTTGTTTATCAGGGTACTCAACCACGCAAACCATTGAAGATTATTTCTGCACTTAAGGCTCAAAAGTTTCTTGCGCGCGGTTGTGCAGCATTTTTAGCTTCGGTGAAAGCTACACCTTCCGAAGAACCTGATATCTCTAATTATCCAATAGTTTGTGATTTTCCTGATGTTTTTCCTAAGGAGTTACCTGGACTTCCGCCTGATCGTGAGGTGGAGTTCACTATTGATCTTATTCCGGGTGCTCAACCAATTTCTAAGGCGCCGTATCGTATGGCACCTCTTGAGCTTAAGGAACTCAAGGTACAACTACAAGAATTGTTGGAACTTGGGTTTATCAGACCAAGCGTCTCGCCTTGGGGTGCACCAGTCTTGTTCGTGAAAAAGAAGGATGGTTCCATGAGACTCTACATCGACTATCGGGAGCTAAATAAAATTACCATTCGAAATCGTTATCCACTTCCTCGCATTGATGATTTGTTTGACCAACTTCAAGGTGCTAAATGTTTTTCTAAGATTGATCTAAGGTCTGGTTATCATCAATTGAAGATCAAAGATTCCGATGTTCCTAAGTCTGCTTTCCGCACTCGATATGGTCACTATGAGTTTCTGGTTATGCCATTCGGGTTAACTAATGCACCAGCTGTTTTCATGGATCTTATGAACCGGGTCTTCCATGAGTTTCTTGATAAATTTGTCATAGTCTTCATCGATGATATTCTGATTTACTCTAAGAGCAAGGAAGACCATGAGGATCATCTTCGTATTGTACTCGATATTTTGCGTAGAAAGAAACTTTACGCAAAATTCTCGAAGTGCGAGTTCTGGCTAGATCAAGTAGCTTTTCTTGGTCATGTTGTTTCTGCTGATGGTATTTCTATGGATCCAGCTAAGGTGGAGGCAATCACTAAATGTCCTACACCCACCTCAGTCACAGAGGTTCGTAGTTTCCTTGGTCTTGCGGGTTACTATTGTAGATTCGTTGAAGGGTTTTCAACCATCGCTTTGCCCCTCACGCAACTTATGAGAAAAGGGGTTAAGTACTCTTGGAACGATGCTAGAGAAAAGAGATTTCAGGAGTTGAAGAAAAGGTTGGTGTCTGCCCCGATTCTTGCGCTTCCATCAGGTACAGGTGGATATAAGATCTATAGTGATGCCTCGAAGAACGGGCTTGGATGTGTATTGATGCAACATGATAAAGTTATTGCTTATGCCTCACGCCAGTTGAAACCGTATGAAGTTAATTACCCGACGCATGATCTTGAACTGGCTGCCGTCATCTTTGCTCTTAAGATCTGGCGACATTATCTGTACGGGGAGACTTGTGATATTTTCACTGATCATAAGAGCTTGAAGTACATCTTTACACAGAAGGAGTTAAACATGAGACAGAGACGTTGGTTAGAGTTGTTAAAAGATTATGACGCCAACATTCAGTACCACCCGGGAAAAGCCAATATTGTGGCCGATGCTCTTAGCCGAAAGAATTTTGGATCGATTTCTTCTCTTCATTTGCAACCGCAGATTATCTCCGATCTTGATAAGATGGGTATTGGTATCTATTTTGGTGACGCTGACGGTTATTTAGCTAGATTTCAGATCGAGCCCGACTTAATCTCGCGAATCAAGAGTGCTCAGCAAGATGATGGAGAACTTTGGACTATTGTACAGAATTTGGAGGTTGGTAAGCAGTCAGAATTCCGAATTGATGAGGATGGGGTAGTCTGGTGTGGAAACCGGTTATGTGTGCCAGATGATTCCACCCTACGAGAGTCATTGTTAGCCGAGGCGCACAGTTCGCCATTCTCTATCCACCCCGGATCTACCAAGATGTATCGGGATCTTCGTCAACGTTTTTGGTGGAACGCGATGAAAGAGGATGTAGCGAGGTATGTCAGCAGATGTCTCACTTGCCAGCAAGTTAAGACCAAACATCAGAGAGCTAGTGGCTTACTTCAGCCATTAGATATTCCAGTGTGGAAGTGGGATGACATTTCTATGGATTTTGTAACTGGGTTACCAAAAACGTTTAAAAAGAATGATGCTATCTGGGTTGTGGTGGACCGCTTATCAAAATCTGCTCATTTCCTTCCGATTCAGCAGGGTTTTTCGGTTAGTAGATTATCTGAGATCTTCACTCGAGAAATTATTCGACTCCATGGTACCCCTGTCTCTATTGTTTCTGATCGAGACCCTCGGTTCACGTCTCGTTTTTGGAAAGGTTTTCAAGCCGCTTGGGGCACCAGATTGAGATTCAGCACCGCATTTCATCCTCAGACCGACGGTCAGTCAGAGCGTACGATTCAGACACTCGAGGATATGCTTCGAGCATGTGCTTTAGAGTGGACTGGAAACCGGGATGAGTATCTTTGTCTTGTTGAGTTTGCCTACAACAATAGTTGGCAAGCTAGTATTGATATGGCACCGTTCGAACTTCTTTATGGTCGGAAGTGTAGAGCTCCTATCTGTTGGGAAGAGGTGAGAAAATCATTGAAGGACCTGAATTAGTGCAGATCACGAGTGAAAAAGTTGCTATTGCTCGAGAAAAGTTAAAGGAAGCTCAGAGTCGACAGAAAAGTTATGCAGACCGACATCGTCGACCATTAGAGTTTAAGATTGGTGATCGGGTGTTCTTGCGAGTTTCGCCTTGCAAAGGCATTCGCCGTTTTGGGATCAAAGGGAAGCTTAGCCCTAGATTCATCGGTCCGTTTGAGATCCTCGACAGAGTTGGGGAAGTGTCTTATCGTTTGGCTTTGCCACCTCAGCTAGCGCATGTGCATAATGTTTTCCACGTATCTCTTCTTCGGGGATACAACTATCATCCTTTACACGTTGTGAACTATCCATTACATCAAATTCGGGAGGACTTATCTTTCGAAGAGGAACCCGAAGCCATTCTTGATTGACATGAGCGCATCATGCGAAATAAAGTTATTCCTTTCGTTAAAGTTCTCTGGAAGAATCATTCTGAACGTGAAGCTACTTGGGAGGTGGAAGATACGATCCGTTCCCAGTACCCGAATCTGTTTACATCTTAGTACTCCGTATTTCAGGTTAGCTGCCCTATTATATTTGTTTGCGTATGAATTTTGATATGTTTTAGATAAGTTGTGAGGTCGCTTTTGATGCTCTGTGTTTTAATATGATATCTTAAATAAGTTTCTATCTACACTTAACAATTTTGAGGACAAATTTTTTTTTTTTAGTGGGGTAGAATTGTAATATTCAGAAATTTTAAACATAGATTATATTAAAAATAAGAATATTAATTGTTTTTTTTTAACCAAAAGCAAGTTTGTTTAAAATGACTACATAACCTCGTTTATATATTCTATTAGAAGATATAATCATCAAATTCTATAAGGGAAAATATATATATATATATGATAAGTAGTATGTATTCAAAGAAATAAAAAGATAAATGATATGGTAATAACTAATTTTGACTTTGAAAGTTGAGGTAAATTCCATCTGCACGACTGCACCGAATTTCTGATAAGCCAAACTTCAAACTTAAATTTTGAATTTCAGATTTTTTTTTTTTCGGAACAAACCAAGTAACGAACCACAACATCTTATATAACCCATTTAAACCTTTAGACCTCACAACCAAACCCCTCAGATTTGCTTTCGATTTAATTACGGCTCAAGCTACTTGCATTCGAATCGCTACCACCACACCGCAACCAATCCTGTAGCGCCACGGTTCAGTTCGTTGCCACCGCCGTATACCGACACGCATAGCCTTCGTAGCATAATCTTGTTTCGGTTTAGACCAGGTACCGATCTTGTTACCATTCTTTGTCGTATTTGAATTCGGTTTCACTTGTTTCCTGAATTCCTACAACAATGACAGGCGTCCAACCCGCCGTGACTACCAACGCGTTTTAGCCTCCGTCATCTGTTACGGCTCGGAACCAAGCTTGGTATCTATTCTCTTACCTTACTAATTAGTTCACACCAAAACAAACAAATAAAAATGTGTGTGTATAGCGATTTGCAGGTGTGTGGGTTTTGTATCAGTATGTGTATGGGTGTGTATGGAATATGGTTTATGTGTGTGTTGTGAAAAGATGGGTTTGGAAAAGACAAAAAAAAAAAAAAAGGAAAAGAAAACCTAGCAAGCATATTATGTTATGAATTGGTGAACTTATCATTTAGAATTCATATTTTGAATACCGAAGTAACGTATATAGCTTCACATAAAATTCCATGAGGTGGTTATCTCATTCTTTCTAAATGTCGTCATTATACATATAAAAAAAGAGATATAATCTACATACAACCTTCATATTCATATGTGTGTGAACATTATAAGATCTAAATAATAACTATTGCTAAAAGAAAAAAAAAATTGTAATAAACTAATCTTATAAATGCGGGATTTAGGTTTGCATAAATTTTGAGTATCTCATCTCTGGACTTTGTTTTCGCTTGCTAAACTAAGGTACGGATTCCGTTTCCTTCTCTTCATAGTATATATTTTTTTTATATGAATTCGGTTCGTTACTTTGTAGTACGGATTTTTGGATAGCATGCAATATACCTTAAATTTGAGATCATTGTTGCATGTTCCTTAGACCTCATAAGTATTTATTCGATATTCAACTTTTTGTACTCTGTCACCCTGGCACACTGTTTGACATGTCGTTTGGGCGTCAACAGCATGGTACTGTTCGTGACAGTGCATTATAAATTTTCACGGCGTCTCTAGTTGTGTTAGTGTAGCACTTGGCCCCTAGAGGCGTATAGATCGATCTTAGCTCTGTTATGTGTATGTGTTTTTGTATGTGGAGATGGAATAATGGGTGCACGCCACACTCACTATCTCATTGGTGCATGGATTAGCTACCTATGTACCCCTTTTGTTTTGGCTATGGGTGCTTCCGGTTACACGACATGTTTTATTGCCACGTTATAGTCGTGTAAGTTAGTATATGTTCTCTGATATGCCTTTGATATGATACGATAAGCTTTGAATAAGGTTCGTTATAGACTTGTACCAAATTTTGTTTCAGTATTCCGTTTTGAAATTTCGCTTCTTTAAACCGCTTTTATATGTACTGTTGTTCTTTCCGTTACTGGGCAATTTTTGGCTCAGCCATAGTTTTCTTTTTGTGTTTTCCTATCTGTCTCGCAGGTAATCGGGGAAACCAGGGAAATGAAGGTTGAGAGTTGATGTTCGAGTGCTAAAAGAAATTTAGTTTTTGCATTTTAGTTTTAATAAGACATAACTTTGAAACTTTATTTTGAACTTTATTATTCCGTTGGATTTCTATTTAACGTTTTATGGATTTTGTTTGGTATTTGATATCTGTAAGTGTGACACGTCAGCCTGTTTCGGGTTGGGGTGTGACATCCACACCTCAAAGAGTATTTCCTTCAAAAAGAAACTTAACCACTAAGCTGGGAGTGATATCCTTAACTTAGAGATTGGTTTCATTCCACAATAGTTTTCAATTTTGAAATACATCTTTGAGTTAGGAGTGAAGTCCACATATTAAGGATTTATTTCTGCATCTCGTTTTTAATCTCGCTAAAGTTTTGGAATTCACTAGTGATGGGGCACGTGCAATCTGGAAGGGTGAGCGCCTGTATCCTGAATTTTCTTTCTAGGCCTGGTATTTCGTATAAATCCCAATCAAACGAGGGACCCATATACCTACCTGGGAACTCTTGGGATGAGCATTCACTTATAGGCTAAAGTACGCCCCCACAAGTCACTAGGAAATTTCAAATACTTAAGTTAGTCGAAGTTTCTTATGGAAACAATTCCAATGTTTTATATCATTGATATTTATATTTGTTTATCATTTTAAGACTTAATTTAATCATGTTTCATATGCCATTATCCATTGATCATTCGCTTTTGAATTCCTTATCATCATTATTAGACCTTTTGTTCGTTATATTATCGCATTAAAGCTTACACTATTTCACTTATGCTTTGTGACTTTTACCCACGACTTAAGTTTTAAACTCTGTGTTTAACTTCGACCACATTCTGATTTAGGAATGTTGCGTCATCATACAGTTAAAAATGAACATGGTTTTCCAAACTTATTATCCAACCTGTTTTATATCTTCATGTTTACAAACTTACTAGATCGAAGTCACAGTATATCCCTAAATTATGACTTTTGTACCCGCTTATGCACCCACAATACTCTCAACACAATATATCCTCATATATCTAATACTAATATAGCTACACCTAGTCGCCTAAGCCATAGCCAACTACCATTAGTTAACACTTCTTAGTCAGACTAAATTCATACATAAATGCCTACCTACATGATACGCACTAGTACACTACTTTCTAAAACGATTAACTTGGAAACTTATCTTGTATGTCTTTTCACAAAGCCTATTCGCCAGATTAGTATACACTTTTTATACACCTTGTGCATTGAAACAAGTAGCCCGCTATGAGCCCAAAGAGATGTCTTAACGATCCTTACAAACAAACAATCTTTCAATGTATAAATTTTGCAAAAAGTTTGACAATTGAAAGGTTTCAAGTTTACCCAGTCATAACAGGTAACACTTAGATTTTCTCAAGCATTTCATAACAATTAAAAATTTTCGAATTTAATGAGATTTCAACCTACAAGTTAAAGAAATGTTTAAATACAGAAAGTTCTATTTTCCAAAATTCGTCAAGGCATCTGGGATCATTCACAACCTCATACCTGTCCTACCCATATCTTTCAAATATTATCAAGGAGATTCAACTCAACCCCTATCAATTCTCTTGCTGTGACTCGATCTTAAGTTTACTTTAAGAAAATGTTATATTTATAAGCTTATCACAACCACATTATTTTGAAACCATTGACTTTCTTAAATATTGGGAATCTATTCGTATTACACACTTTGATTTTTATCATCCACGCCATTTTAAATCTTGGTCTTTTGAAACACATTAGATTTACACATACTTCATGAAATGGTTTCATCTTGCATTTTATAAATCTGTATTGCATATTTCACAAGTCAAATGTAAATCTACTTGTTTTCATTTAATGGATCCAATATATGTTTCGAGAAAAGAAACTTGCGACTGATAATATGCCTTATAACACTTTTTAACTCGACTTCTCGTAACCACATGAAAATGTGTATTTATGAAATCTTTTCAAGTGAACCTATTTTGAATCTAAAACATTCTTCGGTTTCTAAAAAGTTATCCTCATACATTACTACTATTCTTCCAACAGAGTAAACTACGTTTTTATAAACGAAAATTTATCTTTTTACACATACACTCTCTCAGTCGCAAAACTTTTGGTCTAACGAAATATTGGACATAACCTCATCGAAATGTTGCTAAAATGTCTTTTACCGTATAGTACATATATGCAAAACTACTAGATTTAAACCCTCCTGCCAGTAGACTATATGTCTGCTCTGCACACTCTCATTTGCAGTAAATTTATTATTTTATTCTTACATCATTTTATTATGTTCACGCATTATCTTATTTATGATTATTCTCGTATTATTCTTTTATTGGTCGTTATTCTTACGCGTTAATTGTTGTTATATCTCGCACTATTTATTAGCAGAATTCTTACATCACTGATTTTGAGCTATAGTTCAACTCATTTACTCTTATTTTGCGTAATCGCGATTTACTCAATTTATGTTACATTATTCTTTCAATCGAAATTTTATGCTATACTTATATACTTTTTCATGCAGCGCATATTTTGTACGCATATTTTCCTGTTTTGAGCAAAAACCTGCTATACTTTCTCATTATTTTGTTCAACATCATGGTTAATAAACATACTAATTGATAGCTCGTATGAGATCTAAGCCAGTTCCCACGTACGTCTCGTTTCAGAGTATTCCTCTAACCCGAGGGGAACGGTGAAATCCTCAGAGTTTATTAATATGGTTGTTTAGATTTCAACGATGTGAACAGAAATTTACTGGTTAAGGGTGAACCCGAAAGGTGAAGGACCTCTAACCATGTCTTACACTTATACATTATTCTCATTACGATTAAAGGGTGAACCCGAAAGGGAAGGACCTCTAACCATGTCATGATTGAACATTATTTCATTACAGTATCTATTACATTTTGGTTGCACGCATTGTTTCTTGAATCAGTTATGTTAATGTTATGGAAAAGCATAACACCCTAGTGTAAGGTAAATCGGTGATTTCGGTCTGGAACGCCATCATGGATTTACAGGTACATGGGGGTGGTGTGTGATTTTACTTAGGCGGTTGGTAGACAATCAGTACGAGTCCAAAGTATCAGTGGTGTGGTGGGTTAGCTGCGGTACACCCTATATATAAGCATGAGCGATACTGCGGGAGCGGACTAGGAGTTTGACCAAGAACCTACCTCATTATTTTCTATTGTGTATTGGGCTATTTAATAGTGTTGGGTCCGATCTCTTTAATAGGTCATTGACCAACGGCTATCATTTTCGATAAGAACGTTTTACATAAGCTTCAATTCGTTTTCTTAGAGCCTTCCTTTTGACCACCTCTACAGAAAACCTTAAACCTTGTATACTCTCACACTCTCTATTATTCGAAATTCCGTTACATGTCCTTAACAAGGTTCGGTCAGAAACCTTTCTAAAGTAGGGGAGACTGCTTCATCAGTGACTCTGCCCTCACCTGTTACACATTCCCAAAACCTTTCTAATCTAAACTCTCATCTTCCTAACTTTGGGTCAACTGTCAATGATTTTGACACTTTTATTTTGGATATTAGACAACTATTTTAAATTTTGTCAAAACATAACTGATGAATTTTTTTTTATCTAGTTGGCTTTTGCAACGCTTTTTGTTTCATAGAAACCTCCACTTGAAAGAAATTTAAAGACGGAATTTTCTAAGGTATGGTAGACTGTGACATCCGTCACCCTCGTCTTTCATCTAACTGACAATAATAGTCCTTCAAATATTTCCATTATAGTTCCTGTAAGTTTCGTCGTTTTCAAATTTAATTTTAGAGTGAACTAAAATTTTATCATTTATATTTATTATGGATCGGGTATAAGTTTTAATCCAATGCATATGTTGAAACGCGTTCGTAAAAGATTCTATAAAAAAATTCAAGTTTTAAAATGTTTTAAAAACTTTTAAGTTAAGTTAGTTAACCAAGTTAACTTTTTATAAACAAAAAAACTAAACCAACACCTAACAATCTAACCTAGTTAAAGTCAAGGGACCATTCCTGTCAAAGTATGCAAGTTTCAAATAAACAAGTCCCCTTTCCCTATGCTCGTTTTTCCGGCCAAGATTTCCGGCGATCGGAAATCATTCCGGCGAATCTACTTATGCCGATTTCATGGGTCTTAAACTCGTTTTATTGATGCAAAACGCTTCTCCAACTATCCTAAACCGTTTCCTAGCCTTTAATCGTGCAATTAATAGGTGGCAATCATGCATTTGTCGCATTCAATGTGAAACCTTCGCCATCAAGGAGTTTACAAGTCTAAGCGGTTCAATTCGATGCAAACACTATTTTTTGTCTTCTAATCATGTTGTTGGGTCTGCTGACTTGGAGAAGAACAGATGATTGAAAAGCCAAAATATACTAACAGTTGATTCACACAAATAAACAGTCTACTCTTCCCAAAAGACTGCTAACCCTAACAACTGTTCCATCCAAACAACTGCTATGACAACTGCTGATACAAAGGACTGCTAGATAACAACTGATAGAGAACAACTGCTGACCAAAGGTCTGATGAAGAAACAACTGCTGATCAAGTACTGAAGACTAAAGGTCTGTTGGAGTCAACAGCACTTAGACTCCAACAGATGTTGCAAGACCATCAGAGTTTTCCTTCAACAGTAGTTTACTTTACAGTGTTTTGTAATACAACAGTAGTTTGTATAGGGCAGATGTTTTATGTTGTTATTCTGTTAGAGGTCACTATCTTAGGTGACGTCAGCACATGTCACCAGTGGTTTAGGTTTGTCTATAAATAGAACAGTGCTTGTACTGTTCTATTGCATCACACACAAACATTCTCTCAGACAAACAATCACTGTGTGATCAGGCTGAGGGGGAGTACTTGTATTGATTGTAATCTTTCAATTAATGAAAGCATTCGATTAAGAAAACATTTATTCCTATTGTTTTGATTATTATTTATCATTCTGCTGCACTTTCCATATATACTTACATCATTCAATTCTCATCTTCTTCTAAATATGTCAAAACAATCAAACTCAGATCCTAACAATTGGTATCAGAGCTTGGTCAATTAAATTCGATCTAATCAATCAATTTAATATAAACAGACCAGCTCACAATTATTGATATCGTTTGTTTGTCGGATTGAAAACAGAGTAATAGTTTATTTTCGATTCAACCGTTTATAAACAGATTTTGTTTTTTGAAAAATCAGAGAATGGCTTCAATCAATCACGATCCACATAACATTGGCACGAACAACAAGCCACCAATGCTTGTCAGATCTGAATAAAATATCTGGCAACGTCGGATGAGCCATGTTCTAGCTCAACAGAACACTAGGTGTTGGAAGTCGGTTATCTTCGGACCACATGTTCCGATGGTGCCGAGTACCGAAGATCCCAAGGTTCAGGAGCCAAAGAAACTTGAAAACTACTCCGACCAGGATTTTCAGAAAATTGAGTTAGATGCTAAGGCCTTCAGTATTGTGGCCATGGCTCTACCCAATGATATATATGCTGGGCTGTTACACTGTAACAATGCAAAGGAGTTGTGGGATGCACATAAAGAACAATTTGGTGGGACTGGAGAGGTTATTGAAAACAACCGTGAAATACTTAACCAACAATATGAAACATTTAGTCATGTTAAGGGAGAGTCATTAACTCAACAATTTGAGAGGTTTAACTGTCTCATTAGTGAACTAAAATTGGTTGGTCTAACTTACCCTCATTCAACTTTGAACCATAGGTTTTTAAGATCATTACCAGACAAATGGGACACTATTGCTATTGTTATGAGAAACTCAATTGGATTTAAGGACCTATCACTGACCCAGCTTCATGGTAAGCTCTTGACCTATGAGAGAGAGCTTAACCAGAAAAAGAAGCTCCAGGACTCTGGAAAAGTGTCTGATGATTATGTATTTGGTAATACAGCACTTTTGGGTCATGAGGAGGTGCCTGGAAATACTAAGGATCAGAGTTATGATCACTTCATTGACATAACTTCAGGTTTTAACTCAGGTTTTAACTCTGATTCTTATTCACCAAACTATGCTTTCACAGCAAGTGGTGGTGATATCCAGGCATCTGATAACATATCCTTTGAGTATGATGATCTGAAATACTTTGACCCTGATGATTTGGAAGAAATGGACATTATGCACCAATTGGCCCTTCTTAGTGTAAGAACTAACAATTTTTACAAGAAAACTGGGAGAAGGTTTCCAGGATTAACTGGCAGATCAAAGGTTGGGTTGGATAAATCAAAGATAAAGTGTTATAAATGTCATAGACTTGGTCATTTTGCTAAGGATTGTAGGAGTCAACATGGTAGACTTATAATCACCTATCCAAATCAAATACCTCAGACCAACACTTATCAAAATTCCTATAATATCCCTGGACCAAATGTGCAAAACACTGCTCATTTTGCACAGTCTTCAAACACTATTCCTGTCCAGTATGTCCAAACCACTGTTCCTCAGATCCACTATGTGCAAACACCTGCTGCTCAGGCACCTGTGCAAATGACTGCTGCTCCATCCTCTGCTCCTGCAGCGACCAGTCAACAGAGCTTCTTCACACAAGGCTTTGTTGATTGGAGCAGTCTACCAGATGAGTTAACAGATGAAAATTTTGCACTAGTTGCCAAAGCTGAAAATGAACCAGAAAATTTTTGTTTCATGGCTATGGTAGAAGAAGTTGAATCTGAGGAAGTGGTGACTGAATCTAAAGTTGTGACTGATGATGTTGTTGATGAAGTAGTTGCAGGTGAAAAACCTGAAGAAGAGGTTGTGAATCTCTCAGATCCCTGGGGTGCATCTGATGATTGTGAGTGCAAGTGTGATTGTGCATTGATGGCTGCTACTAAGGTATCTCCTCAAATTCTTAAGGATTTATGTTCTGACAAATGTGTGATAGCATTTGCTAACATCAAAGAGGTGAATGAAAACCTTAGAAAGAAAATTTTAGATGATGAAGTTAAATTTGAGAAACTTTCAAAAGAATTAAAAACAAGTTTAACTGAAAAAGAATCTGAAATAAGCAGCTTAAAACATGAAGCAACCATAACCAAAGACCAGCTCCAAACTATGATAACAAAATATCAGAGTTGTAAAAGTGAGCTTGAGTCCACCCAAGTTGAATGTCAGAAATGGGTGGAATCATGTAGAGGTTTTGAAATGCTACTCAACAAACAAACCAAAAGTCATGTGAAGTTTGGTTTTGGTTTTGAAACCACTGCTCCAGCTTTTGAAAACACTGATAAAAGGGATCAAAAGTCTGTTGAGATAGTACCAACAAACTTGAAGGGTTAAGAGATTAAAATCACTGAACCAAATGGTAAGAAAATTGTTCTAGAAAAACCAAAAGGTTCCTCATCATTCACTGAACTTGAAAATTATGAATTTAAACCTACTTGGTCTGATGAGTGTGGTACTCTTGAGAATTTTAAACCTGTTGATTTTAAAACTCCTGAAGGAAAGACAGCACCTCAGGCAAAAATCATTCCCTTGAAAAACCTTCCAGCAGATGCTCAAACATCTGCTGAAAAGAAGGCTGAAAAAGGGAAGAAGAAAGAAAAGACTGTCCACTTGTTCTGTGATTTTGTGAAAAGAAGAATCATGTCACTAAAAACTGTTTTCTTCTAAAAGCATATGATATTAACAAAGGAACAAGTGTATGTGATTCCAAAGCCACATGTTCAATATGTGGGAAAAAGAATCACAAAACCAAAGAGTGCTTGTATCTCAAAAATTTTGATGTAAAAATACAAGAGTACAAAGCTAAAACTCTTGCAAATCAGGTGGTGAGTACTTCAAAAGGAAAGCCCAAACAGACCTTCACTCCTGTCCAAACATCTGTTACAAAAAGTCTTGAAACATCTGCTCCTAGGGATGTCCAAGTAATAGATGCTCCACCCACAAGCAAGTACCCAAGAGGATATGGACAACCACCATGTCATAATCTGTCACATGTTTATGAGGAGCCAAAAGACCCTCTAAACCAAGAGTGAACAGAAATCCCTATGGGTATTATCATCTGTCTGGAAGTGATCAAACAACTGTTGCCCCAAGTGTTGACATTCAAGCACTGGCAAATGGTCAGCAACAGTTGTTGAACTTGATTCAAAAATTAGTTCAAACCACTGATCATCTTCCAAAGCTTGAGTCTAAAAAGTCTGAGGACCCATCCAAAGCCAACTTGGCTTTGGACACTCACCAAAACTAATCCATTACTGCTGTGCAGGGAGCTTCTGCTTGTTTAGATAGTCTTTGGTATGTAGATAGTGGAGGCTCCAGGCACATGACAGGATGTAGAGCCCTTCTTCTGGACTTCTTAGCTCATGGAGGGGTGATATATCCTTTGGTAATGATTCAAAAGGTAAGGTGTTGGGCTCAGGGACTGTACAAGCTGGGAAACTCAAGTTTGAAAATGTGAATCTTATTGATAATCTCAAGTTCAATCTCCTTAGTGTTTCACAAATGAGTGACAAAGGTTATGGCTCATTCTTCACTAAGAAAACTTGTAAGATTATTGGGCCAGAAGTGGTGAAAAAGATTGATACTGTAACATCGCAAAATTTTCCCCAAAATTTTAATACATAAAAAGCCCTTATATATATATATATATATTTTTTTTTATTACACCTTTATCATTAATATTATACAAATATGCCTAAGTCTTTATTTATCCTAACTCACAACTTATATACATACATAAATGTATATAAATAATAATAATAATAATAATATGATTCTAAATTCTTTTTTTTTTCATATACAAGATTTTTTTTTTTTTAAATAAAGCCTTGAGTCAAATAGTCAAAGTCCTAGTCAAAGTCTTAGTCAAACAGTCAAAGTCTTAGTCAAATAGTCAATTCATCATAAAACCTTACTTTATGGTGTTGACCAATTTTAATGGCTAATTGAATCCAAAACTAGTATAAAAACCCACCTATGACCCATTATACTTTGCACCTCTAATTGTTTCAATCCGATTAAACTTTCCCTCATACCTTTCTTCTATAGTCTATTACTTCTACACTTGAAGCTTTGATTATAAGCTCTTGTAATTGGCAACTTTGGGGCTACACATATTCTATTTCTCGAGACTTAATACTTTGCTAAGGTGAGTTTTACATAGCCCCTTTTCTATTTATCACCATTTTTGGGGTGAAACATGTTACAACATTATTTATGCAGTTCAATCATCAATGTGTCTATGTGTATTTCTATATTGCATTATGTCTTAAACATGACTAGGGTAAGCACAATTCTAGCATAAACATTCATCAGCCAAACGGTATACATTGATAGATCTATTGGACTGACAATCCCACCCGGATACGTGCCTCCTACAAAGGTAGCGTGGGTGTTTGTTACTGCAATATAAACGAGTGAACCATGAGCGTATGGGATGTACCACAATACAACAGTCACAATGGTTGATTATGCACTCGATTTACTTCTAGTATGTTTTCACATATGGACTAGATTGCCATGACACATGAATTGCACAACAATTTTATTCGATTATCAAAACCTATGTAATTCTCACCAACTTTTGTTGACCCAAAATATTTTCAACTTAACATGTTTCAGGTTCTACTTGATTGAAGATTTGAATTAATGCTTGAAGATGTGTGCATAGTTTTATTCAATTTGATGTACGAATTCTTGTAGAACAATTGTATGTAATTTATTTAAATCATATAATGAAATTTATTATTTACCATGAGCTACTGAACAATCATCAATACATGACATCCTGATGTTTCTGCCATCGGTTGGGGTGTTACAGATACCATCATTGCTGAGAGCAAAGCACAACTTGTTGCTCATAGAAGTGGCAATGTGTATGTTGTTGATATGTTAAAGGACAATCCTATGGCAAATGTCTGTTTGTTTTCTGCTGCCTCCACAAAGGAGACAGAATTGTGGCATAGGAGATTGGGTCATACCAGCCTTCAAACTATCAACACACTCTCTAAACAAAGTCTTGTCAGAGGCTTACCATCAAAAGAATTCAAATGTGATGAGCATTGTGTTTCTTGTTTAAAAGGTAAACAACATAAAAGCTCTTACAAATCCATTGATGAGTCCAAAACCAGTCAATGTCTACAATTGTTGCACATGGACTTGTTTGGTCCTGTTAAAATCATGAGTCTAAGAAGAAAAAGATTTTGTCTTGTCATAGTTGATGATTTTTCTAGATTTACATGGACTTACTTTTTACATTATAAGGATGAGACTGCATGTATTTTGAAGGACTTTGTCACCAAAGTTGAAAAACAATATGACTTGCCAGTAAAAATCTTCAGGAGTGACAATGGAACAGAGTTTAAAAATAAGGAGTTGGATGACTTCTGTGTGTCAAAAGGAATTGTAAGGCAGTACAGCATCCCAAGAACACCAGAGCAAAATGGGGTGGTTGAGAGGAAAAATAGAACCCTTATAGAAGCTGCAAGAACCATGCTAGCAGATTCTGGTTTGCCACTGTCCTTCTGGGCAGAAGCTGTAAACACTGCTTGCTATGTTCAAAACAGAGTTTTGATCAACCCAAGACATCAAAAAACTGCTTATGAAATTGTGTTCAAAATCAAACCATTAATTTCATTTTTTTCAAAATCTTTGGCTGCCCATGTTTCATCTTAAATCTCAAAGATTCCATTTCAAAATTTGCAGCCAAAGTAGATTGTGGTTATTTTCTGGGATATTCTTCTACTGCCAAGGCCTATAAAGTGTTTAACACAAAGACCAAAACAATAGAAGAAACTCTGAATGTAAAGTTCAATGAACTTTCATCCCTAAAAATCCCAGCAAATCCTGCTGAATTGTTTGATTTAGATAAATTCAAATTTGAAGATATCACTGTTAAAACTAACAATGCAGGTACTTCACAATCTCCACAACAAGATTATAGAACAGATGTTGTGATCCCCAGTCACTATAAAATCTATTCTGCATCAGAGGAAGCAGCTGTTCAAAACAACTGTCAAAACTCTGTCACAGCTGAGTCAACCACTGTTGGCCAGTCTTACCCTCAAACCACTGCTTCACCTCTCACAACCACTATACAATCATCTGTTGACAAAAGTCAGTCCAGTTTTACACCACTTGGACCCATTCCCCCACTTCCATTTCAAACATCTGATGGCACTACAGAAGTGCAAACAGATGTTACAACAACAGAGTCACCAAACCTCTGTCCTTCACCTCAAAATGCCATCATACCATATCAGGGAGATCTAATCTACCTAAGAGCTCATCCACTAGACCAGATCATTGGCAACATCAGAGAGGGTGTGCTAACAAGAAGTCAATCCTCCAATATCTGTCTTTTTGCAGGGTTCCTATCTCTCACACAACCTGTCAAGTACCAAGAGGCACTAAAAGACAACAGTTGGGTAGAAGCTATGCAAGAAGAGCTCCTTCAGTTCAAAAGACAACAAGTATGGGAACTTGTACCACTACCAAAGGATGTTTGTCCAATAGGTACAAAGTGGGTCTTCAAAAACAAAACTGATGAAAGGGGTATTGTTGTCAAGAATAAAGCCAGGCTTGTGGTTCAAGGCTTCAGACAAGAAGAAGGAATAGACTATGATGAAACCTTTGCTCCTGTAGCAAGGTTAGAAGCAATTCGACTATTTCTAGCCTTTGTTGTCAACCACAACATCAAGGTGTATCAGATGGATATCAAATGTGCCTTCCTATATGGCAAAATTCAGGAGGAAGTCTATGTATGTCAACCACCTGGTTTTGAAGACACATTCCATCCTGATTATGTCTACAAGCTGAATAAAGCTTTGTATGGACTCAAGCAAGCACCAAGGGCCTGGTATGAAACTCTTTCCACTTTTCTCTTATCCATTGGTTTCACAAGAGGTAAAATTGATAAAACCTTATTTTTGAAATGGAGAGGGAAAGACTTAATGATTGTTCAAATATATGTGGATGACATCATTTTTGGATCCACGTGTAACAAAATGTGTGAAAAGTTTAGGGAACTCATGACAGCAGAGTTTGAAATGAGTGCTATGTGTGAACTTCAGTGTTTCCTTGGTCTCCAAGTGAAACAACTGCAAAATGGCACATTCATTCACCAAAATAAATATGTAAAGAATTTGTTAACAAGATTTGAGATGAATGATTGTAAGCCATGTAGTACACCCATGAGTACAGTCAAGCTACTCACTATTGATGACAAGGATGAACTGGTTGATCAAACACATTACAGATGCATGATTGGGTCTTTATTGTACTTAACTGCATCTAGGCCAGACATTATGTATGCCACTTGTGTCTGTGCAAGATTCCAGGCTTCACCTAGAAAGTCAAACCTTATTGCTGTGAAAAGGATATTCAGATACTTAAAAGGTGCTCCCACACTTGGTATCTGGTATCCTGCTAATGGAAACATTGAGCTTTTAGGTTATTCAGATAGTGATTTTGCTGGCTGTCACACCACAAGAAAGTCCACATCAGGAGGGTGCCAGTTTCTAGGGAATGCCTTAGTCTCTTGGCAAAGCAAAAGGCAAGCAGCTGTTTCCACCTCTACAGCTGAGGCTGAATACATTGCTGCTGCAAGCTGTATAGCCCAACTCATGTGGCTTCAAAATCAACTGCTGGATTTTGGGATAACTGCATTACAGACTCCACTCATGTTGGATAGTCAAGCTACTGAAAATATCATCAAAAATCCAGTCTCTCACTCCACTACCAAACACATTGACATCAGACATCATTTTGTCAGAGATAGCTATGAAAAAGGTTTGATTTCTCTGCACCATGTTCCAACAGAGGATCAGTTGGCAGATGTGTTGACAAAAGCTTTACACACATCTACCTTTACAAATCTGATTTCTAGAATTGGTATGCTAAACATGGATTAAACAACACAAATGTTTTCAATAAAAGCATTAAAATGTTTCAGAAAATCAAAATTCATCCTTAAAATAGCTTTTTGGTTGAAAAATCTGTTAAAGATAAAACAACCACTGTTTCATCCATTTTATCCACTGTTAGTTTGAAAAATCTGTTTCAAACCTCTGATCAGATAAAACAACTTTTTTATTATCCATATCTATATATATATATATATATTTACAGATATCTATAATAATGATAATAAAAAAACAGCTGTTTGCATCAGCCGTTTGCATCAGCTGTTTGCCAAAACAGCTGTCCTCCACCAGATGTTTAACCATCAGATGTTTGCCACGTCTGCTCCTACAAGCAGAGTTTTGGCCACATCAGCGGTTTCACCAGAGCCTATAAAAACCCCTGTTTTATCACAACAGTCGTTACACTGTCTCATTGTATTCAAAATACTGAAACCGCCTTCTTCATTCTCAAACCCTTAATCAAATTTCACTCACTCTCACCTTCGGAATCCATTACAATGGATCTTCAAGATAAAGCCACCCACAATTATCTCCCATATCTGGTAAAAACAGATGAAAATACTCCATTCCATTCCACCATCGACATCATCCTAAAATCCAAATACCTGACAATCCTAAGCGTTGACGCTCCTATCTATCTTGATGCTCTCCAAGAATTCTGGTTAAATGCTGAATTTCTGCTTCAAGACAAAAAGCCTACTTCCATTATCTCTAAAATTGGTGAGACAAGTATCGTCATTACCTCTCAACTCATATCCACAACCTTCTCACTTAATGACCTGTCAGGTAAAGACTCTTTCCCTAAAGCAGAGCTTCACACAGAGTTTCAGGAAAGGGGAATGATGCTCAGATGACTGGGTCAACACTTTTCAAAAAGTTATTCCCACCAGTCATGAAATTTTTCTTCCATACCCTCCTTCTCTGTGTCTCCGCTAAGTCCACTTCCTTTAATGAAATCCCATTGAGGATTCAGTACTTGGGCTATGCTATGTTGTCAGATTCTGACTTCAATCTATCCCAGGGACTGTTTATGGACTTAGTGTCAAATGTGAAAGCCATAAAGTCTGGGTCTAATAATGCTTTTCTAATTTACCCAAGAATTTTAAGTGTAATCCTTCAAAAGGTTTTACCAGAAAAGGTTTTCAAAAAGGGTGAGTCTATGCAAATGAAGAGTCTAACTGATGAAACTTTCACAAGAATGCTGGGTTCAAACACCCAAGAAAAAGTATCAAAAGTGTCAAAGGTTTCAAAAACACAAACAAAGAGGACTAAGACAACAACTGTTGTCCAAACCTCTGTTGTTGAGCCCACTGCTCCTGGTGATCATGGCACTACATCCAGTGCTGTGAAACACACACCAGCCATTTCCAAAAGAAAACGTCCATCCACAAAAACCACCACTCAACCTCAAAAGAGACTTCTGGAAGATGAGATACCAGAAGATAACTCTATTGCAACACAAAAGCAACTAGAAACCACTGTTGTTACTTCCTCACAACAGTTGGAAATATCTCAACCTGTCCAAACTCCTCATGCATCCTCACAAAAGGATCATGTTGTAAGCCAAGGGGAACCACATCATGATACATTTGAGTCACTTGGCCATATGTTCACAATCCCCTCTCCCAGGGCTAATTTTCTTTTTACTCCTCCACCTTCACCATCACATGTTCAACAGACCATGCAACCTCTGTTTAAGGCTATTGATAAAACTCGGGAAAATCCCAGTTCCTCTCTTTCACCTATCAATGAGAGTATACCTCCACAAGTGACTGGGACTGAGGAAATTCAATCAGCCATCCCACAAGCAGAAGAGGAGGTTACACCCCTAGAGTTCAATGCAACTCTAGGTGAGTTTTCAAGTGGAGCAGCCACTACTGATGTAGAGACCATTGTCTCACACCAGGACAGTGGTTACATAACTAAGACTCCCTTGAAGGCAACAACTGATGAGGTCACTATAGTGTCCCCAAAATCAGTTGGAAGTCCCCAGAACCAAGAAAAAGGGGCATCTGGTTCTCATCCTTTGGATTCACCTCCTAGGACTGAATCAGTTAAAACTACCACTGGTAGGAATTCAGATGATCCTATTAACTTAGGTGATGAGTTAAAATACCAAGAATTGACGGCCAGAGTCCAAACCATTGAAACCCCTGTTGCTGATATCAAATCTGATGTCAAGTTAATATTGGAATCCTTGGCTACTCTCTCCAAGAGTCAACCATCAACAGCTGATATTGCTAGTGAGCTATGGAAATCTGTTTCTCCCATCATCATAGCTCACAGAAAACTAGCAGACCAGACTCATGAAACCTACATGGCTGAAATCAGAAACATGGTAGATGCTAGGTACAAAGATACCCATGCAGACATTCAGGCCATTAAAGACCATCTGCTGAAGACCACTGGCTCTGCCCCTACCACCATTCTCAGAGATGAAGATGATGATGCATTCACAGCTGATGATGCCAAAAAGGGGGAGAGTGGCAGAGATAGATTGCCAAAGTTAGATCCCTTTGGTTGTCCACCATCACAAAAAGGTAAATCAAAGTCTGCCAACAAACCAGGGTCTACTCAAACAGCACCACAACAACAACAACAAACCAGCAAAGCTAAAGAAGTGGACAACTCTGCCAATGAAGAAGCTAAAAAAGCTGCTGAAGATAAGCAAAAGAGGGCTGATAATTTGGAAGTCAAGGCAGAGTTGTTGCTAAAACAGAAAAGGGAACAACAGCAGGAAGTTGAAGATGTGGGTTCCTCTAAAAGGAAGAAAATGCCTGCCAAACATGTCAGACAACCACCATCCAAACTGGCTGTTAAAACCACTGCTGACAAAACCACTGCTGCTACCCAAACCACTGATAAAACCACAACATCTGAACCTGTCATCACTATCACTATCACTAAACCTACATCTGAACCTACAACCACATCACCAACTAAATCCCAAACATCTGCTGGTCCTACTAAGGTGCCAACAGATGTTAACACAACCACTGCTTCCACACCACCATCACCAAAAATCTTGTACAAAAGGAAGAGGAAATCAACCTTTGTTGTACAGGATGAAAACATACATACGTCACCACTCACCACTTCAACCACACAATCCACACCTATATCAACCATTCCACTCTCATCATTTTCACCACACACATCACAATTCAAATCCCATAGACCACCACCAACCATTACACCATTGGCTGTTCAGTATCCCCTTGAACTTGATCTACTTAAGGGGGAAATGCAATCCTTCTATAATACTGAACAACCATCTGAAAGATATTTCCCTTCTCTTCCACATTTTCCTGTTCCCCTAAACATAGACATATATCTAAAATACAAGGCTGAACAGGCAGATGCCATCATTAAAGAGAAATGCAAAGGGAAAGATGACAGGACTGCTCAGGGCATCCATTCAGCAGAGCTTAGCAAATTGAGAAGGATTGAAGATTTTGCTAAGACCCTGAGCAACTCCATGTCTGCCATGCCACTCAGCAGTGACATGGAAAAGGAGGTTAGGGAATCTCTTCTTGAACAGATCTTGGCAACCATGCCTTATAAAGCAAACAAGAAACAGTTTGCAGGCTGGACCACTCATGCACTCAGAGAAGAACTCTTAAGAATTGAAGAGTTGGCCAAGAATCCCCCAGCTAAAGTATCTGCTCCTGATTTTAGTAAAGGCAGAGATCCAGCCAGAGCTTTGAAGTTTAAGAGAATGAGACAAGAAATTGTGGCTGCTGACTATGGGGAGATGAGGTCAGTTGCAAGATGGTCTGAGCTGAGGTTGGTTGAAACATACAAGAGACTGGAAGAAAACAGGAAGAAAGATCCTAGCCTACCCAGAAAACCTGTCTACTCTGATGAACCACTGATGAAGAGACCTCAACAGGCTTTTACATTAGACAGCTTACTGGACACTTCTGATCTATCAGCTGCTGCTAGAAGACAATTCAAGAAACAGAAAGAAATGTCTGAAGAAGATCAGAAGAAGTTTGCTGATACTTACATAAAGGAGGGCCTCTTCAATCAAGTACACTTTTTCTCAGATCCCACTACTGATAAGCGCAGAGAACTCTTTGGGAGACCTCCATCACCAAACGCATCAAGAATAAAAGTGCATCTCAGCAAATCCTCTGACTCAAAAATTCTAAAATGGAAGGTCAATAAAGACAACCATGAATTGACTTTGCTCAGGTCAGATAGAAAACTTCAAAAGCTAAGCATGGATGATGCATATAGCCTGTGTGCAGATGACCTCCAAACACTGCTGAACCTTGAGCTTGAAAGAGATGTAGAAGACCTATTTGCCTTGGACTTTGAACTTCAATTCAAAGGACAAATCAGAGAAAGTCTGATGAGAAATAAAGATCAATAATAAAGCTTAGTTTTGGCATCATCTGTTCTAGGGGGAGATTGTTGGGTCTGCCGACCTGGAGAAGAACAGATGATTGAAAAGCCAAAATATACTAACAGTTGATTCACACAAATAAACAGTCTTTACAACATACTCTTCCCAAAAGACTGCTGACCCTAACAACTGTTCCATCCACACAACTGCTATGACAACTGCTGATACAAAGGACTACTAGATCACAACTGATAGAGAACAACTGCTGACCAAAGGTCTGATGAAGAAACAACTGCTGATCAAGTACTGAAGACTAAAGGTCTGTTGGAGTCAACAGCACTTAGACTCCAACAGATGTTGCAAGACCATCAGAGTTTTCCTTCAACAGTAGTTTACTTTACAGTGTTTTGTAATACAACAGTAGTTTGTATAGGGCAGATGTTTTATGTTGTTATTCTGTCAGAGGTCACTATCTTAGGTGACGTCAGCATAGGTCACCAGTGGTTTAGGTTTGTCTATAAATAGAACAGTGCTTGTACTGTTCTATTGCATCACACACAAACATTCTCTCAAACAAACAATCACTGTGTGATCAGGCTGAGGGGGAGTACTTGTATTGATTGTAATCTTTCAATTAATGAAAGCATTCGATTAAGAAAACATTTATTCCTATTGTTTTGATTATTGTTTATCATTCCGCTACACTTTCCATATATACTTACATCATTCAATTCTCATCTTCTTCTAAATATGTCAAAACAATCAAACTCAGATCCTAACACATGTTCAGAAGGTGTTTTATGTCATAACCATCACAAATCCATGTTGTTTTTACACTTAAACTTCCTGTTTTGGTGCCTTCTTGAGTCACGACTGAAAATCACAAATCCACTCAAATTCGTTGTTGTAAGTCGTTTATATTGATGTCGTTTTGTTTAGTTGTGTTCTTGGATCGAAATCCCCATGATTCCCGAGGTTAGCGTTGTCTGATTCGGGTGAATTAAGATTAGGTTTAGGGCTAGGGTTTGATAGTAATTTGGGGAAGAAGATGATGAATTAATAATATTGGTTAAAATTTTATCTTTTCAAAACATATGACAAATTATTAGGTTGGAGCAGTGGTTATGTGTGTGTGTGTTGATACATTGATGACCCTGGTTCGAGTCCCTATAGCAGTAAGCTTGAGTTTTTTGTCCAGATTATATGTATCTTTCTTTTCCTTCTTTCTTTCTTATTTATTTATATAAATACATTTATAACTTAAAATATTCATAATAAATCCATCTTTTGCCCAAAAATTATAAGAATTTAGGTGTAGCATCTTGACACCCTAAAGAAAATTACCATACTTTTATTTTCTGAAAAAAGTCTTATTTTTATTGATTTAATTTGTTTTAATCATATTTAATTGATTAAAAATTCATTTTTAATGATTTTAATCTCAAACTTTTTTGATAAATTATTTCTAATCATCATGAACTAAAATAAAAATTATTGGTTCAGAAAACATTTATTTTTATTGATTTTTCTATTTTTAATCATTTAAACATGATTTAAATTTATTAAATCAGTTTTAAATGCATATAAATGGAGAAAATTTATGAGAAAATTTTTCATTTATTTACATCAGAAAGCATTCATTTTCTATAAAAATTATATTTTTGGATCATGTCTTGTATTTTTAGTCTTATTTATGTTTAATTAGACATAATTAATCATTTATACTATTTAACATCTATTTTATAAATACTTTTCTTATATAATAAAAATATTCTTATGTTTGAAAGTCTAAATCCTTATTTGTTTGGATCATTGTGTAACTCATAATTATTTGTTCAAATATTTATGATTATTGTATTTATTTACAATAATTTAGTTAAAGTAATTAACTAAATTATTTTGTCTTAATTATTCAAACATATTTTTATCTAAATATTCAATTGGTAACAATTATATTACCTAAACCACATTTACAAACTTTGGCATAGTATTTTTGATATACAACTTTTATATTAATTTAATTTATCGCAAAACCCTAATTCCCCAAATCAACTTAGTGAACCCTAATGCCTTAGAACCCTAGATACCTTAGACCTTTTAGACATTTCCTTATTAGTATTCTTATACATTATAGGTAGAATTCTTCGGAATTCCCACTTCTTAACTCACGTCAGCTTAAGTTGGATTTTGATCGCTTTCGTAAACTGTGAGTATATATTTCCCCTTTTTCATTTTACTTTTGGGACTACTCATGTAACTTATATCAAGTTTCTATTTCTTTTTATTAAAGAGCAATTCTCATGTGTGTTTGCTTGTGTTATTTTGTGTATCTATGACTTGTCAAATCATTAACCGTTACGGCCTAGCATTTCAATTAATAGTACTATGGTATATACTCCTTGTGACTCTGTTGAGAGACCTTGGTCATTGCTATGTGTTTCATTACTACTGTTAATACCGCATACTATATATAAATTTCATTTCATTTTCATAGGGTTGATTTTGACCCGGACACTACTTATTACATAACTGCAAACAATGTACAACACATGAATTGCAAATATTTCTTACTATATGTATTCAAACAGGGTATGCTCACCAATACATTTTGTATTGACAAAATTATTTTCTTACATGATTCAGGTTGTTAGGAGATCACTTTTAAGCTTTTGGAACTTAGACTTAGATTTAGATTTACTGTATTTCAATTTAGATTGATAGTTTTTGATCGTTGTATTTCTTTCAATGTAATAAACTATTCAATTTAATGTATCAATATTTACACTTTAGTACCATGAGCTATTGAGCAATCGTCATTATGTGACACCTCGATAGTTCCGTCATCGGTTGGGGTGTTATAGGCACAATCGAAGGCGAAACCGGGCAACCCTAGGTAGGGTGGTCGGCCGATATCATGGCCGACACCCATTCCCGTCATCAATTTGTAGGTCTTCAATCCAATCTCTGTGTATCTCTTTCTTTTTATCTCTCTGAATAAAATGGTGGATGTGTGTGAATCTGGAAAGAAGAAAGTATAAAAAGTTAGGGATGCGTGTAATTTGAGTTGGTGATGAGGAAAGCACCGCTACATACGCCAATCAGAGATATGATCATCGAAATGAGCCAAGCACACCACAAAGGTCACCGATCTATTCCACTATATAAAACACCCACCATATAAAAGTACCACGAATAAAGCATTAGGTATAGACACATAAAGCACGAACAACGCTAAAACACATAAGTACAACAACATAAAGCTGTTTAGCTTTGCTAATTAGAATTATTAAAATTTCTTTTTATTTTTATTTTCATTTTATTTATTTATTTATTTTTTACTAAGAAACTCACATTCATTTCTTAAACTTACCAAGTTATATCAAAATAGAGGGTAGACGGGTAATAAGCTGCGCCGCCACCCCTTTCTGAATCGCGAACCCTAATATACCAAATACAAACCCTTGCCCCCTGGAGATAAACTATTGCTGTGGACAACCCGTTAAACCCTGATCAAGAAACGAATAGCTTCTGGTGCTAGAGAGCCGAAGGTATGAAAGGCCAAAGGGACAAAGACATGTTGGTTCTTTACATAAGCTTTAGCGTGCTTATCTACTTTTTTCGATTCCGCCTTTCTTGACGTTTGTCCAGCTACAAACCCGTTTTCTTTTAAACCAGCCAAAGGAGATACCCTCGTAAGGTCCACACAAGCATGTTTCGCCCCAGCCCAACCAAAGACGAGCGGATCCGCGGGTCGCAGAGTAGATCTCCCTTCTGTAGGGTCCGTGAGAAAATTCACAGGGGCCTCCTTCTTGGCAGAAATCCCCGCTCTTCGCAAGATGTCCCACAAAACGTCTCTCACCAATCATGCCGGTATTTGAAACCGAGAAGCTCTTTGCAATTAAATGCGTGCTCCCCATATTTATCCATATGAACTTTACGACGGATCGGGCAAGTTTCATCTTCCGGATACATATAGGGATCATAAACCGATATTTGAGGATAGTCATGTACTCTACTGCAGACATGCATTGGCCCAAACCCTCAATTGGGATAACGGTCAAAAAATCCTGAGCGTGGGGACCCTTCAGGCATTCAATCACCGCCTTCTGACGCGGGACAACTCAAACACTTTTCCCAGACTCTAACCAATTTTGCCAAACAGGGCATTTGCCAAAGTTTTTTATTGCTTTAAGGGGGAGGTGTCCTTCTATTTTAAAAAACCGCCAATATCAAATTCCGGGAGAGAGACATTTAAACGTTCAAATGCTTGCTGGTAGTCCGGGTCAAGCCCGACGAACAACCTGCTAATGCCAAGTTTTATACGAAAAGTTTATCTTTTTATATAGGAGAAATGCCACACAAATGTAACCAAGTTTGCTTGGTGTTCTAAATAAGTCACTCAAACTTTTTTGTCTCTCTAAAGTCATTCAAGTTTCATTTGTTGTTCTAATACTATGTAATTACCAGGTCATCAGGTCACCTTCTTTTTTTATTTTTATTTTTCTTTCATTTTTATGCTTACGTGGATATTATATTTATTATGTGAGTTTTATAAAATGAAGATTTAAAAAAAATAATTTTTTTTTAAATTTTACATGTTTAAAAAATTTATTAAAAAATATTAAAACCTAACACATCATCGCTTTAACCTGGAAACCTGATAATTACATAGTATTGAAACACTAAATGAAACTTGAGTGACTTTAGAGAGACAAAAAAAGTTTGAGTGACTTAATTGAAACAATTAGCAAACTTGGTTACATTTCTACAAAGTTACCCCTTTTATATATTTTAAATATCGTTAATCTTTATTATATAAAATGTTTTTTTTTTTTTCATACGAAAAGTTTATCTTTATTTTAACTAGAAGAAAGTCATCATTTAAAAAAGGAGTTAGACTATCTGGAGTGGGAGGAGGGAAAAGAGGGGTATGAAGCGTCATGTGGCATTTGTGGGACACATGTGGGGGGGGGGGGGGGGGAAATTGTGGGGAGTGGAAGGGGGGAAGGAAATAATATTATATTGTGTTAAAGTTTAAAAAAAAAAAAGCTGGCCAATCAAGAGATGACACCTCACCCCCACCCCAAGCCCCACGCCGGTGAGTAGCCCCCCGCCCCCACCCTTCCGCCCCCCCCCCCCCCCCCCCCCCACGCCAGGACCGGCGGCGGTGTTCCCGCCCTTGAAAGCCCCACGCCAGCCCTTCCCGCCCCCCACTCCGTCTAGCCTTAGAATGTTTTGTAAAAGAATTGGAATCGAATTGGGATCCTTGTGAATGGAATACTTTAAAAGTTACGCTAACCATCATTGTCTTCAACCATCCTTAACAATCATCTCTAAATAAATTCATCTACATGTTCTGTCGTTGATCACCATGGCTAAAATCATCACAACTCTTATTTGCAAGATTTCCTTTTTGTTGGTTTGGATGAAACTGCCGCATCTTTGTTTTCATTTCAAACTCGAGATCTGGTTCTAGAATGAAACTGCCCCATCATTTTTCTTTTCCATTTCCATCTCAGTTTTTTTTTTTTTTTTTTTTTTTTTTTTTTTGATAATTAATTTTTAAGTTTCATTTAAACAAGCAAAGAAAATTACATTAAGATAGCGGGCAGGCGGGCAACAAGCTGCGCCGCCACCCCTTTCTGAATAGCAAATTCTAATCTACTAAAAACATAACCATGTCCACCCGGAGCCGAGACACTACTGTGAATAAGCCGCTGGACCCTGGTCAGGAAACGGGTAGCCTCCGGTGCCAATGAGCCAAAGGTATCAAAAGCCAAAGGTACAAAAACGTGTTGGTTCTCCTCGTAGGCTTTAGCATGTTTTTCTAACTTCTTTGCCTCTGCTTTCCGGACCGCTTGCCCTGCTACAAAGCCACTATCCCTCAACCCAACTAGGGGAGATACACCCGTCAGGTCAACACAAGCATGCTTCCCCCCGGCCCACCCAAAGACAAGGAGATCTGCTGGTCGTAGGGTGGATCTCCCTTCTGCTAGATCCGAGAGGAAGTTTACAGGGGCCTCCTTCTTGGCTGAGATCTCAGCCCGTCTTAAAATGTCCCACAGAATGTCTCGAACCCAATCATGCCGATATTTGAGGAAAGTTTGTCAGTAAATGTTGAAAAACTTATTTAAAAAGTATAATTTTTTAAAGTAAATTTCAAGACTTTATAATTGAATTTTATATATCGTCAAACATTTAGTTATCTAATAACTAGATTATACCCTGGGAACGTCCCGGGATTGAGAAATCTAATATATATGACATATTAATTTTACATATGAAATAGAATGATCCGCTTTACAGTTACATGCAGAAAGCTTCGGATAGCACCTAACCTAAAACAATGAAAATTGTATCTCCAATGTTAACGCCTAACCTTAAACAATGTATAACTCTAATATTAATATATAACCTAAAACAATGTATAACTCCAATGCTAACGCTTGTTGAAAATATAATTCATATTTACTGATTTGAACATAATTAGTGACTTGCATATACATGATCAATGATATATCTGAACACTTTGTGTTTTTTTTCCTGTATGAACAAAACCACACAAAAAATAGTCGTTTTTTTCTCCGTTTTTTATATAGCACTATGGTACTCGTTGGAAAGATAATAAAACGCTTTTTAATTTGGTGTAATTTTTTTCTTTAAAAAATCTCGTATATAAAAGATATTAACGTTTAAAAATTATGAGATGAAACATAAGAGATAAAAATCCAATTTTGTTTTTAAATTCTTTTTTTCCTAAAATATCTCAATGCCACATGGGATGACACATGGCACACTCAAGGGGAAGAATGCCTCTTTGAATACCATGTCATTAAAATGGCTTTGGTTTATTATATGTATAGATAAAAGTTGCCAATCATCTCCAGCTCAACTGGTTTGAGAAGGGTGGGTTTTCCCTTATGGGTTCCCATCTTGTGAGTAGGTTACAAGTTCGATCCATGCGGATCACAAAAAAAATTTCCTATGATGATTTGAGCTTAGGCAAGGAGGACACCGATGTGCGGATAGAAATTCAAAATTGAGACCGCTAGGTTAAAGTTGTACAAGCATTTCTCTTTCAAAAAAATCAAATAATAAAAGTTTAAAAATATAAATCCATTCACGGACGTATAAAATGGGCGGAGCATAATCCAAAAGTCTACGTAACGTCCACATTGACTCAAAAACAATATGCCATAGCGTATTATTATTATATATATTATTATTATTATTATTCCTCTTGATTTTGAACATAACAACAATTTGAGTGTATAAATTAAACCAACCAATCACCCATTTGCATTCCACTAACCGTCGTAAACCACCATGACCACCATTACTCCTCCCCACTTCCTCACCGTCCTCTTCATCTTACTCATCTCTGGTATCCCTTCTATCTCTACTGATCATCACATCTAATAAATATTATATCATATACCATCAACATTTTCCAAAACCTGTTAAAATAATGATCATGTGTCAAACCAACTTTTTAATTTTCATTGGTTGATTTACATACAATCGTTTGTTTTATGTTTTCCTTTTAATATATTATGTGATTACATACGGTAAATATCGGTTTAACCACTTGGTGATTACTGACGGATTACTGACTGCTAAGTGTAATTTTTTTTTTTTTTTTTTGTATAAATGTTTTTTCGTGGGAGATCACTCATGATTACCGACGGATTATGTGCAACTGTATTTTTATGTAGAGTGATTACTGACGGATTACCGACTACTAAGTGTTTTTTTTTTTTTTTTTTTTTTGTGTAACTGTTTTTCGTCGTAGATCACTCATGATTACCTACGGATTTTGTCCAACTGTATTTTTTATGCAGAATGTTTTCTGACGGATTGGATTACTGACTAGTTGGTTTATTTATTTTTGTGTTATTGTATACCGTTGGTGATCACTCATGATTACCGACGGATTTTGTCTAACTGTAATTTTCCGTCGGTGATACTTTTTTTCCAATTATTTTTTTACTTATATTATATGTGATCATGGTGTTTTTTTTTTTTTTTAATATATATGCAGGTGGTATATTTGGAAATGCAAAAGCACAGGCACCAGGGCAGGTACATGAACTAATGATTCATAATTGTATCACACATCATACTTTTTAGGAAAGAATAGATGAAATTATTGTTAAAAAACAAACAAAATATGTTTTTGGATTTTTGTTATAATTGGTTTTTTGACTACCATTTTAGGGAGCTTGGTGTGTAGCGAAGCCATCGACCCCAGACGAAGAGTTACAGAACAACATCAATTACGCATGCACGTATGTCGATTGTAAAATGATTCGATCTGGAGGCGTGTGTTTTGAACCGCAAAAGCTTGCGAACAGAGCTTCGGTTGCCATGAATCTTTATTACCAGGCTAATGGAAGGAACTATTGGAACTGTGACTTTAAGGGATCTGGAATCATTGCTGTTACTGACCCAAGTATGTTATTGTGTTTATGATCGAATCGGTTTTGATGATTTTTGTTGATGATTGTGTTTTGTTTCGATTGTTTGCAGGCTATGGTAATTGCAAGTATTCATTCAAGAAGTAGAAGTTATTTGTGACGCGTTTAGGGTCATGTTTTGCGCTTTCTTGATGTCGTTTGTGAGTTGAGTTATAAGGATTAAAATTACAGCAATTTTTATGTTTATCTTGGTTGTTATAAGAATATTGTAATTCATCAATGGATTTCATGAGATTATATGATCTGTGGCATCAATTCTTTGTTGACTAACCACCATCAATGAGAAATTCATGGCATATTCATGACCATGGCTCTTTGGATGGCATATTACTTGTGGGTGTTATTTGTGTCATGTTAACGGCTAAATCGTAAAAATGAACATGGCCCGTATAATTTATTCACATCGAAAATATTAACCATGCGTATTTATTAAACTCACATAACCCAGTGAAGTTCAACCTTTTATTAAATGTGTTGAAACAAGTTGGAATATATATTTTAGACCTGGCAAAATCAACCCATATATACTTCGTCCGTTTGCCAGGTCAGACTCTGGGCAGAGCATGACACTTCACAGGTCAGAATGTCTAAATTTTGGACAGGTTGTAAACAGGTAGGCATGTTTAATTGCGCGCTGAACCTGAACACAATATGTTTACTAAAATGGGTTAAACTGGTCAAGGACTTGGGACAAACACGGTCCCATTGATTAGGGAAAATGGCCAAAATAGCCCGTTGACCGGGCGTTTTGCATAACTAGCCCTCTCCACCGTCTTTGGAGAGACGGGACACGACTCCTAACCAGCCTGAACCGTCTCTGAGACCGTTTGGTTTTAGAGCCAATTGCCAACCAACACGTGGCGTCTCTGATCCCGAGGCTGTACCGTCTCTCTCCAGACGGGTCAGAACTCTCTTCCAGACGGTTCACGTTTCCCCATACCGGCTGCCTTCGGTTCAACCGTCTCCCAGACGGTTCAAGTTTCCCATGCCGGCTGCCCCTTCGGTTCAACCGTCTCAAAAGACGGGTCACATTTCCCAAGTCGTCTTAAGCCGTTTTGTGCTACCATCTGAACCGTCTCACGAGTGTATATAAATACCCCAATTCACTTAACGAAATTTGCACCCACCCCTCTCCTCTAAGCTTTCATCTTCCAAACCAATGACGTTTTTTTGCTTTCCCAGCCGAAGCCTGCCGGCTTACGAAAATATTGTCCGATTACTTGGATTGTTGTTTCATCTGCGTACGGCTACTTGGATTGTTGTTCCATCTGCGCGTGGTTTACAACCCGTGTAGAATGGATCGATGATGTGGTGGTCTACATTTGAGGCAAGTTCGTTCGCTTTCCGAATTTATGTCTCGATGTTCGACGTGTGCTCACTGAGAACTATTGTTACATAAAACGAGGAAACGTCTCGGACTTGTCTGTGTAGAGCACATACACCATTCGAAACAACGTCTATGTAGACCACTGCTACTACCACCGCTGTGGAGGACAAAACATCTAACACTAGGATGTAGTCTTTAATAGTTGGTTAGACACTACGATTACTTCAAACAAAGTTCTTAGTTCTGTAAGTAAATTTAAGAAGTTTGTTGTAATAGTGTAGTTTTTTTATTGTTGTTGTAATAGTATAGTTTGTTTATTTGTGATTGTAATAGTATAGTTTGTTTAATGAAATATTTACCTTAATATAAAAAACAAAATTTAAACATTCATTGCATTAATAATAAAAATATAAACATTCATTGCATTAATAAAAAAACTTAGATTACTACAAAAGTTTAATAAACTACAAATTAATTAAGACGATCCCTCATCATTTGCCAGACAGACACGTGTTTAAATTCTTTGCGCTCCCTATTTTTATACTGTCTTTGACTGTGTCTAATTGCCACGTCTTCGAGAAAGTTAGAGGGTACGTCCTGAAGTGTCCGGTTGTGGTACCCGTTGAAGATTTGACACTTCGTGGTCAAATCGGTCAACTTCCGGCTTAGGGACTCGGTTGTACGGTCTGACCCTCCAACGAGCCGATTGTATTCGTGCAATATTCGGAACCATTTGTTGGTTTGGTGGGTGCTTTCTTCAACATGACGCCATGCTGCAATCAAGGCAATTTCCTGTTCTTCGGTCCATCTTTGCAGTGCCATTTTCGAATGAATTAGACGGTGTTGGACGGTGGTGGTGATGTAACATCGCAAAATTTTCCCCAAATTTTAAATATAAAAACCCCTCATTTTTGTACCTAAGTCTTTATTCTCCTAATTCACAACTTATATATATATATATATATGTATATGTATGAATAATAATAATAATAACAATAATAATAATAATAATAATGATGATAAAAGTTTATGTTGGATTTTTTTTAGACTTAATAAACCTTTACCCTAAATCCATTAACCTACAAACCCATAACCCACCCCTTTCTCCTCTTTCTGAAAGCCCAATAGATGCAAGCCCACGGCCCACCTGAAACCCGGCCCAATCACCCCCTTCCCTTCCTGTTTTAATCAAAAAAAGAAAGTTGTCCCCGCTGAGACTCGAACCCGAGTCAAAGCTATACACACACACGCGGACTAACCTACTGCTCCACACACTTTTGTTGATTTTATATCAACTTTAATTGTATTTAAGCACACTTTATTCCTTCCTTTTTCCTTCCTTCTACGCGACCAACAGCAGCAGCAGCTGAAATTATTTTTTTTCTCTTTTTTTAAACCTTTGATGTAGCTATTAATTATGTAAATATGGTAAGAATGCATAATTATTTCGTTAATTCATCATGACAGTCAACACGCGTAATTACCACGCAAATCACGATTTAGAAACTTTCCAATCCAAGTTATATAACTTTCTAAAACGACTAATTCGTAGGCCTCCCTATAAATTGATACCTTCTACACCTTCACAACTCGCCACTCAATCTCTCTCAACTCTCAATTTCTTCATATAACCTCTGTTCATGCTAAATTTCGTCGTGTTTGACTTTTTGGTTGACTATTCAATCGAGCTCGAAACGTTATTGTAAGTCTAATTTTGTTTGTGGGTTTTGTTAATCGGCACTTGCTCAGTATTTACCCTAAGTTTAATTAGATTAACATTGGGTAAATCATTTGATTGGGAAAGCTAGGGCTTGTAATCTTGATTTGGGGATAAAACTGATTTAATATAGTATATTTATTTTATCTAAACAGGGTTAAATCACAATCACAGGCCTAGGCCAAGTGGTTGTGATCAATGCTTATAACCAAGGGCACCCGGGTTCGAGTCCCGGCATGGGCGCCCTTTTCCACTTCTTTTTCATTTTTTTTAACAAACCAATTATACTTATATATTATCTTTAAAATCTTGTAAATTCATTTATAAATATTAAAACCTTTTTATAAATTCTAAAAAAATTATATTTATCAAATCTCATGTAAAAGTTCAACTTACAATTTTTATTTTTCAAAAATTTATTTATTTAATATATATAATAAATAAATCAAGTTTATTCTATTTTATTTATAAAAATCTATAAAAATATCGAAACGATCTTATTAATTTCCACAAAAATTATCCTGAGTTTTTATAACATAAAGCTTTTCAGAAATTATTTTTATTTCTGAAAAATCAATTATTTAATATTTTTAATCAATTTTTGTTAGTTTTAATCATAATTAAATCATAATAAATTCAATTTTTAATATTTTTGCACCAAAATTTTATAGAAATTATTTCTGATCATTTAGAACAGAAATATAAATTTTAAACTAAAAATTCTTTAATTTTAGTATTTTTAAATATTAAAGTTAAAATTTTGGCAATTTGTAATAAATAGATTTAATAATCTATTTTAAAGAAAATAATTTTATAAAAATTATTTTTATACTTTAAACACATTCTTGTGACCATCTTAGATTTAAAATTCATAAAAAGATTTTTGATTATTTATTTACTAATATTCTCTCAATTATCAAACATTTTTAATATTAATCAAACGAACAATTATCCCCAATTCGAAGCCCTAGAAACTTATACATTTGTAGACTCGATAGACTTAGACATATTTATTACTTTATTATAGGATGATACTTGATACACTTGGTCAACACAATTATCCAAATTTCTCAACAGATATAACATTTTACCAAGGTGAGTTTTACATAGACCCTTTTCTATTTATCACCGTTTTTGGGGTGAAACATGTTACAACATCATATATGCAATTCAATCATCAATGTGTCTATGTGTTTTTCTATGTTGCATTATGTCTTGAACATGACTAGGGTAAGCACAATTCTAGCATAATCATTAACATTGATCAGCCTACGGTATACATTGATAGATCTATTGGACTGACAATCCCACCCGGATACGTGCCTCCTACAAAGGTAGCGTGGGTGTTTGTTATCGTATAACATATTCAAGTGGACCATGAGCGTATGGTATGTATCATATTATAACAGTCATCAGGGTTGATTATGCACTCGATTTATTTCTAGTATGTTCTCACATATGGACTAGATTGACATGACACATGAATTGCACAACATTTTTATTCAATTATCAAAAACCTATGTAATTCTCACCAACTTTTGTTGACCCAAAACATTTTCAACTTAACATGTTTCAGGTTCTATTTGCTTGAAGATTTGAATTGATGCTTGAAGATATGTGTATAGCTTTATTCAATTTGATGTACAAATTCTAGAACAATTGTATGTAATTCATTTAAATTATTTAATGGAATTTAATATTCACCATGAGCTACTGAACAATCATCATTACGTGACATCCCGATGTTTCCGCCATCGGTTGGGGTGTTACAGATTGGTATCAGAGCCATGGTTATAGGGAATTAGGTTATTAGAAAAATAATCTAGTCTATAACCATAGGATTTAACCAGTACTTGCTTCTCTTACTTGCTATACTCTATCTCCCTCCTACTTCATATCCCTACTTTCATCCTTACAAGAAGGTTGCTCTCCATCACTGGATCTACTCTTAGACTAATAGGACAAAAATCCTCAGGTTTAACCTGAACCCCCTTGAGATCTCGTCGAAGTTCTAGATTTTAATAACGAACACGTGCAATCTGGAAGGGTGAACGCCTGTATTCTGAGTCTTCTGTCTAGGCTGGCATTGCGCATATATCCCAATCAGACGAGGGACCCGGATGCCTACCTGGGAATTCTCGGGATGAGTGTTCACTTATAGGCTAAAGCATGTCTTCATATGTTATTAGAATCTGGAATCTTTGATAAGTCAACGTTTTCGTTATTCGTTTTAATAAATGAATAAATGATTACATTCCTTATATTACCTCATTCACTTCATGCCCCATTAAAACTTCATTATGTCCCTTACAGATTATGTCTCCACGTCGCAGCAATCATGATAATCAAGATGAAGTGAATAGTAACGACCACAACACTAACCACAATAATGGAAGTGATGCCCAACTAGCTGCGATTATTTCCCAACAAATGGCGCAACAAATCATAACTCTGGTTTCTAACTTGTTGGCTCAAGTCATCCCAATGAATGGGAACGGCAATGGAAATGGAAATGGCGTTGGAAATCACGTTAAGAACGGGACCTTAGTTCGGAAAGGCGAGAAAACAAGTATTGTGGCCACAGTAACTACCGAGAACCAGAAGCGTAAGACCAGGAATCCTAATGTAAACCTCACTACACAAGCCTCTAACAAGAAGCCTTATACAAGAAACTTTCCATTGTGTAACACATGCAATCGACATCATCCCACTGTTTCAGCATGTCGCGTGTGCACCAATTGTGGTAGGTATGGCCATCTGGTCAACACATGTCGCGAGACCCCAAACCCTAATGCCAATCAACCAACCAACCCTGCTCAGGTTACTAATTCTAAACGTCTTGGTAATTACAACTATGGTCAATGCTATGAATGTGGAAACCCAAATCACTACCGTAACCGATGCCCTAAACTAAACCGAGAACAAAACCCCCCAGCTACTTAACAGCAAGATCCACCATTTAAATGTTATTTGCTTTTAATTCTATGTAATGACGCTTTTGATTCAAGTAATAAATTCTAGTATTATCATAACATCTGTGTGCATGCTTGTTTTAATGTGAACTAATTGCTATATCTATAATCATACTTGCTTACTTGTACAACAATTAGTGGACTACCAAACAATCTACCCAACGATTGGTAGAGGTCATCATGTCTTTTCAACAGTCGGGAGAGGCCCTACCACCTACTCAACGACTGGTGGAGACTATCAGACCTGCTCAACAATCGGAAGAGTCATAGAAGGACGCAAAACCCTAATGTAAGGTAAATTGGTGATTACGGTCCGGAACGTAATCGTGAATTTACAGGTACGTTAAGGTGGTGTGGAATTCTATCAAGATTTTCGGTAGTTAACCAAATGTAAACTCTAGATATCTAGTAGTTCATTTAGTAAATCAACTCACACGTAACACGCCTCCTATCCACGCTATTCGAGACAGGTCACTCTATTCATTGTCATGCCCTAACATAAAATTCTTCAAGTCACACTTGTCCTAATTTTTATCCAATCCCCCTTCAACCCTATGTTTAACATAAACTTCGGGACGAAGTTTTCAAAAGTAGGGGAGACTGTAACATCGCAAAATTTTCCCCAAATTTTAAATATAAAAACCCCTCATTTTTGTACCTAAGTCTTTATTCTCCTAATTCACAACTTATATATATATGTATATGTATGAATAATAATAATAATAATAACAACAATAATAATAATAATAATAATAATAATAATAATAATAATAATAATAATAATAATAATAATGATGATAAAAGTTTATGTTGGATTTTTTTTAGACTTAATAAACCTTTACCCTAAATCCATTAACCTACAAACCCATAACCCACCCTTTTCTCCACTTTCTGAAAGCCCAATAGATGCAAGCCCACGGCCCACCTGAAACCCGGCCCAATCACCCCCTTCCCTTCCTGTTTTAATCAAAAAAAAAAAAAAGTTGTCCCCGCTGAGACTCGAACCCGAGTCAAAGCTATACACACACACGCGGACTAACCTACTGCTCCACACACTTTTGTTGATTTTATATCAACTTTAATTGTATTTAAGCACACTTTATTCCTTCCTTTTTCCTTCCTTCTACGCGACCAACAGCAGCAGCAGCTGAAATTATTTTTTTTCTCTTTTATTAAACCTTTGATGTAGCTATTAATTATGTAAATATGGTAAGAATGCATAATTATTTCGTTAATTCATCATGACAGTCAACACGCGTAATTACCACGCAAATCACGATGTAGAAACTTTCCAATCCAAGTTATATGATGCGTGTAAGGTTGATGACGGGTCAAACTTTCTAAAACGACTAATTCGTAGGCCTCACTATAAATTGATACCTTCTACACCTTCACAACTCGCCACTCAATCTCTCTCAACTCTCAATTTCTTCATATAACCTCTGTTCATGCTAAATTTCGTCGTGTTTGACTTTTTGGTTGACTGTTCAATCGAGCTCGAAACGTTATTGTAAGTCTAATTTTGTTTGTGGGTTTTGTTAATCGGCACTTGATCAGTATTTACCCTAAGTTTAATTAGATTAACATTGGGTAAATCATTTGATTGGGAAAGCTAGGGCTTGTAATCTTGATTTGGGGATAAAACTGATTTAATATAGTATATTTATTTTATCTAAACAGGGTTAAATCACAACCACAGGCCTAGGCCAAGTGGTTGTGATCAATGCTTATAACCAAGGGCACCCGGGTTCGAGTCCCGGCATGGGCGCCCTTTTCCACTTCTTTTTCATTTTTTTTAACAAACCAATTATACTTATATATTATCTTTAAAATCTTGTAAATTCATTTATAAATATTAAAACCTTTTTATAAATTCTAAAAAAATTATATTTATCAAATCTCATGTAAAAGTTCAACTTACAATTTTTATTTTTCAAAAATTTATTTATTTAATATATATAATAAATAAATCAAGTTTATTCTATTTTATTTATAAAAATCTATAAAAATATCGAAACGATCTTATTAATTTCCACAAAAATTATCCTGAGTGTTTATAACATAAAGCTTTTCAGAAATTATTTTTATTTCTGAAAAATCAATTATTTAATATTTTTAATCAATTTTTGTTAGTTTTAATCATAATTAAATCATAATAAATTCAATTTTTAATATTTTTGCACCAAAATTTTATAGAAATTATTTCTGATCATTTAGAACAGAAATATAAATTTTAAACTAAAAATTCTTTAATTTTAGTATTTTTAAATATTAAAGTTAAACTTTTGGCAATTTGTAATAAATAGATTTAATAATCTATTTTAAAGAAAATAATTTTATAAAAATTATTTTTATACTTTAAACACATTCTTGTGACCATCTTAGATTTAAAATTCATAAAAAGATTTTTGATTATTTATTTACTAATATTCTCTCAATTATCAAACATTTTTAATATTAATCAAACGAACAATTATCCCCAATTCGAAGCCCTAGAAACTTATACATTTGTAGACTCGATAGACTTAGACATATTTATTACTTTATTATAGGATGATACTTGATACACTTGGTCAACACAATTATCCAAATTTCTCAACAGATATAACATTTTACCAAGGTGAGTTTTACATAGACCCTTTTCTATTTATCACCGTTTTTGGGGTGAAACATGTTACAACATCATATATGCAATTCAATCATCAATGTGTCTATGTGTTTTTCTATGTTGCATTATGTCTTGAACATGACTAGGGTAAGCACAATTCTAGCATAATCATTAACATTGATCAGCCTACGGTATACATTGATAGATCTATTGGACTGACAATCCCACCCGGATACGTGCCTCCTACAAAGGTAGCGTGGGTGTTTGTTATCGTATAACATATTCAAGTGGACCATGAGCGTATGGTATGTATCATATTATAACAGTCATCAGGGTTGATTATGCACTCGATTTATTTCTAGTATGTTCTCACATATGGACTAGATTGACATGACACATGAATTGCACAACATTTTTATTCAATTATCAAAAACCTATGTAATTCTCACCAACTTTTGTTGACCCAAAACATTTTCAACTAAACATGTTTCAGGTTCTATTTGCTTGAAGATTTGAATTGATGCTTGAAGATATGTGTATAGCTTTATTCAATTTGATGTACAAATTCTAGAACAATTGTATGTAATTCATTTAAATTATTTAATGGAATTTAATATTCACCATGAGCTACTGAACAATCATCATTACGTGACATCCCGATGTTTCCGCCATCGGTTGGGGTGTTACAGATTGGTATCAGAGCCATGGTTATAGGGAATTAGGTTATTAGAAAAATTGGCTCTAAAACCAAACGGTCTCGGAGACGGTTCAGGCTGGTTGGGAGCCGTGTCCCGTCTCTCCAAAGACGGTGGAGAGGGCTATTTATGCAAAACGCCCAGTCAACGGGCTATTTTGGTCATTTTCCCTATTTCTTATGTAGAACCTTTGAATCTTTGGATCCAAACACAACACATATTACTTAAAGGGTGGTGATATTTAAACCCCCCAGCTTCTATTTAAACCCCCCAGAAGCGCCTCGCTGAGGCCTAAGCGAGGCGCTTCTGGGGGGTAATTTATTTTGGTAGTTTTTTGGTGTTTTGAGTTGTTTTTTTTTTTAATTTAATAATTATAAAAAGTTAAAAAAAAAATAAATGTCAATGACTTAAACTTGACATCATCTTCTTGTAATTACTTTTCAGTTGTTATCCGAGAGATAGCGGTCAACGATGAAGACAACCTGAAAGTGGATACCATGGATCAGAGAGATTCAAGCTAATTAAACTCATATCTCAAGCCGGTGCAAGTTATGTTGTAACGAAATCATTCTCACATGAATATCCTGCGTAAAGGACTAAAGCCACATATCTTGCCATTAATACCAACTGAATTTTACTTGCTTGCATGAAAAGTTCATTGTACGATGTCTTTTTCAGAGGACCTCGACTCTTGAGATGTTGCAGGTGTTTGAAAAGTTTGAACTGAAATTGAACTTTTCATGCAAGCAAGTAAAATTCAGTTGTTTTACTAATTTCATAGTCTTGATACTTTTAACAATCGGATCGGCGCTAAATAATAGAAAGTAATTACAAATATTGCAAGAGGGTCACTATTCATATATAAAGAACATTAATCGGTTCATCTTTGTTTTATTGAGTTCAACTTTCCATGATCTACCTTTATCATCACAGAGAGATATCTGTCAAACGATGGAAGGGAACCCGAAACAATAAAAAGTAATTACAAAGAAGATGATCAAAGATGCTACAACATAACTTGCACCGGCTTGAGATATGAGTTTAGTTAGCTTGAATCTCTCTGATCCATGGTATCCGGTTGTTTTCAGGTTGTCTTCATCGTTGACCGCTATCTCTCGGATAACAACTGAAAAGTTGTCTCATTAATTCCAATTCCAATTCCAATTCCACCGGTGCAATCAGAATCTGAAGAGAAGCTATCATCTCAGAGAGATATCTGTCAACGATGATGGCGCAGCAGAGGTTAGCGGTAACTTTAAATTTTGAATGATCGTCGGTTTGCTCTCTATATACCAATCAACAGTAGCGATCATTACAGTTTTAGTTGAAAGTGGATACAATAGATCAGAGAGATTTGAGCTAATTAAACTCATATCTCAAGCCGGTGCAAGTTATGAAATGACACATGCAGAATGTAATGTCATGCACAAATGTGATTTTGTATTAATGGCAAAGTGATTTGTAAGGGAAGAAGAAGAGAATGTTATATATGTTAACCTTTCCATGGAAACTCTGAAGTCCCTTAACGGAGGTTTGCTAGAGGGTCATTGGTCTTCAGAGTTTCCAACCCCTAATACATTCATCAATGGATATTCATGTGAGAATGATTTTGTACAAGATTCCTATGCAAGCAAGTCAAATTCAGTTGTTAGACCAACTTGAGATATGAGTTTAATTAGCTTAAATCTCTCTGATCCATGATATGAGAGCATAAGAGAAGAGATAATAACATATGAGCTTCAACATAACTTGCACCGGATGATTGCCAATGAGATTGATAACTGGACAGGTTAGCCAGGTGTTTGTCAAAAAGGTAGAGCACACCACTAGAGCAAAAAGTTGTGTGTATGAATAGTGACCCTCTGGCAAACCTGCCATTAATCGGTTTTATTTACCGTAAAAAGTTCATTGTACATATACCTCCTTATTTAAAAACAAATCACATCATTGTAGAGGTTACTAGGTTACTCATTACCGTTGGACGTTGAAGGTAAACATGGACAGTGAGAAGTGAGATTGATAACTTCTATATGGAAGTTGCGAAAATAGTTAAACAAAAGCTGAAATTGAACAGTTATTTGGCAACATACTTGAAATCAATGGGAAGATAAACAATCCTCATTAATCTATAAATAAATCCTTACAAAATATTTTTAACTTAAATCTTTGAGCGTACCACACTTAGAGGGTCACTATTCATACATAGAGAGTATAATCGTGATGTGATGGATTTTTATATCTGCAACTTAGTTCCTTTTTACCTGGTTGCAAAGGAACTTCAGGTCAGCCAGACCTTTGTCAAAAGCAAGTGTGAAGATCAAGATCAAGAAGAACAGTACGGTCAACGATGAAGGTGTGTTGTATGTATAAAATTGTGAATAATTGTAGTGTGTTCGGTGCAGTCGACGAACATCATTCAAAATTTCAACTTCCCGTTCTGGTGCTTAAGTCCACCTTGAAGACTGGATACCATGGATCAAAGAGATTCAAGCTAATCAAACTCATATCTCAAGTTGGTCTAACAACTGAATTTGACTTGCTTGCATAGGAATCTTGAACGAAATTATACAGTTATTTGGAATGTTCCTGATCATTACAGTGAGATTGATAACTTCTCTATGGAAGCAACAAATTCAAAACAGAGGTAGGTTTGCCAGAGGGTCACTATTCATACATAAAAAGATCAAGAAGAACAGTACGGTCAACGATGAAGGTGTGTTGTATGTATAAAATTGTGAATAATTGTGAGAGTCGATATGAGAGCAATAATCCATCGAGAACTAGAGAAACAGAGAATAAGAGAAGAGATAATAACATATGAGCTACAACGACGTCGTATTTTGGAAGCTGAAGTTCGGAGAGAACTAAATATTCGGTTGTTGTTTTTCTTCTCTATACAGAGTGACGATAGGCATTTTCGATTTCCAAATGAATCAACGACTTAAACTTGACATCATCAACCACGTATAGTAAAATATTTATTCTCCATATCCATACCTTGTTTCAAGTATCTTGTAAAATTCATTTCGTCTTCAAGAATCCTATGAGTCACAAAGGGGGAAATATATATGACGTTTGAGCATACGAAATTGTGCAAGAGTTTGACATTATTGTGTTCAAACATCAAGGAGACATGGTGTTTGACTTTTTTGTGTTTGACCCATCCGGATGTGAAAGACAATATCCATATTTACCTGATTATAAGAGAGGTCGAAGATATTGCTCAATAAACATTATTATTATTATTATTATTATTTGAAGAAACAATAAGTATCCCGGAGATTAGGACTAATCACCGGGGGGTTAATACCTATGTTACTATCAGATTAATCCTTTACCCAAACCGTAATGGTAACCCGTGTGAGTGTTGGTGTAAGTGAAAGTGTGTATGAAGTGTGTGAGAACACGAGAGTTAAGTGGTTCGGTCGTTAATGACCTACGTCCACTGTAAGTACACCGGAATATTATTGATAATAAGGGAAATTACAATGAGTGCAGTAGTGATGGTTGTTTCTGAATGAATCTACAAGGATTGCATGTGATCTTATTTATAGAGATCACGGTGGGCTGCATGGGGCGGCCCACGGATGACGCCATTGGTTTGGGCCCGGCTGAGGCCCAAGCCCATGGTTCTTCTGATAATGGCGGGAAAGGACCTGTTACTGTTGATGTCGTCATGCTATAGTGCGGTCGTTGTAGTAGCCGGACACGTGGCGGACTTCTGGTGGTGCACAGTAACGTCGTACTTGCTACAGTGCTCAGGCTATCCATGTTGTCTGATGTGACGTCTGACAGTTGGCGAGGTAATGCATGCTGGTCACTATTCACGACAGCGTATACAGTGTAGCCGTTCACCTTTTGTACCATCTGCCACATGTCCTTCTCCTGCTGGTGTGTATTCTGACATGGATCTTTATGAATCTACCTTCTGCCGTTCCTTGTACTTCAAATGAGAGGTGCCAAGGGAAGATTCCGCGCGTGGTAGCACGCGCGTATCAGGTGTCGTATGTTGCTTATCGTATGCTTTGGCGCGCGAGACATGTTGATTGCTTGTCCCCGCGCGAGTGTGTTCCCACGCCATGATCTGGCGTGGGGTTGCTGTTGTACGGGGATAGGGACGCCTTTCAGATTAGGCTCCCTATCCCTTCAAGTCCCCCTAGTCTAGGACTTCTCCTACTCGCTGATGAGGAGGTGGAGTGCTAGACTCAAAATGTGTTAGTCGCAGATGAAAGCTCATTTGCTCGTGTTGTAGCTCGTTGGCGCGGATTCTTGGAAAACTCAGCGGGGAACGTCTTTTCCGGTTTTACGTCAAAGTTGCGCTGAGAAGGATGTGCTCCGGCTTACCCTTGCAGGCGTTAAGCGGGGAACGTCTTTTGTAGACTTACGTCAACTTTGCGCTATGCCGGACGTTTTCCGCCTTGTCTTTGCAGGCGTTGGGCGGGGAACGTCTTTTGCAAACTTACGTCAAGTTTACGCCATGAAGGACGCGTTCCGCCTTAACCTTGCAAAATTTTAGGCGGGGAACGTCTTTTGCAAATTTACGTCAAGTTTGCGCCCATGAATTAAATGCTGTTGGAGTGATTTAATGTGGGCCCTGAGTTGGTGATAAATTCTAAATCATTGGCATTCAATTTGTCTCTCATGAGCTGTAGTGAATGCGCCTGGAATTCGAATGATCAGTTACTTCTGATGGAAGTTTAATGGTTGCTGACGTGTTCAGTGACTGTCTGGTTGTGCAGACTGAGGCACGTCACGTCATGGTTGCAGTTACCAACTTTTCGTCTGTGTCAGGAGCGTGTGACGCCACGCGTCTGACGCTTTGTCTTCGTGGTTGAGATTGTGCCACGTGTCAGTGGGCACGTGTTTTCTGTCAGGCGCGTGGGTTATCACGCGCTCACTTTATTGAGATTGTGAGATCTGTTGACACGTGTCGATCATCCGGCTCCTGTGTGGCACACAACTGTCAACCACTACCATCTGAGCCGCCCGTTTGTGTTGTTTGACACGTGTCGCCATCTGGTGTCTGGAATTTGAAAAGGTGTGACGTTTGGCGCTTCCCAGGTGGGTCCCTCTGTCATTAATGCGATGAGTATATAAACCTCATCGTGGTTCATTTGAACGGTTATTCTCTCAAAATTTTCTTCTTCTACTCTGTGCTTTCACTTTTCTCCCAAAGTTCCGGTCGTCTTCCGTTGAAGTTTCCGTTCAATCTTCGAAGACTTTCTTTGTCTTGGAGATTTATTGTTGAAACTTCAAGTGTGTTTGCCTTTTGCTTCCCTTTTGTTTGCTTTTCGACCCTTGAAATTTGTTCTTCTTGTACTTCCGTTGAAGATTCCGGTGAATCTTCATTTTTTCCGGCGTCTTTTTTCCAGAATCGTTATATCTTCCGGCGTCTTTTTCCCAGAATCATTATAATGTCTGAAGTTCCGGTGAGTCCCCCATTGTCCGCCGAGGATGTTGTGATGGGGCCGACTACGGAAGAGGTGGTGGAAGAAGAAGTTCTTGTCGAGCATGGCAAGATAAAAGAAAGGAAGTTGATGTCCAACACTTACTGTGTTTGGAATCAGGAGGCTTTCAACCGGTTTTGTATCATGTATGGGATCTTGCCGGAATGGGAGCCTACCCTTCCCTCTCCGACCAGCACCGTGCTTTCTGCCGGTAGTGGTCAGTTGGCACTGTACGAGGCCCACTTTGCTAAGTGTGGGTTTCGCCTTCCCTGTACGCACTTCCAGGTAGATACTATGGTGGCCTATGGTGTTGGGCCCACACAACTAACCGCCTTCGGGCTTCTGAGGTTAGTTCATTTTGAGGCTTCATGCCACGCTCTGGACATTGAGCCAACCGTTGAGCGGTTCAGTGTCTTCTACTTCATGGCGCGGGACGAGATGTGGTTCTCGTTTAAGCCACGCCCGAAGGTGCCGCCGATGGCTACTCACACTCCTAAGTCCTTACATTGGGCTAAGGAGAAGTTTTTCTTTGTGAAGAGGGGTGTGATCCCCATCAGTCTCCCCTGGAAGGTGATAGGGGATGGGAAGCGGGTGGCCGACATGCCTGTGCCCAAAGACTTTAAGAAGCAGGCGTGGTTCCTCGCCCTTACTTCCAACGCCACTAAGCTGGAGTTCCACAACTTGACAGAAGGCATCTTCTTCCTTCTTGGGATGAGTCGCAATGGAATCCGGGCGGGCAAAGAGCCTTATATTGCGGAGGAGGGTACGTTTGTTTATTATCATTGTTGTTATTATTATTTTCTGTGTCCTTCCTCTTATCATGTATGTTTGTAGGTGTGAGCAAGTTTCAGTTCTTCGCTGCCCGCCAGGAGAGGGGTATTAAGTGGAGGCCTTTGGCGGAAAGTCAGACCTCTTGTTTGGACGAGCTTGCTGACCACCGCGCCCAAGCCTTATTATACAACCGGTGAGTCTTCAGATCCCTTCGGCCCTAGCATATTTGGAGATGATACTACTGGATTTTCAGTAGGGATCGTCCCGCCGGTGAGCTCATCCGCGGGGCGTGGGCGTTGGAAACACGCGCCGCGGAATCATGGGTACCCTCGGGTTCTTCCGTTTCAGCAGGGGAGGTTGTGAAAGGGCATCGACGGCGTAAGGATGGCCCGCCCTCTGAAGATGAGGAGGAGGTTGAGTCTTCTCAGCTGGAGAAGAGGAAGAGGGCGCGTGTTGATGGCGCTGCCACTAGCAGTGCTGCTGCTGCTATGGAGAATGTGTCTGCTGCCCCAGCTGGCGGGGGCGAGAGTGGGGGTACCACTCAGATGACTGAACCAGTGGCAGCTTCTGAAGGTGTTACTGATGTTGCTGGTACTCAGAAGACCAGCGCTGCTGGGGGGCAGGGAGGAAGTGCCCCTGTTTTCTCTATGGGGATTCGCGCTGCCCCGACTAGGCAGGCGTTGTTTCAAAAACTGATAAAGAAGAAGGCGCCTGGTAAGTGATTTTTACTGTTCTTAAAGTCTTTAACTTTGAATTCTTGCTCTAATGTTTTGTTTTGTTTCCACAGTGTCGCCCAAGATAACTCCCACTCCTCCTCCTTTGTCTCCATCTGCGGAGGCTGCTCGCATAGAGGAGGAGCGGTTATGGCAAGAGCAAGAGGTTGCTCGCAAACAGGCGGAAGCTGATGAAGCCTTGCAAAAGGCTGAGGCTGACCGTGCTGCCGCTGCTGCAAAGAAGCGGGCGGAGGCCGATGAAGCCTTGTTAAAGGCTGAGGCCGCTAAGGCTGCTGTTGCCAATGAAGCCAGACAAAAGGCTGAGGCAGAGAAGAAGGCGGAAGCTGATCGCCTTCGCCTTCAAGAACAGCAGTTCTTGGAGGAGCGGGCCAGGTTGGCCAAAGAGCACGAGGCAAAGGAGCGCGCGGATGCTGAAGGCCAGGAGGTGGGCCTTGGAGGTGATGGCTTTGAGAGGGCCCTGTTTGAGCAGGGCGCTTCTGTTGCTGCTGGTTCGCGCCCGGATAGGCGCGAATCTTCAAAGGTTGGTGAGGCGTCAGGGGCCTATGATGGCTCCTGCTGGGCTGGTGGTGACGCCATTTGGCGCCCTCGCTGGGCAATCAGGGAGAATACATTATTCTCCAACTCCCTGGCTGCCGAGGAGTTTATCAGCGAGGTGGTGCCTCCCTATGAGCGCACTCACCAAGACATGTTGAGTCATCCAGACCTTATTGCTGCCTTGTGCGTTAATCAGGCGACTCAACTGTCAATGATGGACTCGCTGCGGCGCCGTGATTCGGCGTTGTGGCGAGATATGGAGAAGGTCGAGGCGAGAAGGCGGACCTCGCGGAAAAAGAGGTTGCTTTTAAGGCGGAAATTGCCAAATACCGCCGCCGTGCTCATGATGCCGAGGCAAAGGTCTCCAAGCTTGAAGAAGAGGCTGCTGCTTCAAAGCGCCGTTGGGCAGAGTCCTGGAAGAAAGCTAACCTTGAAACCATGAAGGTTAAGGATACTCTGGCCGAGGTGCAGGAGGAGAGGCGGACGGCGGTCCGCCAGCTGGAGGAGAAGAGCAGGGCTCTTACAGAGAGGACCGCCAAGTATGTGGAGATGCGGAAGGAGTTGGAGTCTAAGGACTCGGCTCTTGTTGCAGCCACAGAGCGTGTCTCTTTCTTGGAGCAGGAAAAGGTTCAGATCCTTGGCGCTAAGGAAGATCTGGAGCGGGATCTGGACTCTTCTGACCAAGCTCGCCTCGAGGCTGTGAAGGAATGCGAGGCGGCGAAGGTCTTGTTGGAGGAGGCGGTCTCTGCGCAGACCCAGATGCAGAGTTCCATCAGCTGGTTGATGACGGATGGAATGAACGGGGTGAGTTCTCGTGCTTTTCTTGTTCTTGATAGTTGCTTTTCCTGCCATCATGCTAACTTTATTTTCTTTGTAGGTCTTCAAGAGGTTTTGGCAAGAGCCCAAGTTGGGCGATCAAGTTGCCTCTATCGCTGCTGCAGCCCAAGCCTTTGGATATGGCGAGGGCTATGGTGATGGCTTCTTAAGCGCGCAGAATGATGGGCGGCTCGAGGATGCGGAGCATTATGGCGAGCCGCTGAAGGAGGAGTATGAGGCGGAACTTGCCAAATTTGAAGAGATCGATTTTCCCATCCTTCAAGTTATAGCTGATTGCAACAACAATGCGGATCCCCTTGCTGCCTTGAAGTATTTTATCGACAGATCTGATGAACTTGCAAGGGGTTCTGGCGGAGAGGCCTCGGGGGCGGGTAGTGTTTAGGCGCTGTTTTTGTCATTTGCAATCACTGTTGTAAATATATGAGGGTTTTTAAGTCCCTTCTTTTAATGAAGTTTTTAAGTTTGTTATATCGTGTTGTCTCGTACTTAACTTACTTATTTAACCAAGTCGTCACCCGGTGTGTAAGTAGAAGTTAAGACGGGCGCTCGGCCAGACAGTCCGGCGTTTAAGTGTTAACACTTTTGCCTTGAAGACCGTAGCGGAGACCAACTTGAGCCATTGAGTCTGACTTAGGCGCGTGATGGCCTTGCCTAGAAGACCTTTTACCGCGTTTCGCGCTGCGCGCTGTTTTCTTGTCCGAGTTGCAACGACTCTAGAAGACAAGTGTTTATGCGCGTGGCGTTGTTAAGCGGGTTTGTAGGTCCGGCAAGTAAATCCGTCTTGAAGACCATGCGCTGTATAGCAGGTGTAAGCCCGACGCGCACGTGGCGCGTCTTGAAGGCGGACCTTGCTTATCTAGCGAGCGGCTTTGGTCCGACGTGATTTTGCCTAACTCTTGAAGACTTTTGGCGCTGAAAATTCAAGTAGAAACACAGATATAGGAAACGTTTTCATTGATAGTATGGCATGTGTAGCCATGTTACATGATTACAAATAACAACGCCGCAACTGTGCGCCGTTCCATGATCGCGGAATGGGAGTGCCATCTAGCCTTTCTAGCGCGTAGGCGCCTTTGCCTAACACTTCTTGTATCTTGTAAGGACCTTCCCAGGTTGGGGCAAGTTTCCCCGGCTTTTCGGCATTGGAAGCCTCGTTGTTGCGGAAGACGTAATCCCCCACCTTGAAGGCTTGCTTTTTGACGCGCTTGTTGTAATATTGTTCCAGCTGAGTCTTGTAGCTGGCTTCTTTTATTGCCGCGAGGTCTCGGCGCTCTTCTAGTAGGTCGAGGTTTATGCGGAGTTCTTTATCAATGTCGGTCGTGTCAGCCATCAATACTCTTGCCGTGGGGCAAGTGATTTCTGCGGGAATTACCGCTTCGGAACCATATGTTAGGCTGAACGGTGTTTCTCCGTTGCTTGTTTTCGTGAGGGTGCGGTAGGCCCACAAGACGTGTGGAAGTTCGTCTACCCACCCTGTTCTTTTTGTTCCCAACCTTGTCTTGATGCCTTCTACAATTGTGCGGTTGGCCCTTTCTACATGACCGTTGCCTTGCGGGTGCGCAACGGATGTAAATATTTGTTTGACTCCCATCTGAGCCAACCATTGCTGAAGGGATTGGTCCTCGAATTGTGTTCCATTGTCGCTGACCAATTGCATTGGCAAGCCGAACCGACAAATGATGAATTCCCAGAGAAACTTTTTCACATGTGCGCCGTCAATCTTGGCCAGGGGCTTGGCTTCGACCCACTTGGTGAAGTAGTCAATGGCCACTATCAAGTATTTCACGTTGCCTGGCGCCGTCGGGAACGGACCAACCAGGTCAATGGCCCATTTTTGGAACGGCCAAGCCGCTGTGACCGGCACCAGGTTGTTCTTTGGGCGGAGAGTATTTGGGGCGTGGCGTTGGCAGCTGTCGCATTTGCGTAATTCATTAACCGCGTTGACATGCATGCCAGGCCAGTAATACCCTGCGTTCATCAGTTTTGCTACCACCATCCTTGGGCCTGCGTGCAGCCCGCAAGTTCCCTCGTGTATGTCTCTGAGGAGGAATGAGGCTTCTGCGGGGTCTACGCAGCGCAATAGCGGCCCTAGGTAGGAGCGGCGGTACAGGATGTCTCTTGTGAGTTGGTATTGTAGAGCTTTGTTCTTGATCTTCCAGGCTTCTAACTTATCGTTAGGTAAGGTTCCGGAGGATAGGAAGGTTTTGATTGGCGTCATCCATGACGCGTTGCCTGTTTGGGTGACGTTGACCTGTCGTGGGGGAACAGACGGTTTATCTCGGACCTCGATTCGGACCTCTTTGGCCATGTGCTCGAAGAACTGTGGACGCCATTTTGCTCAGCGCATCGGCTGGTTTGTTTTCGCTGCGCCTGATGTGTTCGACAGTGCATGTGTCGAATTGGCGCATGAGTTTTTTGGCTTGTTCTAGATACATAGCCATGGTCTCGTCCTTTGCGTCGTAGGTCCCGTTGATCTGTCGCGCTACTAACAGTGAGTCCACGTGTGCTTCCACGTGCCTGGCCCCCATTTTTTCCGCTATGCGGAGGCCTGCCAACAACGCTTCGTATTCCGCCTCGTTGTTTGTGCTTTTGAACTCTAGGCGGATGGCATATGTGAACTCGTGCTTATCTGGGCTGATGAGGCGGAGACCGGCGCCAGCGCCATCTCCGTTGGAGGCCCCGTCAGTGTATAGGGACCATTTTTGTGACGGATCATGCGCTGGCACGGGCGATTCTTCTTCAAGGCATTCTTGTATTTTGTCGGTAGGGATTTCAGTGGCGAAGTCTGCTAGTACTTGGCCTTTGATTGCGGGTCGGGGCTTGTAACTGATTGTGTGCTCTCCCAGCTCGATAGCCCATTTCGCTAGTCTTCCTGATAATTCGGGCTTGGCCAAGATATCGTTGATCCGATAGTCCGTGAGGACGTTTATCGGGTGGCCTTGAAAGTATCTGCGTAGTCTGCGGGATGCATGGATGAGGGCGAGGACCAGCTTTTCCATAATTGTGTATCGAGTTTCCGCATCTAACAGCGTGCGGCTGATATAGTAGATTGGCGTTTGCACCCCTTTACGATCAACCATCAGAACCGCGCCTATTGCTCGCTCGGTGACTGAAAGATAGAGCGTGAGCGGCTCTTTGGGGAGCGGCGCTGTTAGTGTGGGGAGATTCATTAGGCATTGTTTCATTTGCTGAAATGCTGATTCCGCCTCTGGAGTCCAGCGGAAGTTGCTCTTCTTCAGACAGTTCTTCAAGGTGTCCACGAATGGGAATGACTTTGAAGCGTAATTGGATAAGAAGCGGTTTAGGGCGACTAGTCGTCCCGTGAGCGTTTGTACTTCTTTGACGGAGGCCGGTGATGGCATCCTTTCGATTGCTTGTACTTTGTCCGGGTTAGCGCGGAAACCATCTCGTGTGACAATGACGCCCAAAAATTCCCCTTCTTCCATCCCGAATGAGCATTTGCTGGGGTTCAGCTTCATGCGCACTTTGCGCAATTGGCTGAACGTTTGCTCGATGTCCCGCAGCATGTCACTTTCTTCCTTGCTTTTAATTACCAAATCATCGACGTATACTTCGAGTCGTACGCCGATTTCATTCACAAAAGCTGTGTCCATTAGGCGCTGATATGTTGCGCCCGCGTTTTTCAGACCGAAGGGCATCTTTGTGTAGCAGAAGATGCCTGTCTCTGTGCGGAATGCTGTTTTGTCTTCATCCTCTTTGGCCATCTGTATCTGATGGTACCCCTTGTAGGCGTCCAAGAAACATTTGAACCGGTAAGGGGCGAGGGAATCCACCTTTAAGTCGATTTCCGGTAGAGGATAGCAATCTTTTGGGCATGCCTTGTTAATGTCTTTGTAGTCAACACACATGCGCCATCCTCCATTTGCCTTGGCGACCATGACAGGATTGGCCACCCAAGTCTGGTATCTGATGGGGCGGAGGATGCCCGCGTTGAGGAGCTCGGTGACTTGTTCATTCATGGCCTTTGTTTTCTCCGGGCCCATACTTCGTTTCTTTTGCACTATTGGTTCTGCGGAGCGATAAACATTGAGCCTGTGTTCCGCTATTTCCCGTGGAACACCCACCATGTCTGCTGGTTGCCAGGCGAAAATATCCATGTTAGTGATCAAGAGTTGTTTCAGGTGACTGCGTATGGTCTCGGAGATTGCATGGCCAATGATCACCGTTTGCTCCGGGAATTTAGGGTTGAGTACCCATTTTTCCGGCTCTAAGCGGGTATCTGTCTTGACCATTTTTGGCGGTTTGGCTGTATCCGTGACATGGCAATCCTTGTTTCCCCGGATAAAGGCAACGCCTGTTTTGGTGGGGAATCCTACCATTGCGTGCGCCGTGGAGGCGTTGGCGTTGAAGCGTGCAATGCCTTCTCTTCCCAGGAGTATGTCATGATTTGATGTGGCTGGTAAGACCATGAAGTCGCATATCTCTGTGCGCTCATGTGTGCCATCGGTCCAAGTTACGGGCAAGGAGAGCATGCCGCGGGGCATGATGGTTTCATGGATGAAACCGGAGATGGGCTCGTTGACTGGAATGAGCCTTGCCTTGTCTTCGCGATCAAGCTGTTGAAAGCATTGATCGTACATGATGTCTGTGCTGCTGCCGCCATCCAAGAACATATACCGCGTGCGGTAATGTCCAAAGACAGCGGTTATCACAAGTGGAGCTGTGCAAGAGGCGCCGCCCCTGACCCTTGGCATGAGGATGTCAGCCTCTTTCCAAGAGTCATTCAAAGGTTGTACCCGGGTACGTTTCCCTTGTTGGGTGTTGTTCCCTCGTCTCGTCATGTTGCATTGGTGACGGGGAATTAGCGTGACTGCGTGAGTATTGAGGTCCCGGATTTTTTTCCGCGACCCTTCGCCCTGGGTTTCCTCATGAGCATGACCCTTGCCCGCTCGGTGGACGTTCTTAACCAAGTGGCCCAGCTGGCCTGATTTTAGCGCGGCTTCAATCTCCATCTTTAGGCTGTAGCAGTTGTCCGTGAGGTGACCGTAGTCGTTGTGAAACTCACAGAACTTGCTACGGTCCACGTTTCGCCGCTTCCCTAGAGGGTTAGGCTCTTTTAGGGTGACCTGCTCGGTTTTCAGAACTTGGGATGGTGTTTTTGTTAGCGGGGTCCAATCGTAGTTTTTCTTGGAGTGTCCCCGTTGGTCCCGCGTCTGTTTAGAGCTGATGATTTGGCGGGCATCACCGGCGGAAGAATATTTCCCTTCGTCGGTGGTGCCTGTGATGCGGTTCCAAACGGATTTGTTTTTGTGTTTAGTATTATTATTATTATGGTGTTGTGGTTGGAAACCGTGCTGCTGATTGAAAGATTTTTCGGAAGAAGCGTATATTTTGGCCGAGCGGATGAGCTCATCCCAAGACTCTGGGATGCCATCCTTACCGGTGAGGCATTTCATGAGGTCTGGACTGCGCACATTGTGGATGAACGCAGCCCGCGTGAGTTCCTCTCCGCAGCCTATTTGCAATGCTTCTTTGTTAAACCGGACTATGTAGTCCTCAATTGTTTCTCGGTCGTACCGTCGACACAGCAGAATGTCCGCTTTGTCTTTCTTGTGTATACGCAAGTGCGAGAAGTGGCTACCAAACTTGTCTGTGAGGTCGTCGAAGTCTTTTACGCTTCCCGCTGGGAGGCTGTCAAACCATACCCCGGCGGCACCCGTAAGGGTTTGAGCGAAAAGGTGGCACCATATTTGGACGGGCCAATCCACAGACATACCTGCGCACTCGAAGTCGTGCACATGGTCGTCTGGGTCACGCAGGCCATCGTATCTACCGATGCTGCTTGGGAGTTTGGCCTTTCTTGGGATTTTGGCAGCCGCTATGCGGGTAACAAACTTGGATTTCTCGGCAAAAGCCTTTGGTCGGAATGGTTTGACCAGGTCATCATCCATCTCACTGTCTCGCGACGTGTGAGCGTGTTTCTTTCCTTTGTAGCCTGAGTCGCTACTTGACGATTCGTAGCCATCTGGCTCGTCACGTGGTTTGGCGTAGCCCCGAGCTCTGACGTTTCCGCCGAGCTCCCCGCTACGACCATCACCGTGATCGGCCGTGTCTTTTTTCTTGTACTTTGCTTTTGCCGGTGTGTCAAAGGCAAGTGTCTTGCCTTTCTTCTTGGCTTGCTGTAGGAGCTTCCGCTGGTAGATTGCAGCACTTTTGGCGTTTTGACGGAGGAGCCATTGGTCCGGGTCCTCCTCGGCGAGATCTTGGCTGTCGTCGTCTGACTCGACGTCACGGATCTCAACAGCTGACCTGTCAAGCCGCGAAGTCGTTTGTTTGACGATGGTGTTTGGTGTGGTTTGGTTCTCCGGCTGTTGGAGGTCATCTTCTCCGGCTCGGTGTACGCCGGAGGTGTTGGGGTTGGGTTCAGCCATGGGTGGGTTAAAAGATGAGTGAAAAAGAGCTGTTCTAACCGTTGGATGGCGCCAATGAAGAAACAATAAGTATCCCGGAGATTAGGACTAATCACCGGGGGGTTAATACCTATGTTACTATCAGATTAATCCTTTACCCAAACCGTAATGGTAACCCGTGTGAGTGTTGGTGTAAGTGAAAGTGTGTATGAAGTGTGTGAGAACACGAGAGTTAAGTGGTTCGGTCGTTAATGACCTACGTCCACTGTAAGTACACCGGAATATTATTGATAATAAGGGAAATTACAATGAGTGCAGTAGTGATGGTTGTTTCTGAATGAATCTACAAGGATTGCATGTGATCTTTTCTTATAGAGATCACGGTGGGCTGCATGGGGCGGCCCACGGATGACGCCATTGGTTTGGGCCCGGCTGAGGCCCAAGCCCATGGTTCTTCTGATAATGGCGGGAAAGGACCTGTTACTGTTGATGTCGTCATGCTATAGTGCGGTCGTTGTAGTAGCCGGACACGTGGCGGACTTCTGGTGGTGCACAGTAACGTCGTACTTGCTACAGTGCTCAGGCTATCCATGTTGTCTGATGTGACGTCTGACAGTTGGCGAGGTAATGCCTGCTGGTCACTATTCACGACAGCGTATACAGTGTAGCCGTTCACCTTTTGTACCATCTGCCACATGTCCTTCTCCTGCTGGTGTGTATTCTGACATGGATCTTTATGAATCTACCTTCTGCCGTTCCTTGTACTTCAAATGAGAGGTGCCAAGGGAAGATTCCGCGCGTGGTAGCACGCGCGTATCAGGTGTCGTATGTTGCTTATCGTATGCTTTGGCGCGCGAGACATGTTGATTGCTTGTCCCCGCGCGAGTGTGTTCCCGCGCCATGATCTGGCGTGGGGTTGCTGTTGTACGGGGATAGGGACGCCTTTCAGATTAGGCTCCCTATCCCTTCATTATTTTATTATATTTGTAATTTAGTTCCTTTGTTTTATTATTATAATAATTTATTATTATCAAGAATCGGAAATTAGTAAAACGATTTATGAAAGTATCAAGAATCGGAAATTAGTAAAACGATTTAATAAATCATTGCTCAGACGTTAGGGTTTGATAAACACAAAACTTATTATTTATAAAGCAACAAAAACACAAATCGTACCGTGAAATAAAGAGAGGCCCATTAGGAGTGCCGTGGAGGAAGATCGTCGGTTTGCTGTAGTCGATGATGACACAGAGGTTAGCGGTAACTTTAAATTTTGAATGATCGTCGGTTTGTACAATGATGTGGTGTCTTCAATGATTCTAAAAAACTTGAAAGTAATTACACCGGCTTGAGATATGAGTTTGATTATTATCGTATTTGCAACTTAGTTCCTTTCTCTCGAAAAACAATCTCGAAAAAGTAATTATCATTTCTTGACATGCTTGGTAACACCTTGATCTGTAATATCTGAAAATTATCATTTCTCAAAAAGTAATAAAAACACTTAAAAATGAATTAAAAACAATTGTTGGGAGTTAGGTTTAGTCGGAGGACCACGTACAATGATTCATCAAAGTTGTACAAAGCTGGATGTTTTTACTGGAAAACCAAAACGAGCAATTAACGAAGCGAAACGGAGAGTTATAATTTTCTTGGCTAGGAAACAACTTAAAAGAACCAAAAATGAATTAAAATTAATTTTTGGTGATTAACAGATAATTTTAAAGAATTAAAAGAAAATCAAATTTTTTTAAAAAAAGGCCAAAGCGCCTCGCTTTGGTCAAAGCGAGGCGCTTTAGTACCTCGCTTTGGTCAAAGCGAGGTGCTTTAGTGCCTCGCTTTGACCAAAACGAGGTGCTTTAGTGGTTTGATTAGACCACAGGCGCCTCGCTTTGACCAAAGCGAGGTGCTTTGGCCTTTTTTTAAAAAAAAATTGATTTTCTTTTATTTCTTTAAAATTATCTGTTAATCACCAAAAATTAATTTTAATTCATTTTTGGTTCTTTTAAGTTGTTTCCTAGCCAAGAAAATTATAACTCTCCGTTTCGCTTCGTTAATTGCTCGTTTTGGTTTTCCAGTAAAAACATCCAGCTTTGTACAACTTTGATGAATCATTGTACGTGGTCCCCCGACTAAACCTAACTCCCAACAATTGTTTTTAATTCATTTTTAAGTGTTTTTAATTACTTTTCGAGAAATGATAATTTTCAGATATTACAGATCAAGGTGTTACCAAGCATGTCAAGAAATGATAATTTTCAAATATTGCAGATCAAGGTGTTACCAAGCATGTCAAGAAATGATAATTTTCAAATTTGCCTCCTTGAATGTCTATGGAAACAACAATGGATTTGTCAAAAGCAAGATGTATTCACCCGTTCACGTGCATGGTATCCGGTTGAATCTCTCTGATCCATGGTATCCGGTTGTTTTCAGGTTGTCTTCATCGTTGACCGCTATCTCTCGGATAACAACTGAAAAGTTGTCAACGATGATGGCGCAGAGGTTAGCGGTAACTTTAAATTTTGAATGATCGTCGGTTTGCTCTCTATATACCAATCAACAGTAGTGATCATTACAGTTATTTTGGAATGTTTCTGATCATTGTCAGAGGGTCACTATTCATACATAAAGAGATAAAGGGTGTACACGAGTATAATCAAACAAGGGTTGCCCGGAGTTTGATTAGCTTGAATCTCTCTGATCCATGGTATCCACTAACCGTAGCGATCATTACAGTTATTTGGACTGTTGCTAAATTAGTTAAACAAAAGCTTAAATTATACAGTTATTTGGAATATTCTTGATCATTACAGTGAGATATGAGTTTAATTAGCTTAAATCTCTCTGATCCATGATATGAGAGCAATAATCCATCGAGAACTTGAGAAAGAGAGAATAAGAGAAGAGATAATAACATATGAGCTACAACATAACTTGCACCGGCTTGAGATATGAGTTTAATTAGCTTGAATCTCTCTGATCCATGGTATCCGGTTGTTTTCAGGTTGTCTTCATCGTTGACCGCTATCTCTCGGATAACAACTGAAAAGTTGTCTCATTAATTCCAAAACCTAAACAGAAGATATCATCTCAGTGAGATTGATAACTTCTCTATGGAAGTTGCTACAATAGTTAAACAAAAGCTGAAATTGAACAGTTATTTGGAATGTTTCTGATCATTACAGTTATGCCTTTTTTGGTGAAATGAACTTGAAGAAATGATTTGGTGGATATATCATGAGTTAAACAAAAGCTGAAATTGGACGGTTATTTGGAATGTTCCTGATCATTACTTTTCATGCAAGCAAGTAAAATTCAGATCATTACTTTTCATGCAAGCAAGTAAAATTCAGTTGTTGGAAAGTGAGATTGATAACTGGACAGGTTAGCCAGACGTTTGTCAAAAGAACATTTTTTATAATAATTATATTAAAAAAAAAACAAAAAACAAACTCAAAAGATCAAAAAAAATAAAAAAAATTTGATCCGAAGAGCCTCGCTTAGGCCTAAGCGAGGCGCTTCGAATTCAAAATCAGCTTTTTCTGCCCCTCGTACTGACCTGCTCTGATTGAATTCAAAGCGTCTCGCTTAGGCCTAAGCGAGGCGCTTTGAGGGGGTGAAAATAGAAGGTGGGGGGTGGGAATAGACGGAGCCTACTTAAAACTTGTGCAACAAACTAACAGCCCATTTGAACCATTCATTTATTTAACATGTAAAGCTCGTTGCAGAATGTAGAGTTGTAATTAACGGGTTGTAAATTCGACATGTTCAATTAAACGGGTTAAAAAAGTTAACCCAAACAACCTATTTATTAAACAAGTTCGATACTACAACGCAAAGTTTAGTTACAACAAGTTAAACAAAAGTAACCAAACAACCTATTTAACAAGTTTTTATATTACAACGCTAAACCTGATTCAATCACACAACAGTTATGTTCATCCAATTAACAACAACCAATAAGTGTAACAACAGAGATCATATTGTTCATATCAAGTAACATTATGAGAATAAAAAGGACAACCCAAACCTGGGACGGTCTCACGATGAATTATTATTATTATTATTATTATTATTATTATTATTACTATTATTATTACTATTATTATTACTATTATTATTATTATTATTATTATTATTATTATTATTATTATAGTTCATATCTTTATCTCACTGCAGCCTTCAATTCTTCAAATTCTCAGCACCTACTTTCTGCAGTTCTACTTTAATTGACTTGAGATACTTAACCGCCTCATCAATAACAGCGATCGTATCCATACGGTTTCCACCTGGCACAATTCCTCGTAACGAGTTCACCATTTTCCTGATTTTATCACGCTTTCCTTCACAACTACCGCGTGACTTGTGAGAAAATGATGATAAACCCAGCTTCGTTTTTCTGGGTTTCAATGAACAAGATTCTGCAGTATCAGTATCATCATTTCCGTGTGTTGTTCGTGCCGTACTAAGTTCCTCTTCTTCGTATTCCTCCTCTTCAAAACTTAATAATAAATCAACATCTGCTGAATCTTCTTTCAGAAAAGAGCGGATTTCTTTAGGGGCATGTTCGCCATTTGACTCATTTCGCACAATCATGTCAGTTTCAATATAAGCCGCGCCAGGGTTACCAAAATTAGGAGCCATTGCCGGGTGGTACATAATTTGACTATGGTTATCCGTCCTATCAAAGATAATGAAATTTCTCGGGCAAATCTTTGAGGGTTGAAGGTCAACATTTTGACCAAAGAATGATGACCCGACAGGCAGGTTTGGGATGTTTCCATTGCTAACTTGATCAACAAGAGGGAATTTTGTTGTTTGTAGAAAGTGTTTTCGGTCACTCTGCATTTGACTTGTAGGTTCTAAAACGTGTGCGTTTTCGGGTGTGATTTAAATGTAAAAAAAATGAATTTTAAAGGCAATGAAAAGAGCAAATGGCGCCCTATGTTATTTCCATTTTTTTGTGTACGCTTTATACTTCAAACTATCAGTAACTACAGCAGCCAACAGACAATACCTTTACCGTCTAGTAATCAAACAATCGAGGGTGACAATTCCTAACAGACTACGTAATGGGTTTGAGCAACTGACGGAAATATTCAGCCTGTAAAGAAAACGGTATACAGAAGAATTGTTAATCCAAACATCCAAAATTTCTAATAACCATGAGTTGTCATAGAGATGGCTAAATGGGTGGGTTGGGACAGGTTCAAGTCAAGCAAGTAACTTTCAGGGAGGTTTAGGTTAAAAATAATATGTTGGACATGGTTAAAAACGTATTGTCTAAGGCTTGCAAGTTGCACCAATCGGGTTTGTCCCGATTGCTAAGTGTTATGTGCCTTATTATCTAAAGCTTGATACAAAACCACTATTGAGCCGGGGGTCTCACTGGAAGCAGTCTCTCTATTTCCACGAGGTAGAGGTAACGCTGTCTACATCTTACCCTCCTCAAATGTATATATGATGATGATGGTTACAAACGTATATATGCAAAATAACAATCGAACTTAAAACTTGAACAGTTTTTCCGCTGTATAGCGAAAAACTGCTTTATGGGCTTCAAGCAACTTTCAACCCGTTTGACCCCTTCATATAGCTAAAAAGGTCAACATGTTTAAAATAGAATATAACCCGCTTCACCCACTAACCAAACTTGATTGATCACAATTGTGACTTCGTTAAATGATGAGTCAACAACAAAACCCATAGTGCAACATGCTACATGGTCTCACAAGGAATGGGAAGAAAGATCGTTGCAATGTAAAAAACTTTTGACTTTAACACTTAACAGTCAAACAAGCCATTTAACACTTAATTGATATATTTTTTTAAGGGGAAATGGAATTTAATAATCCCAACTTTGAGGGGTTGGAAGGCAGCAGTCCCAACTTGAAAGTTGTAACACAGCAGTCCCAACTTGTCAACATTTTTATTCTAATGGTCCCAAACTAACTGAGGTTAGTTTTCTCTGTTAAGTGCCACGTAGGCATCCCACGTGACAGTCCACGTGGCAAAATCTATCCCACTTGACAAAAAAAACGTGGGCCCCCTATGACACTTGTTTTTTCAATTATAAAAATATTTCTTTTAATATTTAAAAAATCCTGTAATAACTTATATATATATATATATATATATATATATATATATATATATATATATATATATATATATATATATATATATATATATATATATATATAAACACAGAGAGAGGGAGGCACCAAATCAGAGCTTCGTCACCATCAACCAACTCCACCGCCTTCGTCACCATCAACCACCTCCACCGCCTTCGTCACCATCAACCGAATCCACCACCATCTCAACCAAAACCCAAAAAACTACCAGATCTGAACCAAGAGCAACGGGATTTCGAACACAGAGCTGTTGTCTTCTTCAATTTATGATGTTAGGGAAAGAACTAAGAACCCTAAATTTTGGGGGAAAGCCCTAATTTTACAGGTGGTTGGTGGGGGTGAATGGTAGAGTGGTGATTATGGGGTGGAGGTTGAGGGGAATGATGGTGGGTGGGCTTTGGTTGGTGGTGGCGGGTTGTTGCAGGTTGTGGGTGTCGTCGGAGGGAAAACAGAGGAGGAGGAGGGAAGACGACCGCCGGGTGTCGTCGGGTTGGTGCAGGTTGTGGTGTTTGTAGTGGTGGTGTTTGTGGTGGTGGAGATGACAACCGGGAGAAGGTGGAGAAGACGACCTCTGGCTCTGCAACCTCTCTCTCTGCGTTCTCTCTCTCTCTCTAATCTCTTTCTCTCTCTACGTTCTCTCTCTCTCATCTCTTTCTCTCTCTGTCAACTGTATATGTGTGCATATATATTGTATATGTGAGTATATATATTGTATATATGTGTGTATATATATATATATATATAAATATTTTGGTATAAAGATTAAAAAAAGACACATGTACATTGTGGGACCCATGTTTTTTTTTTCAACTGGATAGATTTTGCCACGTGGACTGCCACGTGGGATGCCTACGTGGCACTTAACAGAAAAAACTAACCTCAGTTAGTTTGGGACCATTAGAATAAAATGGTTGACAAGTTGGGACTGATGTGGTACAAGTTTTAAGTTGGGACTGTTGCCTTCCAACCCCCCAAAGTTGGGATTATTAGATTCCATTTCCCCTTTTTTTAATCGGCAAACTTTTTACACCAATCCGCCTTTGGCGAGGCTCGAACTCTTGACCTCAAGGGGAGAAACGTCTTAGCTCCAATTGATATAATTTAAAATCTCTTTGAGGAATAAGACTTGTTATTGACAAATATTCTAATGTAAATGGCAATGATATTCTCCTATGGGTTTAAGTAATTTGTCCTCTACGTTTCCCTACTTTTGAAGTAAATACAACGTTTGACTAGACACATAGTTTAGCGAAAAATCAACTTGATTGACCACATAAGCCAAACTAGACATGTTGAACATGAAAAAGAGAATTAGGAATTGTTTGGACGTATGTATTGAAGCTTATTTTATGATCTTAAACGACAAAAATACATAACCAACAATAACCCGTATACTCTTGGTTTTAAAAAGATCCGCCTTTGGCGCCACCAGTGTTTTAAAAACCGGTTTATACCGGCCGGTTGAACTGGTTATACCGCTTATCGGTGTCCTGGCCGGCACGAATCAGTCCGGTAATATGGGGAAACGGTAAAGGATTTGAACCGTCGGTAAATTCCGGTATACCGGTACCGGTACAAGGTTAAATTTTGGACTTTATCGGCCCATAATGATGATATAGATGTCATTTTAAGTGAGAAAGAACATGAACCGGTTTCTCAAAGACAAGGCTACTTGGTATATATGTTACTTATCTTCCATAATTTTAGTATATTTTAATTATTGGTAACTAAAGCTTCTTATTAAGAATGTGGAAAATGAAAATAATTATACTTTTATTGATGAGGATGACGATGATAACGAATTTTATCTTTTAACGATCATGAAAGTGATGTTTTTATGATTCAACACTCTAATGACATAAATCAATTATACCCTTTTATATAAAAACAAGTTTGTTCAAAATTTAGTACTTTGGGATTTTTTTTTTTTTAATTATGGATTCACTTTTAAATTATTACTTTTTTACTACGAAATGATATACTATTAGATTATTTTTGAGTTAAAGTTGTATTTATAAAATTGTAGGGTTAACTAGTCAATCCGGTTAAACCACCCGATATAACCCGGTTCAACCGGTTGAACCATTTTTAGGTCCAATCCGGTATGGTTAAAAAACCGGTTTATAAAACATTGGGCGCCACGCAATATGGAAAACGCCTTAGGGCCTTGAGGTGACACCGCATGCACATAGAAGAACACCTAGCGTAAATGAAGGTTTCACCTCTTGCCTTGCACCTTGAGCACCTCACAGCTCATGCTTTTTTAAAACTAAATGTATGGATATGTTAGTCCATTGAAATCTTAACAATCAGTTGTTTTAAGTGTGTGGCAACTCAAATAATTCAGATAAATAAAAAATCAAAAACAAAAACAGCAGCATAAGTACCTGACAAACTTGCATCAAATTATAGTATGCAATGATCCCAACACTCATCTTAATCTTCCCAACTTCTTTCAACACTAGAATTATCTTTTGTGCAACACCAATGATCATTCTCAAGATTAAAAAGCCAGATGTTCTTTACCCCTAAAATTAATAGCCAAAATTTGCAATTAGCACATTGTAAAACTACATACATATAACATATTAGGACACAAGACAATGTTCATAGTATACGACGACTATAAGTATCTCACCAAAAATATATCGTTACAGAATAACACGAAAGAACACCACCAAACATACACACTTCCCAAAGAAATTCACACCCAAATCAATCCAAGGCATGTTGCTCTACTTCATTATAAACAAACCAATATGAAAAATAAAATAGTCCCCCGAACACCTCAACCTGCAACAACATAAACAAGATCATAGTTAGTACTTGGTATATAGTAAAACTACATTATGAACAAAAAAACACTTGATTTCATTCCAAAATCAGGGCAACAAATTGCCATTTTCAGTCACAAAACAGTTCATTAATGTTGATTAGAAACTTTTAGACCTGACCCATGAACATGTTCATATACAACTGAATTGTGCGAAAAGCTCGCAGTTCAATGCTCACTCGAAAAAACACGTTTGAATCATGGTTTAAAAAGGCTGTCTGAGGCTCGCCTCGAGGCTTACGCCTCGGCTGAGGCTATGAAAAAACGCCTTAGAGGCTTAGCCTCATGGGGGTCAATTGAAACCTAAGCCTCGGCCTATCCAAGGCTTCCTGAGGCGGTGAGGCTTAAGCCTCACCACCTAAGTCAAAATTGGGTCTAGGTAGTGAAAATTGGTTCAAGTCAGGTCAAAAATTGTACTTGGAACGAGTTCCCACCTCAAAATCCAACCAAAACACACCTGCCCCTCTACCTTATCAACTTTTGGTATTTTTACATTTAACCCCCTCAATGTTCACTAGTTTACATTTGATCTCCAAACTTAAGTTAAAGATTAAAATGCTATTAAAACTATTTTATGATGTTTGTTTCATTACTAAATTAGATTTTATAATATCCATGATGTTTTGTTTTATATTATATTGTATTTTTATGATATATATATATATATATATATATAGGTTTAGGATCCTGTACAAAATACATTTTTCGTGAGAAGTGTGAGAAGGACTAAGAATTGACACGTAGACATCATGTTTTGGATTTAGGAATGATGTTTTAGGTTGTTTTAACTTGAAAAACACCAAACACAACAATCTAAAACACAATACAATGTATTATAGTCATTAAATTTAAAAAACGGCTAAAACACACCACTTAACGCTTAAAACACAGTGCTAATGTTCTTAGCATGGTGTTTTAAGTTTTAAGCCTAAAATACATTGTTTTCGGTTTTTAATTGTTATGTTTGTTGTTTTTATAGGCAAAACAATCCAAAACATCACGACTAAGTTCAAAAAATGATGCCTAAGTATCAATTTTTAATACTTCTCACACTTCTCACAAAAAAAACACTTTGTACACGATCTTGACCCTATATATATATATATATATATATATATATATATATATTGTTATTTTTAATAATGTTTTGAGGCTTACGCCTCGGTCCGCCTCGAGGCCCGTTTCAGCCTTTTTAAACCTTGGTTTGAATCACACAAAAAGAAAAAAACAGAAAACGAAGAAAAAACCTCGCTCAAAATTGCCTCAGTTTTTAAACAAGCCGAGCCGAAGCCAAGTAAGCTCTCATTGTCTCACTTGTTAGTTTAGTTGGCTCGTTGGCTTTCTCATTTGAATCAAAGCAAAATAATAATAATAATAATAATAATAATAATAATAATAATAATAATAATAATAATAATAATAATAATAATAATAAATAAATAATATATAAACTATAACCAGATTTTAACTTATACAAATTATAAATCATCTAATTTATAAATCCTACATTATGTGCCTTTTAAACATTATTACCTTTTGTTTTTATATACAGCAATATATAAAAACAATACAAAACTTAAAAAAAAAAATTATATTTATAAAACCGAGCCCAAGCTCAACATATTAACATAAATGAGCCAAGCCGAGCCGAACCTGGCTCATTTCGTGTTTAAATCCCAAACAATTAAGATCATGTTAGATAAAGAATACTACAGTACTAAGCAACAAACCCTGATCAGAATAATCAACTCTTCTGGATGAAATCCAACATCAAAAGTAAACAAACACACTAAATTCACAACAAATCCATTGAATTCTAACAGATCTGAAGACCAAAGCATGCCAAATATTTTTATAACATACATGACGTAATGGGAACAATACAGATAACAAATTGAGCGACATACAAACAAGGAACACATACCCAGATCAAGAGTCGCCTAAATGAACAAATCTCAAGTGTTTTGTTTGAAGGAAACAAAAGTGTGGTGTTGTGTTGTAAATGTAACAGATGTTTGAATGTGATGAAGGTAGAAATAGAGATGAAGTTAGATGGAGGGAAGATGGGCCGTTGGATGGAACGCGGATTGCGGTGGGAGGAGAGGAAAGTGGCCGTTGGATTGGAGGATGGAGAGCATGCGTATGGAGAAGAGGGTCCCATCGGGGTTTGACAAATTTGCATATCTTTTTTCTAATCTCTTGGGATATGGATTATGGCCTTTATTAAGCTTAATTAACAAAGGTGTTTTGAAACCCGGACGGACTGATCGGGAACCGGGACCTAAACTGGTACGGGTTAGCGTATTAGACCGAATGTGTAGCAAAACGGAAGTTGGACCGGTGAACAGATGTTGGGAAGGGAAAACCGGCCGGTTGAACCGGATTTTGTAATAGTTCTTTAAATTTTACCCTATCAGTTTTACGATACCGTTCGGTTATTACATGTGGTCCAACCGAGTCAGACTAGTGAACCGTTGGAGACCAATTTAAGTAGGTTATTATTAAAAGTTAATTACATAGATGATCATGTGGTTTAGGCAAAGTAAAATATTTAAAGTAAAATATTTGTGTGTGTAAACTTCAAAAAAGTACATATTTGGGTTATGGGTTTTGTTTTATAACAAGTTTGGGTTTTAAGGCAAACGTCTGTTAACTAGAGGTCCTGCAAAATCAGGAGAGTATTCCATGACTATTATTGGACCCGATAATGAGGGGATGGCCCAACTAGGGAAAGTATTGTGTAAATGTATATTGTCGTTTACATAAACGGGGAGTTGTTTAAGGACGCCACGTCTACAAAACTCTAGTAAGCTAAGTATGCTTCACAAAGGAAGGTTCAAAGGTTACACCTACGTATCCTGCAATACTCGACTGCTAAATTGTATCCAAGAAACTTGTACATAAGAATCAATCTCCATTCATGTGGGGGTTGTTGGAAATTAGTTTTGTTTTCACATGTGGGGGATTGTTGGAAACTTTTGTGAAAATAAAATAGGTATAAACTTAGATTTTTTTAATTGAAGATTTTAGTAAGAATACTAATTAAAACTCCAAAGTTGAAACTTAAAAGTAATAAAAATACCATTAAGTTGGGTCAAATATTCTTAAAGGTTTTAATGGGATGCTTTAACTCATGGGTTTATGAAGAATTGGGTGTTTCAACTTCTTCATGTATAAATACCAAGGTAAGTCTTGGTTGAAAGATGCACCAAAGAACAACAATTCTCTAAAATTCTTTACATTCTCTTTAAAGAATTTCCAACAATTCTTTGATCAATCCTTTTCTTGTTTTATTTAAGATACAATTGGGATTGTGTGTCATCTTCGACAGTACACATACTGTTGCGGTTGTTGTACAATGGGAAACAGACCGTTTGAGAGGAGGCGCAAAATTTGTTTTAAGGGAAGTGTGCCATACACGTACCTTGGCCAAAAACTGTCAACGAATACCTTATTCTTGCATAGGCAATGAGTAGAAGATGATATGGTTGAAGTTGCTTGAATCAAGATTTGGTACATTTTACTTGTATCTTATTCTGTTTATTTAATTTTGTAAACGATATTGCAGTTTATATTTCCTACGAATAACGAGAGCATCTTTATTATACATAATTTTATTATTAATTTAATAAAATAGTGAAATCATTTCCTACTAGGGCTGCAAACGAACCGAACGAACACGAACAAGGCCTTGTTCGTGTTCGTTTGTTAAGAAAATTATGTGTTCACGAACAGTTCATGAGCACTTGCCGAACGAGATTTTTTGTTCGTGTTCGTTTGTTAAGAAAACAATCATGTTCGTGTTCATTTGTGTTTGTTTGTTAATTTTGTTCATGAATGCAAACGGACATTAATAAACACAAACAAGTGTTCATGAACGGAAACAAACACAAACGGACATATATTAACTTTTGAATAACATCGAATTCACATAAAATATAACCTAATTGTCCAAACATACTTAGTACTGGAGAAGGGCGTTGGAGGTGGATGGCAAAGGGCGTTTGGTGGAGGGCATATCAACGCTGGAATGTGGAAACATATAATGAGCTTGGATAATAAAAGTACGTTTATTGATCTCATATAGTCATATATTTACCTCATATATATTATTTGTTGGGTAAAATAAATAAAAATAAAAGAGTATAAAAAAGCATAAAAATTAAAAACTTAATAAACTATCGAACATAAACGAACACGTTACCGAACGTTCACGAACATAAACGAACGAACGCGACCTCTGTTCATGTTCGTTTGTTTAACTAAACGAACGGAAATTTTTTTCGTGTTCGTTCCTTTATTAAACGAACGAACACGAACAAGCTTCCTGATGTGTCGTAAAACACATCTATTCTCTTATGTATTTTTTGTTATAATTGAGTCTTTTGTATATAGTTTTTAGTAGTTTTAGGCGTGTATTCGTTTGTTGGCCTATTTTTGTCATTGTATAGATTTTTATTAATTTTTAGTACTTATTTATTTATTTTATATTTTGGTAGGTGTTCGTGTGAACGTTGGAGCGTAAACGATGAACTTTGGTCAAGCCAAGAACACCCGAGTGTAGAGCACCAAGTAATAATAATAATAATAATAATAATAATAATAATAATAATAATAATAATATTTAAATGAAAAAAAATAAAACGTGAATTTAGAATTCACGGCCCAAAAGTCAAAGAGGGTTTTTCTATTTATTTTTATCAAGAGAAGCATGGCGGCGGACAGCGACATTCATTCAACAATTGCAATTCTTTGACAATCGCACAGCAGGAGAAGCAAAAGTCAACCGGTCAACTACGGTGACGATCGAAAGAGCACGGAAGGAGAAAAGGCCACGGGCACGTTAAAGATCAAAAGCCAACGAGCCTTGGGTTTGGTTTAGTTTTCGCTCTATATTTTTATAGACATAATGAAATTGTTTTTTTTTATAAACTTTGAATTTATGTTTCTAAATATTATGAGTAGCTAGACTTTTATGGTTGCTTAGGTTTATGAACTAGACACGTTTTATGCAGTATTTAATGTTTTTGGTTTTTAATCTTGATGTGTAGAATTACATGATTTTAATTTTATTGTTGGATTTGATATATGTGTGTTGGTGTTATTTTTATTTGAAGTTTGTTTATTGGTTTTGTGGAGCTAGGCATGTAGAGATACCCCCTAGGTCTTGAAATCAATCTAGTCCGTCAACTTAGGTTAGCGTGCTAGTATTTGGAGTTGGAGTACGACACAAGTATAACAAACTAATATAATAAATTTAACTAAGACGTGCAGTCCATTCTTGAGGGTGAGAAATCTAACTCGAGTTTGCTAGGTAACTAACTAGGCATTGTTCGGTAGTTGGCAAGCGCTAGGGCGGGAGTCGCTACTTGTTCGTGTTTAGAGTTTTCCTAGGTTTTCTTCAGTAAAGTTTAAGTCTGCTTCATAGTTTGAGGGTTTTAATCCAGGAGAGGTTTTAATCTGATTTCTATGGGATTTTTGTACGCTAGGGCGATCCGGGTCCATCTTAGCATTTCTACACTTGTCCCGCCTTGAGTCTAGTGAGCTATCTTTGACAGGAGGTTTATTAGATAAGAATAGGGTCTCAAGTTAATTACCAGATTCAGGATTTATTGCTAGTGTCTAGGGATTTTACCTAAGTAACCAGCCTTCTTCCTAACCGATTTCTCCAAGTCCCTAGTTCCTATAAGTAGCTGAGGTTATTTTATTTATATTTAGTTTCTTTTAAGTTTATAATTAGTAGTTTAAAATACCCCCCATTTAAGTATATATTTATTTAGGCTAGTATTCGGTAGAGGTTGTGATCTAGAGTTGCATTCGCGTCTTTGGGTTCGATACTCGGTCTTATCTGTTTACTGCTTTGCGACCGGTACACTTGCCGTGCGTGTGTAGTTTTTAGGTGAGTCGTTTTAATTAAAGCTTGTGTTATTTTTATATATACATTTACACACATCAAGTCCCGCCAAACGATTCATGAACTGTTCGCTGAAAGTTCGGTTCATGAACTGTTCACTGAAAGTTTGGTTCATGAATTGTTCGCTGAAAGTTTAGACTTTTTGAAAACCCCCGGCTCGATGTGGTTTGGTATAAAGCTTTGGACATAAGGCACAAAACACTTAGCAACCGGGACAAACCCGATCGGTGTATGTACCCCTTTGTCTTTTGGCTATCCATGCCACCACATGATGCATGATTAACCGTCCGTCGTTTTTAACGTTATTTTCACAAAATTAGTAAACTAACGTTAAAACTAGTGCAACTTTACTTTTGCCCCCAAAGGGCCACACACACACACACACACACACACATATATATATATAGGTTAGGAGTTGGCTAGAAAGTGGGTTTTGTCTAAGAAGTGTAAGAAGCCATGTATGTGTGACAAGTGGCATCTCTATTATTTATAGAAAAGGGTATTTTAGTAATTAACACAATGAGGGACTATTAATGACTATTAATTTTATAATAACTACAAAATTGGATAATTATAGAATCTTATATGTAATTTAGAATTATGCGATTTTCATGAAAACCAACGTTATGAATGTAAAACACAATTTATGATATAAAACACTACATCAATAATTAACAGACATTAAAACACACCAACGTAAAACTTATGAAGATAAAACACAATATTTTCAACTATCAGCCGTTTCAAAAGACACTAACATATAACTTATAATATAAAACAATACACATTCAGCTAACCATTCAAACACCAACATACAACTTATGAATATAAAACACCAAATCATTAACTAACAACCATTATAAAAATGATAAAACACTAACAGTTGTGATAAAACACTATGCGAAGAATAAACACGTGTAAAACACTCTACGAAGAAATAAAAACTGGTAAAACACTATGTGAAGAAATAAACACTGATAAAACACCACGCGAAGAAATAAACACTAGTACGTAAACCTTACAAACAAAATACATGATAAAACCCCATCTGATCGGAAAATATCAAGTGTTTTAGACTTCATCCATTTACTTAGCTATCAAATCGAAAAACATCCATAAATTTGAGAAAATGCTGATTGAATCAATGAGGAAAAGCGTTTCATGAATTTAGTATGTTGCACCACAATGTTTATCTGCATCCATGAATTTAGTTTATTGTTGTTTCCTTTAAAAGTGGGGTTTGAAATATGTAAATGAGCTTGAATGTAGCATTAATTATGCAACCGTTTTTTTATTTAATTCTTTTTAAAACACAAGTGACTTTACCATAATACCCTTAGAGGTTCTAATTAACTAATAATTAAAAAACACTAATTATATAAAGGACACTCATTTGATCTACACCATTAAAAATCAAATCCAAGGGATGTAAACACTTCCTAGACTTCTTACGAAAACACTACTTTCTACATGAACCTCACCCTATATATATATATATGCGCACACCGTAAGTGGGATGTCATCAATAAATAATCATATTAAGTAATTTAAGATCAAGATAACAGCCCTACAAATCACAACAGCAATTCTGTCAAAAATCAAAACCTTGCAAAACAAGTTATCTACAATTCATTAGTTATTGATAAAACAACTTTAGATCAAATCTGGACTTTAGGTTTAATGGACAAAAACATGATTAAACATAATCAAAAGGATTGAAACAAGTAAAGGATTGATAATAGACCTCAAGCTTTTCGTTCGGGTGATTAAAACACATCTAAAGCTCCAAGAATTGATTGATTATGGTTATGGCAGAGGTTATTAGTGATATTTTTTGTATGGAGGCTATCATGAGTGATTAGGGTTGTGGTTATGAGAAGAATGGTATAAAAAATCGGTTTTTATAACAAAAACAACACTTGGACCGATCTGGACTTTGGGTTGGTCCTGGTTTATTTTATTTATTATTTTTGTTATTCTTACGATGTTATGGGCCTAGTACAATATATGTAACCCAATAACTAACCAACCCAATAATTCAAGACCCGAATTACTTTCTCGGTTCATCCGATGTCGGTTACGGACTCGGTAACGCGTTTTGCTTAAATACACAACTTTGCGCACACCAATATACCCTTGTTTGTTAAAAAAAAATAATAAGTAAATTACATCAATCCTCGTAACTTAAATATCAATCCTCGTAACTTAAAGCATACCAAGATCTAGATGCTCCTATTAAGTTTTCGTATAGAACAAATTCTGGTTAGCATCCCGTTGCGTAATACTCACAACTCCTTTTTCATAGTTTAAACATGACTTCCATACTTTTCGAGTGACCATAATGTTTGCAATGCAGGAAGTTCATCGGGGTGTCATGAAGACATGGGCGAAGCTTAGTTAGGGCCAGGGGTGCCCTGACCCTTCATTTTTTTGCTTATTCGTAGTGTAATTTTAAGCGTTTTTGACCGAAAATTTTATACGTATTGAGCTCTCCCCCTAATTTTAGAGTTCGGTGACTTTCGCCCTTCTCCCTGAAAAAATTTCAAGCTTCGCCACTACATAGAAGCTGTGGAAATTGAAGTGATTATAGTTTTGAGTTTCAAGAATCTCTCATCTTCACTTAAAAATCATATGGTTTGAGAGAAAAACACCTACATCACGTTTCCTTTTGGATATCTCTTGAACAATTATCATAAAGAGTTTTTTATATAAAGTGGATGATAAATAATGGCACACGATGCTTTGTTTGAAAGATTTTGAAATTTTTAAGATATCCATAAGAGGTATACCATACGGAACAATTCATACAGTGTTGGATAGTAGACCCATTATAAGTTGAACAAATGGTTTCACTATGTCTGAATCGCTTAGGGTCATAGGGTGGACGGGGTGGTCTGTGAAGGCCACCCCGTGATGACTGTGATGCCTGTGAACACTGGCCCGCTGACTGAATCACACCTACGATCATATAAGATTGTGATGCTCATCACAGTCGCTAGCTGCTAGTTAGCCGTTAGCCAACGGTCCAAAAGTTTAAAAAAAAAACCAAAATTAATTATACCCACTATAAATACACATATTAACCCTATTTTTTTACACACATTAAAATAATTCTTCTCATCTTCACAAACAAATATACAATTCTTCTCATCTTCACAAAAAATTCACAAAAATCACACACAATGGTTACGTGGACAGAAGAGGAGGAACTTGCGCTCATGATCGTGTACAACACCGTACACCCCAACGATGGCGCATGAACGAGCAGTGGGAATGGTCGTAGGAGTGGCCGGAGCAACCCATGTTGCAAAAAAGTTTTAGCCGAGTTTGGTGCACTTGTCGGGGGATCACAACGTATGTGTGATTCAATCTCAAACAAGTACACGGACCTTGAATCCAAGTGTCAAAAGTACGATTTTTTTAAGACAGCGATGTTAAACTACCCCGACGAGAAAGAAGATATGTAGGGAGACTTCGCTAAAATCGACTATGCTACCAAGGTCGGCGTGGATTTTACGCACATTTCGGCGTGGCGAATGCTACACAACAAATTTTAGGTTTTATATTTTCTAGTAAAAATTTTATTTAATTTCTAGTATTTTTTAATTTAATGTAAGTTTTTTTTATTTTAATTTTTTATGTAATTTAATGTTTTATTTTTTATTTAAAAAAAACATAAGAGTGTGATTGTATCATTCCACTACTAGTGTTTTGTGATGAATGTGATAAAGCGTGAAGAAAATGAGGTAACAAAATGGTAGTGGGTGTGATAGTGTAATGGTCCACCCCATCCACCCTTATATCCAATTCAAGATAGGTAAGTGACTAATTGAGTATTGTCCTTCCTAAGGAATGCCTAGGGCATCCCTAAACTCAACAAAATTTTTTTAAGGGCTAAACATAATCATCATTAGGCTATGGGGTGTGGAACCCTTCCACACCCCCTTGTCCATATCAGTGCCACGTCATCTTTCTCCTTCCTCTCCCCCTTCTAGGGGAAATGGTTTCACCTTCCCTTTTTTTTTTTAGTATTTTCTAAAGGGAAAAGACAAAAAAATTTGTTGGGAAGTGGGATGGTGCATTCGGTGGATATTTGCCGTTCTCACTGAAGACCCATCGGGGGGGGGGGGGTACACCGACGGGGTTGCTATCCACCTCAGCTCCCCGAAGGTTGTTACCGACCCACACCCTTCGTCTTATACATGTTTATGTTATTGGTATTGGTATCAAGTTCACTAGAATAAATGAAAACGGCAATGAATTTGTCACACCCCGCCAAGGCGGAATCGTGAGGTGCGACTTCGAATGATTTCCACGCACAAAGGTCATACGAACATTATATTAATTAAAATAAAACATGCACTTCCATTAAACAACCAAGTTTGTCAAAACATAAAGATAATTGTTCAATTTCAAAACCATTGTATAAAAATGTTTAGTGTTAAAATAACAACACAATGGTTCAAGAAGAGGTATCCCATAAATGCTCGTACGCGACCCCCACAAGTTCCATGATCCATGCTAATTTTCTGAAAAACATGCATGTAAAAATATAGGTCAACATAAAGTTGGTGAGTTTACGGGTTTTCTATATGATGGACATGTAATCCAAAACCGACTAAATCATTGCCTAGCTAGGGCAATAATTACTATGTGATCTGACATGAGCCCATAATTAAACCTTGACATGTTGTGCCTCGCCCATTGTACACTAAAGACAATGAAATAATGTGAAATACAATCACTCTTTTGATATCTTTCATCCGGTCAGAGCGGCTGACCAAGAGTGGGGGTGTCAACCCAATAGATCTATTCCGGTGTTTCATGGCTAAGTCCATAGCTAATGGTTATGGTATGATGTATGACACGAGGGCTTAATGGATCATGAACCTTAATGTTTTATGTTCACATAATAGTCATGATTGTAACTTAAAACTGTACGCATGTTTTTCCCTCGGAAAAATGTAAAAATAGTAAAAAGGGGCCGTGTAAAACTCACATGATTACGGGATGCTAGACTGAACTGAATCTGATGCGGTGTGTCTGGTCTGGGATGCCCTAAGTTCAATTAAAGGCAACTTAATTCTATGTTTGGTTCTAACTACCAAGCAACTGTTCACCTGACTGGAACACCTATGGAGTAGGGGTTTTTGTACCACCATCCATGTGCGTCACACACTGTATGTGTCATAAAATGTTTGTTTTTTTCGTTAATGTGACTATGTTTAGTCTGTTTTTGGTAAAACAAGTGTCTTGACTTACTAAATGTTACCGAGTGTTACTTATGCCTCAGTTATGTAAGTCTGGGGTGAGATATGTACATATCCTTTGAATTATTGTATAAAAACAACATATTTATGTATTTTTCCCTTGTACATGCACACATATTAATGTTTTTCATAGGTTTTCAAAAAACTCTTGTGTTAAGCTTGTTAACACATGTTTTTAATGTCTTTAACACATGTTTATAAAACAAGCCTTAGTATATGTTATGAAACTAAGCGAAATTGACTTGTTTTGGGCCGACATCGACCCTATACACTCACGCATACATGCATATGTATGTGTGGGTGTACGTGTATATCCATACTTGTGTTCTAGGAGGTATGTAACCGTATACATGGGTGTGTGTATCATTAAGTGAAAACATTGAACTTTAATCATAAAACTTAGGTGCTTAAGTTAGTTTTACTCGACTAGCAATAACTTTGTGGTGTGTGCGAGTGGGTGCCTTCAGGTGGACACTACATGTGACCGATTCATTGTAAGAAAAGAAGGAAAATAACTAGGTTCTAGTACCTTATGTGTGTAGCCGATTGTTATCAAAAGAAAATAAGCTAACTTCCCACAATGTGATTCCTAAGTTCTTGTTAGTGGCTTTGTAACTTCCAAATGGTGATGGTGATCGGTCGAACCAAGCTCTTTGGGGGGGGGGGGGGTGTTTGTCTTCGGCCGAGGGGTAACAAGAGGGGAAAGAGATGTTTTCATGAGTTAGTGAGATTTGTGGCGTGATCACAATGTTCAAGTGCTCCTATATATAGCCGAGAATGGGGAAGGAAGCCATGGATTCATTGGTTCACAATTATGGAAGGTCAATACCTTGCTTTCTTGGTGTGCATTCCACTAGAGGCTTTTAGAGTGAAAATAGTTGACTTGAAGGTTTTGGTTTGATATGTAGGGGTGGTGTAGCGGCCGTAATACATGGGGAAGAGGCAATTAATTTGTGGCAAAGTTGACAAGGTATAAAGGCTCATGTGTTTTATGTTTTGCCATGTTAATATAAGGGGTTGACTAGTGTTCTTTTTTGTTTATGTGCACACTCTTGGAAGCCAAAAATCATGGGAAAAAGGGAGGTTATTGTGGCTAGTCAACTTAGCTTGGAGGTTGTGAGAGCTTGTGTTGGTTCCATGTTTGTATAAGGGTTCAAGACTAATGGTTTCTAAGGATAAGAATGGTGTCATGGTTGTGAGTGTATATGTGCCGTGTATATGTATATATATATATGTGTGGTGAATGAGAGTTGTTTCTACCAAGGCTATACATACATGCTCCTAATTGATCTTGGAACTTGAAATGTGGATGTTAGGGTAGTCATCCACGCATGGTTTTATTGTGATAGGTTGTTAGAGTCCTACTTTGGTGAAATGATAGTTTGGAGCTTAGGTTGGTCTAGTGTGAGCATGTCGTGATGTATGTATGTGTGTGTAGGATGAGATGTTCAAGCAAATGATAATGTATATGTGTGTGCGTGTGTTCATGGATATATATACATGTATATGGGAATGGACTCTTGTTGATACAAGCATTTATACACACATGTATGTGCATCGCATACATATATACATAGCTATATGGTCTTAAATTTTTCTTATCATCCATTTGTCTATGTGTGTCCATATGAATATGTAGATGCATTTCAAATGGTGTCTATGTACACATGTTAGATGGGGATCTAATCACCCTTGTAGTTTGTATGGATCTCCTATAATAAGTCGTGAATTATTTGGCTAAATAGGACTTTTTGTTAACTAGTGTGTATACTGTTAGACTGTGTGTTTCGGGATTAGCTTGTCGGAACCCTATATGGCCCAATTGTTATAAAACATGCAAAATGTAATGTCATGCACAATGTATACGTGTCGCTAGGTGTACGGATGTTACCTGTGATTTCGACGAGTGTCACAGAATTCCGTCAAATGATGTCACACCCGCCAAGGCGGAAACACGGGGATGCAACCATCGAAAGGTTTTCAAGCATAAGGTTCAAGCAACACACATTTCTATTAAAATAGTACCACCATGAAAGATGGATATTGTCATAAATTTATTTAAACCGACATCATAACATTCATAAAATGAGATATTGTCTAGTACTCATGGACTTGGAGTCAAAACATCACAAGGTTGACAAAAACCCATCAAAGTGGTACCACGTAGTACATGCTCGAACCTTTCCCTCAAATCCATGCGGCCTTCCATTAGTTACCTGAAAAACATGCATAAAGTGTTTGTCAACAATAATGTTGGTGAGTTCACGGGTTTGAATGTAACAAGTAAAACCAATGTGTAATTCGTGTATGACCAATCATAGGCTAGCTAAGTGAATGATTACCGTGCAAACCATGAGTCCCATAACCAAACCTCTTGACTGTTGTGCCTCGCGCATTGTACACTAAAGACAATGTATGTATAGTAGAATACTAACACTCTTTTGTATGTAACCGGTTAGAGCGACTAACCAAGAGTGGAGGTGTCAACCCAATAGATCTATTAAAGTGTTCCATAGCTTTTGATAGCTAATGGTTACAGTAAACGTTGTACGAGGACTAATGAGCTCATGAACCAATATGTCTCATGTTCCACATGGCAGTCATGATAGAATGTACACACACTTGTAAATGACACTAGTATTGAAGCATGTTTATACCCCGAAATGTCAAATGGTAAAATGGGGCCGTAAAACTCACCTGGTAGAGTCGTAAGTGGTCTAGTGAAGCTGAATATGCAGTAACTATTGCCTGGACAGAGGTTGCCCTATGATCATTGAGTTCATAGTAAGTTGAGTACTCACGATTAACATATAAGCGGGGCAACCATTATTGTGAACCAAGTCATTCGATGTGGATGGTGTTTTTAGGTATGGGAGACGTATCGTATATCATGAAGTGGACCCATATGGGCCTCATGTCTCTACTTCCTTGTGTATGGTTGTTTTATTGTAAAACGATTGTTTTCCCATGAGTTAAGCCTTTAATATGTTTGAACATAAACTAACGTGTGTTTTAGTTGGACTTAACATGTGTTAGGGATAGGTAGCCGATTATATCACAGAATGGATCATCGTGCACACCTAGATAGGGACTAAGCTAGCTTTGTCAAGGCATTTACGACTCATCATAAGACAATGCTAGAGCATGATCTCGTGTTAGAAGCCGATTGATTAATAGCTTTCATAACTTAAACATGTATTGATCATATACAAGTAGAACAAAGTGTTTATCATAGTTTATGATCTTGGACTAGGCCGATTACTAACACACTACGAGGATCGATGGTTATGATTAAAGGCTCAGGTCTTGGCTTCACAATAGGGCCGCATACTAGTGTTTAAAGATGATTAGTGCTTACCTCAATACTTTGTGACAAGGTGCGATCCTTAGGACTTCTTGATGGCCTTTCTTGTGCTCGACGATTAGGATTTGGAAGGAGTGGATGTTATCCGAAGCTTGTGAGTGTTGGTGCAAGAAACTTGGATGAATTGAGGACTCCTTATGTAGGCCGATTTCAAGGTAAGTTGACATTGTTTTGCTATAGCTAGATAGAGGTTAGTTTCCAAATCTATATAAGGTCTTTAGGTGTCTTTGGATTCATCCATGCTTAGCTTGGCCGATTGCTTTGAAGTTAGTGGTGATAATTGTGACAAATTCTTCTTGTAAGACAAGGATGAAAGTCTATTCTTTCCATTTAGATGAAACCTTTGGTGTCATGAGTTGACAATGACACTTCATGGAACAAAGATTTCCTCTTGTCTTTTCCTTGTTGAAATCGTGAAAGAGGGTGGGATAACCAAGGTCCATGTGCCCGATTGTGTAGTAGTAATCTATAAGAGGAAGGGTTGACTTCTCATAGGGTGTCTACTCTTAGTTGTAGGGTGATTATTTGGTGAAAAGGTGGTTGTCATATGTTGGAAAAGAGCATGGGGTTGAGCCTTGGTGTTTTGCGGCCACTAGGTAGGCTTAGTGGGACAAATCAAGCTAGTTTAGGAATGGAAACATACCTTGGGGTCGTTGTATTATAGATATAGGTTCTACTTTGGGGAAAGTTTAGTTGTCAACATGTTTCTTTTGCTTGTCCCTTTCGGCCGAAATCATGGAAGGAAAAGAGGAGTGTTTGTTGGTTAATACAATTGAGGAATGGTTAGTTTTGTGGGAAGTGGTGTCATGAGGTTATCTACTGGTCTATTTTAATGTAAGTGTGGTTCAAGATAAGGTAGTCACCTCCTTTCATGCTTGGATCGATTGGAACAAGAACATGAAAGGAAAGATAGGCTTGGATATGGAGTGTAGGTTGTGTAGTTGTATTCTAATTTGATGTAAGTGCAAGTGCCATTCATATATATATATACATACACGCATGGTTTATAGGTAGGATAGTGTCCTTGTGTTTAGTCTTTGTTAAGTGCTTAACACCTTGGCCGATTGGTTTACTAGGCGTGGATATACACTTGTGCATTGGTATGTTTCGGCTTATCACTAATCCAATTTATGAGGGCATAGATTAGATAATAATATGTGGAAGTATAGTGTGTGTCGAACTACTAGTTTGTACCTAGTGATAGTTCAACCATTTGTATAGAAAGGTAGCTTAATTTGTCTCAATGGTAAAGGTGCTTGATGACGACATCAACATGTGTTAGTGTTCTTTGTGATCACATGTTGTCTAATTGTTTAGAGTCGTTAGAGTTTCGTATACATGTGTTAGAGAGGAGTTATCATGTGTTGGAGGGTAAGCAACCTCATTTAGTGTTTGTTGATTGTCCGGGTGTTGTATGACTTAAAAAAGTGTCCCGTGTTGAGTTCTCTGATTAACTCTTGCTTCACTAGACTAGGGGGTATAGTGTATGTAAAATGTCTAATTATGCACATGAAATGAAAGTAATAAATGAAATGCGTACGGAGGTTGACCTGGTTCATTGACTGTTGTCACTTTCTCCCCTTGTTTTGGAATTTCGTCCGCGAAATCGAGTTTCCCTACTAGTTTCAGTAGTCTTAGGAATGAGAGCTGGGTACTTGCGTCTCATTTGGTCTTCGCGTTCCCATGTAAATTCGGGACCCCGCTTGGCATTCCGTCTGACTTTCACAAGTTTAGTGTGGCTCCTTCTCAATTTCTAGACTTTCCAATCTGTCACCTTGATTGGCTCCTCGACAATATGGAGCTGATCATCGATATGAATTTCTTCTGGAGGAATGATCAAAGATTCGTCGGACAAACACTTCTTTAGATTGGATACGTGGAAAGTGTCATGAACACCACTTAGAGCTTCTGGTAACTTGAGCTTGTATGCCACGGACCAACCCTAGAAAGTATTTCAAATGGGCCAATGTATCGGGGATTAAGTTTTCCACATTTGCCAAACCGTGGTACACCCTTCCAGGGTGAGACTTTCAAGAGTACCTTATCGCCAACCTGAAATTCAAGTGGTTTGCGACGGTGATCTGCGTAGCTCTTTTGACGATCTAGAGCGGCTTTCAAGCGTTCACGGATCTGAAAGATCTTATCGGTGGTCTCTTGAATGAGCTCGGGGCCAGTCAAATATTTGTCTCCAACTTCTGCCCAACACAAAGGAGATCTACACTTACGTACATACAGGGCTTCAAATGGAGCAGCCTTGATACTGGTATGGTAACTGTTATTGTAAGAGAACTCAACCAACGGAAAATGAGAATCCCAGCTTCCACCGAATTCGAGTACACATGCCCGAAGCATGTCTTCCAGGGTTTGAATTGTACGTTCACTCTGGCCATCGGTTTGTGGATGATAAGCTGTGCTCATGTCTAAGCAAGAGCCTAATGCATCCATCAGTGTTTGCCAGAATCGGGAAGTAAATCGACTGTCTCGGTCGGAAATGATTGAAACAGGCACACCATGCCTAGTTACAATCTCCTTGATGTACAGCTTGGCGAGTTTCTCTAACTTGTTGGTTTCTGTAAGTCCAAGATCCTCTCTACCAGGTATCAAATCACACACAACCAAGGGCGGAAACAATGATTGTATGAAAGAACAAGAAAGTAATTAGTCAAAATCAACGATTGAATTAATAAAAGTGCACACGGTTTCAAGAACCGTTTGGTACACAGTGCCAACTACAAGAGAATATATCAAAAGACTAGCAACCACAAAATAACCTATGAACCCCCTATTTATAGTTAACATAGGCGGTTCATCATACATGGGCCTAGAAGGCCGAAACCCACTACTAGACAGACCTAAGTCCAAGACAATCGCAAACCTCTAATCATGGCCCAACAATATCCCTCTAGGTTTGTGTTGGCTTGGTAAGCTTACTGCTGCTTCTTGCTGCGTTTCTTAGAAGTCTTTTTCTTTTTCTCCAACGCTTTCTTCCAATCTTCAGCTGATTTTCCAACATATGGACTAAACAATCTAGTGTCCACTCTTCCTCTACGATCCGCTTCTAATCCCAATCTTGCTATCTGAGCAACTGCACGTGTAAATGATTTCGCACAAGCTTCATAATCTGGATCACACTGAATCTGATGTTTCACCAGAATTTGAATATCTTCAGAATGCAGGCTCATCAGATCTTTCGCATCAAAAACTCTCAATTCATCACTATCACAAACAATCACTGCAGATCGAGAAGTTGGATTATAAACCCAAAACCTCATGTCTTTCAAACAACCTCTGTCCAATGGCTTAGATAACGGTATAGTTTTCATCTTGTCAGTAGGAGGCCATTGAACAATTTTGAATGGCTTTCCGTCTGGTGTCAAAACATCTTTATACTCTACCAAAAGTGAATTAGCAGTCTTAATGTCTCTAAAATTTACCATTGCTTGCTCCTGAATCTTCTTATGAAACGTAATTCCGATCCTATTTCTAGGACTTCTCACTTGATTAATGAAGGGAGCCCTTGCAAGTTCTGCCAGATCAACTTTGGTCCAAGAATTGAATGCAGCAGTAGAAGCATAGTACTCAACTGCTCCATTTCCTCTATGAACAACGAACACTCCTTTATCATCATTATATCTCCAACAATCTATTCCTGTTCGATTTCCATACGTATCAAACCAATCCCTAGTAATTGTTACAAACCTTTCAGGTTGTTCTTCCATAGGATCAATAGATGGTTCAGCTGTATTCTTGAGGACATATGTACTCCCTGGACGACGATCCCGAACACGAGGGATCTGGTCTGCATAGTACTTCCTCATATGTTCTTCATGCTCCTTTTGTGCTCTTTCATGCTCAGCAGGTGTCATAACCTTCTCAACAAATGAAGATGTCTCTGAGAACTCCTTTCCAAACTTATTTTCCAACTACTGAGTCAAATTGACCAGTCTGGCCGATACATCACCTAAGCTTGACTACAATTCATTAATCTTTTGATTCTTTTAAGTGATAGTCTCCATCAAGCTTTGTACTTGTTCAGTGAGCCATACATTTTCAGTTTCCAACTTCAAGACTCTTGTTTGCAATTTATGAACATCCACTTCAGCAAAAATATCTTCATCACTCTCGATTCCTTCCTTACCTGCCTATCTCTCTCTCTTCAGTTGTTAAGAATTCAACATCTACACTCTTTCCACTTTCTTTATCAGCAAAATAAGCATTCTGAGCTCTTTGAAAAGCCTCTTCATCAAACAACACCTTGCTCGAAACAGATGCACTGGATGAACCAACCTCTTCATTTATTCTTCCAGTTATAGGTGCCCTGCTCATGAACTGTGAAAATGATTTGGTTGCAATAGCAGGCACTGCAGTGGAAATAACAGCACCAACAGGAAGTTTTGTGGACATAGCAGCATGGGTCATAGCATCATCATCAGCAGCAAAAATGGTTTCAGCAATAAAAACTGAAACATCAGTAATAACATCAGTAGTAGTGGTCAATCTGGGATCTCTCTTGCTTCTCTTTCTGGGTCTTAAATCAGCATTTGGGTCTTCAGAAACTTCAACATCAACGGGTGTCTCAGCTATAACATTGGATGGAGGAATCCTTTGTTTAGCTTCGCGGACAGTGTTAAGTATGCTTGTAAGGACATTTACTTGAGGAATGGCAACCTCAACAGTAGCAGTTGTAGGAACTTCAGTCATGATCTCTTCTTAATCCAACTCTTTCTCAGCTTCAGATACTGATCTCACCTCAACATTTTCAATAATAAAATCATCAATTTCTTCATCATTTAAATCATCAAATTCAAAATCATCAAACTGTTCTTCATCATTGCCTGCCGTATTTTCATCCCTTTTTACCTCCTCCTCATCTTCACTCTCCTCTTCAGTTTAGTCCACATTTTCAGTAGGTGAACGTTGTTCAGTAGGTGGAGGTTCAACAATCTGCACATCATGCTCTTCAGCGACCAGAGCAGGTGGAGGAGCTGGTGCTTCTTCAACAATTTTGCTGAAGTTCCCAAACTTCACCAGCGGGAATCTTCCTTCAAATATTTGCTTGGCATATTTATGATTCTGTTTTATTAATCCAAAAACCTGAGGAGCCATGCATTTTTGGTCATATGTTTCAACAGTCTTTTCCAGATTAGGATATTTGGACTCCAATATCATCTGCACGAATCTTGGAAACTTGTAAAAATACTTCTTGTTGAGAGTCTTCACATTCAACAACATATCTTCAAAAATACACTTGGAATAGTTGAAACTCCATCCCTCAATCAAAGCCACCACTCCAGATGTATATTTTAAATTCATTTGATCCAATCCACTCTTGTTGCCTCCCAAACTTGCCAAAAACATATGAATCAACATCCTCCAGTAGCTCGGAAATAATTTCTTCACATACGGAGATGCAGACAAATCACCTTCATATCCCATTTTCTTCAGCACCGGAATAATTTGTTCTTTTGTGAAACTAACTGGATCATTTGGAGAATCACCAAAAAGTAGCACATCTCGAATATCTTGTTCTGAAATCGCCACCTCAGTTCCTCGAATCCTTGAGCGAATGGAGGTGTCTGTCTTTCGTGCAGCTGCGTTATCCCAAAATTTAGTAATCCAGTCTGCAAGAACAACTGGATTTTCTCTCAAAGCATGTGCAACTCTACAGGTATTGAGGCCCACGATCAAAGACTTGAACTCCTGCACGTGATCCTCGGGAGGGTCAGATAAAAAGAACACCACATTATGATCCCTTTCGAACTTTGGTATGTGAGCAGCCATTTTTGCACAAAAATGAGTCGGATTAGACATCAAAACATAAATAAAATTTTCTAAAACATCAAAAATAACTTAATGGGCCCCTTTTGAGATTTCAAGATCATAGCCGGGTCCATTTCAACATGAGTTCGAGGACTATATGGGCTTCGGGTCACAAGACAGCCCAAAGCATAAGTGTGTACGAGGTCAGACTTGAGTTTTCGAGTCACATGAGGGAGTCCGAGGGCATTTTGGTCAAAAGCAGAGGGTTTCCGAGGGCAAACATGTCAAAGACATGTGTGTCCGAATGAAGAGAGGATGTTCGAGGGTAGTTTGGTCAAAAGCCATGGGTGTCCGAGGGAAAACATGTCAAAGACATGTGTGTCCGAATGAAGAGAGGGTGTCCGAGGGTAGTTTGGTCAAAAGCCATGGGTGTCCGAGGGCAATCATATAATTTTTTTCATTTGAGTTTGAGTTCCCAGGCGTGTGAGACCCACGCGCCGCCGTCTGGACCAATAAAACTCCATGGTTGTCTTCTTCAATGATCACACTTTGGTTTCTATCATCCTTCTATACCTGCAAATCCCTCAAAAACACTATTTCGAAGATGATTAATCAAATATCAGCAGCCAAGAACAGTAACTTGGTGGTGGTGGTTCATCGGTGACCATTGTTTTGCCAAGAATGATCACCTCTCCACCATCGATGATACAATCTATGAACAACAGTTTTACCTTTTCAAATTCTTGAGGTTTTCCGATGGGCAAGATAAGATGAAAGGAGTTTGGGAGTGTTTGTGTGTGTGAGAGAAGATGAGATAGTTTGATTTTGTTCTAAAAACAACCACCGCCGCCTCCCCTTTTGTTTAAATGTATCAAACACAGATTTTGCCAGCATACCCGACAAAATAGCAATCGTCAGCTTTCGCATCAAACTTTGGTGTTGCGTCCAGATGCAACAAAGTGCATGGACAACCAAAAGCACGAAAATGCTTGACGGAGGGTTTTGCTCCAAATAGTACCTCGTAGGGTGTTTTCATTCGTACTTTGTTGACTAGAACCCGATTTTGCACATAGCAAGCCATGTTCACAGCCTCTGCCCAGAAGAATGCTGGAAGCTGTGAGTCACATAGCATTGTACGAGCGGCTTCAATCAGGGTGCGATTCCTTCTTTCAGCGACTCCATTTTATGGTGGCGTCCTTGAGGAGCTGAATTGTCGTGCAATCCCTTTTTGAGCACATTAATGGTTTAATTCTGCATTCTTAAATTCAGTCTCGTTGTCACAACGGATTCCCTTCACCTTCATGTTGGTCTGATTCTCCATCAACACGATAAATTGTTTAACAATTTCTGCAGTCTCACTTTTGTTAGCCAGAAAGAAAACCCAAGTAAAACGTGAGTAGTCATCAGTTATTACTAAACAGTAAGCTTTGCGAGAAATGCTGAGCACATTCACTGGGCAAAACAGGTCCATGTGAAGTAGATGCAACAGAGAATCAATAGAGTTCACCAACTTAGGATGATGAGGCTTTCAATGATGTTTTCCTTTAGCACATGCAAAACATTTTTCAATTGTTATGAAATCCCGTACCGGCAAATCCCTTACCAATCCCAATTTAGCAAGACGGTTCAAGTTTTTAGCGTTAGCGTGTCCTAGACGACGATGCCACAAAATGGCATTGTTTTGAGAAACTTTTGAAAAGAGACACGTAACGTTTTCAGATGGAGGTTTGTTCATGTCTATGACATAAGCATTTCCTCGTCGTTCAGATTTTAGTAACACCCATTCTTCTGGAATCACAACTCCTGGTTTCAGAATTAAACATCCTTTATCAGTGAAGTGAGTTGAGTAGCCATTATCACAAATCTGTGAAACGCTCAATAGACTATGCTTCAACTCAGGAACATAATTTACTAATCGAAGAGCACCATTTCTTATCGTTCCCCTCTGAGTTATTTTACCCTTTTCGCCTCTCGCAAATGAGACAAATCCACCATTGAAGTATTCCAAATCAGTGAGCTGGGATAAGTCACCAGTCATGTGCCTTGGACAGCCGCTATCAATGTACTAGAGACGAATGATAGTCCTCCACAGTCGTTCCTACACATGATGCGGGATCAGTTAGTTGTTGGTACCCAAACCATAGTTGTTTTGGGCACACCATTTTTATCCATGTATTGGACTTTCATCCGATGCATGTTGGCAGTTGAGACAGTAGCACATAGATTAGATATGTCATTAACAGAACAAGATGATCCTACAGACGGGGAAGGACTTGGAATAGAGGTTTTTGGTTTCCAGTAGGATTTGCATTTTGAAACCATCTTCTCCTTTGAGTTAATAGATACCTTAGAGACTTCTATTTGGTTTTTAGGCATCTTACCCGGTGGATTGAGCCTCTTATTTCTATTCCAATCACCAACAGAAGGCTTCACCTTGGATTTGTCACCCTTCATTGCCTTAGCTTTTTCAACCGTCATTGGCTTGGAGTGATTAGATTTCCCGTTTGGAGCTTTCTGATGCTTCCAACTTGCAAAAGTTTTCAGATGAGTTTCACAATTTCTGGCTATGTGTCCGGGGATTCCACATGTGTAACAGATCTGACGCTTCACCGGTGGATCCCCCCTGAGATCTTGCAGGCTTTCCAGATCCATAAGATCTGTATAAAGCTCGATGCATGTGTGATGTTTTTTTTAATGCCTTTTTCCCTGGTTTGAAGAGTTATGTTTTTCATCTTTTGGTAAAACATGTTTCGGTGGAAGATATTTCCCAGCCTCACCCATACTTGTTTGTTTAACCAAAAGATTTTTTGTTGTATCACAAGCATTTGACAAAATAACAAAATCTGAATAATCAAACAAAGAGTTAGACGACATGTCACAAGGTTTTATGCTCAAAACAATCGAGCCCACACAAATATTATTGTCTTTAGCAGAAATTGATAAATTGTTTTTCTAAATTTTATGATTTAATGCAAGTGATTCAGAATCATCGACTTCAACCCCATCATCTACCCAATCCTCAATAATTAAATTTTCTGCACAAGAATCAATCGGATTAGTAACATTCATAGTATTTGTAATATCAAAGCAATTCGTGACAGAAAAATTTTCAACCACAGAAGAGATAGGAGATTCTGAAATCTCCTTCTCTGAATTAGATGAATTTTTAACTGACACAGACATAGATTCATTTGATTCAGACATGTTCTAAGATGATTCGGCTGTTTCACATGACTGATAGCTAGATTCGTTGGTGTCTACTGAATTTGTCTCAGAGACGGATTCAGGTTCATTCACTTTCGAATCATCTGAGTAAAGTTGAGAGACAGCCGAACTATTTTCAGTGTTTTCCCTTTGCTTTAGACAAAGCTCCCTAATTTGTTTCATAAAATCCAACTCATAGGGCACACTTGAGTCTGACTGATTTGTTGGTTCAATAATAGGTTCATTCACATGCATTGATTCAAGCTTAGACTCTTCAGAAACATTTAATGATTCATTTGACTCGGTTTATATTGGAACCTAATCCTTCTAAACCTCAAAGACTCTGTCGATTTCTTTATTTTTCTCAAAATTTAACGTCTCAGTCTGCTTTGAAGCATCTTGAGACTTGACAAAAGTTTTTGATGGCCCTGATCTTGCATATATTGTTTATTCTTGGGTTTAGAGATTCTAATGGGGACCGATTCAGGTTTGGAGATTTCAACTTGATCCCTCGATGGTCGAATACTTGGCTCTTCTACTTGAGGACTATATCCTTGGATAGGTAGAGCCGATAACTCCTCATCCGACATAGGAATTGAGGAATAATTTTCATTAAAAGGTGGTGGAACTTCCACAAACCCCAGACCTTTATTCCGCACTTCCTTAGGCCTGAACTTTAACTGAGTATTGATTATTTTTTCGACTTTGTTACTAGACCAATCGAATTTTTTAAAATGAAAATCGGCATTTTCAAATTTGGATTTTAAATCGATCAATTCCGCAGTTAAAGTGTCAGACAGTCGTCTGAAGTGTAAGTATCGACATTTGTGATCACTTACCTCCTGATGCAAGCGCTTGATATTAAGTTTTTGTTTTTCGACCATTTCTTTATAAGACTTAAATTTCTTTTTGATATCCCAAGTGGCTATTTTCTCGTATTCAAGCTGCTTGTATGCAGAGAGAGAGTTTCTTCTCTAAAGCCCTTAATTTTTAGTCTACACCTATCAGTGCAACAAGATTCAGCTAAAATTTCAGAATGTACCTCAGCTGCAGACGGAACATAATCATCATCCATCTGGGCCATGAGTGCTTTGTACACAGAATCTTCAACAATCTTCAATTCTTCCACCTGAGAAGACCAATCTCATCCACCTCCTGATTGAGCAACCATAGCTTTATTTGAGTTTGAAGATGCAGATTCAGTGCGAGTGATAGATGCATGAGTTCCGGGAGTAGATGCGGAAGCAGTAATGACAGGATCAGGAGTGCCTATTTCCCTCTTTGGCTTGGTGCACTCACGGGCAAAATGACCAGGTTCATCACAATTATAGCAACGCATCTTCGTTTTATCCCACCCCAGTTTCTTTGTTGGGTTCTCTTCACAAACTTGTTTGCTCTATGTACCACCATAGCAATTTGCCAAGTCAAGTCCATTTCTTCTATATCATCTTGATTAACATCATTTAAATCACATGCTCTGACATCTTTTGCAGTAAGTTGTCCTGTTAAAAATGCGTTGTAGCAATTCACAAATCCAACAAACAAACTTAAGTTATTTTCGAGCTCTTTTGGAATTTTCACAGTTGGCTGGGGTGCAGTAGCAGATGGTGGTGTTAGTGGTGATGCAGTGGATGAGGATGCAGCAACATCCACTGGAGAAGCAGAAATGGCTGAATTTGTGGATGAGCTGGGTGCAAAAATTGGTAGGTACGAGGATCCACTGGCTGGATAAGAGTATAATGAATGACGCTGAGGCTCTTGCTGAGACATAAGAGCATTACTAGGAGTAGCGATGATGGCATTATTGTAGCTTGCAGTTTGAGTCAGATAACGTTGTCTGTCATCGAGGTCATAGGACTTGATCAAGGATATGGTTTCAGATAGAGTGAGTCTTGCCAGATCTTTGGTTCTCTTGATCAACGTCACATTTGAGTCCCAACTCCTTGGTAAAGTGTTAAGCAACTTCTTGTTCATCACAGAGTTATCCACCACCATGTCATTTGCTTTCATTTCACTTATTAGAGCCACAAAGCGTTGAATCTGGCTTTCGAGAGATTCGCCAGGAATATGATTAAAAGCATTGAACTTTTGGCTTAGCATTTCCTTTCTGCTTTCTTTCATTTCTTCATTTCTCTCATACAAATTTTCAAGAGCTTCCTAAAGCTCTTTAGTAGTAGCATTATCACGAACCCCAATCGAGACTTCAGGTGAAATTTCCTGATGAAGGTAAGCAATTGCCCTGTCATCAATATCAGCCTTTTAATAATCCTTATCAGTGTACATGATTATTGGTTTGATGGCAGTGGCTCCAGTTACTTCATTCACCACATACGTGATCACATATAGGCCATTTAGGATATATCTTAGGGCCTTTGCATCTTTTATTTTCATGACCTGAATGAACCTGAATTTCCAATCAGAATAAGACATTCCAAGTTGAAGAACAGGTATCTTCTGATGAGTGCCAATAACAGATTCCATAGCTTTGTCCACTTGTGCAGCTACTAGTAGTTGTTTAGCATTTAGTCCATTTAAATTAGCCTGGTTAACAATTTGATCCATTTTTGAAAATGAAGCTTAAAAATATTAGTTCAAGTTAATTTAGCTTAAATTCAGTCTAAGACGGTTTGATGTCCAGTCCAAAGTTTTTTAACATTCAGTCCAAAAATAATTGTCCAGTCCAGTTGAAACAGTGTTGTCAGTGTATAGCTCGGACACAGGTATGAAGGTCGGACACAGGTGTGTAGGTCGGACACAGGTGTGTAGTCGGACACAGATTTAAGGTCGGACACAAGTTTGTGGGTCGGACACAGATTTAAGGTCGGACACAAGGATGAGGTCGGACACAAGGTTGAGGTCGGACACAAGGTTGAGGTCGGACACAAGGATGAGGTCGGACACAAGGTTGAGGTCGGACACAAACAGAGGTCGGACACAAACAGAGGTCGGACACAATTCTAGTGCAGAGCTCGGACACACCTTGAATAAGGAAACCTGCATAAAATCAGCAACAAATTCTCCAAAAAATTTGGAAATTGAAGATTTTGAAAATCTTAAAAAGATTTAAATCAATAAAAACAATTTCTGTTTCAAAAATTTCTCAAAGATCTCCTTAATTTTAGCAAACACATTTGACTTTTCAACAAAACATATCAAAAACAAAAGTCTTTTAATAATAATTCAAACAGAAATATTTAGACTCAAGAACACATCAATAAAACAGGCTGCATAAGATAACTCGATTAGTAACAGGACATATAAACATGAAATCAATATGAATCGAATCAATAAAATCAACCTTTTTCGTAGCAGTAACTTCCTTGATCTTTTTCTTTTGATACCGAACTGAGCCTTTGAAAGACTTCTTAGGCTCTGATACCAATTGTAAGTCCAAGATCCTCTCTACCAGGTATCAAATCACACACAACCTAGGGCGGAAACAATGATTGTACGAAAGAACAACAAAGTAACTAGTCAAAATCAATGATTGAATTAATCAAAGTGCATACGGTTTCAAGAACCGTCTGGTACACAATGCCAACTACAAGAGAATATATCAAAAGACTAGCAACCGCAAAATAACCTATGAACCCCTTATTTATAGTTAACATAGGCGGTTCATCATACATGGGCCTAGAAGGCCGAAACCCACTACTAGACAGACCTAAGTCCAAGACAAGCGCAAGCCTCTAATCATGGCCCAACAGTTTCCTTGATCGGAAAGAAATGCGCGGATTTAGTCAACCAGTCAACAATTACCCAAATCGTGTTGTGACCACTGGACGTCTTAGGTAGCTTGGTGATGAAGTCCATAGAAATCTGTTCCCATTTCCAAACAGGAATTTCTGGTTGCTGAAGCAGACCAGATGGTTTCTGATACTCAGCTTTGACCTTTGAAAATGTAAGGCATTGTCTGACGTACGTGGAGATTTCACCTTTCAGGTTGGGCCACTAGTAAAGTTCTTTCACATCTTTGTACATCTTGTCAGCACCAGGATGTACTGAGTATCTAGACTTGTGGGCTTCTTCAAGGATTAAATCACATAAACCACCAAAACGTGGCACCCAGATCCGGTTGGCAAAATAGACTGTGCCGTCAGACCTCGGTTCCAATAGATTAACCATCTTAAATAACGAATCATTATTCAAAATTTCACTTTTCAGAGCTTCCTGTTGAGCGTTACGGATATGGGTGGTGAGATTTGTGTGGATGGTCAAACCTAGCACACGCACACGCAGGGTCTTAACTCGTTCCTTCAGCTTAATGCGTCAGCCACAACGTTAGCCTTTCCCAGATGGTATTTAATCTCACAAGTGTAATCGTTCAGCAATTCAACCCATCTATGTTGCCGCATGTTCAGCTCCTTCTGGTTGAAGATGTGTTACAAGCTCTTATGATCAGTGAAAATGATGCACCTAGTGCCATAAAGGTAGTGCCTCCAAATCTTGAGGGCAAAGATCACTGCACCCAACTCTAGGTCATGAGTGGTGTAATTCTTCTCATGAATTTTGAGTTTCCGGGATGCATAGGCAATGACCTTGTTCCTTTGCATGAGTACGCATCCAAGACCTTGATGAGAAGCATCGCAATAAACCACGAAATCATCGGTACCTTCAGGAAGAGAAAGAATTGGAGCACCGCACAAACAATCCTTCAATACTTGGAGCACATTCTCCTGCTTGGTTCCCCAATCGAATTTCTTGTCTTTCTTTGTCAAGACACTCGATGGCTGGGCAATCTTGGAGAAATTTTCGATGAACCGTCGATAATAACCAGCTAATCCCAGAAATTGTCGCACTTCAGTCGGCGTCTTGGGCACAGCCCAATCCTTGATTGCTTCAATCTTTGCGGGATCAACTTGTATACCCTTCTCGTTCACAACGTGACCGAGGAAATGGACTTCTCGAATCCAGAACTCGCTTTTCGAGAATTTGGCAAACAGTTTCTCGTTCTTGAGCAACTCCAAAATCAATCGAAGATGTTGTTTGTGCTCTTCTTGAGTTCACGAGTAGATTAAGATGTCATCGATGAAGACAATTACAAACTTGTCTAAATAGGGCTTGCAGACACGGTTCATGAGATCCATGAAAACGGCAGGAGCATTCGTTAACCCAAATGGCATGACTAGGAATTCGTAATGGCCATAACGAGTTCGGAATGCAGTCTTCGGAATGTCGTCTTCCTGAATTCGCAATTGATGATATCCCGATCGCAGATCGATCTTTGAGTAGTGGCTGGAACCCTGCAACTGGTTGAACAGATCATCAATTCTTGGCAACGAATACTTGTTCTTGATCGTCAGTTTGTTCAACTCCCGGTAGTCAATGCACATGCGGAAAATCCCGTGTTTCTTCTTCATGAACAGAATAGGCGCTCCCCATGGAGAAAATCTCGGACGAATAAAAACTTTGTCCAACAACTCCTGAAGTTGGTTAGACAGTTCCTGCATTTCGGACGGTGCTAGACGATACGGAGTGCGGGCTACTGGGGCAGCTCCCGGGACTAGATCAATGCGAAACTTGATCTGTCGTGGCGGTGGAAATCCCGATAAGTCTTCTGGAAAGACTTTGGGATAGTCTCGCACCAATGGGATGTCCACGAGCTTTCGATCTTTAGCCTTTTTGTTCAACAACATGTGCCAGAAATGTGACACAACCTTTCCTTAAACATTTTTGTGCCTTAATGCAGGATATGACTCGAAGAGTGGGTATACCCTGGCTTCCTTGAATCAATAGGGTTTCATCATTTGACAAGGGGATTCGAACCAGCTTCTCGTGATAGACGATCTTTGCATGATGTTTGGATAACCAATCCATGCCAATGACAATATCAAAACTACCCAGTCGAATAGGAAGTAAATCGATATGGAATTCATGGTCGTCAAGTACCAGAACACAGTCCCTAACAACTTCCTCAGATGAGATCAATTTACCATTAGCTAATTCTACGGTGTAACGTGCTTCCAACTTACTAGATTCTAATCCAAGGGATTTCTTAAAGTCGGTGGACACAAAGCTAAAATCCGTGCCTGAGTTAAATAGTACCGATGCAAAATGGTTGTTAAGGAGAAATGTATCCGTAACTACGTTAGGATCATCACGTGCTTCGTTGGCTCCCAGCACGAACGCTCTACCACGGGCTTGATACTTGGCCTTGGGACCGTCCTTCTGGAAATGTCCAGTCGCACCACATTCGAAACACTCATTTTTGGCAGGAGGAGTGTTCGTGGCTTTGGCCTTGTAGTTGGCGGATGAGTGACCACGACGGTTACAGTTCTTGCACAAGATGCTTTGGCAGGTACCTACATGATGGTAGTTGCATTTGCTGCAGTGAAGATGAGGCCCGTTGTATTTGTGTTTGGGCTCCTTAGTAGTTGTGGCAGCAAAGACTTTCACGGCATCTTGTGGCTTGTGAGAGGAGTTCCTGCCTTTCCGGTTGTCGGAACATTTGCGCTTGTTCCCGGAACTCTCACTGGTAACTGTAACCTTTTGGTTCAATGAACCCATACGAACAGCGTCGTCGGTCAAACTTTGAGTTAGGGTAATCGTAGCTTGGATAGTGGAGGGTGCCGATGCAGTGACCATACTGCGGATATTTGGCGATAGGCCCCAGATATACCGCTCGACTCTCTTGTATTCGGGTGTGACCATGTGTGGGACTAGTCGAAAAGGTTCATGAAAACGAGTGGTATATGCAGTCACATTGGCATCCACCATGGCAAGATTACAGAATTCTGCCTCCAGCTTCTGTAGCTCACTCTTAGGGCAGTACTTTTCCATGAGTAGTGTTTTGAGATCGGCCTAAGCAAGGTTGTATCCTACTTCTCTGCCTAGGGTTTGCACTTGCACGTTCCAAAAGGTAAGGGCTTCATCCTGAAAGGTACAAGTGGAGTACTTCACCTTTTGATCCTCGGAGCAACCACTTATGTCGAGGACTGATTTGGTTTCTCTATCCATCGGACGATTCCTACAGCACCTTCTGTACCACGGAAATTCCATGGTTTGCATGCCATGAAGGTTTTGTACGAACATCCATGAATAGAGTTTTCAACCTCGTGATCTGTTTCACTTCCTCGGCGGCGACCGATACCTCCTAAACCTCCACTGGAGTCAGCCCGAGCTGCATCGTGTTGAGCAATTGCCTCAAAAATTACTCTAGCTAACTCGGCAGGAGTGGCCGGTAATGGTCCGCCTTCGGTTGTCCGTGCCGACTATCGGGTTTGCATAACTAAGAGAAAAGAATACAACAAACATGAGAGGTGTATACACATATGTAATCATATAATAACCAACAGAATCATGCATATAAACTAAATTGAATTCATACAACCACATAACATAACATCCCAATCCATACATGCTCCCAAAAGTAATCAAGTTTTAGTACAAAACGGGCGGTTGAACCGTAGTTAGTTTTTAAAAATCACATCCCAAAATCATGAAACATCATAAGTCAACACATGCATAAACATAACAACACACAAGCATCATCTAAGAAGGGGGTGGAAAAGCATCAGTGAGAGAAATAATCGCCTCCCTCATGCGTCGGTCAGTCTCTGTCATCCTCCGCTCTAGCAACACATCTCCCCATCTTGGCTCTCTCCATCACAACAGATAATCTCCCCTGCTCGGCCTCAAACAACTGACTCTCGAGCTCTCGAATGCGGTCTACCAATGCTACTAGCTACATATCATGGGAAATACTGACGCCACGCTCAGTGTAGAGGGGTCTCCCGGATGAGCCTCCCAAGCTCATAGCCTTGGGATCATCCTCCTCGTTCCTATGTGCAAGATCGCTAGTGAGGCTAGGAAGGAAGGGCCGCTTGCGGGCTAGAGAGCGTCTCTTCAGTCTCTTCGGTGGCTCGCACACCTCCATCGCTAAAGGCTCTGGCATGGGGTCAACAGGTTGGGTAGGCTTACTGGTCGGGATAGGGTCAGCGGGAAGAGGGAAAATCGGGGCTCTAGCGGGCATGGCAATAACAAGAGCTGGTCGTGCCCACTTTCAGGGTGTACACTTGGTGAGTGTATGTCCCGAAGTGTTTAGGCGAAAGAAGGGGTTAAGGCTAGCTGGATAGCGAGAAACAGAAGGGGTGACAGACGGGTGAGTGTCAGGGCGGCTAGAGAATGTGGGGCGTCGTCGTCCGTGTCGTCGTCGGAGGTACGTCTCAGGACTGGAGTGTAGGTTATGTAGTTATATTCTATTTTAATGTAAGTGTGGTTCAAGATAAGGTAGTCACCTCCTTTCATGCTTGGATCGATTGGAACAAGAATAAGAAAGGAAAGATAGGCTTGGATATGGAGTGTAGGTTATGTAGTTGTATTCTAATTTGATGTAAGTGCAAGTGCCATTCATGTATATACACATACACGCATGGTTTATAGGTAGGATAGTGTCCTTGTGTTTAGTCTTTGTTAGGTGCTTAACACCTTGGCTGATTGGTTCACTAGGCGTGGATATACACTTGTGCATTGGTATGTTTCAGCTTATCATTAATCCAATTTATGAGGGCATATATTAGATAATACAATGTGGAAGTATAGTGTGTGTCGAACTACTAGTTTGTACCTAGTGATAGTTCAACCATTTGTATAGAAAGGTAGCTTAATTTGTCTCAATGGTAAAGGTGCTTGATGACGACATCAACATGTATTAGTGTTCTTTGTGATCACATGTTGTCTAATTGTTTAGAGCCGTTAGAGTTTCGTATACATGTGTTAGAGAGGAGTTATCATGTGGTTGAGGGTAAGCAACCTCATTTAGTGTTTGTTTGATGATTGTCCGGGTTTTGTATGACTTAAACAAGTGTCTCGTGTTGAGTTCTCTGATTAACTCTTGCTTCACTAGACTAGGGGGTATAGTGTATGTAAAATGTCTAAATATGCACATGAAATGAAAGTAATAAATGAAATGCGTACGGAGGTTGACCTGGTTCATTGACTGTTGTCACAAATGAGTAGCGTAGATATACTTACACAAGTTATTCGCAAAGAAAATATAGTCTATTCTTTAAATAGAAAAAAATTAGGAAAATTATACACAGATTAAAGAAAATAATGTGAATTTTTTAGTTTAATAAAAAAATAATTTATCATAAAAAAAGTTATGGATGTTTAGAACTTAAAGGTTGAAATAAAGTAGGTAGGTTTTACAATATTTACACCTCAAACTATTTTTCAAGGTTGAAAACTGATGATGTAGGGTGACTATTGGAGCAAGCCCAATAGCCTAATTTGCCAAAATCAATAGTTAATATAATGGGCCAAGCCCAAGCCCAACAAATAAGCCCATTAGGGTTTTAACCCATCCCCCACTCTATAAATAGAGGGGCAAACCACACATACAACTCATATGGGTCTTAACATCAGACCTATCTCACTCTCCTTCTCTCTCTCTCTCTCTCTCTCTCTCTAGAGTTATTATCTCTAATAAGACTTTTAGCAGCAGGGTGAAGCCTTGAAGCCTTCGAGCTGCTACTATACATTCTTAGAAATCTACAACCATGCTGATTCCACAACCAAGCTGGCTCCAACAACCCCTACGTGTGGAATCACACTCCATTACTCGCAGGTCTCAGCCTTCATCGGCTTATGTGGATGGTCCTTTGTTGTAACTTGGGATCAAGAGTTCCTTTCTTCAAGATCACACTCTATGTTTGATCTTTTCATAAGTTAACCAATAATAACAGCATTCTGACTTTGGGTCGATCCCAAATCAGAATCATAACTAAAATACCAAAACTCTTGAACCTCTCATCTATGTTTACAATGTAGAGGGACACCACGACCTGCGTTTGGTTAACCGAAACCCTTTAACCCTTTTACCCCTTCTGACGTGTTCTTTCATGCTGCTGGTCCAACCCTTTAAGCAGCAGACGAGGTCAGAGGCTTGACGACCTTGGAACGTTCAGACCCTCTCCGGACCTATATTTGTTGTAGCAACAAGTTGGCGCCCACCTTGGGGTCGTGCTCCTTAGAACATAAATTCTTTGTAGTTCGGCTCCGTCGATCTATTTTCTATGTTCTTTCTACGTTTGGAGAAAACGTTCCTAGTGAAGTCACTTCTGCACCTCTTACACATCCATGTTTCATCGCGTGCTCTACGATGGATCTATGCTAGAATCTTCGATTACAGGGTTCTAAACCTCCGGCACTAACACAATAATTAATTTGAAACATGGCTTGTTAGTCCTCAAGAAAGTATATGCATGACAAAGTCATTTAATCTTTTGACAGTGACATTTCACATAAAAAATATGACATATTTAATCTTTTTAGAATAAAAGAAAGTCAAAAAGCTACTAATTTACTTTTTGTAAGCTCTATCACCTATCTTTTTTATTTTTCTACATTTCACTTTGAGTGAAGTATACAAATATATAAAAAAACAAAAAGAGGGTGTGACATGTACTATACTATTATCAAATCAAATAGTACATAAAGTTTTCAACTTGTACTAAAAGTGGTCACGGGCAAGAAAAAAAATTCCAGAATACTTATTTTTGTAAACCTTGCTTGTATAGTGTGTTGTAAAAACATGGTAGAAAATTACTACAAACATTCATATGTACACACGTGTATGCACAAAGTACATATATTTTCGTACCCCCCCTAAAAAAAGTTAAAGTCTCTACACATTGTCTTATTTAATGAATATGAATACACTCCACCTATGATATTCATAAAGACTTTTTACCAAGTCATTCATAGTGGGAAAGCAAAAAGACAAAAAAAAAATACATGCTTTACCCAATGGATAAACGTCTGAACCCTTTTACCTTACTGTGCAAAGAGCATCTTTCAGCTTTTCAGACTAGGCTTATAGGTCTACTGTACAAGGAAGCTTTTAAGCTTTCAAGATATTATTCACTGCAACTCTATACTTCACTATTCACAACAGCTTTATAGCTTACTGACCTACTACAACCTTTTAAGTTTTCAAGCTACTGTTCAGCTTTGCAGGTTCATAGATCTACTATACATCAAAACTTACTGACCTACCACAACCTTTTAAGCTTTCAAGCTACTGTTCAGCTTGCAAGTTACTGTTCAGCTTTTCAGCTTTTCAAGAAGCTAGGAAGATTATAAGTTTCACAACGTATCACCTCTTTTGACTACAAAAGCTCGACAACAATTCAAACTCGTTACCAACACAAATTTTATACCTCAAGGATGATGAAAGTCAAAATACATCACATGTTCATGATAACATTGGTAGACTTGACATGATTCTTACATAAACTCCTTCGAACATGTCGTTAAAAGCTTCAAATACTTAGAAGTTTCAAAAATAGCTCAGAAGCCTCAAAATAAGCAAAACAAGCTTAAAAGCTTAAAAGCTTCAAAAAAACATTAAAAGAAGCTTAAACGCTTCAACTACGACAGGCTTAAAAGCTTATTAGGTTCAAATACAACAACTGAAGCTTAAAAATTTAGAAGTTTCATATACAAAAACTGAAGCTTACAAGCTTGAAAGCTATACAATAAGCATAGGAGGACAAAGAAGCTATACATGTCATGACTTTTGTTCTAAAGCTAAAATGGATACAAGCATCTTGCTAATATGCAACAATTTATCAATCCTTGAACAGAAACCACGGTTAGAACAAGGCATACGTTCGCCTCCAGTATGAACACTACTTCTCGCAATTTAAAAAGCAAAAGAAGGACTTAACTAAAGGAAGAAGCTATCAAACTAGCTATAAGCGAAAGTGTCCTTGTAGCAAACAAGTTCTATTCTAAGAACTCACAACTAGGTAAACCGCCTATGATAATACTTGCCTTCTACTAAGGCTTTAGCATGAACAAAACATTCCCAACAAATACAAAGACAAAACATGCAAACATGCAAGAATCCAAACATGCAAGCATCCAAACATGCAAGCATCCAAACATGCAAACATCCAAACATGCAAGCATCCAAACATGCAAGCATGCAAGCATCCAAACACAATCACAAAAATACACTAAGGTACAATTCAAAAGTGAAACAATATCACAAGGCCATATACAAAACAAAATATACGAAAGCTAACATAAAAGGCCACGATCGAAAATCGTAACATGTCGAGCCTAATGGCTTGAAAGGTTCATAATACCACAACCACATGTTAATATTCTAGTCATCCAAGGCTAACACCAAATGGAAACCTACAAGGTTTCCCAAACAACGCAACAATTGATACTTTACCAAAATGGTGCTAAATGTTCTCGTGTCGAACATCCTCCATTATCACAAATAAATACTGTGCAACTAATGCAAAAAGAAACAAATCAATAGATTTGGACACTTAGTCATGTCAACAAAAGAAGCTCAACTTCATACAAATGAAGCTTATAGACATGCTCTATATATCAAGCTTCGAGCGAAGGAAGCTCATAGCAATCTTCGAACAAAAGAAGCTTACAAGCATAAATCATACGACAAGTTTCGCATCAAAGAAGCTCGCTAGCAAGGTCATACACTCAACTTCCTATGAACAAAGCTCGTGAATGAGAATCAAAAGCGAACGTTCGTAATCAAAGAAATTCGCTATTTAACCTCGTTTGCTTCTGTCTACTTGATTCCATCGCTTGTATCATAAGAAAGAATTTATCACAAAACTTTGATAGCACAAAGAATTAGGCTAGTGATGGATTTCATCCATAAGCTTAAAGGATGAAATCCATGAGCTTTTCAGCTGTCAAGCCAAGCCACTTTGCTTAAAGGATGAAATCTATATGCTTTAGTCAACAAAAACAATAACTTTGCTTAAAGCCTTCAAAGCTTAGAACACATATAAGCTTTTTATCAAGCCAGGTTATAGTAAGTCATCCTTCAAGGCAACGTGCTTCACCTTCATGTGCAAGAAGCCTTTCCTTCGTACACATGCAACGTTTCTTTAGTCACATGAAGCTCATTTGCTATCTTAGAAATCAACCATTCGGTCAATATAATAATCCACCATATCTCGGATTAACTTCCCGACATTTGCTCAAAAACGTGACTTGCTAAAAACTTCTGTAAGTGCACCTAGCTACAATCATTTAGTGATACTTAGCTACTTTGTCGATGCCTACAAGCATTTAAACTGACATAGTCATTCGATAAATGAACCACCTTCTAAAGACTCATGCCCAAAATAAAGATATTTCCAAAAATTTTACAAAATTATGGGAATATTGTCCAAACGAGCATACATGACGGATATAGATGGTCTCAATCACACAACTCGAAATGACTTCGCCAATACAACAAAGAAGCATAGAATATTAAGCTCAAAAGGCGAAAACTTAAAAGGTCAATACCCGATATGCCGAAGCTAATACAAGGTAACAAGGAAAAAAGCAAGTAATGGAGAAATATCCAGCTCCATAGCTTCCATCAACATAATGGCTTAGAAAGCAGCAAAGCTTATCAACTTAAATCCTTATAAGCTTTCAAGCTTATCAGTTGCTTCCACTAAACTAAGGGCTTATCAGCTTAAATGCCAATAAGCTTTCAAGCTCATCACCTCAAACCCTAATAAGCATTCAAGATCATCAACTTAAACAAGCTTCAAATCTTATCGGTTTAAACCCTAAACTCATCATGCTAAGGTTTGTTTTTTTATATTTATCCTACTTAGACGAAGGTATCTATAAATGAACACTCATCAGAACAACAAATGTTGAAAGAAAGCGTAAAGATAATGAATAGTTTGAGTCTAGTATAATGTACATACATATATGCATTAAACTAGACTGGGGGCTGATGATGAAGGGTGACTATTGGACATAACACAATAGCCTAATTTGCCAAAATCAATAGTAAATATAATGGGCCAAGCCCAAGCCCAACAAATAAGCCCATTAGGGTTTTAACCCATCCCCCACTCTATAAATAGAGGGGCAAACCACAAATACAACTCAGATGGGTATTGACATCAGACCTATCTCACTCTCCTTCTCTCTATCTCTCTCTCTCTCTCTCTCTAAATACTCTCTCTAGAGTTATTATCTCTAATAAGACTTTCAGCAGCAGGGTGAAGCCTTGAAGCCTTCGAGCTGCTACTATACTTTCTTAGAAATCTACAACCATGCTGATTCTACAACCAAGTTGGCTCCAACAGCCCCTACGTGTGGAATCACACTCCTTTACTCGCAGGTCTCAGTCTTCATCGGCTTACGTAGATGGCCCTTAGTTGTAACTTGGGATCAAGAGTTCCTTTCTTCAAGATCACACTCTATGTTTGATCTTTTCATAAGTTAACCAATAATAACAACATTCTGACTTTGGGTCGATCTCAAATCAGAATCATAACAACTAAAATACCAAAACTCTTGAACCTCCCATCTACGTTTACAACGTAGAGGGACACCACGACCTGCGTTTGGTTAACCGAAACACTTTAACCTTTTTACCCCTTCTGACAAGTTCTTTCATGCTGCTGGTCCAACCTTTTAAGCAGCAGACGAGGTTAGAGGCTTGATGACCTTGGAACGTTCAGACCCTCTCCAGACCTATATTTGTTGTAGCAACAAAAACTATGCGTGATAATTGGTTTTCCAATCTCATCCATTGATTTACTAGATCAGTGGTGTGGTGCACTACCCTTCCTAGACACTCGGGTTCGAGTTCTTATATAATTATTTAAGCATTGTGTTGGTTATAATAAAAAGCAGCTCTAATACAATTGTTGAGTTTAGATCTAATCAAAAGTATTCAACTCAAACATTTGAATCTTTTGTAGTTCCAAATAAAACCAAAATGATCTAATTCATCATCAATAAACAACTATAAGACCAGTTTAGAGAATACTTAGTTACGTAGATTGTGAAAACCAGTTTTCATATAATGTAGTAGCTTGATTGTTTCTTTTACATGCTCTATAAATTATTTCACTAGACGTTCACATGTAGCTATACAAGTAAAATACACGGATGTTTCCTGTGGTTACCAAAATTTTGATTTGTTCCTTGGTTTTTCAAAAATACATCGATGGTCCCCCGTGATTTGTACTATGTAACACAGTTAGTCCACAGCCATCCTAAAAAGTCGGAAGGCGAAATTGGCGATTAGGGTTTTGCATGGCGGCAAAGGAAAAATACAAGGTGGATACATGGTACGATGTGCCGTTCAAGGATGACAGAAGAGCAAAGAACAACGTGGCTTCAAGTTCTGACGTAAAGATTACAAAGGTATTCGTTTCTAATCTCCCTGAGGGTTGTTCATCGACGGATTTGGTGCATGTTATGAAGGGTTTTGGGACGATTAAAGGTACGTATATTGCTCGAAAATACGATAGGTTAGGGAAGAGGTTTGGCTTTGTGTCTTTTGTGAATGTTGAAGATCCGGTGAAACTCGAAGAGAACTTTAAGGATCTCTGGATTGGTAGCTATAAACTGTACGCGGTTTTGGCTAGATTCGTTGATGGTGTTAAGATTCAGCCTAAGGAGAGGAAGATGTGGAAACCGGTGGAGGATACATTGAAGGAGGTACGGAACAACAGTATTGGTGAAGTGGGTAATGGTGCTGGAGATGGTTGTGGGACGGCGGTCAATGGCAGTAGATCTTTTAGAGATACCCTTCTCAATGTGGAACCTCGTAGGGAAGTATTGGAGATCAAGGGCAGGGATGAGGTGGTGGGTGGAGACTCATGGAATGGGCTGGCGTTGCTGGGGAAAGTTAAAGATTTTCATTCTTTGTCCAATCTTAGGGTGTGGCTGGGCGAAGCAGTGAATTGCAAAATTGGGATCAAGTATGTGGGTGGGTTTTATGTTGTTCTTGTTTTTGAGTCATTGGAAGATAAGGGTTGGTTCTTGGATAAAAAAGGGGTTTGGGAGAGAGCTTTTGTATCGTTGAGTTCATGGGATGGCCAGACTTGGGATCAAGAACGGATTGCATGGTTGAAGATATTCGGGATTCCATTATGTTTACATGGTGAAAGTGTTGTTTCTGATGTTTCGGCCACATTCGGAGAGGTTGTTAATTTACCAGTTCAGAGTAATGGGGATGAGGATCTGTCTTTTGTCATGGTCGGAGTGCTGACTAATTCTGTCCAACGGATTAAACAGCATGTTAACCTACGTTGGAAGTCTACGGTTTTCCCGGTTTTTGTAGATGAGGATTGTGAAGAATGGGTCCCAGACTGTTTAAATAATTTTGAAGACGTTGTAGTGGAAGAGGAAGAGAACTTGGACGATGAGGTTTTGATACCGGAGAGTAATGTGATTGGGGAGGAGCCGGAACCTATTGTAGAAGAAGGCTGTACGGATACTAGGGAGTCTCAGGATGATATCCGGGGGTTAGTGAAGATGTACCAGTGTGTACGGTGGAGAATGTTGGGGTAGCTGATAAAGAAGGGGGTATTAGGAGAGGGAAAGGTTATAAGAAGAAATCTAGAAAGAAGTTATCAAGATCTCCGGTGGGACACGAACGACCGAAAAAGAGGCCTAGAGATGGCGAAGATTTATTTGATTTGGACAGGTTTATTAATACTGTAGGGGCTGGTCCAGTCTACGAAGACAGCTATGTTGAAGTTGGGTTTGCTAGGCCGGAAGTGAATGTGGGGCAGGGTGTTGGTGAAGAGTATAATAGGGAAGGAAATGTCGTGGTTATGGTTGATGCAGAACAGGTGGATTCAACTATTAATGGTAGTGTGGTTTTGGAAGAGAGTCTTCATACTATTACCTTGGCAAAAAAATTGGGTGTTGAAAATATTGATCGTTTTGAAAACTCGGTTGATAACATGGTTATGGACGAAGGTTTTCAATCGGTGAATAAATGAACGTGTTGTCACTGAATATCCGTGGGATGGGGTCCGATTCCAAAGCAGAGTGGGTTCGGTTATTACGTAAAGAGAATGAGGTGGGTATGGTGATGTTACAAGAAGTTCAAATTAGTTCTTTAGACGATGATATGATACGTAAATGGTGGGGAAATGGGGCTTTTATGTGGGAGTGGGTTCCTCCAGTGGGCCGCTCTGGTGGGATGGTTACAATGTGGGACGCTAAATCTCTTTCGAATGTTGCTGTGAAGAAGTTCAATAACTCTTTGATAGTGTCTGGGATGTTAAAGGAGGAAGGCATGATATTGTCGGCTGCTAACACGTACGTGCCGCATAATTTGGCTGACAAAAGAAGGGTTTGGAATGAGCTTCGTAGTGCGATTGATACAGAGGAAGATTTATGGGTTATCGGAGGGGATTTCAATTGTGTGCGTAACCGGGAGGAGCGAAGGAATTCGAAATTCAAGGCGTTGGCTTCCTCGGAATTCAATGACTTTATTGATGATATGAGTTTTAGAGAATTTAATCTTCGTGGTCGAAAGTTTACGTTTTGTGTGGGGAATAAATTAAGCCGTATTGATCGTATTTTTGTTAACTCTAATATTTTTGATAAGTGGCCTAATGCAGAATACCGAGCTCTTCCTAGATATCATTCCGACCATTGCCCGCTTATTTTGAAGTTGGTGACTCGGAACTATGGGGCAAAGCCATTCAGGTTTTTTAACTCGTGGTTGAGGAGAGATGGGTTTGAGGAGGTGGTGGCGCAAGCGTTAAATGCTGAGCAACGGCTGGATTGTAAACCGGATATTCGTTTTGTGGATAAACTTAAAAGAGTGAAAGGGGCTATTCAAAGTTGGATAAAGCAAGTTAACAAATCCGAAACAGAGGAGTTGATTTGTGTCAAAGCAGAACTGGATGATTTGGAGGTTGTGTTGGAGAGCCGGGAACTATCCGAGGCGGAATTGTGGGTTTTCGAAGAGGGGCACAAACAGTTGAAAACTATTGAGTTTTTGAATAATAAAGATTTGAAACAACGTTCTCGGGTTCGGTGGGCTAAGGAGGGGGACGAGAATTCGTCGTTTTTTCACGGTTGTATTAATGGCCGTAAAGCGACCAATGGGATTCCGGGGCTTTTGATTAATGGGGTGTGGGAAACGCGACCGAACTATGTTAAAAAAGAGGTGCTGAATTTTTTTCGTAATAAATTTAAAGAAAAGATGGTGGTTCGGCCAGTATTGAGATGCTACGATCTGAAATGCTTAACTATGGAGAGTGCGGATGGGCTAGTGGGTCCGTTTTCGGAGGTAGAAATTAAGGAAGCGGTGTTTAGTTGTGGTAGCGATAAAGCGTCGGGTCCGGACGGGTTCAACTTCCGGTTTATCAAGAAATTCTGGTCCTTATTTGCAGCGGACTTTGTGGATATTTTTAATGATTTTCATGAGACCGGACAGATTAGTCGCGGTGCCGGCTCCTCTTTTATTACTCTTATTCCCAAGGTTAGTGATCCTGTCTCCTTAGAAGAGTACCGGCCTATTATTTTGATTGGGATTGTTAGCAAAGTCATTTCCAAAGGCCTTGCTAATAGAATGAAGAAGGTGTTGAACTCGGTGATTCATGAGACTCAAACGGCTTTCGTTGCGGGTAGATATATCCTGGATGGCCCTCTTATTGTTAGTGAGGTTCTGGCGTGGGCGAGACAAAGTGGGAAATGCTTTTTTATGTTCAAAATCGATTTTGAAAAGGCGTATGATAATGTTAATTGGGGTTTTCTTTTGATGGTTATGCGGCAAATGAACTTTCCCGACAGATGGCGTAATTGGATTTCAGGAGTGTTATCTTCTGCTAGGTCTTCGGTTTTAGTTAACGGAGCGCCTACTTTTGAATTTTCGTGTGCTAAAGGTATGAGACAAGGTGATCCTATTTCTCCGTTTCTTTTTATTATTGTTATGGAAGTGTTATCTGGCCTTATCAAAAAAGCGTGTTTAGACGGGGACTTTATTGGGGTGAACCTCCCTAATAATGGTCCGTGTATGTCCCATCTTTTATATGCGGACGATGCCATGATTATGGGGGAATGGTCGGAGGATAATTTTAAAGTGCTTAAGCGTATTCTTCGTATTTTTCACTTATGCTCGGGTTTAAAGATAAATATTAAGAAATCTACTCTGTATGGGGTTGGTGTGAGTAGTGAAGAGGTGGTGACGAAGGCTGAGGTGTTGGGTTGTTCCTCGGGGGATATTCCATTCAAATACCTCGGGATCCAGGTTGGATCGAATATGGGAAGAATTAATAATTGGGAGCCGGTGGTGGAGGTTTTTAACAAAAGACTCTCTAAATGGAAGTCTAGGACTCTTTCGTTGGGAGGGAGAGTCGTGTTGATCAAAGCGGTTTTGGAGAGCCTCCCTTCGTACTATTTTTCTTTATTTAAGGCTCCGGTGGCGGTTATTAATAAATTAGAGAAGATGGTTCGGAAATTTTTATGGGGTGGAAACGCGGATCAAAATAAAATTCATTGGGTTGGGTGGGATACGGTGACGTGTCCAAAAAAATATGGTGGTCTTGGCTTGGTCAAGTTTAATATTAGCAATAATGCTTTGTTACTTAAGTGGTTTTGGCGGTATCGAAAGGAGGGCCAAGCGTTGTGGACAAAAGTCATAGATGCTATTCACGGATCGAGGAGGAGATGGCTTTCTATTCCTCACAATAAAAATGTGCGAGGGGTATGGGGTAAGATTGTTAATTGTGGAAACCGGCTTATAGTGAATGGTTCGGCATTCTCTAGTTTGCTTCAAGGGAAAGTGGGTGATGGTAATGAGATTAGATTTTGGATAGACAATTGGATCGGCCAAGGTCCGCTGAAGTCTCTTTTCCCGGCTCTGTTCCGCATCGAGCAAAACAAATGGTGCGTTGTGTCGGATAGAGTTAACTTTGATGGTAGAACGGGTATTATGGCGTGGAACTGGAAGAGGTATCCTCAATCGGATCAAGAGGTTTCGGAGTTAATTGCGTGTACTCGTATTACAGCTAACACGGTTCTGCATCCATTCGCTGATTCATGGGAATGGAATAACATTGCGCTGCAATACTTGTCAGTTCAAGACACGAAATCGTGGTATGGTGATGCTGGTCCCGCGGCTATGAATGTGGAGGATAATTGGGTCACTTGGCTCCCGGCTAAATGTAATCTTTTCATTTGGAGGGCTGCCTTAAACAGGATTCCTACGGTTGATGCCCTTCGAAAACGAAACATTTACGTGGATTCTGCAGGTTGCGTCCTTTGTGCAGGATCGGAAGAGACAGTTGATCACATTGTTGCCGAATGCCAGTTTTCTAATGGTGTTTGGAGTGGTATCGCTAGATGGTGCAGGATTCCGCCTATTTACTTGTTTTCGGCCAACGACATTCATGTTATTGCTGACCATTCGGGGTATTCGAAGATCAAGAAAGACATCATTCATGGCATATTGGTCATCACGTTTTGGCGTATATGGAAGGCGAGAAACGAGAAAGTGTTTAGAGATACAAATGTTTCCATAGTTCAAGTTATCGCGGATGTGAAGGGTCTTAGTTTTCTTTGGTATAATAGTAGAAGTAAGGGTACACTGGTTTCTTGGGAGGGTTGGCGTTGTTTTGACTTTAATGTAACGTAACTGGTTGTGGTTTGTGGCTATCTCCAACTTGGAGATAGTCCTTTGTGTGTTTTAATGAAAGTTGCTTTAAAAAAAAAAAAAAAAAAAAGTTAGTCCACAGCCAACAAACCTAAATATTTTAGTGGTAGGTTGAATGTATTAGAAAGTGCAAATCATTTGAATCATCCATTTACTTTTGGGAAAGTTGAAGAGTAAATGCTTTATAAAATGAAAAACCACATGGATATTGTGTGTTTTTTGACAGGCGAAGATCAAATCCCAAATTTTAGTAAACCAAAAGAAAAACCCGTCACAACTCTCGATAAGAATTACAATATCAAATATATTATAAAAACTGGTAGTAATAAGTAAAAATTCTAATGAAAGTATTATACAAAGAAAAACTATGTTGTCTTTACATTCCTTAACATTATGCGTAGATTACTGCCACTTATCAAGCATAGGTTTCAAACAAAACAAAACATAACTTATAAAAGAGTAAATTACCATAACCGTTCTTGTGGTTTGGGCCAATATGCCACTCCAGTCCAAACTTTTAAAAATTGGTTGAACAGTCCTTGACTTTTGAAAAAATAGGCCAAAACAGTCCGCTGACTTAACCCAGTTAACTTTTTAACGTTAAATCAGGGACAATTTGACCAAGTCAGGGGCAATTCTTTCTCACCTCATCTACAAACACCTACAACCATTTTAGCCCTTCTAATTTGTCCTCATTCTCTCTTCATTGTATCGTCATTTTCATCATCACCCTTCACATTATTATTATTATTATTATTATTATTATTATTATTATTATTATTATTATTATTATTATTATTATTATTATTATTATTATTATTATATTAATCCCACGTCACCTTCCTATTTAAATGCTTGTTCTGTACACTAAACACACTCTCATACAATAGGTATTTTGAACAGGAACATGGATTATTTCATATAACATAAACAGGTGGTAATTATTTAATTGAATAAATAGAGGGAAAAATAAATGTTAAAATGTAAGCATCCCAAAAAAAAACCCCAAGAGTCCAACACACTCTAATATGAGTACTACTTAATGCAGAGTGTACAACAAATATTGCCTCTCAAATTCCCAAGTCAAGCTTCAAGAACAACACTATACCCTTCGTATTAACTTTACCATTACGATTACCATTACCATTACCATTATTATTATTATTATTATTATTATTATTATTATTATTATTATTATTATTATTATTATTATTATTATAATTATTATTATTATTATTATTATTATTATTATAATTATTATTATAATTATTATTATTATTATTATTATTACTAATTTGCATCAAGCTTCACAATAGTCTACTTTGAATCTTTACACTTTAGCCATTAACTTTTTTACTTTTTGTTCTCCCAATTTGGCACTTAATTTTTTTACAATTTGGCCACAAAACAATTTGGTCACTAGCTTATGTACTTTCTTTTCTTTCAAATTGACCACCAAACTTTTAGCTTTTATGATTCTTTGTGTCACACCCTCAAATTTCCAATGCGGGGTTTTACCACGAGACGCGTGACATACCAGGATCCAGTCAACGGTCGAATGAACGACCTCTATATGTTTTCAAAATCATACGTAAATAAACCAGAAATTTCGAGTTTTAAAAGTTTAGCGGAAGCAAAATATGAAGCCTCTCGCATTACAGTCGCGAGTTACCAAAACCAAAATAACCATTGAAATGTTTGAAAACCAATTGATGGTGTTTGTATGCATGCAAGTGTGACTCCACGTGCATCCTAGCTGCTGTTATATTAGATACCTGAGAAAACATGCTAAAGTGTGTCAACAATTAAGTTGGTGAGTTCACAGGTTTTGATGTTATACATAAACCATTGCTGACTGTTGGTAGTTGTTTGCCTTCCGCCACCGCTCATTCAACGATGACAACTGTTTAGGACAATATGCACCTGCTCAACCTCCAGTTTACACAGATGGGGCTTGTCAGACCCAATAAATCTATTCACATCTCCTCGCTATGTTACACATACTATGGTTTACAATGTAACGACTTAAGAATGAGAGTTACGCTATAGTAAACAAGTGATATAATAGTACATGTGACCTACAATGTTCGTGTGTTTGTGTAGTAGCATGTTTCTCCCCCAACAGGAAAGCAGTAAAAGGGGCCGTGAAATTCACCTTAGCTTTGCGTGCTAAAGTAAAACCGAGCGTTTTCAAAAATAGATATCCCACTACCGGAAACCTATCATACAAGCACCTATAAGTTTTTGTCCAATGTTTGTGTTTGTCCAATTAACCCATTGAATCTGATCAATGCCTTAGTTTGTTTTTACAAAAGTGTTTTGACTTTTTTTTTTACCAAGTTTGACTTTGCCTGACCCGCCGCCCCGTTGGTGACCCAATAATGTTTCATGTTTGATTAATCCACATAGCCTAGAATTACATCACATACACACGTCATGCAATTCCTAGCATCTATCATGTTAGTTGTCACGTAATGTGTCACGTATCACGTATGCTTGCAGGTACAAGTTCGCGCGTACATCCTACTACTATCATGACATGATTCACATCAAGTCATATAACATATTCCATGCAATCTACAACTTGTATCCCATGAAATATTTCCAAACCTAATAAGTTATGAACACCAAGAACATATAACATGCACAAAGTTTCCATCTTTAGTAAGTACATCAACCGAGTTTGGTTTCAACCAAAACAATGTTCTAACAATCTTTGATAATCATTACTAATCATGTCATATAATTACATTCATCATAACATGCATCAATCTCAATTTCAAAATCCAATTTTAATAAAGTTTCCTATTGAGGCAGGTTAAGAACAATAATCCAAATCATGTTAAATCATCCTCTAATGCATGTTATCCATCTTAAATAATAATAACATTATCATAATAATACATCATGCAAGTTCCAATATCATGGTTTTAAGATCTAGGGTTTACACAAGATCAAGGTTTTGGTTAAAACATGCACCCTATGATTTTATATATTTAATTCCTCATCAATGCCCATTACAAATACATGTTAATCATCTTTTAATCATTATTAGTTGATAAAAGTAATTTTGATCGGATCTAAATACTTTTGGGTTTGGACAAAACATAATAAAAATAATTAAAACAACTATAAAACATTTAAAGGTTGGTTACACACCTTAGTTCTTCACTCTCTTTGATCTTAAACCACCTTAAGCTCCTAGGATCTTTAGAATATGATTAGGGCAGAGGGTGGGGATTTAATTTTCGTAATTATGCAGGTTGGGGCGGATTAGGGTTGAGTTATAATGTTAAGAATGATTAAAAACGTCTTTATAACAAAATCCAGCGAATTGGGCCATTAAAGGGCACCTGGGCCACGTCAGATGAAGCCCACACGATGCAGCCCAAGGCTACTTATTCTTAGGGGTGAGCATACGAAAACCGATAACCGAAAAAACCGAAACCGAACCGAAAATGACAGAAACCGAATTAACCGTCAGTTATGGTTAACATATGGCCAAAACCAAACAATTCGGTTACGGTTTTGGTTTTCCCTTCTTCCGTAACCGAACCGATAGTTATATACTTAAGTATTTTTCATACATATATCCATGTACTTGGAACATATTTTCATGTTTTTACGGTATATTTTATGTATCTTTCATATACATCATTGTACTTGAAATATATCTTTTATATAACTCATGAATTTTTCATGTATATCCATATATTTGAAGCAATTTTTTATTTGTTTCCTCGGTATTTCATGTATTTTACTTGCGTTTTCATATATATTTGTATTCTTGAAAAAGATCAAAACACTTTATTAACTACTAGAAGGAATGCCCGCGCGTTGCGGCAGGTGTCTCGATTTATATTATATATGTTGATTACGAACCACAACCCGGGTTTACGACATTTTACTTTATTCAACAAAATATAGTATAAAAAATATTAGCACAACAAACCAAATAAAACTTTGTAGATAATTATAGTGGCAAAAATATTAGTACCATCTAGAGATTGATTTCCACTGCTTGGTGCCATAGTTCCTTTTTTTTGTCATCTTAGATTCAGATAGTTAATAAATATCACCAAATAATAAAAGCGAAAATAGGAAATATGATTATTGTAGTTATGCTAAGACACCACATGAAAGTGAGATTGTGAGAGTTCATTAAATTTTATAGAAACTACAAATATATGCACACCGGGTTGGCGAATCAAAAAATAGAAATTAATAGCATCACTTAGCACAAGACAATCATCAACTACTATAAAAGGTATAAAAAATCGAACAACAAACGGTAATCAAATAATTCACGTTGATATTAGCTAGTAAATATAGGTATCAAACCTGCTGGTTGCAAGAGAATTCCTTTGCCAATCTTATGCGCATACTTCATGAAAATTTGCTTTTATAATCATCATCCGCGTGTAACGCATCCTAGAGGGCCCAACCGCCGCAATACTCGTAAATTAATAATCGTTGACCATGCTCAGAACAAGTAACCCACGAGTTCAACAACATTCGCATGCCAAATTTTATCAAATCATTAATAAGATCAATAAACTCTTCCTCCTTTTGTCGACTGATTACCTTTTTGTCCCAACTTCTTCACAGCAAGCAACTAAATAAAAACACGAAATACAAAAGTTTTGCAGCTTTAGATATGAGATCAAATGTGTAAAAGAAAAAAGAAGTCAATAAATTAGAAATGAGGTCAAAGAGTACCTCATACATGTTTTTTGTAATCATCTTGAAATTCTGCACCCATCTTGAAATTCTGATTTATGTAAATCCGTTAATATTGATTGTAAAGGTACCTCATACATGTTTTTTGTAACATCTTGAAATTCTACACCCAAATTAGCAAAAACAAAAAAAAACTCCAAATTAAATATAGATATAGATAATATAGATATGGCTTTTTTTAGGAGCAAAAAATTAAGACGGTGATAGGCAGGAGCTGTAAATTGGGCTAGGGGCCTATAAAAAACACTAAAGGTTGAATTATTCATTCACCGATATTATATTAAATCAATTAATTATTTATGTAGTTAAGCTAATAAGCTAACCTCTCTGTTGTTGATATTTATGTAGTTGAGGGACGTCAATCGGACGTCAATTAAAAGTTCATCGAATATTCAAATAGCTAAGAAATTACTGAAAAATAAATCCAATTCAACTGGAATCATAAACTAATTATACCTCATGAACATTATACTATCACACACTAATATTGATCGCCAAACTCCAAGTAGCCAACAACTTAACCAGACCAGACCGACCAATAATCCCTAACACAAGCCCTCGGCTTTCCTTTTTCAAAAGCACAAAATAAGAAGAAAAAAATCAGTAAACACTTCTAAATTTAAAAATACCAAAAGTATTAATGCATATTGTAAAAAAATCATGAAAAATGAAACCTACAAAACACAAAATATGTGTATATTCTTCAAGAATATGTGTAGTGGGTGCTAGTGGATTAGGTTGTGAACTTCTCAAAGACCTTGCCCTCTCCGGTTTACCAATTCCTTTTCAGGTATATCCTTCCTTTCATTGTCATTCCCCCAATTGAATCAACTTCTTCTTCTTAAACCAACCAAGCCAAGCCATTTAAAAAATCTAGGCATAATTTATGATGTTCATAGGCTCTTCACATTCTTACATTTAAGAAATTTATTACATTAATGGTTTTTTGATCAATCATATACCATGGGGGTAAGGTTGGAATAAGTTTTTAAGTTGTGAGTATGAGGTTATGATAAAATTACAATTTTAACCTTCTAAGTGTCTTAATTGTCACAATTATGACCAAAATTGTAACACCCCAACCGATGGCGGAAACATCGGGATGTCACGTATTGATGATTGTTCAGTAGCTCATGGTGAATAATAAATTTCATTAAATGATTTAAATAAATTACATACAATTGTTCTACAAGAATTCGTACATCAAATTGAATAAAACTATGCACACATCTTCAAGCATTAATTCGAATCTTCAAACAAGTAGAACTTGAAACATGTTAAGTTGAAAATATTTTGGGTCAACAAAAGTTGGTGAGAATTACATAGGTTTTGATAATCGAATAAAATTGTTGTGCAATTCATGTGTCATGGCAATCTAGTCCATATGTGAAAACATACTAGAAGTAAATCGAGTGCATAATCAACCTTGTGACTGTTGTATTGTGGTACATCCCATACGCTCATGGTTCACTCGTTTATATTGCAGTAACAAACACCCACGCAACCTTTGTAGGAGGCACGTATCCGGGTGGGATTGTCAGTCCAATAGATCTATCAATGTATACCGTTCGGCTGATGAATGTTTATGCTAGAATTGTGCTTACCCTAGTCATGTTCAAGACATAATGCAACATAGAAATACACATAGACACATTGATGATTGAATTGCATAAATATTGTTGTAACATGTTTCACCCCAAAAATGGTGATAAATAGAAAATGGGCTATGTAAAACTCACCTTAGCAAAATGTTATGTCTCGTAAAAAAAATAGAATAATGTGTTGTGAATGTATGCGAGGCGAATCCCAAAGACTCAACAACGTAGCTAGTCCAAATTGAAGAAAACGAAAAAGAAAGAATATCAAGCTTCCAATTCGCCAATTACAAGAGCTTATAATCAAAGCTTCAATTGTAGAAGTAATAAACTATAGAAGAAAGGTATGAGGGAAAGTTTAATCGGATTGAAACAATCGATTTAGAGGTGCAAAGTATAATGGGTCATAGGTGGGTTTTTATACTAGTTTTGGAGTTAATTAGCCATTAAAATTGGTCAACACCATAAAGTAAGGTTTTATGATGAATTGACTATTTGACTAAGACTTTATTTAAAAAAAAAAATCTTGTATGTGAAAAAAAAAAGAATTTTGAATCATATTATTATTATTATTATTATTTATATACATTTATGTATGTATATAAGTTGTGAGTTAGGATAAATAAAGACTTAGGCACATTTGTATAATATTAATGATAAAGGTGTAATATATATATATATATATATATATATATATATATATATATATAAGGGCTTTTTATGTATTAAAATTTTGGGGAAAATTTTGCGATGTTACAGTCTCCCCTACTTTTAGGAACTTCGTCCCGAAGTTAAAAGAAAAACACCAGGTATACAATTGGTCGACTACCGAAAACCTTGATAAAATTTCTCACTACCTTAACGTACCTGTAAATTCATGATTACGTTCCCGACCGTAATTATCAATTTACCTTACATTAGGGTTTTGCGTCCTTTTATGACTCTACCGATTGTTGAGCAGGTTCGATAGTCTCCACCAGTCGTTGAGCAGGTTGTAGGGCCTCTCCCGACTGTTAGAAAGACATGATGACCTCTACCAATCGTTGAGTAGGTTGTTTGGTAGTCAACTAATTGTTGTACAAGTAAGCAAGTATGATTATAGATATAGCAATTAGTTCACATTCAAACAAGCATGCACTCAGATGTTATGATAATACTTGAATTTATTACGTGAATCAAAAAGTGTCAATACATAGAATTAAAAAGTAGACATCATTCAAATGGTGGGGTTTGCTGTTAAGTAGCTGGAGGGTCTTGATCTCGATTTAGTTTAGGGCATCGGTTACGGAAATGATTTGGGTTTCCACATTCATAGCATTGACCATAGTTGTATTTACCAGGACGATTAAGATTAGCAACCTGAGCAGGGTTGGTTGGTTGGTTGGTGTTAGGGTTTGGGGACTCACGACATGTGTTGACCAGATGGCCATACCTACCACAATTGGTGCACAGGCGACACACTGAAACAGTGGGGTGATGCCGTTTGCATGTGTTACACAATGGAAAGTTTCTTATATAGGGTTTCTTGTTAGAAGCTTGTGTAGTGAGGTTTACATTAGGATCCCTGGTCTTGCGCTTCTGGTTCTCGGTAGTTACCGCGGCCACAATACTTGTTTTCTCGCCTTTCCGAACTAAGGTCCCGTTCTTTATGTGATTTCCATCGCCATTTCCATTTCCATTGCCGTTCCCATTCATTGGGATGACTTGAGCCAACAAGTTAGAAACCAGAGTTGTGATTTGTTGCGCCATTTGTTGGGAAATAATCGCAGCCAGTTGGGCATCAACACCTTTGTTGTTTTTGTTGTTGTTGTGGTTGGTGTTGTGGTTGTTGTTACTTTCCTCTTGGTTTTCACCACTGTTATTGCGAGTGCTGCGACGTGGAGACATGATCTGTAAGGGACATAATGAAGGTTCAATGTGGCATGAAATGAATGAGGTGATATAAGGAATGTAATCATTTATTCATTAATTAAAACGAATAAACGAAAACATTGACGTATCAAAGATTCCAGATTCCAACAACATAGTGAAGACATGCTTTAGCCTATAAGTGAACACTCATCCCGAGAATTCCCAGGTAGGCATCCGGGTCCCTCGTCTGATTGGGATATATGCGCAATGCCAGCCTAGACAGAAGACTCAGAATACAGGCGTTCACCCTTCCAGATTGCACGTGTTCGTTATTAAAATCTAGAACTTCGACGAGATCTCAAGGTGGTTCAGGTTAAACCTGAGGGTTTTGCCTTATTAGTCTAAGAGTGGATCCAGTGATGGAAAGCAACCTTCTCGTAGGGATTAATGTGTGGATAAGAAGTAGGAGGGAGATAGAGAATAGCAAGTAAAAGAAGCAAGTACTGGTTAAATCCTATGGTTATAGACTAGATTATTTTTCTAATAACCTAATTCCCTATAACCTGGCTCTGATACCAATCTGTAACACCTCAACCGATGGCGGAAACATCGGGATGTCACGTATTGATGATTGTTCAGTAGCTCATGGTGAATAATAAATTTCATTAAATGATTTAAATAAATTACATACAATTGTTCTACAAGAATTCGTACATCAAATTGAATAAAACTATGCACACATCTTCAAGCATTAATTCGAATCTTCAAACAAGTAGAACCTGAAACATGTTGAGTTGAAAATATTTTGGGTCAACAAAAGTTGGTGAGAATTACATAGGTTTTGATAATCAAATAAAATTGTTGTGCAATTCATGTGTCATGGCAATCTAGTCCATATGTGAAAACATACTAGAAGTAAATCGAGTGCATAATCAACCTTGTGACTGTTGTATTGTGGTACATCCCATACGCTCATGGTTCACTCGTTTATATTGCAGTAACAAACACCCACGCAACCTTTGTAGGAGGCACGTATCCGGGTGGGATTGTCAGTCCAATAGATCTATCAATGTATACCGTTCGGCTGATGAATGTTTATGCTAGAATTGTGCTTACCCTAGTCATGTTCAAGACATAATGCAACATAGAAATACACATAGACACATTGATGATTGAATTGCATAAATATTGTTGTAACATGTTTCACCCCAAAAATGGTGATAAATAGAAAATGGGCTATGTAAAACTCACCTTAGCAAAATGTTATGTCTCGTAAAAAAAATAGAATAATGTGTTGTGAATGTATGCGAGGCGAATCCCAAAGACTCAACAACGTAGCTAGTCCAAATTGAAGAAAACGAAAAAGAAAGAATATCAAGCTTCCAATTCGCCAATTACAAGAGCTTATAATCAAAGCTTCAATTGTAGAAGTAATAAACTATAGAAGAAAGGTATGAGGGAAAGTTTAATCGGATTGAAACAATCGATTTAGAGGTGCAAAGTATAATGGGTCATAGGTAGGTTTTTATACTAGTTTTGGAGTCAATTAGCCATTAAAATTGGTCAACACCATAAAGTAAGGTTTTATGATGAATTGACTATTTGACTAAGACTTTGACTGTTTGACTAAGACTTTATTTAAAAAAAAAATCTTGTATGTGAAAAAAAAAGAATTTTGAATCATATTATTATTATTATTATTTATATACATTTATGTATGTATATAAGTTGTGAGTTAGGATAAATAAAGACTTTGGCACATTTGTATAATATTAATGATAAATGTGTAATAAAGTATATATATATATATATATATATATATATATATATATGGGCTTTTTATGTATTAAAATTTTGGGGAAAATTTTGCGATGTTACAAAAATACCCTTAAATTTCTTGCTTAAGTATGTTGTACATGTTGCTTCTTAAATTGTACGAAAATGTAAATGACAATGTTGGTCATCACTCCTCCTTAATATAGATTTTACGTTTACAAGTTTGCACAAGTTTTATGTTTGGTCTTAACCGAACATAACCGAAACCGAACCGATAACCGACATATTAACCGAACCGACGTAACCGATCGGTTACGATTATGGTTTTTCCTAAAACCAAACTTCGGTTATCGGTTTCAGTTATATGTAAAAACCGAACCGAACCGACATTTGCTCACCCCTACTTGTTCTGTCCCAGTCCCACGTGCACTACCCTTTCACATCTATAATATTATTTTCTTCTTTTTTTTGTCGTTACTTGATGTCCATGTGTTCTGCCTCTGTGCCACTTTTTGGTTCCAAGTAAATGAAATATGTTTTTTTTACCTGACGTTTTTTAGCCAATATTATTAATATTATTTTTTTTTTCAATTTCAATTACACATAAATAATATATAATAATACCCTGTAAAATATTTAACCCAAATATTTTATAATTAGTTTACAACACCTGGTCCGACTAGAGTTGGTTACGAACCCGGTCTCCTATAGTGCGTAACAATTTCATTTTGCTTAGTTCTAAATAAATTCACCGAACGATTTATATTTATATGATAATAAATCTATAAAATATTTAACCAAAATATTTTATAACTTATATACACAACTCAGTTCGTCTAGTGCCCGTAACGGACCCAATCGCATATTCATCCAATAACAATTAATTAGAACTAACTCCAAATAATTTCACGTATACACATAATTGCAAATAACATCAACCGAGTTATTTTATGATTTTTTTTGACGTTCACCAACGTACGGGGTCCAGTATTCGTATGTATGACTCGATAATCTATCGGATTATCTGTTTGTGTTTGTTCTTGTCGTTTCACATATATTTAACCAATTTAATTCCACCGAATTAAACTAAATATATAAAAGTTAACCAAGTTAAATGGTAATGTTTGTAGAAAGTTAACTCGAATTTTCCGGGTGTCACATAATCCCCTTGTTGAAAGAATTTTCGTCCCGAAAATTGCTCAACGTCGCTAAGAAAGTGAAGGAAAAATTTTTAGGTTGTCACATCATCCCCTTGTTGAAAGGAATTTCTCCCCAAAATTAAATATATTTTAACAGTTTTTGGCATTGCCACACATTCTGGGTAAGAGTGTTTTAGTTTCATCTGTTCTTCTCGTTCTCATGTGAACTCCAATCCACGCTTGGAGTTCCAACAAATTTTAACAATGAAAGCTTTGCTATGATTAATTCTCTTGACTCCCTAGTCAGAGATTTCAAGGGTTTTTCGATAAACACATCTGTTCATCGAGTTGTATCTTTTCTAGAGGAACGACAAGTGTCTCATCGGATAGACACTTCTTTAAGTTTGAAATACGAGAGACGTTATGAATGCGAGTAAGTTCGGTAGGTGAATCTAGTCAGTAGGCCATTGGGCTAGTCCTTCTCAAGGTCTTGAAGGTCCAACGTATTTGGGATTTAGCTTTACTCTGATTGTCAAAATGAATGACACCTTTCCAAGGTGAGATTTGTGATAGAACGTTGTTGCCAATTTGGTAGCTCCAACTGTTGCTAAAACAAGTTACACAGGCTCGTAACATGTCCCCTAGGGTTTGAATTTAGTCATTCGCTCTTGGCCATCGATTTGTGGGTAGTATGCAGTACTCATATCCAACTGAGTACCCAAAGGAATGTCTGCCAAAAGCGAGCATTGTAGTTGGAGTTAACAGGGGTTGGCACACTGTGCCGAGAAAAAACTTCCTTAAGGTATGTGCGAGTTAGCTTTTTCATATAGTCCTCTTGATGGCTAGAAAAATAGGTATATTAATTCAGGTGGTCTACGATGCCCCAAATGGTATCGCAACCGTTAGGTGATCAAATGGCTTGGTTTAATGTCCATAGATATTTGTTCCTATTTCCACATTGGGATCTCAGGTTGCTGGAATATACTGGAAGGTTTCTGGTGTTCGACTTTGACCTTCACACAGGTAAACATTCATTGACATAGGTACCTATTTCAGCTTTCCTACCAAGCCACTAGAAGGGTACCTTGAGAACATGGTACATCTTGTCAGAATTAGGGTGATCATAGTATCGAGATTTGTGTGTTTCGCCCATCACAAGCTCTATGAGTTTGCCAAGAGTGGAACTCAAATTGTTCCATAAGGTAATGAATACCACTGGATTTAAATTCAAAACGCTTAACAACTCTATGCATGGTTTCAGCTTTAACATTCTCTTCCCTTAAAGCTTATTGTTGATTAGCGCGAATTTGGCCAGTAGACCAGTAGGATTTAGCGAGTTGAAGAGATCGAATTCTTCAAGGTTTAGAAGGTTCCTTCATGCTTAAGGCACTAGTCACGATAGCTACCTTACTAGGATTATGCTTGATCGCGCGCTCAAAGACTTAAGGAATTCGACCCATCGATGTTGTCGCATGTCCGACTCCTTTAGATCGAAGGTATGCTGGAGACCCTTGTGATTGGTGCAGCTAGTGCATTTGGTACCGTACAAGTAACAGGTCATGAGTGGTGTGGTTCTCTTAATGGATTTTTTATAACAGAAAGCGTAAGCGATGAATCTCTCGCATTGCCTCAGGCGCAACTGAGAGCTTGAATTGATGCATTGCATCAAATGATAAAATCATCCAAGTCCTCAGACAGAGACGGGATAGGTGCAGTGCAAGGTTCTAGGTTTAGCTACTATAATGCAGATTATTGGAATGTCCTTCCCTTGGACCCTGAGTTAGTGATAACCAAACCCCAGACAAATCTTAGAGTAGAAACTTAACCTTTGAAGTTGATCAGACAGATCAGTTATTCGAGGAAATGGATAACAATTCTTGATCATCACTTTGTTGGGTTCGCAGTAATTAGTGCACATACGAAGAGTCGTGTCGTTCTTTTAGACGAACAGGACAAGTTTACCCACGGGAATGAACTAGGTCAACTAAAACTTTTCTCTAAAAGTTCCTGTAAGTAGTTAGAGAGTTCCTTCATTTATGAGGGAGGGGATGCAAAAATGGTAAGGATCTCTAGCAAGAGGAGCTGCACCAGGTGCAATGTCAATATGTAGCTCCACTTGTCACTGTGGAGGTAAGTTAGGTAAGTCATTAGGGAAACATCTCAGAGAAGTCACGAACGATGGGTATATCTTTAATCTATTTCTCTTTGGTAGGGGTTAAAGTAATGAGTGCCAGAATGGAGGTATAGTCTTCTCATAGGAACTTATAAGTTTTCATGCAAAAGATAGTTTTCGAAGACACAACACGTTTCTCGCCTTGGATGGATAGGACTTCTCTACAAGTCAGGGTAAAGCGGACAATTGTCTAAAGCAAATTATTTCAGCTAAATGTTAGGGTAATCAATCCATACCCAGGGTCATGTCAAAACTATATTCAGCGTTTGGTCTGCTTCTATCATCTTGGTGTGAAGAGTTTATGGCACTTTGGGGTATTAGACTCTAAAAATCGATTAACTCAAGAGGTAAAAAATTTCCAGATTATAATAAGGTTCAATGAAATGTACAAATATAGTACTGTTTCAGTTCCAGACAGTTCCTTTTGAAATGTCCTTTCCCATTGCTGAAACACTCCTTCCGTGTTTCAGATTGTTGGTGTTGCTTGGGCTGGAGTTTGGCTCTGCAGTTTTTGTTAAGTGACCCAGTTTGTCACAACGTTGAGAATGGATCTTGCTGTAGTGACCATGATGGTGAAAACCACACATGTTGCACCTAGGGTCCTTATCGGCATAAGCATTCCGTTTCAGGTTGGCTTGCATAGGTGAAGTATGGGTATCGGAAGTTCCAAACTTCCGTCGCACAGGCTGTGGCCACGATGAGTTATGATCGTTGTCCTTCCACTTTTCTTGTTGTTGGCGCCCTTGGGTGTGATGGCTTTGGTAGGTAGGGTAGCTTGATTGTACTAAACCAACAAAATACAGAGCAATGGTTTGATTGTGAGACAGACAAGGGGTTAGGAAACATGTTCACTCTTGTGTTGGTGGTACTAAACCAACAAAATACAGAGCAATATGCTCGCCTGTAGAGTTAACTATCGACGGACATAACACAGCCCGTACATGAATAGTCCACACATGTCTCAACGGAGTAGGTTGGTGGAGGTGGAACAAGGTTCACAACATCACCTGAATCAAGCTCACAAAGTTGATTAGCAGCAAAATGGAATGGGGAAACAAAAGAGTTCGAGTTAGAATGTGGAGGCAAATAAATTTTTCCTCCTTGGTTCTGGACAGTTGGATGAGCAGTAAGAGCCTGAGCTATTCTGCTATCGTTTAGGGCGTTAAGTTCTATTGCAGTAATGCTGGAGTTACCGTTCCAGTTAGACAAGATCATAATACATACGAATGAGTATATACACTGACTCACTATCGTGTAAAGTAAGCAACATGAAACTTCATAAACTCAACATCACAATTTGAGTATTAATCCTTGATAAAAATAAATTGTAATCCATACAAAGTATTTGAACCGATTCATCAAACATCCAAATTCGATAGTTGTATGAGCACAACATGCCCATTAAGTTCATGTAAAGGAGTTGAAACAAAGAAATTCAATTAGAATTGAGATTAGAAGAGACACTAGATGCCGCATCATCTTCACTTGAGTGCTTGGCGAGGTTCACTATTGGGTTCCCCCAGGGTTTGCCGATGCAACTCGGGTTTCATTAGCAGTGTTTAATGCTTTGGTGGCGACATTCAGGGCTTCTGAAATTTTCACCCCATTCAGTCGTTCTCAAGACTCGAGCACGTTCATTCAAAGCTTCATTATGTGGTAGGTGTAACACCCCAATCGATGGCGGAAACATCGGGGTGCCACGTATTGATGATTGTTCAGTAGCTCATGGTGCATAATAAATTTCATTAATTGATTTACATAAATTACATACAATTGTTCTACAAGAATTCGTACATCAAATTTGAATAAAATTATGCACATATCTTCAAGCAATTCTTCAAGCAAGTAGGACCTGAAACATGTTAAGTTGAAAATATTTTGGGTCAACAAAAGTTGGTGAGAATACATAGGTTTTTGAAATATGATAAATAATAATAGTTTGTACAACATTCAAAGTTGTATGATGATAGAGTATGATACCGACATGTAACAATGCGTCTTTGTACAACCAAACCTTGTGTCGACTGATGACTAACTCGCAAGTTAGTTAAATGTTATTACTGTTATCGATCATCCCTGAGTCTATGCGGGGGATGGGTTTGTCAGACCTATAGCGCTATAATCTAAACAGGCGGCTTGATCATTGTTAATGATTGTACTGTGTCTTTTTGTTACAGTCAAATGATAGAATAATGATGTACTTGAATCACAAGTAAATATGAGTAAATGATAGTATAAAATGTTTAAACATGTTTTACCCCAAAAATAGTGAAAATAGGGAAAAGGGGCTATGTAAACTCACCTTAGCAAAAGTGTTATCTCTTGAAAAGTAGAATAATGGTGTTGCCCAAGTATGTCAAGTATCACCCTATAATAAGGTAATAAATAAGTCTATCTAGCCTATAAATGTATACGTTCTAGGGCTTCGAATTTGGGGATAAATGCTTGTTTGATTATTTATTAAAAATATTCGACAATTGAGAGAAATTTAGTAAATAAATAACCAAAAATCTTTTTATAAGTTTTAAATCTTAGATAGTCACAAGAATGTGTTAAAGTATAAAAATAATTTTTACAAAATTATTTTCCTTAAAATAGATTTTTAAAATCTATTTATTACAAATTGTCAAATTTTAACTTTAATATTTAAAAATATTAAAATTAAAGAATTATTAACTTAAAAATTATATTTCTATTCTAAATATTCAGAAATAATTTGTATAAAATTTTGGTGCAAAAATATTAAAAATTTGATTTATTATGATTTAATTATGATTAAAACTAACAAAAATTGATTAAAAATATTAAATAAATGATTTTTCAGAATTAAAAATTATTTCAGTAAAGTTTACCATTGTACAAACATAGGATAATTTTTGTGGAAATTAATAAAATTGTTTTGATATTTTAATGGATTTTTATAAATATAATAGTATAAAATTGATTTAATTATTATAAATATTAAATAAATGAATTTCAGAAAAATAAAAATTGTAGATAAAACTTTTACCTCAGTTTTGATAAATATAATTTTTTTAGAATTTATAAAAAGGTTTTAATATTTAAAAAGGAATTTACAAGATTTAAGTGTAATTTATATATATATAATGGTTTGTTAAAAAGAAATGAAATTAAGTGAAAAAGGGTGTCCAAGCCGGGACTCGAACCCGGGTTGTCTTAGTTATAGGCATCAGTCACAACCACTTGGCCTAGGCCTGTGGTTGTGATTTATCTCAGTTTATTAAAAATAAATACAATAAGCAAAACAGTTTCTTCCCCAAATCAATAACCCACGAACCCTAGCTTTTCCAATCAAGCAATTCACACATCTTTAACCCGATTAATGTTAGGGTTTTTGATGTGTGAACGCCGGTGATCAAAACCCACATAAAACATTACACTTACAGTGTTGATTCGTGTTCGATTGCTTGGTCAAGCTTAAAGTCAAAATATGCGATCGTGGTTGAACAACAGAGTGTTGTGTGAAGAATTAGAGATTAAGAGAGGAGTATTGGCGAGTTGTGAAGGCTCGGGAATGTCCAATTTATAGTGATGATGTCTAGATTGCTTAATTGGTAAGTTTGACCAAGCTTTAACGTGGGACGCGTTTTTGAACATAATAGGAAACAATTGATTGTGATTGTTCGTGTGTTGACTTGATGATGGCCGATAATCACGATTCCATGGTTAATTAATTTGGTCAAAAGAGAAGAAAAAAGAAAAAAAATAAAAAAAAACAATGTCTGCTGCTGCTGATTCACGAAGGAGGAAAAGGGAAAGAGGAAAGAAGTGTATTTATTTAAAATGAGTGGGAAATAAAACAAGAAATGTGTGTGGCCCAGCTGGTTCGATGGTTGTGTTGGGTTCCGCTCGGCTAGGGTTCGAAACCCGGCTTGAGCAGCTTTTTATTATTATTTTTTTTAACAACAGAAGAGGGGAAGGGAAAGGCTAGTGGGCTTGGGCTGGTCTGTTAGTGGGCTTCCAGAAATTCCAAAAGGAAAGAGGTGGGTTTGGGCTGCAGCTGGGTTGGGTTAAATTAGTTAACTAGTTTTTTTTTTTTTAGTTTCTATATTTTAGTTATTATTATTATATATATATATATATATATATATGTATGAACAATTATCATTGTGTAGGGGTTCAGAATATCACCAACAATAATAAGGTTTGTCGTTTTTAATCCGTAACGTATAAATAGTTAAATGCGAAATGTTACAGTAGGCATCAACAATCGTGACACTTGTTACTCTCCGCCAAGTCTTGAGTGAGTTTCTCCACAAGCTAAGTCGCCTCATTATTGCATTGGAGTATGCAAGCGATGGCATTAGTAGTTGTTTGTAGGTGATGGAACTGGGTGTCGAAGTATGCCACTAGAGCAGCAACAGTCTGCTCAAGCGAGCAAGGTAAGGGTGGTAAGGTTGGCGTGTCCTTGGCAGTGTCAGGGAAAAGTAGAGGTGGGACGCATTCAGTGTGAATCCAACTCCAAATAGTGTCAGGATACCACTGCCAATCATGGGCATCGCCACAGTTACGAATCACAATAGGTTCAAAACTATTCCTTGAGGAGCTAGCAGGCTCAATACGATGCCTCTTTAAACCAGAAGTAGTACAAGTAACATATGGTACTAGGGCAGGAGCTGGAACAATAAGTTCCTAAGAAGAGAGTAGGGATGATGAAGATGATAATGTGGACATATTCCCTGTAATGTTAGTTTCGTGTTTGGGCGTTTTGTTGTTGAATAGTTTTGTTTGGAATTGTTGTGTTAACATATAAATTCTCAAAATTTATACATGTAAGAGTATCAATGTTTGAGTTGCTTGTAATAGTGTTTGACAGTTATGTATAAACATTACTCGACTCTAGAGTAACTATAGTGTTTGATCTAGTGTATGTGGTAGTTATAGACTAGACTCATAATGCAGCCCTAGTTCAATATAACCATTGGCTCTGATACCAATATGTCACACTCTCAAATTTCCACTATGAAGTTTTACCGAGAGGCGCGTGACATACCAGGATCCAATCAACGGTCGAATGAACGACCTCTATATGTTTTCAAAATCATACGTAAATAAACCAAACATTTCGAGTTTTAAAAGTTTAGCGGAAGCAAAATATGAAACCCCTCGCATTACAGTCGCGAGTTACCAAAACCAAAATAACCATTGAAATGTTTGAAAACCAATTGATGGTGTTTGTATGCATGCAAGTGTGACTCCACGTGCATCCTAGCTGCTGTTATATTAGATACCTGAGAAAACATGCTAAAGTGTGTCAACATTTAAGTTGGTGAGTTCATAGGTTTTAATGTAAGAAAATCCGATTGTCTGTTTGTGACCCAATAATGTTTCATGTTTGATTAATCCACATAGGCTAGAATTACATCACATACATAGGTCATGAAATTCCTAGCATCTATCATGTTAGTTGTCACGTAATGTGTCACGTATCACGTATGCTTGCAGGTACAAGTTCGCGCATACATCCTACTACTATCATGTCATGATTCACATCAAGTAATATAACATATTCCATGCAATCTACAACTTGTATCCCATGAAATATTTCCAAACCTAATAAGTTATGAACACCAAGAACATATAAGATGCACAAAGTTTCCATCTTTAGTAAGTACATCAACCGAGTTTGGTTTCTACCAAAACAATGTTCTAACAATCTTTGATAATCATTACTAATCATATCATATAATTACATTCATCATAACATGCATCAATCTCAATTTCAAAATCCAATTTTAATAAAGTTTCCTATTGTGGCAGGTTAAGAACAATAATCCAAATCACGTTAAATCATCCTCTAGTGCATGTTATCCATTTTAAATAATAATAACATTATCATAATAATACATCATGCAAGTTCCAATATCATGGTTTTAAGATCTAGGGTTTACACAAGATCAAGGTTTTGGCTAAAACATGCACCCTATGATTTTATATATTTAATTCCTCATCAACACCCATTACAAATACAAATACATGTTAATCATCTTTTAATCATTATTAGTTGATAAAAGTAATTTTGATCTGATCTAAATACTTTTGGGTTTGGTCAGAACTTAATAAAAATAATTAAAACAACTATAAAACAATTAAAGGTTGGTTACACACCTTAGTTCTTCACTCTCTTTGATCTTAAACCACCTTAAGCTCCTAGGATCTTTAGAATATGATTAGGGCAGAGGGTAGGGGTTTAATTTTCGTAATTATGCAGGTTGGGGAGGATTAGGGTTGGGTTATAAGGTTAAGAATGATTAAAAACGTTTTTATAACAAAATCCAGCGAATTGGGCCACTAAAGGGCACCTGGGCCGCGTCAAATGAAGCCCACACGATGCAGCCCAAGGCTACTTGTTCATAGGGGTGAGCATACAAAAACCGATAACCGAAAAAAACCGAAACCGAACCGAAAATAACAGAAACCGAATTAAACCGAACGGTTATGGTTAACATATGGCCAAAACCGAACCATTCAGTTATGGTTTTGGTTTTCCCTTCTTCCGTAACCGAAGTAACCGAAACCGAACCGATAGTTATATACTTAAGTATTTTTCATACATATATCCATGTACCTAGAACATATATTCATGTATTTCCGGTATATTTTATGTATCTTCCATATACATCTTTGGGGGAAGGATAAATTGAAAACCCTCTTGAGTTGAGAAAACCTCGGAAACCCATGTAAAAAATCATTTTTTTTTGAAAAAAATAACCAATGTAAAATACATGTTTTTAAGCATTTTGGGCCAAAAAAATTTAAAAGGCGCCAAAGGGATTTTTAAAAAAAAAAAACAAAGCTGCTAAAAAACATATGTTTTCAGCTATTTGTTGTTTTTTATCAGGTGTAAACATGTGTTTTCGCAGCTTTGTTTATTATTTTTTTAAAAAAATCCCTTCGGCGCTTTTTTTATTTTTTTGGCCCAAAACACTTAAAAACATGTATTTTACATTGGTTATTTTTTTCAAAAAAAAATAATGATTTTTTACATGGGTTTCCAAGGTTTTCTCAACTCAAAAGGGTTTTCATTTTATAATTGCCCTACATCTTTGTACTTGAAATATATCTTTTATATAACTCATGAATTTTTCATGTATATCCATATATTGAAGCAATTTTTTATTTGTTTCCTCGGTATTTCATGAATTTTTCTTGCGTTTTCATATATATTTGTATTCTTGAAAAAGATCCAAACACTTTACTAACTATTTTAAGTTTACAAGTTTGCACAAGTTTTATGTTTGGTCTTAACCGAACATAACCGAAACCGAACCGATAACCGACATATTAACCGAACCGACGTAACCGATCGGTTACGATTATGGTTTTTCCTAAAACCAAACTTCGGTTATTGGTTTCGGTTATATGTAAAAACCGAACCGAACCAACATTTGTTCACCCCTACTTGTTTAGTTCCAGTCCCACGTGAACTACCCTTTCACATCTATAATATTATTTTCTTCTTTTTTTTTTGTCGTTACTTGATGTCCATGTGTTCTGCCTCTGCGCCATTTTTTGGTTCCAAGTAAATGAAATATGTTTTTTTTTGACTTGACGTTTGTTAGCCAATATTATTAATATTTTTTTTTTCAATTTCAATTACACATAAATAATATATAATAATACCCTGTAAAATATTTAACCCAAATATTTTATAATTAGTTTACAACACCTGGTCCGATTAGAGTGGGTTACAGACCTGGTCTCCTATAGTGCGTAACAATTTCATTTTGCTTAGATTTAAATAAATTCACTAAACGATTCATATTTATATGATAATAAATCTATAAAATATTTAACCAAATTATTTTATAGCTTATATACACAACTTAGTTCGTCTAGTGCCCGTAACGGACCCAATCGCATATTCATCCAATAGTAATTAATTCGAACTAACTCCAAATAATTTCACGTATACACATAATTGCAAATAACATCAACCGAGTTATTTTATGATTTTTTTTACGTTCACCAACGTACGGGGTCCAGTATTCGTATGTATGACTCGATAATCTATCGGATTATCTGTTCGTGTTTGTTCTTATCGTTTCACATATATTTAACCAATTTAATTCCACCGAATTAAACTAAATATATAAAAGTCAACCAAGTTAAATGGTAAATGTTTGTAGAAAGTTAACTCGAATTTGCTGGGTCACACTTTGCACTTTGGCCACTAACTTTCTTACTTTCTGCTCTCCCAATTTGGCACTTTATTTTTACAGCTTGTCCACTAACTTATGTATTTTCTTTTCTTCCAATTTGACCACCAAATTCTCAATTTGGCACTTTATTTTTTTACAGTTTGGCCCCTAATTTGGCACTTTATTTTTTTATAGTTTGGCCACTAACTTATGTACTTTCTTTTGTTCGAATTTGATCACCAAATTCCCAATTTGGCACTTTATTTTTTTTACAGTTTGGCCACTAAACAATTTGGCCACTAACTTATGTACTTTATTTTCTTTCAATTTGACCACCAAACTTTTAGCATTTAGGATTTCCAACATTGATCACCAAACTTTTAGTTTTTAGGATTTCACCCAACTTCTTTAAAGTTGCATTGCAGCCATTTCCAACAACTTTCGCGCAACGCGCGGTGGAAAAGCGATGCATATCCTGCGCAACCCGTGCGTAGCACAAGTGCATTCTACTAGTTTTCATACTAATTTGCATCAAGCTTCGCAATAGGCTACTTTGAATCTTTGCACTTTAGCCATTAACTTTTTTACTTTTTGTTCTCCCAATTTGGCACTTAATTTTTTACAGTTTTGCAAGAAAACAATTTGGTCACTAACTTATGTACTTTCTTTTCTTTAAAACTGACCGCCAAACTTTTAGCTTTTATGATTCTTTGCACTTTGGCCACTAACTTTCTTACTTTCTGCTTTCCTAATTTGGCACTTTATTTTTTTACAATTTGGCCACTAACTTATGTACTTTCTTTTCTTCCAATTTGTCCACCAAATTCCCAATTTGGCACTTTATTTTTTTTACAGTTTAGCCACTAACTTATGTACTTTCTTTTCTTCCAATTTAACCACCAAATTCCCAATTTGGCACTTTATTTTTTTACAGTTTGGCCACTAAACAATTTGGCCACTAACTTATGTACTTTCTTTTCTTCCAATTTGGCCACCAAACTTTTAGCATTTAGGATTTCAAACATTGATCACCAAACTTTTAGTTTTTAGGATTTCATCCAACTTCTTTAAAGTTGCATTGCAGCCACTTCCAACAACTTTCGCGTAACGCGCGGTGGAAAAGCGGTGCATATCCCGTGCAACCCGTGCGTAGCACAGGTGCATTCTACTAGTTAACATTAACAAGCAGAAGAAGAAAGCAAGATACTTTGACAAAATCACCATTGATAATGTCTTGGCTTCAAGTTCTTCAACATCCTCATCCTCACACTGCACGTTTGAAATCAGTAACAACTTTGTACTTGTAACTATTCCCTATAAGTTTGTTAAAAGCATGTCGGTTGACGTTTTAAGGTTAATTGGTTACTGGGTGTTGAGTTTTATGTCAATGTGTGTAATGTTTCGTCTTCTAGGGTTAGTAATGTTTCAAGAATTAGTAATGTGTTGAAGGATGGAGTTAAGTTATCTTCTTGGATTGATGGTCGGTGATGGTTGGTTATGTTCGACGGAGATGATAATGGTTTTTATGGTGGTGGTGGCCAGTTATGTTGGTCGGATTGGTGTTAGGTCTCGAAGAGGGTGTTAGGTCTCGACAGGTGGTTTTGGGGTTCGACAGGTGGTTTGGGGGTTCGAAGGTGGTTGAGTTGATCTGATTATTTAGGAAGATGGTGGTGGTGTTGGTAAAAGGTGAAGGTGGTTGGTGGTATTATTTAATATTTCTTTGATTTTTTTAATTATTTTATTTTAATAGGGAATATTTGAGGTAAAATGGACGATTATACCCCTGATTTAACATCAAAAAGTTAACCAAGTTAAGTCTTTAGACTATTTTGGCCTATTTCTTCAAAAGTATGGACTGCACAAATAATTTTTAAAAGTTTGAATTGGAGTAGCGTATTAACCCAAACCACAAGAACGGTTTTGATAATTTACTTCATATAAAATATATTATTCATTTTCAAACGACATTATTTTCAAATAAACCAAAAGAAATGTGTCTTACGAAAGAAATACAAATATATATGGTTTATTAAGTACATCACGTGATAGTAACACGGGATACCCAATTTCTATACATCCATGCACATCACGTACATTCAAAGGGACTTGGTTCATCTCGATTCCCATGTAATATCACTGTCTATCTAGGTTGTTTTTCCTATTTAGGTATTTTGATAAATCTGTGTTTAACTTGACCGTTAGGTATGTTATGTAAAAAAATATCATACGCAATCAGTGGTGGAGTCACATATACCTTTGGGTAGCAGGCGACCTCTTTAAAAAAATAGTGTAATTTTTTGGTGAAATTCCTGATCGATCCTCCTCCTCCCTAAAAGTATGATTAAACCCATTAGACTATCCGTTGTGGCCCGTGAGCAGCCTGCCGTGAGCCACAATATTATCCACGTGGCCGTCGGCACGAGCGAGCCTAAGCGAGCTAGCTCGTGTGAGCTAGCGAGGACGAATTCAAAAAAGTAGCCGTTGGCTACCAGTCAATGGTCTAATTTTTTTAATATATATATGTAGAGGAAGGATATTTTGGAAACCCTCTTGAGTTGAGAAAACCTTTAGAAACCCATGTAAAAAACCATTATTTTTTTTGAAAAAAATAACTAACGTAAAATACATGTTTTTAAGCATTTTGGGCAAAAAAAAAAAATAACAAAAGCGCCGATGGGATTTTTAAAAAAAAAAATAAACAAAGTTGCTAAAAAAACATATGTTTTCAGCTATTTGCTGTTTTTTATCAGGTGTAAACGTGTGTTTTCGCAGCTTTGTTTATTTTTTTAAAAAAAATCCCTTCGGCGCTTTTTTTATTTTTTTGGCCCAAAACACTTAAAAACATGTATTTTACATTGGTTATTTTTTTCAAAAAAAAAAATAACAATTTTTTACATGGGTTTCCAAGGTTTCTCAACTCAAGAGGGTTTTCATTTTATAGTTGGCATATATATATATATATATATATATATATATATATATATATATATATGAGAAAATTGCTCGAATGGTCCCTGTAGTTTGCACTTTTTCACCTATAGTCCCTAAGTTTTCAAAATTACAGTCATAGTTCTGAAACAGTGAATTTTTTTAACTCGGATAGTCCCTAGAGCTAACCGAGGTTAAATAATCCAGTTAAGTGGGTGTGAAATTACAAAACTACCCTTACTTTAATAAAAAAAATATACTAATTAATGTGGGTCCCACACTTCATCTTCCCCACTTCATCTTCTTCACCTCATCACCTCCACAAACCACCACCACCCATCTCCACCCTCCATCATCACCACCCTTCATCTTCCCCACCAACCAAACCCTACATATAAAACTCCTCCTCCTTCATCTTCCACACCAGACGTGGTTTCTCTTCCTTCGGCCGGTGCTGCTTCTGACCGACGCAACCCCTCACTCTCATCCACCACTGCTATCTAAACACACACACACACACACACACACACACACTCACAGATCTGTTAACCAAGAGAATCGAGAAGAGAGAGGAACAGATGAAGAGGATAGATAGAGGGAGAACGATAGAGAAAGCTAAAGAAAAGAGAGAGAGAGAACCGAAGAGGAAAGGAAGCAAAGGAGGAGATGCGGTGGTTCCAGCGGCGGCACCGCCTTTGTCACCTGATTCATCATAAAACCAAGGTAAACCCGATTAACTCCCTGTTCATCTATCGATTGTGAGGATATTGTTGGGGGATTGGTCCAGGTTCGGTGGTTGTCGGTCAATGACGAACAGGGGTGGTGGTTGTGATGGTTCTGGTGGTGGTTGGTGGTGGTGACGGTCTGGTTATGGTTGGTGGTGACAGTCTGGTGGTGGTGGTGGTGGTGGGGATGGTGGTGATGGTGGTGGTGGGTTTTTTTATATATTTAATTATAAAACGTGGGGCTCACTAGTGTTATATTTTATTTGTGTTATAGAAAGGGTAGTTTAGTAATTTCACACCCACTTAGCTGGATTATTTAACCTCACAGGGACTATCCGAGTTAAAAAAATTCACTGTTTCAGGACTATAGCTGTATTTTTGAAAACTTGGGGACTATAGGTGAAAAAAGTGCAAACCACAGGGACCATTCGGGCAATTTTCTCTCTCTCTCTCTCTCTCTATATATATATATATATATATGGTGCAAGTTGTTCCAAAAATATTATCTATCAATTTTTTTATCTTCCACTTGATAAAAAATGGAAAACCCAAATCCAAATCCAATCTCGGCCCCACTAAATCGTGTGCGACCACCAATGTGGACTGTGGAGGAAGAACTCGCCTTGGTCAATAGTTATATTCGTATTCAAGAGTAAGGAGAATTCGTGTGAAGCCAATGTTTTTGGCGAGCGGTTGTCACAAGATTCAATCAACAAATGGATGAAAACTAGGGGTGCAAACGAGCTGAGCAGCTCGCAAGCTACTCGAGATCGGCTCAGTAAAAAGCTCGAACGAGCCCAGCCTTATCGAGCTCGAGCCGGAAATAAAGCTCATTTAGTTATCGAGCCCGAGCTCGAGCCTTAAATGTAAAGCTCGGTTGGGCTCGTTAAGCCTTATCGAGCTTTGCTTATTTGTGTCAATTAATACTATATAGCCAATTGTATTGCAACCCATACATTAACTAAATTAATTTGGGCCTTGGGCTTCTTAATTGTCCAAAACGAGCTCGTTAATGGTCAAAAACGAGTCCTTAATAGTCCAAAACGAGTTCCTTAATGGTCCAAAACGAGCTCGAGCCGAGCTGGGGCTCGTTTAAACTCTTGCCACATACACTTTGATCGAGCTTTCGAGCTAAGCTCGAGCCCAAAATACAAGGCTCGAATCGTGCTCGAGGTTCTGAAAATTGTCATGAGCCAAGCTCGATAATGCAAGGCTCGGGCTCGGCTCGGCTCGTTTGCATCCCTAGTGAAACCCATCGTCCAATTGATGTGATATATGGAAAATATTGTTCTTTAAAGGCGAAGTTCACCATATTTGAGCATTTTTACGTAAATGCAGTGAACGAGAACCCGGGTTTAAACGATGATGAGTTGATTGAAGTGGCTCGTAACGAATACTGAACCATTCACAATGATAACTACCCGAGGCTTGAGGTTTGGAGACTCACGAGAGGACGATTTCTAATATAGTCGTCTTTCTACTATTTACTTTATGTTTTAAATAATGGTTTGATGTTATGGAACCGTGATGTTATTTTATGTTTTTTTATGTAGTGTTTATTTTAATATTGTTGCAATGGAATGTTTTATAAAAAAATACAAAAAAAAAACCCTGATAAAGTCCTCGCTCACCTTAAGCCACAACATGGTCAAATGAGCAGGATTGACACTTTAGCCTGTGCCATGTCAGCGCCCAATTGTCCTGTTTTAATAGGATAAAGCCTCCGCTCACCTTGAACGACAACAGATAGTCTTAGCGATATGAATTATGAGCCTAACAGGGACCAGGCCATGTTTGATATGGCTCGAGTTTTGTCTACAAATATTGAGCCCAATTCATTTATTATCTATTATTAATTTTAGTAACTAGTTTATTAACATTTATAATTATTTTTTATATGTATTTGTGTAAGTCTACTTGAGCTAAGTACATAAGTAAATTTACTAAACGAAATTCCTATCCGGATCAAGCTCATTATAAGGATAGCTCGACTAGAGCTCTTACGTTGTATTCCCGAGTTTAATTATGGAAGAAAAGAAAAGAAAGGATGTTAAGGAGAGAAAAAAAAGGAAAAGAAAAAAAAAAGTTTAAAACTTATTTTGTGTTCCCGATGTTAAGGAGAGACTAGAGCTCTTAATAAATATAAAACATGTGTTCCCAAGAATAAACATTTTGCGTGTTCCCGAGTGGAGGAGAAAAGAAAGGAAAAATACATTTTTTACAATTATACCCTTAATAAATATAAAATTTGAGAAGTTTAAGGGTAATTTAGTAAATTTAAAAGAATGTGAGTTTTTTAACAATCATTTCCCTTCAAATCCTCCCAATATGGGAGGATGATAAATTGGACAAATTTTCCTCCATTTTCCATTCTTTTCCCTTCTTATCCTCTCTTAAAAAAACCTCTGCAACAAGGTTTTTTCCTCTTTTCCTTTCCTTCCCTTCCCTTTCATTTCTTTTCTCTTGTTTAATGAGACTCGGGAACACAGCGTTAACGAGCCGATCTCAAGTAACCCATGAGCGGCTCAGGAGTCAGCTCGTTTATCCCTAATATAAAGAGCCTATCTTGAGTACGTATCTATATTATCTTATTAAGGAAGAGTAATGTACCATATTGTAATTTTGTCATTGGTACAAGTTAACAAACAATATGTACAACATATTTAAGCAAAAAAATTAAGTGTATTATTGGCATAGTTGTGACAATTAAGACATTTGGGAGGGTAAATTAGTAAATTTAACATAATCCAATACCTCACATCCTAAAATCTTATCCCAATTATGCCCTTATGTCCAACTTTTAAAACACAAAATACAACTTAACCTATGATGCATCTTAAATGTGAGACCTTTCAACCCCTTATATATATTATTATATATACTTAATTATAATCAATTTCTTGAATGCTAATAGTCTTTTCATAAACCCAAACAAAATCTTAGAGCTAATTTCATGTTTTGAAACATTGTTTTGTCCAAAAAATTATGTCTTCATTAGATGAGAAGAGAAAAAAATCAATGAGAAGTTAAGACGCTTGCAATGTATGGTTCCTGGATGCTACTGTGATACCCCGCAAATTCAGGTTCTCACTTTAACTAAACTCTAGTTACGTTCCTTGCATTATACTTAACTAGGGTTAGCTAGATAGGACACACGTGCATTGTTGTGAGTTAATATCTGGTTACATGATTAGTGAACCTCGGACGTTAGTGAATAATGAACTTATGTGTCTCTGTGATATTTGAAGAACTTATGTGAAAACCATACGTGATTGTGTGAACCTAAACCGAATACGTTAATAAAAATCACTAAAAGTGGAGCATGAGGTTGATTAGGATCTTAACGCATGGGGTTGCACTTGTTACGGTCCGAAATAACGAAAACGTCGAAGGATAACGCGTCGGGTGACGAAACGTGTGACAACCGGCAAATTTCGTACAACGATGTATGCACCCACCAAGAGCTCGGTCGTGGCCGGCTCATGACATTGTGTTCGTTAGAACGCTAAGCGTGAACTTGGGTTCACGTAGAAAAGAGGTAATCGTGTGAGTCACAAACATCCCACCCTGTTCAAGGATACTAACGTATCGGATGACTTGAACTGAATTCCGGGACGGAATTCTCTTAACGGGGGGAGAATGTGACAACCGGCAAATTTCGTAGAACGATTAACGTGATTCTAATCATGTTTTAGAAATAATTAACATGGTTTAAGGTTAATTATGGTTAGTTGAGCTGATATGAGTCCTACGATGTCCTTTTGAAAGTTCGTTGAAGCCTTGATGCCTTTAAAGAAAGACTTCGCGTATTTAACGTAGCGAACTGACATCAGTAAAAATTTATCAAAGTGGACTAACATAAGGCTAATAAATGTAAATACGACACGTATTTACTACTGATGCGATCGAATGTGAAATCGGCGCGGTAAACGGTCAAAAACGCAGCGTTTTGGAGAACGCGGAGAGGAACTGACGTGGGATTCGAACGTCAAAACGTGTGGTTTTAACCGTTACCGAACTTTCGGAATAATTATTTATTATAAATAATGTTATTGGTTGAATTTCGAAAGTTATCGGATCATTTAAATGAAGGATAACACAACCGAACCGATTAACGCGATTTTAACGCGTGTGCCGTTTTCACGCGTCGGGTGACGAAAATAATTATTAAATTGCTCGGTCTGGTGTTATTTATGACTACAAACAAAAACCGAGCCCAGAAGCGATAACGGGCTAAAACGGAGCAGTTGGTACGCGACGTCGGGCTTGAAGTCCAACCCAAAATCCCACCTATATAAGCCATAACACTCCAATTCTTCCTCATTTCCCACTTCACTTTCTCTCTCTAACTCCCAAACTCTCTCCACTCTCTCTCTCTCTAGAAAAGTTCCGGTGACCGGAGGCCGGCCGGCCGGCGGAGCAGCGGCGGCGCCGGCGGCATTCCGGCGGCTGTCCGGCGGCTTCCGGCGGCTTTCCGGCGGCCTTCCGGCGGCTTTTTCCGGCGCGTGACACCCCCACCCCCACTAAGTTCGATGCCCCGAACACGATGGTGAAGGCCGTTTTCCCTGAAACGAAGCGGTTTGAGCGTTGGTACCATTCCGGCGACGTTTCCGGTAAGCTCGTTTTTGAGTTATCTTTGTACGAACGTTTAGATCGGGTCTTTGGGGGACTCCTCACAAGAATTCACGGGATTAGGAGGGGCCGGGGTGGGTTTGGTCGGGTTCCGGTGGCACGCGGGTGATGTCGGGGGTGGTTGTGGAGGCCGCTTGGTGGCCGGTAGTGGTGAACAGTAGCGGTGGTTGTTTCGGGCGGTGCAGGTGGTCCGGCCATGGTGGTGGTGTCCGGCGGTTGCGGGTCCGGCCAGCTATAGTGGCTCGGGGCTCGGGTCAAGGTTGTGTTTTCGGGTCAGATCTGGTGCGGGTTCACGTTAATGGTCCGGGTTTTGTTTGGGTCTCGTCAGATCTAGTCAACCCCAGTCAAACGGGTCAGATCTGGTAAGATTTGCTTACGGATCAGATTTCGAGCTCGGTTAAACACGAGTCAACTCCGGTCAAACTTTGGCTCGGTCAACGCGTCGTTCGAGACGTGTCTAGTCACGCACGCGCATATCGGTATAATTTAATCGTGTTTATTTTTCGTTACATTTATAAAGCATATTATAAATATAACATAAAAGAAGTTTTAACCCGCGAGAACGAACCAATAAAAATATTAACGAAAAGTATTATGAGATAATATTTGTATATTAGTCGTGACTTGCGTTGTTGTTGGACTAAATTGTTGGACTATACGTATATATATATTTATATAAATAGTATGATTTATATAATAGTCACAACGTATAAAGTCTCGTGGATTAGAAATGCGGATAAATATAATGTCGTCTTTGTTTAGGTGTTGATTTTGGGAAATTGTAGACAACTTGTGTTGTCTGGTTTATACAAAAACAGAGGAAACTCTGCCGAAATTTTTATAAAATCCGAAGCGTGACAAGTGTGACATTATTGTGCGTTCTTATAAATAACTTTCCAAGCGTTTGACAAATGTAGTCATATACAAAATCACGACGTTTTTTTGACAAATATTATTTGTAACAATAATAGTCTATTCCGGGAAATATTTCAAACAAATATATAGTCTTCTGTTACCAAGCATCGGGTATGACGAGTTTTTAAAGGTTACTTGGTAACTAAAATATGGTTGTTGTTCGGATTAAAAGACGTATAAAAGTTCGGTTTTATTTGGAAAACCTATTTGTAAAAAGCAAAGTCTCGAGATTTGTAAGATACTCGGATTCGGGAAAAGGAATAACAAGTGTTATTAAAAGGATTTTAATAACTATATTATATTTCCGCAAAGTATATTGTCCAAAAATAATTATGCAAGACAACTACCTTTATCCGATTTACGAGACAAACTATTACTCGGGATGAGTTATACGTTTCGTGATATTAGTCCAACATAGTTTGCACACGAATAGTAACAAGTGCACAACTTGGGTACTATGTCGTATGTAAACACATGAATTATGACAAGTCACGATCAGTTCGTTGGGTTAAAACACCTCAAGGCTCGGGTTAGTACACACGAGTCAAGATAGTTGAGTAAATTATCTTTTAACCGGAAAAATAAGCTAGATTTATATATGATAGACTTTAAGGTGTCCTTTATTGGTAATTAGGGCACGAGGAAGTCGGTCAAAGCTTTGGGTTTTATTTGCTAGCTAAGCATGGAAATTAAGGTGAGTTTCATGGCCCCATTTTACTGTTTTAACTGGGGGAAAGATATGTTTGTCAAAAGTTATCACATGTTGAAATGTTTTCAAAGGTTAAAATGTGATAAGTGGCATGATGAGTACTTGAGTTTTTGGTCGCCACTCGGGGTTGGGTCCTCGCTACTGTAACCATTAATTCAGGTAAATGAAACCAAAGGAATATTTGGATAGTACTATTGGTGCCTGACGAGGCCCACCTCTTGTTGATAGCGTCAACCCGGTAAAGACAAGAGGTGCACATATTCTGAACTTAAGTCGTTGGGTTCCGAGAAACGACTTGGAGCGGGGCATATTTATTAGTCTTGGTTTGGTTATGGGACTCAGGGGATTGCTTATCATCATAGTTTGTAGGAGCTAGCTACTCCATACAAAGGCCACAAAATGTGCTGGATTGCACAGGATGTAAAAATGTGCTGGATTTGCACAGGATGTAAAAATGTCGTATTTACGAAACTAAAACCTGTGAACTCACCAATATTTTATATATTGACGTCTTTTTAAACATATCTTTCAGGTAACTAAGTGCTGAACAGGTATGCGGCTAGTACGGTGGAATTTGGGATGTCGGACACTGGTTGGGGGTTTTCATCTATTGTTACCATCGGGTTGGGACATAAACGGAAACACCCCACTTTAAATCTTAATGTTTGTGGTTTTAAGTAATGTTTGAAACCAGGTACTCCTTCCCGACATCTTAACATAATGATCTTTTCTAATTAAATATAGTTTGTGTTAATCTTGACTTTGATATGCTTTCGAGCGTCGCGCCACGTGTTTCCGCCATTGGCGTGGTGTGACAGAAGTGGTATCAGAGCCAAGGTTATAGCGAACTAGTATTTTTGAAAAATCTAGACTATAACCGGTTTTGGCTCGAAAACGAAGTTTTCAAAAAAAAAAAACACAACGAAATATTTTTAGAAAAGAAAGAACATTGTACATGGATTGTACAAGGGGAAATTCCGACCGACTAGCCATGTGTGTCAATATATAAAATGTTAGAAAATAAGGATATGAATGTGTAAATTGTGTAGAGATCCGATTTTCTAACTAGTGCTAGTTAATGCATATAAGTAGTACAGATAGCTTGCCTGTAAGGATATCGTCTCACACTTCACTTTAGTCCGCACTTTTGCATCGATTACCGATATCGACAAGCGGGAAGGACAAGCCGTGGTCTACGACGAACTCACCCGCTTACCTGCGGACGGGATGATCGGAAGGGCTAACCTTTATCGTGCTAGTGGACGTTGTCGTGTTGCTGATGTTGTGAAGGCGAAGCTAGTCTAGGTCTTTTATTGTGTGAAATCTCTGTTTGGATCAGGGAGCTCGGAACTAGCGGGCACCAAAATTACCTGGCAACACCGATTATCATTGCGGGTGCACACGTAATAATAACTTGTGGTGCACGGTAACCATGGTGGGCGCTAGGGCTGGGGTTGGTGATCACTCCTTGCCTTGTCTATTCTTGCACTGTAGGGTCAGTCTTAGCCTTTGATTGGCCAACGGGTTAAAAAGGGAGGTCTTGTTGATATCCCTTGATTTCGACCCTCGCAAACTGAATGAGCTTCTTCAGCATCACCTCTAAGGTACGAACACGGAAGAGCTCGAACGTCTACTTCATATGAGTAATCTGAGGTAAACCCTCGCATCGGTTAGGGACAGGAGATGAAAACTTCCTTGTATAGGAGTTGAATGCCTCCACTCAAAGTTCCTCAAAGGAGCGGACATACGAGGATGCACTGCCTACCAAAGAGATGAATGCTTGGTACGATGCGTGGAATGCTAAACTTGGAACCGAGTGAAGACTTAGGGTGCGTCCCTGCAAAACCAGTGCGTTTTGAGCACGGGACCCTGTGTGGATCAGTATTGAGATTAGTTGCCCGTGTGCTGCTGTATTATTACTATGAGTAAGTCATTCTTGATCTAACACATGCCCAAGTTGTCTTCGAGGGTCAGGCGTTCCTTCCCCTATTGGAGGGCAGAATCGTCCTTGCTGAGTTAATAGGCTTGATCATCTTTATCTAGAAGGCATGATAGCCCGCGTCTAAATCAACAATGTCAAATCGGCAAGATCCTAGTATATTTATTTAATGGGAAAATAAATATATGGTAAAGTGAGCCGAGTCGGGTGTTGAAAACGAAATATCGACCGGCAAGATCCTAGTATACTTATTTAATGGGAAAATAAATATATGGTAAAGTGAGCCGAGTCGGGTGTTGAAAACGAAATATCGATCGACAAGACCCTAGTATAATTATTTAATGGGAAAATAATTATACGGTAAAGTGAGTCGAGTCGATGGTCGTAAAATGTAATGTCGAATCGACAAGACCCTAGTATAATTATTTAATGGGAAAATAATTATACGGTAAAGTGAGTCGAGTCGATGGTCGTAAAATGTAATGTCGAATCGACAAGACCCTAGTATAATTATTTAATGGGAAAATAATTATACGGTAAAGTGAGTCGAGTCGATGGTCGTAAAGTGTAATGTCGAATCGACAAGATCCTAGTATAATTATTTAATGGGAAAATAATTATACGGTAAAGTGAGTCGAGTCGATGGTTGTAGAATGTAATATCGAATCGACAAGATCCTAGTATAATTATTTAATGGGAAAATAATTATACGGTAAAGTGAGTCGAGTCGATGGTTGTAGAATGTAATATCGAATCGACAAGATCCTAGTATAATTATTTAATGGGAAAATAATTATACGGTAAAGTGAGTCGAGTCGATGGTTGTAGAATGTAATATCGAATCGACAAGATCATAGTTTATTTATTTAATGGGAAAATAAATATATGGAAAGGTGAGTCGAGTCGATTATGGGAAAAATGAAATCTCGACTGACAAGATCCTAGTATAACTAATTAATGGGAAAGTAATTATATGGTAAAGTGAGTCGAGTCGGAGATGATTTTATCCAAGTCAGTTAAGATATATGGAGACATACATATATATTGAATATAAGGTCACGACGTGCGTTTTGCGTCTGAATTCGTCATAATACTTGGGGAGTGAAACCACATTTCGGGAGCCGAAATCGTAAAGCGTGTGACTCGTAATTGTCAAGTGTCACAGAACGCTCTGGCTGACATTGAAATCCCCCTCGAAAAAAAAATCAAATAACGGACTACTGGAAGTGGTCACGTTATTCTGTCAACTAGACTTACCCATGGGACGGCAATTCCATTGCTCATGTTGCAATGTTGAACGTCCGCTACCCTCGTCAGGACGACGAGACTGGTTGTCTGTTTGGGGTGGCAATTGATGCGAAGTGTTTTCCATCAATCCCCATAGATATTGAGACGTTGCGTCCCTTTTGTCACGGTGTTTTACAAACTAAGGTTGCGAGATCCATTCGTTATGGGCAATGTGACTTGTCTAATCTCTTATCGTATTCCGATACTCTCACTGCGTGGCCTACCAGGAAGAAAGTTCGCTGGCCTTGCTTAGGTGGCGGAGAGGCATCTCAGTTGATGACTGTCGGTGGTAGGGCCAAAATAACATGCAAGAGGACCCTAATGAGAAGGATGGCTCGGCTGAATTACCCGAGTATGTATCATTTTATTTTATCGTGGCACTCGATAAATCATGATCCTTCTACCTCTACTATTCTGGTTGTGACCAATATTTTTGATACTGGAAAAGATGTAGCTTGGTTCCTAGGTCCTATGGATACTATTTACCACACATCTAATAGCTACGACGGGTCTAAGGTTTTTGCTGAGCCTGCTGTTGTTGCTGCTATCATTGTCCTACGGCTCAAGCGAATCCTGTTGTCATTACTAAGTGTGGAACTCTTGTCGAGTTTGTTGTTGTTGTTCCCTAAATCTCCGCTAGGTTTGTCACAATCGTTTTTGTAACTCGTGTCAAGCTTCTTCTCGTTGTTCTATGGCCCAAGCGAATCATGTCGTCGTTGCTGAGAGTGTAGCTCATACTGAGCGTGTTGAGGATGTTTCTAAGGCTTTTGTCAAGTTTGATGTTGTTGTTCCGAAGGCTCCTGCCAAGATCACTGTCATTGACATAGACATCTATAAGACCCTTGCCAAGCCGCTATGATCATGTTTGTGTCACGATGGAGTTCGTTCCTGTTAACTCCATTTTCGTAGAGGCTTTCGTTGAACCGCTCGTTATCATTCCCTGGCTCCTGCCAAGAATGGTTCTCAAGCTTGGGTTAAGTCTGTCAATGATACAGTTGCTATTATTCGAGTGACTTATATCGAGCATACAGTCGTTCTCCCTAAGGACGATGTCGGCCTGATAAGTCTACTAAATTATGTGGAACCCATCGTTCCCATTTCTGTTATGATGGCGGATGCCCTTGGTGACCTAATCGTACCTACCAATGAGCCTATGGAGTATAGGTTTGTGGCTGAGGATACAAATAAGGATTCTGTCACCTTAAGTGAGCTGAAACGCACCGGGGTGCGTGCTCACCGTAATGGAGCTTCTTGTGGTTATGTATAGTGGACTCGCTAGGTTGTGTGTCATCCTGCTGTCGTGAATTCATGTTGTGGCGTTACCCCTAGTGATTGTGCATTCTTGTAGTTGCACGGTTCTGCCGACTGCGTACCCATGTGGTTGCGTTGCGCTGTTGATAATGCATCTCCGTGGTTGTGCTGCTCCTGAGGCGGTACTCCGTTGTTGATTTGTTTCGCGGACGTGTTGCGATCATTGTCGTGTTGTACCTACTGTCGTAATGCGCCGTGAACGTATTGCTACAATTGTTGGATTGACTTGATGATGTGATAACTTGTCGTTTGTTTCACTCTTGGTTCCCTTGGGATAAAGACATTACCTCAAACCCACGTAACCGTTGTTATGTTGCTGAATGGTTGTGTAGTGATGCCATCGATAATGTGGGAATTCGGGTGTCTAACGGACTTTCCAATAGTCATACTAAGACACTCTAGTCCTAGTGTTAGCACATGTATCTCCCTAAAGTTCGAATCTCGTGGTAGTTTGAGTAATTGACCGAATCATGTGTCGACCTCTTTATATGCCCGCGAGTCTCGTGAGCATTACCTCTTCAAAATCTAAGGCATCAGTGACGCCATGTCCAGCCTTAACCTTTTACGCGCATTTCGGTCGGCTAACCACTCTCGAATCATGTCGGAAGGAAATCCCATGATTCGAACATGACGAGGCGAGGTTCGTGATAAGGGGTTTCGAATACATCTCGAACTTGAAGGTATCGAGAAAATGTGAGCGATATTATGACCCATACCTTTGGGCTAGTAAGAGTTGAAGGACTCAATTTATCATTGCTCATCCCAGTGGATTCGTTGACGTCATACATGCCGACGCGTCATACTGACGATTATGGAAATACCATAGTGGACCCACCCATGGCGTATGCATTGGTGGAGCTCCTGGTACAGGATTCTGGGGTTTTATGAAACTCTGAATCCTGAAGGACGTGTAACCTTGTTTATTATACAAGGGTACTACCCTACCGTGTTGAGATGGGTGATCGATTCAACCGTTCGATTGATGTTATCCTGCTAATGGTAGGTTATCTTGTCTTGGTGTCGTTGCGTAGAATCTTGGGATAGTGGAACCCTTTCGACCTTGGGTCGATGCAGGTGTTCCCAGTTATTTTTCAGTAGCATTGCTCGTACTAGAGCAAAATCCCCTGTCCTTGACAAACGCTGTTGGAGACACCATAGTAATAGGAGCTGCCAGGTCAGTACATTTAGTACCTGACTAATCAGGATGAGCCCGAAAGCTTACGTATTGCACCCAATTGGGTGACTAACTGAGTCGTTGAATGGGATACCTTATGGGAAGGCTCAAGACTACTACCTGTGGAGCGATCTAGGTCGTTTGTTTGTTTCAAGTGACGGCCTTGGCGTATGAAGTTGCCAAGCCCCACACATGGAATGTGTGCCAAATACATTCATCTATGACTCAATTTCACCTCTTACATCAAAAGATCCCGAAAAGATGGAACCTTTGACGAGTGAGGAATTCCAGTTTCAGGACTCCTTTCACTCAGATCACTGCATAGGATCGGATAGTCAATTCGAGGGAAAGTGTCCTGTGTTGTTTAGAATTGACTTACTAGGTTGCTAATAACGATAGGACACCAGTGCTCGTGAGGCACATATAGCAGGACAAGCACTGGGTACCCTTGTTTTGGGTAGTTACCAATGCTCTGCTTACCGTCTCGAGGAAAGCCAACGTGTTGAGATGTTGTCGAGACCCTATCCTATGTTTGTTACGGCAACCATATTATGATGATTCATATACATCATCCTCATGTTGACCAATGTGATGAGGTGATGTGAGCCTCTAGACATTTGTGTTTTAGTCGGCTTAAATTCTCGCGTATGGTGGAATATACGGCCCGTGTGTCGGATATACATGGTTTACTGTTGGGGAGCTGAGGGGTGAAAGTGACGCAAAAACTTTCGACCTCTATCAGTCCATATTAGGCGTCCTAGTACCACTAACCACAATCGCTCATGCGAAAAGGTTGTAAGTTGGTGCATAGTGGATTTCAGTCCATGTGAGGACATAAGAATACCATCTGCTACTATAAACAACCTGGAGCGTCCTCGAGAATGTCGACTGCTTTGTGATCTGGTAAGACCACCCGATTAGTGAGATTTAAACGAGCGAACCTAACGGTCATGTCTCCTGAGGTGTCCGGTGGCTGTGATGAGGCACAGGAATGATCGATCGCTGTTGGAACCTTCTCATCCCCTACTCATTTGTAGTTATAATATGAGGCATACGGATAGCCGCCTATACTCTTGGAGAGTCGTGGCTAGACACTAGATGCCAACTTTCATAATATCGGATTTTAGTAGTTATCCTGCCTCAGGGTGTGCCAAACCTTGAACGCAAGTCTGGGATACTCAATTTGAGATGAGTAGGGATTACCATCCTCGAACGAATGAATTATTGTCCTGGACGGAAGTACCCTGCGTGATGCGATTAGTGTCGGTGGCAAAACAAATTCGTGTACTTCATCGCCAGAATTTCCTATGTGGTAGGAATTATCACCCTAGTATTCGGGGTGTACTGCTCGAAGTCCTCTGGAGTGCATACGTGTACGTCTCTAGTACATTGAATGACAGATAGAGATATACACATGATCTGGCGTGAGTTCAAGAGATGACAACGAATCTGGTAGATTCCAATCTGCTTGAATAAGTGGCCAAACCGATCGGGAAGTTGTGCTAACAGGGAGTTAGCCTTAGGAACTTCAAATCGGTATAGGACCTTGCTGAATGTTATACTCTGAAAGGGTGTTGTTAAGCACGAAAACTGTAATGGAGTGACTTCGCTTAGTACTCCAGTGACTCGGAGGTATCGGTTAAAATTGGCCTTGCAACGAACAAGCTCGAACTATCGCAAGAGCTTAGTGGGACTCTTGATGAATCCCGCAGGTCTGGCTTGAGGAAGCATTGTCAATTCCTCGACCGACAGAATTCAGGTTGACGCAAAGCTCTACTATTTCGGGAAAACCGATATTTGTGCCGGATTTCGATATCCAAGAGCTCGGTCGTGGCCGGCTCATGACATTGTGTTCGTTAGAACGCTAAGCGTGAACTTGGGTTCACGTAGAAAAGAGGTAATCGTGTGAGTCACAAACATCCCACCCTGTTCAAGGATACTAACGTATCGGATGACTTGAACTGAATTCCGGGACGGAATTCTCTTAACGGGGGGAGAATGTGACAACCGGCAAATTTCGTAGAACGATTAACGTGATTCTAATCATGTTTTAGAAATAATTAACATGGTTTAAGGTTAATTATGGTTAGTTGAGCTGATATGAGTCCTACGATGTCCTTTTGAAAGTTCGTTGAAGCCTTGATGCCTTTAAAGAAAGACTTCGCGTATTTAACGTAGCGAACTGACATCAGTAAAAATTTATCAAAGTGGACTAACATAAGGCTAATAAATGTAAATACGACACGTATTTACTACTGATGCGATCGAATGTGAAATCGGCGCGGTAAACGGTCAAAAACGCAGCGTTTTGGAGAACGCGGAGAGGAACTGACGTGGGATTCGAACGTCAAAACGTGTGGTTTTAACCGTTACCGAACTTTCGGAATAATTATTTATTATAAATAATGTTATTGGTTGAATTTCGAAAGTTATCGGATCATTTAAATGAAGGATAACACAACCAAACCGATTAACGCGATTTTAACGCGTGTGCCGTTTTCACGCGTCGGGTGACGAAAATAATTATTAAAATTGCTCGGTCTGGTGTTATTTATGACTACGAACAAAAACCGAGCCCAGAAGCGATAACGGGCTAAAACGGAGCAGTTGGTACGCGACGTCGGGCTTGAAGTCCAACCCAAAATCCCACCTATATAAGCCATAACACTCCAATTCTTCCTCATTTCCCACTTCACTTTCTCTCTATAACTCCCAAACTCTCTCCACTCTCTCTCTCTCTAGAAAAGTTCCGGTGACCGGAGGCCGGCCGGCCGGCGGAGCAGCGGCGGCGCCGGCGGCATTCCGGCGGCTTCCGTCGGCTGTCCGGCGGCTTCCGGCGGCTTCCGGCGGCTTCCGGCGGCCTTCCGGCGGCTTTTTCCGGCGCGTGACACCCCCACCCCCACTAAGTTCGATGCCCCGAACACGATGGTGAAGGCCGTTTTCCCTGAAACGAAGCGGTTTGAGCGTTGGTACCATTCCGGCGACGTTTCCGGTAAGCTCGTTTTTGAGTTTTCTTTGTATGAACGTTTAGATCGGGTCTTTGGGGGACTCCTCACAAGAATTCACGGGATTTCGTTCACCGGCCACATTCCGGTGAGCCGTTTCCGGCTGTTTGCGGGATTAGGAGGGGCCGGGGTGGGTTTGGTCGGGTTCCGGTGGCGCGCGGGTGATGTCGGGGGTAGTTGTGGAGGCCGCTTGGTGGCCGGTAGTGGTGAACAGTAGCGGTGGTTGTTTCGGGCAGTGCAGGTGGTCCGGCCATGGTGGTGGTGTCCGGCGGTTGCGGGTCCGGCCAGCTATAGTGGCTCGGGGCTCGGGTCAAGGTTGTGTTTTCGGGTCAGATCTGGTGCGGGTTCACGTTAATGGTCCGGGTTTTGTTTGGGTCTCGTCAGATCTAGTCAACCCCAGTCAAACGGGTCAGATCTGGTAAGATTTGCTTACGGATCAGATTTCAAGCTCGGTTAAACACGAGTCAACTCCGGTCAAACTTTGGCTCGGTCAACGCGTCGTTCGAGACGTGTCTAGTCACGCACGCGCATATCGGTATAATTTAATCGTGTTTATTTTTCGTTACATTTATAAAGCATATTATAAATATAACATAAAAGAAGTTTTAACCCGCGAGAACGAACCGATAAAAATATTAACGAAAAGTATTATGAGATAATATTTGTATATTAGTCGTGACTTGCGTTGTTGTTGGACTAAATTGTTGGACTATACGTATATATATATTTATATAAATAGTATGATTTATATAATAGTCACAACGTATAAATTCTCGTGGATTAGAAATGCGGATAAATATAATGTCGTCTTTGTTTAGGTGTTGATTTTGGGAAATTGTAGACAACTTGTGTTGTCTGGTTTATACAAAAACAGAGGAAACTCTGCCGAAATTTTTATAAAATCCGAAGCGCGACAAGTGTGACATTATTGTGCGTTCTTATAAATAACTTTCCAAGCGTTTGACAAATGTAGTCATATACAAAATCACGACGGTTTTTTGACAAATATTATTTGTAACATTAATAGTCTATTCCGGGAAATATTTCAAACAAATATATAGTCTTCTGTTACCAAGCGTCGGGTATGACGAGTTTTTAAAGGTTACTTGGTAACTAAAATATGGTTGTTGTTCGGATTAAAAGAAGTATAAAAGTTCGGTTTTATTTGGAAAACCTATTTGTAAAAAGCAAAGTCTCGAGATTTGTAAGATACTCGGATTCGGGAAAAGGAATAACAAGTGTTATTAAAAGGATTTTAATAACTATATTATATTTCCGCAAAGTATATTGTCCAAAAATAATTATGCAAGACAACTACCTTTATCCGATTTACGAGACAAACTATTACTCGGGATGAGTTATACGTTTCGTGATATTAGTCCAACATAGTTTGCACACGAATAGTAACAAGTGCACAACTTGGGTACTATGTCGTATGTAAACACATGAATTATGATAAGTCACGATCAGTTCGTTGAGTTAAAACACCTCAAGGCTATGGTTAGTACACACGAGTCAAGATAGTTGAGTAAACTATCTTTTAACCGGAAAAATAAGCTAGATTTATATATGATAGACTTTAAGGTGTCCTTTATTGGTAATTAGGGCACGAGGAGGTCGGTCAAAGCTTTGGGTTTTATTTGCTAGCTAAGCATGGAAATTAAGGTGAGTTTCACGGCCCCATTTTACTGTTTTAACTGGGGGAAAGATATGTTTGTCAAAAGTTATCACATGTTGAAATGTTTTCAAAGGTTAAAATGTGATAAGTGGCATGATGAGTACTTGAGTTTTTGGTCGCCACTCGGGGTTGGGTCCTCGCTACTGTAACCATTAATTCAGGTAAATGAAACCAAAGGAATATTTGGATAGTACTATTGGTGCCTGACGAGACCCACCTCTGGTTGATAGCGTCAACCCGGTAAAGACAAGAGGTGCACATATTCTGAACTTAAGTCGTTGGGTTTCGAGAAACGACTTGGAGCGGGGCATATTTATTTGTCTTGGTTTGGTTATGGGACTCAGGGGATTGCTTATCATCGTAGTTTGTAGGAGCTAGCTACTCCATACAAAGGCCACAAAATGTGCTGGATTGCACAGGATGTAAAAATGTGCTGGATTTGCACAGGATGTAAAAATGTCGTATTTACGAAACTAAAACCTGTGAACTCACCAATATTTTATATATTGACGTCTTTTTAAACATATCTTTCAGGTAACTAAGTGCTGAACAGGTATGCGGCTAGTACGGTGGAATTTGGGATGTCGGACACTGGTTGGGGGTTTTCATCTATTGTTACCATCGGGTTGGGACATAAACAGAAACACCCCACTTTAAATCTTAATGTTTGTGGTTTTAAGTAATGTTTGAAACCAGGTACTCCTTCCCGACATCTTAACATAATGATCTTTTCTAATTAAATATAGTTTGTGTTAATCTTGACTTTGATATGCTTTCGAGCGTCGCGCCACGTGTTTCCGCCATTGGCGTGGTGTGACAAAACGGGACACTCATGCGGGCCTCGGGCCTGTGAGCGGCCGCTCACAGGGCCTGAGCGGCCGCTCGGTTTCACCTGACGGGTCTAAACCGCCTTTCACACCTATTTAAGCAACCTTAACCCCCATGCAACCGCTAAACTCAACCCTAATCGCCCCCTTACTGCCCCACACGAATTATTAACCCTAAAGCTCCTGCTAAGGCTCAAGATCATCAATTGGGAAGCTCCAAGGCGCGCGGTTGATCGAATCGAAGAGCCAAGGGTATAATCTTTGATTTCTTACACTTTTATCTTGTGTTTTTGTTATAAAAATCATGTAACAAAGTTTGTCCAGGTCTGAAAGTTTTTAATAATCATTAAAACATGAAGTTTTTGAAGATTAAACAGATCAAACATAATAATAAACGACTAGTAACATCATAGGATACTTGTTGCGCAAGTTATTGACGTTTTGGTCTTTAAAGTTGTGATCTTTGCATGTTTAGTAGTAGAATCTGATCAAAATAAGTATTAGGGATGTTGGTAATGATGATTGGTGTTTGTTGATTGTTTTTATGCACACGGTAGTCGATTAAAGTATGATTTAGGCGAAACTAAAATCTGGACAGAATGATTAGACGAACTTGTAGGAGCTGTAACACGGCCTTAATATAATGATTTTGGTATTTTCTTTGCATGGTTGTATCACACCTGGTCTTAGCTTTTCATAATGGGTAAAATCAAGTGTTTTGGACGTCGGTTGAGTCGTTTTTGGAATTTTCATTGAAAATAGGTCAGGTCAGAATTTCGGGTATCAAACTGAGTCAACTTTGAAACATCATAACTCAAGTTTTATAAAGAGTTGGGTTGTGAAATTTTTACAGAAGGTTAATATTGGAGTAGCTTGAGTTTTCCAAGTGGATTCATCCCGTTTGGATGAATACACAATTTTTGGGAATTTATCTACCAAACTGACCTGTTAGGAAGGTTTTCTGAACATAGCTGTATTAGATGAATTTTAATTATTTTTGAGTTTGGATTTAAGACAAAACAAAAATAGGTATTGTTAAGTGAATCCCAAAGAAAATTCAGTAAACATTTGGGAGGTTAACTCACTGATTTGCTATTTTAAATAAATTCGTTTTGATGGCGCACAATCTGTCCTGAAAACACAGATTGTGTATTATGTGCTTATGTGATTAATTGAGGTCTTAGGTGGTATGGAATTGACATGTAACTGAAGTACACTTGTTTGAGACACATACGGAATGTAGAAGCTAATTGTAACCAATACATTCACCAACGAGTCCGTAGGGTTTACTATTGCATGTAGAATCACTAGGCGTCACATACACACTTTTGAACGTTTAAAACGCCTTGGACAAACGAGTTATGTGGTGTAACGATATTACGCCTATACTCACTTAGTCAGTGGCAGAGCCACCCACATTCCACGGTGGGCCGGTGCCCACCGTACAATCCAGGCTGCCTTCATGTTTTCTACCGGAAAAACCCACTGCCCACCCATTTGAGAAGCCTAGTGCCCACCCTGATGAAAGCTCGGTGCCCATGATTGAAAAGCCCAGTGCCCACGGTCGGTTCGTGGGCCAGCGGCTAGATCGAAACCGGTGCAAAACGGAGGTCGAACCGAAATATGTATTTTTTTTCCGGCAACAAGTGAAGGTGACAAATATAAAGGTTGGAATGAAGATGGTGTGTTCGGCTGCTCTCTTTGAAATTGCAAAGAAGATGGAGGAGACTACACATATGGAGAAGAGAGATAGAGTTTTTTAATTTAAAGTTGTGTCAGGCTTTTTGTATTATTTTCAAGCATGTGGTTGTGGTCCAAGGAGCATGAAAAATAATAGTTTTTACTTTTTACATATAATAGATTTTAATCTTGTGGTGGATATGTAAGAATGAGATACAAGTTATTATCTTGAGTGATTGTATGCAAGTATGATTTTGATTCTTTATTATGTTTAAGTTATTTAATCTTTTCGTTTATTTACTAATATTAGATTTTTCAACCTCGGGACGTTCCCGGGGTATAATCTAGTTATATATATATATATATATATATATATATATATATATATATATAATACCCGGTCTTATATAAGGTGACCGGTTCATTGTCCGGTCCGATTTTAAAATCATTGGTCGGAAGTCACCTAGTACGGGGGTCGAAACCGTATATACTAAAAAAATTATATACGGATACTATATAATCAGAACTTCTGAGCGAAAATTGGGGGGGGGGGGACGGGCGCCCCCTCCCGCCCCTGTGAAACTGCGTTCCTGATTGTGCCCCACGTATAAAATTTTTCTGTATCCGCCACTGCTTAGTGACACTTATGTTAGGGTGTCGGTAGCATACTTTACTTGCGGTTCGGAATTCTTTTGCTTGCACATTAAGGTGAGTTTCACTACTTTTTTCTCAAAAGCATGCGTCTCGGATTAGAGACAACTTTGGTAAACATTTTCTAGTCCATTTGGGACTACTCAGGTATGGACTCCTTGTGTGGGTCGGTTTTACGATTCCTTGTGTGGATCGGGTTTTCGGTCAGTTTAAAACTTATTGGTCCTTTGTAATCTAAACACTCTATCATTTGAAGTCCTTGCATATTATTGGGTTAATCGCTGGAGGCGAACGGGGTATTAGTTGATAGCGCTATTAGGTTGATGCAGCAACCTCATGTCTGAGGTGCTTGAGGCACGGGCATGAACTTCTGACAACAATTTCCAACTGGTGTTGATAGACGCCAGTTATTGAGGCAAATAACTATTTTCCTGAAGGTGTCCCAATAATCTTGTTTAGTTACATTGAGTGGGCTAGCTACCCTTGACACACTTAAACTGATAACTCTTTAACTTTTTGGTCTGGAGGACCTACGTTATTACTTACTTACGTGGTTTTTGGAAACCAGCGCATTTGCATATTAAACTACTTTACTTTGTGAACTCACCAGCTTTATGTTGACACACGATAGCATGTTTTTGCAGGTAACTAGGAATGGAGCACAGTTAGGTCATGCATCATATCATGGGTCTCAAACATTAAACTATTTTGCACATTTACTATTTCTTGGTTTTGGGCGCGGTGTTTTGCGCAGACTTTATTTACTATTTTTCATTCGCTTCCGCTATACTATTATTGGTTTGGTTAAAACTTTAAAACTTGGTTTTTACAATAACGAACTAAATGGTTGGGCATTTAGAGTCGTTCATGTGACTTATGGCTATGGGATCTTGGTTTGTCATGCGCCTCGCGGTATAAACCCCGTAGTGGAAATTTGAGGGTGTGACAGCTACAAGGTATAAAGATACGAGTTAATAAGATACGAGTTAATCTTTATATACATATATACATTTTTTTCTACTTGTTCATATGTTCTTTGACAATTACAAAAATTTATCTTCATAATACATCATTGTTTTGCTCCATTTAAATTTAGTTATTTGCTATAGACAATGGAAATGTCAGTGACGTTGGATGTAATTATCAACTATGTTGGATCGTTGCACAATCAAATTGAGGTAATTTAATTGTACAACTAACAATATTCAGAATTATTGATGAGAAAATATTTTTCAAAATTAATTAGTACAGTTTTTCTCTTCTTTGTGCATTTTTAGTTTCTCTCCATGAAGCTTTCAGAAGCCAGCATGTTCTATAACCTATTGACCTCAACTCTACTGAATTGGATGATATTGTAACAACCGGCAAAATTAAGGTAATTCCGTACTAATTAACTATACGCGATTAACGTAATTAAACGTAATTATGTGTTGATTGTTTAACTGAGGCCTTAGAAAGATAGCAATTCCCAAATAATGCATAGGAATGCATATGTTTAATGACAAAACATGATAGGATCATGTGCGTGTAAATTATCCGGTATGGACACTGGCGATTACCCGGTAAAAATTAAATAAGCGAAACGGATCCCGGACATCCGGGATATAAAATAAAACGTAATTTCACAAAATATATTGGGTTTTGGAACTCCAAATCCATACGTGAAAGCTTGTTATAGATATCTCCCGGTAACGAATAAAGTGCGTGTACCGCACCCGATACGCGCGTAACATATAATTTCACCCGACAAAAGCCAAAATAATTTATCAACGCTTAAACTGGACTATGTTTAAGGAATATTAAGGGTATTTTTAATATTCGGATAACACGCGATTATAAACCCGAAAATACCCGGACGGTACCCGAACAAGAGTAAATTAAACATAACTAATTATGAGTATTATTTAGCAAAGTGGACCCCACCCAAGACACCCACAAGGGGCCGGCCTATGGCCCACTTAAATGGTTAATATCTTTTTGTTATCTCATTAAACCCTTCACATTCTTAATAATCCAATTATTATAAACACTAATTATGTGTATGCATGGGATTACATTGGCCAAGAAAATTAACTAATCACCTCCCTTCTCTCTCTAAACCTCACGGCCAAACACCCTCTTGAAGGATCCCCCAAGATTTTTCCATATCTAATATAATCTTGCTAAGATATTACACAATCCATTGAAGATTCAAGTGATCTTTGGAGGATTTGGGAAGGGATATTATAAGCATTCTTGTGAAGCATACTTGAATCAACACAACTTCTTCTTCTTCTTTCCTCTTGGCCGTAGCATACCCCCATCCATATACATTTTTCTTACAAATTTTACACTACCAAATCATCTCTAGATCATTATCATTCAAAACCCCATTGTGTGTTTCAAAAGCTTGGAGCTTAACCCTTTGGAAGAACACACTAAACCCCATCCAATCCAAGGTTTTTGTCTTCCCTAGCCTTGAGCTAGTAGTAAGTTTAACCTTGCTTTGAATATTAATGTTCATATTATGTGATCTTATGAGCAAGTTGTACATTGATGGGTAGAATATGGTTTTGAAACATAAAGATAATGTATCATACAAGAATAAAAATGGAAGAATAATAACATGGATAAATCATGGATTTAATATTAATAATGTGTTATTTTAAGAAAATGTAGAAATATGTACATACACTTGAGTTGGATGATGATTTGAACATGATTTTTGAAAAAGACTTGAATATGATAAAAGATGGTTTTAATCATCATAAGATGACTAGTTAATGTCAAAAATATGTTGGAATGTGTTAGATGATCATGGATGAAAAAGTTACATGTTCAAAGTCTACTCACTTGGATGAGTGAAATTCGGATATGTTGGATAAAAACATAGAACACACATGTTAAAGGCATTAATAATGAAGTAAAAGAATATTAGAAGTGGAATAATGTAAAAATAACCAAACATGAGAAATATGATTCTTCAAAGTCCTCTAGTTGGATGGAAAATGCTAACTTTGGAAGTTAGGATGGAAAAAGTAACATTTAAAAGTTAAGGGACTAATGTTGAAACTTTGAAAGTTGATGGACTAAAATAAGTATTTTAGAAACTTTGGTCCAAAAATGTGTTCACGGAAAGTTTGGTGTCAAAAACGTAAATAATGGTTTTTCCAAGTATAGTTTTGGTAAACATAAGAGACCGACGTATGTATATTTTGAAAAATGTATTTTTATAAAAATAGAAGTTTTATAAAAATAGGAGGTTAAGTTAACTTAAGGATTTTATAAAAATAAAGGTTTTATAAAATATTGGACAAAAGTAAAGAATTGAGAAAACTTGTACAAAAATGGATACTTTTATATAAATGGGAATATAAAAGTATCGGAAACATTTTTGGATATACAAGATAACAAGTTGAACTAAAAAATACAAAAGTATTTTTTTCCAAGTAATATACGTTCGGAGTTGGAAGTATGAATAATATTTCCATAGAACGCATATTGGAAGAAAATGTGGAAAAAGCTAACTAACGGACTTAGTTACATGAACTAACGATAACGGATAAACGGACGAACGAGAAATGAATGCCATTACGGCAAGATGAAAATATATATTTTAAGAAGTAAAATATATAAAACACGGGTGAAAATTATATAACACTTTCCTAAGTGTTAGAGAGAATATTCGTGGGAGAAAACATAACGTAAAGAATTAAAAACGTTAAACAATGTCTGGACTTAACAATGAAAATTCACACGTTGATGTATGTGTACATGCTCGTCTCAACGAAATTCTAGTATATCTATTTGAATGGGAAGGTAGATATGCGAGAAGGAAAACCGAGACGAGTAGGTGAAGTATATCTACGAACGTATGAATACCGACAAGATCCTAGTACACTTATTTAAATGGGAAAATAAATGTACGGCATGGTGAGTTGAGTCGGGCGTTAAGAATATATTACCGAACGACAGGAACTTAGCATATTTATTTAAATGGGAAAATAAATATGTGGCAAAGTGAGTCGGGTCGGGTATTAAGAATACATTATATCGAACAAAACGATCCTAAGTATAATTATTTAAATGGGAAAATAATTATACGTTAGGTAGAGTTGTGTCGAGAATAATAGTATACAAATTACAAAGAATATTAACGAGAATAATACATAACTCGTAAGAAAAGGGTAATCCATCGCCAACGAACCTAGGATACGCGTCTAATTAAACGGGAATTGGAACGAAACGTGGTCGGGGAGTTGGGTGTACAACTTGCCAAGGCACATGCACTATAGGTGTAGTGACTTATACGCCTAGGACGTTTGTAGGTGCGGGACCACAAAACTTGCTATCTTCCTTTTCGAGCCAAACACAGATTCAGGTGAGTCTCACGGCCCCATTTTAAACTATTTTATGTTTTTCGGGGGAAAGATATGTTAGGGAAATGTTTGACGGGATAAGTACTTGAGTTGTGATCACCACTCGGGGTTGAGACCTCTCTACTATGATCATTAATTCAGGGAAATGAAACCGAAGGAATTTTTGAATAGTACTATTGGTGCCTGACAAGGCCCACCCCTAATCGATAGTGTCGATTATGCATCGGCGTATGCCTGGGGTGCACGTATTCTGAAATCAAGTCGTAGTAGTACCGAGTAACGACTTGTAGCGGGGCATTATTATTGTCTTGGTTTGATTATAGGCTCAAGTAGAATTGTAGGAACTTGCAACTCCTATGAATTGTCATAACATGGAAATTCCCAAAGTAATAAAGTTTGATAAACTAAAACCTGTGAACTCACCAATATTTATATATTGACGACTTTTTAAACATATCTTTCAGGTAATTGATCGAGGATGAACAATGTGGCAAGCGGGGTCGGGAGAATCTCTCATATGGGCGTCGGGTGTTTCAAAAGGGTTTCAGCTTTAATTCCCAAGGCATCGGGATATTTTTGAGAAGCCACTTTAATGTGTTCAAACAATTTTTCGTTTATGTTTGAACATCAAACATGTTTTTGACGTCTTAAATAAATGTTCTGTCTTTCTTAATTACTTATGATTTGCGTTAATCTTGGCTTTATGCTCTTGAACCGTCGCGCCACGTGTTTCCGCCATTGGCGTGGTGTGACAGAAAGTGGTATCAGAGCCAAGGTTATAGCGAATTAGTATTTTTAAAATCTAAACTATAACCGGATTTGGTTCAAAAGATGAAGTTTTCAAAACCATTGCATAAAACCCAATAAAGTAAATTATTTCAAAAAAAAGAACATGGGGTATGAAGAGATTCCGACCAAGCTAGCCATGGGTACTAGTGTGTACTACATTAATATTAGGAGTTTGGAAGAACGCCTTAATGTACGCTTAACTTTCTAATGAATAATATATAAATATTAGTACGGATTTTTGTCAGGGATGTCGGACGCCGAGAGTGCTGCGCCGAGCTACGACAGTAGCATTCAGATTCTGCTGCCCCCACCGATCGAGGTCGTAGTGCTTGACCTAGAGGACGATAACATGGAGGTAGACGCCGCCATGGGAGGAGCCGACAGTGACAGCTCTGACGAGACGGACCCCAGTGAGGACCCAGAGTGGGCCCCCGCTGGAGGAGACATGGCACCACAGGCCGATCTGCCACTAGTGCCACAACCTGCCGCACCATTGCCACCCCACCCCATTCGCGCCGTCAGGGATTTCCCTGCGGACTGTGCAGGTCCCTCGAGACCCGCCCCCACACATTCCGAGACCGTAGAGTCTCCCTTCGATCGCCATGCCCACGTCGATCGTGAGCCAAAAACCCACCCCACACATTCCCGTTCCCCCGGGTATGAGGCTTGTGCCTCTTGCCCGAGGACATAACGGGTGGATCTCGGACGACTCCGACGACGAGTCGACAGCATCGGTGGAGCACATTGCTATGCCGATTCCACCGGCAGACCTGGAGGAGCCCATTGCTCCGATGATGGAGGACGCCCCTACCGCCCTACTCGCCCTACCGGAGCCCGTGCCACAGGATGGGCCAGCCTCTGCTGGACACATCCTCGAGGGTTGCTCAGCCCGTAGCTCTGAGCTACACCGAGCAGGCTTGGCAGCTTTCGCCACTGCTAGCCCCACTACCCCTACCGCCGTGATATCCGCTCCTGAGTGGGTCACTGTTACACAGCCCCTCATGGTTCCACTAGCCGAGCTCATAGCCCCCGCCTCAGCACCTATGACACTACCCATCACCACCTTCCCCATACTACCACCCCTACTCGAGATGCTCACCGTACCACCACCTGCACCGTTCACTGTGGGTGCAGGAGCCCCCTTTATGACGCCACCATTTGCACCGTATACTCTAGGTGCAGGGGACCCATACCAGATACCACCCCACTTCACCCCTGGATTATTGGGTTTTGCTCAGCCCTTCCCCTCCCTACCGATGCTAGACATAGTCGGCCCATCCCAGCCGACGTACACCGATATCCCCGGGCCGTCACAGCCCCACGGGATGACCCCATTATCTGGACCAGCCTGGTCCAAGGTGATCTCATTGGAGAGCGACTTCCGGATCCTCGCTGACACAGTGCAGCACACTGTGAGTCAGATGGATCAGCAGGCCCGTCTCATGTGGGCCCGGATCATAGACGCCAGGGATGCGCTGGCGCATTACGCGGAGGAGCTCCTGCATATGGACGCACTATGTGGGATCACCGGCGACGCGCACTTTGCGCACCACCAGTTCCTCTACGACCGTATCACGACCATTAGTATGTCCATCAGCATGTACGCTCCCCAGTACCAGTATCCTCAGCCACCACCGCAGTAGACGGGGAGACATCCCCGGTATATATGTAGTAGGAGTGACATGTTAGCATAGCAGGGATTGCAGCGCTAGTTTTGCATTTTTTGCCCAGCCGAGCGGGGTGTGCCGGCATATGACAGTATGTTTTTATTTATTTCAAACGATGTATGAGGGATGCTATCCCCATTTTGTTATTATGAACAAAGCGTTGTACTCGTATTATTGAAATTAATGAGAATCTTATTGTTATGATGGTAAAATGTGTGATTGTATGACTGTGATTGCCTGTGATTGTTATTACTTACTTTACATATTGGGATTTGTGCGATTGTGTGGTGATGATTTTATTGTTTATTATGTTCATGTGATGAGTTGCTATTTATACTTGTGTACGACAATGATTGTTTGAATGTCTATCAAAGATTAACTCTAATAATTGTTATTGAAGTAACATGGCACCAACCACAAGAAGCAACAGTGGCAACGACGCATTGCCCACGACACCCGCTGAACTTGAAACCTTGGTCGCAGAGCGTATAGCTCAAGCCATTACGGAACACGAGGCTGCTCGCACCGAAAGGTCGCGAGACAGGACCGGGAGTGATCAGCGTGAGACCTCCCCTACTGGTAAGAGGTTTATGAATAAATGCAAGAGCAATAGGAGATTATCCTAAAGCTCCTATCCCATAATAACGTACCCCCTTATTTTGCAGAAACTGCCTCGCGAGAGCATGGCTGCACATTCAAGGCTTTCCTGGACTGCAAGCGACTCAACTTCAGTGGCACTGAGGGATCCGTCGGACTTGTCAAATGGTTCGAAAAGACTGAAGCGGTGATCCGTATCAGCAGCTGTACCCCCCGACAGACCGTTATGTATTCCACGAACTTGTTCCTAGATCAAGCATTGACATGGTGGAACAGCCAGGTTCAGTCACTGGTGTAACATTTCGTAATTATACTTGTAAGTTACACGACTATTATTAATAAAACGTCAAGTTCTACCTATATTATTCGCATCAAATTATTTTTGTCGCATAATTGGAACCCTAATACCTTATATATATATATTATATATGTGGAAGTGGGAATTAAATGTCAAAAAAATAAACCGCTTGGGCCGGGAATCGAACCCGCGCCCAAGCCGGCCCAAAGCAAACACAACCATAAACCAGCTGGGCTGATGGTCAGACTGAACGAACCATTCAGACACTTGAGGATATGCTCAGGGCATGTATCATCGATTTTGGTGGCGCATTGGATTCTCATCTTCCTTTGGTTGAGTTTTCATACAACAACAGTTATCACGCCAGCATTAACATGGCTCCTTTCGAGGCACTCTATGGTCGGAAATGTCGTTCACCTGTCTGTTGGACTGAGGTTGGTGAAGCTCGTATTACTGGACCCGAACTAATCCAGGAAACCACAGACAAAATTCAGCTTATTCAGGATAATCTTCTCAAGGCTAGAAGTCGCCAGAAGAGTTATGCTGATAGACGTCGTAAACCCTTGGAATTTCAAGTTGGGGACCTTGTATTACTTAAGGTATCCCCTTGGAAAGGAGTAATTCGTTTCGGTAGAAAGGGAAAGCTAGCTCCTCGATACGTAGGCCCCTTCAAAATTCTTGACAGAGTTGGAAAAGTGGCTTACAAACTTGAACTTCCACCTGAGCTAAGCAATGTTCATCCGACCTTCCATGTTTCGAATCTCAAGAAATGCTTAGCGGATGAGAACCTTCATGTTCCTCTTGAGGATGTGCAAATTGATGAAAGCATGCACATTATCGAGAAACCCGTCGAGATTGTTGATACTGGAGTCAAGAAACTCAAGCGCAGTCGTATTCCGATCGTTAAGGTTCGTTGGGAATCTAAACGAGGCCCAGAGTTCACTTGGGAACGTAAAGACCAGATGAAGTCGAAGTATCCACATCTTTTTCCACCAGACTCTCCAACTCCAACTTCGGGACGAAGTTCCTAAAAGTAGGGGAGACTGTAACATTTCGTAATTATACTTGTACGTTACACGACTATTATTAATAAAACGTCAAGTTCTACCTATATTATTCGCATTAATTATTTTTGTCGCATAATTGGAACCCTAATACCTTATATATATATATATATATATATATATATATATATTATATATGTGGAAGTGGGAATTAAATGTCAAAAAAATAAACCGCTTGGGCCGGGAATCGAACCCGCGCCCAAGCCGGCCCAAACCAAACACAACCATAAACCAGCTGGGCTGGCCTTCACACTTGTTTAAACCTAGACGCGTTTTAAACTTATACTTGATTTTTAAAAGCTTCACAGTTGACTAAGGAAAGTCAACTGTGGACGCGTATGATTCAATCAATCATATTAACTTGTAATTGGTATAATTTTGGCATCTCTACGCGATGATCGGCCTCGTCTGACTAAGCCACACGTTGATTGTGATCAATTGTTACCCAAATTAACTCGATTACGCGTATAGACTTCAATTCGTGGTCAAACATACCAATTTGATCACTGATGCATCCTCCCTATAAATTGAACCTCTGCAATGCATAACAACTCGCTCATATACTCTTCTCAACCCTCAATCTTCTTCAAATCAATCTGTGTATTATTATACGATCACCGTTTGACTTTTATCCTTGACCGGACAATCAAACACGAATCAACACTGTAAGTGCAATGTTTTATGTGGGTTTTGATCACCGGCGTTCACACATCAAAAGCCCTAACATCAATTGAGCCAATGATATGTGAATCGTATTATTGCAGAAATTAGGGTTCGTGCTTATGATTTGGGGATAAACTGAGTTTTTCATCGTGTATTTAATTATTTTTAAACGAAGTTAATCACAACCACTGGCCTAGGCCAAGTGGTTGTGACTGAGGCTTATAACCCCAGCCACCCGGGTCGAGTCCCGGCTGTGGCCTTCTTTTCTTTTCTTTTTCATTTTTAAACAACAAATCATATTACATATATATTATACATTTAAATCTTATAAATTCGTTTTTAAATATTAAAACCTTTTTATAAATTCTAAAAAAATTATATTTATCAAATCTGAGATAAAAGTTTTATTTACAATTTTTAGTTTTCTAAAATTAATTGATTTAATATTTATAATAATTAAATCAATTTTATACTATTATATTTATAAAAATCCATTAAAATATCAAAACAATTTTATTAATTTCTACAAAAATTATCCTATGTTTGTACAATGGTAGACTTTACTGAAATGATTTTTAATTCAGAAAAATCATTTATTTTATATTTTTAATCAATTTTTGTTAGATTTAATCATAAAAATCATAATAAATTCAATTTTTATTATTTTTGCACCAAAATTTTACACAATTTATTTTTAAATATTTAGAACAGAAATATGATTTTTAAAATAATAATTCTTTAATTTTAGTATTTTTGAATATTAAAGTTAAATTTTGGCAATTTGTAATAAATAGATTTAAAAATCTATTTTAAAGGAAATAATTTTATAAAAATTATTTTTATACTTCAAACACATTATTGTGAGCATTCTAAATTCAAATTTTATAAAAAGACTTTCTTTTATTTAATTATCAAATTTCCCTTTATTTAATTAACATTTTATTTTAAATTCAACAATTGGATATCCCCAAATCGAAACCCTAGGATATACTTATAAACTAGTTAGACTTAGACTTATTTGTTGCCTTATACATAGGGTAACACTTGGCAATCTATTGGGCTACACTTATACTATTCCTCAATACCTAATACTTTACCAAGGTGAGTTTACGTAACCATGTTTATGCGATTCTTTATACTTGCAACAATTCTAAGCAATTCAACATGCATGTCTAGTAGTAAACTTTATTGACTCATGATTTAGTCAACAGTTTCAACGAGTTTCAACGAGTTTCAACATTTACATAATCATTAGCTATGGCCAAGCCGGCGATACTCAATAATAGATCTATTGGATTGACAACCCCACCCGGATACGTGTACCTCCTACATAGGTAACGTGGGTGATTGTTATCGTTCAACATATTACTAAGGTGAACCGTAGATGACGGGATGGACCTAAACTAGTCGGAGGTTTGATTATGTCAACATATTATACTATTCACGTAGACTTAAATTTACGATAGACATACGAATTGCTAGACTTTTATACTTAAACTATATGCTTAACATGGATTATGTATTCTCACCAACTTCTAGTTGACCCCCCCATTTTTACAACTCAACAGGTGATAATCATGCTTGAAGATTAGAGTATTTATGAAGAAAATAAGGAGTCTATGCATGCTTGATTCTTGTGTGATGTATTAGATTTCCACATTCAAAACTCTCATGTATTTCAATTTTTGGATATTTGCAATTTAATATTTATTTCAATTAAAATTTGGATTACCATGTGCTACTGTATACTCATCAATACGTGACACCTTGATGTTTCCGCCATCGGTTGGGGTGTTACAGATTGGTATCAGAGCCTTGGTTATAGGGAATTAGGTTATTAGAAAATAATCTAGACTATAACCTTAGGGACTTAAACAGTACTTGCTTCTCTACTTATAACCCTAATTGCTTCCCTAATCCTATCCTTATCCTATACCTTATATAACCCTAAACCTACACGTGACTACTCTTATTCATCTGCTGCAATCCTGATCCACCATTAGATTAATAGGACAAAATCCTCAGGTTTAACCTGAACCCCCTTGAGATCTCGTCGAAGTTCTAGATTTTAATAACGAACACGTGCAATCTGGAAGGGTGAACGCCTGTATTCTGAGTCTTCTGTCTAGGCTGGCATTGCGCATATATCCCAATCAGACGAGGGACCCGGATGCCTACCTGGGAATTCTCGGGATGAGTGTTCACTTATAGGCTAAAGCATGTCTTCATATGTTATTAGAATTTAGAATCTTTGATAAGTCAACGTTTTCGTTTATTCGTTTTAATTAATGAATAAATGATTACATTCCTTATATAATCTCATTCATTTCATTGTGTCTATTACAGATCATGCCTCCACGTCGCAGCACTCGCAACAGCAATGGTGAGAACCACGAAGAAGGTGGTGACAACCATAACCATGACCAAGTTCCTAACCACAACAACAATGGTATCGATGCTCAACTGGCTGCGATCATTTCTCAACAAATGGCGCAGCAAATTGCAACTCTGGTTCCCAATTTACTCGCTCAGGTCATCCAAATGAACGGCAACGGGAACGGTCACGGCAACGGGAACGGGAACGGGAACGGCAATGGCAATGGAAATGGACCCCCAGCCTGCACCCTTAAGCATTTCAACTCTTGTAACCCTCCAAAGTTTAGTGGTGAAGAAGGAGCTACAGGACTCCTCCAATGGTTTGAGGGTATTGAGAATACCTTCATCAACAGTGAGTGCCCCGACAACTTCAAGGTTCGTTACGCCATGAGTGTTCTCCATAAACGAGCACTCACTTGGTGGAATGAAGAAAAGCGTACTCGTGGGGCTGAAGTTGCTCTTGCTATGACATGGGACCAAGTCAAGGAGGTCATGAGGGAAGAGTTTTGTCCTCGCAATGAAGTTAAGAAGCTTGAGGATGAGTTCCACACCTTAGCTCAAGATAGTGGGGAAAACCTTGCCTACAACACCCGCTTTCACGAGCTTAGCTTATTGTTGCCTCACAAAGTTACTCCTCTGCCGGTAGCCATCGAGAAGTACATCGGTGGTCTGCCCATGCAAATTCAGGACACCGTTTGGGGTAGGAATCCTGCAACTTTGGAAGAGGCCAAACGTCTAGCGGCCACTCTTACTGATAATCACGTGAAGAACGGTACTCTCTTCCGCAAGGGCACTAAGAAGACGGTTGCCAAAGACACTCCACAGCCTGCAATTGAAGTCAAGCCTGAGACCTCAAGCAACAAAAAGCGCAAGGCTAGAAACTATATGGTTGCTGCTACTCCACCTGCTACCCAAAACCCAGCCAAGAAACCCTATGGTGGAACACACCCTCTTTGCAACACCTGCCAGTTCCATCATCTTCCTGGTAGACCATGCCGCTAGTGTAATAACTGTAAACGGTATGGACACTACACCAATGCCTGTCAAGCCCCTGCTGCCCAAAACAACCAAAACAACCCTGCCAGAAACAACCCTGCTCCCAACCAACAAAACAACAGGCCTACTCGTGGTCAATGCTACGAGTGTGGCAGCCCTGATCACTACATCAACAACTGCCCTAATCGTAACCAAAACCAAAACCAAAACCAAAACCAAAACCAAAACCAGAACCGCAACCAGAACCAAGGTGCTCGAGGTCGCGCCTACAATCTCAACGCTAACCAGGCTCGAGACAACAACGAGGTGGTGAATGGTACGTTCCTCATTAATAACCACTATGCATCCATATTATTTGATTCGGGAGCTGATAAGTCATTTGTATCACTGAAGTTTGAACCTTTACTTAACTTACCCCACACTAATCTAGAGGAGCCTTTAGTGGTAGAGGTAGCTAACGGGAAGTCTATTTCGATCGACTCTATTATTCGTAACTGCTTGTTGAACCTCGACGATCATACCTTCTCTATCGATCTCATCCCCATGCATCTTGGAAGTTTTGATGTTATAGTAGGCATGGACTGGTTGTCAACTCATCGTGCCGAAATTCTGTGCTTCGAGAAAGTCATACGCATTCCTCTCGAATCTGGTGAGATTTTGAAAATCTATGGTGAGAAACCCTGTGGCGAGCTTAAACTTATGTCTTGTACTACTGCCCAAAAGTACTTACGAAAGGGGTATACAGCCTTCTTAGCTAACGTGATAGAGAAGAAGGACAAAGGCAAAAGTATCCAAGACATTCCTATTATTCGAGACTATCCTGAAGTCTTCCCAGAGGATTTACCTGGTTTGCCTCCGGCTCGACAAGTTGAATTTCGTATTGATCTTGTCCCTGGTGCTAATCCTGTCGCTAAAGCTCCTTATCGTCTTGCACCCTCTGAGATGCAAGAACTTGCCAGTCAATTACAGGAACTTTCTGATAAAGGGCTCATTCGCCCTAGTTCTTCTCCATGGGGAGCCCCTGTCTTGTTCGTTAAAAAGAAGGATGGTTCTCTTAGAATGTGTATTGACTACCGTGAACTCAACAAACTCACCATCAAGAATCGTTATCCACTTCCTAGGATTGACGATCTCTTCGATCAACTTCAAGGAGCAACCCACTTCTCAAAGATTGATCTCCGTTCTGGTTATCATCAGCTTAGAGTCCACGATGAAGATATTCCCAAGACAGCTTTTCGCACACGCTATGGTCACTATGAATTCATGGTTATGCCTTTTGGATTGACCAATGCTCCCGTAGTGTTTATGGATTTGATGAATCGGGTTTGTAGACCCTATCTCGACAAATTCGTGATCGTCTTCATTGATGATATTTTGATTTACTCTAAATCAAAATCCGATCACGAGAAACATCTTCACTCTATCTTGAATCTCCTAAAGAAAGAACAACTGTATGCCAAGTTCTCAAAATGTGAATTTTGGCTTAAGGAAGTTCAATTTTTGGGACATGTCATTGATATGGACGGGATTCATGTTGATCCCGCAAAGATCGAAGCTGTGAAAAATTGGAGTGTTCCTCAAACTCCAACTGAAGTCCGTTCTTTCCTTGGTTTGGCTGGTTATTATCGTCGATTCATCGCCAATTTCTCCAAGATCGCTGTTCCTCTCACTACCTTAACTCACAAGGGTAAACCCTACGAGTGGGGACCAAAGCAAGAGGAAGCATTCGAAACTCTTAAGCTGAAACTCTGTGAAGCTCCTATCTTGTCTCTACCTGATGGTAATGATGATTTCGTGATCTACTGTGATGCATCGAACCAGGGTCTTGGTTGTGTTCTCATGCAACGAGGAAAGGTTATTGCTTATGCGTCTCGACAACTCAAGACTCACGAAAAGAATTATACCACTCATGATCTTGAATTGGGCGCTGTCGTCTTTGCTCTCAAGATTTGGAGACATTATCTTTTTGGGACCAAATGTGTGGTGTTCACGGACCACAAAAGTCTCCAACATGTCTTCGACCAAAAGAATCTTAACATGAGGCAACGACGTTCGGTTGAATTACTTAACGACTATGATTGCGAAATTCGCTACCATCCTGGCAAGGCGAATGTTGTGGCTGACGCACTTAGTCGTAAGGAGCGTGTCAAACTCCAATGTGCAAGAGTTCGTACTGATCTTCAAGATCGCATTCTCCAGGCTCAACACACATCAGTCACCCAAGGTAACATGTACGATGAAATGTCTTGTGGTGCTGAAACTCAACTTGAAACCAAACCCGATGGTCTCCTTTATTTCCTTAATCGACTGTGGATTCCCGACCGTGATGATCTTCGTACTTTCCTCATGAACGAGGCTCATAAGTCTCGTTATTCTATTCATCCTGGAGCTGACAAGATGTACCAAGATCTCCGTTATTCTTATTGGTGGCCTGGTATGAAGAAAGACATTGCTCTTTTCGTTGCAAAATGCCTCACTTGTTCCAAGGTCAAGGCTGAACATCAACGACCATCTGGTATGCTTGAACAACCAGAAATTCCTGTATGGAAATGGGAGAGCATAGCTATGGATTTCATCACCAAACTTCCTCGTACACCCAAAGGCTTTGACAGTATTTGGGTAATCGTCGATCGCTTGACCAAGTCAGCTCACTTCTTACCTATTCGTGAAAAGTATTCTGTGGAAAGGTTGGCAAAGATGTACGTAAGTGAAATCGTATGTCGTCATGGTATACCTTTGGACATTATTTCTGATCGCGATGGTCGTTTCACCTCTCACTTTTGGGAGTCTCTACAAGATGCTTTGGGTACCAAGTTGAACCTGAGCACTGCTTATCACCCTCAAACTGATGGTCAGACTGAACGAACCATTCAGACACTTGAGGATATGCTCAGGGCATGTATCATCGATTTTGGTGGCGCATGGGATTCTCATCTTCCTTTGGTTGAGTATTCATACAACAACAGTTATCACGCCAGCATTAACATGGCTCCTTTCGAGGCACTCTATGGTCGGAAATGTCGTTCACCTGTCTGTTGGACTGAGGTTGGTGAAGCTCGTATTACTGGACCCGAACTAATCCAGGAAACCACAGACAAAACTCAGCTTATTCAGGATAATCTTCTCAAGGCTAGAAGTCGCCAGAAGAGTTATGCTGATAGACGTCGTAAACCCTTGGAATTTCATGTTGGGGACGTTGTACTGCTTAAGGTATCCCCTTGGAAAGGAGTAATTCGTTTCGGTAGAAAGGGAAAGCTAGCTCCTCGATACGTAGGCCCCTTCAAAATTCTTGACAGAGTTGGAAAAGTGGCTTACAAACTTGAACTTCCACCTGAGCTAAGCAATGTTCATCCGACCTTCCATGTTTCGAATCTCAAGAAATGCTTAGCGGATGAGAACCTTCATGTTCCTCTTGAGGATGTGCAAATTGATGAAAGCATGCACATTATCGAGAAACCCGTCGAGATTGTTGATACTGGAGTCAAGAAACTCAAGCGCAGTCGTATTCCGATCGTTAAGGTTCGTTGGGAATCTAAACGAGGCCCAGAGTTCACTTGGGAACGTAAAGACCAGATGAAGTCGAAGTATCCACATCTTTTTCCACCAGACTCTCCAACTCCAACTTCGGGACGAAGTTCCTAAAAGTAGGGGAGACTGTAACATTTCGTAATTATACTTGTACGTTACATGACTATTATTAATAAAACGTCAAGTTCTACCTATATTATTCGCATTAATTATTTTTGTCGCATAATTGGAACCCTAATACCTTATATATATATATATATATATTATATATGTGGAAGTGGGAATTAAATGTCAAAAAAATAAACCGCTTGGGCCGGGAATCGAACCCGCGCCCAAGCCGGCCCAAACCAAACACAACCATAAACCAGCTGGGCTGGCCTTCACACTTGTTTAAACCTAGACGTGTTTTAAACTTATACTTGATTTTTAAAAGCTTCACAATTGACTAAGGAAAGTCAACTGTGGACGCGTATGATTCAATCAATCATATTAACTTGTAATTGGTATAATTTTGGCATCTCTACGCGATGATCGGCCTCGTCTGACTAAGCCACACGTTGATTGTGATCAATTGTTACCCAAATTAACTCGATTACGCGTATAGACTTCAATTCGTGGTCAAACATACCAATTTGATCACTGATGCATCCTCCCTATAAATTGAACCTCTGCAATGCATAACAACTCGCTCATATACTCTTCTCAACCATCAATCTTCTTCAAATCAATCTGTGTATTATTATACGATCACCGTTTGACTTTTATCCTTGACCGGACAATCAAACACGAATCAACACTGTAAGTGCAATGTTTTATGTGGGTTTTGATCACCGGCATTCACACATCAAAAGCCCTAACATCAATTGAGCCAATGATATGTGAATCGTATTATTGCAGAAATTAGGGTTCGTGCTTATGATTTGGGGATAAACTGAGTTTTTCATCGTGTATTTAATTATTTTTAAACGAAGTTAATCACAACCACTGGCCTAGGCCAAGTGGTTGTGACTGAGGCTTATAACCCCAGCCACTCGGGTTCGAGTCCCGGCTGTGGCCTTCTTTTCTTTTCTTTTTCATTTTTAAACAACAAATCATATTACATATATATTATACATTTAAATCTTATAAATTCTAAGCAATTCAACATGCATGTCTAGTAGTAAACTTTATTGCCTCGTGATTTAGTCAACAGTTTCAACGAGTTTCAACGAGTTTCAACATTTACATAATCATTAGCTATGGCCAAGCCGGCGATACTCAATAATAGATCTATTGGATTGACAACCCCACCCGGATACGTGTACCTCCTACATAGGTAACGTGGGTGATTGTTATCGTTCAACATATTACTAAGGTGAACCGTAGATGACGGGATGGACCTAAACTAGTCGGAGGTTTGATTATGTCAACATATTATACTATTCATGTAGACTTAAATTTACGATAGACATACGAATTGCTAGACTTTTATACTTAAACTATATGCTTAACATGGATTATGTATTGTCACCAACTTCTAGTTGACCCCCCCATTTTTACAACTCAACAGGTGATAATCATGTTTGAAGATTAGAGTATTTATGAAGAAAATAAGGAGTCTATGCATGCTTGATTCTTGTGTGATGTATTAGATTTCCACATTCAAAACTCTCATGTATTTCAATTTTTGGATATTTGCAATTTAATATTTATTTCAATTAAAATTTGGATTACCATGTGCTACTGTATACTCATCAATACGTGACACCTCGATATTTCCGCCATCGGTTGGGGTGTTACAACTGGGAGACAGTGCTGCGTACTCCCTAACCTGGTTGGAACTAAAAGAACTCATGATTGCTGAATACTGCCCGACCAGTGAAGTGCAGAAATTGGAAACTGAATTCTGGAACCACACCATGACAGGAGCAGACGTAGCGGGATACACGTCCAGATTCCCCGACCTATCACGACTGGTTCCCCGTTTGGTCACCCCGGAGAGCAAGAAGATTGAAAGGTACTTGTTCGGATTGGCACCACAAATCCGTAGCATGGTCACTTCTTCCAAACCCTCAACCATGCGCGAAGCCATTGATCTCGCTCTAAGCCTTACTGAGGATGCCATCCGAATGGGCACCTTGATCCGGAAAGTGTCAGGACTGAAGATTTCGGAGCCCAGTAGCGTGGAAGGTAAAAATTTGGGTTCGAACTCAGTAGTTGGGTCTGGTGACCAGGGAAACAAGCCAAGGTTTGGGAAGCGTAAGCGCAACGAAGGGAAGAAGGATGGATCATCGGGTAGTTCAGGCAAGAAAGGGAAAGGGTATATAGCCACCGGACGTGGAAACAATGGGAAACAGGGTTATCAAGGAAAGAATGAGGTAATCTGTGGTAAGTGCCGCCGTTCTGGGCACAAGACCGAAGAATGTCGATCTGGAACACCGAAAACCGGAGGAGCAAGACCCTGCTTCGCATGTGGGTCGCCCGATCATTGGAAGAGGGATTGCCCTAAGCTTAACAACCAGGCACGCGGACGGGCATTTGTGATTGGAGCTGGTGATGCACGACAGGACCCTAACGTGGTCACTGGTACGTTCCTTCTAAATGGTCATTATGCTTCTGTATTGTTTGATACCGGTGCCGATTTTAGCTTCGTATCTGTTGAGTTTAAAAGGTTACTTGGACTAAGAACTAGTAAGCTAGATACACCTTACTCTATAGAACTGGCTAACGGTAAGACTATAGAAACTCGAGAAGTAGCGAAAGGTTGTAAGTTGGATCTCTGTGGTCACGAGTTTGGCATTGACCTATTACCGGTCGTACTGGGAAGTTTTGACGTAGTCGTTGGCATGGATTGGTTATCCGCACACCATGCCGTCGTCATTTGCGACGACAAAATAATTCAAGTTCCCCTCGCGAACGGTGAAACTCTATCGATTCAAGGGGAAAGGCGTGGGACGCCATTAAGAATTATTACGTGCATGAAGGCCTGAAAGTGTTTAAGGAAAGGTCTCGTCGCATTTTTAGCGCACGTTGTAGATAAGAAGGCCGACGAGCGAAAGCTGGAAGACATTCCGGTAGCCAGAGATTTTCCTGACGTATTCCCAGAAGATTTGCCGGGGTTGCCACCACCTCGACAAGTCGAGTTCCGCATCGACCTTGTTCCAGGAGCTGCTCCCGTAGCACGATCGCCATATCGCCTAGCTCCATCCGAGATGCAGGAACTATCCGGCCAACTGCAAGAATTACTAGACAAGGGTTTCATAAGACCGAGTTTCTCACCTTGGGGAGCTCCCGTCTTATTTGTGAAGAAGAAAGATGGCACCTTTCGTATGTGCATTGACTACCGAGAACTAAACAAGTTAACCATTAGGAATCGCTATCCTCTCCCCAGGATCGACGATTTGTTTGATCAACTCCAAGGATCCAGCTTTTATTCCAAGATGATCTAAGGTCCGGCTATCACCAGTTGCGTATCCAAGAAGAAGATGTACCAAAACAGCGTTCAGGACTCGTTATGGGCACAATGAATTTTTGGTAATGCCATTTGGTTTAACTAACGCACCGGCCGTTTTCATGGACTTAATGAATCGCGTGTGTAAGCCGTATTTGGATAAGTTCGTTATTGTTTTTATTGATGACATCTTGATCTATTCACGCATCAAAGAAGACCACGAAAACCACCTTCGTTTAATCCTGGAGGTCCTACGTAAAGAGAAGCCCTATGCTAAATTCTCGAAATGTGACTTTTGGATTCGAGAAGTTCACTTTCTAGGCCACGTGGTGAATGAAAAGGGTATACATGTCGACCCCGCCAAGATCGAGGCAATTAAAAATTGGGACGCCCCTAGAACTCCTACCGAAGTACGACCGTTTCTTGGCCTTGCGGGTTATTACAGAAGGTTCATCGAGAACTTTTCTAAGATAGCACAGTCCTTGACCATGCTAACCCAAAAGGATAGAAAGTTCGAGTGGACGGAAAAACAAGAAACCGCATTTCAGATACTAAAAGAGAAGTTGTGTGGCGCTCCAATATTGTCACTCCCTGATGGAACGGAAGATTTTGTAGTTTAGTGTGACGCCTCTCATCAAGGCTTGGGTTGCGTGCTGATGCAACGAGAAAAAGTGATAGCATATGCTTCCAGGCAACTAAAGATCCACGAGAAGAATTACACTACGCACGATTTGGAATTGGGAGCCGTGGTATTCGCTCTCAAAATTTGGAGACATTACTTATATGGAACTAAGTGCACAATCTTCACTGATCACAAGAGTTTGCAACACATCTTTGATCAGAAGGATTTGAACATGCGACAACGGCGATGGGTCGAATTGTTAAACGATTACGATTGTGTGATAAAGTACCATCCCGGAAAGGCAAACGTTGTGGCCGACGCCTTAAGTCGCAAGGAACGAGTTAAGCCGTTGCGTGTCCGAGCTTTGGGATTAACTATCCACACGAACCTGACTGACCGGGTTTGTGAAGCTCAAATCAATGCTCTTAAACCCGAGAATGTGAAAAATGAAAGATTGCGAAAGATGGTTGATTCGCTGGAGCCAAAGGCGGATCAAACCTTGTATTTCATGAATAGAATTTGGGTACCAGTGTATGTATGGCGGATTGCGTGAACTAGTATTGGCCGAAGCTCACAGTTCCCGATATTCGGTTAACCCCGGTGCAGACAAGATGTTCCACGATTTGAAGGAACTTTATTGGTGGCCAAATTTTAAAAGGGATATAGCGGCATATGTTGCGCGATGCTTGACTTGCGCGAAGGTCAAAGCCGAGCATCAGAGACCATCCGGCTTGCTCCAGCAACCGGAAATACCTGAATGGAAATGGGAGCAGATTTCCATGGATTTCATTACCAAGTTACCCAAGACGACAAGCGGCCATGACATGATCTGGGTAATCGTTGATCGATTGACAAAATCCGCACACTTCCTCCCGATTCGCGAAATGGATAAGTTGGAGAAACTGACCCGTTTGTACATTAAGGAAGTGATGTCTAAGCATGGTGTACCTATTTCCATCATCTCCGATCAAGAAAGTCGTTTCACCTCAAGATTTTGGGAAAGTTTGAATGAAGCCCTCGGTACTCGCCTTGACATGAGTACCGCATATCATCCCCAAACCGATGGTCAAAGTGAACGAACCATCCAGACCCTGGAGGATATGTTACGGGCGTGCGCAATCGATTTCAGCAGTAATTGGGATACACACTTGCCACTGGTGGAATTTTCGTATAACAACAGTTACCACACGAGCATTCAAGCTGCACCTTTTGAAGCTCTATATGGACGCAAGTGTAGATATCCTCTATGTTGGGCTGAAGTTGGAGAAAAGCAACTTACCGGGCCCGAAATTGTTCAAGAGACGACGGATAAGGTCTTCTTGATAAGAGAACGTCTCAAAGCGGCCCGTGACCGGCAGAAAAGCTACGCAGATATGAAGCGAAAGCCTTTGGAATTTCAAGTCGGAGACAGGGTCCTACTAAAGGTGTCACCTTGGAAAGGTGTCGCGCGCTTTGGGAAGCGCGGAAAGCTGAACCCACGGTATGTTGGACCGTTCGAAATCTTGTCCATAGTAGGCCCCGTGGCATACAAGCTCAAGCTACCACAAGAGCTTAACGGTGTACATGACACGTTCCACGTGTCGAACTTGAAGAAGTGCTTATCCGACGAAACTCTCATCATCCCTGCGGACGAAATCCACATTGACGACAAGTTACACTTCGTCGAAGAACCAATTGAAGTAACCGATTGGAAGGTCCAAAAGTTAAGGCGCAGCAAGATCAGATTGGTCAAAGTGCGTTGGAATGCCAAGCGTGGACCGGAGTTCACGTGGGAAAGGCTGGACCGGATGAAGCAAAAATATCCCGCCCTATTCGAGAAGACCCCTATACCGGAGAACTCGAAGTGAATTCCGGGACGGAATTCTCTTAACGGGGGGAGAATGTAACAACCGGCAAAATTAAGGTAATTCCGTACTAATTAACTATACGCGATTAACGTAATTAAACGTAATTATGTGTTGATTGTTTAACTGAGGCCTTAGAAAGATAGCAATTCCCAAATAATGCATAGGAATGCATATGTTTAATGACAAAACATGATAGGATCATGTGCGAGTAAATTATCCGGTATGGACACTGGCGATTACCCGGTAAAAATTAAATAAGCGAAATGGATCCCGGACATCCGGGATATAAAATAAAACGTAATTTCACAAAATATAATGGGTTTTGGAACTCCAAAGCCATACGTGAAAGCTTGTTATACAAATCTCCCGGTAACGAATAAAGTGCGCGTACCGCACCCGATACGCGCGTAACATATAATTTCACCCGGCAAAAGCCAAAATAATTTATCAACGCTTAAACTGGACTATGTTTAAGGAATATTAAGGGTATTTTTAATATTCGGATAACACGCGATTAGAAACCCGAAAATACCCGGACGGTACCCGAACAAGAGTAAATTAAACATAACTAATTATGGGTATTATTTAGCAAAGTGGACCCCACCCAAGACACCCACAAGGGGCCGGCCTATGGCCCACTTAAATGGTTAATATCTTTTTGTTATCTCATTAAACCCTTCACATTCTTAATAATCCAATTATTATAAACACTAATTATGTGTATGCATGGGATTACATTGGCCAAGAAAATTAACTAATCACCTCCCTTCTCTCTCTAAACCTCACGGCCAAACACCCTCTTGAAGGATCCCCCAAGATTTTTCCATATCTAATATAATCTTGCTAAGATATTACACAATCCATTGAAGATTCAAGTGATCTTTGGAGGATTTGGGAAGGGATATTATAAGCATTCTTGTGAAGCATACTTGAATCAACACAAAAACTTCTTCTTCTTCTTTCCTCTTGGCCGTAGCATACCCCCATCCATATACATTTTTCTTACAAATTTTACACTACCAAATCATCTCTAGATCATTATCCTTCAAAACCCCATTGTGTGTTTCAACAGCTTGGAGCTTAACCCTTTGGAAGAACACACTAAACCCCATCCAATCCAAGGTTTTTGTCTTCCCTAGCCTTGAGCTAGTAGTAAGTTTAACCTTGCTTTGAATATTAATGTTCATATTATGTGATCTTATGAGCAAGTTGTACATTGATGGGTAGAATATGGTTTTGAAACATAAAGATAATGTATCTTACAAGAATAAAAATGGAAGAATAATAACATGGATAAATCATGGATTTAATATTAATAATGTGTTATTTTAAGAAAATGTAGAAATATGTACATACACTTGAGTTGGATGATGATTGGAACATGATTTTTGAAAAAGACTTGAATATGATAAAAGATGGTTTTAATCATCATAAGATGACTAGTTAATGTCAAAAATATGTTGGAATGTGTTAGATGATCATGGATGAAAAAGTTACATGTTCAAAGTCTACTCACTTGGATGAGTGAAATTTGGATATGTTGGATAAAAACATAGAACACACATGTTAAAGGCATTAATAATGAAGTAAAAGAATATTAGAAGTGGAATAATGTAAAAATAACCAAACATGAGAAATATGATTCTTCAAAGTCCACTAGTTGGATGGAAAATGCTAACTTTGGAAGTTAGGATGGAAAAAGTAACATTTAAAAGTTAAGGGACTAATGTTGAAACTTTGAAAGTTGATGGACTAAAATAAGTATTTTAGAAACTTTGGTCCAAAAATGTGTTCACGGAAAGTTTGGTGTCAAAAACGTAAATAATGGTTTTTCCAAGTATAGTTTTGGTAAACATAAGAGACCGACGTATGTATATTTTGAAAAATGTATTTTTATAAAAATAGAAGTTTTATAAAAATAGGAGGTTAAGTTAACTTAAGGATTTTATAAAAATAAAGGTTTTATAAAATATTGGACAAAAGTAAAGACTTGAGAAAACTTGTACAAAAATGGATACTTTTATATAAATGGGAATATAAAAGTATCGGAAACATTTTTGGATATACAAGATAACAAGTTGAACTAAAAAAATACAAAAGTATATTTTTCCAAGTAATATACGTTCGGAGTTGGAAGTATGAATAATATTTCCATAGAACGCATATTGGAAGAAAATGTGGAAAAAGCTAACTAACGGACTTAGTTACATGAACTAACGATAACGGATAAACGGACGAACGAGAAATGAATGCCATTACGGCAAGATGAAAATATATATTTTAAGAAGTAAAATATATAAAACACGGGTGAAAATTATATAACACTTTCCTAAGTGTTAGAGAGAATATTCGTGGGAGAAAACATAACGTAAAGAATTAAAAACGTTAAACAATGTCTGGACTTAACAATGAAAATTCACACGTTGATGTATGTGTACATGCTCGTCTCAACGAAATTCTAGTATATCTATTTGAATGGGAAGGTAGATATGCGAGAAGGAAAACCGAGACGAGTAGGTGAAGTATATCTACGAACGTATGAATACCGACAAGATCCTAGTACACTTATTTAAATGGGAAAATAAATGTACGGCATGGTGAGTTGAGTCGGGCGTTAAGAATATATTACCGAACGACAGGAACTTAGCATATTTATTTAAATGGGAAAATAAATATGTGGCAAAGTGAGTCGGGTCGGGTATTAAGAATACATTATATCGAACAAAACGATCCTAAGTATAATTATTTAAATGGGAAAATAATTATACGTTAGGTAGAGTTGTGTCGAGAATAATAGTATACAAATTACAAAGAATATTAACGAGAATAATACATAACTCGTAAGAAAAGGGTAATCCATCGCCAACGAACCTAGGATACGCGTCTAATTAAACGGGAATTGGAACGAAACGTGGTCGGGGAGTTGGGTGTACAACTTGCCAAGGCACATGCACTATAGGTGTAGTGACTTATACGCCTAGGACGTTTGTAGGTGCGGGACCACAAAACTTGCTATCTTCCTTTTCGAGCCAAACACAGATTCAGGTGAGTCTCACGGCCCCATTTTAAACTATTTTATGTTTTTCGGGGGAAAGATATGTTAGGGAAATGTTTGACGGGATAAGTACTTGAGTTGTGATCGCCACTCGGGGTTGAGACCTCTCTACTATGATCATTAATTCAGGGAAATGAAACCGAAGGAATTTTTGAATAGTACTATTGGTGCCTGACAAGGCCCACCCCTAATCGATAGCGTCGATTATGCATCGGCGTATGCCTGGGGTGCACGTATTCTGAAATCAAGTCGTAGTAGTACTGAGTAACGACTTGGAGCGGGGCATTATTATTGTCTTGGTTTGATTATAGGCTCAAGTAGAATTGTAGGAACTTGCAACTCCTATGAATTGTCATAACATGGAAATTCCCAAAGTAATAAAGTTTGATAAACTAAAACCTGTGAACTCACCAATATTTATATATTGACGACTTTTTAAACATATCTTTCAGGTAATTGATCGAGGATGAACAATGTGGCAAGCGGGGTCGGGAGAATCTCTCATATGGGCGTCGGGTGTTTCAAAAGGGTTTCAGCTTTAATTCCCAAGGCATCGGGATATTTTTGAGAAGCCACTTTAATGTGTTCAAACAATTTTTCGTTTATGTGTGAACATCAAACATGTTTTTGACGTCTTAAATAAATGTTCCGTCTTTCTTAATTACTTATGATTTGCGTTAACCTTGGCTTTATGCTCTTGAACCGTCGCGCCACGTGTTTCCGCCATTGGCGTGGTGTGACAGATATGGCGCCTATGAAGGTGACAGATGGCTTTCCTAACTATCCTTGTTAAGAAGTTGTGTATCTTGAATCTTATATATTGTTAACTAAATAAAACAGACAAAATTATAAATATAATACTTTAGATTTGCTAATACGTTTCTAATATATTATAAATATTACTTTTACTTACTGCATGGGATGAAAACCAAAGTTTCAGGGAACAAATGAACATGAAGGACACATGATGGAGAGGATGGTTGGAGAAAGGTACGGAGACTTTCCTCAATTTCAATCAACATGGTTTCCTTGAACGCCATGAAATAGTTAATTCTATAAATCTATATGCATGCTCAAATATATTTGTTCCAAGACTTTTAAGGTATTTGTTGATTGATTTAATGTTCTTGTTAAACGTTGTATGAAGTGTGGTTCACAATATTATTTTGCTTTCGCCAATTGTATATTGTTTAAGTTCTAATTCTAATTAATAAAATAAATTAAACACTAGCATAAAGAGAAAACAAAAACTTAACTATGTGTTAATTACTTATGTTATTTGTGTTAAGAAATAAGAAATCGAAAAGCCATAAATTCACGCTCACGCAAATGAATCAACCCGAATCTTTATCTTCTATACTATATTATAAAGCAATAGTGAAGGATACTCGCAAAATTTAAGTAAATACAACATTTATTGCTTATAGTACAATGCTTATTGAAATCCTTTAGGGGGTAAAATTGTCTTTCTACCTAAATATTAAATTTTTGACAAAATTAATTTAAACATAATTATAAAATTGATGAGGAAATTAACAATAATGTGGTGAATCTTTACATTCATAACCTCCATGTCTTTATTTTGTTTGTGTTAATGTTATAGTCTTATTATTATGTTCGTATCAATGTTATAGTCTTATAAATAGTGATCATGTATTTAGTATATAAATAATGTAGTGACTCTTCACATACATAACTTACATATCTTTCAATGTTTATAACCTTATAAATAACGGTCTTTCATTTGGTATATAAAACATATCAATGAATAAAGTTATCTCTTCTTTCATTATTTCTTTCTTTCCATATATGATGTCTAGATTCTTCTTCTCATGTTTATATAACTTATATGTTGGTTGCTACTAGATTAACTTTATACGTAAACTATATTTGTTCTAAGACTTTTAAGATATTTGTTAATCTATTTAATGTTCTTGTTAAACGTTGTATGAAGTGTTGTTCACAATATTATTTTGCTTTCGGCAATTGTATATTGTTTAAGTTCTATATTATAAAGCATTAGTGAAGGATACCCGCAAAATTTAAGTAAATACAACCTTTATTACTTATAGTACAATACAATGCTTATTGAAGTCATTTATGGGGTATAATTGTATTTCTACCTAAATATTAAATTATTGAAGAAATTAGTTTAAACATAATTATAAAATTGATGAGGAAATTAACAATAATGTGGTGACTACTTACATTCATAACCTCCATGTTTTTCATAACTCGATATTTATATTATTTACACATGTTGGTTATAAATGCAAAGAATATATGGTGGTTAAATCTTGGGTAACAACCCAATTTTCACAAATAGGTTACATAGATATTTATTTAAAAGCTAAAAACCAATTCACTTGTTTGTTTAATTAAAAGTTACTTATAAAGTTTTATAAAACAATTAAAACCAATATTACCGGTAATGACAATATGATATTTACCGGTAATGACAACATGACATAATTTTTTGTCGTATTCTCAACTAAGTTTATTAGTTGTTACCTAAATTAATAGTTTATTTATATTTATTTTCTACAAGTCCAAGAACCATCTTGAAAATAAAATCCATTAACAATATATTTACTAGATCTAGCACGCCTTTAAAATCAAATACTACACAATATATCATGAGAGGTTCGATAAACTAACAGTAACATGTATCGCGCTACAAATTGTCTCTTCGCAGCAATGCGCGAGGTTCCCCACTAGTATATATATTTTTTACTACATGGCGAGGTAGAAGTCTTCGAAGAAAATAAAAAAAACGACTCAAAAATACAAAAAATTGACATTCTTCAATAAACTTTCATAATTAAACAAAAATCTAATACAGATCAACACAACAAAAGTAAACACAATTATAAATTATAAAAGTGGCAACAAGCAAACAGGTATTAACAGTTTTGAGAATGAAAAGATATCACACAATATACTACTATAGAGGCTTGTATTACCATCATATACCAAACTCATCCAAAATGGTGTCTCCACCCATATCGACTAGTTGACCCATCATCACCTCCACTAGAATCCGGGCTGTACCCTGTGGCCCATTTAGCCTGACCTCTAGCACCATTCACATATCCTTTCGGGTTTGGGCTCGGGCTTCGTGGGATCTGATATGTTACATGGCCTCCAGAACTTGATGTGTCGAAAGACAGCCCATTAGCGGTTCTCTTAACAGTTTGGGCTTTTTGCTTTCCGGGGTTTTGGGCCCGGACCTTGGCTTTGGCTGATTGGGTTGGAGCCATGTAGCTCGGGTAACAATCAGAGCCCGATTGGCGTTTTGACTGAGAGTGTTGAGCCGAGTCGAGTGTCTCTCCACTGAGCCGACCTGTGGTGATGTAGTCCGAGCTTAAGGGTGTGACCAGATCCATTTCAACTGTTTTGACCGATACATCATCGTTTGTGTGAGTCAAATAGGATCCGTCCTGGGGCCCGGTGGGCCGCGCATGGTAGGGTTGAGATGCCATCCAACTCTCAAGCCAATTCCATCCCCATTGCTGTTTTCCATGATCATTGGGATATAACATTGTGTTATCCGAATCTGGATGCATGAAATGTTGTTGCTGCTCTTGCTGTTATTTGAAACAAGAATCTTAGTATAACAAAAGCCACATATACTTTTATATTTTTTGAAATATATAATGAGACAATTATAAGAAAAAAAACCTACATAATTTATACGTATGTATGTGGTATTTAACTTTAAAATAACTTTTAGAACTTAGCATACAGTCTTTAAGGTTCTGCCTAGTTTAGTGTTTAATGGGTCAGTGCTTAATAGTTCAGCGAAATTTCAAGTCTTAATGTTCAGCCTTAACCAATCCATTTAAAAGCTGAAACAAACACACTGAATGCTGAATCATTTAGCGCTAAATCATTATACTTCCAAATTTTGGCATGAAAAAACGCAAGTGGTTTAAGTTATTACATAACCAAATTTTAGAAAACATCAATGTGTAACGATCATAAATAAAATTGAAACTAAAACAAGCTAAAAACAATAATGTTTACCAACCTGGTAAGCAAATGCGTAGGCAAGAGCTCGTTCTCTCTTCATCTCGGCATCATGTTTCTTGAGCATACTTTCCTTGACCTTCTCAATGTTCTGGTTTCGGGTTTGTCGTGTCTTTGTTGGTCTGTCATCCTCTCCGACTTTCTTTTGAAGCTTTTCATGTGTCAACTCTAGTCTGCGTGCACGCACTCGTGCCTGCACGCGGACTAGAGCTTGCATGCACCGCATTGTCATTTGGGCCTGCTTTCTAACATTATGACCCCTTACCAGAGCCTGCAACCTCACCAATCCCTTTAACGCCCGTAAAGCCCGCCTAGCCTGCAAATCAAATCAGCCGTAGCAATATTGGTATGTGAGTGAGGGGTGTAAATTAACAACCTGAGCCGAGAATGAGATCATCTAATTTCGATCTCAGCTCCTTTAACTTATGAGAGCTCGAACTTTATTTCTAAAGCTCAACCTTGCTAAGATACCGCTTGATTATTTTTAAATAATTATATGGCACGTTTGTGACCATTTTTATAAAAAATTAATATATATTATTTGTTCATGTCTATAATGATTGTATAATAATTAACTATTATAAACAAATGCATTAGTATATTAAATAATTATATATAATAGGTTTGCTTAGGCTCATGAGTCAGCACGAACTCGATAAGTGAAGCTCAGGCTGTGGCTCATGGTCATTTATTATACGAACTTATTTTTAGGCTCGAGGTCGTTTAAACCTGCCTTGATTTCAACTTTGACCATGCCGATCTCTAGTACCTTAATTATGAGCGGTTTGGCTCGTTTATGTTCTTATATATTACCAATGATATATCTTGAAAGTATAGGATAACCTTTATTTGAGAATACTTAATTACCAGATATCCTCTATAGTATGATTGTATGAGAATGGCAGCTCTTTCTTCCTTAGAGTGACGGTTGTAACCGGCCAAACGAACAACTTTAGCTGCGGCTTGAGCTGCAGCAACTGCAGCCTCAGCGGCTGCAGCAGTGGCCACTGCTACTGCAATGGCGTGATTCCGATCCTCCCCAACTTGAGACAACTGGTCGCCATCACTTTCCTCATTGGTGATATCAGGTGAGGTCTCTGCTGGAAAATGCTCAAATGAGACAACCTCTGGTGTGTCTTCATGGCCTTTCTCCACGACAATCTCCTTGCGAAAAACATTCTAGAAAGACTCACAATTCGATTAATTCCCAAAATAGATCTCGATCGATGAAAAACAAACAAATCCGAATAAATTGCTTAAAATCTAACTAACTAGTGACATGTCAAGAAAAGATTTTTAGGATCCATCTCTTAATCAATTGGGCTCTGACACCTCTACGGTCTGTAGAGGCCTCTACGAGCCGTAGAGAGCTGTAAAATCCTAAAAAACCCGGTGTAAATAACATGACCCTTTTACTATATACGTTAGTCTGCTTATTGTCTGTTTGAGTGTATTAGCATATCCATTAATAGATTATAGGTGATTGTGATCAAACATAAGATGCACATGATGAGGGACATTTATGATGTGATATAATAGGTGTCATGATGGTTATATCACATAAAGCTTCACAAATTGCAGGGCCAGATTGCACTGAGGAAAGTAGGGGGGACCATTCATCATAGTAGTAAATGTGGAACCTCCAAGAAAAAAACAAAAAGACAAAGATCACATGATTAATGGTAGAGTTAGATTGAAGAAAAAGCAATATAGATTCACTCCATAACCTAATTTCGTCCCGACAAACTTCTTAATGTTTAATTAATCTCTAGTTAATCTTAATCTGACCATAATTAGTTTTTCTCATTACATTCAGAATTTGACTCCAAATTGTTGTAAAATGTCCAATCTACTAGGAAGTTGGAAGCGCCCTTAGCGTAGGTGAGCTATGTGAAGTTACTTGATCTAGAAATGACAACCGACTCATAATCATTTGCAAAATCGATCGTTCCATTTGATATATCAGATGAAGATCAAACTTATCATCATTTGCAAAAATAGATTTATATATATCTTATACAAATCCGCTATCAGCATTCATAATTTCGCACACAAAACCAACATAACTCAACTCAAAGAATTCGATAAACAATGACGTGTTTAAACTCGATTTCTAAACAAAACATTAAAAACGATCAACTAACCTTGTCATTAACATCTTTATTAGAAGGTTTAAACACCCGTTTCACCGACGAAAACCATCCGCTTCCTTTCTTCCCCATTTTCTTTGTACTTCAATCTAAAATAAACGATCAAAACCAGTTGAATGAAACCATGATCCAGTGAAACAGAAATGTAGATCAGTGATGATGAAAACCTTTTTAAGGAAGATAAGAATTCAGTAATTCAGTGTGGTTGCATCTTGTTGCTATCCATCTCCGTTTGATGATGAAATGAAAACTGAAAGAAAGAGGAGAGACAGAAGAGAGTAGTAACTGCTGGGCGCGGAAATGGCGTTGGTTTATTAATCGTTATCACGAGTGGGTAGGTTTGGATGTTAATTGCTCCTCAGTCCTTCAACTAGAACTTCTTTGACTAACTTCCTTTGCACTCTACAAAACCTTTATTTATCAGTGGAAACGCGCGCAACGCAGCGGGACTGTAAATATCTGTATCATCTTCTATAACACTAATATATGAAACTCAATGTGGACACTTGTCTATCCCACATTGATCCTCCAATTACATAGTCAATCAATTTGTGCCAAGTGTCCCATTGTGAGATTTTATAAAATTTTTCTTTTTCTTAAAAAGTAAAACAAAGAAAAATATATAAACCTAAAAAAAAAAAAGAAAAACAACTTGAATAACATAAACACAATCGTCTCTCATTCAACGAAACCCTAGCACACACCCGATCGGCGAAATCACTCCATCAAGCGTCTTCTTCTTCATCTCATATTCAAGGTATTATCTCTTCTATCATTATCTCAGTCAATTGTCCTTCGTATATCTCTGTTTTCTCGATTTTTTTGGCCTTTCTTACTGATTTCGCTGTGTATTTGATTTTTTTGATTTGTTTTTTGTTTGATTTCAATTATTGAGTTATAGTACATGCATTTACATCTATTATTGATCGATTTTATTAATATTTAGTTTTTTATGGTTTATGTTTGATGATCCGTGTTTAATAATTGATGTTCGATAATTTTTGTATGGTTTATATGTGTAGATCTGATTTATCTTTTAATGTTGATGTATTGTCTTTAATATGCATCCTAATGTTGATCTGTTTTATTAACTTACATTGATTTTAGGGGATTTTGGTTCATCATTCAGATTTGGTTGATTTGTCTGGAATATGCATCAATTTTGTAATGTTGATCTGTTTTATTAACTTACATTGATTTTAGGGGATTTTGGTTCATCATTCAGATTTGGTCGATTAACTAAATAGGTACCGATCATGTTTAATGTTTTGTGGTTTATGATTATTCAGTATACATCTGCTTTTCCTTTTAATAATCACACAGATTCTAATAACTTAGGGATTTGTTACAATATGTTTCTTGTTTTATAATTAATCATTGTTTATGTTTTTATGGTTTTTAAGAATTATTGTTTTGATTCTCAAACCTTATGTTTCAATTAAATGTTTCTTTATTTGAAATGTGAAATATACTCTTTGTACCTCTCATGAAAATAGGCTACATATGTATACATGAAATCCCCTGTTTCTAACTGTTTATTGATTTAAGTATGTGATTTAACTTTTACCGATTAACTTTTTAGGTATACAATAGGTTTTATGTTTTTTGGTTTGTGATTATTTAGTCTTACACCCCTTTTCCTTTTACTGATTTTCAGATTCTAATCATATACGTATTTGTTAGAATATGTTTCATGTTTTATAGATTGTTGTTTGATTCTCATTTCTTATGTTTCATGTACATGTTTGTTTACTAATATAGGTTTGGTAAAAGGATTCGGTAATAATGGTTTACGGTTTTTGGGTCAAGTCTGAAAGCAACGACCGTGTATGTTTGGTAAGCAATGTTACAATCTTTGTTATGTAATACTTTTAGATTTCTTGGAGTCAATCTACTATCATAGATGTCATTTGATTCAGATCCATTATATTTACAGTCAAGTTTTTTTGTTTTTGTTTTTATGTGTAGGGCTTACCTTCCCAGTATAATGAATGGGTTAAGAAGTACAACTACCCAACTGGTAAAACCAGAATTCATACATTGGATGATAAAATCTTTGATGTTAAAATCATGCAGATTGCTGGAAGGTGGTGCTTTTTCAATGGATGGAAGCACATGGTTAAAACACTAAATTACCCGTTTGATTGCAACTTTGTTTTTGAATACGAGGAGATTATGAACTGTTTCAGGATGATCACCATTCATCAGGATGCTGTAGCTGCTCCCGGTAAATTTTTCTACTGCAGGCTGGACGACCCACTGACTGATGAAAGACGTCTTGTATGTGTTTTCTACTCTAATTTAACTACATTATATAACAAATCAAATAAATAAAAATGTATTAATGCTTCAACAATGTTTACACTTTTCAGCATATCAGTTGGTTTGTTCTTCATGGATTATTCAATAGAGAAATTCCTGTGGATCCACTTTTGTGCAGCTCATTTCCAGGTCATGTTTTCAAATCCAAATTTCTCATTTAATTTGATATTTATGGAAAGACATAGGTCCATGTCATGTATAGATTATTTAGGATACAATGATTTCTCATGAAAATTGCTTCTCAAATTTATTTTACTTAATTTCTTCAAGATTTGAAAGCTTTTTGTAATTGATATTCATAGTGCTTCCATATGAATCCTTTGCTTATGTTTCAGAGTTTATATGTTCTATATCGCTGCTTCCGTTTCATTGAATACCTGATATCGGATGTTGAATGATTGTTTTTTAAAAATGTATTTATGTTTGCATCAGATCATGCTTTCCATATCCGGCTTGAATTTGATGGTGGTGCTCTTTACATAACTCAAGGATGGCCTCATATGAAGAAGACGTTTGAGATAACAAGCGATCATCTTATTGTGTTTGAAATTTACAGTGAGGTTTGGAAAGCATTTTCTAAGTACTTTAATTATTTTTTGAATCCTAATGTTAATTGCAATACCATATGTTTTTTATTTTTCATTATTTTGTATATTTTCATCTGTTTATTTGTTAATAAAATAGAAAACAATTGAGGTATCCTTTTTTAAGAAAAACAAGCTTACTCTTCCTCCCGAACTTTGGGAGGACGATATGAAGGTCGAGCATGATGAAGATAATGATGAAGAGATCATTTTTGTTTCTGATCATGATACCGAAGAGTCGAGTGAAGGAGATGATATGGACAATGAGATGATGAATCTGATGATGGCTAGGAGTAAGAGTATGTCGATGATGTTGGCGTTCCAGTTGTTTTCACTGTTGACAATCATTTTGTAAGTGGGATATATTAAGTTACGTATATTATAATCATACTTATTTATATCTACCTTTTTTATTAAAATGCAATTTTTTTTATTTTTTTTAGCGTATGAAGGTAGATTGGGCAAGGGAGAATGGTTTGAACAGGAAGAGGGCTTTGACAGTTAAAGACAGTGAAGGTTATACTTGGGGAGTTTCTGTTGGTGTTGAAAAATCGAGGCGAAGTTACCGTTACAGCATCAGAGGTATGTCAGCCTTTGCTGCCGATAAGCATCTGCATGCTAGCGATCAGATGCATTTTTTATTTTTTAACAAACAAGGTCTGTTCCAGCTAACTGAAGTAGTTAGGCTTGATGGTAATTAGTTATGTTAGTGGTGGCAGTATTTTGGGGATCAAAACATCTTTGGTTGGTAAGTTTTTGCACCTTGATGGTGGTACTTTTTTGAACATGATTAACGCTTAGTGGTCACATACTTTTTCACCGTTTACAGCTGATGTAGTAAACTGTGTATTTTTTGGGATGTTATGTCTTTAAACCCGAATATCTTGCTATGGTTTGTTGACAATATGATCATGAATCATGAGATATTCCTAGCAGTAGTCTAATATTGTAATTGTTAATGCAAGGACTTGTAAAGTATGTTAACCATCTTTCAACCTTATAGTATTATAGTAAGTTACAATTATTTAGGTCAAATGGAAAAATTTTACTACAACGATTTTTTCTATATTAATGTTTAGTAATTAGTAATTATGTTTTAGATTTTTGGTTTTATATATGAAGTCCTCATAAAAGTTCAAATAGAAACAATTTTTTAAGTTATGAAAATATACATTTTTTGACTTTATTAATACGCCTCCTTATTGATGTACAATTTAGTCAACTTTTAATTTAGTCAAGTCAAATATTAAATTTGGTCAACTTTTAAATTAAGTAAGAACTTTTAAATTTATAACTTTCTAAATCAAGGTGTGTCCAAGTTTTCTAATGTTGTTAAGGTTAATGGTAATTAGTGGGGTTATTGGTGGTGGTTTCTAGATTTAGATTTGACTTTTTATTAAATTTGGTTGATTTTTAAAGGTTTTAATTTGACTCAAATTTTGGTAAATTTCAACACAATAATATCAAACGGTTTTCATTTAAAAAATTCAAAACATATTCGTTTTTTTGGCAACCTTTGACTTCTTATTAAATGTAAATGTCTTAGATTTTTTCACGTTTAACACAAAATTCCATTATTATTAAAAATGATACAAATTTAACAATTATATTTAAGCTAAATTTTGTATACTTAACCAATTCGTTTTATACCCAAACATCTAATTTTTAAAAACAAACACTTTACAATTCTTTCAACTAAATTTAAATGAAGATGAACTTAAATTTGGTAGATTAAAGTTTAAAAAATAACCAATTAAACAATTCTTTGTTAAATTTGAAACCTTTAAATTTGGTATATTACGTTTATTTTAGGTATTTTGAAACCTTTATATTAGATAGGTTTAGATTTTAATATGGTATATAGATTTAAATAAAAAAATTGTTTTTTTAATTTTAGCAACATTTAAATCTAAATTAATTCTGGTTTTCATTTTATAATTTCCTTTTTAATATTATTAATTCCTTAACATAAATAAATCTGGCAATTTAGAACTTTATATACAGATTTTGTTTCGTAAACTATAGTGTAATTCCTTCAACTCTGTCAGATATGTTTATCAAATTTTACATAATCATTCAGTTATTTTTTTATTCATGTAATGTTGTATTACTTACATTCTATTAACTTGAAGCTTTATGGATCCGAACAACATTACGTTTATGAATGACATCAATTGGAGGATGTCTCAATATACAATCAAAGTTAAGGTGCTTAGGATCTGGAAGCGACTAAACCGCAAGAATCTTGCAGAAATTCTTTGTCTACATATATTTCTGATGGATTTACAGGTTAGTGTTTAACGTATTGATTTTTTAATTTATGTTATTAACATGTTATTGTTACTAATAATTCTGATTAACTTTATTTTGTGTCGCTTTAATAGATAGTTTCATTTTAACCAATATTATGTTTATATGCAGAGGGATCAATAAACTTATTGTCAATAACACTAACAATTGTTAGTACAAATAAAGTACACGTATTATTAATAACAATAACCAATAACTTTTTTAGTTTATAATTAATATTTCAAATTTTAAATTCTTATATTAACAACCGCCACTTTTTAAGCTTGTTGTAGAAATAAGTCTTTTCATCTGCTCATACAATTAATAGGGAATATTAATTATTATCAGTGTTGAAAATCTATGTTGTCACTTCAGTTCTTTACACGCGTTTTAACATATGTATATAATCATAATCACTAAACATAAATCACAACTCTACTTTCTTCAAAATAAACACACATTAGTTCTAAAAAAAAAGATATTAAGCAATGGAAAAGGTTGTGAGTTGGAGGTTCTGCAGTATCAAGCGTAGATATTTGGTGAACATGAGTGACAATTCATGTTTAGTTTTTGGTTCAAGAAAGGCTGTTATGCAAATGGGAGAAGAGTTTCAAAGAGAAATGTATGACTTTGGAAGAACCATGAGGTTGCCAAGCATTGAAGAAAGGAGACTGATTGGGAAGTTGGAAGACATCTTTCAAGTGGATGAGTTTGATGAACTTATGGAGGTATTTCCTGTCTACAGTTGGTTTTTTGTTGAAAATCTAAATATTGCAAGTGTGCAGTTTACCGATGGGTCATATCGGTTGATGTCAAGAGATGAACTTGAAAACTGCAATGACTATGACTTGCTGGTGGAACTCGATAAGGTACGCATGTCTAACAGCAGTAGAAGCTTAGCGATGGTGAACCTGGAACAAATGATTTGCCTAAAAATCATGAATCTGAAGGAGGAAGCGGCAATGGTGGAAGCAGAGGAGTCATCCGATTCTGAAATGGATGATGATGAAGAAGCTGATTAAGTATAGTATGTTTTATATGAACTTAAAATACTTTTGGTTGATATGTAATGAATATGTTATGATGCAGTTTATTAACAACTTTAGTAAAAGTTGAAATTTTGATGTATAATTATTATAACAACCTTAATCAGTTATGGTTAGCAATCTATTGGTTTTGTTATTAGGTTATTTTTCATTACTTTTATTTGAACTTGGCTTTAGGTTGTAAATAGAGTGTTCCAATAATTCTTGATTATAGTAGTAAATATGCGTTGCTTAAAGTGGTAAGAATAGAATTTAGAAAACTTATGAATAGATTTAAAGTTCACAGTGAAAGTTGTGAATTGCAAGGCTATGATATGTACAATACATAAGTAAAATATCAATATTGATTTGATTAATTGTTATTAGATGAGTAACTTTTAAAAGTTTATAAAAAGCTAGGTTATAGTCACGCGTGTACACACGGTGTATACCCAAGTCAAATGACAAAATGCCAATGATATGTTGGTGATAAAAAGCTAGGTTTTGTTTGTATTTTTTATAATTGTTCCATGATCACCCTCATTGAAGTTGATTTAAGTTTTTACTATAAACAAAACATGCCTATTTTAAACAGACATAAAAACTGCATTTACATCCTTCGAAGTTTGAACCATGTGTTTATGTTAAAATATAACAAATTGTGTAATGATTATGGATATATAGATATAATCTATGGATTTTATTTTACAATATTGATAATTAATTTTTTTTTATGTACCGACTATCGAGTATGTCAGTTGTTCAATTAACGAATAAAAGTTTTTCATTATGGCCCGTGAATGGATGAGCCCAATAGTCTATAGAAGTCCAACCCAATTCATAAAAGTTTGTTTCAAAATATAACTACGTGTACAGGTCCATAAGTTTTCACCATGGGTCATTATTGGATAAGCCCAGTAGTGTTAGTAGCCATGGGTTTTAGACTTTTAGTAAAATTATATTTTGTCGCATCTTCTTTGTATTGTCTGTTAACATTATAAAAACTGTTTTGATCGTGTTATATTAATTTGCACTAAGTGGTGACACCTTTTTAGTTATTGCAACTGTATTTTTAGCAGAGATGGAGTTAAATTGTTAATACTTAATAAAGAGGGTAAACCACAAACAGAGACAACAAATGTTGTGTACAAAAAGATTTTCTTAAATCTATGACTTAATTTTGTAATTCGTTTCCTTCTTCGGCATAGTAATCAAATTCTTTTAACACTTAATTACTTTTGCCAAATCATCTCTTCAAATCTAATCTATGATAATATATTCCTCATTCATATATTTCATAATACATTTATAATTTGTTAATTTGTTTTATACTTATACATCTAAATAATAACCTCACCAATATGTTTACCTATGTATGCATTCTAATGTTCCCATCATATATTCAGCTTCGTATTCTTTGAGACACATTCCACATTTCTGACACTAAATATTATTAGATTTCAGCCTCGGGACTCTCCCGTATCTTTTAGATTTCATATCAGGTGGAAACATTGGTATTAAAACTCTTATTACTAGAATAAATATGATACCATCTGATATCAAGATTCCAGGAAATTTTCAAAGGCGTCAATTTCCAATAAGTGTATGTTTCGCAATGATCGTCAATAAAAGGCAAGGACAGTCTTTATCTAAGGTTGGATTGTATTTAAGAGAACCTGTTTTCTCACATGGCCAACTTTATGTCGCATTTTCAAGAGTTAAAAGCAGGACATGAGTGAAATTACTTATACTTGATGGTGATGTGAATGTGAAAACTAAAACCAGAAATGTGGTGTATAAAGAAATATTTAGTGATATTTGAATAAAATTTGTATTAGTTGTGTTATACTTTAATACAATATTTCTACTGTATTTTTCTTATACGTTATAATTCCCTAAATAGATGTACGTTGGTGAACCGCGTGTACACGCGGGCTAAACTCTAGTTCTAATACTAATCACAACTCGGTTTTGAATAAAATTTAAATCGAGATAAAGATAAAAATAAGCGCATCGAAGCAGTATGCTTGAAATTTACAGAACATCGTGTTTTTAAAAGTTGTAAAAGGAAAACGCGACATCCCAAAAATTAATTAGCATCTTCTTGCTCAAATTGCCAGAAACCAATATGTCAGATTAAATTTTTTTCTCGGGTTAAAATAGTGTTAATTATACTATTAAACATTCATCTATCACTACTACAAAACTAAGCAATTGCCACCAAAATTTGCTACCAAAAAACAGGGTAGCAAATTTGGGGTTGCAAATTTGGTAAGGGTTTTTTACTAAACGGATGTTTTGTGACTAAAAACAAAATGGAAAAGTTATTTATACCCACACACACCTCTCATCTGCCTTAAACACACACACACACACACATACACACACACTGTCACTGCCTCAATCGCCACCGTAGCACCGCCTCAATCACCACTGTAGCACCACCAAGCATCACCTTAATCGTTGTACCGAGCATCAAGGTAGCAAACCATAGTCCGATTGCTCACTGTAGCATCATCGTAGTCTGATATTTTTTTCTCAGAAAGTGTGTATTGAAACATCTCTATTGATTCTCGATCAGTAGTCACGTCTCTATAGATTCTCGATCAGAAGCATTGCCTATGTTGATTATCTGTCCATTAAAGCATCGCACAGGTTATGGTTTTATTATTTGACCTAATTTGTTACTCAATTGATTTGATTATTGTATTAGTTTTAGTTCAATTGATTTGCGTATTTGACCTGATTTGTTATTGAATTGATTAAATTAGATTATTGCATAGTTTTTAGTTTGATTATGTTGTTCGAGTCTGTTTGTTGTTTAATAAGGTTCGGTGTTTGGATATAATACATATTTTTGTGTATCGGTTGGTTTCTTCATATTCTTCTCTATTGTTCATTACCTAATTTTGTAGAGAATTTACTTGCTTGTCAGTTGATAAAGATGCCTTTGAAATCATCATTAATGGCTCGATGATATGTAGTTATATGTTTTGAAGTTGTTCATGCTTTTGAATCACACTAGTAATGGTTCGGTTAAGTGTTTTAAAGTGTTTTTGCTTGCCAATTGAACTAGTTCATCAATTTGATTAATGAAGCTTCTTTTTGTTCTGATTCTGTTTGTGAATGGTATCATCATTGTTTTGGTTTCGAGTTTGCATATCGACCTGTATTTCACTTCACAACTAAATAACTTTTATATGAGTTTTGTTTACGGTTGTTATTGTAGGCGTGAGTTTGTAGATGGCTACAAAAAGCTCAGATTTGCGAAGTTCAGTTGAAATTTTGCCCTAATTCGGTGTTTATGTAAGTGACTATATCCGTGTGGTATTGTGTTTAAGGAATTTTGATTGCGATTTATGTTTGGATATTTTTTATTGGTTCAGCTGGTGACTTTTTAGAAGAAGATGATCGCTTTTTAAGGATTTAGCTGCTGAGGCGTAGGGGACGGTTTTATGTGTGGAGGTAGAGATGGATTTGGTAGCGAGTTGCAAAGTATTGTTTCGATACTATATCTTATGTTGTTTGAAGTGTCTAATGTTCTATAATGCATGTTTTGTTTTGTTAATGTGTAGTGTAGCAGTAGGTTGTATGGTCAATCACATCACTTTTATGTTTATTTATAGCATACAGGATAATTTTGACATGTTTTATTTCTAATTTATAGCACCTAAAGTTTGAAAACAAAACTTGATTAAGCTGACTTGGGACATATGAAGTGGCTAAAAGAATATCAAAATAGTGAGTGTGCCATGTTGTTGACTTGCAGATATTGGCTTTCAGAATATGACTTAGGTAGGTATATTTGATGATTCAATTGATTAGTTGACATACAAAAGTTATTTTATATTATTATGATGGCTGCATATTCAAGCTAGGGCAATTCCTCCTCTTTTGGAAGGAAAAGATGTTCTTAGAGCTGCAAGAACAAGTTATGGTAAAACCCTAGCTTTTCTTATACCTGCTGTTGAGTTGTTATATAATGCTCACTTTGCGCCTCGTAATGGGACTGGTGTTGTTGTCATTTGCCCAACTAGGGAGCTTGCAATACAGGTTACTACATGTTCAGCTTCTCTGCTCATGTTCTTTAGTTTATTTTTGTTAAGAGTGTTTGATTAGTTATAGTTTATGATTTTGGTTGATTGTATAGACTCATGCAGTTGCAAGTGATCTGCTTAAGTATCACTCTCAAACTCTTAGGCTGGTTATTGGTGGTGTGACTCGAAGAGGCGAAGCAGAGAGAATTGTGAAGGGAGTGACTTTGTTGGTGACAATTCCTGGTCGACTTCTTGATCATTTGCAAAACACCAAAGGCTTTATTTATAAGAACCTCAAGGTTGGTATACTGTACGATCTCCTTCCTTTGATCTCCAAGTAGTCAATTTAATTAACATACAAATAGTTCATGAGTTATGACAATGCATTTTGATCAAGAAACACATGTAGATTAAATTTTAAATTTTGATTTTGTAGTGCTTTGTGATTGACGAAGCTGATAGAATTTTGGAAGCCAACTTGGAAGAAAAAATGAAGCAGTTAATTAAAATCTTACCAAAGGTATGGTTTGTTGCAACTAGATTTCTTGTCATATCATTTTTCAGATCACCGAGCATGTGTTTTTGTATGACTTTCATTTTTGTTACCTGCGTGTGCTATTTGCTTTGTATTTTTGAGCTAAATTTGATCTTCAAAATTGGTACAGGCTAGGCAAACTACCCTCTTTTCTGCCACCCAGACAAAGAAGGTTCACTTCTTTTTCAGTCGATTACTTAGTTGTTATCACATGTCATATCCGTACATTTGACTACACGAATACATTATGCATGACACTTCATTTTACATGTTTCATTTCAATTAGGCCATACAGGGTTCCAACAAGTCAATTCCGATGCTTACAGTCTAGCATTAGGCACACTAGTTGATACAATTTTATAACTAGTCGAATAGTTTATTAGGAGCTATAGAGAGATCACACCAAAACCATAGTTTGGGAATTCATACAATTGAACATAATATTTCAATTGTGATTCAATCAAGAACAAAAACAAACAATGTTTGCACACGAGGATCATCCAAACAGAATGTTCAAAAACGACTAGTAAAACAACTAGTTAAAAAGTATATATTGTGCACAAGATTATACATTATTTTGTATTACATAGACTTGTACAAAGATCACACTTAACATCTAATTATAATATGTGACCAAGTAATTATACAAGATATGAATTAAAATGTTCAATATATACATGTATATATATATATATAGGTTTAGGATCCTGTACAAAGGACAAATTTCGTGAGAAGTGTGAGAAGGACTAAGAATTGACATGTAGACATCATGTTTTGGATTTAGGAATGATGTTTTAGGTTGTTTTAACTTGAAAAACACCAAACACAACAATCTAAAATACAATACAATGTATTATAGTCATTAAATTTTAAAAAACAGCTAAAACACACTACTTAACGCTTAAGACACACTGCTAATGTTCTTAGCATGGTGTTTTAAGTTTAAAGCCTAAAAGACATTTGTTTTCGGTTTTTAATTGTTATGTTTGGTGTTTTTATAGGCAAAGCAATCCAAAACATCACGACTAAGTTCAAAAAATGATGCCTAAGTATCAATTTTTAATCCTTCTCACACTTCTCACAAAAAAAACACTTTGTACACGATCTTGACCCTATATATATATATATATATATATATATATATATATATATATATGTATGAATATACATACATATACACGACGGCACACACACATATACATGTGTGTATGTGCTTCTCAATGTTTGAAGTCTTCCACCTTAATGATCCATCATTTCATCTAGATTCCCATATATTTAGTAAACACTTTAACACTTATTCATCCCATGAACATTTGACTTGCCACAAATACCCATCCATACATGCATACATATCGACACACACACATGCATACTACACAAAACACTAAGATTCTTGATAACTACTTTCACCAACATGGAAATGAGACGTTGATCAAACTATGATGACTTACCTTAATTAGCCTACACAATCTTCCACCAAGATTCATCCAACACATGCATAGTTTTTTCCATCACATTCCTAGACTATTACCAAAGAGGAAAAATTCTTAAGACATCCAAGAAAATACAATGTTGGCTTACCCTTTTAATCATCCATCACCTCCATCAAATCTTCCACTTAATCTTCCCATAATCCTTGACAATTAGTTACACTAACATGGAAGTTAGACTTTAACCAAGCCATGATGACCTTCCTCATTTGCCATCCAACACATATTCCATGCAAGATCCTACCATATCCATCCTTGGACATCCTTAATCTAGCAAACACCATGATTATCTTACATCAAATCTTAGTGAGTTGACAAAAAAATAACCTCCCAAACACCCTCTAATTTTCGGCCAACATACCCCAAGGAAAACATGCACATGTCATGTCCAAGATCTCTTCCTAATCTCGCCAAAATCACCTTTGTTGGATCCACAACTAAATATGGAAAGATGCCCTCTTCCACCTTTCTTAAAACATCATGACTTGCCATTCTTAATTCCTATAAACAAGACCAAGGTTTAGGAGGATTAGTGCACCAAAACAACTAACACACCACCTCTTCATTCCTCCCTCTCTCTCTTGGCTCGCACCACTACCGGACCACCTCCACACCACCGCCGAACCACTATCACCCACGGTCACCACCACCACTCAACACCACCATCACCATTCGACCCACACTCAAGACCACCTCTTTCAAGGGACTCTTAGGGGTATAAGGAGCATAACCAAGGTTGTACAAGGCCCCTAACTCCTTCATTTCTTAGACCTTAGAAGGTATAACTATGTCTTGTTAAAACTTATGTTTATTTAACTACATTTGCATTTAAACACCAAGTTATTTAATTATATGTTTACTCTTGTAACTAAACCAAGTGGATAAGCAAACACATGATCTAAAACTCATTATGTTAGTTGGAAAATGTAAGTATTTACACCCACTTAGGGCCGAAACATATATATGGATACATATCCATAAGGCCAAAAGTTTTATAAGAAAAGTTGTATGTTTTCTAAACTCACTAACATAAGACATAGTGTTGATAAGTTGTTAGTCATGTGTGACAAGTTTAGAACAATAACAAAGCTTACAAAGATCCATGTGTTTTCAAGAAAGTGATATTTTGACATGGAATATTATTATTTTCACAAAGTTGCCAAGCTATGAAAATAATTAGTTAAACATACTTAAATATGGTAGATATATACATATGTCAAGATAAAAGTTGTAAAACCTACAACACATGACCACATACTCCATCAAAGTGTATAAAACACATGTTTTCATAAGTAAAAGTGGTGTTTTTCCAAGAAACAAAGCTATCTTTTTGTCAAGATCACTAGTCTACAAAAAGATGGTAAATCTTGTAACACAAAACCATGAGGTTCATGGTTCATATTTTGGAAAATGTTGCATTTGGAACCCTAATGTGGACCACTTAAAAGATAAACATTGTATCTTTTGACAAATAAGTCATTAAATACACAAGTCTTTACGTCAAAGACACATCTAACTAAAGAATTAAGTTACAAGGTTAAGTGTAACAAGAGAACAACTTGTAAACAGTACAAGTAACATAGACCTAAAATGTTTCTTTTTTACGTAGGACCCGTAGGTCGATCTCTCTAGCTCAGATTCATTAGTTAATTCCTAGACATACCACAAGGTGAGTTTCACAGCCCCTTTTCACTGATTTTACATATTTCCGGGGGAAAAAATGCGTACAGTTTTCAGTTACATACATGACTATTATGTGAACATGAGACATCAAGGTTCACGATCCATTAAGCCCTCGTGTCATACATCATACCATAACCATTAGCTATGGACTTAGCCATGAAACACCAGAATAGATCTATTGGGTTGACAACCCCACTCTTGGTTAGTCGCTCTGAACGGATGACAGATATCAAAAGAGTGCTAGTATTTCACATTTATTCATTGTCATGAGTGTACAATGGGCGAGGCACAACATGTCAAGGTTTGGTTATGGGCTCATGTTAGATCGCATATTAATTATTACCCTAGCTAGGCAGTAATTTAGTCGGATTTGGGATTACAGGTCCAACATACAAAAACCCGTGAACTCACCAACTTTATGTTGACCTATATATTTTTCATGCATGTTTTTCAGGAAATTAGCATGGAGCATGGAACTTGGGAAGGTCGCGTGCAAGCATTTAAGGGATACCATCTTTTGAACTATTGTTGTGATGTTTTGATCTAAACACTTTAAACAATGGTTTCTAATTCAAACAATTAATGTTATGTTTTGTAAGACTTGAATGTTTTAAATGGTAATTCCTGTTTTATTAAATAATGCTCGTGTGACTTTTGTGTTTGGAAATCATTTCAGTTGCACCCCGTGTTTCCGCCTTAGGCGGGGTGTGATAACACATGCTCTAATTAAACTCATTCTAGTGACATTGGAACTGTGTCGTCAAACTCTATAATATTATATTTTAGGTTTTTGCTTTTAGATTTATAGCTTATAGATTTGTAGGCTCGGATCTAGGATCAGATATCAACTTCTACGCCGTGTGCGGGATCTAACACACTCACCAACAATAATCAAACATCAAATTTAAATGATAAACAGTAAGAACAAGATCAATCAAGAAAAAATTAAACAGGATTTGATTAAAGATATGACTCTATGTATTACAAATAGAGAGACTGGTTGAAAGAGAAAGTTGTTACAGAATGAGGGAATGGTTATGAATGGCAAGACATTATGCCTATTTATACCTTTGGCTTAATCTATAGTCTAATTCCTCTCAATCACTCTCCTAAGTACAATTGCTTCAAGCCCAAGTACATAATTCAAATCCAATAACATCACTATAAGCCGAATCCTACAAGACTAATTGATCTCCGAAATCCCAGTTATAGACACTTGCATCTATTGACCCCTTAGAATATAGCCAATGATTTGTGTCTTAACTTCCAAGTCGTTCCCCAGTTGCTTTTGGCATGGATCTAGAAAGTAAAAACATATCCTGATCACATACTAGAATTTAAAGGTCTACTCGATTTCCCTAGTTTCACAAAGTATATGCATCTTGTAAAACATTTTAATATCACCATCAGATAAATTCACCAAACCACATCTGATAGAAGATCCTCACAATACGATTACAGCATGCCAACACAATCACAACCTCACCAGTCTTTTCATCACAATATGTCACACCCTCAAAATCCACTATGGGGTTGCACCGCAAAGCGAATGGCAAACTAGGATCTTCCTGCTATTAGCTATATTAAACTTCACAAGAAAATCACAATTTTAAATTCACTTTTTAAAAAATGAATTCGAGTTCAATTTCTATACAAACCTGATTAAAAATTTTAAATACCGAATTTAGATTTATGAGAGAGGCTAATGTAAAAAGGAGGTTAGTGTGAGAAGGGAAAGAAGGAATAAGAGGATGCCACATGTCCCTATCCAAAAGGGTATTATTGTCCATCATCATAATTGTTGGCTTTTTTCAAGTTTCACCCTCATTTTTTAAATGCCAATAACTTTTTCATACGATATTATTTTTTAAAAATAATGCACCATAAAAACAAGCATTTTATCCTCTTTCATTTGCATAACCTATTGCCATAGTTTTAAAAAAAAATTCGCTGGGTTGATAGCTTGCGTTTTGTTGAGGGTCCCTCATACCCTCCTGCTCCTCGTTCCATTGAAACCCACAAACAAATCCTTCTGTTCATCGCATTTGGATTCCCGGAACCGAACCTGTTTGTTCGTGTCACACCCTCAAAATCCACTTGCGGAGTTTTACCGCGAGGCGCATGACAAACCAGGATCCAAGTCAACGATCACAATAAACAAATCTAAATGAACATATGCAATTTCAAAAACATAGTTTAAAATCCCCAAATACAGCGGAAGCTTATTCTCAAAACATAATCCAAAAGTAACCCAAATATTCAATGTTTGAAAACCATGCAATCCTAACTAGACGCCGTGCAGACGCGTGAGCCCTAGTTCCGTAGTGCTACCTTAGCGACCTGAGAAAACATGTAAGAGTTACGTCAGCACAAAAATGCTGGTGAGTTCACAGGTTTTGTAATCAAAGTATCAAGTTCAACCTGTCCATACTATATCAATTTGTAAACCAAGTACGCTAGCTAGGCGTATGTTTTGTTACTTCTACGATTGGAAAACCATTACTAACTCGTAAACCAGATGTCGTGCCCGAATAGTAAACCTGTTCCTGTTTGAGACAATATGCACTCGCCGACCCTCCAAGCCGACGAGCGGGGTTGGTCACTCCCAATAGATCTATTCACATTTCCCCGTTGTGCTAACCCGCACATTCATGGTTTCCCCCGGGACTTCCAAAGATCGTATAGTAAACCATAGAAACCCATAGTATGACAGTTGTTACCAAAACATAAGTTTAACACATGTTTTCTCCCCCAAAAAGTGAAACCAGTTAAAAGAGGGGCCGTAAACTCACCTTAACGTGCAAGCAAAGAATCCGAACAGCAAGTAGTATATGCTACCGACACCCTAATAACAGTGTCATTAAGTGAGTATAGGCGTAAATACTACGGACTCGTTTGTCCAAGGCGTTTTAAATGTTCAAAAGCGTGTAAGTGACACCTAGTGATTCTACATGCATAAGTAAATCCTACGGACCCGTGGGTGAATACGTTGGTTACAATTAGTTTCTACATTCCGTATGTGTCTCAGACAAGTGTACTTTAGTTACATGTCAATTCCATACCACCTAAGACCTCAATTAATCACATAAGCACATAATACACAATCTGTGTTTTCAGGACAGATTGTGCGCCATCAAAACGAATTTATTTAAAATAGCAAATCAGTGAGTTAACCTCCCAAAATTTTACTGAATTTTCTTTGGGATTCACTTAACAATACCTATTTTTGTTTTGTCTTAAATCCAAACACAAAAATAATTACAATTCGTCTAATACCTCTATGTTTAGAAAACCTTCCTAACAGGTCAGTTTGGTAGATAAATTCCCAAAAATTGTGTATTCATCCAAACGGGATGAATCCACTTGGAAAACTCATATTACTCCAATATTAACCTTCTGTAAAAATTTCACAACCCAACTCTTTATAAAACTTGATTTATGATGTTTCAAAGTTGACTCAGTTTGATACCCGAAATTCTGACCTGACCTATTTTAAATGAAAATTCCAAAAACATATCAAACGACATCCAAATCAGATGATTTTGCCCATTCTAAAAAGCTAAGACTATGTACAATCTAATCATGCAAAGAATCGATCAAACCAATTATTTTCAAGCCACGAAACAGACCCTACAAGTCGACATTCAGAATCTGTCCAGATTCTAATCATGCAATATTATCAATTATATCAAACCCTAGTTGCTTATTATCAATCAATAACACCTAATAATCATCATACAACATTAGTAAGAACCACATCTGATCAAAACCCTAATTATACATCACAAACATCATTATTCACAAACCCTAGAAGTCTAAAACATCAAGAACATGCATAATCATGCAAAACATATAACATTCATTATATAACAATGTGCTTGACCCTTTTAATCTTCGTAATCATCATGTTTTAACTTTTATAAAATACTTTCAGACCTGGACAAACAAGGTTTTGATGTTTTAAAACAATTTAAAGAAGATTAAAACATAAGGGAATGAAGATTATACCACAAACACTCCAAAACAACCAACCGAACGCTCTCCAAGCTTCCCGATTGATGTTCTTGAGCTTTAGAAGGTGGTTTAGGGTTAATAATTCGTGTGGGGCAGAAAGGGGGCGATTAGGGTTGAGTTTAGGGGTTGCATGGGGGTTAAGGATGCTTAAATAAGAGTTTAAGGCGGTTTAAACCCGTCAGACATGAGCGAGCGGCCGCTCGGGCCCTGTGAGCGGCCGCTCACAGGCCCGAGGCCCTCGTTCGTGTCTCGTTTCATCACCCGACGCGTTATCCTTTGACGTTTTCGTTATTTCGGACCGTAACAAGTGCAACCCCATGCGTTAAGACCCTAATCAACCTCATACTCCACTTTTAGTGATTTTTATTAACGTATTCGGTTCAGGTTCACATAATCACGTATGGTTTTCACATAAGTTCATCAACTATCACAGAGACACATAAGTTCGTTATTCACCAACGTCCGAGTTTCACTAATCATGTAATCACATATTAACTCACAACAATGCACGTATGTCCTATCTAGCTATCTAGCTAACCCTAGTTAAGTATAATATACGCGTGACTCGCTAAGGTAGACTTTAATCTAGACAACGTTGTTAACCAGAATTTGCCGGGTGTCACATCATCCCCACGTTAAAAGAATTTTCGTCCCGAAAATTGCACAAGTACCAAAAGGAATAACAAAAGAAACAGACAAAAGATAGAAACCAAGAGAGAGATTTACCCGAGTTGTCACATCATCCCCACGTTAAAAGGAATCTCGCCCCGAGATTCATTCAGCTGCAGTGGTAACATATCTCGATTCGAACGCTTCCTTAGGAAAGAGATGAGGATACTTAGACTTCATCTGATCCTCCCGTTCCCAAGTGTACTCTGGTCCCTGGTTCGAATTCCAGCGAACCTTAACAATGCGAATCTTGCTATGACGTAGGCTACGAATCTTGTAATCAAGAATCTCAACAGGTTCCTCCACAATCCGAAGACGATCATCCACCTTGATCTCTTCCAGTGGAACAATAAGAGACTCGTCAGCCAGACATTTCTTTAAGTTGGACACATGGAAGACGTTATGTACGTTGCCGAGCTCCGTCGGTAAATCAAGACGATATGCCACCGGTCCAATCCGTTCCAGGATTGTAAATGGGCCGACATACCGAGGGTTGAGTTTGCCACGCTTCCCAAAGCGTATGACGCCCTTCCACGGTGAAACTTTCAGAAGTACTTTGTCATCAACTTGGAATTCCAATGGCTTGCGACGCTGATCGGCATAACTCTTCTGCCGATCCCGTGCCGCTGCCAACCGGTTACGAATCTGTACGATCTTTTCCGAAGTTTCGTACACTAGCTCAGGCCCAGTGAGTTGACTCTCACCCACCTCAGCCCAATAAAGAGGAGACCGGCATTTCCGCCCGTACAGTGCCTCGAACGGAGCTGCCTTGATGCTCGTGTGGTAACTGTTGTTGTAAGAGAATTCTACTAACGGTAGGTGAGCTTCCCAACCTTTGCCAAAATCGATCGCACATGCTCGCAGCATGTCTTCTAAGGTTTGAATCGTGCGTTCACTCTGACCGTCAGTCTGTGGGTGATAAGCTGTACTCATGTCCAGCTGGGTACCCAAAGCCTTGTGCAAAGATTTCCAGAAGTGAGAAGTAAAGTGGGAGTCACGATCCGAAATAATAGAAACCGGCACCCCGTGCTTAGAAACAACTTCCTTCAGATAAAGACGAGCCAAACGATCCATGGTGTCGGTCTCCTTAATAGCGAGAAAATGGGCTGATTTCGTCAACCGATCAACAATCACCCATATCTTATCATTCCTGCTCGGTGACTTAGGTAGTTGCGTGACAAAATCCATTGTAATCCGTTCCCATTTCCACTCCGGAATTTCAGGTTGTTGCAAGAGACCCGACGGTTTCTGGTATTCCACCTTGACCTTAGCACAGGTCAAGCATTTGCTCACGTATGAGGCTATATCCGACCTCATGTTTGGCCACCAGTAAAGCACCTTTAGATCTTGGTACATCTTATCCGAACCAGGATGAATAGAATACCGGGACTTGTGAGCCTCATCTAAAACAAGCTCCCGAAGTCCCCCAAATAAAGGAACCCATATGCGTTCTGCGAAGTAGTGCAGGCCATCAGGCCTTCGCTCGAGGTGCTTGTTGGCACCGTGCATAGTCTCAGCTTTAAGGTTTTCCTCCTTCAAAGCTTCTAACTGAGCAGAACGGAGTTGGTCAGGTAGAGAGGAATGAATGGTGAGCTGCAACGCCCGAACGCGACAAGGATTAATTGATTCCTTCCTGCTCAAGGCGTCTGCTACTACATTCGCCTTGCCAGGATGGTACTTAATGGCGCAATCATAGTCGTTCAGGAGTTCAATCCAACGACGCTGTCGTATGTTCAAATGTTGTTGGTCGAAAATATGTTGAAGACTCTTGTGATCGGTGTAGATGGTGCATTTGGTACCGTACAAGTAATGTCTCCAAATTTTCAACGTTAAAACCACTGCACCCAATTCCAAGTCATGGGTGGTGTAGTTCCTCTCGTGCACCTTGAGTTGCCGAGAAGCATACGCAATCACTTTCTCGCATTGCATCAACACGCAACCGAGACCATGAATAGAAGCATCACAGTAAACAACGAAATCATCAGGGCCTTCAGGCAAGGACATAATAGGAGCAGAACAAAGTTTAGACTTCAGTTTTTGAAATGCTGACTCTTGTGGTTCACCCCAGGCGAACTTTCTATCCTTCTGAGTAAGAGTGGTGAGGGGTTGAGCGATCTTCGAGAACCCCTTAATGAAACGACGATAATAGCCCACAAGGCCTAGGAATTGCCGCACCTCAGTTGGCGTCTTTGGTGCTTCCCAGTCCTTGATAGCTTCGATCTTAGCTGGATCGACATGAATTCCTAGTTCATTAACCACATGTCCTAGGAACTGGACTTCGCGTAACCAAAAGCCACACTTTGAGAACTTAGCGTAAAGTTGTTCCCGTCGTAAAAGTTCCAAAACCAAACGTAGGTGTTCCTCGTGTTCGGTCTTGTTCTTGGAGTAAATCAGGATGTCATCAATAAACACAATGACGAACTTGTCAAGATACGGTTTGCAAACGCGGTTCATCAAATCCATGAAAACCGCCGGTGCGTTTGTGAGACCGAAAGGCATGACCAAGAACTCAAAATGGCCATAACGTGTACGAAAGGCAGTCTTTGCAACGTCAGCTTCCCTTACGCGCAACTGGTGATAACCGGACCTCAAATCAATCTTAGAGTAGTAGCTAGAACCCTGGAGTTGGTCGAATAGATCATCAATACGTGGAAGAGGATAACGGTTCTTGATGGTCACTTTGTTCAATTCTCTGTAATCCACACACAATCGAAAACTTCCATCCTTCTTCTTAACGAACAGAATCGGGGCTCCCCAAGGGGAAGAACTTGGTCTAATGAAACCCTTGTCCAAGAGTTCCTGTAACTGACTGGACAGTTCCTGCATCTCGGGAGGTGCAAGACGGTAGGGGGCCCGAGCAATAGGAGCAGCCCCCGGTACAAGATCAATACTGAACTCAACCTGACGATGGGGAGGAAGACCAGATAAATCATCGGGAAATACATCAGGAAACTCGCGTACAACAGGAATATCGTCGATCTTCTTCTCATCGGTAGAGGAAACAGATAAAAGTGCCAAAACGGCCGAATAACCCTTTCGAAGATACTTAAGGGCTTTCATGCTGGAGATGAGATTTAGCGGAGCACCGCCCTTGATACCGTACACAGAAAGGAATTCTCCATCAGGGAGGGGAATCCGAATAATCTTGTCGTAACAAACGATCTCAGCTTGATACAAAGACAACCAATCCATGCCTACAACAACGTCAAAACTACCCAAAGGTACCGGCATAAGGTCGATGGGGAAAGACAAACCCGACAACTCTAGTTGACACTCCCGAAGGATACAAGTAGCTTCAATCTTTTTACTGTCAGCCAACTCAATTACATACTTAGCCTCTAATGGCTCGGGTACTACATCTAGCAGTCGACTAACTTCCATAGATATAAAACTTTTATCGGCACCGGAATCAAATAAAACACTAACAGAGCGATTATTGAGAAGGAATGTACCGGTAACTGTGTCAGGATCCTGTCTAGCCTCTGCGGCTCCAATGACGAAGGCACGTGCATTCCTGCCACCGCCCCCGTTGTTCCCGTTACCGTTTCTGTCCCTCACAACCCCGCACTGCTTCAGTTTCGGGCACTTCTTCTTGTAATGCCCAGTCTCCCCACAGTTGTAACAACCCTGTTTTCCCGTAGTTCCTTGAGCAGTAGGAGCCGGGGTAGTACTTGGGGCCTGGGTCGATGGAAGTGTCGCCCGACAATCTTTAGCAAAATGCCCAAGTCGCTGGCAGCGATGGCAACGATTACGGTCGCGGCCGCTCACAGGCCCGAGGCCCTCGTTCGTGTCTCGTTTCATCACCCGACGCGTTATCCTTTGACGTTTTCGTTATTTCGGACCGTAACAAGTGCAACCCCATGCGTTAAGACCCTAATCAACCTCATACTCCACTTTTAGTGATTTTTATTAACGTATTCGGTTCAGGTTCACATAATCACGTATGGTTTTCACATAAGTTCATCAACTATCACAGAGACACATAAGTTCGTTATTCACCAACGTCCGAGGTTCACTAATCATGTAATCACATATTAACTCACAACAATGCACGTATGTCCTATCTAGCTATCTAGCTAACCCTAGTTAAGTATAATATACGCGTGACTCGCTAAGGTAGACTTTAATCTAGGCAACGTTGTTAACCAGAATTTGCCAGGTGTCACAGTTCGTGCTTTGCTCTTCACTTTTTCCTCACTACTGGTATATTATAATCCAATTATTTCCTCAAGATTAGCCGATTAGGTTTAGGTTTTAAAACCACTAAGGAAAATCTTGGATTGATCGTTGTTATGGTGGATTATTTGTGTGATTATTGGGACTTGTCTGGATGGGTATTAATCAAATTAGTTTATAATTTTCCCAGACAGATAATCAACCAACTAGTCACTTAAACTAGCTGGTTTATGTCTTCGTTTAATAACTCAATGACCCAGGTTCGACAAACACAAGTTATACCTGATAAAACGCAACTTATACATGCTAAAACACAAGTTATACCTATAAAATGCAAGTTATACCAGATGCAAGTTACATCTAACAAAAAATCTCAAGCTATACATGATAAAACGCAAGTTATACCGGACAAAAAGATGCTAGTTATATCTGAAAAAAACGTAAGTTGTATCATGATAAAACGTAAGTTATCAATCCAACAAAACTTTTGTGTTTTTTTTATAAATAAAGTATAGCAATAGGGTATACAAATGAAAGAGGATAAAAAACATGTTTTTATGGTGTATTTTCTTTTAAAATAATTTCATATGAAAAAGTTATAGACGTTTAAAAAATGGAGGTGGAACTTAACAATTATGGGTTATACCTATTTTGTCGTTCTCCTTCTCTTATAGAAACTCAACGTATATTTTTCCCTTTTAATTTCATCCATTGATTCATTTAGATTAAAAGCCTTAAATCTTTCTTATGTTAAGGTTTTTGTATAGTATACTTTCTCTAGTTTATAATTATTAATTCATCGGAAGAGATAGCGTACAAAGAACCCTAACGTGAGAATCATAGGAAGCAATCTCAGTCATTAGATTAAGACGGCAAGACGGTAATTAGCAACCGTAATCATATTTGGGTTAATCTAACCAAGGGTAAATTAGGAAAAAAGTGTAACATTTTTCAAATCGTAACAACAGACTCAATCGAAACATAATTTTTCAACGATTGAAATCGATTTACCAATCTGAATGATTACACAATCAAAATAAGAAAAACAAAATCGAATACATTCAATCAAAAACGTAATATCAGTAACTAAAATTAAAAATAAGAGAAACGGAGTATTATAATTATACGATAAATCAGTCGAAATTATATGCATCATGACTATAACCGTACGTATTATTTGTCAGAAGCTATCGATTTTGATAATAGAAGAAGAATTAAAGATAAAAAATGGGTTAAAAAAAGTTTCAGACAAAGAAGAAAAGGTAACTGATAACAGGGATATTTAAATGCACGTTATATCTATATTAATAGGTAACGTGCGTTAAAAGTTCAGTGGTGGAACAACACAAAAAAGAAACGCCCGTGTATAAATTTAAATGCACGTTCAAAAAGTTAAACTCACATACTGTACTATCCAAATGCACATGAAATATAACTACACATAATATATTTTTTAATTGTGTTCGTACATGTAATGATGAAAAATGCAAGTGGTATAGCTTATTAACGGTAAAACATCAACCTATCTAGTTACATGAATATTTAAATGGTAAAAACTCAAAATATCTTACTAACTACTAAATACTAGTGGGAATGCCCGCGCGTTGCCGCGAGTACTGGTGTATTTTTGGTGCACGTTACATGGCAGTTTTCACAAGGTGCGATTGAGTATCTGACATAAGTATGTGTTTTCCGTTTATAGCATGACTACATAGTGGCGCTTAAAACTTAATGTTTCTAAATGTCTTTTTTTATACTTTTTCTACGAGAATAAGATATACTACAATCTAATCAATTATCCGGACAACAGTTTGAATCGTTCAACTTTCAATAACTCCTCATCTCTAAAACAACGCTTTGAGAAATGACAATCGTGCGTTCCCGAAATTTGGGGAATTCTTCTTCTGTATCAACTGAATAATGTGAATCCCAAATACCTTGTAGAAATTTATGTTTTTGTACTAAGATAGTTAATATTTTAATTAGTAAATTTTAATGTATAGCATCCATGTAAATACATAAACTGTATGTACTATAATAGCTTACAGAAAATCACATGTTTTTGTGCTTAGTTAATTTTTCAAATAACAGCTAATAACCAATAATTTAAATACCTAGAGTATATATATACATGTAATTCACTAAAACTATATATACTATAATTCACCAAAAGAATATTGTTCAGAATGACTAATTTTGCATACCAATTTCCATATACATATTCCCTGGTTTAGCTTTCTTAGTTTAGCATTCTTCACATAATGCAATTTATTAATTCTCAAATTATATTTTAGACACGACATTAGTAAACTGTTGTAGTAGGTTCATTCTATAGGTTAAGTTAACTCCAAAAACAGGCTTATTCAAGCATGATAAGTTACATTAAGAATTCACCATGATTGAAAATAATAGCAAAGAGGAAGATGTACATACAGTTGTACTAAAAGGACTTCCTATAATCTTTGCATCTCTGTCGCTAATCGTACTTTTATTCCTTAAATACTTAATCACTGAACAACTGGCAAAACAACGAATTTGGTAGGACTTTCCATCATCAATGATGACAACGCAACCAACATAACCTCTAATCTCATCATTTGAGACGCCATCATTCTCAGATACTCTGCTTCTAATGAGTGACGACAACGACATAAGAAAATTAATCCTCATAGCAGACCTAGATTTCATAGGAGTACGGTGATTGAAATCAAAAGGACCGTGGCTTCAAAACCATTGGTCATGCACAAAACCCACAGCCCCCAGGTTGGTATGTGCCCCTAAGAAGCTATTCTTTGGCCGTTCAACCGAGGAACAAAAGAACATAAAGCATACATGGTGTTTGTGGATTGCCGAAGAAGAAATGTGAGTTGTTGACTTCCTTAAGGTAGTTCATTTTTCAAGTCCCTGCATCAAAATTATAAATCATTAAATATTTTAAAACGTATGGCAAAAACAACATACAGATATTGTGACAACAGTCAACGTACCAGGTCAACATCCGTACGCTTTTCAATTACTATTGTCATTATATGTGCATCCTTATATATTTTACATACAGTATACCCCCAGTCTAGTGAAGCAAGAGTTAATCAGAAAACTCAACATAGAACACTTGTTTAGTCCCACAACACCCGAACAATCACCCAACAAATACTCAAAGAGGTTATCACACTTTAACACAAGATAGCAAACTCTTAACACATGTAAGCATATCAACAAACAAAAAGCCTATGATCTACAAAATACATGTTAATGTCATCATCAAGTCATTAAAAACACATCATATGATAATACGAACTCGTTCAACACTCACTTGCTTACAATTATATATGTATATATACACGACAATACACACACCCATGTGCATATGATCTTTAGTTAATGGAACTTTCCTCTACAACTAACCACCACATCCATGGCATGTCCCTTTCCTTTCTAGACTCCATTTCCCACGGCCAAAGACCAAGATTTGGTTGATAGTGACACTAGCCGAACAAACAACCTATCCCTTGACAATGACTTCACATACTACCACTTAAAGACAAATTGCAAATCTCTCTTCCCTTGGTACCCATCGACCGAAAACAAAACCCCTAACAAGTCCCTATCATTTAAAAACCATTCTAGTTATACCAACAAAGGCCTAATCTATCTCCACTATCCTTGTTAACCCATGATTCTCTGCCAAAAATGTCTTGATTATGCCTATAACTAGCGACCGAAATGGACAAGTAATCACAACTCATGCATTACATAATCACATACATTGATATGGTAGTAAGACAAAAGCACTTAACCTCATGTTTAGGCATGACAAACCTTCCCTTTTTGGATGAAGTACAATCGGCCAACACCTCATGAGTGAGACTAGATATGAAGCCTACAATACATCACTATCACCTAGAATCAATCACCTTTTCTTGTCCCATGTAATCGGCTAAAACATGACAAAGAGGAAAGTCCATGCATAGTTGTCAACTTACACTAGAATAGGAAAGAAAACAAACATCCATTAAATTCCCATGCAAGTCAACTAACTCTATCTATCCCTACCCAAACAAAATCGGCCAACAACAAGGAAGGAAGGAAGCATGAGGACTCATGTTGCTATCTTGCACAAAATGGTGATTAAAGATCTTAAGCTATGCATTAACCAAGGATCTTACACCTTCCTCTTTTGTGTTTGTCCTCATCTGATCGATCCCCTATATATATAGGGCCTCACATCATTCACCATTGCCACAACATAACTCACTACACTCCTCTCAAAACATTCAAACCATCCCTATCCATAGCCGAAGACAAGGAAGCTCTCAAGAGGCTTGGAGAAGGACAAGAGGCTATCTAGCATCAACCATACCTTGGTAAGACCCATACAACTCAAAACTTTGCTCTCATCGATCTCATTTAGTCTACCCGTCCCCATTTCGATCCTTGTTTTCATTTAATCAAGCACTCACATAAGGTTACACACATTGTCTTGTTTATAATCATTTAACTAGCAAATGATCACATTTTTGATAAATATCAATCGACACTTATGTTACCTTCATAAATTGGACAAAGTTTATAAAAATCATCAACTAATGGATCGAGTTTTGTAGTACAAACACACCCAAATGTTGTTCAAAGATAAAGGTTTAACTTGAATAGTCTTGGAACCGATTTACACCATTAATACACTTAAACACACTACCATAGCTTCGAGTGATGCTCTAATCAGCTAAATCAACTCATTTTGATCCATAAACGATCGAATAGAAGGCCTACACCATGTTAAACTCATCTTTTGTTACAAACTAGCCCCACATGTTACGTTATGGACAAATCTATAACTCATGTTTAACAAAAGGGACCCATGTTGCAAAACACCCGGGGTTCCAAAACAATATAATCCACAAGTACATTTAGGATCGCCACATACACGAAAATCAAGGCATACGAATGACGGGGAACAAAATGATTAATTACATGATAAAGAATCTACAATTTACCGTGCTCTAAATAATCATAGGGCAACATTTGCTTGGGCATAGCTATCTCATATTGTCGGCTTCACTAGACCAACACTATCAGGTGAGTTTTTACGGCCCCATTTTACTATTTTACATTTCGGGGGGAATAACATGCATCAATACTTGTGTCATTTTCAAGTGTGTGTACATTCTATCGTGACTACCATGTGGAACATTAGACATATTGGTTCATGAGCTCACTAGTCCTCGTACAACGTTTACTGTAACCATTAGCTATCAAAAGCCATGGAACACTTTAATAGATCTATTGGGTTGACACCCCCACTCTTTGTTAGTCACTCTAACCGGTTGCATACAAAAGAGTGTTAGTATTCTAGTCTATATACATTGTCTTTAGTGTACAATGCGCGAGGCACAACAGTCAAGAGGTTTGGTTATAGGATTCATGGTTCGCACAGTAATCATTCACTTAGCTAGCCTATGATTGGTCATATACGAATTACACTTTAGTTTTACTTGTACAAATCAAAACCTGTAAACTCACCAACATTATTGTTGACAAAACTCGTTATGCATGTTTTTCAGGTAACTAATGGAGGGCCGCAGAGGTTTGAGGGAAGGGTTCGAGCATGCACCACGTGGTATCACTTTGATGAGTTTTGTCGGTTTCAAGATGATATGTTTTCAATTTCCATGTGTACTAGACAATATCTTCTTTTGTTAACGTTATGATGTCGTTTTAAATAAATTTATGACAATATCCATCATTTATGGTGGTACTATTTTAATAAATGTGTGTTGCTTGAACCTTGTGTTTGAAAACCTTTCGATCGTTGCATCCCCGTGTTTCCGCCTTGACGGGGTGTGACAGATATGGCCAAAAGTTAACCTTTATTAAGCTAAAAATTATGGACCCCAAAATAGGGGATAAAAACAGAGGAAAAGGATAAGAAAAACAGGTCAAGAAAGTCACCCAGGACATCCTAAATTGTTTATATTTTTAGTAATTTAATTATTATTGTAGAAAAAGTCTTTGTAATCATATTTAAATATTTAATGCATTAACTTGACCCGTTCAGACGGGGGTTACTTCGACCAGCACTATACGCAACTTGGTTTGACCCGTAACCTAACTCGGATCACCCGCTCATCTTCCACCTCTAGTTGGAGTCATTCTCAAGTTAATAGATGTATTAAAAGATTTTAGTTTACTAAAAGTGAAGCAGCAACAACAAACACTTGACAACTAATTTGCGACAAGTCGTACCTGTAAAAAGACTTGGGACATCTACTCCAGTTTCAGCCAATATTTTGTTTATATTTTTCTCCACCATGAAAGTTTGCAGCAGGGCTTGGCCAATCGGTTCCATTCATAGATGCAGGATTCTAGAGACCTCTTGGTGTTTCATCTGAAAGGTAAATTATAATAGTTACCATTGAAGTAGGAAGAAAGTCAACAAGATCTTTGAGCCTTGAAGTAAATGCCAAAATTAATCAAATTCAATAAAATATCATCTTTAAAAAATTGTAAAAGAACCATAAGTTATTTAAAGGAAACTGCCACAAAATAGAATATATAGACTCCGTGTTTTTCGGTATTATAGCAACATTACCTTGTATTTTGAATATGCTTTTTATTCGATAAATAACAATACATTAACTCAATAAAGATAATAGTAACCTAATCGACCCATTCATTAGTAAATGGGTTGAAATTGCCAACTCAAATAGGAAACCACCCAATAGTGAGTTCATGGGGTGACAATCTTCCATAGGCACAAGAGGCCAATGCAGCATCAACTATAATGGAACAGCTTCCAGAATATCCCAAGCAAAAAGTTTAAGAAGAAGAATACAGTCCTCAATTAAAGAACCTGATGAATTCACAACTATATTCTGCAATCTTTGAAGCTATCAACACACAAAAGTCGATTTCACTAAATAGTCTTAATTTTTTAAAATAAATCTTCAAAGCCATTTTTTCATTAGAATAACTTTCATTCGTATTAGAACAATTTGGTTTTGTAATAACTTCATACCAAAAAGAGAAAGATGTTTACCGAGCCAAGATAGTTGATGCATTATTGTTGAAGTATTGATCGTGGACACTTATCGACAAGATTAACTTCTTTATCTTCTATATATAACCCGAATTTTCAAAAAAAAAAAAAAAAAACAAAACCCTCACGTCATATGTTTTGAATATTATTCTTTTCAAAAAACGAAAAGTTTTGTAAAATGTGCTTACGAGTAAACAAAAGGTTCATTGCTTGGAGAGTGCAGCCATTTTAGGTAGTAAAGTACAGATTATTCCCATAGTGATGTCTTGGATCGATCTACATAAATGAAAGATGAATACCCAGTTGATGTACAAACTACAAATAGCTGGTGAAGCCTGCTAGGTTCATACACATCTTGCATCAACTTACATTGACTTTTAGAAACCGTAACACTCAGACATGTCAACAAAGAATCACTTAAACTTTCCCTATTGAACTAACATCTGAGATGATAAATGTAACAAAGATGGAAGTCAAGAACTCAACATCATAAGGTACAACGAAAACTTACACACCATGATTCCGGATCTCTACATTTATTTCAATTAGTACTTTTATGTAATTACTTTTTTTTACTTTGTTATCATACTATAACTTCCCCAAATTCTCAAAACTGATGGAATTAAGACTGACCGAGACATGAAACTGTAACGTTATATATTCTTCAAAATCAGTTTTTACAATAAACAATTTAACATCATTATTTCAGTGTACACCTGCACAACTCGGCTTCATCAACAAATTCCAAACACATTCCGACTTCACCAAGATGCCTAAAACTGTTAGTCCTTTAAAACAAATAAATAAAATTAAATCTTATAAATAACCATCAAAGTCACCATTCCTTGAAAACACAAAATCCAGTAAATGCACAAAATCAGTAATGACATCATGATGTGAAAGTTGTCTTTAAAATTATTAGGAATTTTAAATTACTAACTAGCATGAGAGAACTCACCAAGTTTCCATGTTTAGCGGGACTGCCTCAACGACAATAGCCTTGGTTTCTGATTCGAGGAGCACGATAACCTGCAATTAGACAACACGGAGCAAAAGAATCGATTACTAACACATAAAATCAACATTCGATTGATACCTAGGACTAATCGAACATAAAAATAAAATTAGGGCAGACGAAGATGAATAGAATAATGAAGAGTACCTTAATTTGAGTATTGGACATTATCACAAGTTCTAGAGGAGATGAATCCGATGAAGAGTACTGCAATCAAACCCTCTCTCCGAATTCCAGATCTCAGTCTTCTTTCAATTTTTCTCATTCTGTCTCTCTCTCCCTTTCTCTTCGTTTTCATGTAATAAACATGAAAGGGCAATTAAACAGATAATCTTTTGGTATGGATAGGGCAGAATATTAGTAATTGATGGTGGAATGTTACTGAAGGTGAAAGGAGGGATGGGTAGTAATGGAATGTGATTTAATTTAGTTTTTAACTAAAAGTAGGTGGGGGAAATGTCTAGATTACCGTCCAAAGTGTCTTAATTGTCACCAACATCTCTATAATACCCTTATAAAATAAGCTTTATTCTCTTATACTTATTGCTTCAAAAATTGTACCCATGTCAAAATTTCAATACGGTAGATCACTTCTCCTTAATAATATAATATAGATGATTTGATTGGTAATAACTATAGTTAATTCTTGAAATTCAATATAAAACTAATATATCATATGTAATTAACTTTTTTGCTCTATAAATACACTATCAAATACATAAAGACTCACATATACCAACTAGAAATGGCAAATAACTACACTGATGCAATCAACAATATGCAAGTGAAAACAGTTATCATGGTGGATTCCATCTCTGAGGTCAGAGATATGACAACAGTCAACGATCCAGGTCAACATCCGTACACATTTCATTCATTACTGTCATTTTATGTGCATATTTAGACATGTTGCACACACAATACCCCCAGTCTAGTGAAGCATGAGTTACTTATAAAAACTCAACAAATCGCCCCCTATGCATGTGACAAACAATTGGTATTGAATGATCAAGCCAATCAAGTGCTCAACAGAGAGCAACCGGATAACGAATAGCACACTAGTACCCATGTGGCTATATCTAGGTGGAACATTTCACAATTTACCCATGCCCAAACGACTACAGGCTGTTCCAATCAGGTTATTGTCCTCAGTAATCAAAAACGCTTTCAACAAGGCAAGCTTGTGTCAACATTTAATGACCATGCCTTTTAACATATGGTAACCCGTCATTAACAAGTGTATACATCTTAGCCCATGCCATAAACAGTAGCACTGCCGATACATTAACCGCATGAGATCATGGCTAACTTATCAAAACATGTTGATATTGTCATCGACCTCCCATAAAAGCTAGTTGAACCCATGATGTCCTTAAAATCTAACAGATATCCCTGTATCTAAATAACTAGAATTCATCAAGCAAACCACTTGTATATTTCTAGATATATATAGCCGATTACTTATCACCTCCCATCATCGATCTAGGCGACATCATGATCATATCTATATACACACATATACGGTTACATATTCCTAGACACATGCCTCGATTTCTCTCATTTGTCTACTTATATTATAACTTCAAGAAGATCATTCATGAGTCACCATCATACATGTGTACAAGACTTCCACCAAGAAGGGTAAGCCAACTCTCTACCCCCATATAACCAACAACTAACTTCCTTCTTGTGGATATACCAATCGGCCGAATACAAAGAGCCAAGAAACATCACATTCACTTGATTATTGCTTGCATGTTAAGTCCCTTTCAACATGTGGTTGTCTTGGAGTTTCATGTTGTGGGTAAAGACAACTAAGACAAGCCCCTTCTTGGGGGGGGGGGGGGGGGGCGCTCATAGATCATTTTTTTCACTTAACCGATTTTAACCAATTATGCACTGTCACATCACTTCACTGATTTACTTCACTGAAACACTTTTTGTTTGAGGCAGCACTCCACTGATTCTTTCTTTTATATTTTCATTTAAATACAAATATAAACCTTTATTTAAATTCACACGGTTTTATAAATTTTATCACCAAACCGTCAGCCAGATTTAATTTCTCATAACCGTGTCCACAAAACACGGTCAAAAATATTTATTCCCATTAAAATCGGTCTCATCTAACCATGAGAAACACTTTAATTTTACATGAAATACGGTTGAGATTTTTGTGTATATAAATGACGGTGGTGAAAACACACTTCAACACCAACAAACACCCACACCTTCAAAATGACTCGCTGGACAGAAAATGAAGAAATGGCTCTGGTCGTGTGCGTTAAAGACGCACAAAACGACCCATCCTTGCAACGCCAACCCCGTAGGGGCCCAGGGGGCTCAGGAGGTAGCCAAACAGGCTATTGGGACCGTTTCTTGGCTGATTTCAAACAACAAATCGGCGAAAGCGACCGCAAAATTGAGAGCCTATCGAGAAAATGGACCGATCTTAACAACAAATGTGATTGGTGGACCACCTGCTACTAGCGCACCATGAGCCGGCACCTGGGCATTGTGCCGGAGTTGGTTGTGGAGTTGACCCAGGCGACCTATGTGGGCCCTTACCCTTGCAACTTTGAGCATCTCCAGGCGTGGCAATTTATGCGTCAACTCTAAGTTTTAATTTTTTATGTTTTGAGGTATTTTTATTTATGTTTAATAATTATGCTTTATGTTTTTTATTTAATTTTCTTTTAATTTATGTTTATTATTTTTAAAACACATGGTTTAAATTATAAAAAAAGAATAACAAACAAAAAATGATACAAACGATTATAATAAAAAGGCTGATTATATTAATTCAAAAATTAATTAGAAAATGGTTACCAACGCGGTAGATACAACCAGCAAAACGGTCCACGGGACTGTAAGTGCACGGAATGTGACTATCGCCTTTGGATTGTCTATATAGTGTTTTTGGAAGATTTCATGTTGTTTATGTACCCATTCGACCTGTCGAGGGGACGAAGGAAGCATTTTGTAGGTCGAAGGAAGCCTTGAAGAACATAACAGTTGGTTTGAGCTACTGAAGAGGTCGAAGGGCATGTTCGACCATGTCGTGAGGTTGAACGTGCAGTCTATATAAACTTAAAGTTTTGTTTTGTGATTGAGTTTTTGGTCATTTGGTCTAGAGGTCGAGTGTGTGTTCTCTCTTGGTTCTAGAATATTCTGAGATTGACCTATTTTATTATAAACACTATCTTAACAAGATTATTAACCATGTTTATGAATGAAATGATTATTAAAAGGTATTTGATTCTGTTCTGATTTGATCCCTATCATATTGCATATGATTTAGGCTTTCTGCACCTAGATTGTTCCATTTGTATGATCACCTAGTTGTTTTCTACAAAACCGATCCTCCACAAAGTGGTATCAGAGCATATCTCGATCATACAATTGCAATTTGATAGTTTTCGAACAGGCTTTTCTCCAAAAACACCTAAAATTTTTCTGTCTTGCATAAACTTTGAATGACAATGGAGATTGATTGATTTTGATTAGATGTCACGGATAAAATCAAAATTTTCATTCATTAAAGTTGATCTCCATCAAATCCGAAGCAAAACCTAATTAAGATCATCAAAATCCATCATCTTTTGAAAAATTTGGATCAAAATAACTGATTTTTGAAGAATAACCATTTTGCAAATCGGTCAGGTCGAACCAGAGAGTTTTAGGTCGAACGAGTAAGTTTTTGGGTCGAATCAGTGATTTTTGGTCGAACCAGAGAGAATTTAGGTCGAACCAAAAGTTTTAAAGTGTGTTGTGTTGTCATTCGACCAAATTTGTTTCATTCGACCAACCGGGAGGTCGAAGGAGAGTTGTGTTAGGTCGAACCAAGTCTTGTGTAATACTGTTTCTCATTCGAGTCTGTTGAAGGGGTCGAACCAGACAAGTTACTTCATTCAAACCCACGTTTATAGTTCAAAGGTCGAACCAGATTCTGTTTTTGAAAAATTTTCTAAGTGTTTACATTCCAAGAATTATGGACAACATTTGGGGAATTCCGACTACACCTAGACCTGCTACAACGCAACAACAGCATGTTTCGATGAATCCGTGGGCAGTTGCTTGTCAGCAGATGAACACACAACCATCACAGCCGATCAAGTACATTGCTATGATAAGTTTAACACCACCACCTGTTACTCAACCTCCACAACAACCAGTGAATGATCTTTGGGGAGTTGCAGCAGCAGCAGTACAGTCTCAGACCACAAGTGCAATTACTACACTCATTAATGACTTATCATCTGGTAGTGGTAATCGTCCTCCAAAATTGTTGGACATGTCCGAGTACTACAATTGGCAAAAGAAGTTCAAGATTCATCTGGAAGGCATGGGATTGGAAGGAGGAGAGGCGTGGCAAATGATAATGAAGGGATATGTTACTCCGATAGTTGAGAATACGAACATCTCAATTCCTCTTGAAGACTTAAAGGATGACGATAAGAAAAAGTTCGCACTTGAGAAGAAGGCGTTCTCTCAGTTGTCACAGGCATTAACCACTAATTTGTTGCATCAGTTTGGATCATATACAACTTCGAAACAACTTTGGGATTGTTTGAAGAATATACATGATGGTAATGAGAAGACTAGAAGACTTCGTATGGAAGAGTTGAAGAAAGAGTTTGAGAATTTTAAATATGTGGGAAATGAGACGTTGAAGGAACTCATTCATAGATATTGTCATTTATTATCTGAATTGTCAAACTATGAGATTAACCTTCCAATACAGGAATTAGTTAACAAGTTTGCTGACTCGTTGCCTCCATATTGGAGTCAACATGTTGAAGTTTTAAAGGAAAAGGATGCGTATCAGTATTAGACCATCAATGAGTTTATACAGAAGTTGGAAAATAAGGAGATGGAAGAAAAGAGGAAAGCCAAGAGATCTCAGTTTCCTCCAAATCCAGAGTTGTACCATGCTACTTCATCTGCTTCCATGTCTACTTCATCAATTGGTGGAACTGTTGCACCACACATTGCTTGCATCTCAAATGTTGCTGAACCACCAAGAAATCCAATCAATTACCTTGCACCAAGACCATCTTATACACCAACTTCATACACCTCAACTTCTTACATACCAACACAACCACAGATGTCTGCAGCCTGCTATACTTCATCTATGCCTCAACAACAACAGTATGTTCCTTAGATGTTGTATCAAGCATCCTCAAGCCAAAGTCCAATCGTGTTGGAAACTTCCAACATGAACAATGTGACAGTGGAAGTGGCACGACAACACATTGCTTTAGTCTCCGCAATGGTTGCTTCATATAATGGACTTGTGGCAAGTCAGATTGGAAACAAAAATCCGACCAATGAAGATTATTCCCAGATCGACAAGGAAGAGATGGAGTTGATCGACATACAGTGGGCGTTTAGGAGTGTGATGAGAAGAGCTACTGAGTTTATTAAGAAAACTGGAAGAACTGATCTCGCTACTTAACCGAATACTACCTATGGTTTTAACAAAGCCAAGGTAACTTGCTTCAATTGTGGAACTCGAGGTCATTTCAAGCGAGAGTGTACTCAACCCATGCAACAAGGTAACCGACATCCATTCAATTCCAACTACCAAAATCGCCAATCACAAAACCAAGTTACATATCAAAGCCAAAACAACAACACCTATCCACAACAAAACAATTACCAAAACCGACAAAACACCTCTCAAAATACCACACCAAGACAAACACCTACAACTAACCAAAACCAAAGTACACCTAATACTAACCCAACCAGAACCATTGTTCCAATTTCTACACCAAATACCCAACTTCAAAATGATAACCAGGCTTTGGTGATACAGAAAGACGAGGGCTTTGATTGGAATTGCATGTAGAGTATGCAATTGGGTGTTGAAGAGGTTACTGGTGGGAATGCAGTTTGTTTTGCATAAGAGATGGTTTTAGAGGAGCCGGTGATAGATGATGATGAATTGGTTTCTAAGAAAGTTTGTTAGAAAATGACTGAGAAGGTTTATGAGGTTGTGATTGAAGAGATTGTTGAAAAGATTGCTAAGGAGGTTATAGATATTGTTGATGAGAAACTTGATGAACCGGTTACTGAAACGGTTTCAGGGACGATTATCGATTCCGTTGTTGATGTCTCTGATAAACCAGAATCTGTCTATTCGGATTCAGAAAGCGATTCTGATTCTGAAGCTAGCATTAATTCTCTTGATGATGACATTGATCAGTTGCTTGCTGAAGCTGATTTTCTGTTTACAAAGAAATCGTGCATGGTTGATGATGCTTTCACAAAGATTGATTATTCAAAGTTATTTGCTGGGAAGGAAGCACATTTTGCACTGATGGCCATGACAGATCCACCTTGACCGGTAAATCCTAACTCTGCTAATAGTGATAATAAGTATTGTGGCATTTGTGATAGATTAAATGATGAAGTTAAGCAACTTAAGCATCAGCTTGAGAGTGCTAAAATCGTCATTCAATCTTATCGTAAGGATGAGCATGATTTCAACAAACACTTGAGGGGTACAAAAAGGATGTTTCAGAGTTGACTAAGACTTTATCTTTGAAACAAATAGCCATTAACAACTATATTAATGAAATTTAGTAAACAAAACTTGAAATGGCTAAAATCAAGTGTTTTGCTAAAAAAGTCAATAAGAAATTAGAGAGTTATAAACATGTGGCATATGTTTTGGACCACATTGTTGAGGAACCATCACAATCCGATGATGCCGGTTATAAGGCTGTTCCTGCTCCAGTGTTATTTGAAAATCACAATTTAAATTCAGTATCACCTGAGAGTTCAGTGAAATCGGATTCCTCATCAGATAATGAATCAAACACTTCTAGTGTTAGAGATCCGAGTTTCGACGTGAGACTGATAATTGGATTGAATGATGAAGGAATCATTGCAGTAACTGATGATTCAGATACTGAAGATGAGGAATTTAAGAAAAAATGATGATATTCCATTGGAAAATCACATAATAACAAATGAGATAATCTCACCATCTCAGGTTTCTCATCCTCAGAAAATTACAAACAAACAGAATCAGTCAGCTAAAAAGGTTGAACAAAATGAATCAGTTGACAAACCAGTGAAGGTTTTCTATCGGATGGAAGGATCCGATAAGATAATCTCAGATGAAGAATATTCCATACAATTTGCCAATTACTCAAAGATCGAGAAAATCTGGCAAGAAAGTACCATTTGGTTTCCGAAACATGAAAGGACCAATGATATACCCCTGAACTTATTCGGAGATTGTATGGTGATGATTCTTCACAACCAAAAATTCATGTCACTGAGTTTATAAAGCCAAAAGAGAAGGTTAACGGATTTTATGAACCGACTTACTTAAAGGAGCCCTCTCCTGAGAGTTTAAGGCGAAAGTGTGTTGATGACCAACGCCCAATTAAATCTTTCGCTAAACCTAAATCTAAAAATGTGTTTGAAGAATACCATGCATGTTTTAAATGTGGGGAGAGAGGGCATTTATTTGCTCATTGCCCATATGTAAGACATAAGAGGCATGGAGTTGAAAGAAACCAGAATGTGAGTAATCCGGTTGATGATCATAGATAGCATTTTCCACAAACACAGTTTGTTCCTCAAAGGCAAACATTTTATAACCAAAATCATCTTTATCAGAAGAGGGAAAACTTTCCAATTGTCTATGATAACCAAAACCGGATTGCCATGCAGAAAACCCTGAAGAAACCTATGGTGAACACGACTAATGATAAACAAAAGGTTTTTCCAAAACCTGCTGTTAAATCATTGGTTGGACCTGTATCTGTTAAATCAGATAAGGTAGCCAAGAAAGTTTCTGTTACGAACGATACAAAGAAACCTATTGAGGTTAAAAAACCGCAAATAAGGATTCTAAAACAATCTGAACAAACTTGGACACCAAAGGGTTCTCCAGGTGCTTCTACATCATCTGCAAAAGTTGAAGTGAATAGTGAGAAAGTTGTGGACAACCAGCAAAAGGTTGATTCAAACTTAAAAGTTTGTGAAAAAGAATCTTTGAAAGATAACATTCAAAGACCCAAGACCAAACAGGCTTGGGTCCCTGTTAAAAACTAATCTTGTTTGTGATTTGTGCAGGGAGCTCCAGTTGGCCCTGTTAGAAGTCATTGGATTGTCGACAGTGGAGCTTCTGGGCACATGACCAGATATTTGACGGTGCTCTTTGATATAAAAAATATTAATGGAGGCTATGTGGCGTTTGCGGGAACACAAAGGAGGTTATATAATGATGGAAGGGAGTGTTAGTAATGGGATTGTGAGTTTCGAACGGATATCGTATGTGAAACAGATTGATTATAATTTGTTGAGTGTGAGTCAGATATGTGATAAGAAATTTTCGGTTCACTTTGGTGACAAATCTTGCTACATACTGAAACCCGGTTTCATCATTCCAAAAGAATGTATTATGTTGAAGGCTCCAAGAGTGAATAATCTATACATTCTTGACATGATCAAGGCAACCACGACACAGGGACAAGTCACGTGCTTTCTATCCAAGGCTACTGAAAAAGAATCAATCATGTGGCACAGGAGGATGGAGCATATTCACCTAAGAAAGATGAATCATTTGGTGAACGTGAAGCATTTTCATCTTAATGACAAATGTGTGAGTTGCAAAAAGGGGAAACAGCACAAACAGTCCCACAAACCCAAGAAAGTAAATTCTGTCAAACTTTCACTTGAACGTTTACACATGGACCTATTTGGACCAGTTAAACGTAAGAGTATCAACGGAGAACTTTATTGTCTTGTGGTTACCCAATGACTTTTCAAGATTTTCGTGGGTGATGTGCATGCAACACAAGAGTGAAACGTTTAATAATCTGAACGTTCTGTTTACTCGATTGGAGAATATAAATGGATTGAAGATCAAGAGAATTCGAAGTGATAATGGAACGGAGTTTAAGAATTCTCAAATGGATGCATTGAGTGACTCAAAGGGTATTCATTATGAGTACAGTGCACCATATACTCCACAACAGAACAGTTTTGCAGAAAGAAAGAACAGGACTCTAATAGAAGCGGCACGGACCATGCTTGCAGATTCTAATCTTCCAGTTATGTTTTGGAATGAAGAAATTCGTACAGCATGTTACACATTGAATCATGTGTTAACGGTGAAGAAGTTTGGCAAAACTTCTTATGAACTGCTTAACAGACGAAAGTCGAAGTTAGAGTTTCTAAAACCTTTCGGGGCGCCATGCACTATGTTGAATCCTACTGAGAAATTTGGACCTAAAGCTGGAGAAGGTTACTTTGTGGGATACGCGACACCACTAAAACACGTATTCAACAAAAGAACCAAACATGTTGAAGAGTGGGAAAATGTTGAAGTCCAGCGTTACTCTCAGAATTCTCAAAGAAGTGGGCCCGATTGGATGTTTGATTACTAAAAATTATTCGATTCATTCAATCTAGAAAGTATGGTTGAAGAAGCTGTCTTACGATTATATTACGAGTGTGAGAATGCAGTCACTTCACCGTTAGTGCGTCCGATCACCGTAACTCCTCCAGCAGCAACTTCTAATAATACCAATGCTCCTATTAATGAAGAAGAGGTTTTCCAAGAAGCTTCTACAACTCTTGACTCATCTGAGTTTGAAGACAATGATGATGATTCCAGTGAAGCTATTTTAGATCATGCTACGGTAACATCACCAATGAACCCAAATACAGATGTTGCATCTTCATCTAATACGGGTAATGATCTGGAGAATGCAGAGAATCTCAATGTTCAAGCGGTTATTCTTGTTCCTGATCATCCGGAATCTCGGATACATCATATTCATACGCTCGAACAAGTTATTGGTGATCCAAGTAGCAGTGGTGATCCAAGTAGCATCCTAGCCCTGTATGCTAAAATACAGAAATCTGGTTGTCAAAATGACTGGTCTTTTTCTTGTTATGTTTCGTAGGTCGAGCCGCGAACGTACAAGGATGCTTTACATGATGATTCATGGGTTAAAGCTATGCAGCAAGAACTTTTACAGTTTCAGAAACTTGGAGTCTGGACACTGACAGATTTACCACCAGACCGGAAGAAAATTGGTACCAAGTGGGTATTCAAGTGTAAAAAGCATGATCGAGGCGTTATTGTCAGAAACAAAGCTCGATTGGTCGTACAAGGTTTTCGTTAAACAGAAGGAATTGATTACAGTGAAGTCTATGCACCTGTTGCACGCATTGAAGCAATCCAAATGTTTCTTGTGTATGCATCCTACAAGAAATTCAAGGTGTATCAGATGGATGTAAAGAGTGCCTTTCTATATGGTGTGGTCAAAGAAGAAGTGTATGTTGGGAAACCACCAGGTTTTGAGGATCCTGTCCACCGGGATAAGGTCTACAAGCTTAATAAAGCTTTGTACGGTCTACAAGGTTTTCGTTAAACAGAAGGAATTGATTACAGTGAAGTCTATGCACCTGTTGCACGCATTGAAGCAATCCGAATGTTTCTTGCGTATGCATCCTACAAGAAATTCAAGGTGTATCAGATGGATGTAAAGAGTGCCTTTCTATATGGTGTGGTCAAAGAAGAAGTGTATGTTGGGAAACCACCAGGTTTTGAGGATCCTGTCCACCGGGATAAGGTCTACAAGCTTAATAAAGCTTTGTACGGTTTGCACCAAACCCCAAGACAATAGTATGAGGAGCTAAGCACATATCTTCTTTCCAAAGGATTCAAACGAGGTTTGGTAGACTGTACTCTATTCACAAAACAAACAGAGGGTGACTTGCTTCTTGTTCAGATTTACGTTGATGACATTATATTTGGTTCTACTAATGAACTTTTATGTAGAGAGTCTAAACGAGTCATGCAGGAAAAGTTCAAGATGAGCGCTATGGGAGAAATGCAATTCTTTTTGGGCTTGCAGGTGGATCAATTGCCAACGGGCATATTTATTTACCAAACGAAATATGATTCTAAAGTCTTGAGCTGATTCCAGATGGATGATTCAAAGCCTATGGATACTCCCATTCCAACCAATCACAGGATTGGAGTTGATGCTAAGGGGGAGCTCATTGATCCCATTACATATAGAGCCATCGTCGGATCTTTGATGTATCTAACTGCATCTCGTCCAGATATAATGTTCGCAACGTGTCTTTGTGCTAGATTCCAATAGAAGCCGAAACAGAGTCACGTGGCAGCTGTCAAACGAATCCTAAGATATCTGAAGGGTTGTCCTTCGCTTGGACTATGGTACCCTAATGATGATAATTTTGACTTTATTGCTTTTAGTGATGCAGATTTTGGCGGATGCGACAAAGACGCAAAATCCACAATGGCTGGATGTCAATTTATGGGGAGCAGGCTCATGACCTGGCAGTGCAAGAAACAAACAGCAGTTGCGTTATCTACATGTGAATCAGAATATGTGGCAGCCTCGAGTTGTTCCTCACAGGTTTTGTGGATTTAACAACAAATGCGCGACTACGGTTTGGAATTTCTTAAAACCCCAATTCATTGCGATAATGAAGTCGCTATTGCACTCAATAAAGGCAATGTTAATCACTCTAAGGCTAAGCATATCCGGATTAAGTATCACTTTATCCGTGATTGCTATGCTAAAGGTTTGATTGAAATGGTCAAAATCCACATTGACTATCAGAGGACTGATCTTTTTACCAAAGCTTTTGACAAATCAAGATTTGAGTTTTTATTAAAAGCTAATGGTATTAAAGAAAAACAAGACTAATCGTCACCTCGGTTTTATCAATTTTATTTTGTTTATACTTTTAAAAAAAATCCAAAAATATGTTTTTAATTTCTGGGGGAGCATTTTTAGAAAAACCAAAAACATTGAAAATTTTCAAAATTCATAAAAATCAGAAAATTAAAAATTGATTTTTCCTGGAGAAAAAGAGGAGATGATAGTACATCAGTGAGGATCTATTACATGGTAAAGAATTGAAAATGTCAAAATGCTTGATAAATGTTAATTTTGAGTGATGTGCTGATAGTCTTCGTAGACTTATTACTGCGTGTCTGATACATACATAGCAAACTGTTTCTCTATGTGGATGAACACCTCATGGGCATGTGGTCTTAGTACCGTAATTTCGTTTGATAGGGTTTGTACAAAATTCGGAGGTTTCGGGTCGTTATGTTACTAGTTATCTGGGGATAGCCTATCTGATCTTCTGTCGTAAGGTTTTACGGACCTAAATCAGGCAGGGTATCTTAATAAAAGAGCTTTAATGCCAAAACCCAAAGTTACCGAATTGAGGAACTTTAAATGTGTGATTATAATCAATTATTATCTAATGCATCGTATCTAATCATTGATGCAAATCATGATTGATATAAGACCTCAACTTGGTAGAGTGCACATGTTACTCTGCTGCATTGAGTTGTTGACCTGTACACCTTTGTGCCTCATACCTTGTAACTACATATAAAAAAAAGCATAATCATGCGTTACAATGGATATTTGTGCAAAATTCCTTGATACGGGAGTATGTCGTGTGTGTGGGAACCACAGGTGAATTATTTATACTATACATAATAGTATCAGTATAAAGCATTGCACAACAGTCTGCATGTGAGTTTATGTGGATAACAATATCAGCAGTTGCTAAAGTTACATTGTTAGTACAGTTTAAAGATAACAGAACAATGGTGTGATGTGATCTCTCAAAAACTGATATGATCCTCTTACCGGAAAATCACAAAAAGTTTATTGCTTTCTGTTGATTTAGTTCATATATACAAAAACTCAAAAGGATTTTTGGTGTGTTTTAACAAAAATTTAAGAAAATCCAAAATTTTTACATTTCTAAGTTATTTTCGATAACCGATGGTGATTGATGGTCATTTACTGAAGTTTGACAGACCAATTTGAGTTTTATGTCATTAAAATGGTAAATGATGAATGTTTAATGGTTTAAATGATCAAAATTGACAACACGGGATTCGAATTTGAAATTTGATAAAATCTTCAGATTTCCAAAAACTCATTCGCCCTTTCGTTAGGTCCAAGGAGATTTTTGAGCTTTGATTCGAACCTTTTAATGAGGTCGAATGAGAATGTTTGGGTGAGTTTTTCTCATTCGAACCGTCTATTTTTCCTTCGAGCCTTTAACTAGGTCGAATGAACAATGGATCTTCTCATTCGAACCCCTGTAAGGGTCGAATGAGAGACCTTATATATACACAGCTGCATATTCGAACCCCCATATAATTTTTCAAAAATTCCCACCATACCAGACCTTGTTGATTTTGTGTTTTTGATCATTTCTTTTTGTTCCTTGTGATCCACTGATCCTGTTCATACAAAAATTACAGGTAAAGGATGCATACACAATTCAGAATCGATAATTTTTAAACCAAACACTAGTTCACCTAATCAGAGACCTTAAACTGTGAATGAACATCAATTGATCATAGATAAACCATTATCGTTGGTATTTGTAACGACCCTGGCTGACGTGGCCGGGTCGTCGGGTCGGGTGATCGGAGCTACGCAGCGGAATTCGGATAATAACAGTCTTTAGTCTATTTAGGATCCACGTCATCATATCTGTTGGGTTACCTGAACACATGCCAAAAATAGTTTCTGTCAACATAAAGTTGGTGAGGTCATGTATTTTATAAAGTGAATGGCCAGTTCGTTTATCAATAATTCTTTTATATGAAACATTCATTTATAAACTCTTTTATAAACATTCTTTTATAAACATTCTTTTATAAACATTCTTTTATAAACATGCTTTACATTTATAATTCTGAAGGGGAAAATATACTTCTATATAACCAGCTCTATTATACATTCATTCGATTATATCCCAATTCTATCATATCGATTATAGTTCGTGCCATTCCTTATCGATGGTACAACTCTGATTGTGATGAATACCCATTTCCACCCTCTAGTTGGACCTTTTACGGGATTGGTCCTCTACTTGGACACTGGTTCCTGCCCTCTAGTCGGTGCAAGAAAGGAAATGGCGGATACCGTCCAGTACTGTCCTCGTTGTTTCTATGTCCCCGTTTATATTTCTTTTAATTCTATTGATAATCGTTTATTATGTAAAGCATTTCTAGTTTTAATAAATGACATGTATTCCCCCAAAAACACTTAATCCTCGTCTAGTCCTTGAAACGGGTTCTATTCCGGGTGTTGACCGAGTCACTGAGTCGACTCGGTAACGAATCTAATTCCTCAATACGGTTAACGGTACCTCGCAATCAACATGATTATATATTAATAACTTATCATTAATCAAATCATATTAACCAATTAACCAAATGGAGATATTCTTACCCAATTAATAATCCGGACACTCCCCGAGTTATTATCGGAATATGATCGAAGGTTAACCGGAAGGTTATATCGAACCGAGTATCGGACTCGTCTTCCTTATTTGGTACCCTATAACAGTTAACATAACAACATGTTAATAATTATAATTAATGGTACTTGTGTTCTTTATAATCAAGACATACACCCATAGGTTTTGAAGGATGACTGGTAGTTCGCGAGTCTTGTTTAGAACCAAAGGATAGTTTCAAGGATGTTATCGAGTGCCAGTCATGAACCGGAGGGCGAGTCGTATCGAGGTTTACCACAATAACCAAGAGAATAGTTATCGGATACATATCAAGATTATAAGAATGGTTCTCCGGCTTACTATTGTATACCAAAGGGTTTCGGATGACAGTCACCATAACCGGTGACTGTCCGGTTTCGTTTACCAATTATCAACGGGCTACGAGAGTGGACTATTGGTGACAGTCACCTTAACCGGTGACTGTCTGATTCACTTAATCAGAACAGAAGCTGAACCAGAGGGGTTATCAGCGGGTCATTAACATAGTAGATGAGGAGGATGGTTTGTGGTATTGGTCGGGTTATAACCAGAATCAATAGAGGGGTTATGTTGATTATAATGGTTAATCACAGAGATTAGAGGAGATTGCTTACCGGAGAAGAAGAGGGTTGCAGGCGGTGGCCGGAGGTTGGCCGGAGACGAAGACAGAGGCAGGGGTGACTGGAAGCACGGAGGCAGCGGCGCTGCCATGGCTATCCGGCCCTTGCTGCGTCTGTGTGTGGTGTATGCTGTCAAGAAATAAGGAAGAAGAGGAGGCCGGTGACGGTGGCGGTTCCGGCGGCTCTAGCGGCCGGAGGTGGTAGTGGTCCGGTTGGCTTCACACTCATATGTGTGTGTATATAATCTGCAGAGAGAGAGAGAGTAGCGAGAGTTTAGGGAAGAGGGGTTTAAATAAGGGATTAAAATAGAGGGTGTTTGGTAACGGGGCTAATTACTGTAACGCGGGTATCTGGCAACGAGTATAAAAGTTGAATAAAAACATTTGGCGGCGTTCTAATTAGCAGGTAACGAGCGTTTAACCGGGATAATAATAATCCAATAATTATTATCTCTATATTTGGTTGAACCGGTTTGTCGCGAGATTCGATCTGAATATTTTATTACCTAATCGGGTGGTTGGGTCCGACCCGACCCGTTTAAGAGACCCGTAACACGTCGGGGTGTTACAATTCTCCCCCCCTTAGGAAATTTCGTCCCCGAAATTTGAGTGATCTTGTCCTTTACACCATTAATTTATAAGGATGTTACAATTAGGACCAAGACACTTGTCAATGAGACATGATCATTTTTCGTGGATTGTGGTTAACTTGATTTTTTTTATCAATCCAAGATTATAACTTATTAGAAACGTCAATCCGTAAGACTACATCTTGATTATGCTTCTAATTACGTTTTAACCTTTCTTCCTATAGTCATATTAATTCAGATATATGGAGTATCTGTTTTGTTTCGATATGACTATTAAAGGTTCTAGATATAGATTGATATTTTCTATAATATTCTTTTTATCTTTTTCTTACTAGGATAAGAAGTAGACTGAATATTATTTCTATATAAAGATTTCGAGATTCTAATAGTTTTTCTTCTGAAAGATTTATAAACTTTCAGTAAACATTTCTAGAGTCTCAAATTGTTACGATATTCCTCTCGTTTAATATTCGGTTTCAATTACAATGATGGATTCTATTTAGTTCTCAGGAGATAGATACGGAAGTCCCATCATTATAATGACTTGAATGGGATCCGAGCTACTACCTCCCTTATTCGAACGTTAGAATTTATCATCACTGTAATTCCGATTTTTAAAGAGTAGGAATATTTTCTGGAGCTCTCGGATTATTGAACGTATCTTCCGGAGTCTAACGGTACCGGAAAAGACTAATTCACTGATGATTGAGATTTCTCTTAAATCATCTATCATAATCCTATTGACTATTTCATTGATGATTGACTGCATTGTATCTAATACATATTATTTGACTTTTCTCATTGTATTATCGTGAAAGAGGTCTTTCACAATTCTACAGTCAATATATGTAAATTTATCTTTATAGTCTTTGAATCTACTGGTAACAATCATTGTTACAATTCTTTGACTTAAGATTCTTATGGTAATGCATCGAGTATTCTTTCTCAAAAACATGAGATTCTAAATACTTATTGTATTAACTATTTCTATAAAATTCTTTCTTAATTTTATTTCGGGATTCGTTGACACTCTCGGTAAAAATATTCTATAATTACTTTTCGTAAAATATTCTTTATAAATTCCTAGTCGTTCTTCTAACGACTTATATTCTTTTCTATTAATTTCTTTCTATATATATATTTATTAATTTCTGTTGGCATATCGGATGCCTTCTGATAATAATTGGCATTTCGCTTGCCTTCTCGTGTTATCTGGCATTTTCAATGCCTTATTCCTTATTATCCAGACATATCGGATGTCTGTTCGAATTATAATTCTTTTCATTTCTCGATTTATATTCTTTTATTTCCAAGCGAATACTGATAATACTATAAACATATCGTTTCTATAATATACTTTTGCTTGGAATAATTATTTCTTATAAATAAATTCGATTAAAGTCTATATTATTGGTGTCTGGAAACACGTTCCGATAGACTTATATATAGGCAATATATCATATTTTCTTAATCTCATTTATTATAAGCAAAGCTTATTTCGTCGAGATATTCGTATAGATAGTTCTTGCCAGAACAGTGATATCTTAAATTATCTCTCACTACCTTTAATTCGGGACAGGAAATTCGTCATTCCTTGGCCGGAGAGTTTCACTGGAAAAATGAGCATAACTCTATTCATTTTTCGTTTTTATTTCGATCATACCTTGTGATTCTCTACGCGATTCCGCTTGGTATTTAATCGTATTTCTATATATTCGATAAATTATTTCTTTTTAATAATTCGTTGGATTCTACCGATTCTGGTTTCCAAATCCATGTATATTTTTATCTGTATATTCTTAAGAATTTTAACAATTCTTTCATCACTTCTTATTTATGAATCTCAACTTGGTAATACTTAACCGTTTTACCAATTTGATTGTACAATAACTCACGCGAGTTTTTATACAGAAGTCACTGAGAAGATTCTTTCATAGTGTCAATATTCTTACAAAGAATCCTGTGACTTGGCGGCAAATGTCCGGATATACCTTCTGTAAGAGTCCAGATATCATTTGCCCCGGGAATTGCACAGGGAATATACACTATCTTTGGTTGGCAATTAATAATCAATAAATTGATTTCTATGATTCGCATAATTTAACCAGTCGATGGTTTATATTCTGCAAATATTTTCTTAGTTGTATTCACGGAGGAAATTTCAACTATATTTGTAACACCCCAACCGATGGCGGAAACATCGGGATGTCACGTATTGATGATTGTTCAGTAGCTCATGGTGAATAATAAATTCCATTAAATGATTTAAATGAATTACATACAATTGTTCTAGAATTTGTACATCAAATTGAATAAAACTATACACATATCTTCAAGCATCAATTCAAATCTTCAAGCAAATAGAACCTGAAACATGTTAAGTTGAAAAGGTTTGGGTCAACAAAAGTTGGTGAGAATTACATAGGTTTTTGATAATTGAATAAAAATGTTGTGCAATTCATGTGTCATGTCAATCTAGTCCATATGTGAGAACATACTAGAAATAAATCGAGTGCATAACCAACCCTGATGACTGTTATAATGTGGTACCTCCCATACGCTCATGGTTCACCTAAATATGTTATACGATAACAAACACCCACGCTACCTTTGTAGGAGGCACGTATCCGGGTGGGATTGTCAGTCCAATAGATCTATCAATGTATACCGCCGGCTTGTACGGAGTTAATGATTATGCTAGAATGGTGCTTACTCTAATCATGCTCAAGACATAATGCAACATAGAAAACACATAGACACATTGATGATTGAATTGCATAAAATGATGTTGTAACATGTTTCACCCCAAAAATGGTGATAAATAGAAAAGGGGCTATGTAAAACTCACCTTAGCAAAATGTTATGTCTCGTAAAAAAAATAGAATAATGTGTTGTGAATGTATGCGAGGCGAATCCCAAAGACTCAACAATGTAGCTAGTCCAAATTGAAGAAAACGAAAAAGAAAGAATATCAAGCTTCCAATTCGCCAATTACAAGAGCTTATAATCAAAGCTTCAATTGTAGAAGTAATAACCTATAGAAGAAAGGTATGAGGGTAAGTTTAATCGGATTGAAACAATCGATTTAGAGGTGCAAAGTATAATGGGTCATAGGTGGGTTTTTATACTAGTTTTGGATTCAATTAGCCATTAAAATTGGTCAACACCATAAAGTAAGGTTTTATGATGAATTGACTATTTGACTAAGACTTTGACTGTTTGACTAAGACTTTGACTAGGACTTTGACTATTTGACTCAAGGCTTTATTTAAAAAAAAAAAAAATCTTGTATGTGAAAAAAAAAGAATTTAGAATCATATTATTATTATTATTATTTATATACATTTATGTATGTATATAAGTTGTGAGTTAGGATAAATAAAGACTTAGGCACATTTGTATAATATTAATGATAAAGGTGTAATAAAAAAAATATATCTATATATATAAGGGCTTTTTATGTATTAAAATTTTGGGGAAAATTTTGCGATGTTACAGTCTCCCCTACTTTTAGGAACTTCGTCCCGAAGTTAAAAGAAAAACACCAGGTATACAATTGGTCGACTACCGAAAACCTTGATAAAATTTCTCACTACCTTAACGTACCTGTAAATTCATGATTACGTTCCGGACCGTAATTATCAATTTACCTTACATTAGGGTTTTGCGTCCTTTTATGACTCTACCGATTGTTGAGCAGGTTCGATAGTCTCCACCAGTCGTTGAGCAGGTTGTAGGGCCTCTCCCGACTGTTGGAAAGACATGATGACCTCTACCAATCGTTGAGTAGGTTGTTTGGTAGTCAACTAATTGTTGTACAAGTAAGCAAGTATGATTATAGATATAGCAATTAGTTCACATTCAAACAAGCATGCACTCAGATGTTATGATAATACTTGAATTTATTACTTGAATCAAAAAGTGTCAATACATAGAATTAAAAAGTAGACATCATTCAAATGGTGGGGTTTGCTGTTAAGTAGCTGGAGGGTCTTGATCTCGATTTAGTTTAGGGCATCGGTTACGGAAATGATTTGGGTAATGAATGTTCAATAAGATATGGGTTGAATGAAGGACAATGAGGTAATATAAGGAATGTAATCATTTATTCATTTAATTAAAACGAATAAACGAAAACGTTGACTTATCAAAGATTCTAAATTCTAATAACATATGAAGACATGCTTTAGCCTATAAGTGAACACTCATCCCGAGAATTCCCAGGTAGGCATCCGGGTCCCTCGTCTGATTGGGATATATGCGCAATGCCAGCCTAGACAGAAGACTCAGAATACAGGCGTTCACCCTTCCAGATTGCACGTGTTCGTTATTAAAATCTAGAACTTCGACGAGATCTCAAGGTGGTTCAGGCTAAACATGAGGATTTTGTCCTATTAGTCTAAAAGTAGATCCAATGGTGGAGAGCAACCTTCTTGTAAGGATGAAAGTAGGGATAAGAAATAGGAGGGAGATAGAGAATAGCAAGTAAAAGAAGCAAGTACTCGTTAAATCCTATGGTTATAGACTAGATTATTTTTCTAATAACCTAATTCCCTATAACCATGGCTCTGATACCAATCTGTAACACCCCAACCGATGGCGGAAACATCGGGATGTCACGTATTGATGATTGTTCAGTAGCTCATGGTGAATAATAAATTCCATTAAATGATTTAAATGAATTACATACAATTGTTCTAGAATTTGTACATCAAATTGAATAAAACTATACACATATCTTCAAGCATCAATTCAAATCTTCAAGCAAATAGAACCTGAAACATGTTAAGTTGAAAAGGTTTGGGTCAACAAAAGTTGGTGAGAATTACATAGGTTTTTGATAATTGAATAAAAATGTTGTGCAATTCATGTGTCATGTCAATCTAGTCCATATGTGAGAACATACTAGAAATAAATCGAGTGCATAACCAACCCTGATGACTGTTATAATGTGGTACCTCCCATACGCTCATGGTTCACCTAAATATGTTATACGATAACAAACACCCACGCTACCTTTGTAGGAGGCACGTATCCGGGTGGGATTGTCAGTCCAATAGATCTATCAATGTATACCGCCGGCTTGTACGGAGTTAATGATTATGCTAGAATGGTGCTTACTCTAATCATGCTCAAGACATAATGCAACATAGAAAACACATAGACACATTGATGATTGAATTGCATAAAATGATGTTGTAACATGTTTCACCCCAAAAATGGTGATAAATAGAAAAGGGGCTATGTAAAACTCACCTTAGCAAAATGTTATGTCTCGTAAAAAAAATAGAATAATGTGTTGTGAATGTATGCGAGGCGAATCCCAAAGACTCAACAATGTAGCTAGTCCAAATTGAAGAAAACGAAAAAGAAAGAATATCAAGCTTCCAATTCGCCAATTACAAGAGCTTATAATCAAAGCTTCAATTGTAGAAGTAATAACCTATAGAAGAAAGGTATGAGGGTAAGTTTAATCGGATTGAAACAATCGATTTAGAGGTGCAAAGTATAATGGGTCATAGGTGGGTTTTTATACTAGTTTTGGATTCAATTAGCCATTAAAATTGGTCAACACCATAAAGTAAGGTTTTATGATGAATTGACTATTTGACTAAGACTTTGACTGTTTGACTAAGACTTTGACTAGGACTTTGACTATTTGACTCAAGGCTTTATTTAAAAAAAAAAAAAATCTTGTATGTGAAAAAAAAAGAATTTAGAATCATATTATTATTATTATTATTTATATACATTTATGTATGTATATAAGTTGTGAGTTAGGATAAATAAAGACTTAGGCACATTTGTATAATATTAATGATAAAGGTGTAATAAAAAAAATATATCTATATATATAAGGGCTTTTTATGTATTAAAATTTTGGGGAAAATTTTGCGATGTTACAATATTGCCAGTTTTGTGGTTGTATTCTCCACGTACGATACGCTGATAATTCGGATTTATTTCTTATTTCTATTATTTCTTTTAATATGTTCATTACACAGACAACTGTGATCTTGATAAATTCCTACTCGAATGTTCCTGTGCCTGTGACATTCATAATTATGTCGCGATCATAATTACTATTTCACCTCACTTAACATTCCAGTATTCATTTATTTTAATCACAATAGGTATGTGTCCTTCACATATTATTCTATATTCTGTTCTTTATTTTCTCTTGAATTTGAAATTATATATTCTGGAAAGAAACATATTGATATAAGTCTAACGAAGTAGACTATCAATCATTCAAGAACTTGGTCGTGTCATAAGATATTCAATATAACAATCCAATCTTGCTTAATATCCTTGACTTATTCGAGTCGTAGGATCAAGACGGTTGTTTTATTTCTGTATAATCGAGCGAATAGGAATTCGGTTTCTTTAGATAGAGTCCAATTAGTTTCGTCGCATGAATTCGAAATAATAATATTTTCGTTTAAAATATTATTTAACTTTTGGGAAGGATTGATGATAATACCTATCGGGAATTTTCATTTATATTCAAAGATAGATTTGTATTATTAACGTAATATATAATAATCGTTGTTATATCGAGATAAAATATCAAAGGAAATATATAATCGGATATAATTATAAAATCGTGTCGAAAATACTTTTAACTTATATACGGATATAGATTCGATTAAAGATTGTTTATGAAAGTGATACTTAACTATGAAGTGAAATACGTTCGGGCAAAAATAATACGGCCGTGGCTTTTTATATAAAAACTTTTAAAGGAAGATTTATAATAATAATATTGGTTTGAGTTTCATAATAATATTCGTTTTCGAAAATAATTTTAACGATTCAAAAGAGTCATGGTAAAACTTTCTTAATGTCCGAATTCTTTAATAAACAAATTTCTTATTTCAGATCGGTAAAATAAATAGATTTCTCAAAATATTGTGATCCAAATTTTAAGGTTAAACGAATATATTTGGATAAAACCTGAGATAGATTCTGGGGTTTTTCAAAAATTATCGATACTTAATTTGCTAAAAATATTAACGGATTTTCTCAATCTTTTAATTAAATCGTTATTTGAAAATCGGGGTATATATTTTTACTAAAATCAAAATACTGGTTTGGTATAAAAATAATAATGACTAAGTATAAAATTAATAAACTTCATAATTATACTGAAAAGATTTTAAAACCTTTTTAAATAATCGTGGAGTATATTTGATCCTTGATTAAATAATCGAGAGAAATTTTTTTTAAAAACACGATATTTATATGTTTCTAATATATTAGATTTTATAAAAATTTTGGAAATTACGGTGTAAAAATAATATTTCTGGAAACTCGAGCATAGGAATGTTCAAGTTGAAGCGTATATTTGTATTCTGTTTATAATTATTGGAATAACCGTGAGGTTAACGTTCTGAATGATTACCGAGACTGGAATAATTCAATAAACTTATGTGAAGTTTCTTGAATCAAGATGAATGGTTTATGTTTTAGGATCTATATATTTACTTATATAAACATATATACTTTTTATAACTTCGTCATTTCTTATTTATATCAGAATTTATTTTCTGATTTCTGTTAATATGTCTGGTTTCTGTTCTGTATATATTCTCATTTCTTATAGCCTTAATATCCTGTAAGATTTCCCAGAAATTAAATGTGCATATAAATTCACAACTGTGTACAGAATTGTCAATTTACCCCACATAATCATTCTAGTAATATCCTGTAGTGGATTTATTCTGATTTCTAATATACTGTTAGGGTTCTCACCAACTTTATAATGATTTGACATTTAGGTACCCAAAAATTTAATAAGCTGATATTTTCTTTACTAATCCTGACATCCTAAATATTTCTCTAAGCGACATTTCTTTTTAGAAAATATTCTGGTAGATCCCGGATTACTAAAGACTTCAAAACTGTTATTAAGCGCCGCTCTGATACCACCTGTAACGACCCTGGCTGACGTGGCCGGGTCGTCGGGTCGGGTGATCGGAGCTACGCAGCGGAATTCGGATAATAACAGTCTTTAGTCTTTTTAGGATCCACGTCATCATATCTGTTGGGTTACCTGAACACATGCCAAAAATAGTTTCTGTCAACATAAAGTTGGTGAGGTCGTGTATTTTATAAAGTGAATGGCCAGTTCGTTTATCAATAATTCTTTTATACGAAACATTCTTTTATAAACTCTTTTATAAACATTCTTTTATAAACATTCTTTTATAAACATGCTTTACATTTATAATTCTGAAGGGGAAAATATACTTCTATATAACCAGCTCTATTATACATTCATTCGATTATATCCCAATTCTATCATATCGATTATAGTTCGTGCCATTCCTTATCGATGGTACCACTCTGATTGTGATGAATACCCATTTCCGCCCTCTAGTTGGACCTTTTTCGGGATTGGTCCTCTACTTGGACACTGGTTCCTGCCCTCTAGTCGGTGCAAGAAAGGAAATGGCGGATACCGTCCAGTACTGTCCTCGTTGTTTCTATGTCCCCGTTTATATTTCTTTTAATTCTATTGATAATCGTTTATTATGTAAAGCATTTCTAGTTTTAATAAATGACATGTATTCCCCCAAAAACACTTAATAAAACAGTAAAAGTGGGGAGTTCACGATACTCACCGATTTGCGTTATATCTTCAGCTAATCTTCTTATTACAATTATATGTCCTATATATATGGATACGTTTTACGCGTGGAACTTGTTAGATTGTAATACTTAGGATATATATCATATATACAATTTATATATATAGAATCTGATATATATTAGATAGTCCTAAACTCGGGGTTTGGTCTTCCTAGGCAAAAAGAAATAAAGCTGGCCATTACAGCTTGGCATGCGATCCTAAAAGAACTCTAGACACTTCTAAACCCGAGTCTAGTATATCGTTTTATATATCGAATCTTGTATATATAAACATATATATTTTATATATGTTTATTATTCTCTTATTATTATTATCAAGTCCGTACGTTATTTCGTATTATATATATAATTCTTATAATTATAATAATCCTCGTCTAGTCCTTGAAACGGGTTCTATTCCGGGTGTTGACCGAGTCACTGAGTCGACTCGGTAACGACTCTAATTCCTAAATACGGTTAACGGTACCTTGCAATCAACATGATTATATATTAATAACTTATCATTAATCAAATCATATTAACCAATTAACCAAATGGAGATATTCTTACCCAATTAATAATCCGGACACTCCCTGAGTTATTATCGGAATATGATCGTAGGTTAACCGGAAGGTTATATCGAACCGAGTATCGGACTCGTCTTCCTTATTTGGTACCCTATAACAGTTAACATAACAACATGTTAATAATTATAATTAATGGTACTTGTGTTCTTTATAATCAAGACATACACCCATAGGTTTTGAAGGATGACTGGTAGTTCGCGAGTCTTGTTTAGAACCAAAGGATAGTTTCAAGGAAGTTATCGAGTGCCAGTCATGAACCGGAGGGCGAGTCGTATCGAGGTTTACCACAATAACCAAGAGAATAGTTATCGGATACATATCAAGATTATAAGAATGGTTCTCCGGCTTACTATTGTATACCAAAGGGTTTCGGATGACAGTCACCATAACCGGTGACTGTCCGGTTTCGTTTACCAATTATCAACGGGCTACGAGAGTGGACTATTGGTGACAGTCACCTTAACCGGTGACTGTCTGATTCACTTAATCAGAACAGAAGCTGAATCAGAGGGGTTATCAGCGGGTCATTAACATAGTAAATGAGGAGGATGGTTTGTGGTATTGGTCGGGTTATAACCAGAATCAATAGAGGGGTTATGTTGATTATAATGGTTAATCACAGAGATTAGAGGAGATTGCTTACCGGAGAAGAAGAGGGTTGCAGGCGGCGGCCGGAGGTTGGCCGGAGACGAAGATAGCGGCAGGGGTGACTGGAAGCACGGAGGCAGCGGCGCTGCCATGGCTATCCGGCCCTTGCTGCGTCTGTGTGTGGTGTATGCTGTCAAGAAATAAGGAAGAAGAGGAGGCCGGTGACGGTGGCGGTTCCGGCGGCTCTAGCGGCCGGAGGTGGTAGTGGTCCGGTTGGCTTCACACTCATATGTGTGTGTATATAATCTGCAGAGAGAGAGTAGCGAGAGTTTAGGGAAGAGGGGTTTAAATAAGGGATTAAAATAGAGGGTGTTTGGTAACGGGGCTAATTACTGTAACGCGGGTATCTGGCAACGAGTATAAAAGTTGAATAAAAACATTTGGCGGCGTTCTAATTAGCAGGTAACGAGCGTTTAACCGGGATAATAATAATCCAATAATTATTATCTCTATATTTGGTTGAACCGGTTTGTCGCGAGATTCGATCTGAATATTTTATTACCTAATCGGGTGGTTGGGTCCGACCCGACCCGTTTAAGAGACCCGTAACACGTCGGGGTGTTACAGTATTAGGGGGAGAAGAAACCAAAATCAAGTGTTTTAACACAGCTTTGAACTGAATTGATTGTTTAAAATGATGAAACACTTGATTTTGATTAAAAACCATCAATAATAGTTTAATTTATTGTTAATAAATGTTAATCGGCCATGTTAGGATGTATTACAAACAAAATGTGATGATTGTAATGGATGAATTGATTGTTGGTAATGTTGAATTCCAAACAGCATGTTCGACCATCTGTCTAAGGTCGAATGAGATCTTCCAGGGTCGAATGAGACCATTTTAGATCGAAGGGACTGTTTGAGGTCAAATGGAATTTTTTTATTCATTTGATTTTTCTTATTCGACACAGTTTATTTTCATTCGAACCCCCGTTTGGGTCGAATGAAGGAATGTCTTGACCAAAATTCAATTTTATCTGTTTCCGATAAATTTTCATGTTTGTTTTTACGTGTTTTGCACATTATAATGGCTGAACAACAAAACCCAGAGAAGGAGGTACAAGATACAGAGAAATCAAAAGAACCAAAGGAGTTGATATTCGAACCAGTTCATAATTGCTTTGCATTTCTTGGTAAAGCAAGCAATATGAAAAATTTTCTGGAATGATAGAGTTTTTGAAGAGAAGCAGAGTGATCTATGCTCTTGCTACCCCGAAGACAATCTACAAAGATCATCATGTGGATTTCTGGAAGAAAGCGGTGATTACTTTCTGGGATGAAAAATAAGCTATTCAGAGCTATATTCAAGGACAATTTGTTCTTGTGACTGAAGAGGATATTAGAGAAGCTTTACAGTTGAGGGATTTTGCAACTTATCCAACTGAATTATCCTGGATGGAGCAAAGAAAGTGTTTTCTACGGACGAAATACAACGCTCCAATCACTGGTTGCCTACTACATAAAGGAAAGTTGTGTCCTCATTTCAAGTATCTACTATATGTGATTCTACATGTATTTGGACCAGTGAGAGCTGGATATGATGTTCTGAGAAAGAGTTTGTGCTCCTTGGTTGTTGCTTTAATTTTGAACAAGCCATTTAACGTGTATGGGATGATCTTTGAGCATATAATGGAAGTTTTGAAGGGTTTGAAGACTGAAAAGTTTCTTTTGTATCCAAGATTCCTTTAGATGATATTTGACAACAAGTATCCTGAATTGAAAAAGGATCCGGTACAGATTGTGTATCAAACTCACATGAGTATCACTACTTTGAGCAGAATGAGAGCCTATAAGGGTGTTCCTGATAATTTGAGGCCACCTTATAAGAATCCGTTTGGACATTTGAGAGATGTTGCTTACAAGGATCCAGGTCAAAACAAAAGCAAGGAATGATAAGAGTGATTCGGATTCTGATAGTCCTTTATTTCAAGTTAACAAAGATGTTAAGCGAAAGCGTCAAGTTATCAACAAAGGTGCTAAGTCTGGTAGAGGTAAGAAGAAGGTTGATGATGTTGAACTAATGAAGAAGAAATCAATGAAAGGCAAAGGTAAGGCTATGACATTGTTAGTTGATGAAGAGTCTGCTGATTCAGAAGAGGCTCAAGATGAAGCTGAATGGGATTCAGGAAATGAAACGATCAAGATCACTAAACCCAAGGCCACTGTGGTTGGTGAGATTGAAAGATTGAATAAAGCTATTGAAGAAGAAAACCAGGGGAATCTTGATTTTGCTGGATATCTTGTGGCTGGTGAAAAGATTAAGAAAGCCAGAAGCAAAACTATGGCTAAGAAGGATAATCCTAGAAATAAGAGAGACAGAGAGATTGATCTGTTAGTTTTTGGAAAGAAAGTACCAGCTTGGAAGTTCTAAAGATACAACACCCGTTGTATCCCCACCAGTGAAGAAGAAGAAAGTTATTCACGAGGAAGTTACAGTGAACCCAGCTCCAGCTCCTGAAAACTTTTCTAGTTTGTTGAAGACTGTGTTAGAACAAGTACAGAAGAAGACTGCTAAACCTGCTGCTACACCAACTGCTAAATCATCTTCACCACAGGTTACAGTTTCAAGTGTGATAATGGAAGCTGTTAATCGCCAGATAGAGAATGTTATGAAAGCGTTTAATCAATAACAGGAAGAGATTAAACAGATGAGAGAAGATGAGAAAACAATATTTCAGATTGTTTTATCCTCCAAAGCTAATCAATAAGAGATTGAAGCAAAAGTTTAACAGCTTGAATCTAAGAATCAGATGTTGATTACACGTGGAAAAAGAAATACAAAGAAAATCAAGCTGCTTCAGATTGAAAATAAGAAGATAAAGTCAGACAACAAAAGTCTAAGAAAGATGATTGATGATTTGTATTCAAAAGCCCCGCAGTTGAAAGGGAATGAAGAGGAAGAGGATAAAGAAGAAGAGCAGGTTGATTATGAACCTTCTGATGATGAAGAAGAAGATGATGATGAGTTTGGACACACATCAAATGATGATGATGATGCAGGAGGTAAGACTGGTGAAAATAAAGATGATAAAAATGATGAAGATGATAGTTCTGATGATGATGATCAAGACACTGACAAGTATAGATATGAGAAGAGAGAAATTGATAAGGGAGACACAGGTGAGTCTAGTTCTAAAAAGACACCTGGTGAGAATGTTGATGATGATGATAGCATCTTTTGGACTGAAAAGATTAGATCTTTTTCTGATGAAGACAAGAACTTATATCGTCAGATGTTACAGAAGAATGTGTGGACGATTGAGTTAACTGGAAGATTTCCTGAGATCTTTGAATCAGAGGACATGAGATATGAATTGGAATACAATGATCCTGATTTGGAAGATGGGGAAGTATCTGCTGCGGTTTCTAAAGAGATTTTGGAAGGATTGGCAAAGCAGATAGGGAAGTCTCTAGAAGAAATTATGAATGATAAAGAGATTCCTAATATTCCAGAAAAAGATGCAGGTGATCACTCAGATGATAAAGATACTCTAGTATTTGAAGATGTTGAGATTGAGGATATTACTAGTGAAGAATATCCGGAGTACTTTAGAGAAAAAGAGAAAGGTGTGATACCTGAGATGAATGAAGAAACACTTGATGAAGCAGAGAAGCTTGCTAAGAAAAAGGGCAAGAAGATTTTGGATGAAGTGTTTGATAAAGATTTGTAAGATGATTTGAAAGATTTGTTGAAGAAATTGAAAGAGGAAGAGGTAAACAGACCAAAGACAGAAGTACAAGGAGGTTTATACAAATACCATAACGAACTGTTCAAAGGTAGACATTTGTGATGGAAATATCTAAGATAGTTACGTTGCATAGGTGTGAAGTGGGAGAAGGGAATTTTGTACTTTCACAGGTTGCATGACATCAAAACCTTTCTGTACTGGGCTGTAAGGGATATCTGTAGACATACAATGAGTGATGCTTCTGTTAACAATGATGCCGTTGGTTATTTTGCTGAGAAAATGTCTTGGGAAAGCAGAACTAGGTGGAACTTGTTCAAGCCTAAATATCCGAAAAGGAAAGTTCACAAATAGGTTGATCCTATTACTGGTTTGAATAAGGTGACGTTGAAATATAAACCTCCTGTTGTGCTGAAAAGTATTCCTTTGATGCCAATTCAATAACATTTCAGCAAAGAGTATGTGTTATGGTACTATGACTGGAGAAAAGCTGAAGCAGTTATCTTGTTGAAGAATACAGGTGTTAAGGAAGAATTCAAGAAGATACACATCTTTGATCCTATGTGGCTTATCAATTGCTCGTATGAAGACATTATCATGTCGTACTACAATCCAATTTGTTGTGAAGCGAAAGACATGGAGCAAGCGATGAAATATCAAGGGTTGTATGCTTCTGTTTTGCATGGGATGTTAATGTGGGGTGTGAATTTGTTAAGAAGCTAGGAAAATACGTGAAGGTTAGTAAAGTGAAGAAAAGTTCAACGAAACGACAATTAGAACCGGAGATGAGCAAACAGCAAAAGAAAGCTCTTCGAATCAAACTGTTGAACAAGGCGCTTGATCAAGAGAGACTACAATCCAAGCAATGGTAGGGGGAGTTTGTAAGTGCACATAATGTGACTATCGCCTTTAGATTGTCTATATAGCGTTTTTGGAAGATTTCATGTTGTTTATGTACCCGTTCGACCCGTCGAGGGGACGAAGGAAGCATTTTGTTGGTCGAAGGAAACCTTGAAGAACATAACAGTTGGTTCGAGATGTTAATTCATATTATGCGACTAGTGCTATTGGATTGCTAATACAATTATGTTTTGCCATTTTCGGGAGGTCGAATGTGCATTTAGAAATGGTCGAAGGTGATATAAATAGGTCGAAGGTAGAAGACTTGGTCGAGGAGAAGTTTTGTAGAAGACTGTGTTGATTCGCCCTTTTGTTTGGTCGAAATTGCATATTCACCCCTTCGAATGGTCGAATGTGCAGGTCTATATAAATGCTGAATCAATTTTAAAGTTAAGTAGTTGTCATTTTTATTTCCCTCCTTCGCGTGAGTTTTCTCCGTAAAGTTTTGTTGAGTCTGAATTTAGATTATATCATTGTAAACACTGTTTTGTAAGATTAATCAAGCTTGTTTATAATGAAATGGAAACTTTGAAAGTGATTTGTGTGTTTTGCTGATCTTATTATCATTTCCTAATTGATTCAGGGATTCCGCACCTGAATTGATATACTTGTTTGATCAACGTCTTTGTTTTTGACAATTCGATCCTCATACACGAGCTACTGCAGAGGTCGAAGGACACGTTCGACCATGTCCTGAGGTCGAACGTGCAGTCTATATAAACTTAAAATTTTGTTTTGTGATTAAGTTTTTGGTCATTTGGTCTAGAGGTCGAGTGTGTGTTCTCTCTAGGTTCTAGAATATTCTGAGATTGACCTATTTCATTGTAAACACTATCTAAACAAGCTTATAACCATGTTTATGAATGAAATGATTGTTAAAAGGTATTTGATTGTGTTCTAATTTGATCTCTATCATATTGCATACGGTCTAGGGTTTCCGCACCTGGATTGTTCCATTTATATGATCACCTAGTCGTTTTCTACAAAACCGATCCTTTACAGATACCACTACCAGCATGGGTGGCAGCGATGTTACCGTTCTGGTAGTGGGTACCCGTGGACAATTTGGCTTGCGCCCTGTCCCCCCTTACACTTAGAACTTTCCTAATTGTCCCATTCCCAATCGGCTTTGAGGAAGGCAAGGATCTATCACTATCACATAACAAAACAAACTTCTTACTTAAGAGACAAGTCCCTTTCCTCCAAGGATTGCATCGGCCGAAGCTTTGTCAAAGGCTAGAGCATGATGTAATCATCTAGCATGATAATAATTACACCAAATTAGAATCAAGACAAGAAGTGGAGATAACCAAAGAGTTGATAACTTGCCTCTTCCTTGCTAATCCATCATAATTGGCCGAAGATGCTTGCCTTTCATCAACTCATGACATAAATACCAATCATAGACCTCATCCAAGGTGCTTCACTTTGCCAAGAATGTTTTATCACCACATGGATCAACCCCTATATAAAGAGAGCTTCTTGAACACTCAAATTGCAAAAACACAAACCCAAGAACCCTTACAAGGTTCGGATTCATCCTAACCTCTCCCTAAACCACAACCGACTCCTCCAAAGGCTAGCCATGGGAAGCATCCGAAGGTCCCAAGGTTCACTTGTAATCCTCACGACTCGAGGTAAGTTCTAACCTTCCTTGATCTCTAGTCCCCTTGGCCCCCATTGTGAACCCGACCCTAAACCATTTGATCATGTTAATCGGCCCCCAAGTGGTATTAGTAATCGGTTAACATGAATGTGATAATCACAAGTTAAAACTTTGAAGCACAATGCACACATTGCTCCATATATATATATATGATCGGTCACTTGGTCAAGGAAACATTATTGTTAAAACAATCGGCTCAGCACCTAGAAACAATTTCAAATAAAAAACCTCACATAACTAACCGGGTTTGAATATTTTTTTATATAAAACCTGTTTAGTTCATGTTTTGAGATAAGAACCCATAATCAAGGTGTTATAATCGGTTTCTTACACGATCACACACTAACAAACCTTGTAATGGATCAAAGGTACCTTGACAAGCTAAGATCAACCGAGTTTAGTCCACTAAATGATCGATCACAAAGCCACAATATGTGATGGTTTCGGCTACCACATGTTAACATATTTTAGTTGGACCAAAACACACGTTAACACTATCTTTGTCATATTAAGAGGCCAAATATATGTTAAAGTACTCGTTTTTATGATAATCAACCATACGTGGGGCACATATGGCTCCACTTCACATGATAATCTACTAATAAACATGACCAATATCCAATAACACGGTTCACAATAACGGATGCCCAACTTGTATGATAAACAGGAATGCACAACTTACAATGTCCTCTATAATCATAGGGCAATCACTGTCCGGACGATAGTTCTATCATATTCCAGCTTCACTAGACCACATATATCTCTATCAGGTGAGTTTTCACAGCCCCATTTACTATTTTCACATTTTCGGGGGATAAACATGCTACAACTAGTACAATGTCATTTGGTGTGTATATTCTATCGTGACTACCATGTGGAACATGAGACATTTGGTTCATGAGATCTCAATAGTCCTCGTCCTTAAATTTTACTGTAACCATTAGCTATCGAAAGCCATGGAACACTTTAATAGATCTATTGGGTTGACACCCCCACTCTTGGTTAGTCGCTCTAATCGGTTACATACAAAAGAGAGTTATTATTCTACTATACATACATTGTCTTAGTGTACAATGCACGAAGCACAACCGTCAAGAGGGTTGGCTACGGGACTCATGGTTTGCACAGTAATCATTGGCTTAGCTAGCTTATGATTGGCCATACATGAATTACACAAATGTTTTACTTGTTACATACAAACCTGTGAACTGACCAGCATTATTGTTGACAAATCTTTCATGTATGTTTTTCAGGTAATTAATGGCGAGCAGTGGGGGTTTGAGAGAGGGGTTCGAATATGCACCGGGTAGTACCACTATGGAATGAGTTTTGTCAATCCCGTAATGTTGTAGTTTCTATTTCATGAATTTCAGAAAATATTTATTTTCCCTAAACAATGTTGAGATGGTTTCAATAATATTATGACAATGTCCATCATATGATGGTACTATTTAAATAAATTTGTGTGTGTTGCTTGAACCGTGTGCTTGAAAACCTTTCGAGGTCGCATCCTCGTGTTTCCGCCTTGGCGGGGTGTGACAAGAGATGACATCAACTCTTCATGTGTGGTTTTAGGGGTGCAAAATGAGGTCCAATGGCAGAGTATGAAGAACTTGGATCTCATTGAGAAGCTACTGACTGAAGAAAAAACACCATTCAGGGATGCAACAATTGAACAACTCCAAACACAAGCAGCTTTTGATAATATGATCTCTTAGGCACTAAGCAACACACAAGATTGCATAATGAGTAAGACATGGCAACAAAACAGAAGGCGAGGGACAGCATCTTGGGTGGCAACTAATGATGGTTTTTATGGTGGTGGTAGATGTTTGTAAATATATATATATTTTTTTATGGTGGTGGTGTTTTTGATGGTTGGGTAGTGGTGGTGGTGGTTGTGATAGTGGTGGTGGTGATGGTTTTGGTGATGGAAGGCTATGTAACTATAATAATGATATAAAGACACTTTTTAGCTATATTGAACGCACTTATGGTTTTTATTTAAACACACTTTGATTTTACTCAAATGCACTTATTAAAAACGTTAAAAATAACTGAGTAAACCAAACAAAATTAAACGCACATTGTTTATATTCAGATGCACGTACTAAAAAACACTAAAATTTACTGAATAAAGAATGTATCTAAGACAACTCCTGATCATCAGAATCTTCTAATTCAACCTCTTTGTTATCTTCAATGTCATCTTCAATATTTTGATCCTCTTGTTCAAGTTATGTCAGGGTTGAACCACCATCCTTTGATGTTTACGTCAATCATGGCCTTTCTCTCCACATATCTTGCACGTTCTCTTCCTTTACCCACTCAGCTAACTTGTTTTTCCTTGTTAGACTTGATACGCTTCCGTTTACCACGGCCTTTGTTCTTGATCCCATTAGGCAGACGATTAGTGGGTTCGACCTTTGATGGTTTCTCATAACCAAGAAGATAAGCATACCTGTCATACTTCTTCTGATGGCTAGGTCTCTTAAACCTGCCCTCATCAACCTTCTTAACCATCTCTTTCTTTTGATCATTAACCAAAGTTAACTCAGATTAATCTGTAATTAAAGTGTTTGCAAGATATTCACCAGCCAAAACTCTCTCCCTTGCAATACGTCTAGCTTGTTTAGTCTTGTCATCACCAAACTCTCTTGTTCCAAATGAATACATTATTCCATTTGGAGCAACATCTTTTGCCCACCTCTTCAGAATATATCTCTTCGGGAATCTGTTAACTTTGAACATCCTTAGTATAAAAAATATATGCCTACACAGCAGACAATACTGCTCAAACCTCCTACAAGTACATAGTGAAGTAACATCTTCAACACCCTCATGCACTTCCCTCTTGAAAAGCACCTGTAAAAATGTTAAAAACTCATTTAATGATTTTGGATGCATGCATTATCAGATATAAACTCTCGAATATCTTATAATCTAAAAAACGCACAAAAATACCTCAATAAAACCTTGACCCTATGCTTGACGATCTTCAACAAAAATCTTTTGAAAACCTTCATCAGCCTTTTGGGTGTGAACACCAATTAATCCTTCATATGTAGAATATATTTCTTCTTGAATATCAAAGAAGATAGTTCTTGTTAATATTTTAGACGCCTCTTCCACAATAGGGTTCCTAGTCCAAAAATCAGGAACAACATGTCTTGAACCATAGTTATTCTTGCTATGGTTGAATCTTTGAGCTTCAAGGGAAGTTTCAAAATGTAGATGCAAAAGTGCGACTAGTGCTTCGGATTGAACAACAAACTTGTTTTGATGATTGTCGTTGGTGCGAAGGAGAAATTGTAGGTATGAAGGAGAGTTTCTGAAGGTGCGAAGGAAGAAGAGAAGGTGCGAAGGAAGATGCTGTGGACGAATGTGAATATAGTTTATTATGTAACTTGGTTCGACCAGACAGTTTGGGCGAACCTGCACATTCGCACAATCAATTTGGGCGAATGTGCAGTCTATAAATAAACAAGTTTGATTTTTGAATGTAACTTTTGGTCATTATTATTCCCTCCACTTTCTGATATTCTCTCTAGTGTTTTGTTTAACTCTTTTCACGTTCTTACCTTGTTTGTAATCATATTTCAACGTGTAATCGAGTTGTTAATTAATGAAAAAGCTTTTGAAAATGATTATCTGTGTGTTTTGATCTGTTTGACTATTATTTTGTGATAGTTTTAGGGATTCCACACCTAAAACTAACTTTTGTTGTTAAACAAACCATTCACGCACATACAAAGTGGTATCAAAGCTTTTGGTACCGATTTGAACGATCTAACAGTCGTTTGAATCAATCACAGCTCGTTTTCCTGTTTTCAGACGTTAAAATCAGATTTTGAATGAAAGGTTGAAACCCTAGAAACCCTAGATTCTTAATTGAACCCGAAATCATGTGATTCCTCCATGTTTTTGTGAATTCGAGGGTTAGGTTTTCATTTCCGCACCTTTCTGAACAAGTTTCATCATCAAATTCGAAGAATTAGAGTGATTATGGACTGATTCGAAGAAAATATTGAACAAGAACACATCTTTTCTGCACATTCGCACCTTTCAGGAAAACGGGAGGGCGAATGTGGAATTCTACTGGGCGAACGTAGGATATAATGGACGAACGTGGAGTGTAAATGGTCGAATGTAGAACTTTTAGTATTGGTAGTTCCCGCGGAAAACTTCTGATTGCTTGATCCACTCGTCTACGGCTTGTATTCTGTCGAACAGATGAAGTTACTCAAGAACATGATTGATTTATCATACGAGATCTTAGAGAAACTTGGTGAAGCATCAGTCAAGGGGGAGATTGTTGATGTAACAATGTGTCTGATACTTCAACAATAACTGACTGAAGATGCTAGGTGTGTTTAGGATTCGCCAGCAACGTCCAAGGGGGAGATTGTTGATGCACTTTCTGTGGACGTCACTGTCGAATAGACTAGGGTTGAGTCTTTGTATTGTATTACATGAGATTGTGGTGATCCATAAGGGCATTATATGGATCTGATGCATTTGTAAATATAGACCAAAATTTAAGCTAGATTCGACCATTTGTGATGGTGCGAATGTGGAAAAGTTCCACATTCGACCTCATTAAATGGGCGAAGGTGGCTTATGGTTTTGGACTATAAATAGCAATCTCATGTGTTGGTTTTCATTTGTAGATTTGAGTTTATGCTTTGAATGCTCTCAAGGGGGAGGTCATGCCCGACCTCCCCCGGCCTCGAGATAGATGTTTATCCTACTGATGACAGTGTCTATAACCGTTTCTGAATTAATACAAATCTGTGATGACTTTGTTATCGTATGTTTCTGTCTCGTCTCGAATCTCCCGTCTGAAACTGAGTTGTTTTCGCGTAATCGATCCATGAATTCGGTTCATAACCGGATTCTCACAAAATGGTTGAAAAAGTCAACATGAGGCAACTGAGAATTTGCAACCTGGCAAAAAAAAAATGATTTTCACTCTCAGATCTTGATGTTGTCCTCATTAGGCGAAACATAGGTTCATCTCGGTGAAAAGAAGGGATCCCCATTGATCTCATGTTGATAATGTCCATCAGCCAATTGTTCTCAGTTACTTTGTGATCGACCATAATTACACCCCACTTGAAATCAAACGTCTCTGGACTGATTGAGTCTGTCCATACAAGTGCACAAATTCTCCTTTTGATCTCATCATCACTACATAATGCACTACCCACCTAAAAAACAAAAACAGAGAAACAAACGTATGTTGGTTATCTGTTGAACACATGTACAGAAAAATCAACAGAAACCATCAAACGCCCATGATAAAAATTTAGATGCATGCACTGCATCCTAAACTCCTATAATGCTATATAAACGCACTCATAAAAAAACGCACATAGTAATTTTATGCAAAATTCATACTGACCTTATCAGAAACCTTCTTAATGATGTGCCACATGCATAATTTGTGTCTGCTATTATGAAAAACCAACTTGATAGCATTTTTCATGGCAGGGTCTTGATTGGTTACAACAACTTTTGGATGCTTTCCAAAAGATTTGGAAAATGATTGTAACAACCATTTGTATGATTCAGTTGTCTCTGATGACAACAATCCTGCCCCAAGTGTGACATTCCGACAGTGGTTATCAATTCCGGTAAATGGTACAAAAACCATCTTGTACCTACAAACTGTCACACCCCGCCTAAGGTGGAAACACGGGGTGCAACTGAAATGATTTCCAAGCACAAAAGTCACACGAGCATTATTTAATAAAACAGGAATTACCATTTAAATCATTCAAGTCTTACAAAACATAGCATTAATTGTTTGAATTTAGAAACCATTGTTAAAAGTGTTTAGAACAAAACATCACAACAATAGTTCAAAAGATGGTATCCCTTGAATGCTCGTACGCGACCTTCCCAAGTTCCATGCTCCATGCTAATTTCCTGAAAAACATGCATGAAAAATATATGGGTCAACATAAAGTTGGTGAGTTCACAGGTTTTTGTATGTTGGACCTGTAATCCCAAATCCGACTAAATTACTGCCTAGCTAGGGCAATAATTAATATGTGATCTGACATGAGCCCATAACCAAACCTTGACATGTTGTGCCTCGCCCATTGTACACTCAAGACAATGAATAAATGTGAAATACTAGCACTCTTTTGATATCTGTCATCCGGTCAGAGCGACAGACCAAGAGTGGGGGTGTCAACCCAATAGATCTATTCTGGTGTTTCATGGCTAAGTCCTTAGCTAATGGTTATGGTATGATGTATGACACGAGGGCTTAATGGATCCTGAACCTTGATGTCTCATGTTCACATAATAGTCATGTATGTAACTGAAAACTGAACTTTGTACGGATGTTTTTCCCCCGGAAAAATGTAAAAACAGTGAAAAAAGGGCAGTGAAACTCACCTTATGGTATGTCTTGGAAATGAACTAAAGAGTCTGAGCTAGATCGACCTAGGTGTCCTATGTAAAAGAGACATTTTAGGTCTATGTTACTTGTATTGTCTACAAGTTGTTCTCTTGTTATGCTTGTCTTTGTAACTTAACTCTTTAAGTTAAATGTGTCTTTAATGGAAAGACTTGTAAGCTAGTGATCTTTGATAAAAAGATAGCTTAGTTCTTGGAAAAACATTACTTTTATTTGTGAAAAGCAAGTGTTTTATATACTTTGATGTACTCATGTGTTGAAGGTTTCACACTTTTGTTTTGTCAAGTGTGTAGATCTACCATGTTTAAGTATGCTTAACTTATTATTTTCATACTTGACATCTTTTGTGAAAATAATAATACTTCATGTCAAATATTACTTTTTCTTGAAATCGCATGGATCTTTGTAAGATTTGTTATGATTAACATCTTTCACCACTATCCCTTGTGTTAAGGAGTTTAGAAAATATATCCTTTTCTTTATAAAGTTTTCGGCCATATATATATATATATATATATATATATATATATATATATATATATTCACATATATATTTCGGTCCTTAGGGGGTGTAAAATACATATATTTACTAGTCAACATAATGTATTTAAAACATGGGATCACCCACTTACTTGATTAAGTTACAAGAGTAAACATACTTAGTGAACAACTTTGCATTTAAAAGACTATGTAAGAGTGAAAATACAAGTTTAAGAAAACAATGTTATACCTCCTAGTGTGTTAAGAAAAGAGGGAGTTAGGGGCCTTGTACAACCTTGTTATGCTCCTTGTACCCCTAATGATCCCTTGAAAGTTAATATTTATGTGTGTAAAGGCTTGTATGTGGGTGGTGGTCTAGTTGTGGTGGTGGCCGAGTGGTGATGGTGGTGTGGTGGTGGTGTTCGGCTGAGAGAAAGGAGAGGGAGAGGTGGAGGTGTGGTGCTTAGTTGTTTTGTGCACTTGTTCACTAACTCTCTACCCCTATATATAATGGTTATGGAAGGAAAGTTATAATGGTTCAAGAAAGGCAAAAGAAAGCATATTTCCAAATATGGATTAAGATCTCTTAAAGGTGATTTTGGTTAGATTTGGAAGAGATTATGGAGGTGATGTGAGCCTACTTTCTTGGTTAGTGTGGGCCGAAAATGGAGGGTGTTTGGGAGGCTTATGCTTAGTCAACTCACTTAAGATTTGATGCTTCATAATCATGGTGTCTTGGGTGATTAGAAGGGTCTTATGCTAGATATGGTGGGATCTTTGGTAGAAGGTGTAGGATAACAATTGTAGTAAGTCAACACTAAGCCTTTCCTAGTGGCATAAGATACTTTCCTTATTCATGTAACATCTAGGAATGTGATGGATGTGACTAAAGTTTGTCTTAGGAATTTTGGTAGAAGAATGTCTTGAAGGGACTTGTGTAAGAGTGGAAGACACAAACACTACACACATAAGCATATGTGTGTCATGTATATATATTTATGTATGTGTGGGGATTTATTTTTGGCAAGTCAACTAGTATGGAAGGAATACAAAGTCAAGTGTTTAGCTAATTTTGGTGGAATCTAAGGTGGACTTGATGGATCATATAAAGTGGAAGTGTTCAAATATTGGGAAGCACATACACACATGTATATGTGTGTGTGCCGTCGCATATATACACACATGTATATATATATATATATATATATATTTTTGAACATTTAAAACTCATATCTTGTAGAAATGTATATACATATGTTGTAATTAGATGCTAAGTGTGATCTTTGTACAAGTTTAGGTGCCACAAATATATATAATTGTGTTCAATATATATATTTTTAACTAGTTGTATTTCTAGTCGCATGTGGGCGTTGTGTTTGGGTGATTCCTTGTATATGGACATTGTTTGATTTTGTCCTTGATTGAATCACAATTGAAATGTTGTGTACCATTGTATGAGTTTCCCAAACTAGGGTTTTTGATATGATATCGCTATAGCTTAGATAACTACTCAACTAGTTATGAAATTGTATCAACTAGTGGACCTAATGCTAGAATGTAAGCATCAAAACTGACTTGCTGAGGCCCTGTATGGCTTAATTGCAATAAAACATGTAAAATGAAATGTCATGCACAATGTGTACGTGTAACTAATGTACGAATATGAGCTGTGATTTCGACGGGTGTCACACAAACACATTAGAAGATTTTTTTTTAAAAAAAAACTATGAACATATAATAGTTAGATATGAAACTTAAAAATTGAAAACATACTTGTTGGTATTAAATGTGAAAGACCCTACCCGTAATCCGGGTAGTTAAGCGAAAATCTACTTGGTTTGGAATTTAAAGTTTAAAACATTTCATAATTTACATAATGCATCGACATCTAGTTACTACATTTCTCAAGTACAAAACATATGTTTAGTAAAATTAGATCATAAACATCTTCCAAAATAACCAAGTATTAAAAGTTATTTGAAACATTGAGGAAGCGGACAAATTAAGCACATTCGGTTCTTTAACAAGCCTTGATCACCATCCACCTCTTGTAGCAGAGTACCTAAGGGTTTAACACAGTTAACCAACCCAAAAATATGTTATTATGATCGAATTTAGATGCAAAATACAAAAAAATGAATTATGGTTGATTTTGGCGTATCCTACGCCATTAGCGTAGGAAGAAGGCAACTGGTCGCGCAGGGTAGCAGAAAACAGCTAAGGGATCCTGATGTTGGCGTATCCTATGCAAAAATTGGTGTATCCTATGCCATTGGCATAGGTTACACCAAAAGTGGCGTAGGCTACCCCAAACGCTGTCAAAGTTCAAATGTTGCAACACCAAGCTGCCCTTTTAGGGTCATTCTAAAACTACTACCGGGGCTTCCAGGGACACGTTTAAAGGTTCTCGCACGTAGTACAGACATGATTAGATGTATATTTGAATTCCTTGTTCGGTTTCTAACCCAAGAACCCTGAATTATATGTCCATCAATATATTGACTCGTTAACTTTTGCATATATCCAAATTATAAGATTTTATGATTTCCAAGGTCTAGTGATGATTTTTCTATGCTTGTCAAGCCTCAACTCGACTAGGTGACCTCCGCCCAAGTCATTTATATCATGTTTGCGATGCCTCGTGTCCATGGCCACATGTGCCATTTCTCTCGGTCTTGTTTGCTCGGTCTCTATGACTTGCAACATGATCTAAACACAATGTTTTCTTATACCCCTTGGAAATCACAATCTCATTTCATCTAAAAGATATACCCACGATTTATACACCCAACATGAGCATGTATGTATATATCCTACAAAGTCATAGATATGACTTACCTTAATCGTGTCCTTTTTGCTATAAGTCCTTACCCGAGTGGCTCCCCGAGGACTCAAGCTTTGTACCTAGAATTGGATTTTTCACATATATTCTTAGATACTTGCTCATAAGAGAAATATCACATACTTATACAAGTTTCACCCAAGAATATAGGTCCAAATAAAATCGAGTTTAATTGAGGCGTTTCATCAAACACTAGGTAGGCGTCTTTGAATAAAGTTATTTTCTATGGCTAAAGGACGTCATTGATCCATTTTAGCTCAAATTTCAATAACCATAGCATAAACTTAAAAATTCAATTCATGGGTTTCATTCAAAACATGGCATATATGATATTTTCTAGATTGTATGGCAATTCTTACCACATTATCAAAAACCCACTACTTCAACAACATGGATTCTTAAGAATCCACCATCATACAAGTATTTTGATAATCACACACAATTTTACATGTATTGAGACCATCTAATACTAGAGTAACCTCTATTGACTCTTAAATTCACGTTTTTGAGGCAATCCATAACTATCACTTTACCATACATGAACAAAATTAACTAATCAAGCCAATTAAGTGTTACCTAGATGTTTGTTAGGCCTTGGTGATTCGATTTATAGCATTTGCACCAAAAACCTCTTTGATTTGAGCTTGATCTAGGCTTGATTCAAGAGTTGTTGTTAAGTTTGTGTTGGAGGTAGGGATCGATTTATCTGGAATGAGAAGATCATCCCGCCAATTTCCATTTTATTAATAATAATATTCACTTTGAGGAGTTGTCAAGATTGGCCCCTTTAGTTTGGCAACTATGTTTTTAATATTATTACACTAATTAAATTAGTATTGTGTGAGTATTTAGGCCAAGATGAAATTATTAGTATTTCTTTGTCATGCTCGGTTAGTAATTTCCTCTTATTTGCTTAAACAGTATTAATGATAAACATGAGATTTTAGGGCGTTACAAAATTTACCTGTACTATTCATGGATAAACGTTTACAAGAAACAAAATCATAGAATGAATTTCGAGAAAATTAACAATTGATAATTAGGTTTGTAGAAATCAAGAGTATATATGTACAATAAATAAGAAGCTGTTAATATGAAATCATGTTATTGAAAACGAGAGTTTTGGTTGGTATGTGTTTAGGTTTGTGAAGAATGCTGATCTTGGTTGTGGAAGTGAAAAAAATATATATAGTTGATACGAAATAGTTTACGAAAAATAATCGAGTTTATGAAAAAAAATATACACCCATGTGAGTTTTTATGTCTAAAATTGTTTGAAATTGTATAGTTCCGTGAGTTGTGAGATTTTTAAACGTGGTTTTGGTTTGAAATCATGATTTTTATTGAGATGTTTTGTATAGACAACCCTAATCAAATCCTTTGGAAGAAAGGAAAATAATTTATATATTGAGTTTACATATTCTAGTGAAAATATTATGCTACACTAATAAATCATTGCATAAACGTTTGAAGTGTTTTTTTATTTTTTTTATTTTTTTAAGGGAGTAAGTTTGTGAAATTATAGCAATTTTTGTCAAAATAATTTACTTGTTTAAAGTTTTCTAATTCTTTTGTTAGTAAAGATTTAACAAAAGCAGCAAACGCTAGTTTTGAAATCAGGGTATTATATATATATATATATATATATATATATATATATAGATAATGTAGCAGTCTGAAATTTTGAATTTAAAAAGGCTTTTAGAAAAAAAAATTGCAGGGGAAGTTCTTAAACAATAAGAGAACACAGAAAGTAATGAAGTTGTGAAGTATGAATATTTATTTGTTTAAAAATTAAGTACGTAGTGTATTGTAAAGGGAATCATAAGCTTTGGAATGAATTCGTAACATAGAATTTTCAGGTTCAAAGTTTAGCATAAGACAAAAGCTAAAGGGATTGAGAAAAAGAAACTTACGTTAAGCGAATGTGGATATGATAAAGTAAGGCTATGTAAAGAAAATGTGTAACATATTGTAATAAAGCAAAAGTTAAATAATTAGATTGTCTCCATTTAGTTTTTTTTTTTTTGAAAGGTTAATTTCTTTTAAATCCTGTGGTCTGTGGGACTTGAACCCAAGATCTTCGACAACCTAGGTGTTTTAAAGGCTTTGCCTTTGCCAATGGACCACCACCCCATTGGTTGTCTCCATTTGGTTATAAAACCCAGTGGAAACTTTGGCTTTCCAAAGTAATTGAACTCAGTAGTAATTCAGGAATATGTGCTTTAGCCTATAAGTAAATGCTCATCCTAAGAGTTCTTGGGTAGGTGTCACACCCTCAATTTCCACTACGGGGTTTATACCGCGAGGCGTGTGATGTTCCAGGATCTCCATAGCCATAAGTCACATGAACGACTCTAAATGCCCAAACCATTTAGTTCGTTATTGTTAAACAAGTTTCATAGATAATCAAATATTTTCAATAGTTTCGGAAGCGAATTTTAAAAAGATTAGTTATTCAAATAGTCAGAGTAAACAACATGTTCGAGATCATAATAGATGATTAAACATTCAAAAATAGATAATTATTCATATCCCCATGATGCCCTATGATGCATGCCCTACTCGTGCTTCGAACTAGTGCCTTGCAAAAAGGTATAATAATCGTGGGTCAACATAAAGTTGGTGAGTTCACAAAGTTAGGTAAACGCGTAGGTCCTCCAGACCATGTTTGAGTAAATGCTAATTCACATGCCAGGGGTAGCTAGCCCACTCATGATAACTAAAACCGGTAATACCGAACTGCTAAACAATGAGATCCCACAATAGTGAGCAAAGTGCCTTGCATCATTGTCTATCAACAATGATAATATGTTGAGTTATAGTTCACACCCATGCTATCCAGCACACGATGTGAGGTTTGTGAGACCTAATAGCGCTATCAACTAGTAACCCGCTTGCCATCTGGCAACTCATTCGGTATTTAGAAGGACTTCAATGATAGAGTTGGTTTAGTTCATCAAGGACATAAAGCATGAATTAGTGAAAGCAGATTCACCTAGTGAATCATAGCACCCCAATACCGGGATGTGTAAAAGTAGTCCCAAACCGGACTATGAAAAGTTTAGAAAGTTGTCTCATCCGAGACGTTTGCTTTGAGAAAAAGAGTAGTGAAACTCACCTGATGTTTGTGCAAGAGATCTAGTAAAGTAGAGAAAGTAACTATCGTTCCAACAAAGATCTCCCTATGAGCATTAGAACATATTAAGCTATGTGTTCTTTGTTTAGCATACAAGTTCGGCACCTACTTTTGTGAACCACATTAATTTGTGTAGATCATATAAGATGTTGGATCTAAAAATGTTTCATGAATCCTTGTGTAATCAATTGTTCTAACACTAGATAACATAATTGATTAAATAGGTGGATCATTGTGCACATAATAGAAGCTTGATTAGTAAGCGCATAATAATCAACTTATTAAAGGTTAGAAGGGAGCCAATTCATAAAATCAAAAGGCCTAAGCTTAGGTTCACAAGGGCCGAAATAGTTCTAAAACAAGAAAGAGTAGAATGGTTAGCCAATTTACCTAGTGGATCAAAGTGAAGTTGGATTGTCTAGATGGTTCCCTTACTCGATCCATGGCCTCTTGGGAGTGGCCTTTTGGGCCGTGAGCGATCAAGAAAGAAAGGAAGAGAGAGAGAAAGAATGATTGTGTTTGTGTGGGTGTAAGTTGTTTGGATGCTCCAAGGCTCCTTATATAGACAAATTCTAAGGTAAGTTGACAATCCTTTGCTATGTTTAGTTATAGGTTAGCTTCCTAATTCATGTAAGGTTTCTAGTTGTCATTTCATTCATCCATGCATATATTTTGGCCGAAAAAAAGATTTAGAAAGGTTTCATGGATTTTTGCAAAGTCATTTGATGGAAAGACTAGTCATGAAAGGGGAAAGGTTGACATTGGTAGTTAGTTAGTTAGTTTTTTGGCTTATATCCATTTGTATGCAACTTCTATGCCTCCTTGTTGACTCTAGTCGATCCATAGCTCATAGGTTTGAGATCTCATTGAGCTATCACTATCTTGTTTCCTTACTTGGGGGCCGAAACCTAGTCATGGTAGTGTGAACTTGATAGTGACAAGTCATTGACAATTTTGTCCATGCTACAAGTAGACTAGATGCAAGCTATCCTTGTGCTCATTGTTTTGCGGCCGCTAGTTCCCAAAAAATAGTGTTCCAATTCTAGTTGATAGTGACATGACATTGCTTTATGTTGTCTTATGTTGTTGGCCGATTGTTTTCTAGTGTAGTCCCTAGGTTCTTTGTTCCATCACTATCATGTATATACATAGGGGTAGAGGCGGCCGATTATGTGTGGAAGAGAATAGGGAAGTAGGAGCTTGATGTTATAGGCACATGGTGATAATGATAGTTCCTACATTCCTCATTATTTGATTGGTTAAATTAAGAAAGGTAAGGAGTTGACTTAGGGAGGTTAGGAAGTTTTCATGTGGTTACCATTTTGGTGCAAGTTTGTAGAAATCATGCTTGTAAGACATGTGTGGCCTTGAGCCTTGTGTTTCGGCCAAGGATAAGACAAAGAATGTAGTTTTTCTAATCAAGGTTTGTCTTGTTCCAAGAGAACTTGGTGTATGATAATGCCTTGCTTATTTGGTGATACCAAAAGCATGTGTGAGCTTGTTGTGTCCAAGGCTTCGGCCGAAATTCCAAAAAGAAGAGGAAAAGGTGTATAGGCTTGTAGATTGTCTTATCCTATGTTTGCTTGTTTGTTTCCTCCTTTAGTGTAAGTTAGGATAGCTTAGGGTGGCTACTAGAGACAAAAGGAAACTTCCATGTATGTGTGGGTATGTATGCGTGGGTTTATATATGTATGTATGTATGTATGTATGTATGTATGTTAGCTTCTAGAAGGTATTTAATTTATCATAGTTTTCCATATCAAGCCTAGTGTATATACAAAGTCTAGTGTATATGCACACGCATATATATACAAGCATATTTAGAAGTATAAAAGATTCATGTACACATTTAGATTGATATTTATAAACTCTCATAAGTTTAGTCATATGTTTGTCAATCCATGATAGCTCATAGATACATATATAACTAGTGTGTGCACGTGTAACTTATCTAGTGGACTCTAATTAAGTAAAATGCAAGAAATCTAAGTGCAAGTAACTAGAGTTTAGTTAAATCAGGAACCTGAAATTGCAGGGTATCACATCATCCCCAAGTTGAAAAGAATTTCGTCTCGAAATTCGGCAAGTAAACAGTAAAGCTAGTTAGAGAAATATATGCTTGGTTCCCGGATGTCACTTCATCCCCAAGTTGAAAGGAATTTCGTCTCGAAATTCACTTTGAGGTAGCTGCTTTATGTTTAGCGTTTGATCTATGTACGGGTTCAGGTTCAGTAAAGAGATGTGGGTATTTAACCCGCATTTGATCCTTGCGTTCCCACGTGTATTCCGGTCCTAGACGGGAATTCCATCGTACCTTAACAATAGGTATGGTACTTTGTCTGAGCTTCTTGACGCCCTGCTCAAGAATCTCCACCGGTTCCTCCACAAACCGTAGCTGGTCATCCACCTGGATCTCTTCCACTGGCACTACCAGTGTCGTGTCAGCAAGACACTTCTTTAGATTTGAGACGTGAAACACATTGTGAACTCCACTGAGTTCCTCAGGCAAGTTTAACCTATACGCTACTGGACCAATCCTTTCGACGATCTCGAAGGGTCCAACGTACCGCAGGTTCAACTTTCCCCGTTTCCCAAAGAGTATCACACCTTTCCAAGGCGATACCTTTAGCAGTACCTTGTCTCCAATCTGGAACTTCAAAGGTTTCCAACGCTTATCAGCATAACTTTTATGTCGATCACGTGCCGGAACCATCCGGTTTCTGATTTGCACGATTTTCTCTGAAGTCTCGTGCACTAGTTCGGGACCTGTCAGTTGGCTATCCCCAACTTCAGTCCAGCAGATGGGAAACCTACACTTGCGTCCGTATATTGCCTCAAAAGGCGCACACTGGATAGAAGTGTGGTAACTATTGTTATACGAGAATTCGATTAACGGCAAGTGCTTATCCCAACTGTTGCCAAAGTCTACTACGCACGCTCGTAGTAGATCTTCCAACGTTTGGATGGTACGCTCACTCTGTCCTTCCGTTTGGGGGTGATAAGATGTGCTCATATCTAAGCGAGTTCCTAAAGCATCTTGGAGAGTAGTCCAAAAACAAGAGGTGAATCGTGAGTCACGATCGGATATGATGGAAGTAGGCACCCCATGCCTAGAGATGATCTCCTTGAGGTAGAGGTTGGCCAGTCTCTCCAGCGTGTCAGTTTCCTTTATTTCCAGGAAGTGTGCCGATTTGGTTAAGCGATCGACGATAACCCAAATCGTATTATGCCCACTTGGCGTTTTAGGGAGCTTCGTGATGAAGTCCATGGAAATTCCATCCCATTTCCACATAGGGATTTCTGGTTGCTGGAGTAAGCCTGAAGGTTTCTGATATTCAATCTTAACCTTTGCACATGTCAAGCACTTACTAACGTAATTGGCTATTCCGGCTTTCATGTTTGGCCACCAGTAAAGGGTTTTGAGATCTTGGTACATTTTATCCGAACCAGGATGTTCCGAATAACGAGAGGTGTGAGCCTCGTCGAGCACAAGTTGTCTGAGATCTCCAAAACGTGGAATCCAGACTCGACTCATGAAGTACTGAAGATCATCTGTTCTCAGTTCCCGATGTTTATCCGCAACATGCAGTGTCTCCAGCCCGACGTTCTCTTCCTTCAAAGCCTCGCCCTGGGCTTCACGTATCTTGTCAGGAAGATTAGAATGGATAGTGAGTTGTAATGCTCATACTCTCTTAGGTTTCGTCTCCTTACGACTAAGGGCATCTGCTACTACATTAGCTTTCCCTGGATGATACTTGATGGCACAGTCATAATTGTTCAAAAGCTCGACCCATCGACGCATGTTCAGATCTTTCTGATCGAATATGTGTTGAAGACTCTTGTGATCAGTGAAGATCGTACACCTCGTTCCATAAAGGTAATGCCTCCAAATCTTAAGAGCAAAAATGACTGCTCCTAATTCCAAGTCATGGGTGGTGTAGTTCTTCTTATGAACTTTCAATTGCCGTGAAGCATACGCGATTACCTTATCATGTTGCATCTGTACACACCCTAATTTTTGGATGGACGCATCACAGTACACCAAAAAATCATCTGTACCCTCTGGTAATGATAGGATTAGTGCACTGCAATGTTTTGCCTTTAACAGTTGAAAAGCAGACTCCTGGGCATCTCCCCACTTGTAAGTAATACCTTTCTGCGTCAAAGCAGTGAGGGGTTCAGCGATCTTAGAGAATCCCTCGATGAATCTACGATAATATCCCGCAAGACCAAGGAATTGACGTACTTCCGTAGGAGTCCTAGGTGCCTCCCACTGCTTAATAGCATCAATCTTGGCGGGATCGACATGTATTCCATCCTCGTTGACTACATGTCCTAAAAATTGGACTTCTCGCATCCAAAAGTTACACTTGGAGAGTTTCGCATACAGCTGCTCCTTTCTCAGGAGTTCCAATATCAACTGCAGGTGTTGCTCGTGCTCTTCCCTGCTTTTGGAATAGATCAATATATCATCTATGAATACTATGACGAATTTGTCCAAGTAAGGCTTACACACGCGGTTCATGAGGTCCATGAACACAGCCGGTGCATTAGTTAGCCCAAATGGCATTACCAAAAACTCATAATGTCCATAACGAGTTCGAAAACCTGCCTTCGCCACATCCTCTTCCCGGACTCTCAGTTGATGATATCCTGACCTCAGGTCAATCTTGGAATAGAAACTTGACCCTTGAAGTTGATCGAACAAGTCATCGATATGAGGTAAAGGGTAGCGATTCTTTACCGTCACCTTGTTCAACTCTCGATAATCAATGCACATACGGAAGCTTCCATCCTTTTTTTTAACGAATAGGACTGGGGCTCCCCATGGCGAAGAACTAGGTCTAATAAATCCCTTATCCAGTAGCTCTTGGAGTTGGGTAGACAGTTCTTGAAGTTCACCTGGCGCTAGGTGATATGGTGCACGTGCAACTGTGGCTGCTCCTGGTGCAAGATCTATCTGGAACTCCACTTGACGAACAGGTGGAAGTCTAGGAAATTCTTTGGGAAATACGTCTGGAAAATCACGGACAATTAGGATATCCTCAATCCCTGTTTCGACTTCCGGTCGAGTATCAGAAATGTTAGCCAGAATGGCCGAATAGCCCTTCCAAATACACTTCTGGGCTTTCAGGAATGAGATGATGGATGATGCCTACCATGGCACCACCACGATCACCCCGAATAGTTCGCAGTTCTCCGTTAGAGAGAGGGATACGAATAACTGTCCATCTAGTTCGAGCTTACAGTCGTGATAGATATGGGTTACCTTGACAGGCTTCCCATCGGCTAATTCTATAGAATGTGGGGTATCAAGAAGAGTAGGAACTATCCCTAGATGTTTGCTAAGTTTCATCGACACAAAACTAAAGTCCGCGCCCGTATCATATAAAACAGAAGTAAGGTTGTCATTTAAGGAGCACGTACCCGTCACGACATTGTTGTCATTCCTAGCTTCCCCGGAACTAATCTCGAAAGCTCTCCCACGAGCCCCGTTGTTGTTGTTGTTGTGGTTGTTGTTTTTGGGAGCGTTGTTGTGGTTGTTCCTATTCCTGTTACCACCACCGTTGTTATGGTTCCCGCCGGTGTTGTTGTTACCATTCTCGTTCAGCTGTGGGCAGTCCTTCTTGAAGTGACCCTCATTCCCACACTGGTAACAACCCTTATTGTTCCTTTCTTGCTGTCCTTGCTGAGGTGCTGGCTGACTTCCTGGAACATTGACTCTACAGTCCTTCTGTAAGTGACCCATCTTACCACAGCGATCACACTTGATCCTGTTACAGGGTCTTGAGTGGTGATAGTTGCACTTATTGCACTTGGGACGGTGTCCCTGATAACCACTCTGTGACTGATTACGGTTGCTACTGTTGTTATGTTTCTTGTTCTGCCGCTGCTGCTGATTACCGTTTGTCGAGAGTTTGCCAGATGCATTCTACCACTTTCTCTTGTTATCATTGGTGTTAGAAGATGGAGCTCCACGAGGGGGTAGGAGTCCCTCTTCCACCTTCTGATCAGTCAGCTGGTGAGCCAAGCGAATCACCTGCTGGAGGTTATTGAAGTTGGCAGCAGTGACCATTCCCTTAATCTAAGGTGCTAGGCCCTGGATATACAACTCAATTCGTTTGTAGAGCGAAGTGGAGTAGTTAGGACACATTGTCGCCAGTTCATGCGACCTGGTAGTATAGCTCTCAATCTCTGACCCCACCATCTTCAGATTGAGGTACTCAGTCTCTAACTTCTAAATCTCATCTCGAGGACAGTACTCTTCCTTCATGAGTTCCTTGAAATCCGTCCACGAGGTAGAGTTCGCCACATTAACTCCCAGCAGCTGCACTTGGGCATTCCACCACGATAATGCTGCCTTCTCAAGCGTAGTGGTGGCATACTTCACCCTATCAGCTAGCGGGCAATTGCACATAGCAAAGCACGATTCCACCTTTTCGAACCACCTAAGCAGTCCGATCGCTCCTTCCGATCCTCCGAAGTTATGAGGCTTACAATCCATGAATGACTTGTAGGTACAAGTCAAAGGGTGATGAGCAGGTTGGCAGCCTGAAAAGCTGCCAAAGCTGCTACAACCCGATCATTGATTAGTGCGCTCAGTTCTTCTTGCGTCATGCTGATGCTGCCTCTACCATTTCCTCTCCCGTCATAGCAATTCTACATTTACATTATACTCATGAGAAAACAATAATATGTTCCGCATACCATCGTTCATGCAGTATAAGTAAACTAGAATGTAACAAGGATTATGAAAGCGAGAATAAGATAAAGTAGTAGATTGATGATAATAATAATAACATAGGATAAACGATTCTCAGATCTCATACGACAAAATAACAATTATTATATGTATATATATGATACTTAAGATAGTAGAAATCAATCATCTGCATAATCCACACACGAGCCGTCATCGTCGCTCTCGTCTTGAATCTCGACCTCAAATAGATCGTCTTCCTCTTCTGGTTCGAGCTCTTCTTCAAATGCCGCCTCAACGGCTGCTCCAATAGCATCATCTTCCATTGGCTCCTCTTCGGGATCTTCCTCAAGATCCTCTACATCTATCCCTAAGGCTGCTATAAGCTTATTACGAACATTATTTAGTTCTTGCATAGTATTTGCTAAACTCTGTCTAGTGGCAGCCAACTCCTACATAGTTTCAGCAGCTTCCCGCTTGACGACTGCTATCTCAGTCATCAAGTGGCCAATCTGGCCTTCCATGTGCCTGATTGTCTCATCGGCATTCCTCCTCCAGAACCTAAACTGTTGCACAACAGTGAAAGCATTGTCCAACTCAGTATGAACGTGCCTCACCATACCTGCAAAAGATCTTTCCCAAGAATCTATAACAGGAGGAACTCTAGCTGGCACTCCATAACCTATAACCCAAGAGTGCAACATATCGGTAAACCAATGCCAACGATTGGTATCCCAATGTGAATCCTGAAATGAAGCTGGACGTAGATAGGGATCCACTGATGGAGCTTGTGGTCCCTCGGTAGCACGAGAAGAATAATTATGAGTAATGTTAGTCATGGTCTTTCCCGCAATACGCTAGATCAGTATACGTATTCCAGAAAATTACAAGTTGTGCACTTAATGTAGTGAGTGTAACTAATACTTATGCTATGATGATTATAGACTACAATGCAATCCTAGTTCACTATAACCAATGGCTCTGATACCAATCTGTCACACCCTCAATTTACACTGCGGGGTTTATACCGCGAGGCGTGTGACGTTCCAGGATCTCCATAGCCATAAGTCACATGAACGACTCTGAATGCCCAAACCATGTAGTTCGTTATTCTTAAACAAGTTTCATAGATAATCAAATATTTTCAATAGTTGCAGAAGCGAATTTTAAAGACATTAGTTATTCAAATAATCAGAGTAAACAACGTGTTTGAGATCATAATAGATGATTAAAAATTTGAAAATAGATAATTATTCATATCCCCATGATGCCCTATGATGCATGCCCTACTCGTGCTTCGAACTAGTGCCCTGCAAAAAGGTATAATAATCGTGGGTCAACATAAAGTTGGTGAGTTCACAAAGTTTGTTAAACGCGTATGTCCTCCAGACCATGTTTGAGTAAATGCTAATTCACATGCCAGGGGTAGCTAGCCCACTCATGATAACTAAAACCGGTAATACCGAACTGCTAAACCACGAGATCCCACAATAGTGAGCAAAGTGCCTTGCATCATTGTCTATCAACAATGATAATATGTTGAGTTATAGTTCACACCCATGCTATCCAGCACACGATGTGAGGTCTGTGAGACCTAATAGCACTATCAACTAGTAACCTGCTTGTCATCCGGCAACTCATTTGGTATTTAGAAGGACTTTAATGATAGAGTTGGTTTAGTTCATCAAGGACATAAGCATGAATTAGTGAAAGCAGATTCACCTAGTGAATCATAGCACCCCAAAACCGGGATGTGTAAAAGTAGTCCCAAACCGGACTATGAAAAGTTTAGAAAGTTGTCTCATCCGAGACGTTTGCTTTGAGAAAAAGAGTAGTGAAACTCACCTGATGTTTGTGCAAGAGATCTAGTAAAGCAGAGAAAGTAACTATCGTTCCAACAAAGATCTCCCTATGAGCATTAGAACATATTAAGCTATGTGCTCTTTGTATTGCATACAAGTTCGGCACCTACTTTTGTGAACCACATTAATTTGTGTAGATCATATAAGATGTTTGATCTAACAATGTTTCATGAATCCATGTGTAATCAATTGCTCTAACAATAGATAACATAATTGATTACATAGGTGGATCATTGCGCACATAATAGAAGCTTGATAATTAAGCGCATAATAATCAACTTATTAAAGGTTAGATGGGAGCCAATTCTTAATATCAAAAGGCCTAAGCTTAGGTTCACAAGGGCCGAAATAGTTCTAAAACAAGAAAGAGTAGAATGGTTAGCCAATTTACCTAGTGGATCAAAGTGAAGTTGGATTGTCTAGATGGTTCCCTTACTCGATTCTTGGCCTCTTGGGAGTGGCCTTTTGGGCCGTGAGCGATCAAGAAAGAGAGGAAGAGAGAGCAAGAGTGACTGTGTTTGTGTTGGTGTAAGTTGTTTGGATGCTCCAAGGCTCCTTATATAGGCAAATTCAAAGGTAAGTTGACAATCCTTTGCCATGTCTAGTTATTGGTTAGCTTCCTAATTCATGTAAGGTTTCTAGTTGTCATTTCATTCATCCATGCTTATATTTCTGCCGAAACAAAGATTTAGAAAGGTTTCATGGATTTTTGCAAAGTCATTTGATGGAAAGACTAGTCATGAAAGGGGAAAGGTTGACATTGGTAGTTAGTTAGTTAGTTTTTTTGACTTATATCCAGTTGTATGCAAGTTCTATGCCTCCTTGTTGACTCTAGTCGATCCATAGCTCATAGGTTTGAGATCTCATTGAGCTATCACTATCTTGTTTCCTTACTTGGGGGCCGAAACCTAGTCATGGTAGTGTGAACTTGATAGTGACAAGTCAATGACAATTTTGTCCATGCTACAAGTAGACTAGATGCAAGTTATCCTTGTGCTCATTGTTTTACGGCCGCTAGTTCCCAAGAAAGAGTGTTCCAATTCTAGTTGATAGTGACATGACATTGCTTTATGTTGTCTTATGTTGTTGGCCGATTGTTTTCTAGTGTAGTCCCTAGGTTCTTTGTTCCATCACTATCATGTATATACATAGGGGTAGAGGCGGCCGATTATGTGGAAGAGGATAGGGAAGTAGGAGCTTGATGTTATAGGCACATGGTGATAATGATAGTTCCTACATTCCTCATTATTTGATTGGCTAAATTAAGAAAGGTAAGGAGTTGACTTAGGGAGGTTAGGAAGTTTTCATGTGGTTACCATTTTGGTGTAAGTTTTGTGGAAATCATGCTTGTAAGACATGTGTGGCCTTGAGCCTTGTGTTTCGGCCAAGGATAACACAAAGAATGTAGTTTTTCTAATCAAGGTTTGTCTTGTTCCAAGAGAACTTGTTGTAAGATAATGCCTTGCTTATTTGGTGATACCAAAAGCATGTGTGAGCTTGTTGTGTGCAAGGCTTCTGCTGAAATTCCAAAAAGAAGAGGAAAAGGTGTCTAGGCTTGTAGGATTGTCTTATCCTATGTTTGCTTGTTTGTTTCCTCCTTTAGTGTAAGTTAGGATTGCTTACGGTGGCTACTAGAGACAAAAGGAAACTTCCATGTATGTGTGGGTATGTATGCATGGGTTTATATATGTATGTATGTATGTATGTTAGCTTCTAGAAGGTATTTAATTAATCATAGTTTTCCATATCAAGCCTAGTGTATATACAAAGTCTAGTGTGTATGCACACACATATATATACAAGCATATTTAGAAGTATAAAAGATTCATGTACACATTTAGATTGATATTTATAAACTCTCATAAGTTTAGTCATATGTTTGTCAATCCATGATAGCTCATAGATACATATATAACTAGTGTGTGCACGTGTAACATATCTAGTGAACTCTAATTAAGTAAAATGCAAGAAATCTAAGTGCAAGTAACTAGAGTTTAGTTAAATCAGGAACCTGAAATTGCAGGGTATCACAGTAGGCATACGGGTCCCTCGTGTGATTGGGATTTATACGAAATGCCAGGCCTTAGACAGAAAACTCAAGATACAGGTGCTCACCCTTCCAGATTGCATGTCTCCCGTCATATTAGTGATCTCAAAACTTTGGTGAGAATTAAATAAAATGAGGTATCGAAATAAATCTTCGAGATGTGGATTTCACTCCTAACTCAAAGATATATTTCAAAAACACAAAACATAGGGTGGAGTGAAACTAATCACTAAGGTATTGATATCACTCATAACTTGGGGATTTCATTTCGTTTGTGAAATACGAGCGTCTACTTCTTTGGGTATGATGCCAAAAATGATGAGAGAAAGGAGAAAATCGAAAGCAAATATAGAGATCAAGGGGAAGTGTACACGAGAGGACTCGTGTGGTAGTTTAGTTATAGACTAGGTCAAAAGCATTTCTAGTAACCTAATTCCCTATAACCATGGCTCTGATACCAATCCTCAATCAAATCCCGTATGGTACTCGTCCCAATCATCTTTTCTTTCCTAAATCAGTATTACGCGTGATTGAACGCGTTTTGACTGTCAATTAATCGATTTAAAGCCATTATTAACCTTCCTAAAACCCATTTCTTCAACTCGTATTTATAGTTCATATTATTCTAATCAAACTCTCACCCATACTTTGAATATAGCGACTTACATAACCCCTCTATAACCTCTCGCTCTCGTGTTCTATAACGATCAGATTTGAAGTCTGTGTGGCCGTGACTTGGTGTCCAGATTTCGTCATCTTTCAGTACATATAACTTTTGATTTTTACATTCTTTAGAGTCGGCTTATATCAGTGAACAAAATTCCTATGGTTTTGTTTATTATCAGTATCGAAATCTTGGGCAATTGATCGATTTAGGAGGTTAGGGTTTATGTTAGAATTGGGGATTTTTGTTACTGCAGGTTTTCGTATGAATGCATATTGAAATTAAAACAAACAACAAACACACACCCAGACCAGCTGGTCTGGGCGTGTTCTTTCAAGACAACAGTCACAGGTTCAAGTCCCTGGGGAGAGGGCTGAATCTGTTTATTTTTTTTAGCATCCTCCTTTTTTTTCTTTTTTTTTTAATCAGTCATAAATCCTTTTAATTATTAAAAGTAGCAAACCTAGTCCAATTTTTTTATGAAAATCGTCCTAGCTTCACAAGACCCTAAAATTTTTGTTTTTAATTTTATTTTTCTAAAAAATATTTATTATTTTTAATGAATTTATTTTGTTTAAATCGTAATTAATTCATAAAAAAATCACTTTTAAGCATTTTAATACCACAATTTTTGTAGAGATATTTCTAACCATATAAATCTTTTAGTAGATTTTAATGTCAGTAAAATATTATTTTTACCCATTTTTACAATTTAATGGTATTTATTTGATTAAATACAATTAAATTATGTTTTAAATGAAAATAATATGGAAAATAATTTATAAAATTATTTCACACTTATAACACATATAAAGTAATGTTCAGAAATAAAAATAATAAACTTTCTCTTTATTTGTATTTATTTCCTAATTATTTTCATTATCAATAATAATAAATCAATTTAAAATAGTATAATATCAAAATTTTGAGTTTAAAAATTCTGAAATAACTTTTTTTATTTCAGAATAAACTTTAATTGAAATTTTTATATTTATTTGATTTATTATTTATTTTCCATTCTTAATTCATATTTATTTAATTAAAACCAATTTATGGTTTAATTAAAAAAAAACCCTAGAATCCCCAAATCTAGTCTATGAAACTCTAAGTGCCCAATCATTGATACTTTAGACTTTTAGATCTTTTCCCTTATAAACTTTTATCCCTTTAGGTTAATCCTTTGGGATCGCTATCATTTAACTCTCACTGTTCGGTAGAATCAAGCTTCTACATAAACTGTGTGTATTACTTATCCTTTTTTTTTTGTTTTTGCTTTTTTGGGGTGATTCATGCATAAATATACAAAACTTGCACATTCACTTATACATAATTATTCCTCATTTACAATTCATATACGTGTCTTATTATCTTTGTGCTTTATGTTTGAACATGAATGTAGCTTACATACAAAATCGTACATCTAGACATAACTTATGTTATGGTGCTCTTAACATATCGACGTAACTTATGTTACAGTGCTCATTTAGACATAGCTTATGTTATGGTGCTCTTTTAGACTTGACACATGTTAGGGGGCTCAGTATCATTTTACATTTGATCTTGTCTTGTTTGGTTACTTGCGTGTTTACATAATGCTTTGGTAATGCTAGACACATGAATTGTACCACTTTTCAAACTTATACTATATGTACCAAACTAGGTAATGCTCACCAACATTATGTGTTGATAAAATTTATTTCCGTGCATATTTCAGGATAAGTTTGCTTGATGCTTCGCATAGGACATTGGACATAGATTAAATCTAACAACTATCTTTATTTTTGTTGTGTATTTATTTTTCACATCATGTAAAAAAATATTCAATAAACAAATGTTTACATTTTAGTACCATGAGCTTTTGAACAATGGTCACTATTGTGCACCTCGATGATTCCGCCATCAGTTGGGGTGTTACACATCAGCCCAAAATATACCGCTGAGTGCATTATTTTCATCCACATAAAACTCAAAAGAAAATTCTGGCAAAAACTTCTTCTTATCCCTAAGCCTAGATACTATCATATCTGTATCATACTCACCAATGAAAATGTTTAATACGCCTTTAAATTTTTTACAATCAGTAGCTGTTGCACCAACATTCTCAAACCCTCCATACTTAGTCTTCATGATATTAAAAGCTTTGACAGGACCCATATTCAATGAAGACATCTGACATGTCATCTCTTCTTGAGTATGTGTCAGCTTCCTATTAGTGGCTAGGAAATGAATGTCACTTTCAGATACAAAGCATGATTATGACCTTCCACAAAGTCATAAACCTTGAAAGTCTTGCCATCCTTAGGAGTTATCTTTACATGTGCCTTACTGTAACGCCCCAACATTTTCAACTATGTGGTTCGACTAATGGAATACGATTACATTTTCGACAAAGCTTGACGTCTGGTTAATTTATGGAGCCTATGGTTATTAAACAAAACGTTGATGATAAAAATTTTTGTAATAAGGACTTAATGCCAATGTGACAATTGCCTCATGAAAGAACTCGAAGGAACCAAATGTAAACCTTGTAGTATTTATTAACTTTGAGATCTTTCTCAACAAGATGGATAAGTAAGGGACCTGGATGAAACTTATTCTTCTTAAATCCACTAGGAGGAAACCCTATTGCCGACAAAGCATTTGTATGGCTTCTTCTTCCTGGTGCTTTTAACACAAGGAGAATGATGGATGCCTCGAAATTCTCAGTCCATCCAGGTAGGTCATAGTTGTTAATATTTGTGATTCTAAAGGATGATGCTAGTTGACTGGTGTATGCTCATTCTCCCGGATTATGTGTGTAAAGACATACACTTCATGAGATCTCGGTTGGAACTTCTACCTGGTTCCAGGTTTGTAGCGCTGGACTATATACCTTTGGCGTTTCCGCACGTCCTTCACTTCGTAAATTCATAATCTCGTGTAGCCGTCGGGAACCCGCAACTTAGTTATGTCATAACCAGGTGGTTTACTCACGTTGTGGAGTTTGGTTACTGAATCGTGTTGCGGTGTGTTTTCCATTGTCGTTTTCGACACTCGGTTCGGAGAGCCATCTAGAAAACATTCTAGGTAACCACTCATCCCTTTTCTCACGATTTAAATTTGGGTCTCAGGGATACGGGGATACGCAGTCTTAATCGATGAGGTGATCATTATCAACCCTGATGATTGTCATCACAACGTTACTACAGCCTAAAGGAAGAAAATAAAAATAAAAACCAAACCCCGAGTTCGTTGTAGTCTAGCCGATCATGCTTGGGTTAAGGGGTAACATATGATGATGTTTTTATTAGTTCATATTACCATGGGGCTAAATGGGATATGGACTTTGCTTTTACATAATCGTATACATGTAAAGCTAGAGTTCAATGAAATTGATGGTGGACCTATGGTTGGACGTTAGTGATTTGAATGGAAACTGTAATTCGACATGAGAGTTTGTATAGATTATAATAAAGGATGTCCACAAGTTTAGGACATGTAAACGGGTGCGGTTTTGAGTTGAATTTAACTACGGATTATATGGTCACATGTTTCATGCGTGATGGGTCGCGATTGAGGCGCTTTAGCTTGTGGATATTAAATGAAACTATGAAGGAGCCTTGGGAGTTGTTAGTGAACATATGCCTATACATGATCAAGTCTTGTTCGTTCGAGGATTCGAGCTTCTTTACAGTTCTCTAGCTTCGTATAACTCGATTATTACGATAAGGTGAGTTCTTGTGCCCACTCTTTTAGTTATTATTTTTCTAAATATTTTGGGCTGATGTGCATGCTAAAGCAGTATGATTATTTTTATGAAGTCAAAAAAATATTCCTTTAATGAAGTTACAAATATTTTTGTGTACGAATGAAATCCGTATTAACTCATACATATTATTTTGGTATGAAACACGAGTAGGCGGAATGCGCCTAATGTGTTATTATATGGTTTGAGTTATATGTGTTATTATATGTATATATATGAATAGACTGTTGTCTTGATTAAAGTATGGCTTAAGTTTTTTTTATCTAATAAGCGGAATGCGCTTAATCTCTTGGCCACGTATTTGAAACCTTACTTGGTAGATCAGGTTTTGTCTTGATTGTTACTTGTTTAGATTATATGGATTACTATATGTAAATATATAAACTGTGTATGACAGTTGTCGGGAATATAAACTAAACTATGATAGTATGTGATATGCCTGCTATGAATCATAGTTAGGGTTTGAGTCAAGTAGGCGGAATGCACTTATATACACTTGGTATTGTTGTGCCAACTACGCGGGATGCGCTTATTATGGATTGTAACTAAAGTCTTGGGTTGAATAGGCGGATTGCGCTTATCCTAAACTTTAAACATTGCTTAGGGAACAACTAGGCGGATTGCGCTTATTGGTAACTCTAAGGTTAAAGTATTTTGTTATTATTATTTTAACAACTTACTTATTATTGAAAACTTATAAAACTTGAACTCACTCAGCGTAGCTGACTTTTGCATACATGTTAGATTGATTTCAGGTTGTTGATGAATAAAAGACGCCTTGGCATGTAGTGGAGCTCCTCAGTTGCGATTGACATTTCAATTAAGAAGACATCTACGAAATTGCTCGAATGTTATTTACATTATTTTCCAAAGATTTTAGTTGTTTATTAAATATTCTTTTGACCCGTCTTGGGAAACCATGTTTGTCTTTGAATGCCAACTGTTTGACCTGTCGGATTTGAGGGTCTTACAAGTTGGTATCAGAGCAATGATTCGAGGGATTTAGGCAGTTTGTGCTCGAACTCGAATCTGGTATGGGACCAAATTGTTACTAAGAAATGTCAACTGCTGGGTAGCTGCATGCGACAAGGTTATCCTTATTTTTGACGTATGTCTATATATATACACCTCATTGGATGCTTAATAGCATGAAATCATAAACGGGCGGTTAGTGCCTTTACATTTTGATGTAGTATGGGAAGTTTATTGTGTAGTGACGAGTGAGTAATGCACGATACATAGGTTGGGATGTTTCTTGTTGAACAGTTAGATAGATAAAGTGTTAGAAGGAATCCTAATACCTATATTTTGTTTTAAGTATGTTATGATGGCTCTTATTGAGTGCTTAATTGTAATAATTCATAGGGGGTGTATGCTCTTGTATTTTGAGGTAGGGTAGACTTCCCTTCTTCGTTTCTTAATTGCAAACCTTTAAGGTTTAATAGCTAAATACCATATGTATTTGTCTTAATGTGTAGGCAGAATTGTTAATGTGGTCGTAACTTGTTGGATCAGTATTGCTATTTTGTATGAACTTGCTAGTGTATACTTAAGTGTCTAGCAAGTTCTTTATGAGTGATAGCACAGCGGAATGATATGAGTTTAAAGCTACACTTATCAACAGGAGTTATTACCCCCTGGATGTTTGAGAAACTAATAAATGATAAGTATTTATTGAGAATCTAAGTATTGAATGAGAATGAAACACTTAGACAGATTCTCAATAAATATGAAATGGTAATAACAATAATATGCTGTGAAGGATTTCTGTATTAAAAATCAATTTGTAAAACAGAGGGATGAAGCCATCTATTTATAGACTTTACAAATACATGAACCTTGCCAAAAAGCAAGTTCAGAGACAAGTTGCAACAAGTTGCAATCTTGGAACTTGTACATAAAGTAAAAGTAATACTAAACTAATAAACTATTGATACAAAAGGCTGTGGAAAAGATCTTCTCGTAAGTACTGATGAATGACAAACTACTGATGAGTAGTTTGTCTTCAGTAGTTCTTCAGTAAAAATGTCTGGTTTGGACTTAGAACTTCTGATGACTTTTCTTCTTCAGTACTTGTGAAATCTCTTCTTCAGCAGTTTGATCTTCATTCTTCAGTAGTTCTATACTTAGAATATTTTGACAGAAGTGAATTAGACTAAGGTTTGCAAAAGTGGTTTCACCAATCCTTTTTGTCCTAACAATCTTCCCCTGGATTGATGAAGCCAAAACCTTTCTAATTCCTTATTGTTTTCTTCTGTCATTCCTGATCTTCCATATTCCTTTGAACATGGAATTCTTCAACTGGTTCAGCTGTTCATCAGTGAGAGATCCTTTTTGTGGTTCTAGATGCTGGATTGTAAGCAGGTCTTGAGTTGATAGCTTCTTCAGATCATTCATCGACTTATAGGCTCTGCTTGTCTGGTCTCTTCTTGTCACTTGTACTAAGTTGTTATCAGTAAAGGACCATCTGATGATAGGTACTTTAGACTTGTCAATGTCTAAAGTGTAGGGAACCATATTGGTACCCTGGGATGCTCCTGAGTGTTGGATGTTTTCAACTTCAGTGACTCTCAGGCGGGATTCTCTTCCTTGTTCTTGTTGCATCACATTAGGTATTTGAAAAGTTGGCAAATGATGCTCAGTAACTACCTTAGTGTGCAGTTTGTCTTTGATGGTTTTCTGGATTTGATAGGCAAAGGTGGAAGGATCCCTGAATTGTGTGATCAGAGGTTTTTCTTCAATGTCAAAGTCAGAATGGACTACTGTACTTCCTTCTAGTAGTACCATTCTGAAATCAGTCTTCACATTCTCCTCTAATTTCTTCTTTTGAGTAGCTGGTCTTCTTTGAACACCAGAAGTTCTAACTACTGAAGTTGATACTTCAGCAGTTTCAAACTTCTCTGGATTTGCAGCCCTTGTAGCCTTGTATTTTCTATAAGTGTCCACCATTCTTTCTTCTTTCCATTTGGACACAGAGGCTTTTGAACCATAACCATTTCTACTAGTTCTTCAATCATCTGGCCTCTCTTGGCTTTTGCATCTTTACTTGTTTCAAGTTTGTCTACAATAAGTTGAGCTCTTCTTGTCAGCTCTTCCATGGAGAGTCCCTTTAATGTATGGGCTTTGGTCTTGTTTTTCTTAGTAATGTAAGACATCAGTTGTTGTCTTTTGTCTTCCTCAGCAATTCTTTCTAGGCTAGCCTGCCTTTGAAGTTCAGCTTCATTAGCATGTAGCTTTTCATCCAGGCTTAAGTCCAAGTCATCCCTTTCTTCCAGATTTTTCCAAATCTGATCTTCCTTGGCTTTCTTCTGAACTGCCAGTAAACTCTTCTCAAGAAGTTCTGCTGATTGAGAGATTGGAGAAGGGTTTAGTACAGTCATAGTTGTAACTGTTGTAGTAGGCCTAGGAGGAATAGGAGTTGGTTGAGTAGGTTCAGTTGATCTGGAAGGCTCTTGTTCAGCAGTTTGAGTGTTGGAAGTGTTAACATCTGATGGGTTGACAACTACTGAAGGTCTGTCAACTACTGAAGGATTGTCTTCAGTATTTTCTGAATCTTCATCAGAACTTTTTCCATCAGATGTTTCTTCATTATGCCCTTGGGATTCATCAGACTTTTCTTCATCAGACTTTTCACAGTCTTCAATTTCTTGGACAGTGACACCAAACTGTTGGGCCAGCTTTTCTTTTCTGGCTTGGTCTCTCTGATCTCTTTCTTGGATAGCCACTCTTGCCTTTTTCCTGGCTTCAAGTGACTCCATAGGTTCCTTAGTTTTCTCCCCCTTTTTGGCTTCATCAGGTTTTAAGGGTGTAGAGAAATGACCTGTAAGAGAAGCAATCTGTTTGGTGTTGAAGTCAATTTTGTTGGACAGATCGTTCATCTTAGTCTGTATCACTCCAAATTGGTTCTTGATGGATAGCTCCAAGTTAGCTGTGTAGGTTTGGAAGTGATTTTTGATGAGGGTGTTCATCATGTGATATAAGGGACCATTTGGGCTGCATAGCTGGTTCATGTCTATGCTAGATTGCCCAGGGAATTGGGTAGGCATTTGTAGTGAGGGGTGTGTTTTTGGTTGATCTTCTTGTTGTACAGAAGATGCCACTTTAGGGGAATCAGGGATTAAGTGGACTTTAACCTGATCTGGTGTGACTAGCTTCTTGAGCATAGATACACCAGGTGCAGGACCTTCACTTGTAGCTGTCAATTCAGTAGTTTTGTGTTGTGAAACATCATCCAAGTTAATGGAATCATCTGTATCCCTGATTACATCCTCAATGAGGACTGTATCAGTTACATCATGAGCTGAGCCCAACTCAGTTGTCTCATGTACCTCTTTTTCTTGGTTAAGAGGATTTCATACCTCAGGCATTAAGCCTTCATCAGTAGTTGCCACAGTTGAGGTCTTAGCTATGTTGCTTCTTTCCTCAGATCCACCACTGGGTGGTAATGAGTAGTAGCAGCCTCAAAAGTACCAAGAGTTTCTAAGTTTGGGCTTAGAGACCCTGGTTCATCCTCATCTCTTTGGTTAGGACTTTGAGTGTCCACATCCATGTCAAGTTCCGAGGCTATGTCCCCTGTTTAATGTGATTGTTAGGGACTGACATGTTTAGATGGGACATTCTCTTTTAGCCCAGAGAGAAGTTTGGCTATTTCAAAATTAGGTTCAGAAATTTGGGGTGCTGGTTCAGTAGTTTGGTCAATGGGTTCAGCAGTTTCAAAAGAAGAGTCAATTGGAATAGTTTTCTTTAGTTTTTTTCTTTTGAAAAGTATGGTGATTGGTGGCCTTGTTGGGATTTGAGATGGATGAGACTGAGAGGATGTTTCAGTTACATTTTTATCAAGTGCAGATTGCACAGCAGTCAGTTTAGGCATCTCAGCCTCCTGAACTGCTTTTCTTTTTGGTTTGGTAGGTTTTTGTTTTTGTTGCTTGGGTTTCTTGGCCTTTGGGGGTGTAGGTTTGGAAGATGAGGGTTCCATGGGGACTGGTTCTGGTTCCCCTTGGTCATCTTCTGGCCAGGCAGCCAGTTTGTTGTGCCTAGAGTATGCTTGTGAGGTTAAGGGTTTCAAAATTGTAGCTTTACCCACAAGCACCTCATTACCCAGTTCTTTGATTATGCATTGCATAATGAACCTTGGGTATAACAAAAACTTCTTTTTAGTGTTATTATGATGTAACACCAACTCATTAAAGAAAAGTTTTGATGCCCTGTATTTTGTTTCATTCACTATGGAATAAAAAATTGGTTGAAAGGTTAAGGGCATCTGGTCATAAGACCCTGTTTTAGGACTCAAACACATAATGATATAATGAAACAAAAGTTTGTATTTGGGTTTAAAATATTTTTTAAAGATTGTAGCTTGTGAGAGAGTACCTTGATAACCACACTCTGTCATGGTTAGGTGGATTTCAGTGTTTTCAACCTTTTCAGGGGCATTCACATCATTCAACCCCAGTCTGATTGCAAGTGTGGCCGGTGTGATGGCCATTCGTCTCCCTTTGATTGTTGAGTTGAGAGAGATAACCTCATTATCCACCATCATTATCTCAGCGTTAGCCCAGAACTCATTGAGAGTTTCAGGATGTATTGGTGGGTCTATTGTGAGAGCGGTGATATATTGGGATTTGACGACGAGATCAATGATCTCATCGTATTGGGACCAGCCTTCTTGTTTCTCTAAGTAGGCTCTAAGATTGTGTCCCTGTTTTAGAACTAGAGCCATGTGGTTTGTGTGTGTTTGGATCGAACAGTGTTTTTTTTTTTTTGCAGGTTCAGGGTTTGAGAGCTTTTTGAGAGAGAAGGAGGGAATTTTTGCTTTTTGAATGGATAAGTGTTGGAAAAGGTATTTATCAGAAGTTTTAAACCGCCTAGGTCAAACTTCTGATTGTGGGAAAAGTCTGATTTGCCCTTTTTGACTAAACTGCTGATGAAGAATTGTTTTCATCAGTAGTTCCCACTTTCTCTTCAGTAGTTTTGAACAACTGATGAGAATGCTTTTATAAATACTTTATTCATAACTTCTGATGGTTGTTTTATCAGAAGTTAATCATTTTTCAAAAAATATTCCCATACTGATGTTTTGTTCATCAGTAGTTTCTCTCTTGTTTATTTTTCAGAAGTTTTCAAATTTGAAAACAGATCTAAGTGAAAAAATGAAACATATGTGCAGAAAAGTAAAGAGAAACACTTACAAATTTAGCATCCCAAGCATGGATACTAACTTCTGAAATGTTGATGTGTCAAGGGGTTTAGTGAATATGTCAGCTATTTGATTAGCTATTGCTACATGTTTCACTTCAATCTTGCCTTTTTCATAGCAATCTCTTATGAAATGATACCTGATTTCAATATGTTTGGTTTTTGAAAACTGAATAGGATTTTGAATGATGCTAATGGCAGATTTGCTGTCTACAAGCAATGGTGTCTTGGTTTCTTTGATTCCATAATCAAGAAGTTGATACTGGAGCCATTGTATCTGTGATGTACAACTTGCAGCTGCAATGTATTCAGCTTCAGCAGTTGAAGTTGCAACAGATGTTTGTTTCATTGATTGCCAGGACACTAGACAGTTTCCTAAGAATTGACAACCACCAGATGTTGATTTTCTTGACATTTTACACCCTGCATAGTCACTATCTGAAAAAGCTGATAACTTGGTATTGCTTGAAGCAGGATACCAAATTCCAAGTGTTGGAGGTCCTTTCAGATATCTGAAGCTTCTTTTGACTGCAATGAGGTGTGATTCCCTAGGAGCTGATTGATATCTAGCACAGACACATGTTGAAAACATAATATCTGGTCTAGAAGCAGTTAGATATAAAAGGGAACCTATCATACATCTATACATGGTTTGATCAACCTGTTTTCCTTGATCATCTGGTTCAACTTGTGTGGTTTGTGTCATGGGAGTGGAACATGATTTACAGTCTTGTAAAGAAAATTTGTTTAATAATTCTTTAACATATTTTGATTGATGTATAAAAGTTCCATTTTTTTGTTGTTTAATCTGCAGTCCCAGAAAGTACTGCAGTTCTCCCATTGTACTCATCTCAAATTTTGATTGCATGAGTTTCTTAAATTCATCACACAGTTTTGTGTTTGTTGAACCAAATATGATATCATCAACATATATTTGAACAAGTAAGATATGATTTCCAACATGTTTTATGAAAAGAGTTTTATCAATGGCACATCTTGTGAAGTTATTTTTGAGTAAAAAGGCTGAAAGTGTTTCATACCAGGCTCTTGGAGCCTGTTTAAGCCCATAAAGAGCTTTGTCTAGTTTGTACACCCACTCAGGATGAGAAGGATCCTCAAACCCAGGTGGTGGACAGACATACACTTCCTCTTTTATCTTTTCATACAAATATGTACTCTTAACATCCATTTGATAAACTTTTATTTTGTTGGAAATGGCATAGGCCAGAAATAACCTGATGGCTTCAAGCCTTGCAACTGGAGCAAAGGTTTCATCATAGTCAATTCCTTCTTCTTGAGAGTAACCTTGTACTACCAGTCTTGCCTTGTTCTTTATTATCATACCAGCTTCATCTTGTTTGTTCCTGAAAACCCATCTTGTGCCAATTGGTTGCTTGTTTGGTGGTAAGGGACAGATTTCCCAAACCTGTTGCTTGTTGAATTGAAGCAATTCATCTTGCATTGCTTGTACCTAATTGTTGTCTTTGAGGGCTTCCTGGTACTTCTTTGGTTCCAACTGTGAAATAAATGTTGAGAAGAGACAAAAGTTGGAAAGCTGGTTTCTTGTAAGAACACCTGATGCAATATCACCCATGATTTGATCAAGTGGATGATCTTTGTGTTCGATCAGTTGTTGTAAACCACTGACAGGTGTTGGTGGCTCATGTTCTTCAAACAAACCACTGAGGTCTATTATATCTGGTTCAGCAGTTTCAATGTTTTCAGTAGTTGCAGGTGCTGAAGCAGATGTTTGAGTTTGTTCCTCAGTATTTGTTGAATCAGAAGTTTGTGAAACTTCTGATGGTTTTGAAATTGACTTAATGACTGTTTGAGGGGTCCATGGTGTGGGATCCTCATCATCAAACCTTTGATCACCATAATAAGTAGGTTTAGATGAAGTAACAGTCTTTTCAGGTCCAAAATGGAAACTGTCAAGGTCAAAAAGTTCAGCAGGATGTGCTGGAATGAGAGTGTGTTTTGACTCATTGAACTTAACATTCAGTGTTTCTTCTACTATCCTGGTTGTTGAATTAAAAACCTTGTAGGCTTTTCTAGTTGAAGAATAACCAAGAAAGTAACCTGAATCAACTTTGGTAGCAAACTTTGAAATAGATTCCTTAATGTTCAAGATGAAACATTGACACCCAAAAGCCCTGAAAAAGGAGATAAGGGGCTTCATGCCATGAAGAACTTCATAGGCAGTCTTGGAATGCCTCTTGACAAAAAGGACTCTATTTTGAACATAACATGATGTGTTAACTGCTTCTGCCCAAAAGTATAACGGTAGGCCAGAATCAGCTAACATTGTTCTTGCTCCTTCAATTAAAGTTCTGTTCTTCCTTTCTACTACACCATTTTGTTCAGGAGTTCTGGGAACACTGAATTGTCTAATAATCCCTTTAGACAAACAGAATTCATCCAGAGTTTTGTTCCTGAACTCTGTCCCATTATCACTTCTAATGGTTTTGACAGGTAGAGAGTATTGCTTCTCTACTTGTAGAATGAAGAACTTGATGATTTCAGCAGCCTCATCCTTTGAAAATAAGAAGAATACCCATGTAAATCTTGAGTAGTCATCAATGATGACCAAGCAGTACTTCTTCTTGCCAAGGCTCATGATTTTTACAGGCCCAAATAAGTCCATATGGAGTAGTTGAACACATGCAGTAGTTTTTGATTCTTCAATAGACTTATAGGAGGACTTATGTTGTTTTCCCTTTAAACAGGATACACAGTGTTCTTGACACTGGTATACTTTTAAGGGTAGACCTCTAACCAAGCCCATTTTTGTGACTTTATTTATGGTTTTAAAGTTCACATGGCCAAGTCTCCTGTGCCAGAGATCAGTCTCTGAAGTTGATGCCTTTGAGAAGAAACAGGCAGTGTTTTTCAGTACTTTGTCTTTTTCAATGTCCACTACATAGACATTGCCACATCTTTTGGCTATCAACAAAGTGTGATCTTCAATGATCTTCTCTATCAACTTCTGGCCTTCTGGTGATATGATGTTGCATGCTGTCTTTGTGAAAAAGGAAGAATATCCTTTATCACACATTTGTGACACACTCAGCAAGTTGTACTCAAGGTTTTCAACCAGATTGACCTTGTCAAACTGTATTTTGCCAGAGGAGACATTGCCATGTCCTAGCACATATCCCTTAGCATTGTTCCCAAAGGATACAGATCCTTCTCTTTGACTAATAAAATTGTTTATCAGGTATCTGCATCCTGTCATGTGCATTGAGCCTCCACTGTCTACATACCAAATGCTATTTAAGCCTCTGGAAACTCTCTGCACAAGATAGCAAATTAGTTAGATTTAGGAACCCAAGCCAGTTTGGCTTTGGGTTTGCTCTTGATAATATTTACAGTTTGTTCTAGACCAAGTTGAGAAATCCATGTCTTTTTGGCAATGGATTTTTCATTAAGAGCAATGGTGGTATCCTTTTGAGGACCACCATCAACTTTGGTCATCAGTAGTTGTACCATGTTTATGAGATCTTTAATCTCAGCAGTTTGTGAAACTGCTGATGATTTAGGTCTAACTACTGAAAGAGAATTTTGAGAAAAAGATTTTTGTTGAGATCTTTAATCTCAGCAGATTGTGAAACTGGTTGTTGTTTCCTGGGAGAAAAAGTTTTTACAAAATCATTTTTGATTTGCTTTCCCACAACCAGTTGTTGAGTTTTCTTGTTGTACTGAATACCTTTTCTGTATCTGCAAAATTCTGTCTTGTGTTTGAATAGACCACAAATTTCACATTCTTTTGTCTTTTCTTTCAAAGACAAGTTTCTGACTGTATTGATTAGATTTAGGTCATCAGTTTTTTTAGGTTCTCAACTCCTGATGTAGTTGAAACTACTGATGGCTTAAAGTCAGAATTAATCAGTACTTCTAAAGAACTTTCTTTGTGAGTTTTTAGAAAGTTTTCATGAAAAGATGTGCATTCTTTCTCTTCAGAAGTTTCACCTGAAACAATTTTTCTCCCATCTTCAGTAGTTTTGGGGGAAAATCTGTTGGTGTTTCAGTGTGATTGTACCCTATGCCAAACCTAACATTTGAAGCACTTTGTTTGTTTAGCAATAGTTGGTACCCCTTACAAGATTCAACCCATTTTTCACATGTGACCTTGGTGTCAGCAAGCTCTTGTCTGACATTTCCTAGGTCATTTATCATGATTTTAATTTGTGCTTGGGTTTCAATAGCAGTGTTAGTTAATTTAGAAACTTCTTTTGTTTTTGCAGAAAGTTTTCTTTCTAAATCACATTTCATCTGAGTGAATTTTCTCTCAGAGTCATTTGCTTTCCCTTGTAAGTGTACATTAGTCTCTCTTATGAGAGCAAAAGATTCTTTGCAAGAAGTTGAACAAAGTTTTGTAAAAGATTCTTTAGATACCTGTGACAAGGCAGATTTTGAGGTACGTCCCTCAAATGCCATTAAGGCAAAGTTCTTTCTGCCATTGTCAGGCTCTCCCCAGTTGATGTCAAACATCTTGTTGTCTGCATCAGGATTACACTCAGTAGTGTCAAAAGGAAGACTGCTCCAGTCAACATACCCTGAAGTAAATAAACTTTGTTGTGGGGGTTGCTGAGTTTGTGGAGGAGGTTGAGCAACTGGAAAGGGAGGGATTGATTGTTGGCTCTGCATCTGTTGAGCAGGCATCTGTACATATTGTACTTGTGGCACATATTGGTGTTGTGGAGCTTGTGCCTGTACAAAAGTATAACGGTAGGCCAGAATCAGCTAACATTGTTCTTGCTCCTTCAATTAAAGTTCTGTTCTTCCTTTCTACTACACCATTTTGTTCAGGAGTTCTGGGAACACTGAATTGTCTAATAATCCCTTTAGACAAACAGAATTCATCCAGAGTTTTGTTCCTGAACTCTGTCCCATTATCACTTCTAATGGTTTTGACAGGTAGAGAGTATTGCTTCTCTACTTGTAGAATGAAGAACTTGATGATTTCAGCAGCCTCATCCTTTGAAAATAAGAAGAATACCCATGTAAATCTTGAGTAGTCATCAATGATGACCAAGCAGTACTTCTTCTTGCCAAGGCTCATGATTTTTACAGGCCCAAATAAGTCCATATGGAGTAGTTGAACACATGCAGTAGTTTTTGATTCTTCAATAGACTTATAGGAGGACTTATGTTGTTTTCCCTTTAAACAGGATACACAGTGTTCTTGACACTGGTATACTTTTAAGGGTAGACCTCTAACCAAGCCCATTTTTGTGACTTTATTTATGGTTTTAAAGTTCACATGGCCAAGTCTCCTGTGCCAGAGATCAGTCTCTGAAGTTGATGCCTTTGAGAAGAAACAGGCAGTGTTTTTCAGTACTTTGTCTTTTTCAATGTCCACTACATAGACATTGCCACATCTTTTGGCTATCAACAAAGTGTGATCTTCAATGATCTTCTCTATCAACTTCTGGCCTTCTGGTGATATGATGTTGCATGCTGTCTTTGTGAAAAAGGAAGAATATCCTTTATCACACATTTGTGACACACTCAGCAAGTTGTACTCAAGGTTTTCAACCAGATTGACCTTGTCAAACTGTATTTTGCCAGAGGAGACATTGCCATGTCCTAGCACATATCCCTTAGCATTGTTCCCAAAGGATACAGATCCTTCTCTTTGACTAATAAAATTGTTTATCAGGTATCTGCATCCTGTCATGTGCATTGAGCCTCCACTGTCTACATACCAAATGCTATTTAAGCCTCTGGAAACTCTCTGCACAAGATAGCAAATTAGTTAGATTTAGGAACCCAAGCCAGTTTGGCTTTGGGTTTGCTCTTGATAATATTTACAGTTTGTTCTAGACCAAGTTGAGAAATCCATGTCTTTTTGGCAATGGATTTTTCATTAAGAGCAATGGTGGTATCCTTTTGAGGACCACCATCAACTTTGGTCATCAGTAGTTGTACCATGTTTATGAGATCTTTAATCTCAGCAGTTTGTGAAACTGCTGATGATTTAGGTCTAACTACTGAAAGAGAATTTTGAGAAAAAGATTTTTGTTGAGATCTTTAATCTCAGCAGATTGTGAAACTGGTTGTTGTTTCCTGGGAGAAAAAGTTTTTACAAAATCATTTTTGATTTGCTTTCCCACAACCAGTTGTTGAGTTTTCTTGTTGTACTGAATACCTTTTCTGTATCTGCAAAATTCTGTCTTGTGTTTGAATAGACCACAAATTTCACATTCTTTTGTCTTTTCTTTCAAAGACAAGTTTCTGACTGTATTGATTAGATTTAGGTCATCAGTAGTTTTTAGGTTCTCAACTCCTGATGTAGTTGAAACTACTGATGGCTTAAAGTCAGAATTAATCAGTACTTCTAAAGAACTTTCTTTGTGAGTTTTTAGAAAGTTTTCATGAAAAGATGTGCATTCTTTCTCTTCAGAAGTTTCACCTGAAACAATTTTTCTCCCATCTTCAGTAGTTTTGGGGGAAAATCTGTTGGTGTTTCAGTGTGATTGTACCCTATGCCAAACCTAACATTTGAAGCACTTTGTTTGTTTAGCAATAGTTGGTACCCCTTACAAGATTCAACCCATTTTTCACATGTGACCTTGGTGTCAGCAAGCTCTTGTCTGACATTTCCTAGGTCATTTATCATGATTTTAATTTGTGCTTGGGTTTCAATAGCATTGTTAGTTAATTTAGAAACTTCTTTTGTTTTTGCAGAAAGTTTTCTTTCTAAATCACATTTCATCTGAGTGAATTTTCTCTCAGAGTCATTTGCTTTCCCTTGTAAGTGTACATTAGTCTCTCTTATGAGAGCAAAAGATTCTTTGCAAGAAGTTGAACAAAGTTTTGTAAAAGATTCTTTAGATACCTGTGACAAGGCAGATTTTGAGGTACGTCCCTCAAATGCCATTAAGGCAAAGTTCTTTCTGCCATTGTCAGGCTCTCCCCAGTTGATGTCAAACATCTTGTTGTCTGCATCAGGATTACACTCAGTAGTGTCAAAAGGAAGACTGCTCCAGTCAACATACCCTGAAGTAAATAAACTTTGTTGTGGGGGTTGCTGAGTTTGTGGAGGAGGTTGAGCAACTGGAAAGGGAGGGATTGATTGTTGGCTCTGCATCTGTTGAGCAGGCATCTGTACATATTGTACTTGTGGCACATATTGGTGTTGTGGAGCTTGTGCCTGTACAAAATGTGCACTCCCTTGTGTTCCATTATACCTGTTATAATTGGGGTTAAAATTATTTCCAGACTGAGATTGGTTAAAGCTTGAGCTTCTACACTCTCTAGCAAAGTGTCCCAACTTTTGACACTTGTGACATCTAAGTTTAGATTTGTCAAAACCAATTTTTGTTGAACTGTTGAGTCCTGGAAACTTCCTTCCTGACCATTTGTAAAATTTATTTGTTTTTAAACTTAACATGGCCAGTTGGTGTAGAATATCCATTTCTTCTAAGTCATCACTGCTGAAATTTTTTAAATCATCCATGATAAAACACATGTTATCAGCAGTTTGACTAAAATCATTATTGTCATAACCTGGGAATGATCTTTCAGATGAGATCCCAGCAGTTATGTCAATATGGTCAAAAGATCCAAAACTATTTGAACAAGTTGGTGAGTCTTGTCCCAATAGTGCTGTACTACTTGGTAGATAGTCATCAGTAGTTTTGCCAGAACATTGTAACTTTTTCTTTTGATCAATTTCTCTTTCAAAAGTAAGTAATCTCCCATGAAGTTTTGTAAGAGTGAGGGAGCTAAAGTCTGGAGAAGATCTTAAGACTATAGAGTATGTTTCCCATTTTTCTGGTGAAGACGTTAAAAATCTATGAAGCATAGATACAGTTGTGTAGGTCTGACCATTTAATTTTAGCTCAGATATTAATGAGGAGAATCTTTCAAATTGTTGTGTTAAACTTTCCCCATTAATGTGAGCAAAAGTTTCATATTGTTGAGCCAGGATTTCTCTGGTGTTGGCAATCACCTCTTCAGTTCCTCCAAACTGTTCTTTGAGGCAGTCCCAAAGCTCTTTGGCACTATCACAATGTAATAGGCCAGAGTAGATCTCATTTGGGAGTGCCATTGCCAACATAGAGAAAGCTTTAGCTTCAAGCTCAAGTTTTAGGAAATCATCATCTGTATAGTCTTTTTGGTCTTTTGGAATTTCTTCTTTAGTTTCAAGATTGATATTTACTGGTTTATGAGGACCATATATCACAGATTTCCAGCAACCTGTGTTGGTCTGTGATAAGGTATGTGCCTTTCTCCTTTGCCAGATGTTATATTCATTTCTTACTAGCATAGCAGGTTTATTGGCAGAACCAGTATTATGAGGATCCATTTTAAAGAGTATTGATTTGTCAAATATCTCTTAAAGTGATGGATATTGATAAAAGTGAACTTTTAATCCTTTATTGAATATCAATAAGAGCCTGTGTCTGATTCTCAATGTGTTAGATTGATATGTGATCAGATAAACCAGTGCTCTGATACCAATTGTTGGATCAATATTGCTCTTTTGTATGAGCTTGCTAGTGTACACTTAAGTGTCTAGCAAGTTCTTTATGAGTGATAGCACAGCGGAATGATATGAGTTTAAAGCTACACTTATCAACAGGAGTTATTACTCCCCCTGGATGTTTGAGTAACTAATAAATGATCAGTATTTATTGAGAATCTAAGTATTGAATGAGAATGAAACACTTAGAACGATTCCCAATAAATATGAAATGGAAATAACAATAATATGCTTTGAAGGATTTCTGTATTAAAAATCAATTTGTAAAACAGAGGGATGAACCCATCTATTTATAGACATTACAAATACATGAACCTTGCCAAAAAGCAAGTTCAGAGACAAGTTGCAACAAGTTGCAATCTTGGAACTTGTACATAAAGTAAAAGTAATACTAAACTAATAAACTACTGATACAAAAGGCGGTGGAAAAGATCTTCTCATATGTACTGATGAATGACAAACTACTGATGAGTAGTTTGTCTGCAGTAGTTCTTCAGTAGAAATGTCTGGTTTGGACTTCAGAACTTCTGATGACTTTTCTTCTTCAGTACTTGTGTAATCTCTTCTTCAGCAGTTTGATCTTCATTCTTCAGTAGTTCTATACTTAGAATATTTTGACAGAAGTGAATTAGACTAAGGTTTGCAAAAGTGGTTTCACCAATCCTTTTTGTCCTAACAGTCGTAACTTGTTGTGTTTAGGGTGACTAAAGTAAAGTAAACAGCTAATCACACTTGATCAACGTTATTGGAAATTTACCCTTACTTTACACATCCTGAATATGTCTTTTGACGGATCATGTGACAGTTTTGTCATGAATGTTTTGTATGGGTTGTGTGTAGCACCTTTTGTATTGGGTTAGATAAGATCCCAAGGATACTAGACATTTAATCAAGGACAAGGTTAGAGTAGGAAATTCTCTCCTTGTGACCAAGGCTGTTGATAATTGTCGGATCGAGATATCGGGCCATAGTCTTCCTATTCTCTTGTACTTAACGTCATTTGGTTGCTTTGATGTTATACTTGGTATGGACTAGTTGGCTACCGTGGATGCTCACTTTGTGTGTGGGCGGAGAATCGTGCGACTTACAGCTCCTGATGGGAATCGTATTACTATTCATGGGCACGATGGTTGCTCATTACCTAGGTTATTTCTATGCTAAAGGCGGGGAGGGTGTTTCAACATTGGTGTAAGGCGTACCTTGCGCAGGTCAACCTAGGGGATGTCCCCGTAGTGCGGGATTACTCGGATGTATTTCCTAAGGATTTGACAGAATCGCCATCGGACCGTGAGGTTGAGTTCCAAATAGACCTCGTGCCGGAAGCTAAACCTGTAGCCAGAGACATTACCTCCTAGCCCCTGCGTAAATGAAATAACTCTCATCTCCTTTGGAGGATTTGCTCAAGAAAATATTCATTAGACCGAGTATCCCACCATGGGGTGCACCGGTTTTAATTGTAAAATGAAAGATGGTAGCATACGGATGTGTATCACTTGATGGTGAAGAATAGAAATCCTTTACCAAGAATCGACAGTTTATTTCGAACAGCTCCAATGAGCTAGTTGTCTCTCGAGAATTGATCTTAGCTCGGGTTATCGTCAGCTGAAAATACGAGAGTATGACACTTTCCGTACTCGTTATGGACATGATGAGTTTTGGTAATGTCTTTTGGACTGACTAATGTGCTGCGGCATTCGTGGATTTGATGAACTAGATGCGTAGGCCGATGCCCAACTGTTTTGTTATTGTTTCCATTAATGACATGCCCATATGCTCCGAAAGAAAAGAAGACTATATTCTACATCGCAAGAAGGTTATTCAAACTCTAAGGAATGAGAAACTTTGCACTAAAATTCTCAAAGGTGCTTTCTGATTTTATGAGGGTCAGTAAATCTGGCCCATGTCATCGGTAGATTCCACGAAGGTGCAGGCAGTGATGAACTGGGTGGCACCAAAATCATCTTCTGATATTAGTAGCTTCTTGGGTTGGCAGGTTGTTATCAGGGCTGCGTACAGGATTTCTCTAGGATAGCTCACTGACTAAACTGATCAAGAATGAGGTGAGGTTTGCTGGGGACTTGGACCAAGAGAACGCGTTTCTTGAAACTAAAGAAAAGTTTGACACCAGATTTGCGGGTCTTACAAGTTTGACACAAGCACCGATCCTAGCCTTACCAGGTTGGACGTGGGTTGTAGTGGTTTTTTTTGGATGCATCACTTGGGGGGTCTCGGGTGTGTACTTATGCAGCGCGGTAAGGTGATAGCATATGCCAATCGAAACCCCATGAGTTTAATTACCCGACTCAGGATTAGGAGTTGGCAGCTATTGTTTTTGCGCTTAAACTGTGGGAACATCACTTTTATGGGGATCCTTGCACCATCTATACTGACCATAAGAGTTGGGATATTTCTTTGAGTAGAAGGACTTTAGTAGGAGGTAGTGCAGGTGGTTGGAATTAATCAAGCACTATGATGTGGAGCTTGCATATCACCCAGGAAAGGTTAACGTGGTGGCAGACGCGTTGAGCCGAAAGGAGAGGCCTAAACCCATTCGTGTGAAATATTGTTAGCTTATTTTGAAACCGGATATGGTGAAGAGATCTCTAGTGCCCATATTGAAGCCTTACAGGTGGAGCGAATTATGACAGAGCGTATGTGGGGGCAGCAATGACTTATGGGAAGTGATGGAGACAGGGGTTATGTTCATAAAATGACCGGATGTGGGTACCTTGATATGGAGGGTTTAGTGATAAAATCATGGATGAGGCGCACGAAACCGCCATTCTAATCATCCGGGGCAACAATATGTATCAAAATCTTAAGAACTATTGGTGGCCAGTAATGAAGTATGAGGTAGCAACTTATGTGAGCAGGTGTTTGATTGTTCACAGGTTAAAGCAGAACATCAGAAACCGTTTGAAAAAAAAAAATCAACCTTTAGAGGTACCGGAATGGAAGTGTGAGTATCTTACTATGTATTTCATCACTAACCTACCCCATACGCCCGAGGTGTTTGTACAATTTGGGTAGTGATGGAATGGTTGACAAAGAGGACTCACTTCTTGCCAACCTTTAACTCCAAAAGGTTGGCAGAATTATTCCTTCGGGAGATCGTACCAAAGCATGGGTGCCAGTGTCTATTACTTCCAATAGGGACACTCGTTCTACGTGAATGGGTACTGGGTTACACATCAGCACCGCGTATCATCTGCAGACGGATGGTCAGACGAAAAGAACCATCCAAACTCTCGAAGATATGCTTTGGGTATGCATTATTGATTTCAGCGGTAGCTGGGAGTATCAACTACCCTCGGTGGAGTTTTCATATAACAATAGCCATTACGCCACTATTTGGATGCCACCGTATGAGAAGTTGTTGTGTTTCGCGACTACCTGAGCTTATAAAAAAAGACTATGATAGAATTGGGATATGCCTGCTTTGATCTATAGTTTTGGTTTTGTGTCATGATTGTTAATTTTCTGTTCTGAGTGGTAACCTAAAGTAATCATATAAACATTTTGTCTTGTGTAGAAGTAAGTGGATTGAAATAGAAGTAGAAGGCTATTTATCTGTACATGTAGTTGACATATTCCTAGCACGTTATCCTTAAAACATCACATTTAGTGGTTCCCTATCCATGAAGATTTGAGGACGAATCCTATCATAAGGAGGGAAGACTTGTAACGCCCCAACATTTTCAACTATATGGTTCGACCAATGGAATACGATTACATTTTCGACAAAGCTTGACGTCTGGTTAATTTATGGAGCCTATGGTTATTAAACAAAACGTTGATGATAAAAATTTTTGTAATAAGGACTTAATGACAATGTGACAATTGCGTTATGAAAGAACTCGAAGGAACCAAATGTAAACCTTGTAGTATTTATTAACTTTGAGATCTTTCTCACCAAGATGGATAAGTAAGGGACCTGGATGAAACTTAGTCTTCTTAAAACCACTAGGTAGAAACCCTATTGCCGACAAAGCATTTGTATGGCTTCTTCCTCCAGGTGCTTTTAACAAAAGGACAATGATGGATGCCTCGATATTCTCAGTCCATCCAGGTAGGTTATAGTTGTTAATATTTGTGATTCTAAAGGATGATGCTAGTTGACTGATGTATGCTCATTCTCCAGGATTATGTGTGTGAAGACATACACTTCATTAGATCTCGGTTGGAACTTCTACCTAGTTCCTGGTTTGTAGCGCTGGACTACATACCTTTGGCGTTTCCGCACGTCCTTCACTTCGTAAATTCCTAATCTCGTGTAGCCGTCGGGAACCCGCAACTTAGTTATGACATAACCAGGTGGTTTACTCACGTTGTGGAGTTTGGTTACTGAATTGTGTTGCGGTGTGTTTTCCATTGTCGTTTTCGACGCTCGGTTCGGAGAGCCATCTAGAAAACATTCCACGTAACCACTCATCCCTTTTCTCACAATTTAGATTGGGTCTCAGGGATACGGGGATACACAGTCTCAATCGATGAGGTGATCATTATCAACTCTGATGATTGTCATCACAACGTTACCAAAGCCTAAAGGAAGAAAATAAAAATAAAAACCAAACCCCGAGTTGGTTGTAGTCTCGCCGATCATGTTTGGGTTAAGGGGTAACATATGATGATGTTTTTATTGGGTCATATTACCATGGGGCTAAATGGGATATGGACTTTGCTTTTACATAATCGTATACATGTAAAGCTAGAGTTCAATGAAATTGATGGTGGACCTATGGTTGGACGTTAGTGATGAAAACATGGGATGGTGAATGCAAACTGTAATTCGAAATGAGAGTTTGTATAGATTATTATAAAGGATGTCCATAAGTTTAGGTTTCCCTAATAATACTTTTGGACATGTAAACGGGTGCGGTTTTGAGTTGAATTTAACTACAAATTTTATGGTCACATGTTTCATGCGAGATTGGTCGCGATTGAGGCGCTTTAGCTTGTGGATATTAAACGACACTATGAAGGAGCCTTGGGAGTTGTTAGTGAACATATGCCTATACATGATCAAGTCTTGTTCGTTCGAGGATTCGAGCTTCTTTATAGTTCTCTAGCTTCGTATAACTCGATCATTACGATAAGGTGAGTTCTTGTGCCCACTCTTTTAGTTATTATTTTTCTAAATATTTTGGGCTGGCGTGCATGCTAAACCAGTATGATTATTTTTATGAAGTCAAAAAAATATTCCTTTAATGAAGTTACAAATATGTATATATATGAATAGACTGTTGTCTTGATTAAAGTATGGCTTAAGGTTTTTTTTATCTAATAAGCGGAATGCGCTTAATCTCTTGGCCACGTATTTGAAACCTTACTTGGTAGATCAGGTTTTGTCTTGATTGTTACTTGTTTAGATTATATGGATTACTATATGTAAATATATAAACTGTGTATGACAGTTATCGGGAATATAAACTAAACTATGATAGTATGTGATATGCCTGCTATGAATTATAGTTAGGGTTTGAGTCAAGTAGGCGGAATGCACTTATATACACTTGGTATTGTTGTGCCAACTAGGCGGGATGCGCTTATTATGGATTGTACCTAAAGTCTTGGGTTGAATGGGCGGATTGCGCTTATCGTAGACTTTAAACATTGCTTAGGGAACAACCAGGCGGATTGCGCTTATTGGTAACTCTAAGGTTAAAGTATTTTGTTATTATTATTTTAACAACTTACTTATTATTGAAAACTTATAAAACTTGAACTCACTCAGCGTAGCTGACTTTTGCATACATGTTAGATTGATTTCAAGTTGTTGATGAATAAAAGACTCCTTGGCATGTAGTGGAGCTCCTCAGTTGCGATTGACATTTCATTTAAGAAGACATCTACGAGATTGCTCGAACGTTATTTACATTATTTTCCAAAGATTTTAGTTGTTTATTAAATATTCTTTTGACCCGTCTTGGGAAACCATGTTTGGAAATTTAATAACTTCTTTTAACATTCCGTTGCGTATTTTCTGAGAATAAAATAAGACTTCTTAAGTATTAATTATGGTTTTAGTCTTTGAATGCCAACTGTTTGACCTGTCGGATTTGAGGGTCTTACACTTACCTCGAGTCCGGATAGACCGTCTTTTCCTTGTCTTAACGTCTATATTAGAACTCTCTACACCTACTTTGACTGGCTTAAAACTATCCTTATAGCATATAAAGTACTTGAATCTTGAAACACCTCTTCGCACATCTTGGGTATCCTTTTGAATAGAAAATCCAGCAGCCTTTCCATATTTGGCATAAAACTCGTGTGCATGATGAATACTAGGAAACTCCATGTTTATTACAGGTTTGAGTGATTAGGTATAATAGGAATGAAGGAGTTAATAGCTTGGGCTTCTACAGGAACAACAGATGCAACACCTTCAAAAATAAATGCATGTAATAAAACTTCAAACGCATGTTGACATTTGATAATTTGAACTATTTAAACGCACGAATGATCATATTAAAACGCACATCTATATGTTCAGTATCTATGTTTGAAATTTTTAAACGCATGAATTATCCTATTATAAACACACTCGCATATGTTATGTATTAATGTCTGAACTTATAAAAGCTGTAAGTGCATTGTGTGGCTATAGCTTTCAGATTACATGAAAATTGTCGACAAAATGAAGATTTTGGTAGATTTGAAGACTCATTCGACCATTCCGGAGGTCGAATGAACATTATTATTAGGTCGAATGTAGTTTTTATATGTCGAATGAAGTTTTGTTAGATTATGAGTTATTGGTTTGCACCCTCGATGGGTCGAACGGCTCCTTTGACCTTGCAAGAGGTGGAATGGACAGTGTATATATTGGTTGAAATGTTTTGGAAACTTAACATTCGGTCATTTTGTCTAGAGGTTAAGTGTGTGTGTTGCTAGGTGTGTCTAGAATGTTCTGTAAACAGTTGTTTTTCATTGTATTCACTATTGTAAGGATTATCTCTCTTATATTAATGAAAAACAGATTGAAAATGATTCTTAACGCGTTTTGATTTCGATTTATATCATTTTGCATGCGAATTAGGGTTTCCGCACCAGATTTTCTTATACTCGTGTGATCTTTGTATGTTTTTGTCGAAAACCGATCCTACAAACACACTTATAATTTAAACACATATGATATTAAAAAACTTAATTAAAATACCTTAAATCCTTCTATAATCATTGATGATGTTCAAACTATGAATATCCACGTCCTGTTAGTCTCCTCAATCAGGTCTGAGTATCCATAAACAACATGTTTACGAAAATCAACCTTAAAAAACTAAATGAAAAAACTGAATAAAAAACATAGCATAATAAACTGTACCATGAAAAACAATATTATTGACATCTGGAATCGAATTCTCAACTGAAACGCTCTGCTCATCAACCGACACGTTTAAATCTGATAAACAAAAATAAAAAATTAAACATGATTCAACTGAAAACTGATTTAATTGACTATGAACATACGTACCGAATATCCTGAAATAGTTCAATTGACTGTGATTATGATGATCGTATTGTGATTGAATCGTAATGTGTTTGAATCGTAATGTGTTTGATCGGCTGATGTTATATAATTCAAATTTGAATTTGAAAATGGTTCACGTATGTTATGAAATCGTTTATGAAAATAGAACGTGATTGTAGTAATCAGTTGCAAAGAAAAAAGTCTGATTTACCCTTTGGTTTAACTGCAATTGAGGTTAATTAGAGTTTAATTAGGTTAATCGTGGTTTGGTTAAATTGACAAGTGGCAACTTGTAGTGGCTTCCTATACTTTTCACGTTAAGGATACTTTGTATCCTAGACTTTTTCTTAATTCATAATCCGGATTCAATTTTTAAAAGTTAAATAAACATTTTATTAAAACGAAATAGGAACGTTACATCACAATAGAAGGTAGACGGGCAACAAGCTGCGCCGCCACCCTTTTTCTGAATTGCGAACCCTAGTCTACCAAAGACAAATTCTTGCCCCCGTGGAGATGAAGTATTGCTGTGGATGACCCGTTGGACCCTAGGCAAGAAACGAATAGCTTCTGACGCTAGGGAGCTAAAGGTATCAAAGGCTTAGGGAATAAAGACAGTTGGTTCTCTGCACAAGCTTTAGCATGCTTATCTACTTTCTTCGCTTTCGCCTTTCTCGATTCAATTTGGTTTGAATTTTTTCCAAATTTTGATTCAAATATTGAAATCCATTATCTTTTACCTAGCAGTTGAGCATAAACAATATGTAAAATTAATCATCCTATCTTTGAATCTAATTACTTTAAACTTTCAGCGAACCTATATAATACCTATTAAGTTAATATTATTAAACTTATAAAACATGTAATATAATTAAGTCTATTATCATCGGTCAATGATATCTAGCCCAACTGGTTTGAGGTGGGAATGTTTACCTTCTTGGAAGGTTCCTGCCCTGGTTTGGTCTCAGATTCGAATCTCACGCTCCATCGAAAAAATAACTGCTCAGGTTTGAAAGGAGAAACCTGTGTGGTGCTATAGGATTCGATCCTAGGCAACAATCGCTTTACAACACAGGATTTACCACTGAAACACTACTCTAAAAAAAAGTCTATTATCATCAAACTTGTTATTTCATTAAGATTATTATCTTTTTTTTTTGTCCGTTTCTTTTCAATATGCACAGGTCTTTAAATGGATCGAAGGATATAAATAGCGTAGTAATCATTCATTAATATTATGGCCTAATTCATTATTTCATTAATTAAAAATATGGTTTAAGGTAGGGTGAATTTTACCTTAGGGTTCTCATCCTGGGGTAGGTCACATGTTCGATATATACAAACTGCAAAAAAAATTATCCATGATGTTTTAAGCTTAAGTAAGAAGGACACCGGTATGTGAGTAGGGATTCAAATTTGAGACGGTTATGATTGTATAAAGATTTTCATTGAATTAGCCTTTCAAAAAAATATGTAACCACCATAAGTTTTTTTAGGTGAATATTACTTATGAGTTGGTTATTTAATCTCATAAATGTGTTTATTAAATCGGGTCAAGCCAAAATGAGATCGCCATTATATATAATATTAATAGACAAACTTAATGAATAGTAACTATAAATGAATAGTAACTATATTATTATTTTATTTAAAAACTTTTTTTAACTATATTATTATTTTATTCATATTAACTATATTATTATTTTATTCACTATTTGACCTCTTGTTCGCTTCTGTGTGGGTTGTTGTGTACCCATTGATGATGACTAAATACATGGCTTCTAGGTGAGGCTAAGTCGAATGATTGTGGGTTTTCATCATATTGGTTGAATCTTGAATTAACATATTTGTTATGGAATTGAATGATAACATGTTAGGCATTGAGTAATAATTATATAATATTAATAGACAAACTTAATGAATAGTAACTATAAATGAATAGTAACTATATTATTATTTTATTTAAAAACTTTTTTTTAACTATATTATTATTTTATTCATAATATTTTATTCATTATTTGACCTCTGATTCGCTTCTGTGTGAGTTGTTGTGTACCCATTGATGATGACTAAATACATGGCTTTTGGGTGAGGCTAAGTCGAATGATTGTTGGTTTTCATCATATTGGTTAAATCTTGAATTAACATATTTGTTATGGAATTGAATGATAACATGTTAGGCATTGAGTAAATTTGTTTAAATACTGAGCTTAGAAAATTTGCATTAACGCGTCATGTGAAAAACGCGCAACGCGCGTATTAATACACCTAGTTAATTGTTAAAGATGAAACTTCATTGTCGAGTGTAGAATATTTTTACCGTTATTACCATGAACATGATATTCGCATGTCGTAGTGTTTTATATCCATGTCTGGTCATTTATATTTAACAAACGGGTGAGGCTAAGGTAAAAATGAGGTTAGCGTAAAAAGTATAAGAATGATTATTAGCCATAAATTAAATTAGATAATCAGGGGCATGATGGTAATTTCCTTGCGTCATTAAAGTTTCACCCCTATTTTTAAAATGGCCATAACTTTTTCATACAACATTTTTTAAGCACTATAATACTCAAATCAATGCAATGCGAGTGCTAAAGATCAACTTGCGTTTTATTGAGGGTATACTTGCGTTTTAGAAACGCAAGTTATACATGATAAGACGACCTGATTAAATGCAAGTTATAAATGATAAAACACAAGTTATACATTCTAAAACGCAAGTTATACATGATAAAACGCAAGTTATACATGATAAAATGCAAGTTATACATGACAAAACGTAAGTTATATCTGATTTATATCTGACAAAAGACGCAAGTCGTATCATGATAAAACCCAAGTTATCGACCCAACAATTTTTTTTAAAGTATAGCAATAGGGTATGCAAATGAAAGAGGATAAATAACTTGTTTTTATGGTATATTTTTTTAGAAAAATAATGTCGTATGAACAAGTTATGAACGTTTAAAAAATTGGGGTGGAACCTAACAATTGTGGGTTATACCTATTTTGCTATTCTCCTTCTATTTTAGAAACTCAACGTATGCTTTTCTCATTGTAACATCATCCATTGATTTATTTTGATCAAAAGCCCAAAATGCTTCTTATCCTTTTTACGCTAAACTTTTTTTTTTAAAGTAAACTTTCTCTAAATAATGTTCTACAAATTAATACTAAACGAAAGGGTATCATATCACTAACAGACTATTGATAAACGACATCATCCGTAGGTGAATCCCAACAAACTTGAGAAAAGTAATTAAAAAAAGGTATTGGATTTAAATAATCTAAAGTTTGGCTCATTGGTCAATAATAATCTGAACTATAATGTTGGATCAAGATAATCTCAAATGGGCATGTGGGTGTCAAAAATTGTCACACCCTGCCAAGGCAGAAAACGGGGATACGACCTCAAAATGTTTTTCAAACACAAGGTTCAAGCAACACATAGATTTATTTAAATAAGTACCATCAAAGGATGGATATTGTCATAAAATTATTCAAATCATCATAACATTGCTTTTGAAAACAGGAAATTGTCTAGGATTCATGAACATGAAACTAAAACATCATGGGACAGACAAAACCCAATCCAAAGTGGTACCACCCAGTGCATGCTCAAACCTCTCTCAAACCCCTGCTACTTGTCATCAATTACCTGGAAAACATGCATAAGAGTTTTGCCAACAATAATGTTGGTTATTTCACATGTTTGAACGTAATAAGTAAAGTGCTCGTGTAATTCGTGTATAACCAATCATAGGCTAGCTAAGCGAATGATTACTATGCGCACCATGAGTCCCGTAACCAAACCTCTTGATTGTTGTGCCTCGTGCATTGTACACTAAAGACAATGTATGTATAGTAGAATACTAACACTCTTTCATATGTAACCAATTAGAGCGACTAACCAAGAGTCGGGGTGTCAACCCAATAGATCTATTAAGGTGTTCCATGGATTTTGATAGCTAATGGTTACAGTGTATTGTAAGTACGAGGACTGTTGAGCTCATGAACCAAATGTCTCATGTTCCACATGGTAGTCACGAAAGAATATACACACCAAAATGATATTGTACTAGTTTGTCCCTCGAAAATGTAAAAATAGTAAAATGGGGCCGTGAAAACTCACATGATAGTGGTATATGTGGTCTAGTGAAGCTGAAATGTGACACAACTATCGTCCAGACAATGGTTGCCCTATGATTACTAAGGACAGACTATGTTGTACATTCTTGTTTGTCATACAAGTTGGGCACCCGTTATTGTGAACCATAGAATTAGTAGGTGGGGGTTATGCTCTTGTGTACGTAGTGTTTTACAGTAGATTATCGTTTAGTGTAGACCAATATGGGCCCTATACATTGCCATAGACCATATGTTGTCCCCAATCTACCACGTGTGGTTGATTTGTAATAAAACGAGTACTTTAACATATGTTTAGCCCTTTAATAAACCAAAGCTAGTTTTAACATGCGTTTTAGTCTTACTATCATGTGTTAATACGTGGTAGCCGAATCTAACACCTTTGTGGCCTTGCAAATGATCATTTGAGGGGCTAAATTCGGGTGATCTTGGCTTATTAAGGTACCTTCGATCCATTTCAAGGTGTGCTAGAGTGTGATTGTGATGGAATCCGATTATAACACCTCGATTATGGACCCTTATCTTCGAACATAAGCCAAACAAGTTTTAGTTATGAAAACCGATTTCTAATGGATAATCTAGGTGAGGTTTTGATCTGAAAATATTTCTTGATCTATCATAGCCGATTAATATCAAATAAGCAATGTTTCCTTGACAATGTGATCATTAACTAGCCGAACATATGTAAGTGGAATAGTGTATGCATAGTGTTCCTAAATTTAACTTGAAATCGTGAAACTAGATCATGTTACCAATTTTAACCGATTAATAATACTAGTCTAGGCTTGGTTATGGATTAAGTACGCAAGGTAGAAGGGTTTTGTTTCGGGTTTAAAATAGGGCCGATAGATAGAATTGAAATAACTCACCTAGAAGTGACTCGAGATGGTGCAATCCTTGAGACCTTGGGACCTCCTTCGGCTTGGATTCTTGTGACTTGATAGCTTGATCGTTGCCTCGGCTTGGAGCTTGGGAAAGGGCCACAAGTTTTTGTGAGGTAATAGGGATTTGTGTGGCACTTGGAGGTGGCCTCTAGCCCTCTTTATATAGTGTCTAACATAGTAAGTTGATCCCTAGATTTCTAAAGTCATTGATAAGTACATGCTTCCTATTTGGTGTAAGTTCAAGACCAAGTGATTAGTTGCCATCAATTATGGGTTGGTCGATTCATGTGTGCACCAAATCTTAGTGTTTTAGGCAAAAATTGAACCTAGGGAGTTGGAGCTTTCTTGATTAAGGCCCAAATAGGTGCAAAATGCTCTCTTTGTCTCTTAGTGATAGGCATGGACAATAAGACAAGGATAATAGTTAAAAATCATGTGGGATTGAGTGTGTATATGGCTGCCATGATGAGGTTAAGGTAGGGATAGGTGGTTGTGATGTTGACATGAGAAGGTTGTTCTTGGTTGTCCCTTTCGGCCAATGTATAGACTAGGGGAAGGATTATCACTTGTGTAAGAATCATGAGTAGGAAGGTTTATCAAGGAAATGTAATCGTTGACTTGTTTAAGGATTAAGTAAGTCTTGTCTTTTTATCCAATTATGTGAAAGATATCACCTCATCCTTTGCCAATTTGATTACATCATGTATTAAACTAAGTGTTGATGTCATGCACTTCTTTGGAAACAAATCAGCCGATCCATAAAGATGTAGTTGGAAGGATAATGACTTGTCCAAGGCTTGTGTTTGTCATCATGTGGTTGATGTTGATAGTGTAACATTACGCATTAAATACTTGTACGTTACGATTATTTTGAATAAAACGTCAAGTTTCATCATTATTCGTTCTTTAAAAATATTTTTGTGACGCATCTGGATCCCTAATACAATACAATGTATATATATTATACATATTAGTGTTGAATAATTATCAAAAAATAAAGGGCTTGGGCCGGGATTCGAACCCGCGCCCAAGCCGGGTCAACCAAACACAACAGCACAACCAGCTAGGCTACACACACACTTGGTTTAACTTAGAACCGTTTTAATTATATAATGAATTGGCATATCAACAGTTGACTTGGAAAGTCAACTGTGATGAACGAGTTGCCATAATCAAACAATTCAAACGTGTATTAAGCCGGATATGGTATGATTGGTGATTGATCTGATGATTACGCGTCCATTACACGCTGTTTAATGGTCAAAACATACCAATTTTTCACGATTGAACGCGTCATCACCATGATTTCGAGGTCAACTTACCAAATCGTTCACCCGAACCCTCTCCCTATAAATTGAATCCTCCAAATCACTCTACACTCGCCGATATCCCTCTCTAAACTTCCAATTTCTGTTTTAAATCATTCTTTCTAAGCTTCTTGATCGAGTTTTTGACTCTTCTGTTGACCAACGATTCATACACGATTCGTGTTTGTAAGTTATCTTTTTTTATGGGTTTTGATCTTCGGCTTATACACAACAATAACCCTAAGTTCAATTGGGTTATTGTTGTGTAATTTGAATTATTGAAAAGCTAGGGCACGATTGGGTTGAATTGGGGAAGAACACATTGCTGAATACGGTTATATATTTTAAATAAACCCCAACCCAACACAACCACTGATCTAGATCAAGTGGTTGTGTCTGATGCTTGTTAATCAAAGCACACGGGTTCGAGTCCCACAGTCAACGATTTTATCCTTTTCTTTTTAAAAAGCTTATAAATCAGATTTCCATTATACTATATAATTAATTTAAAATGAGATCATTCGTTCTCAGGGTCCACACCAACTGGTCTGGGCTTGTGATTTAAAACCCCGACCCGGGTTTGACGCGGGTTCGATTCTTGGCATCAACAAAACATTTTTTTTTCATTTAAGCATATATATATATATATATATATATATATATATATATATATTCCCTTGTATTTTTAAAATTCATTTTAAAATACTAAAACTCTTTTATAAATTCTACAAAAATTATTTTACGTTATTCTAGTAGAAAAGTTTAACATACAATTTTTAGTTTTCCAAAAATTATTTATTTAATATATATAATAAATAATTCAAGTTTATTCTATTTTATTAATAAAATTCTATAAAAATATCACAACAATTATATAAATTTCCACAAAAATTATTCTGAGTTTTTATAACATTAAACTTTTCTGGAATGATTTTTATTTCTGAAAAATCATTTATTTAATATTTTTAATCAATTTTTGTTAGTTTTAATCATAAATAAATCATAATAAATTCATTTATCAATATTTTTGCACCAAAATTTTATATAAATTATTTCTATTTATTTGGAACAGAAATACAATTTTTATATTAATAATTTTATAATTTTAATATTTTTAAATATTAAAGTTATATTTTGACAATTTGAAATAAATATATTTAATATTCTATTTTTAAGAAAATAATTTTATAAAAATTATTTTCATACTTAAGACTTTATATGGTGGTCATCTTTAATTTAAAAATTTCAAAAAGACTTTTGTTTATTTAATTACCAAATTTCTCTTGTTTATTAAACATTTTATTTATTAATCCAACGAATACTTATCCGCAATTCGAAACCCTAGAATATACTTGTAGACTAGATAGACTTAGACTTATTTGTTACCTTATACATAGGGTAATACTTGGCAACTTTGGGGCTACACTTATACTTTTCCTCGAGACTTAATACTTTGCTAAGGTGAGTTTACGTAACCATCTTTATGCAATTCTTTATACTTGCAACATTATACTTAAGCAATTCTACATACATGTCTAGTTGTAAAATTTAATGCCTCATGATTTAGACAACAACAACAGTTTCAACAAGTTTCAACAATACATAATCATTAGCTATGGCCATGCCGGCGATACTCAATAATAGATCTATTGGATTGACAATCCCACCTAGATTCGTTGACCATCTTTTATGGGGAGCGCGGGTGATTGTTATCGTTCCAACATAATATTAAGGTGAACTGTGGATGACGGGATGGACCTAAACTAGTCGGAGGTTTGATTATGTCGATTCAACATTTCATGTTTATTCATGTAGACTTAAACTTACGATAGACATACGAATTGCTAAACTTTTATACTTAAACTTATTTGTTGACATGGCTTATGTATTCTCACCAACTTCTAGTTGACCCCCCCCCCCCATTTTTACAACTCAACAGGAAATAATGATGCGTGAAGATTAGAGTGTTAGCATGAGAAGACAAATTGAAGTTTATGCTTATTTGGTTATTTTGATGTATTAGATTCCATTTAAAACTCATTATGTTTTTTCACTTTTGGTTATTTGCACTTTAAATTATTTTCAATTAAAATTTGATTGCCATGTGCTACTGTATACTCATTCTTACGTGACACCTCGATGTTTCCGCCATCGGTTGGGGTGTTACAGATAGTTCATGGTTTCCGTTAGTTGTCTCAACAACAATTGTGTGTGTGTGTGAGTTGGTTTCGACCGATATAAGAGGTCTAGAAAGGGATCTTCTATTTAGGGTGGTGATCATCACATAAGAAGGTGTTTTGCACTATCACTTCATTCCATTTAGGTGCAACATTTGGACATTACATTGAAAGTGACACATGAGGCTTTTTGTATAAAAATGGTAGCCAAAAGAAAACATAAGGAAGGTTCCATGGTTTTAAGAAATTACAAGACATGTAAGGGTATGTATGTATGTGTAGTTGAGTACTCGTACACAATGTGCATATTTATGAAGTATTTTCAGCTAATAATCATTGTTCCTAAGTTGTGAGTTGTTTATGTGTCCATATGTGTGTGTATTGTCGTGAATGATCGAGCATTGCATGAGTTTGTATGGATCCATGCTGTGTTTAAAGACTTGATGACGATATCATCATGTATTAATATCTATTAGTCATGAACACATGTTATCTATGTTGACAATTGACAATGTTTGTGATCCGTATACATGTGTTTGTGAGGAATTACCATGTGTTAGAGTGTGGTAACCTCATTAAATGTTCTCTGGTGATTGTATGGGTGTTGTATGGATAAACAGGTGAGTTATTTCAGTAATTAGTGCTTTACTTAGACTGGGGGGTGTATGGTGTGTGCAAAATGTTTAATTATGCACATGAAATGACAATAATAAGTAAAATACGTACGGATGTTGACCTGGATCGTTGACTGGTGTCACAAAAATGAACCCTAGTTAAATATGAACTAACTGGGTTAGTGTAAGCCGATATGGCAGTTGGCACGACATGCTGACGTGTACACCACTGCTAACTTAGCAGCTGAGGTGTATGATGACTTGGATTTTTTTAATACCATCTTAGCAATTTTTTTTCTCGTTAACAAACCCCAAACCTTCTTTCCTAGTCATTTTCCTAAACTCAAACACCTTAACATCCTCTTTAGCATTCTTCCCAACTCCTCTACCTTCATACCAACCATATCCATTCAATAACGCAGCTGCTAAGAGCCACCTGATTAAACGCAGATCACCACTGGTGTCACAAAAATGAACCCTAGTTAAATATTAAGGCCTTCAGCGCCTATCTTTAATGAAAAGTATGAATTTCTTTCTTTGTCGTTATATTGTGCGCACTTTATTTTATGAGTTGAATACTACTTCGAAATGTTTTCTTTAACTTGTAGACTTCTTTCTCATAAGTATATAGTCCAGCGCTGGGTGTTTAAAAAACCCCGTGCTTTGAAGACTAATGCGCTAACCAGTGAACAAAATAACATAAGTAGGAAAGTATTTTCATTGAAAATTAAAGAGCTAAATGTGAGTAGCCCATAATGTACAAATAAGTTAGATAAAAAAAGTACGAAGTTGTGCCGCGTTCCAAGATCATGGGATAGGTGTGCCATCTAGTTTTTATCGCGCATAGGCACCTTTCCCTAAAATTTCTTGTATCTTGTATGGCTCTTCCCAGTTAGGAGCCAAATTTCCTTTTTTTCTGCGTTAGATGCTTCATTGTTGCGGAAGACGTAGTCTCCAACGTTGTATTTACATAACTTTATGCGTTGGTTGTAATAACGCTCCAATTATTTCTTGTAATTTTCCTCTTTTATTGCGTCGAGTTCATGCCGCTTTTCGAGTAAGTCAAGGTTTAACCGGAGCTCTGTGTCGTCTGTACCTTTGTCGGCTATAAAGATTTTTGCCTAAGGAAATCCGATTTCCGCGGGGATGACTGCCTTGGAATCGTCAGTGAGGTTGAATGGAGTTTCACCATTACTCATTTTGGTAAGGGTGAGATGAGCCCAAATAACATGTGGGACTTCAACAATCCAAGCCGTGTGTTTTGTTCCAAGCCGCACTTTGATTCCATCCACAATACTTCTACTTGCTCTTTTGACTTGGTCGTTGCCTTGCAGGTGCGCAACAGATGTGAAGATCTATTGATCGCCAAGCTGCGCCAGCCATTCCTGTATGTGTTGTCTGCAAACTGCGTGCCATTATTGCTCACAAGTTGGGACGGTTGGCCGAATCTGCAAATGATGAACTCCCAAATGAATTTTTTGATCTGGACCCGATCGATCTTTGCTAGGGGCTTTGCCTCAACTTATTTGGTGAAGTATTATATGGTAACGATGAGGAACTTAACGTTTCCTGGTGCCGTGGGGAATGGGCTGACAATGTCAATTGCCCATATTTGGAATGGCAATGTCGTGGTAATAGGTACCGGCTCGTTTTTGGGGCGCAGGGTATTCGGGGCATGTCGCTGGTAGAAGTCGCATTTCCAATGTTCTGCCACCGCCTCTAGGTGCATGCTCAGCTAATAAAATCCTGTGTTCATCAGCTTTGCGACTACCATTCGAGGCCCTGCTTGCAATCTGCAGATGCCTTCATTAATATCTCTAATAAAAAAAGAGGCATCGTCGAAGTCTACACAGCGAAGTAAAGGTCCATAGTAAGATCGGAAATAGAGTATTCCGTTGGTTAGCTGATAATGTAAAGCTTTGTATTGCAGCTAAGTAGGCTTTGATTGGCTTTGATTGGCTTCATCCAGGATGCCTTACATGTTTGGATGACGTTAACTTGTCATTGTGGTATAGAGGGTTTGTCTAATACCTCAACACAGATCTCTTTTCCCATATGTTCAAAAACCGTGGATGCCATTTTACTAAGCGTGTCAACTAGTTTATTATGGCTCCTTTCTGATATGGACGGTCGTACATGAATCAAACCTACGCATGAGTAGTCTGCCCTGTTCAAGGTAGAGGGCCAGGGTTGCGTCTCTCACGTTGTAAGTCCTGTTGATGTGTCCTACGAGAAGTATTGAATCCATATGCGTCTCCACATGGTGGGCTCCCATTTTTTCCACAGTGTGGAGGCCGGCCAAAAGCGCTTCGTACTCTGCCTCATTATTTATGCTTTTGAAGTCAAGGTGGATAGTGTAAGTGAATTCCTTGTTATCTGGATTGATAAGTCAAAGTCCCGCGCCCGCCTCGTCGTCATTTGAGGCCCGTTGGTGTATATGGACTACTTTTACGAGTCGTCTTCAGGTCGCGTGGCTCTTGTTCTACTAGGCAATCTTTGACTTTGTCTGCGGGTATTTCCATTGCGAAGTCCACGAGTACTTGGCCCTTTATTGCGGGTCTGGGTTTGTTGTTGATAATGTGCTCACCAAGTTTAATTTCCCACTTTGCAAGGACGCCCGACAATCCTGGTTTGCGAAGTACATCAATGATTCTGTAATCGGTAAGGATGTTGGTGGGGTGTCCCTGGAAATATCTCGCAATCTTATGTTTCCATGTCCAGTAGGAAGTGGCTGATATAGTATATTAGCATTTTAACTCCCCTGGGGTCCACCAGGAGTGCTGTACCCACTGCCCTCTCTGTTACGAAAAGGTATAGTGTTAGTGGTTCCTTGGCAGAGGCACTGTGAGAGTGGGGAGGTTCACCAGGAGGTGTTTCGTTTCCTGGAATGCTAGTTCTGCGTCAGGGGTCCAACAGAAGTTGCTCTTCTTTAAGCAATTCTTCAAGGTATCCAAGTATGGAAAGGACCTTCAAGGTTCTGCGTCAGGGGTCCAACACCTGATTATTATCTCCTAATCTCTAAAGTATACGTCATGAACAAAGTGGCTGCCCCTATTTTTGTAAGTCAAGCCCTCAGTTTATATATATATATATATATATATATATGTGTGTGTGTGTGTGTGTGTGTATGTGTGTTGATGACTGACTATACATACAACAACTATCTATATCTATATGTACGTTTATAGATTTATTTTCAGATACTCCAACCTAAACTACTCCAACCCTAAACTTCCTCTGCTTTCAGGTACCACCAATTCATCACACATACATATACCTTAATCTATTAATAATGGCTGCAATTGATCCAACTCGTGGACCAGTTCCTATTTCAATTATTACATCATCAACTAAATTTTCATCAGGTAATTGATTTTGATTATTCTTATTCCTGTTTTTTATTTTATTTTTTGTGTTGTAGGACTGCTATATATATAGTAGTGATGTTTGGTGGTTGTATGTGAAGGATCGGATTGTCAAACAAAGACTATGATCAAACAAGTCTATCAATTCAGGTGCGGAATCCCTGAATTGATTACAAAATGATAATATAATCAGCAAAACACACAAATCATCTCAAACATTTCTTTTTCATTCATAAAGATCATTGATAATCTTTACAAAACCTTGTTTATAATGATAAAGACTCAATACAGACATAACAAAACCCTAGGGAGAGAACACACACAGAGAGGGAAACAAAATGACCAAAAATTAAAGTTACAAAATGATTCAACTTTTATATAGACCTGCACATTCGACCATTCGATTGGGCGAATGTGCAGGTTCGACCAAACTGATTGGGCAAATCAACACATAGTATAAACAAAATCTTCTTCGACCTCTTGAGCTCTCCCTTCGACCATTTAAATCTACATTCGACCATATGAATTCCACCTTCGACTGTCCGTAATTATCAAAACATAATAGAATTTGCAATTCAATAGCATTAGTAGCACTTCGTGTATCTACAAACTCCCCCTCGACTATTGCTTGAATTGCTTCAGCCTTCGTTCTTCATCCATTCTCTTATTCATCAGCTTGATGTGCAGTAACTTCTTTTGCTCTTTAGTCATAACTGGTTCATGAGTTTGCTTCGGTTTCTTCTTTTCAGCTTTCTGAATTTGAACAAACTTCCCCAGCTTCTTATCAAAATCATATCCCGCGTTGACATCTGTTGGGTCTGCTGACCTGGAGAAGAACAGATGATTGGAAAGCCAAAATATACTACTCAGTTGATCCTTTGAAATAAACAGCAGTTTACAAGATACTTCTTCAAAAAGACTATTGACCCTAACATCTGTTGTACTCAACAATTGTTGGAAACAACTGCTGCTGCAAAGGACTGCTGGATAAACAATTTCTAGAGAACAACTGCTGACTAAAGGTCTGATGAAGAACAACTGCTGACTAAAGTGTTGAATACTAAAGGTCTGTTGGAGCCAACAACACTTAGGCTCCAACAGATGATACAAGACCATCAGAGTTTTCCTCAACAGCAGTTTACCTTACAGTGTTTTACAATGTAACAATAGTTTGTATTTAACAGATGTTTTATGTTGTTATTCTGTTAGAGGTCACTGTCTTAGGTGACGTCATCTTAGATCATCAGTGGTTTAGATTTGTCTATAAATAGAACAGTGATTGTACTGTTCTATTCATCACTCGAAACATTCTCTCAGACAAACAATCACAGAGAGTGATCAGGCTGAGGGGGAGTACTTGTAATATTGTAATCTTTCATTTAATGAAAGCATTCGATTAAAAACAATTATTCTCTTGTTTTGATTTATAGTTTATCATTCCGCTACACTTTCCATTTATATTCACTTCGTTCATCACATCTTTCTATAAACAAATCAAAACAATCAAACTCAGATCCTAACAACATCCCATGCAAAACATAAAAATACCACACGTTGGTATTTAGCTGCCTGCTCACTTTCTTTCTCTTCACAGTAAATCGGATGGTAGTATAGCATGATAATATCCTCATGAGAGCAATTTATCAACCACATCGGGTCAAAGATATGTATCTTCTTGAAGTCATTCTTCCCGTCCTTCAATACAATAATATCCTCTGCCATCTTCCAGTCATAGTACCACCACATAAAGTCTTTTGAGAAATGTAGTTGAATAGGCATCAAAGGTATATGTTTCAGAACAGTCTGTGGTTTATATTTCAAAGTAACCTTGTTCAACCCCGTAATCTGATCTTTCTCCTTCTTGTGAACTATCCTTTTAGGATACTGTGGGGTGAACACTTCCCATTTCGTTCTACTCTCTCTCGTCATGCGATCTGCAAAGTAACCAACAAGATTGTTGTTTACTGTAGCTCCTGACATCGTGTGTCTGCAGATATCGCGTACAGCCCAATAAGGTAGTGTCTTTATATCGTGGAATCTGTTGAAGTACATAATTCCTTTTTCCCACTTCACAACGACACACCTCAGTTGTCTCAAATATTTCCATCCGAGAGCTTTACCTTTGAACAGTTCATTATGAAATTTGTAGAAACTACCCTGAACTTCAGTCTTGGGACGGTTAGCTTCTTTTTCTTTAAGCTTCCTCAACAAGTCTTTCAGATCGTCAGATTGTTCAACATTCCTCTTCTGACAATCTGAGTTCTTGAACACTTCGTCAACGAACTTCTTGCTTTTCTCACAACCAAGTTTCTCAGCTTGGCTCAACAGCTCTTCATAGAATTCAGGAAATCCAGAATTTTTATCATTTTTGAAGTATTCTAGATATTCCTCACTAGTAATATCCTCCATTTCAACTTCTTCAAATACTGGAACATCTCTATCATCAAAGTGATTTCCTGCTTCTTTCTCAGGAATGTTAGGTATTTGGTTCTCACTCATCAACTCTTCAAGAGATTTACCAACCTGTTTAGCCAGACCTTCTAGTATCTCTTTAGACACAGCTGTAGAAACTTCTCCATCTTCCAGATCAGGATCATTATACTCCAGTTCAAACCTCATATCATCTGACTCAAATTTCCATGGAAATCTACCTGTCATCTCAATCGTCCAGACTCTATCAGTCAACATTTGGCGATATAACTTCTTATCTTTTTCAGATAAAGATCTGATCTTCTTGTTCCAGAAAATATCATCATCATCATCAGTATTGCCACCAGGAGCTTTCGAACTAGATTCTCCTTCATCTTTTCCTGATTCTCTCTTTTCATACTTATACTGATCAGGATTATCATCATCGTCATCATCATCAGCAGCAGCAGAGCTATTACCATCACCAGAATTATCACCTGAATCGTCTTTATCATCATCATCCTTATTCTCAGCAACATCACCGGTATCCTGACCAAGTTCTTCATCATTTTCTTCTTCAGACTCAGACGGTCAAAATCAACAAGCTCTTTATCTCTTTTTTTATCCTCTTCTCCTTCTTTCAATTGAGGAGCTCTCGAATATAAATCATCTATCAACTTTTTAAGCCCTTTGTTATCTTTCTTCACCTGCTTGTTTTCAAGTCTTAAAGCTATGTACCTTCTCGTATTTCTTTGTTCATGCTTTAACAAATTTTGATTCTCTTTCTGGAGTAACTTGATTTTAGCTGCTAATTCTTCCTGGCTCTCTTATGAAGATTCAACTACATCCAACATCTTTCTATCATTCTTTTTTAGCTGCTCAATCTCAGTTTGTTGCTGGTTAATGATTTTCATCATTTTAGTCAGCTTCTGGTTCACTGCATCCATTACATCTCCTGATACAGTAACCTTAGGAGTTGAAGCCTCAGCAACTGGAGTCTTTTTCTTAAATTTGTTCAAGACTCTATCCAACGCAGCATTGAAATCATCAGTTGGAATATTTTGCTCAGCAGCAGATGTTTTCTGTTTCTTGGCTGCTGGGGATGTAACGGGAGATTTAGAGCTAGATACTACAGGAACTTTCTTTCCTGCAATTAAACTCTCAATATCCTTAGCTCTCTTTTTCATTGGCTTTTCAATTTCAACTGCCTTTTGTTTCTTCTTGTAAATTGGGTTTTTCTGTTTAGTTCCAGCCTGTGGTGATCCACCAAAATCATCAGATCCCAAACCAAGACTTTCATCAACATCGTCCATCACAATCGGACTTTTCATTCTTTGTTCCTCCAATGATTGGTTCAGACTTTCAGACTCACCAGCCACAGTGGCCTTGGGTGTGGTGATCTTAACAGTCTCATTATCAGAATCCCATCTCTCCGATTCCCGAGTCTCTTCAGAATCCATCGACTCTTCATCAACCAAGTGTATACCTTTCTTAGCAACACTTTTCTTTGTCCAAGATGTCTTCTTAGGTGGTTCAGCATCAACCTCTTTTTCCTTACCTTTCCCTTTACCACTCTTCACACCAACATTCACAACTTGCCTTTTCCTCTTAGCTTCAGGATCAATAGGACATAATGGATTATCTTCATTAGAATCACTATTATCATTCCTGGCTTTATCAACACCTGGATCTTCATAACCTGGATTGATCAGGTGACCAAAAAAGTTCTTCAACGGTGGTCTTTCATTCATAGGTACACCTTTGTATCCCTTCATTCTCACTAATGTGTTCAAACTCATGTGATCCTGCACTACAATCTAAGTAGGATCTTTCCTCAAATTCTTGTACTTCTGATCAAATATCATTTATAGGAATCTTGGATACAATAAGAACTTCTTACTCTTCAAGCCTCTCAATGGTTCAAGCATGTGGTCAAGTATCATCCCGGATACGTTGTGTAAGCGAAAGAATTTGACTAAAACAGGATTATATGATCATACCAGTTACAAAACCAGGTGCGGAAACCCTAGTTCTGAACAAACTGATAAAATTCTAATCAAAACACAATCAATATCATTTACAAGGCTTTTTCATAGATTAACTTTCTCAAATATTCAATTACAATCACACACACGTTAATCTAGATCAATTACAGACTTTCACAAAATAACCTGGAACCTGACCTGAACACATACACAACTGACCACTCTATTACATTCACAAAAACACAAAATCTATATATAGTCTCTGCACGTTCGCCCAGTTGATATGGTCGAATGTGGAAGTCTTCCACATTCGCCCACTCCAAAGGTACGAACGTGTTCTTTGTCAACATCCAGTCTTCCTTCGTTCACTAGTAATCTACCTTCGCCCACATATTTCTACCTTCGCCCAAACAACAAAACTTAACATATGTTAGCATCCAATCATTAGTCGCAAAACGCATCAACAAACTCCCCCTCGACTATTGATTGGATTGTCTTCTCTTTTCGTCCATAGCTTTAGTCATTAGCTTGATTCTGAGCTGTTTCTTCTGCTCAGTAGTCATTGGAGGCTCAAATGTTCTCTTCACCGGTTTCGACACATTTGCCATCTTCACCGTCTTGCCAAGTTTATTCTCCAAATTACTTCCCGCATTAATGTCATAAGCAAAACAAACTCCAACCACTTGAGTATATTTCCTTGCTTGAGCAGCGTCTTTCGGTTCAAAGTAAATCGGATTGTAGAAAAGCATGATGATGTCTTCAAAAGTGCAATTAATCAACCACATAGGATCAAATACATGAACATGCTTGTATTTATCCTTCCCGTCTCTCAGCACAATCACCGCTTCAGCCTTTCTCCAATCATAATACCAGAAAATAAAATCAGCACTGAAATGTTGTGGCATAGGCATCAAAGGTATTTTTCTCATCACTTCAGGTGCTTTGTATATCAAAGTAACCCGCTTCATATTGGTTTGAGGATCAATATCCCTATGAACTTTCCTTCGGGGATATTGAGGCTTAAATCTATTCCATCTTGTTCTACTCTCCCAAACCAATTTGTCTGTACACCAACCGACATGAGTACCACTAACTGAAGCACCAGACATAGGGAATCTGCAAAGATCTCTGACCGCCCAGTACGGTAGAGTTAGCAAGTCAATGAATCTGTTAAAATACAAGATTCCTGTTTCCCATTTAGCAGCTATGCACTTCAGCCTGCCCAAATATGTCCACCCGAGAGCTCTGCCTTTGAACTTAGCATTGTGAAATCTATAAAAGTTTCCTTGAGCTTCAGGCTTCGGTCGGTTCTCATCCATTTCTCTTAACTTCTTCAAATAACTCTTCAATTCATCAGATTGATTTGAAGATCCTTGCTTATCAACACCGAATACCTTCTCCACAAATTCTGCACTTCTTTCCTGTGCCTTCTTCTTCGCTGAATTGTTCGGTGTCTCAGTGAAATCAGGAAATATTTCATCTTCATCTGTTTCTCTGAAGTACTGAGGAAACTCTTCATGAGTTATGTCTTCAACCACCACTTCATCAAGCTCAGGAGTATTTTTATCATCTGAGTGACTTCCAACATCTTTTTCAGAAATGTCTGGAATCGACTCATCTACCATAAACTCCTCAAATGTTTTCCCTACTCTCTGTGCAAGTCCATCCAAAATCTCCTTTGCCACAGCAGCAGGTACTTCTCCTTCTTCAAGATCAGGATCTTCATATTCCAATTCATATCTCAAATCATCAGTTTGGAATATCTCAGCGAAACATCCTGTGAACTCAATGGTCCATTCTCTCTTTTCCAACATGTCTTTATACACTTGCTTTGCATCATCTGATAAAGACCTCACCTTCTCATTCCAGAAGATACTTTCATCTGAATCAACGTTCTCACCTTTCTTCTTCTTTGAACTTGATTCTCCAGTACTCTTCTTTTTGGATGTTCTTTCTTCAAATGTAAACTTTGAAGTATCATCACCTCCATCATCATCATCACTCTCACTATCATCCTCTTTCTGTCTCCCAGACCCTTCAGCATCATCATCATCATCATTATCATCCTCATCATCATTTTTATCTGACTCATCATCACCTTCATCATCATCTTTTTCTTCATCCGATTCAGAATCTTCATAATCAACTTTCTCTTCTTCTTCTTCTTTATCTTCTTCACCCTCCTTCAACTTGGGTGCAGTATTATATAAATCATCAATCAAATCACTAAGGCGTTTATTCTCAGCCCTTAGTTCTTTGTTATCTGCTTTAATCAACTTAATTCTGCTCTTGTTTCTTGCACACTTTCCTTCAAGCTTTTCATTCTTTGCTTCAAGCATCTTAACCTTCTCATTAATCTCATCTTGATTAGCTTTAGAAGCAACCACAATCTGAAGCATTTTCTCTTCATTCTGCTTAAACTTGGCTATCTCAGCTTGTTGAGCCACAATCATTTTCATCATATCATCCATTTTCCTGTTCACCTGTTTCATCACATCATCATCCACAGTGACTTTCTTGAATTTGGATCTGGATGGCTCAACATCCTTTTCTTTCTGAGGCTTTCTAAACATGTCAAGTACATTGTCCAGTGCAACATTAAGTTGATCAGCTGATATTGGTTCTGTCTCTTTGGATTTCTTTTGCTTCTTGGTGACAGGTGAAGATAGCTTTGATGATGTACCAGCATCGGGCACTCTTTTCCCTTTCAACAGTTGTGCTAACTCTTTCTCTCTCAACTGTTTAGTGCTAGTCTTCTTAGACATGGTCTTGTGCTTGGCTTTGGGCATGTTTACAACCACAGTCTCTCCAACATTCAACTCTTCCAAGTCAACACCTAAACTTTCATCTTCAACATTCAATGATTTCTTTCTTTTCTCAACTTCTTCAATCGATTTGTTTAAAGATTCAGACTCACCAACCATAGTGGCCTTACGTTTGGTGGTCCTAACATTCTCAGTATCAGAATCCCATCTTTCTTCTATCACATTCTCCTCTGAATCCACTGATTCTTCATCAATCAAACCAATACCTTTCTTTGCAGTTGATTTCTTCCTTACCACCTGTTGCTTAGAGCTTTCTTGATCAGTCTTTCCCTTACCCTTCCCTTTGGCTCCGGGATTGACTACCTGTCTCTTCCTCTTAGTACTTGCATCAACATATACTAAAGGATCATCATTATCAGAATCACTGTCATCATGTCTTGCTCTGTTCTTGCCAGGATCAGTGTAATCCTGACTAGCCAAAGCTCCAAAGAGTCTCCTGTGAGGTGGCTTTTCATTGTCTGGCACACCTTTGTATCCTTTCATTCTCACCAAAGTACGAATGTTCATGTGATCTTGACCTAGGATCATAGTTGGATCCTTCTTCAATTCTGGATACTTGTGGTCAAAGATCATCATGAGAAATCTCGGATATAGCATGAATTGCTTCTTCTTCACACCCTTTAACATCTCAAGCATATGATCCAGTATCATCCCAGATACATTGAATGGTTTGTTGAGAGTCAACGCAACCATCATCGAACTCAAACTCTTCCTCATAACATCATATCCTCCACTCACACATCCAAAAACATGAATAATAACATGTGCAAAGTACTTGAACTGCACACTCAGCTTCCCTTTATACATAGATCCATCAGTAATCGGACCTTTGTACTTCATTCTTAAGAAACAAGCCTTCTGTTCAGTCCACGACAATTCTCTGGGATCTTCACTCACCTCGAACTTTATCTGGAGTGCTTCTCTAATGTCAGACTCTGTAATAAACACCTCCATGTCTTGGATTTTGCTCTTTATGATGGTCTGATCATCCCAGAAATCATACTTTGCATCCTTGTAAAAATCTTCAATTATGTCTTTGTAGATGATAGTAGGAGTAGCTAAAGCATAGACAACTCTGCTCCTCCTCAAGAATTCAATGATTCGTGTAAACTCGACATTCTTTTCTACATCGCCCAGGTAAGCACAACAGTTATGCGTTTTCTCGAACAACCAACTGCTTGTACTTGACGATTCTCCTTCCTGAACGTTCTCTGGAACTGGTTCTGAAACTATATTCTCCACTGGAGTTTCAACATTCTCAGTTTGATCAGCCATCTGCACATCAAAAATAGAAACAAACGTCAAAATACAAAAACGACAAAAAGTTAAAAATTTTAAGGTTTAAAGGTTCTACATTCGCCCCTTTTGATCTGGACGAATGTGAATATATCTAGACGAAAGTGAAAAGATTCTGGACGAAAGTGGAAAAAATTGAATTAAAAACACATTCGCCCGGTTTAAATGTTCATTCGTCCACAAAATTCACCTTCGCCCGTTTTGATGGACCCGAAGGTAGACCTGTTCATCCCAAAAATTTAAAATTTTGCCAAAATTGGTTTTAACCCTTGATTTTGATTAGGATACATTCTAATATGGCCGATCAACCTTCGTCTATCATCAATTGTCCATAAATTTCAATTATCATCAGTTTTTCATAGGAATTAGGTCACGACAGTTTCAAAATGATCAATTAATCATCTGATGTTGTTATTATACTAATTCCTGGACTATTCTCCCCCCTAAAACTGATGAGGATTGAAATGCAATAAAAAACAAACACTAAAACACACTCTAAGTCCCTAAACTGTAAAACCCTAAGTCCTGTTATAAAAACGACGATTCTGATCTTGTTAGGGCTCCATTACCTGTGAAATTAGGGTTAAAATAATCAGTGATTGACCAGGAATCAAAAGCTCATGAAAAAGAAATCCAAGCAACAAGGTGTGGTATTGATGAAAAATTCTGAAAAATTATGAATGAGGGTTCGAAGGTGAAAATGGTATATATAGACTAGGTACCTTCGCCCGTTTATAGTGGGCGAATGTGATGATATTCCACCTTCGCCCCAAATGAATGACCCGAAGGTGAAATAGTACCCGAAGGTGAATTTGTGTAATAAAGTACCCACATTCGTCCATTTTGAAAACGGCCGAAGGTAAAGATTTTTCCACATTCGTCCCAATTAAGGGGCGAATGTGAAATGGAAAAATCTGAAAATTTACCAAATCACGAATTCGAATCCCGTTCAACATTTTTCAAGCTGTTAAACTTCCAAAAACTCAAATTTTCACTTTTTGAATGATACAAAGCCCAGATGGTGTTCAGAAATTGACCATCAAGCATCCCCAGTTATCAAAAATAAAGCAGAAATGCAAAAATTTTGGGTTTTCTGAAATTTTATCAAAACACACCTAAAATCTTTTTGGATTTTGTATCTTTTTGACAATAAAAGTAAAATGCAACAAAAATAAAATGCATCAAAGTAAATGAAAGCAGTAAACATTTTGTGATATCCGGTAAGAGGATCATATCAGTTTACTGAGAAATCTGATCACAGCGTTGATCTGTTTGTTTAATATTATCATTAGAAACAATATGTAACACGGCAATTGCTGATATTGTGGTCCATGTAAGCTCACATGCAGACAATTACGCAATGCTTTAAAATGATACGAATTAGGTGTTTTAGACTAACACATTGTGGTGCCCACACACACGACATACTCCCGTATCAAGTAATTGCACAAAGCTTCATCGTAACGCGTGATTATGCCAAAGTTATCCGTAAAATTTACAAAGTATATAGCACAGAGGTGTACAGGTCAGCAAATAAATGCAGCAAAGTAACATGTGCGTATACACTAGGTTGAGGCGGATATTAACCACTGATTTGCATCAGAAAGTCAATACGATGTAATAATGATCTTTGATCAATAAAACATAAAGTTCCTCAATTCGGTAACTTTCGGTTTTGGCAATAAGCTCTTTTTGCAAATATTCTGATGAAACTAGGTCCGTAAATCAATACGACAGAAGTTTAATCAGAATATCCCGGATAACAATAACATAACGACCCGAAACCTCAGATTTTGGCAATCCTATCAAACGAAATTACGGTACTAAGACCATATGCCCATGAGGTGTTCAGCCACGAACGCGTAGTTTGTTATGTTTGTATCACTAATGCACGCAATATTTAGTCTACGAAGCCTATCAGCATATCACACGTAATCAACATACGTCTCATTATACTATACAATTCTTTAGCCTGTGTCAGATCCCCACTGATGTACCATCATTTCCTCTTTTTATCCAGGAAATCATTTTGGTTTTTCTAATTTTTAGGTCTTTTGAAATTTTTCAATGTTTTTGGTTTTTCTGATAAAATGACTCCCCCTAAAATAAAGAACATATTTTTGGGTTTTTTAATTTTTCTGAAAAACAAAACAAAAATTTGAAAGAAACAATCCACTTGAAAGCATCAACTTCTTTGAGGATTATGATAGTAAAGAGAAATTCCCAATTAGCAAAGAGAAATTCCCAATTAGCAAGAATTTAAAAACTAAAACTAAAACTAAAAAGGGATAAACCGAGGTGCCGATTAGTCCTGTTTTTCTTTTATATTGTTTACTTTTAAAAGATATTCAAAGCGGGATCTGTCAAAAGCTTTTGTAAACAAATCTGCACGCTGGTAGTCAGTATGGATATTGACCATATCTATCAATTCCTTAGCGTAACAATCACGGATAAAATGATATTTTATCCGGATATGTTTCGCTTTAGAATGATTTTCAGTATTTTTAGTTAATGCAATTGCGGCTTCGTTGTCACAGTGTATAGGGGTTTTAAGAAACTGCAAACCGTAATCCACCATCTGTTGTTGGATCCAGAGTACTTGCGAACAGCAACTTGAGGCTGCAATGTACTTAGCTTCATAGGTAGACAGTGCCACGGAAGTCTGTTTCTTGCATTGCCAGGTAATTAACCTGCTCCCTAAAAACTGGCAACCAACTGTAGTAGATTTGCTATCTTTGTCACAGCCTCCCCAATCTGCATCACTAAAAGCAATAAAATCAAAATCATCATCATTAGGGTACCAAAGTCCTTTTGATGGACAACCCTTCAGATATCGAAGGATACGCTTGACCGCCGTTAGATGACTTTGTTTCGGCTTCGATTGATAGCGAGCACAGAGACACGTTGCATACATAATATCTGGTCGAGTCGCTGTCAAATACATCAGAGATCCGATGATTGCTCTGTATGTAAATTGGTCTGTCAGCTCCCCCTTAGCGTCCACTCCAATCCCGTGATTGGGTTGAATCGGGGTATCCATCGGCTTAGAGTCCTCCATCTGGAATCGGCTCAAGATGTCGGATACGTATTTCGTCTGGTGAATGAAGATCCCGTCGGGTCTTTGGTCCACCTGTAAGCCGAGGAAAAACTGCATCTCCCCCATGGCGCTCATTTCGAACTTTTCTTGCATAACAGTTTCGAATTCCATGCATAAAAGTTCGATAGTTGAACCAAATATAATATCATCAACGTAAATCTCTACTAGAAGCAAATCATCTCCCGTCTTCTTCGTGAAGAGGGTGCAATCGACGAGGCCGCGCTTGAATCCTTTGGAGATGAGATATGTACTTAGCTCCTCGTACCACTGTCTTGGAGCCTGGTGCAAACCATATAAAGCTTTGTTCAGCACGTAGACCTTATCCCGGTGGATTGGGTCCTCAAAGCCTGGTGGCTGCCCGACATAAACCTCTTCCTTGACTTTCCCGTACAAAAATGCGCTATTGACGTCCATTTGATAAACTTTGAATTTCTTGTATGAAGCAAACGCAAGGAACATCCGAATAGCTTCAATTCGTGCTACTGGTGCATAAATTTCGTTGTAATCAATCCCTTCGATTTGATGGAAACCCTGCACGACCAATCTGGCTTTGTTACGAACAATAACCCCACGATCATCCTTTTTGCACTTAAACACCCATTTAGTGCCTATTTTCTTCCTTCCTGGCGGCAAATCCGTGAGCGTCCAAACTCCCAATTTCTGGAATTGCAATAACTCCTCCTGCATTGCCTCAACCCAGGCATCTTCATTCAAAGCGTCTTTGTATGTCCTTGGCTCTACCTGCGACACATAACATGCAAACGACCAATCATTTTGACTACCAGATTTTTGAATTTTGGCATATAATGCTAAAGCACCAAAACTCTCTGGCGAGTTAATGCTTTTCAGCTGCCCTCTGGTCATAACACCACTTCCAGGATCACCGATAACTTGCTCCAGCGGGTGAATACGATGAATCCGAGATTCCGGATAAACAGGTACAATAACTCCCGTCTGAGCAGTCAAGTTTTCTACAGCATCCAGATCATGACCCGTGGTTGATGATGAAGCAACTTCTGGAGTTAGAGTTGGGTTCACTGGCATTGCCTCTGGTTCTTCTGCATGTTCAAGAATGACTTCTTCAAATTGTTCAACTTCAGATTCTGAAGAGTCTAATGAAGTTGAAGCCTCTTGAAACACATCTTCTTCTTGTATAGGAGCATTGGTATCATCAGAAGCTGGTAGGGGGTTCACGGTGATTGGACGCACCAACGATGAAGTCGACGCGTTTTCACACTCGTAAAGTAATCTGATAACAGCTTCTTCAACCAAGATATCTAGGTTGAATGATTCAAAGAAATCTTTGTAATCAAACATCCAATCAGGACCCGTGCCTTGCAAATTTTGAGTATATCGTTGAACTTCCACGTTAGCCCAATCCTCCACTTGACGAGTTCGCTTGTTGAATACCCGTTTGAGCGGGGTTGCATATCCAACAAAATATCCCTCCTCAGCTTTAGGACTAAACTTCTCACCTGGATTCAACATCGTGCATGGCGCCCCAAAAGGTTCTAGATACTCTAAGTTGGGCTTTCGTCGGTGTAACAATTCATAAGATGTTTTTCCAAACTTCTTCACTGTTAGAACCCGATTTAGTGTATAATTTGCTGCATAAATCGCCTCATTCCAGAACATTACCGGAAGATTTGAATCAGCAAGCATTGTTCTAGCCGCTTCAATTAGAGTCCTATTTTTTCGTTCAGCAACACCGTTCTGCTGTGGGGTGTACGGAGCCGAATATTCATGATGTATCCCTTTGCTTTCACAAAGTTCAACCATCTTAGCATTTTTGAACTCCGTCCAATTATCACTCCGAATTCTCTTAATCTTCACATTGTAGAGATTCTCCAATCGAGTGAACAGAACTTTCAGGTTATTAAAGGTGTCACTTTTATTTTGCAAACACATCACCCATGAAAATCGTGAATAGTCATCAGTGACAACTAAACAATAAAGCTCTCCAAGATGACTTTTGCGCTTGACCGGTCCAAATAGGTCCATGTGCAATCGCTCAAGTGGCATCTCAACAGAGTTGACTTTCTTCACTTTGTGGGCCTGTTTGTGTTGCTTCCCTTTCTTACAGCTTACACACTTGTCATTCAGATGGAAATGTTTCACGTTTACTCCATCGACAAGCCCATTTTTGTTGATGTGTTTTGCGACTAAGGATTGGATATACATAATTAACACATGTTAAAGCTTGGCCGAAGGTGAATATAATGGGGCGAAGGTATTTTAGAATGGGCGAAGGATGACTGATTATGGGCGAAGGAAGAATGGACCTGAACAAAAGACACATTCGACCATTTAGAATGGGCGAATGTGGAAATCACTCACATTCGACCAGTTGCAATGGGCGAATGTGCAGTGCCTATATATAGTTTTTGTGATTTTGATAATGTAAGAGAGTTGTCATTTGTGTCCAGGTTCAGATCAGGTTCAGAGGTGTTTTTGAGAAATAGTGTGTGTGTTCTAGATTAACATAAACTGATTGTAAAGGCTTATTTGAATGAAGTTAATCTATGAAATGATATTGAAAATGATCTTGATTGTGTTGTGATTTGTGTTTTATCAATTTGTTCAGAACTAGGGTTTCCGCACCTGGTTTTGTGACTTGTATGATCGTATAATCCTGTTTTAGCTAAAATCCAACGCTCACAAAGTGGTATCAGAGCATAGAGGATCATACAACAACAAATTTGATAAGATCAGAGCTGATTTGGATATGTTTTTGACATAAAATCATCTGTTTTTACATAAACACTGTTTCTAAGAGTTTTTGATCGATTTAAAGGTGAATTTGTGGTCGAATTCAAGTTTTCCAAGACTTAAAGTTGTTCCAAATCAATTCCGAAACATAACCTGATTGAGATCATTCAAATCCATGAACTTTTGAAAATCTGAGATCAGAATAACCGTTTTTCAAACAATAACCATTTTTCAAAAATGAGATCTGACTGTTTTGGGCGAACCTGGAACCTGACTTGAGTGTTGTGGTCGAAAGTGTTAGAAAGTGGGCGAACCTGAGTATTGAGTGGACGAACCTGGAATTTCTTGTTGAATTTTTCACTTTCGGATAGAAGTTTTCACCTTCGACCGTTTTCATTTTGGGCGAGAGTGAAAATCTATTAGGGTGTGTTTACATTCTGGTCATTTCTACATTCGGGTGATACTGTGTGGCCGAATATAGAAACAAAAGGGACGAAAGTGAGAAATTTTGGACGAACAAAGGATTGATTGGGCGAACTTAGGATTTTTCGGGCGAATCTAGGATTTTGTTGAAAAAAAAAAAATTTTTTCTAAGTGTTGAGATTTTCAGATTGAGATCATGTGGCGTTTTCAAACTACTCCGGGATCAGCAACAACACAACCACAACAGCAAACGATGGACCCATGGACAGTGGCAGCGCAAAAGACGAACACACAGTCTTCACAACCACTTAACTACATGACAACGACGAGCACGATGCCTCAAAGTGTAGCACATCCGGCACTACAATCTGATTACTGGGGAGTAGCTGCAGCGGCGGTAAATACTCAAACCACTAATGCTATTTCTACTTTGATTAAGGATTTGTCTACAGGTAGTGGAACTCAGCCACCGAAGCTCATGGATATGCAAGAGTATAATCAGTGGCATACCATGTTCAAGATCCATTTGGAAGGCATGGGAGTTGAAGGAGCAGAGGCTTGGAGCATGATTGTTAAAGGTTACACAGTACCGATTCTGGAGAATACAGGTGAGATGATTCCTCTGGAAAGCTTAACTGAGGACGAGAAGAAGAAATATGTGGTAGAGAAGAAGGCATTTTCCCAACTGACACAGGCAATCACAAGTGACCTGTTGCATCAGTTTGGGACATGTACTACATCAAAGCAGCTTTGGGATAAACTTAAGAGGAAGCATGATGGTAATGAGAAGGCCAGGAGTCTGAGAATGGAGGAATTGGTCAAAGAGTTTGAGAATTTTTCTTTTATTAATAATGAAACTTTAAAAGAACTAACTCCTAGATATATGCATTTGTTGTCTGAATTGTCTAGTTATGGTGTACAGATTCCAATGACTAAGCAGGTGGATAAGTTTGCAGATGCTTTACCACCACAATGGGATCAGCATGTGGAAGTACTGAGAGAGAAGGATGCTTATCAATTCTGGACCATTTCAGAGTTTATCGAAAAGCTGGAGAACAAAGAGTTGGAGGATAGGAGGAAAGCTAGAAGGTCACAGATTCCTCAGAATCCCAGTTTGTATTTTGGAGGCACTTCAGTTCCAGCTGGAAACTCGAGCTCAGGAAGTATTGCACCACATGTTGCATGTATTTCTAATGTCATGGAATCATCAAAACCAACCACCAACTACACACCACCACAATACAATTCCTACTCACAACCATCATATACACCACCACAATATAATTCCTACATTTCACCAATCTCCCCAATGCAACAAGCAAGTTTTTACACCGCTAACCAAACATAACAACCAGTAAACCAAGTTACTCAACATAAACAACAACCGGTGGTTTTGGATACATCTAACTTGGGAAATGTGACTGTGGAGGTTGCTCAGCAACACATTGCATTAGTCTCAGCAATGGTCTCATCCTACAATGGGTTGGTTGCTAGTCAGATTGGGAACAACAACTTAACCAACGAAGACAACGCACAGATAGACAAGGAAGAGATGGAACTCATTGACATTCAATGGGCTTTTGCGAGTATCATGAGAAGAGCAACAGAGTTCATCGAGAAAACTGGAAGGACTGATTTGGCAACTTCTCCCAACACAACCTATGGATTCAACAAGGAGAAGGTTACGTGTTTTAATTGTGGAGAAAAAGGACACTTCAAAAGGGAATGCACCCAGCCACCTAAACAAGGTAATCGAAACCCTTTCAATGCAAATTACCAGAACCGTCAACAAAACCAAGTTTCTTACCAAAATAACAACAACTACCAAAACCGAAACTTTAACAACCAAAACAGACAACCAAACACTCAAAACCAGATTCAAAACCAATCTCCTAATTACCCAAACCGAACAGTTGTACCTATCACTACACCTAATGAGACTCAACAGAATGCGAGTCAGAACCAAGCTTTGGTGACTCAACAGGATGAGAGGTTTGACTGGTCGGGTATGCAAATAGGAGTTGAGGAAGTGACTACTGGTGGGAATGTGGCATGTGTTGCTTATCAGGTTGATATGGAAGAGTCGGTGGCAGTTGATGAGAAGAAAGAAACTGAGGAGAGTGAAAATGATGATTCTGAGACTGAGATGTAAGTGGAGAGTGAACATGTTGAGGTTAAGGCTAAGGAAAAGAGTTCTGGAATGGTGATTGATTCAGTTTCTGATGTTCCCGAAGAGTGTAGATCAGTTTATTCAGATTCTGAGAGCGAATCAGACACAGAGGCAAGTGTTGATTCTTTAGATGATGATATTGACCAGTTGCTGGCAGAAGCTGACTTTTTGATGACGAGGAAGTCGTGTATCGCTGATGATGCTTTCACTAAGATTGACTACTCCAAGTTTTTCACTGGAAAGGAAGCTCATTTTGCGTTGATGGCCATGACTGAACCGCCAAAACCTGTAAGTTCTGAATCTAGCACTGATGTCATTGATGATAACACCATCAATTACAAGTTTGTACCCTCTCCGGTTCTTTTTGAAAACCATAACTATCACCAAGTTATACCGGAGAGTTCGGTAAAATCAGACTCATCGTCGAAAATGGAATCTAATACCTCGAGTATTGGTGATCCATATTCCGATGTGAGACCGATTTTGGGCTTGAACAATGAGGGTGTTTATGCTGAGAGTGAGAATTCAGACTCAGAGAATGATGATACTGGTAGTGATCAAACTGTTAATGAATGTGAGATTCCAAAAGAAAATCACATCATTACTACTGAACCAGTGTCACCATCTGATCATGTTCATCCGATGGCAAATGCAAATCGTGATAAAAAGTCTGAAAAGATTGATGTTAAGAAAGATAATGATGTTAAGAATGTGGACAAAAAGAATGAGCTGAATGAACAAAGTGATAAACCTGTTAAGGTGTTTTATCGGATGGAAGGATCCGATAAGATCATTTCTGATGAGGAATTTCCGATCAAAAATGTTAACTATTCTAAACTTGATAAAATCTGGCAAGAAAGCACAATATGGTTTCCAAAACATGAGAGAACCAACGAAATTCCACTAGAAATCTTAAAGAAATTGTTTTCAGAAGTTCCTCAAGAACCAAAGGTCCATGTCACCGAGTTCATTCGACCAAATGATAAAGCAAATGGTTTTCATGAGCCCTCTTACTCGAAAGGACCACTTCCTGAGAGTTTAAGAAATCAACAGTATAATGATCAATTTCCTGTTAGATCATTTGCTTCACCAAATGCTCATTATGTGTTTGAGGAATATAGAAAATGCTTTAAATGTGGAGAACGCGGGCATTTACTTGCTCAGTGTCCATATGTAAGGCATAAAAGACATGAGGTTGAAGTTAGGAATTCCATGAGAAAGCCGATTGATCATTATGTTCCACCACATAGACGGGCTGTTTCTCAACAACAACAATTTTATAATCAAAACAATTTTCAAATGAGGAACAACCGTCCATTTCTATATGATCACAGAAATCGGATAGCTATGGAACAATCTTGGAGAAAACCTGTGGTGAACACAACAGCTGATAGACAAAAGGTTCCACAAAAACCTATTGTCAAATCAAATGTTGGACCTAAGTCTGTTAATTCAGATAAGGTTGCCAAGAAAGTTACTTTTGGTAACAATGTTCAGAGACCAAATGAGAAACCAAAATCTCAAATTCGTATTCTTAAGAGGTCTGAACAATCTTGGACACCTAATGGTACTCCAGGAGCTTCTACTTCGAAGGTGAGTGAGAAAATTGAAAGTGTTTTGAACAATCAGAAAAAGATTGATCCAAAACAAAAAAGTTGTTGAAAAAGTTAACGAGGATGTTTCTTTGAAAACCAATGTTCAAAGGCCCAAGTCTCAGGCTTGGGTCCCCCGAAAGAACTAAATGTTTACTTTTTGTGTGCAGGGAGCTTCAGCTGGCCCTATTAGCAGTCTCTGGATTGTTGATAGTGGAGCTTCAGGCCACATGACGGGGGATTTGGCGTTACTGTTTGATGTGAAAAATATTAATGGAGGATATGTCGCGTTCGCGGGTAATAAAGGAGGATATATTACGATGGAAGGAAGCGTGAGTAATGGGATTGTGACTTTCGAGCGGATTTCTTATGTCAAGCAGATAGACTATAATCTGTTGAGCGTCAGTCAAATATGCGATAAACAATTTTCTGTGCATTTTGATGACAAATCCTGTTATATTCTGAAACCGGGCTTCAAAATTCCAAAGGAGTGGGTTATGTTGATGGCACCTCGAGTCAACAATCTTTATATTCTTGATATGTCCAAGGCGATGACATCATAGGGACTAATAACATGCTTTCTATCCAAGGCGACCGAAAAAGAATCGATAATGTGGCACCGCAGAATGGGGCACATTCATCTGAGGAAAATGAATCAATTAGTGAGAAATGGACTTGTCGATGGAGTAAACGTGAAACATTTCCATCTGAACGACAAGTGTGTAAGCTGTATGAAAGGCAAACAACACAAACAGTCCCATAAAGTGAAGAAAGTTAACTCTGTTGAGATGCCGCTTGAGCGATTGCACATGGACCTTTTTGGACCGGTCAAGCGCAAAAGTCATCTTGGAGAGCTTTATTGTTTAGTTGTCACTGATGACTATTCACGATTCTCATGGGTGATGTGATTGAAGAACAAAAGCGACACCTTTACCAACTTACAAGTTCTGTTCACTCGACTGGAGAATATCTACAATTTGAAGATAAAAAGGATCAGGAGTGACAACGGGACGGAGTTCAAAAATGCAAAGATGGATGAACTTTGCGAAAGCAAAGGGATTCATCATGAATATTCGGCTCCGTATACTCCGCAACAGAACGGTGTTGCTGAAAGAAAGAATAGGACTCTAATTGAGGCGGCTCGAACAATGCTCGCTGATTCAAATCTTCCGGTAATGTTCTGGAATGAGGCGATTTATGTAGCAAATTATACATTAAATCGGGTTATAACAGTGAAGAAGTTTGGAAAAACATCTTATGAGCTGTTACACCGACGAAAGCCCAATTTAGAGTATCTAGAACCTTTTGGGGCGCCATGCACGATGTTGAATCCAAGCGAGAAGTTTAGTCCTAAAGCTGAGGAGGGATATTTTGTTGGATATGCAACCCCGCTCAAACGGGTATTCAACAAGCGAACTCGTCAAGTGGAGGATTGGGCTAACGTGGAAGTTCAACGATACACACAAAATTTGCAAGGCACGGGCCCTGATTGGATGTTTGATTACAAAGATTTCTTTGAATCATTCAACCTAGATAGCTTGGTTGAAGAAGCTGTTATCAGATTACTTTACGAGTGTGAAAACGCGGCAACTTCACCGTTGATGCGTCCAATCACCGTAAACCCCCCACCAGCTTCTAATGATACCAGTGTTCCTATACAAGAAGAAGAGATGTTTCAAGAAGCTTCAACTTCAATAGACACTTCAGAATCTGAAGATGAACAATTTGAAGAAGCTGTTCTTGAACATGCAGAAGAATTAGAGGAGCAACCTGTGAACCCAACTCCAAATCCAGATGTTGCTTCATCGTCTAACACGGGTCATGACCAGGATGCTGTAGAGAACTTGACTGCTCAGACGGGAGTGATTGTACCTGTTAATCCGGAATCTCGGATTCATCGTATTCACCCGCTGGAGCAAGTTATCGGTGATCCTGGAAGTGGAGTGATGACCAGAGGGCAGCTAAAAAGCGTTAATTCGCCAGAGAGTTTTGGTGCTTTAGCATTGTATGCCAAAATTCAGAAATCTGGTAGTCAAAATGATTGGTCGTTTGCATGTTATGTGTCGCAGGTAGAGCCAAGGACATACAAAGACACTTTGAATGAAGATGCCTGGGTTGAGGCAATGCAGGAGGAGTTATTGCGATTCCAGAAATTGGGAGTCTGGACACTCACAGATTTGCCGCCGGGAAGAAAGAAAATAGGCACTAAGTGGGTGTTTAAGTGCAAAATGGATGATCGTGGGGTTATTGTTCGCAACAAAGCCAGATTGGTCGTGCAGGGTTTCCATCAAATCGAAGGAATTGATTACAACGAAATCTATGCACCAGTAGCAAGAATGGAAGCTATTCGGATGTTCCTTGCGTTTGCTTCGTACAAGAAATTTAAAGTCTATCAAATGGATGTCAAGAGCGCATTTTTGTACGGTAAAGTCAAGGAGGAGGTTTATGTCGGGCAGCCACCAGGCTTTGAGGACCCAATCCACCGGGACAAGGTCTACGTGCTGAACAAAGCTTTATATGGTTTGCACCAGGCTCCAAGACAGTGGTACGAGGAGCTAAGTACATACCTCATCTCCAAAGGATTCAAGCGCGGCCTCGTCGATTGCACCCTCTTTACGAAGAAGACGGGAGATGACTTGCTTCTAGTACAGATTTACGTTGATGATATTATATTTGGTTCAACTAACGAACTTTTGTGCAGGGAATTTGAAACTGTTATGCAGGAGAAGTTCGAAATGAGCGCTATAGGGGAAATGCAGTTTTTCCTCGGCTTACAGGTGGATCAAAGACCCGACGGGATCTTCATTCACCAGACGAAATACGTAGCCGACATCTTGAGCCGATTCCAGATGGAGGACTCTAAGCCGATGGATACCCCGATTCAACCCAATCACGGGATTGGCGTGGACGCTAAGGGGGAGCTGACAGATCCATTTACATACAGAGCAATCATCGGATCTCTGATGTATTTGACAGCGTCTCGACCAGATATTATGTATGCAACGTGTCTCTGTGCTCGCTATCAATCGAAGCCGAAACAAAGTCATCTGACGGCGGTCAAGCGTATTCTTCGATATCTGAAGGGTTGTCCATCAAAAGGACTTTGGTACCCTAATGATGATGATTTTGATTTTATTGCTTTTAGTGATGCAGATTGGGGCGGCTGTGACAAAGACAGCAAATCAACTACAGCCGGTTGCCAGTTTTTAGGGAGCAGGTTAATTACCTGGCAATGCAAGAAACAGACTTCTGTCGCACTGTCTACATGTGAGGCCGAGTACATTTCAGCCTCGAGTTGCTGTTCGCAAGTGCTCTGGATCCAACAACAGATGGTCGATTACGGTTTGCAGTTTCTTAAAACCCCTATACATTGTGACAACGAAGCCGCAATTGCATTAACTAAAAATACTGAAAATCATTCTAAAGCGAAACATATCCGGATTAAATATCATTTTATCCGTGATTGTTATGCTAAAGAATTGATAGATATGGTCAAAATCCATACTGACTACCAACGTGCAGATTTGTTTACAAAAGCTTTTGACAGATCCCGCTTTGAATATCTTTTGAAAGTAAACAATATAAAGGAAAAACAGGCCTAATCGGCTCCTCGGTTTATCGATTTTTAATTTTTAGTTTTAGTTAAATTTTTGCTAATTGGGAATTTCTCTTTACTATCATAATCCTCAAAGAAGTTGATGCTTTCGAAGGGGTTGTTTAATCCTCAAAGAAGTTGATGCTTTCAAGTGGATTGTTTCTTTCAAATTTTTGTTTTGTTTTTCAGAAAAATTAAAAACCCAAAAATATGTTCTTTATTTTAGGGGGAGTCATTTTATCAGAAAAACCAAAAACATTGAAAAATTTTCAAAATACCTAAAAATTAGAAAAACCCAAAATGATTTCCTGGATAAAAAGAGGAAATGATAGTATATCAGTGGGGATCTGAAACAGGCTAAAGAATTGTATAGTTTTATGTGACGTATGTTGATTACGTGTGATATGCTGATAGGCTTCGTAGACTATATATTGCGTGCATTAGTGATACAAACATAACAAACTACGCGTTTGTGGCTGAACACCTCATGGGCATATGGTCTTAGTACCGTAATTTCGTTTGACAGGGTGTTTGTACAAAACTCGGAGGTTTAGGGTCGTTATGTTATTAGTTGTCTGGGGATAGCCTATCTGATCTTCTGCTGTAAGTCATTACGGACCTAGATCAGACAGGATGTCTTTATAAAAGAGCTTTATGCCAAATCCTAAAGTTACCGAATTGAGGAACTTTCCATGTTATATGATGATCAAAGATTATCTATAATATCGTATTGATCATTGATGCAAATCATGATTAATATCAGTCCTCAACCTGGTATGGTGCATATGTTACTTTGCTGCATTAATTTGCTGACCTGTATACCTCTATGCATTATATCTTGTACAATTACAGACGACGAAAGCATAATCACGCTTTACAATGAGTCTTTGTGCAAATTACTTCTTGATACGGGAGTATGTCGTGTGTGTAGGAACCACAATGTGTTAGTCTAATACATCTAATTCGTATCATTTTAAAGCATTACATAATTGTCTGCATGTGAGCTTATGTGGACCACAATATCAGCAATTGCCGTGTCACATATTGTTTCTAATGATAATATTAACCCAGATCAACGCTGTGTTCAGATTTCTCAGCAAACTGATATGATCCTCTTACCGGAAATCACAAAATCTTTACTGCTTTCATTTACTTTGATGCATTTTACTTTGTCGCATTTTACTTTTATTGTCAAAAAGATACAAAATCCAAAAAGATTTTAGATGTGTTTTGATAAAAATTTCAGAAAATCCAAAAGATTTGCATTTCTGCTTTATTTTTGATAACCGGGGATGCTTGATGGTCAATTTATGAGATTTGATAACACCATCTGGGCTTTGTATCATTCAAAAAGTGAAAATTTGAGTTTTGGAAGTTTAACGGATTGAAAAATGTTGAACGGGATTCGAATTCGTGATTTGGCGAAATTTTCAGATTTTTCCATTTCACATTCGCCCCTTAAATGGGTCGAATGTGGAAAAAACATCATATTCGACCGTTTTGATTTTGGGCGAATGTGGACTTTTTCACTTCCGGGTGTAAATTCCACTTCCGGGTACATTTTCACCTTCGGGTCTTTAAAAAGGGGCGAAGGTGGCATGGTTTTACATTCGTGCCATTCACTTGGGCCGAATGTGGACTTAACCCACATTCGTCCACAACAAACGGGCGAACGTGGCTTTCTATATATAAGCCTTTCACATTCGAGTCTTCACATTCAAAAATTTTTCAAACTTTCTTCAATACCAGACCTTGTTGCTCGTGATTCTTATGATTCATTGATTTGTTCCCTGACCATTACTGATCATTTTAAGACTAAACTTGCAGGTAATGGACGTCATATCAGATCAGATTTGATCGTTTTATGAGCAGGACCTAGGGTTTCAATTCTAGGGGTTTATGTTGATTATTGATACTTGTTATTGATTACCGATCAGTTCTCATAGGTTTTAGGGGGAGAATGTAGAAGGAATTAGGTTAATAACACATTTAGATGTTAGTTTGATCGTTTGAACACGTTTGAACCCTAATTCTACTTTAAAACCAATGAAAACTGATTAATTGTCAAAATTGGTAATGAACAAGTGTTAGTCGGACTTGTTAGCACATATTAGACTCAAAATTACAATATAAAACCAACAATGGCAAAAATTTAAATTTTGGGGGAAAACTGTTTCACATTCGGTTGATGTAAACGGGCGAAAGTGAATCAGATTGGGCGAATGTACATTCAAACTGGACGAATGTGACTTTTAATCAGAATTTTTTTATATTCGACCATATAATTTCACATTCGACCAAAATTTTCACATTCGACCAAATATTTTCACATTCGGCCATTCCAAAACGGGCGAATGTGCATGATGTTTTGACCAGAATTTTTATATTTTTGTCGTTTTTGTATTTTGATGTGTTTCATTGATTTTTATGTGCAGATGGCTGATCAACCCGAGAACGTTGAAACACCAGCAGTCAATGTTGAAACTCCAGCAGAGATTACAGTTCCAGATCCAGTGCCAGAAGCTGAAACGTCTGTTCCAAGCAGTTGGCCATTTGAAAGGTCGCACAACTGTTGCGCTTATCTCGGAGATGTAGAGAAGAATACAGAATTCACCGGGATTATAGAGTTTCTGAAGAGGAGCAAAATAGTTCATGCTTTAGCCACACCAACCATCATATACAAAGACATCATTGAAGATTTTTACCAGAATGCGAAGTATGACTACTGGGGGAATCAGACGATCATCAAGAGCAAGATTCAGGATATGGATATGTTCTTGACTGAAGCTGATATTCGGGAAGCGCTACAGATTAAGTTTGAAGATAGTGAAGATCCCAGGGAGCTGTCATGGACAGAACAGAAGGCGTGTTTCTTACGGATGAAATACAAAGGTCCAATCACTGACGGATCTATGTATAAGTATTTTGCACATGTTCTTATCCATGTATTTGGGTGTGTGAGTGGTGGATATGATGTCATGAGAAGGAGTTTGAGTTCATTAATGGTTGCGTTGACACTCAACAAACCATTTAATGTTTCTGGGATGATTCTTGATCATATGCTGGAGATGCTGAAGGGAATGAAGAATAAGAAGTTTATGTTGTATCCGAGATTTCTGATGATGATATTTGACTATAAGTATCCTATGTTGAAAAAGGATCCGACTATGATCCTAGGTCAAGATCATATGAACATCAGAACATTGATGAGGATGAAGGGTTACAAAGGTGTGCCTGATAGTGAGAAGCCACCTAACAGGAGATTATTTGGTGCTTTGGCTCGTCCGGATTACACTGATCCTGGCAAGAACAAAGCAAGACATGATGATAGTGACTCAGACAACGATGATCCCTTAGTGTATGTTGATTCAAGCACTAAGCGGAAACGGAAAGTAGTCAATCCTGGAGCCAAAGGGAAGGGCAAGGGAAAGGCTGTGGATCAGGGAAGCACTAAGCAACAAGTGGTTAGAAAGAAATCGACGGCAAAGAAAGGATCGGGTTTGGTGGATGAAGAGTCGGTAGATTCAGAAGAGACTGAGGTTGATGAGCAGTGGGATTCTGATGATGAGAATGTAAGGACCACCAAACGTAAGGCCACTATGGTTGGTGAGTCTGAATCCTTGAATCAGTTGATTGAAGAAGCTGAGAGAAGAAAGAAAACTGGTGAAGATGAGGGTCTAGGTGTTGACCTAGCAGAACTGAGTGTTGGAGATACTGTAGTGGTGAATTTGCCCAGAAAGACAAAGAAGCAAAAGACCATGGCCAAGAAGTCAAGTGTAAAAGAACTGAGGGAGAAAGAGTTAGCTCAGTTATTGAAGGGAAAAAGATTACCTGATGCTGGTACACCATCTAAGCTATCTTCACCTATTGCCAAGAAGCAGAAGAAAGCGAAAGAGGCAGAGACTTTACCAATCGATCAATTCAATGTCGATTTGGATAAAGTGCTCGATATGTTTAGAAAGCCTCAGAAGGAGAAAGTAGTTGAAGTTGAGCCATCTAGATCTAAGTCGAAGAAAGTGACTGTGGATGACGATGTCATGAAGCAAGTGAATAAGAAGATGGAAGACATGATGAAGATGTTGGTTGCTCAACAAGCTGAGATTGCTAAGTTCAAGCAGAATGAGGAGAAAATGCTTCAGATCGTGGTTGCTTCAAAATCTAATCAGGATGATATAAATGATAAGATTAAGATGTTGGAAGCTAAGAATGAGAAGCTTGAGAAAAAGTGTGCAAGAAACAAGAGCAAAATCAAACTGATTAAGGCTGATAACAAAGAACTAAAGAATGAAAACAAACGCCTTGGTAATTTGATTGAAGAGCTTTATAGCAGGGCACCCCAGTTGAAAGAGGGTGAAGAAGATGAAGAAGAAGATGAACAAAAAGTCGATTATGAGTATTCTGAATCTGAGAAAGAAGAAGATGATGATGAGGATAATGATGAATCGGAGAAAAGCGATGATGATAATGATGATGATGATGACAATAATGATGATGATGATGGTGCTGAAGGTGCTGGGAAAAAGCAAGGTGATGAGTTTAGCAGTGGAAGTGATCATGATGGAGGAGATGATACTTCTAGATTTAGTTATGAGAAGAGAACACCAAAGAAGAAAGATACTGGAGAATCAAGTTCGAAGAAGAAAGGTGAGAACGTTGATTCGGATGAAAGTATTTTCTGGAACGAGAAGGTGAGATCTTTGTCTGATGATGCTAAACAGCTGTATAAGAATATGTTGGAAAAGAGAGAGTGGACCATTGAGTTCACAGGATGCTTCGCTGAAATATTCCAGACTGATGACTTAAGATATGAGTTGGAATATGAAGATCCAGATCTTGAAGAAGGGGAATTACCTGCATCTGTGGCAAAAGAAATACTAGATGGTCTTGCACAGAGGGTAGGGAAAACGTTTGAGGAGTTTATGATGGATGAATCGATTCCTGATATTCCTGAAAAGGATATGGGAAGTCATTCAGATGATGTGCAGACTCCAGAGAACAATGAAGTGGAGGTAGAAGATATAACTCATGAAGAGTTTCCCCAATATTTCAGACAAGATGATGAAAATGAAGTATTTCTTGACTTCACTGAGATACCAAATAAGTCAGCGAAACAGAAAGCTAAGAAAAGGAGTGAAGAGTTTGTTGAGAAGGTATTTGGTACTGAAAAGAAAGATTCTTCTAACCAGTCTGATGAGTTGAAGAATTATATGAAGAAATTGAAGGAAATGGATGAGAACCGACCAAAGCCTGAAGCTCAAGGTAACTTTTATCGATTTCATAATGCCAAGTTCAAAGGCAGAGCTCTCGGGTGGACTTACTTAGGCAGGCTGAAATGTATTGCTGCAAAATGGGAAACCGGAATTCTGTACTTCAACAGATTCTGTGACTTGCTTACTCTACCATACTGGGCGGTTAGAGACTTATGCAGATTCCCAATGTCAGGTGCCGAAGTAAATGGATCACATGTCGGTTGGTGCGCAGATAAATTGGTTTGGGAAAGTCGTACGAGATGGAACAGGTTCAAGCCTCAATATCCCAGAAGAAAAGTGCATAGGGATATTGATCCACAAACCAATATGAAGCGTGTTACTTTGATTTACAAAGCACCTAATGTGATGAGAAAGATACCGTTGATGCCGATGCCACAGCATTTTAGTGCTGATTTCATCTTTTGGTACTATGATTGGAGAAAGGCAGAAGCGGTGATCGTGTTGAGAGATGGAAAGGATAAATACAAGCATGTTCATGTATTTGATCCTATGTGGTTGATTAATTGCACATTTGAAGACATCATCATGTTGTTCTACAATCCAATCTACTATGAACCTAATGATTTTGCTCAAGCGAGAAAGTATACGCAAGTGGTTGGAGTTTGTTTTGCGTATGACATAAATGCTGGAAGCAACTTGGAGGGTAAACTTGGCAAGACAGTGAAGATAGCCAATGTGTCTAAGCCTGTGAAGAAAACATTTGAGCCGCCAATGACTACTGAGCAGAAGAAACAGCTCAGAATCAAGTTGATGAACAAGACGATGGACCAACAGAGAAAACTATCCAATCAATAGTCGAGGGGGAGTTTGTTGATGCGTTTTGCGACTAAGGATTGGATATACATAATTAACACATGTTAAAGCTTGGCCGAAGGTGAATATAATGGGGCGAAGGTAGTTTAGAATGGGCGAAGGAAGACTGATTATGGGCGAAGGAAGAATGGACCTGAACAAAAGACACATTCGACCATTTAGAATGGGCGAATGTGGAAATCACTCACATTCGACCAGTTGCAATGGGCGAATGTGCAGTGCCTATATATAGTTTTTGTGATTTTGATAATGTAAGAGAGTTGTCATTTGTGTCCAGGTTCAGATCAGGTTCAGAGGTGTTTTTGAGAAATAGTGTGTGTGTTCTAGATTAACATAAACTGATTGTAAAGGCTTATTTGAATGAAGTTAATCTATGAAATGATATTGAAAATGATCTTGATTGTGTTGTGATTTGTGTTTTATCAATTTGTTCAGAACTAGGGTTTCCGCACCTGGTTTTGTGACTTGTATGATCGTATAATCCTGTTTTAGCTAAAATCCAACGCTCACAATTTTTCACAAGTTGATTCATTTTCCTCAGATGAATGTGCCCCATTCTTCGGTGCCACATTATCGATTCATTCTCAGTCGCTTTGGATAGAAAACATGTTATTTGCCCCTGTGATGTCATCGCCTTGGACATATCAAGAATATAGAGATTGTTGATGCGAGGTGCCATCAACATTATCCACTCCTTTGGAATTTTGAAGCCCGATTTGAGAATATAACAGGATTTGTCATCAAAATGCACAGAAAATTGTTTATCACATATTTGACTGACACTCAGCAGATTATAATCTATCTGCTTCACATAAGATATCCGCTCAAAGCTCACTATCCCATTACTCACGCTTCCCTCCATTGTGATATATCCACCTTTGTTTCCGGCGAATGCGACATACCCTCCATTGATGTTTTTCACGTCGAACAGCAATGCGAGATCCCCTGTCATGTGGCCTGAAGCTCCACTATCAACAATCCATAGACTGCTAATAGGCCAGCTGAAGCTCCCTGCACACAAAAAGTAAATCATTTAGTTCTTTCGGGGGACCCAAGCCTGAGTCTTGGGCCTTTGAACATCAGATTTCAAAGAAACATTTTCATTCACATTTTCAACAACTTTTTGTTTTGGATCAATCTTATCTGATTGTTCAAAACAGTTTCCTTTTTCTCATTGACCTTAGAAGTAGAAGCTCCTGGAGTACCATTGGGTGACCAAGATTGTTCAGACCTTTTAAGAATGCGAATCTGAGATTTAGGTTTCTCAGTCAGTTTCTGAACATTGTTAACAAACGTAACTTTCTTGGCTACCTTATCTGAGTTAACAGACTTAGGTCCAACATTTGATTTGACAATCGGTTTTTGTGGAACCTTTTGCCTATCAATTGTTGTGTTCACCACAGGCTTTCTCCATGATTGTTCCATAGCAATCCGATTTCTTTGATCATATTGAATTGGACGATTGTTCCTCATTTGATGAAAATTGTTTTGATTATAAAATTGTTGTTGTTGAGGAACAACTCGTCTGTGTGGTGGAACATAATGATCAATCGGTTTTCTCATGGAATTTCTCACTTCAACCTCATGTCTCTTATGCCTTACATATGGACACTGAGCAAGTAAATGCCCACGTTCTCCACATTTAAAGCATTTTCGATACTCTTCAAAAACATATTGAGCATTTGGTTGAGCAAATGATCTAACAGGATATTGATCATTATACTGTTGATTCCTCAAACTCTCAGGAAGTGGTCCTTTTGAGTAAGTAGGCTCATGAAAACCATTAGCTCTGTCATTTGGTCGAATGAACTCTGTGACATGGACCTTTGGTTCTTGAGGAACATCCAAAAACAATTTCTTTAAAATTTCTGGTGGAATCTCATTTGTTCTCTCATGTTTTGGGAACCAAATAGTGCTTTCTTGCCAAATCTTTTCTATTTTAGCATAGTTAGCATTTTTGATTGGAAATTCCTCATCAGAGATGATTTTATTAGATCCTTCCATCCGATAAAACACCTTGACAGGTTTGTCACTTGGTTCATTCTCAAGGTCCTTTCTAATCTCATTCTTTTCAGACTTTTTCTCACGATGAGCAGTTGCCATCGGATGCACATGTTGAGATGGTGAAACTGGTTCAGTAGTAATGATGTGATTTTCTTTTAGAATTTCACATGCATTAACAGTTTGGTCATTACCAGTTTCATCATTCTCTGAGTCTGAATCCACACTTTTAGCATAAACACCCTCATCATTCAAGCCTAAAATCGGTCTCACATCGGAATGAGGATCACCAATACTCGAGGTATTAGAATCCATTTCCGATGATGAGTCTGATTTTACCGAGCTCTCCGGTATAACTTGGTGATAGTTATGATTTTCAAAATGAACCGGAGATGGCACAGACTTGTAATTAGTGGTGTTATCATCTATGATGTGGTCTACCACATAAGCAATGTGCTTATAACTTTCCAACTTTTTGTTTACTTTCTCAGCAAAGCATTTTATGGCTGCCATTTCCAGCTTGGTATTTTCAATTTCATTGATATAGTTGTTAATTGCCAATTGTTTCAATGATAAAGTGTTTTTCAAGTCGGAAATGTCCTTTTTATAGCCATCTAATACCTTGTTGAAAGCATTCAACTCTTTGCGAGTAGATTGACTGTTTATGATAGCACTATCACGTTGAATTCGGAGTTGTTTATTCTCCTCAGTCAATCTATCACATGTTCCACAATATTTATCACTTCTAATATCAGTGTTAGATTCCGAACTTACAGGTTTTGGCGGTTCAGTCATGGCCATCAACGTGAAATGAGCTTCCTTTCCAGTAAAGAATTTGGAATAGTCAACCTTGGTGAAAGCGTCATCAGCAATGCACGACTTCCTTGTCATCAGAAAATCCGCTTCTGCTAGCAACTCATCTAGTGATGTAACACTTGCTTCCGTATCTGATTCACTGTCTGAGTCAAAATAAACCGACTCACACTCCTCAGGAACATCAGAAACAGTATCAATCACCACTCCAGAATTAGTTTCTTCAACCTTAACCTCAACAGGTTCATTCTCCACATCCATCTCAGCCTCAGACTCATCACTTTCACACTTAGTTTCTTTCTTTTCATCCACCGTCACCGACTCTTCAATATCAACCTTGCAAGCAACGCAAGCCACATTGCCACCAGTAGTGATTTCCTCCACTCCTATTTGCAATCCCGACCAATCAAACCTTTCATCTTGTTGAGTCATCAATGCTTGATTCTAACTCGTGTTCTGTTGTGTCTCATTTGGTGTAGTGATCGGTATAACTGTTCGGTTAGTGTTGTTAGGAGATTGGTTTTGGATCTGGTTTGATGTGTTAGGTTGTCTGTTTTGGTTGTTGTTAGAGTTTTTTTGACGGTTTTGGTAATTGTTGTTGTTTTGGTAAGAAACTCGATTTTGGTTTTGTTGTTGACGATTCTGGTAGCTTGCATTGAATCGGTTTCTATTACCTTGTTTTGGTGGCTGGGTGCATTCACGTTTAAAGTGACCTCTTTCTCCACAGTTAAAACAAGTAACTTTCTCCTTGTTGAACCCGTAGGTTGTGTTAGGAGAAGTTCCCAAATCTGTTCGACCTGTCTTTTCTATAAACTCCGTTGCTCTTCTCATGATACTTGCAAAAGCCCATTGGATATCAATGAGTTCCATCTCTTCCTTGTCGATCTGTGCATAGTCCTCATTGGTTAAGTTGTTATTCCCAATTTGACTAGCAACAAGTCCATTGTAAGATGAAACCATTGCTGAGACTAGTGCAATATGTTGTTGAGCAATTTCCACTGTCACATTGCCCAAGTTAGAAGTCTCCAAAACCACTTGTTGTTGATTAGGTTGAGTAACTTGGTTCATTGGTTGTTGAGATTGGCTAGCAGTATAGAAAGATGCTTGTTGCATTGGGGAGAATGGTGAAATGTAGGAATTGTTGTATTGTTGTTGTGGTGGTGGTTGTGTGTATGATGGTTGTGAGTAAGATGAAGTTTGTGCCATGTAATTGATGGTAGGTTTTGGTGATTCCATAACATTGGAAATGCAAGCAACATGTGGTGCAACTATCCCTCCTGAACTTGAGTTACTCACAGGAACTGGAGTGCCTCCAAAGTATAAGCTAGGATTCTGAGGAACCTGTGCTCTTCTAGCTTTCCTCTTCTCTTCCATTTCCTTATTTTCCAGCTTCTGTATGAACTCTTGAATAGTCCAGTATTGATATGCATCCTTCTCCCTAAGAACTTCCACATGCTGATCCCAGTAAGGTGGTAGAGCATCTGCAAACTTATCCACCAAATTCTTCATAGGAATCTGTATACCATAACTAGACAATTCAGTTAGCAAATGACTATATCTAGGAGTTAATTCTTTTAAAGTTTCATTTCCAATATAAGAAAAATTCTCAAACTCCTTTCTCAGTTCATCCATCCTCAAACTTCTCGTTTTCTCATTCCCATCATGCCTCCTCTTAAGCACATCCCACAATTGCTTAGAGGTTGTACAAGTCCCAAATTGATGCAGCAGATCATTTGTGATTGCCTGAGTCAATTGGGAAAAGGCTTTCTTTTCCACTACATATTTCTTCTTCTCATCCTCTGTTAAGCTTTCCAAAGGAATCATTTCACCTGTATTCTCCAAAATCGGTGATGTGTAACCTTTAGCAATCATACTCCATGCCTCTACTCCCTCCACTCCCATGCCTTCCAAGTGGATCTTGAACTTGTTCTGCCACTGATTGTATTCTTGTATGTCCATGAGCTTCGGTGGCCTATTCCCGCTACCTGAAGACAAATCGTTAATCAATGTAGAAATAGCATTTGTAGTTTGAGTGTTTACCACCGCCGCTGCTACTCCCCAGTAGTCAGGTTGTGGTGCTGGAGGTGCTACACTTTGAGGCATCGAGCTCGTCATCGCCATGTAGTTATTCGGTTGCGAAGACTGTGTGCTCGTCTTTTGTGCTGTCACTGTCCATGGGTCCATCACCTGCTGTTGTGGTTGTGTCGATGCTGGTCTCGGAGTAGTCGGAAAATTCCACATGATCACGAACTTCGAAAAATCCAACACTTAGAAAATTTTCCAAAAACTAAGCCTAGGTTCGCCCAAAAAGTCACACTTTCGTCCCTTTCTGATTCAAGTTCGCCCAAATAGTACCACTCGAAGGTAAAAACTCACCAGAATGTAAAAACACACTAACACTTTTCACGTTCGTCCAGAAAAATTCTAGGTTCGCCCAGTATGGATCTAGGTTCGCCCGTTTTATCAACCGAAGGTGAAAAATGTGACCCGAAAGTGAAAAATTTAATCAACAAATTTCAGGTTCGCCCAAAATAACCTAAATTCGACCAAAACACAACTCACCTTCGTCCACTGGTTCCAGGTTCGCCCATTTTACAATAATTTTCAGATTTGAAAAACGGTTACACTTTGAAAAAACGGTTATTTTGATCTCTGATTTTCAAAAGTTTGTGGATTTGAATGATCTTAATCAGGTTATGATTCGGAATTGATTTGGAGCAACTTTAATACTTGGAATTTTGAATTTTAACCACAAAATCAACTTCAAATCAATCAAAAACACTCAAAAACCATTTTCATGCAAAAACTGATGTATTTTGATCAAAAACATGTCCAAATCAGCTCTGAGTTTATCAAATTTGTTGTTGTATGATCCGTATGGCTCTGATACCACTTTGTAAGCGAAAGAATTTGACTAAAACAGGATTATATGATCATACAAGTTACAAAACCAGGTGCGGAAACCCTAGTTCTGAACAAACTGATAAAACTCTAATAAAAACACAATCAATATCATTTACAAGGCTTTTTCATAGATTAACTTTCTCAAATATTCAATTACAATCACACACACGTTAATCTAGATCAATTACAGACTTTCACAAAATAACCTGGAACCTGACTTGAACACATACACAACTGACCACTCTATTACATTCACAAAAACACAAAATCTATATATAGACTCTGCACGTTCGCCCAGTTGATATGGTCGAATGTGGAAGTCTTCCACATTCGCCCACTCCAAAGGTACGAACGTGTTCTTTGTCAACATCCAGTCTTCCTTCGTCCACTAGTAATCTACCTTCGCCCACATATTTCTACCTTCGCCCAAACAACAAAACTTAACATATGTTAGCATCCAATCATTAGTCGCAAAATGCATCAACACGTTGAATGGTTTATTCAGGATCAGGGCAACCATTAAAGAGCTAATACTCTTCCTCATCACGTTGTATCCTCCACTCACAGATCCGAAAACATGTAACATGACGTGAGCAAGGTATTTGAACTGCGGGCACAGTTTACCTTTATGTAATTAACCATCAGTAATCGGTCCATTGTATTTCATCCTCAAGAAACACTTTCTATGTTCAATCCATGATAAAACTCGTGGATCTGTCGGACTGTCTCTTAACTTCAACGCTTTTCTGATGTCATTTTCAGATATAATCACCAGCTCCCCCTGAATCTTACTCACGATAGTAGTTTCACTATTCCAGAAGTCCATTATTGCATTCGTCCTGAACTCCTTTTGATGATATCTGTAAATAATAGCATGATTAGCAATGGCATCAACAACTCGACTTCTCTTCAGAAAATCAACAATACCGGTGAATTCGGTATGTTTCTTCAAATCGCCAAGATAAGCACAACAATTATGTGCCTCTTCGAACGGTAGTTCTTCTTCTGGTTTCTTCCAGGTTGCTTTCTCCGATGAACCTGCGGGAATATCAGAACTTTGTGGTTCAGACATGATTGATCTGTAAAAAAAAAAAAAAAAAAAAAAAAAAAAAAAAAAAAAAAAACAAGAAAACACATTAAAAACGGACAAAATATTCAAAATTTGAAAATTTTTGATTTTGAAATTCCACATTCGACCAGTCATGGATTCGAATGTGGGAAATAAAAGGTTCGAATGTGGAAATGTGGTTCAAATGTGAAAATCAATTTAAAAAAATTCGACCGTTTTTGTCCACTTTCGACCGTTTAAACAACCTACATTCGACCAAAAAGTCACATTCGACCCTTTTGAAGTCACATTCAACCCTTTTGAAATGGTCGAATATGGCTGTTCATCTTCAAAATTTACAGATTTTGATTTTGTGTGTTTTAACATGCCATTTTGATTTGTAAAGCTTCTAATATGACCGATTAACCTTTTCCAACAAAAAATTGTTATTATTATTCAATATCTAAGTGTTTTATCCTAAAATTTAGGGTTTGAAGGGTTTTAATAATCAATTCGATGATCAGTTGTATAATAACCCTTAATTTGGTTATCCTCTCGCCCTAAAACACTTAAACATTGAAACCCTATCATCAATTGTCCCTATTACATTCCAGAATCAATTTTTTGATTCAGTCAAGGGTTAAAACACAGAATCAATGATTCTGATGTGAAAACATGATGAATTCCTGCAAATGATAGCTTAAAATGATCAGTAGAATACGAGGATCACAATGATACAATTTTAAACGAACGAGCAACAAGGGGTGGTAATCACAGAATTTGAAATTTTTTTGAAATGGGGAGTCGAAGGTGTAGATAGGTATATATAGGCTCCACATTCAACCCTTTTAATTGGGCGAATGTGAAAATTTTTCCACTTTCGACCCTATTTAAAGCCTCGAAGGAAGAAAAATGGTTCGAATGTGCAATCAGACATAAGAACACTCACATTCGACCGTTAGGAAGGTTCAAATGTAAAAGCAAAATTTCACATTCGACCCATCGAAGGGGCGAATGAAATTTGGAATTTTTGAACTTTTTACCAAATCTCAAAATCGAGTCCCGTTCAATATTTTTCTCAACTTTTAAGCATCCGACATTCATTATTTCTCATTTAAAGATGAAAAAACTCAAATGGTCCATCAAGTTTCAGAAAATCACCATCAACCACTATCGGTTATCAAAAAGAATATTGAAATGTAAAATATTTTGGATTTTCTGAAATTTTTTGTTAAAACACACCTAAAATCTTTTTGAGTTTTGTATTTTAGACGAGGAATGTAAAATGCAGAAAAGTAAAGATAAAACGATAAATGTTTTGTGATTTTCGGTAAGAGGATCATATGAGTTATTGAGAAATCTGATCACATTGTTGATCTTTTTGATTTATTATCATTAAAGACAATGTGTGATCTGGCAACTGCTGATATTGTTGTCCACATAAGGTCACATGTAGACGGTTGTGTAGTGCTTTAGACTGATATGGTTATTTATAGTATAACTCAATTGTCTGTGGTTCCCACGCACACGACATACTTCCTTATCAAGAAGTAAATGCACAAAGACTCATTGTAACGCGTGATTATGCTTTCGTCATCTGTAATTTACAAGGTATGAGGCACAGAGGTGTACAGGTCAACAAATCAATGCTACAAAGTAACTTGTGCACTCTACCAGGTTGAGGGCTGATATCAATCATGATTTGCATTAATGATTGGATACGATGCATTAGATAATATTTGAATATCGTCATACATTGAAAGTTCCTCATTTCGGTAACTTTAGGATTTGGCTTTACATCTCTTTTTATAAAGATACCCTGTCTGATCTAGGTCCGTAATGACTTACAGCAGAAGATCAGATAGGCTATCCCCAGATAACTAATAACATAACGACCCGAAACCTCCAAATTTTGTACAAATACCCTATCAAACGAAATTACGGTACTAAGACCATATGCCCATTAGGAGTTCATCCACACATCAATTCGTTTGATATGTATGTATCAGGCACGCAATAATAGGTCTACGAAGCCTATCAACACATCACACAGACTCAAACACACGCCTTATATTGCATTACACTTCTTTAGCATGTGTCAGATCCCCACTGATGTACTATCATTTCCCCTTTTTCTCCTGGAAATCATTTTGGGTTTTTCTAATTTTTATGAGTTTTTGAATTTTTTAATGTTTTTGTCTTTTTTAAATAAATAAATAAACTCCCCCTAAAATGAAAAACATATTTTTGGGTTTTTGAATTTTTCTGAAAAACAATAAAACTAAAACTAAAAAGCGATAAACCGAGGTGATGATCAGTCTTGTTTGATCCTTATGGCTCTGATACCACTTTGTATGTGAAGGATCGGATTGTCAAACAAAGACTATGATCAAACAAGTCTATCAATTCAGGTGCGGAATCCCTGAATTGATTACGAAATGATAATATAATCAGCAAAACACACAAATCATCTCAAACATTTCTTTTTCATTCATAAACATCATTGATAATCTTTACAAAAGTTTGTTTATAATGATAAAGACTCAATACAGACTTAGCAAAACCCTAGGGAGAGAACACACTCAGAGAGGGAAACAAAATGACCAAAAGTTAAAGTTACAAAATGATTCAACCTTTATATAGACCTGCACATTCGACCATTCGATTGGGCGAATGTGCAGGTTCGACCAAACTGACTGGGCGAATCAACACATAGTATAAACAAAATCTTCTTCGACCTCTTGAGCTCCCCCTTTGACCATTTAAATCTACATTCGACCATATGAATTCCACCTTCGACCGTCCATAATTATCAAAACATAATAGAATTTGCAATTCAATAGCATTAGTGGCACTTCGTGTATCTACAGTGGTGTAAGATAAATCAGGGTTGAGTGATTGTCTTCTGATCGATTATATTTGTCAACTTCAGGTAAATGTTTTTTTTTTATTGAATTTAGATATGAACTGATTAGTTGATGGTTAGAGTGCTTGTTGATTAATATTGGTGGAATTAGTTTAGTTGGTAATGAATTGTGAGTGATTGTTTTGTTTGGGTTTGTTTTGTGTGGTGTGTTTTATTTTTCTAGGGTATTGTTCTTCTTTGCCTATTAATTGGGGAACATGAATTTTCATCTGGGACTCAGTGAGTTGGAGTGTTTGGGCCTGACAAGTATTCTAAATTTTCGGGCTAAATTGGTTTAGTTGAGTATTAGGTTAGGCTTGGTTAGCATTATTGAATATTGAGGACTACTAGCGAGACACAATCTGTGTTGCCTGCAATGGTGAAGGGAAGAAAGGGACAATTGTTAACATTGGATCTGGAGCTGCTATTATTATTTCTTCTGATCCTCTTTATGCCATTTATGCTGTTACTAAAGGATATGTTTTTTTTATAAATGTTTTAGATTGATTTGGGTTAGGGATGTTGATTAGTGGTGATTGATGTTTTTTGATATGTTTTGGTATGTGGATCAGTTTTCAAGGTGTCTTTATGTTGAATACAAAAATAGTGGCATTGATGTATGATTTTGATAGGAGTGAAACCATGAGTTTTGAAGGTACATATTGTATCTTGAATGTTTAAGGAGCATTGTCGTATGACGACTATAATTAGGGTTATATAGTATTTAATTCGATACCTACATAGTTATTTCACTTAGTGGTATGTTTAATTTATTTAATCTTTTCGTTTGTTTACTAGTATTAGATTTTTCAACATCGGGACGCTCCCAGAGTATAATATAGTCTATTATAATAATTGAAAGCAATAAATCGCACATGATACTCAAAGAGGACATCCTCCTTCTTAAGTGTGCTATGTGACATTAATACACTAAAAGTGTGAGGCCTTGAGTTCAAGTCTCACAAGAAGCAATAAATTTACCTTTCAAAAAAAAGTGTGCTATGTGACATTAATTGATTTTAGGAAAAAAATTAAAAAAAAAAATTGGATTTTTTTCTCTCATGTTTCCTCCCATAATTTTTAAACGCTAATATCTTTTATATACGAGATTTTTTTAAAGAAAAAAAATTACACCAAATTAACGAGCGTTTTATTATGTTTCTAACAAGTACCATTGTGCTATATAAAAAACCGAGAAATAAACTAACATTTTTTTGTGGGGTTTTGTTCATAGAGGAAAAAAAAGAACAAAGGGTTCAAGTAATTCATTAATCATGTATATACAAATCACTAATTATGTTCAAGTCAGTAAATATGAATTCTATTTTCCACATGTGTTAGCATTGGAGTTATACATTGTTTTATGTTATGTATTAATATTAGAGTTATACATTGTTTAAGGTTAGACGTTAACATTGGAGATACATTATTAATTGTTTTAGGTTAGGTGTTACCCAAAGCTTTCCTGCATGTAACTGTAAAGCGCATCATTCTATTTCATATATAAAATTAATATGTCATAGTAGATTTATCAACTCAGAAAAATATCCAGGGTATAATGTAGTATAATATATAACACGTGACATCGGTACTCACTACATGAATTCAATGATAGTGATCGTTTTTCTTCAAGAAGTTGATTGATTCCTTCTTTGTCAAGGCGTCAACAGTGACTTCACCATAATGTTCAGAAACGAAAATTAATTTTGAAGTAGCGTTAAAAATGGGGAATTGAAGGTGTCATGCATCTATCTTATAATGGTATGAGTCAACCTCAATGATTTACATGTCAAATTCTTATTTAATCTTAGTTTCCATGTTAAGAAAATGCTCCACAACAACCACATCAAATATTGGTCATCCAAATGACAGGTACTTAAATGTGAAAATAACTGTGGTTCGACCACTAAACGAGTGTACTAATTCAAACTATTTAAAATTCAACTAACACGACATTATTGTCTACCGATGCCAATGGGGAGAGGATGCTACCGACTTAAAAAGTACTTATATACTTACTACACTTATATGTAATTTCAATCCCATTTTATTTCGAAATATTGTTTTATAATTCTTTGACGCGGAACCGGAGCGATAAAAATACAAGATGCGTTCTAGCAAATGTTATGCAGTGCTTTAAAATGATACTATTAAGGTTTATTAATAACTAACTCACCTGTGGTTCACACACACACGACATACTCTTGTATCAAGGAATTTTGCACAAAGATTCATTATAACGCGTGATTATGATGTTGTTATTTGTGTGTTACAAGGTATGAGGCACAGAGGTGTACATGTCAGCAAATCAATGCTACAGAGTAACTTATGCACTTTACCAGGTTGAGGGCTTATATCAATCATGATTTGCATCATAGATTTGATACGATACATTAGACGATCTTTGATCATCGTCATACATTTCAAATTTCTCATTCAGTAACTTTGGGTTTTGGCATTAAAGCTCTTTTAATAAGATACCATGACTGAATCTATGTCCGTAAATCAATACGATAGAAGATCAGTCAGGCCATCCCCAGATAACAATCAACATAACGACCCGAAACCTCTGATTTTGGGCAAACCATATCAAACGAAATTACGGTACTAAGACCATATGCCCATGAGGTGTTCAGCCACATAGCAAGCAGTTCGTTATCTTTGTATCACTAAGCCACGTATTAACAAGTCTACGAAGCCTACCAACACATCACACAAAGTCCTCACATGTCAAGTATTTAACTTTACAATTCTTTAGCATGTGAAAGATCCTCACTATTGTACTACCATTTCATCTTTTTCTCCAGGAAAAATCATTTCGGGGTTTTCTGATTTTTATGGCTTTTTCAAAATTTTTTATGTTTTTGTTTTTCTAAAAAAAAAAAAATACTTCCCCCCTAAAGTTAAAAACATTTTTTTTTTGGATTTTTAATTTTTTGAAAGCATAAAAACAAAAGAAAATTTGATAAACCGAAGAGGAGCTTAATCTTGCTTTTCCTTTATACCATTAGCTTTTAATAAAACTTCAAATCTTGATTTGTAAAAAGCTTTGGTGAAAAGATCTGCTCGTTGATAGTCAGTGTGGATTTTAACCATATCAATCAAACATTTAGCATAGTAATCACGAATAAAGTGATATCGTATTCGGATATGCTTAGACTTAGAATGATGAACGATGTATTTTGTGAGTGCAATGGCTGCTTCATTATCACAATGAATGGAGGTTTTAAGAAATTGCAAACCGTAGTCGTGCACCTGTTGTTAAATCCAAAGCACGTGTGAACAGCAACTCGAAGCTGCCACATATTCAGATTCACATGTTGATAATGCAACTGACGTCTGCTTCTCGCATTGCCAGGTACTTAGCCTGCTCCCCAGAAATTGACATCTAGCCGTTGTGAATTTTTCGTCAATATCACAGCCTCCGAAATCTGCATCACTAAAAGCAATGAGGTCAAAGCTATCATCATTAGGATACAATAACCCGTGTGATAGAAAACCCTTCAAATAACGTAGGATTCGTTTAACTTTAGTGAGGTGACTCTGTTTCGGCTTCGATTGAAATCGGGCATACAAACATGTTGCAAACATTATATCTGGGCGGGAAGCGGTCATATACATCAAAGATCCAATGATGGCTCGATAAGTGTAGGGATCTATAAGCTCCCCTTTAGCATTAACTCCAATCCCGTGATTGGGTTGTATGGGAGTGGAAATCGGTGATGAATCCTCCATCTGGAATCGGCTCAAGACTTCAGAAACATACTTCGTCTGGTGAATAAAGATTCCTGACGAGAATTGATCCACTTGCAATCCAAGAAAGAATTGCATTTCTCCCATAGAGCTCATCTCAAATTTCTCCTGCATGATGTAACATCGCAAAATTTTTCCCCAAATTTTTATACATAAAAGCCCTTGTTTTATACATCCTTATCGTTAATTTTATACAAATGCGCCTAAGTCTTTATTTTCCTAACACATAACTTATATATATTAATGTATATAATAATAATAATAATAATAATAATAATAATAATAATATTAATCAGAATTTTTTTTCCAAGAATATTATCATCTTTTTTTATAACCAAACTTATACACCTATCTTAACCCATTAGCATAACCCAACCAAGCCCACAACCAAAACCCAACACTTACATCTAATACCCCTTTATTTTTGAAGCCCAAGACCACCAAACCCGGCCCAACTCTGCTATAAAAAAAAATTTGTGGACCGGACTCGAACCAGTCACCACAGCCGATTCACACAACCACAAGACATAACCAGCTGGTCTACTACTTATCTTGGTATTAAGTCTGATGTATAAATATTTATAACATAATTAATAGTGCAGTTGACTTATGGGAAAGTCAACTGCGACCCAAATCTGTAGATGCACGTATTGCGACTAGTGATTGGATCTACAATGTTAACATGTCTTAAAAAGTGCTGATAACATGTGTTAAAAAGTGCTGATGGGTTGAAAGTGGAAAAAGTGGGCGAACGTAGAACAAAGTGGGCGAATGTGGAAAGATTCCACATTCGACCATTCACACTGGGCGAATGTGGAATGTGTCCACATTCGCACCATGAAAAGGGGCGAACCTGCAGAGCCTATAAATAGATTTTGTGAGTTTTTGAGAAAAAGAGAGTTATTAGTTGTGTGTGTTTTGAGGTCAGGTTCCAGATTAGATTGAAAGTGTCTGTATTTGATCTAGATTAACTGAATTGTGATTGTAATCAAGTTTATGCAAAAGTTAATCTATGAAAAGCTTTGAAAATGATATTGATTGTGTTTTGATTTGAGTTACTATCAGTTTGTTCAAAGCTAGGGTTTCCGCACCTGGTTTTGTAACTTGTATGATCATCTAATCCTGTTTTAGTCAAAATCTTTCGCTTACAAAATCCTTCCAATCATAGCACCAATCCGCGTTTCTAATCCTGTTATGGTAAACATTGTTGATTGATTGACTAATACGCGTAGTCTACACGCTTAATCATCATTAAAACATACCAAAAATCGTTCAATCACGCGTTTATGTTTAAGTCGAGTCAAACCTTCCAATTCGTTGAAGGAACTTGTTATACTATAAATTGGACTCTTCTTTAGAACCTATAGGTGCCGAAATCAAATCCCCAATCCTCAATTCCTTCTGAAACTCCTTCAAATCTGCATAATTGCTTCGTTTTGACCCATCTTTTGACCGCACCAAATCGTGGTCATAAACACACTGTAAGTCTCAATTTATATTATGTTTATGTTAATCGGCACTTGCCCTTCAAAAGCCCCATGACCAACTCTGCAATCGGGGCATGATTAGATCGATTAGAAATTCTAGGGTTTATTGGGGAAGAAGGTTCAAATCAGTTATAGTATAAATATTTTTTGTTTCTGTTATAAAACGTTCTCAGGGTGTGGCTCAGTGGTGAGCCACACTTGTGATAAACCATTGAACCGGCCAGAAGCCAGGTTCGAGTCCCAGCGGCAGCAACAATTTTTTTTAAGACTTTTAACTTTATATCTATTCTAATTAACTTTTTAAAATACTTTTAAAATACCAAATATGATTTATAAACTCTATAAAAATTATCTTATGTTATCCAAATGTTAAACTTTATTATAAAATTTTTAGATTTTCAAAAATCATTTATTTAATATATATAAAAAATATTACAAATTTATTCAATTATAACTATAAAATTCTATAAAAATATCAAAACGACTTTATAAAATTCTACAAAAATTATTCTAAGTTTATAAATCAATAAAAATTTCTGAAATAATTTTTATTTCGGAAAAATCGTTTATTAAATATTTTTAATCGATTTTTGTTATTTTAATCATAAATAAATCATAATAAATTCATTTTCAATATTTTTACCCCAAAATTTTATATAAATTATTTCTATCCATTTAGAACAGAAATACAAATTTTAATTTAAAAAATTCTTTAATTTTAATATTTTTAGATATTAAAGTTATATTTTGGCAAAATAGAAATAAATAAGATAAATAGTCAATTTTTATGAAAATAATTTTATAAAAATTATTTTCATACTTAAAACCTATTTACGTGATCACCCTTAATCAAAAGCCTACAAAAAGACTTTTGTTTATTTATTTATCGAATTTCTTTTATTTATTAAACAATTTAATTAATAATTAAACGAATACTTATCCCCAAATTCGAAACCCTAGAAAATACTAGTAGACTAGAAAGACTTAGACTTATTTATTACCTTAAATATAGGGTAATACTTGGCATCGTTGGGCTACACTTATTCTATTTCACGAGACTTAACATTTTGCTAAGGTGAGTTTTACATAGCCCCTTTTCTATTTTTTTGGGGTGAAACATGTTACAACATTCTATCTACAATTCAATCATAAAGTGTCTATGTGTTATTCTATGTTGCATTATGTCTTAAACATGACTAGGGTAAGCACAATATTCTAGCATAATCATTAACATTGATCAGCCGACGGTATACAATGATAGATCTATTGGACTGACAATCCCACTCGGATACGTGTACCTCCTACATAGGTAGCGTGGGTGATTGTTATCGAATAACATAATCGAGTGAACCATGAGCGTATGGGATGGACCACAATATTCTAGTCACAAGGTTTGATTATGCACATGATTTACCTGCTAGTATGTTTTCACATATGGACTAGACTTGCCATGACACTTGAATTGTACAAGTTTTATTCAATTATCAAAACCTATGTAATTCTCACCAACTTTTGTTGACCCAAAATATTTTCAAACTTAACATGTTTCAGGTTATAGCTTGCTTGAAGATTAGAGTTAATGCTTGAAGATGTGTATTTAGTATTTTTCATGTTGATGTACAAATTCTTGTAGAACAATTGTATGTAATGTATTTGATTCAATTATTGAAATTTATTATTTACCATGAGCTACTGAACAATCATCAATACGTGACATCCCGATGTTTCCGCTATCGGTTGGGCACATGACCTTTTCGAATTCCCTGCACAAAGTTTCATTAGTAGAACCAAATATAATATCATCAACATAAATATATACCACAAGCAAATCACCTTATGTTCTTTTCGTGAACAAGGTACAGTCAACTTGTCCTCTTTTGAATCCTCTGGATAGTAAGTATGTTTTGAGCTCTTCGTTCCACTGTCGAAGGGCTTGGTACAAACCATACAACACTTTGTTTAGTTTGTAGACCTTATCCCGGTGGATAGGATCCTCAAAACCTGGGGGTTGCCTAACATAAACTTCTTCCTTGTCCACACCATATAGAAAAGCACTATTAACGTCCATCTGATATACCTTAAATTTCATGTAAGATGCGTACGCAAGAAACATTCGAATTGCTTTTATCCGTGCGACCGGTGCATAGACATTGTTATAGTCAATTCCTTCAGTCTGACGAAAACCTCGTATGAGCCTGTACAATCACTCCTCTATCATCTTTCTTGCACTTGAAAACCCACTTAGTTCCAATTTTCATCCTGTCTGGTAGTAAATCAGTCAACGTCCAGACTCCTAATTTCTGGAATTGCTGAAGTTCCTGCTGCTTCGCGTCCACCAATGATTCTTTGTTCAGTGCTTCCTTGTAAGTTCTTGGTTCAACCTGCGATACATAACAAACAAACAACCAGTCATTTTGTTCACCTGAATTTTGTATTTTAGAGTATAGGGCAATGTGTAAAGACCCTACCCCTACGTTGTTATAATTAATGAATTTAAGTGGGTTTAAACATGACTTGAACACTAGTTACCGATTACCACCTAAGTACAAAACATGATTCATACCCAAGAAAACTGGATGGGGTTAAGTTTTACAAACAACCAAGTAGTACTTTTATTTAGACACAGCGGAAACAAGGGATTTCGTTCAACTAAGCTATGTTATGGCTAGTTCCTACAAAAGAAGTTCCAAAGAACACGTTCGGTTTGTTTTGGTTGCTTGATCTTCCACCCGGAGGTCCATCATATCCCCAACCTGTTACACATACATCAAACAGAGTTAGATGGCGTTAAAAAGCATTAAAATCGGATAAAACGGTCAAAAACCCAAGCTAAGCGTTTCGCGCGGGCCCTGCGCGCGGCCGGTCCATTTCGCGCGGGCGTCACCAAAAACTTACAGAAGGTTTGCTCGGCCGCGCGAAGGGATTGTATTCGCCTTGGTTTATGAATGTTTAGGGATGCCTTGGGGTCTACAATCCGCACGGGATTGCTTATGCCTCGGTCTTATTCCCTTTATCGCTTTCCAGGCTTTTTTTCTTATCCATTTGACCCGTTTGGGTCATCAATGGATACCGTTTTCATCATGGTCGACAGGCTTCATACACATCGGTACGAGTTGCGCCCACGATTGCTTTCATCTAACTAAGTTTCAAGTTTCGGGTCCTTATGGACTACATAACATTTATACATCCATGTTATCCGTTCTCATATCAACATGCTATTCTACATATCATTTTATCATGGCAATTTGTAAGTATTCTATACAATCTATATCACAAATGAATGTAGTCTAACGTACCTCAAAGCTTTCCTTTTTGGCGAGTATCCGGTTCGCCCTTGACTTCAAGACTCCCACTTGATTCACCTAGATAAATATCCAAGTGTTTATCAATACAATTAGTGGTTTGATCACCAATTTAGCGTATTCTACTAATGATTCCATTACTTTTATGGTCTTCCATACAAGTAACTTCATTTGAGCATTTAATCAAACACTTAATATACATGATTCTTCAACCAATTAATCTAGCCAAATAGGTCAAACAACCACTTACTACCCACCTCATATTTTTATTACAAGGTGTTATTCTAGTCTTGCTAATGACTAACAATTCACAATTTCAAGTTCCTCAAGTAATTATACAAGGTTATTAGGGGTTGTTTCACCCTTCTTGAGGGAACCAACCCATATCACCCTAAATTCCCCAAAATCTCATGTTCTAGGGTTAGATAATTTACATAGAGCAGAATTTACAAGACTTTAAGGTATCCCTTTCTCATAAGGTTCCTTAATGTCTATCAATTTGTTTCCAATCATGAAGCCTAAAATTTTACTCATCATCAAAGAAGCTATAAAACAACAATCTAGATAAAACAAGTGATACCTAGATGTTTACTGGAGTTTATTGAGTTGATTAACCCGTCATGCAGTTGGATTAACCTCTTAACAAGCAAGATTCAAGCTTCAAAGGGGTGTAGGAGATTAGTGTTTGTTATGTGTATGTTTGGTGGTGTTTTGGTCGATCCCCTGATCACCAACCCACCAAGTTTTGTTGTTTTTATTATTTTCACTAATAATATTTGGTCAATTGGCAGAATTGTCCCTTGGAGTTTTTGTTTCACTAGTCAAGGATGCAAAATTTAGATTTTCGGGTGTTACAACTCCACCCCCCTTAAAGGGGTTTCGTCCATGAAACTTAGAACGTACCGAATAAGAAGGGATATAGCCGTTTCATTTCTTCCTCGGATTCCCATGTCACAGGCGACCCTTTTCGTGATTCCCATTTCACCTTCACTTGAACTACGGTTTTGGTTCGGAGATTTTGAACCTTTCGATCCAAAATCTCTACCGGTCTTGGGGTTAGATTCCGCTTTATATCGATCTCGAGATCATCAAGGGGTTGGAATACCGCCTCTTCCGCTAAACACTTGCGTAAATGGGAGGCGTGGAAAGTATTGTGGATAGCACTTAGTTCCTCTGGCAGCTCAAAGCGGTATGCAAGTTGTCCCACCCGTTCCAACACTTTGAAGGGTCCGATGAATCTAGGGCTTAATTTCCCTTTCTTTTTGTAGCGAATTATCCCCTTCCAAGGCGAGACTTTTAGCATGACCTTATCCCCGGGTTGGAATTCAATGGCTCTATGTTTCTTGTCCGCATAGTGCTTTTGCCGGTCTTGAGCCGCCTTTAAATGTGCACGTATTGCCTCGATCTTTTCATTTGTAAGACTAAGGACATCCCTTGGCGCAATTTCGCGAGGTCCCACCTCGTCCCAACATACCGGAGTCCGGCACTTTCTTCCATATAACATCTCATACGGTGGCATCCCGATGCTTGCATGGTAACTATTATTGTACGAAAATTCAACAAGCGGTAGATGGGCATCCCAACTACCTCCGAAATCGATAACACAAGCACGAAGCATGTCGGTTAGCGTCTGGATGGTTCTCTCGCTTTGCCCATCCGTTTGGGGATGGTAGGCGGTGCTAATTAGTAGCTTCGTACCCATTTGGTCTTGAAAGTTCCTCCAAAACTGGGAGGTGAAGCGCGTGTCCCGGTCGGAAACAATCGACACCGGTACACCATGTCTCGAAACTATCTCGTTCATGTACACCTCTGCCATTTTCTCGGACGTATATGTTTCCTTAATAGGAAGGAAATGGGCACTTTTGGTTAGCCTATCTACTACCACCCATATCGCATCAAATCCCCGTGCGGTTCTAGGCAATTTAGTGAGTAAATCCATGGTAAGGTTTTCCCATTTACATGTTGGTATTTCCAAGGGTTGCAACTTACCATACGGCTTTTGATGCTCCGCCTTAACTTGTAGGCAAGTCAGGTACCTTTCCACATATTTCACCACGTCTCGTTTCATTCCCGGGCACCAATAATTTTGCTTCAAGTCTCGGTACATTTTTGTGGCACCCGGATGGATCGAGTAACGAGACTTATGAGCCTCGTCAAGCAAAAGCTCCTTAACACTACACGTGTTGGGTACCCAAATTCTCCCAAACCGGGTTTTCAACCCATCATTTCTCTCGACTAGGTCTCTTGTCTGACCTTGAATTCTTTCCTTTTTCCAGTTCTCTTCTTTGCAAGCTTCAATCTGTGACGCTTGAATTTGGTTCATTAATTCCGATGTCACGATTAGTTGCATTGACTTCACGCGAATTGGGGAATAATCTCCTTTTTGGCTTAGTGCATCCACCACTACGTTAGCCTTCCCGGGATGATAATCTATCTCGCAGTCATAGTCTTTAATAGTTTCTAGCCACCTTCTTTGCCTTATGTTCATATCTCTATGATCGAAGAAATATTTCAAGCTCTTGTGGTCCGTGTAAATGACGCACTTTGCCCCATAGAGGTAGTGCCTCCAAAGTTTCAATGCGAACACCACGGCGGCCAACTCAAGATCATGGGTTGGGTATTTGGTCTCATGGATCTTTAGTTGCCTTGACGCATACACGATCACCTTTCCCCTTTGCATAAGTACACACCCAAGGCATTGATGTGATGCGTCCGAGTATACTACAAGGTCCTCGATGCCGTCGGGTAAGGTTAATACCGGTGCTTGGGTCAATTTTGCCATTAAGGTTTGAAATGCATTAGCTTGCTCCTCCCCCCAATTAAATTTGACTTCCTTGCGGGTCAACTTGGTTAGAGGTAATGCGATTTTTGAGAAGTCTTGAATAAACCTTCGATAATACCCGGCAAACCCCAAGAAGCTTCTTATCTCTGACGGGTTTCTTGGTGGTGCCCAATTGATCACAACTTCAATTTTTGAGGGGTCCACCATTATCTCATTGGCGCTAATTACATGGCCCAAAAACTGCACCTCTCGAATCCAGAAGGCGCATTTAGAGAATTTTGCAAAGAGTTGCTCTTTCTTCAAGGTCTCTAGTACTTCTCGCAAGTGTCGAGAATGATCCTCTTCACTTTTGGAGTAGACTAGAATGTCATCAATAAAAAATATCACTGACTTGTCGAGCATTGACTTGCACACCCGATTCATGAGGTCCATGAAAGCAGCGGGTGCGTTTGTCAACCCGAAGGACATTACTAGGAATTCGTAATGCCCATAACGGGTCCGGAAGGCGGTCTTTGGCACATCTTCTTCCTTCACCCGCAACTGATGATACCCCGACCTTATATCTATCTTGGAAAACCACTTTGCGCCTTGTAATTGGTAAAAAAGATCGTCAATTCTTGGGAGAGGGTACCGGTTCTTTATAGTGAGTTTATTCAATTCTCGGTAGTCTATGCACATCCGCATGCTACCGTCTTTCTTTTTCACAAATAAAACCGGTGCTCCCCAAGGAGAGACGCTCGGTCGAATAAACCCCTTATTAAGGAGATCTTGTAATTGGGTAAACAATTCCCGCAATTCCGTGGGTGCCAGCCTATAAGGAGCCTTAGCAACCGGCTTGGCCCCCGGAACTAATTCGATATGAAATTCTACTTCTCGGACCGGAGGTATCCCCGGTAATTCTTCCCGGAATACTTCCTCAAACTCTCTCACCACCGGGACGTCATGGATAGAGGGGATTAGCACGGAGGTGTCGGTCGCATAGGCTAAAAATGCTCTACATCCATGTCGCACCAACTTGGTTGCTTCCAAGAATGAGCATATAATGGGTATAGAATCACTCTCCCCATAAACTGTTAGTAGCTTTCCGCTTGGAGACGTTAAGTCTATCTCCTTACGGTAGCACCGAACGTTTGCATGGTATCGGGATAGCCAATCCATTCCAACTACCACATGGAATTCCCTCATCGCCATTGGTAACAAGTCAATGGGGAATTCCTCATCCTCTATGGTAATTTTGCATCCTCGGTAGATGTCACGTACCATGAAACTTTCGTTGTTACCTACCTCTACCTCCACCGGTATTGTTAGCTTAGACAAGTTAAACGACGGGTGTTGAACAAACGTGTGGGCTATAAAGGATTTGTTAGCCCCCGTATCAAATAACACATGTGCAGGTATTAAGTTTATAGGAAAGGTACCTGCCACCACATTGGGTTCACTCTTGGCTTCTTCCGCAGTTAGTTGGAAGGATCGCGCCCGGGCTTTAGGAGGTTCCTCCTTTGAAGCTTTAGCTTTGGCCTCTGCTCCCTTCAACAATTCGGGGCATGCCGCTTTCTCATGGCCCGGTTGATAACAATTGTAGCACACATTCGCCTTGGTGGGGCAATCTCTGATCACATGCCCTAGTTTGTTACAGTTAGGGCATGGCTTGTTCTTGAAGTAACATTCCCCTTTGTGGGGTCGATGTCAAAGATCACACGGGCTTGCACTTGAGTTTTGCTTTGGATTACCCTTAGCCGGCTTTTCATTCTTTCTTTGTTTCTTTGTGGGGCTTGGATTTGCATCAACCGGCTTTCTTTCCCCCCTTTCGATTTGCCTCTTGAGTTCAATTTCCCGATTACGGGCGGCATCCACTAGTTCGTTAAAGTGGCATACTTAGACGGCTCTAGGAATTCTCTATACTCCCCACTAAGCATGTTATGGTAATGATAAATATTTTGTTCTTCAGTTTGCACTAGTTCGGTGCAAAATTTTAGCTTGTCGAGAAACATTCCCGTAATCACGTCTATAGTTTCCCCTTTTTGCCTCAAATTCATAAACTCCTCCTTGATTTTGCCCACCACCGCCCTAGGGCTATGGTGTTTTAGGAAAAGCACATTGAATTCTTCCCAAGTCATGTTTCATACATTTTCCGTACCTTTTTCCGCCTTGACCACGTCCCACCAAGTCTTTGCATTTTCACGGAGTTGACCCGTGGCGTAAGCCACTTGATCACTAGAGTCACAATGGGTTCGTTCGAATATCCCTTCAACGTCGTCGATCCATTTTTGGCAAACAATCGGGTTTACCTCCCCTTTGTAGAGTGGTGGTTTACAGGCTACGAACTTGACATAAGTACAACCCTTCCTTTCTCTTGTTTTCTCTTTATCTTGAGAGAAGCTCTCTTTCAGCTCAATTATCCTTTCATCCATGGTGGCCAAAACAGCCCCACGGATGTCATCAGTTAGCTTTTTCAAGCCCTTTTCCAATGCCTTGCCCACTTCCTTCGAGATTCTTTCATTTATCTCTTCCCAAGTAACGGGGTTAGGTTCCGGTCAGTCTCATCCGACATTTTGTTTACTGCAATATAGCAAGTTCATTCACATTTCGTTATTCTCTGTTGTCTCATAGTGCATATGATATAATGCCTTATGAGCATGTCTTATGATTCACTTTTTCATGATTCGGATTATGCTTTAGTTGTTTCAAACAGTTAGGATTGTATATCTAACTCAACTTATGTTGTTGCTTACCAAGTTGGGGTATTTTTTTCCGGATTTCTTGATCAAGATTCAAACCGAACGAAAACCTTTGGCTCTGAATACCACTTGTAAAGACCCTACCCCTACGTTGTTATAATTAATGAATTTAAGTGGGTTTAAACATGACTTGAACACTAGTTACCGATTACCACCTAAGTACAAAACATGATTCATACCCAAGAAAACTGGATGGGGTTAAGTTTTACAAACAACCAAATAGTACTTTTATTTAGACACAGCGGAAACAAGTGATTTCGTTCAACTAAGCTATGTTATGGCTAGTTCCTACAAAAGAAGTTCCAAAGAACACGTTCGGTTTGTTTTGGTTGCTTGATCTTCCACCCAGAGGTCCATCATATCCCCAACCTGTTACACATACATCAAACAGAGTTAGATGGCGTTAAAAAGCATTAAAATCGGATAAAACGGTCAAAAACCCAAGCTAAGCGGTTCGCGCGGGCCCTGCGCGCGGCCGGTCCATTTCGCGCGGGCGTCACCAAAAACATACAGAAGGTTTGCTCGGTCGCGCGAAGGGATCGCGCGGCCGCGCGATTGTCTTTGATGCTGTTTTCTTGCTTTTTCACAGCCTAACTCTTAGTTAAGGCCGAAATTTCGCTACCTCGGCCCCCTACAACCCCTTCGGATTGTATTCGCCTTGGTTTATGAATGTTTAGGGATGCCTTGGGCTCTACAATCCGCACGGGATTGCTTATGCCTCGGTCTTATTCTCTTTATCGCTTTCCAAGCTTGTTTTCTTATCCATTTGACCCGTTTGGGTCATCAATGGATACCGTTTTCATCATGGTTGACAGGCTTCATACACATCGGTACGAGTTGCGCCCACGATTGCTTTCATCTAACTAAGTTTCAAGTTTCGGGTCCTTATGGACTACCTAACATTTATACATCCATGTTATCCGTTCTCATATCAACATGCTATTCTACATATCATTTTATCATGGCAATTTGTAAGTATTCTATACAATCTATATCACAAATGAATGTAGTCTAACGTACCTAAAAGCTTTCCTTTTTGGCGAGTATCCGGTTTGCCCTAGATAAATATCCAAGTGTTTATCAATACAATTAGTGGTTTGATCACCAATTTAGCGTATTCTACTAATGATTCCATTACTTTTATGGTCTTCCATACAAGTAACTTCATTTGAGCATTTAATTAAACACTTAACATATATGATTCTTCAACCAATTAATCTAGCCAAATAGGTCAAACAACCACTTACTACCCACCTCATATTTTTATTACAAGGTGTTATTCTAGTCTTGCTAATGACTAACAATTCACAATTTCAAGTTCCTCAAGTAATTATACAAGGTTATTAGGGGTTGTTTCACCCTTCTTGAGGGAACCAACCCATACCACCCTAAATTCCCCAAAATCTCATGTTCTAGGGTTAGATAATTTACATAGAGTAGAATTTACAAGACTTTAAGGTATCCCTTTCTCATAAGGTTCCTTTAAGTCTATCAATTTGTTTCCAATCATGAACTCTAAAATTTTACTCATCATCAAAGAAGCTATAAAACAACAATCTAGATAAAACAAGTGATACCTAGATGTTTACTGGAGTTTATTGAGTTGATTAAGCCTTCATGCAGTTGGATTAACCTCTTAATAAGCAAGATTCAAGCTTCAAAGGGGTGTAGGAGATTAGTGTGTGTTTATGTGTGTGTTTGGTGGTGTTTTGGTTGATCCCCTGATCACCAACCCACCAAGTTTTGTTGTTTTTATTATTTTCACTAATAATCTTTGGTCCATTGGCAGAAATGGCCCTTGGAGTTTTTGTTTCACTAGTCAAGGCACCAACCTACTACTTGGGTTTTTATTTAGTAGTGATTATCAATACCCCTACTTAACCCGTTTCCCTTTTTAAGTTAATATTGTGATGAACTAGATTTTAGATTTTCAGGTGTTACACAATGGCTCCAATATTTTCATTCTTTGATGCATGCCGCAACTGTCCATGTGTCATCACGTTGTTTCCAGGATCACCAATAACTTGTTCTAACAGATGAACCTTGTCAAGCCAAGATTCTGGATGATCAGGAACAGGAATCACCGTTTGAACATTCACATTCTCTGTCGTATCCAGATCATTACCTATTTTCGATGTAGAAGGAATATCTGGATTTGGGTTCACTGGAGGTGATACTGTATTGTTATCCAAGACTGCTTCGCTGGTAACTTTATCATCGTCTTCCTACTCAGAATAATCAAACGTTGTAGATGTTTCTTGAAAAACTTCTTCTTCAGGTACAGGAGCATCGGTATCTTTAGAAGCTGCTGCCAGAGGAGTCACGTTGATCGGTTGCACTAACGGTGAAGTAACTACGTTCTCATACTCGTAATAAAGTCATAAAATAGCATTTCAACCAAGCTTTCTTGATTGAATGACTCAAATAATTCTTTGTAGTCAAATATACAATCGGGTCCATTGCCGGGAGCATTCTGAGTGTAACGTTGAACATCCATGTTAGCCCATTTTTCAACATTTTGAGTTCTTTTGTTAAACACGCGTTTAAGTGATGTCGCGTATCCAACAAAATAACCCTCTTCTGCTTTCGCTCCAAATTTCTCTGTTCGATTTAACATCGTACACGGCGCCCCGAATGGTTCTAGAAACTCAAAGTTCGGCTTGCGTTTAATGAGTAGCTCATAGGAAGTCTTTCCAAACTTCTTCACTGTCAAAACACGGTTCAAAGTGTAACATGCTGCATGAATAGCTTTGTTCTAGAAAATAACCGGAAGATTTGAGTCTGCAAGCATTGTTCTAGCCGCTTCAATTAGAGTCTTGTTTTTCTGCTCTGCAACACCATTTTGTAGTGGAGTATAGTTAACGGTTGACATAGTGGTATCTACAGGTGCAAATAAAGATCATCCAGTTGACTATATACTAGGAGATCCTACTGCGTGAGTTCAAACAAGGAGAAGTTTTGCGATTGCCAACTGCATGTACGCAAGAATTAAAGACTCGGGGATTGTGAACAAATGCTTAAAATGCTTTTCCTCGCAAATTGAACCGAAGACGTATCAACTGGCTCTTCGTGACAACTCGTGGGTAGAGGCAATGCAAGAGGAGCTGGCTCAGTTTAGGAAGCTTAATGTATGGGAGTTGGTCGATCTCCCTCGTGGCGCACATGAAATCGGCACCAAATGGGTTTTTTGGAATAACAAAGATGACAATGGTGTTGTGGCCGGGAATAAGGCTCGACTAGTGGTCAAGGGGTTTAATCAACAGGAAGGGATACACTTCAATGAAGTGTTTGCACCGCTTGCTAGGCTAGAGGCAGTTCGCTTGTTTCTGACCTTTGCGTCTCATAAATAATTTAAGGTTTATTAGTTAGACGTTAAAAACGGCTTTCTGTATGGAAAAGTTCAAGAGCTGGTGTATGTCTCACAACCACCGGGGTTCACCGATCCAGAATATCCAGATGGGGTCTACAAACTTGACAAGGCCCTTTCTGGACCTCATCAGGCACCCAGGGCATGGTATGAAACAATGTCTTCTTACCTCTTAAACAATGGTTTTGAGAGTTGAAAGATTGATAGTACACTTTTCATTCGAAGAAAAGGAGAAGATTTTCTACTAGTACAGGTGTATGTTGATGACATCATCTTCGGCTCACCAAATGAAGACTTATGTAAGGAATTTGAGCAGGTTATGTAAAAAAGTTCGAGATGAGTGTTATGGGGGAGTTAAAGTTATTCCTTAGTCTACAGGTGGATCAGAAGGCAGATGGAATATTCATCCATCAAACCAAGTATGTGCATGACATCCTGACTCGTTTCAAGATGAATGATTGCACTGCTTATGCTACTCCTCTACCAGTCAACCACGGTCTTGGTCCAGATACAGCAAGCAACAAACATATCAACCCCACAAAGTACCAGGAAATGATTGGTTCACTCATGTACTTAACTGCTTCTAGACCTGACATTATGTTTCCAGTTTGTCTTTGTGCTAGGTTTCAGGCGGATCCAAAGGAGTCACATATTATTTTGGTCAAACAGATAATGAGATACTTAGAGGGTAAACCCAAATTAGGTCTCCGGTATCCATTAGATGGTGGATTAGATCTCATGTCCTACACCGACCCAGACTACGGATGATGCAACCAGAATAGAAAATCGACGACTGGCGGTTGTCAACTACTTGGGGGAGATAGTATCCTGGCAATGCAAGAAGCGGACGTCTGTAGTGGTGTCCTCATGCAAGGCTGAATACGTTGCAGCCGGTAGTTGCAATTCACAGGTTTTGTGGATACAGCAACAGATGCGGGATTACGATTTGAATTTTCTAGATACTCCCATTATGATTGATAACAATGCCGCCATATCCGTAACTGAAAACCCAACCAACTTTTCTAAAACTAAACATATTCATATCTGACATCACTTTATAAGGGATTGTTTTGAAAAGAAAATGATTCATTTAGGAAAAGTTGACACAAAAGAGAATTTGGCAGACCTTTACACCAACGCTTTTGACAGGGGTCGTTTTGAACTGTTGGTGCAACTGAACAGGATGGGGAATCCTAAATGATTTTATGTTTTCGATAAGTTTCTAAAGTTTTCGTAAATAGTTTTCCATTAAAAAACGAGTTGGCACTGTGTAAAATAGAGGATATGATAGTACATCAGCTGCTTGACTATCGCACTTTGTAACATTCATGATTTTTTTTTTCTTAATAATTTACTTATAACTTTAGGGACCTAAACTACCAATAATCCAAATATCAAAATTCCATAAACCATAATTTAGCACAATGTGTGGGATAATATTGTACTGCATGAAAAAAAAAAAATTAAAAGTACGTCATTATTAAAACAAGGGATTAAATCTTTATGTTGTATTGGCTAAATTGAACTTTTTGAAATTATATATTAAATTTTTTTCTAAGTATTTATGATTGATCATGTGTTTTTGATATACGAAAAACTACACTAAAATAAAATCAAGAATTACTTAGTTTGTTTATCTTTAGCCATTTTTTTCCCTATTCCCACTCTAAACGGATTTAGAAAGATACAAACTTGATCTACTACTTTTCAAATACATGATATGGAAAACCTACAAATTATTTTTTGATAATTAATTAGAAATTGATGAGAAATTTAATGGGATTTCTTACTAGTAACCTTCAGATTGATTGCTCATAATGTGGAAATTAAAGATGGTCACTATTTAGTCATACACGATTGACTCGAAAGTTTTTGAACAACACAATCTTTAACAAATCCTAAAATTTCAACGAAAGTTACCACTTGTTGTTATTCGCAAGCCCTTCAATTTGTAAATCTGACCGTAATGGAAGCAACAACATAATCGGTGTCAACTGCGGCGCTATACTGTAAGTTTTTTGAAGCACGGTCGCACACAAGACTGAAGTAATCCTTGAGAGCTAATCCTATTAATTATGAATCGATCGATATCGAAAGGTACTTTTCATCTACATACTATTTATAAAAAACTTGAAACCATTAGATTGGGAGTGGAACTGATACCGTCGCCAAGTTAGTGTCATGAATATAAGTTTGAACTTTGAACTAATTCATAATCCAATGGCTTAATAACCTAGGTCACCAATGAAATTGTTGCTTACTAATATAAATAAATGCCAATTGTTTTCATAAAAAGTGTCGTACCCTTTTTATATAAGTCTGTTATCACGTATTAGATTGCTATTTAAGTAAATTATAATATAAATCTTTATAGATTGTAATAATATATTTTGATCCAGTAAATAAATGTATGTTTACTCTATTGAAACATATAAAAGAAATAGTAACTAGTTACATTTGAATAAATATATTTTATGAAGAATAAACTAATTTGGTGATTAAGTTGTTACTTTATCATACAACACTATTAGTAATTTAAATTAATAAAAATTAAGTAATCATTTTTCAGACAATCATTTGGGAATTTGTAAAATTTACGTGTACAGATTGCTAATCATAGTTAATTGTTTTTATTTTTAAAACAAGAATCATATTCATTCTATTTTGTAAATTGAACTAGATAAAACTTTGGTTTAAATAAGACGATCATTGAAATATTAGAATCATAACAGTGACATAACATAAATCAAAAGTTATATATATTTTTTTTTTCTCGCAAATACTAATTGTAAATAACATTAGTAAACACTAAACCATTATTCCTAATTTATTTAGGTGCAAGTATAATTCATTAATTTCCGTTGAATTCTAGCATATTCATCAATATCAACTTGTGTGATTTTCTTTGCAAGCTTATCAAAGTGAGTATACTTATCCCTTTTTGTTTTCTTACACTTTTGGGGTGAACATGTACACCTATGAAACTTACACTTACACCTATTCATAATCATTTTTACATACAATTCATATACGTGATATGCTTTTAATTCGTGCGCTTTATGCTTAAACATAAACGTAGTATACTGGAAATCATTTCAAAATCATCAACTTAGCTTGCCGACTTTAACAATGTATAGCGCTATTTGGATTGACAACCCTCCTAGTGGAAAGTACCATTGTGTGTGGGAAGTCCTAGGATTGTTAATGCTTTAATCTTTGTCACATAAGAGGTTTGATTTTGGCCCACGTTGTGTACTTATGTGTTTTCAATATTTGCCTTGAATGACTCATGACACTTGAATTGTAAACATTTTTATACTTTTACTATATGTACACAAAACTAAGTGTACTCACCAACATTATTTATGTTGACGAAAATATTTTCGTACATGTTTCAGGTTGATTGTTGAGATATGTCATGTAGGACATGTGGACTTAGTAAACACTTAGTCAAGACAACATGTGGAATAGTATTTGTACTTGATGATATATGTAATTGTAACCTGAAGCATTGAATAAAATATTTACACTTTGGTACCATGAGCTTTTGAACAATTGTCACTACGTGACACCTTGATGTTTCCGCCATCGGTTGGGGTGTTACAGATTGGTATAAGAGCTGTGGTTATAGGGAATTAGGTTATTAGTAAATGACCTAGACTATAACTAAGAACTTATACTTGACCTTACTTGTGTTTATTTGCTCCACTAACCTTTCTTCTTTGTCACCTCACATTATTTCCCCTACCTCTCTCCATTTCTTTCTCTTTTCATCATGGGCTTTGATAATGACTTCAATAGGGGAAAAGGTCTACATTTTTGAGCATGTTGGATATTCATGGATTAATTTTCTAACCTTGTTTTCATTGATTTTTCATCCCTTCAAAGTGTTGAACATTACGTGAGAGAACACATGCAATCTGGAAAGGTGGGTGCCTGTACATTAGGTTTTCTGCCGTAGGCAAAGCATAGCGCATAAATCTGAGTAAACCAACGGACCTATTATGCTTACCTGTGGATTTCTGGTGTGAGTGTCCACTTATAGGCTAAAGCACGTCTTCATTAATCTCCAACTAAGTTCGATTCTTTGAACAGTCAATGTTTTGTTGGGTCTTATGACTAGACAAGAACAATCCAATATTTTATGTTTCATTCTTAATCTCTTGTATTCATGATGAACTGCTTTATATTTTATACCTGATGAGTTTCATATTGCATTTTAAAATTATTCCATCTCTAAGTTTCCGTGTCCAAGATCATCAAATCCATCTCCTAAGATTCATTACGCATGCACTACTAAATATATTTCTTATTCCAAATAATGTTTGTAAACCTATGATTTCTTTTCTAGTTTGATTCTTGTATATATCATCCATTTTACCTTTATGTTACAAATTTCCCATATGATCATTCATTTTACCTTCATGGTCATTTAGGGAAATTATATCACTTTACTTAGTCAAATCTATTGTGAATCCAAAAGTCATAATTCCTTTATGTTGAATTTTCGTGATGACCTTTCAACATAAAACATACCCATTTGACGTGGTCAATGTCTCGATACACAACAAGTTTTTTTATTGTTTGTACTTCTCTTGTACTCTCAAATTATTTTCATTGTCTTAATTAGATTTCTTGAAGGAGCTAACCCGTCACCATCACTATCACAATTAGATTTCTACCAACGTCCTTAACCTGGTGGCGAACATATAAAGTTTTGGGATGTCCTGATCAACCATTGCAAGGAAAACTCATCTATTTAACCAAAACTTATATTCACCTACTTCCCATAGTATGTATATTGCACCACTATAGCAACCCTTTATACAAACAACCATCCATATCCCATTTTTATTATTCAAGGGCACAACACCTCACTATCTAATATTGGAAGGATTTTCTCGTTCATCGAGTACACATTTTATGCAACCATAGTACACTATACCTGATCTAATATCTTGTGTGGGGACACAGTCTGATCTCAAAAAGGATGCCTTGACAATTTCCATATTAGTCTTATCAAATGCTTTATCAACTCGTGGTTTCTTCAAACTACCCACCATTAACGATTGGTGGTAATAAATATTTTGAAATTACTCACGTCTAACTTGTAGTTTGGAATTCATCAAATATTTTGCATTTAAAGAAAATAAATGTTGATTTTCAATAAATGAAATGAGTTTTACAAAATTGACAGAAAACTTAGATATATAAGAATTTACTTAAAATTTATGAGGGCACTTGGGATCATCCTTAATATTATCCAAACACCAAGACTAATACTTTCTCAAACCCACCCACACTTCTCGTATTTGACAAGTGATAAATTCTTCCTCTAACACAAAACACGTGGATTGTTAAAATTCATACTCTTGTACACACACGCATTGCCTCCTCAAGTTATGTTCTTAAACCAAGCAACCACAAGCCTCTCAACACTCGTAAAAGTCTGCAACCTTATGGTCATTGAAACAAGCAAACAAGAAGACTTAAGCCCTATTAGTCAAGTTAAAGGGAAATTCGATCATCTTGATATCAATGTGGAGTGATTGCGTTTAACGCACTCTTTTCAGTTACTGAGATGTTTTCTTGTATGTCTGGATTTTAATTCAGCATTTGGTATGTTTGACTTTCAACTGTATGTGTTAATCATGTGTCATCTTATAATTGGTGGAAGTTATAACTCCATGACATGTGACGTATGAGTATCTTGTAACACGAAGTTCTTCTAACATTTCTTGAAATGTGGTACTCGATTTCTAATTCAATGTAAATTAAAATTGTCGTGATATTTGAAAACAAAGATTTTCCTAAAGACCTAAAATTTTATTTTATTTTGCTATTTAGGCATTCTCGAAAAGACTGGAAATTTGAAAATTCATTTTAAATCTGATCTATTATTTCATAAAACTTTCTACATTAAATTTTTCTTCAACTCAAAATCATTAGAGAAGATCAACTCGTATATTATGCTCATATATAGGAAATTCTTAACCTACTATCGTTCTATCATGCCGTTACATAAGTCTTTACCCTAGATTGCAAGTTGTTTGTTATCCTTACACAAACTGTAACACTCTAGGCATATCCCACATCGTCCGTGGACATGAGAGATCTTGGTTCATAAGCAATGTCCCGCCTCTTCAATCACCAACGCGTTTTGGGGCTTAATGTTAGTAGAACTAGTGTTTACACGGTGTTAGTTATCATGAATGGGTTAGCTACCCTTGACATGCGATGAACTAGTGTTTACATGGTTCTTGGAACAAACTCAATTACTAATGCTTTTACTTGTTTACGTGGTTTTGGAAACCAGCGCATTCACATACTCATTTACTTTACTTTGTGAACTCACCAACTTTAGGTTGACACACGCTAGCATGCTTTTGCAGGTAACTAGGTATGGAGCATGACTAGGACATGCATCATGTATTGTCATGGGATTATAAACATTTAAACTGCTTTCAATATATAATTAATTACCTATGGTTTTGGGCGCGGTGTTTTGCGCAGACTTTTATTTTAACTGTTTTGTTATTCGCTTCCGCTATACTTAATTTGGTTTGGTTAACAAACTAAAGGCATTTAGAGTCGTTCATGTGACTTATGGCTATGGGATCCTGGTTTGTCATGCGCCTCGCGGTATAAAACCCGCAGTGGAAATTTGAGGGTGTGACAGATTGGTATCAGAGCCATTGGTTATAGTGAACTAGGATTTGCATCTAGTCTATTATCATCATATCATAAGTATTAGTACACTCACTATTCTAAGCACACAACTTATTATTTCTTGGATACGTATACTGATCTAACCGTATTGCAGGAAAACATGACTAACCCTGTTCATCGTAACTACTCTTCTTATCGTCCTTTTGGGAGTTCGCAAAACACATCTTTGAACCCGTATGAACAGCCAGCTCAGGCAAGGAATCCAGATGAAGATACAAATCGCTGGTTGTGGTTCACAGACATGCTGCACTCATGGGTTGTAGGATACGGAGTGCCAGCTTAGGTTCCTCCCATTATTGACTCATGGGAGAGGTCTTTGGCAGGGATGGGTAGGCACGTGCATACAGAGCTGGAGAACGCCTATAATGCTATAAGGCAATTTCAATCTTGGAGAAAGAATGCCGATGAGACTATTAAACGCATGGAAAGACAAATCGACCAATTGTTTGGTGAATTGGAAAGGGCTAATAGGGAAGCTGCAGAGGATAGACATGAGAGGTCGATTGCTAATCAGGAGACAACACTTTTAAGGGAGGAGTGGACCTTGGTTCGTAACAAGCTTGAGGAAGCTCTAGGTCAAAATGGTGAAGAACCAGAGGGGGATACAGAGGAGGATCCCGAGGAAGAGCCTACAGTAGGAGGATTTGATGCTTTCGGGGCAGCGATGGATGCGGCGCTCGAGGAAGATCTTGAGCCTGAGGAGGAGGAGCCACTGGAGATAGAGATCGAGGATGAGAGCGAGGATGAGGGCTCATGTGTCTCCATGGATCGCGAGGACGATTGATTACTTTTATTATCTTGTTATCTTAGTATTTCCTATACATTCTTATTATGACTTCTGTTTTATCGTTGTGAGATTTAAGGATCGCTTATCTTATGTTTGGATTTTTATTATTACTATTAATTGATTTCTTTATTCTATTCTCGCGCATGTTATTTATATTCTAGTTTACTTGTACTATGTGAACGATTGTATGTGGGACATATTATTGTTTTCTCATGAGTATAGTGTAAATGTAGAATTACTATGGCGGGAAGAGGACACGGGAGAGGAAATATTAACATGACTCAAGCGGAGTTGAACGCACTCATCAACGACAGGGTGGTGGAAGCCCTCGCAGCTTTTCAAGCTGGTAACTCTATTTCGCTCTAAACTTTCCTCTAGACTCCAACGTTACGCTCTAATATTCATTCGTGGTTTCATCGCTCTTTGTACTTAGGTCAACCTGCGCATCACCCTCCAGTTTGCACCTACAAGTCTTTCATGGATTGCAAGCCGCAGAACTTTGGAGGATCTGAATGGGCTGTCGGGCTACTAAGGTGGTTTGAGAAACTGGAATCTTGCTTCGCTATGTGTAACTGTCCACCAGCTGATAGGGTGAAATATGCCACTGCTACTCTCAAAAATTTGGCATTATCCTGGTGGAACTCTCAAGTGCAGATGCTAGGTGTTGATGTGGCTAATGCAACACCTTGGGTGGATTTTAAGAAACTGATGAACGAGGAGTACTGTCCTCGAGATGAGATTTAAAAGTTGGAGACTGAATGTCTCAATCTGAAGATGGTAGGATCGGAGATTGAGAGCTATACCACTAGATCGCATGAACTGGCGGCAATGTGCCCAAATTACTCCAACCCGCCCTATAAAAGGATTGAGTTATACATCAAGGGCTTGGTGCCCCAAATCAAGGGCATGGTTACTGCTGCTAACCTCAACACCATCCAACAAGTTATTCGTATGGCTCACCCGCTGACTGATCAGAAGGTGGAAGAGGGATTGTTACCTCCTTGGGGTGCTTCATCTTCTAGTACTAATGATAACAAGAGGAAGTGGGAGAATGCATCTGGCAAACCCCAAGGGAATGGCAGTCAGCAGCAGCAGCAGAATAAGAGGCATGACAACCATGGCGGTAGTAACAACCGCAATAACTCTCAGGGAGGTTATCAAGGAAACCTACCTAAGTGCAATAAGTGCTATAGGCATCACTCTGGGGCATGTAACAATAACAAATGTGATCGCTGTGGTCGGATGGGACACTTTGCTAAGGTGTGTAGGGCTAACATTCGGGGAAATCAACCAGCAGCACAGCAGGGGCAGCAACAGAGAAACAGTAACGGATGCTATCAATGTGGGAGTGAGAATCACTTCAAGAAGGACTGCCTACAGCTGAATGGTAATGGTAATGGCAACAATAGGGGTAGTAACAACAACGGTGGTGGTAACAGGACGGGAAACAACAACACCACTAATGCTGGAAACAACAACAACAACAACAACAACGGGAACAACAACAACGGGGCTCATGGGAGAGCATTTGTGATTGGCTCTGGGGAGGCTAGGACTGATAACAACGTCGTGACGGGTACGTGCTCCTTGAACGACACTCTTGCTTCTATTTTATACGATACTGGTGCGGACTATAGATTTGTGTCATCAAAACTTAGTAAGCAATTAGGGATGGTTCATACTCTTCTTGATACCCCATACTCTATTGAATTGGCTGATAGGAAGCCTATCGAGGTAACCCATATACACCGTGACTGTAAGCTCGAGTTGGAGGGGCAATTGTTTACCATCAACCTCCTACCTATCACCCTTGGAAGCTTTGACCTCGTGGTTGGCATGGACTGGTTGTCCAAACAACACGCTGAAATTCTCTATCAGGAGAAGATTGTTCGTATTCCCCTCCCAAGTGGAGAATTTTTATCTATTCAGGGTGATCGTGATGGTGCCATGGTGGGCATCATCTCCTTTTTGAAGGCCATGGGGAGCTCCAGTTTTGTTCGTTAAGAAGAAAGATGGGAGTTTCCGCATGTGTATCGATTATCGGGAATTGAACCAAGTGACGGTTAAGAACCGCTACCCTTTGCCTCGTATTGATGACTTGTTCGACTAGTTGCAAGGGTCGAGCTACTATTCTAAGATTTACTTGAGGTCAGGATACCATCAGCTGAGAGTCCAAGAGGAGGATGTGGCGAAGACAGCCTTTCGAACTCGTTACGGACATTATGAGTTTTTGGTGATGCCATTTGGGATACCGAATGCACCGGCTGTGTTCATGGATCTAATGAACCGTGTGTGCAAGCCCTATTTGGACAAATTCGTCATAGTGTTCATAGATGACATACTGATTTATTCCAAGAGCAGGGAAGAGCACGAGCAACACCTGCAGCTGATCTTGGAACTATTGAGAAATGAGCAGTTGTATGCAAAATTCTCTAAATGTGACTTTTGGATCCGAGAAGTCCAATTTCTTGGACATGTGGTTAACGAGGCAGGAATACATGTTGATCCCGCCAAGATTGATGCTATTAAAAAGTGGGAGACTCCTACAGAGGTGCGCCAGTTTCTTGGTCTTGCGGGATATTATCGCAGATTCATTGAGGGATTCTCTAAGATCGCTCAACCCCTCACTGCCTTGACACAGAAGGGTATTACTTACAAGTGGGGAGATGCCCAAGAATCTGCTTTCCAATTATTAAAGTCAAAACTTTGCAGCGCACCTATACTATCATTACCTGAGGGTATAGAGGACTTCGTGGTGTACTGTGATGCGTCTATCCAAGGGTTAGGGCGTGTGCTGATGCAGCGTGAAGGTGATTGCGTATGCCTCACGTCAACTAAAGGTTCATGAGAAGAATTACACCACCCATGACTTGGAACTGGGAGCAGTGGTTTTTGCTTTAAAGATCTGGAGGCATTATCTCTATGGGACGAAGTGTACAATCTTCACTGACCACAAGAGCCTCCAACACATATTCGATCAAAAGGAGTTGAACATGCGACAGCGTCGATGGGTTGAGCTACGGAATGATTATGACTATGCCATCAAGTATCATCCAGGGAAAGCTAACGTAGTAGCTAACGCCCTCAGTCGAAAGGAAACGAAACCTAAACGGGTGCGAGCCTTACAACTTACTATTCATTCAAATCTTCCTGATAAGATACGTGAAGCCCAGGGCGAGGCCTTGAAAGAAGAAAACATCGGGCTTGAAACATTACATGGTGCTGATAAGCACTTGGAACTAAAGACAGATGGTCTTCAATACTTTATGAATCGAGTCTGGATACCACGTTTTGGGGATCTCAGACAACTGGTGCTCGATGAAGCTCACACCTCTCGATATTTGGTACATCCTGGTTCAGACAAGATGTACCAAGATCTTAAAAACCTTTACTCGTGGCCAAACATGAAAGCTGAAATAGCCACTTATGTTAGGAAGTGCTTGACTTGCGCGAAGGTTAGGATTGAATATCAGAAGCCTTCAGGCCTACTCCAGCAACCAGAAATCCCTATGTGGAAATGGGACGGGATTTCTATGGATTTTATTACAAAGCTTCCTAGAACGCCAACGGGCCAAAACATGATTTGGGTTATCGTGGATCGTTTAACCAAATCGGCACACTTTTTGGCAATAAAGGAAACGGACTCGCCGGAGAAACTAGCAAATCTCTACATCAAGGAGGTAGTCTTTAGGCATTGGGTGCCTACTTCTATTATATCTGATCGCGATGCGCAATTCACTTCTCATTTCTGGACTACTCTCCAAAACGCTTTGGGAACTCGCTTAGACATGAGCACAGCCTATCACCCACAGACGGATGGACAGAGTGAACGTACCATTCAAACATTGGAAGATTTGCTATGAGCATGCGTGGCGGATTTTGGCAATAGTTGGGATAAGCACTTGCCTTTGATTGGATTCTCTTATAATAACAGCTACAACACTTTGATACAGTGTGAGCCTTTTGAGGCACTTTATGGACGCAAGTGTAGGTCTCCCATCTGCTGTACTGAGGTTGAGGATAGCCAGCTAACAGGTCTCGAACACGTGCACGAAACTTCTGAGAATATAGTGCAAATCAGAAACCGGATGGCTGCTGCTCGAGATCGACAGAAAAGTTACGCTGATAAGCGTAGGAAACCTTTGGAGTTCCAGGTTGGGACAAGGTTTTGTTGAAGGTGTCACCTTGGAAGGGGGTGATACGCTTTGGAAAACGAGGAAAATTGAACCCACGATACGTTGGACCATTCGAGATTGTCGAAAGGATTGGTCCGGTAGCTTACAAGCTAAACTTGCCTAACGAACTCAGTGGAGTGCACAATGTATTCCACGTATCAAACCTGAAGAAATGCCTATAGGATACGACACTGGTAGTGCCACTGGCGGAGATCCAAGTGGACGACCAGCTACTGTTCGTGGAAGAACCAGTGGAGATTCTTGAGCAGGGTGTCAAGAAACTCAGACAATGCACTATACCTATTGTTAAGGTATGGTGGAATTCCCGTCTAGGACCGGAATACACGTGGGAGCGCAGAGATCAGATGCGGCTCAAATATCCAGACATTTTTACTGAACCTGAATCGGTGCATAGATCGAATGCCGTACATAAAGCAGCTCGCTCAAAGTGAATTTCGGGGCGAAATTCCTTTCAACATGGGGATGATGTGACATCCAGGAACCAAGCACACATTTTCTAGCTAGATTTATTGTTTACTTGGTGAATTTCGGGACGGAATTCTTTTCAACTTGGGGATGATGTGATTCCCCACATTTTCAGGTTAACACTTTTTACTGAACTCTAGTTAACTTACATATTCATACGTGGTTAAATACTTAACTAGGGTTAGTTAAGAAGGCCTAACATATGTTAGATGATATTAACATATGTTATAAGTAGGAAAACCCTTGTCTTGTCACACACACGAGTCCTGTATCCCGAACGTTGGTGATTTATCTGGCAAATATAATAATAGGTACAATTGAATTATAATGAACATGATGTTACATGTTTATGTGGAGAAAATGCTTATGTGAATTACCGCTTGACTGAAAGTTAATATGTAAACCATGTAAATTATGAGCACCTTGTGATTAATGTGCTATGAGATGATAAAAACAACGAGTTTTATGCAAGATAGGATGATTAATATTATTGGGTCCAGTATTGGGCTAAAATATGATTAATGGGTCCAATTAGTGGACAAAAAGGGCCCTAAAACATCATTGCATAGGCAACAAGCCAAGCCCTCTTATAATTAGGAGAAAAAAAACCCTAACCCCTTCCCCTTGTTTGCGCCGTGAACCAACCCCGACCCCCTCTCTCTTGATTTTCAACAAACATCAATATTATTCATTCTTTCAAGCTAGTTTGGGTGCAATCTCTAGGCTTTAAGGGCTCTTGCATTGAAAGGTATAATCTTTACATGTTTTATGATGATTATTAATGCTTGAAAAGTTTAAAAATCATAAGGCATGCATATATATAGAAATCGCATAACACATGTTAGTGGGAGTTCTTGAATGTTCATTGTGATTTGATGATGATGATGGTTGTTAGTAATCATAATTAGGGTTTTTTATATGATAATATATGTGTTTGATCATGATAATATGGATTATGCATGTGTTAGAGATTTTTATGCAAGTTTCAGTTTCTGGCAGATTCATTAGGGTGTTTTGTAGGGTCTGTATCATGATGTTAAATTGATTGTTTTGATGATTTCTTTGCATGATTGTATTATACATGATCTTAGCTTCTCATAATGGGCAAAACCATCATATTTGGACATCGTTTGAATAGTTTTTGGAATTTTTTTTTGATTAAAGGTAATATCAGATTTTCGGAGTTATAAACTATGTCAACTTTAAACGGGTATAACTCGAGTTTTACAAAGAACATAGTTATGAAATTTGGACAGTAGGTCAATATTGGAAAAACTTGGCTATTCCAAGTGGATTCACCTCGTTTGGGTGAATAGACAATTTTTGGAAATTTTTCTACTAAACTGACCTGTTGTGGAAATTTTCTGGACATGGCTGTGTTGTATGCATTTTAATAATTTTTGTGTTTGGTTTTGAGACAAAAAAATCTGTGTTATTAAATGAATCCCAAATAATATTCAATAAAAATTTGGGAGTTTAATTCATTGATTAAGTATTTTAAAAAAATTAGTTTTCGTGGCGCACAATCTGTCCTAAAAACGCAGATTGTGTATTATGTGTTTATGTGACTATTTGGAGTCTTATATGGTATGTATTTGACATGAAATTATATGAATATTTATAGGGGATGTGTATAAGGTATAAAACTGATAACAATCATTATCATCACCAACGGGATACGTAGGACTTACTTGTGCATGTAGAGTCACTAGGTGTCACTACACGATTTGATCTTTAGAAGTTTTGGACAAACGAGTTGCATGATTGTTGGTTATGCACGTATACTCACCTAGTGACACTTGTAATACGGAGTCGGTAGCTCGTTACTGTTTGAGGGATTTGGATCATTCACGTGTAACCAAAGGTGAGTTTCACTACTTTTTCTCAAAAGCATGCGTCTCGGGTTGAGACAACGTACTTAACTTTTTCTAGTCCGCTTTGGGAGTACTTACACATCCCGGGTTGGGATGCTATGACTCCTTGTGTGGGTCGGGTTTTTGACTCCTTGTGTGGGTCGGGTTTTACTAGTTCGCAAACTGTGTCCTTGATGAACTAAACTAACTCTATCACTGTAAGTCCTTCACATACCGAATGAGTTGCCGGGTTATGGAAAGCGGGTTATTAGTTGATAGCGCTATTAGGTCTGACAAACCTCACACCGGCTCGGAGGAGTGCGGGAGTGAACTATAACATAAAAGATTTATCATTGTTGATAGGCAATGATGTAAGGCATACAGCTCACATTTGTGACTACACGTACATCAACAGTTCGGTATATCGGTGTTAGTTATCATGAATGGGTTAGCTACCCTTGACATGCGATGAACTAGTGTTTACACAGTTCTTGGAACCAACTCAATTACTTACGCTTTTACTTGTTTACGTGGTTTTGGAAACCAGCGCATTCACATACTCATTTACTTTACTTTGTGAACTCACCAACTTTATGTTGACAGACACTAGCATGCTTTTGCAGGTAACTAGTTATGGAGCACGACTAGGACATGCATCATGTATTGTCATGGGATTATAAGCATTTAAACTGCTTTCAATATTTAACTAATTACCTATGGTTTTGGGCGCGGTGTTTTGCGCAGACTTTTATTTTAACTGTTTTGTTATTCGCTTCCACTATACTTAATTTGGTTTGGTTAAAACTTTTAAACTTGGTTTTCCAATAACGAACTAAATGGGTTGGGCATTTAGAGTCGTTCATGTGACTTATGGCTATGGGATCCTGGTTTGTCATGCGCCTCGCGGTATAAACCCCGCAATGGAAATTTGAGGGTGTGACAGTAGGGAACATAACATCAGCGTACGATCTTATGATCTTAATTCCTGCGTTGATAGATTGCCAAAATTAGAGGTTTCGGGTCTTTATATTGTTGCATTATCTGGGGATAACCTGGCTGTCCTTCTGCTGCATCCAGATATATACTGACCTAGGCACAACCAGGATGTCTTAAAAGAGCAAATCCAAAGGAAAAATGCCAAAACCCTCTATGCTAAAAGTCTATCTCAAAAAGCCCAAAGCTAAAATTCGTACCAAACGTTATTTGTCCTAACCTTGGTTAAGAACACACCGGTCACTTGGTTGCATCCAGATATATGCTGACATGTACATCCGTGTTTCTCGTACCTTGTAAATTATACAGATAACAATAATATACTCACATGTTACGATGAAGCTTTGTTCATACCTTGATCGCAGGGGTATGTTATGTTGTGCGACACGTAGTACCTACAGTAAAAGGCTTTTAATTGTAATAAGTAAAGTGAGGCTATGAAGACTATGATGTAAGTTTGTTTAAGTGGATTCATATACTGGTAATCGCCTTGGACTGCGACTGCGCTTTTAATAATTTACTTTGAACAATTCTAACTCGTGTGTTCAGTCTTGTTCTAGCTGATATGATCCTTTCACTATTGACATCTCAACAAAATTAGAGTGTTTACTTTCTTAATTTTCATTTTATTTCATTATATTTTTATTTGATTAGTGTGTTTATTATTTTGTTTATTTATAAAAATTCAAAAATGACAAAAACATTTTCTATTTTTCACTTCAGGTCTTAATGCACGGGAAATGGTCGTTCTAAGGGAGGACTCATACTGTTCAGGAAAACATCTTGTTTTCGTACCGATAAACTTTTTGAAAAAGCCAAGTCACTATTTCGTTTAAAATCCTCTATCAAAACCTTTTTCGGGCTCGTTTTCATGTAAAAGGCCCAAAAATGCTAGGAATGTTGTTAAGTTGTTATTGAAAGGTTTTAGCCTAATATGTGTAATAAGTGTAAACAGATTGGGCAGGCCCTGACAATGAATGAAGATGATAAACGAAGATGCCATAAGGCATCTTCATGGGGTATGTTCGCTTATTGGGGGAGGTATATAAGGAGGGTCAAAAAGTCAAAATATACCAATCTTATAATACCCTCTTTGATTCTAGGCGAAGATAACCACACCCACAATACACCTTCGTTTTTCAACATTTTGATACTCTAAAGATGTATGAAACCATCTTTTAACCAAGGATTGTTTACTGCAATATACCAAGTTCATTCACATTTCGTTATTCTCTGTTGTCTCATAGTGCATATGATATAATGCCTTATGAGCATGTCTTATGATTCACTTTTTCATGATTCGGATTATGCTTTAGTTGTTTCAAACAGTTAGGATTGTATATCTAACTCAACTTATGTTGTTGCTTACCAAGTTGGGGTATTTTTTTCCGGATTTCTTGATCAAGATTCAAACCGAACGAAAACCTTTGGCTCTGAATACCACTTGTAAAGACCCTACCCCTACGTTGTTATAATTAATGAATTTAAGTGGGTTTAAACATGACTTGAACACTAGTTACCGATTACCACCTAAATACAAAACATGATTCATACCCAAGAAAACTGGATGGGGTTAAGTTTTACAAACAACCAAGTAGTACTTTTATTTAGACACAACGGAAACAAGTGATTTCGTTCAACTAAGCTATGTTATGGCTAGTTCCTACAAAAGAAGTTCCAAAGAACACGTTCGGTTTGTTTTGGTTGCTTGATCTTCCACCCGGAGGTCCATCATATCCCCAACCTGTTACACATACATCAAACAGAGTTAGATGGCGTTAAAAAGCATTAAAATCGGATAAAACGGTCAAAAACCCAAGCTAAGCGTTTCGCGCGGGCCCTGCGCGCGGCCAGTCCATTTCGCGCGGGCGTCACCAAAAACTTACAGAAGGTTTGCTCGGTCGCGCGAAGGGATCGCGCGGCCGCGCGATTGTCTTTGATGCTGTTTTCTTGCTTTTTCACAGCCTAACTCTTAGTTAAGGCCGAAATTTCGCTACCTCGGCCCCCTACAACCCCTTCGGATTGTATTCGCCTTGGTTTATGAATGTTTAGGGATGACTTGGGCTCTACAATCCGCACGGGATTGCTTATGCCTCGGTCTTATTCTCTTTATCGCTTTCCAAGCTTGTTTTCTTATCCATTTGACCCGTTTGGGTCATCAATGGATACCGTTTTCATCATGGTCGACAGGCTTCATACACATCGGTACGAGTTGCGCCCACGATTGCTTTCATCTAACTAAGTTTCATGTTTCGGGTCCTTATGGACTACCTAACATTTATACATCCATGTTATCCGTTCTCATATCAACATGCTATTCTACATATCATTTTATCATGGCAATTTGTAAGTATTCAATACAATCTATATCACAAATGAATGTAGTCTAACGTACCTCAAAGCTTTCCTTTTTGGCGAGTATCCGGTTTACCCTAGATAAATATCCAAGTGTTTATCAATACAATTAGTGGTTTGATCACCAATTTGGCGTATTCTACTAATGATTCCATTACTTTTATGGTCTTCCATACAAGTAACTTCATTTGAGCATTTAATCAAACACTTAACATATATGATTCTTCAACCAATTAATCTAGCCAAATAGGTCAAACAACCTCTTACTACCCACCTCATATTTTTATTACAAGGTGTTATTCTAGTCTTGCTAATGACTAACAATTCACAATTTCAAGTTCCTCAAGTAATTATACAAGGTTATTAGGGGTTGTTTCACCCTTCTTGAGGGAACCAACCCATATCACCCTAAATTCCCCAAAATCTCATGTTCTAGGGTTAGATAATTTACATAGAGCAGAATTTACAAGACTTTAAGGTATCCCTTTCTCATAAGGTTCCTTAAAGTCTATCAATTTGTTTCCAATCATGAACCCTAAAATTTTACTCATCATCAAAGAAGCTATAAAACAACAATCTAGATAAAACAAGTGATACCTAGATGTTTACTGGAGTTTATTGAGTTGATTAAGCCTTCATGCAGTTGGATTAACCTCTTAATAAGCAAGATTCAAGCTTCAAAGGGGTGTAGGAGATTAGTGTGTGTTTGGTGGTGTTTTGGTTGATCCCCTGATCACCAACCCACCAAGTTTTGTTGTTTTTATTATTTTCACTAATAATCTTTGGTCCATTGGCAGAAATGGCCCTTGGAGTTTTTGTTTCACTAGTCAAGGCACCAACCTACTACTTGGGTTTTTATTTAGTAGTGATTATCAATACCCCTACTTAACCCGTTTCCCTTTTTATGTTAATATTGTGATGAACTAGATTTTAGATTTTCAGGTGTTACACAATGGCTCCAATATTTTCATTCTTTGATGCATGCCGCAACTGTCCATGTGTCATCACGTTGTTTCCAGGATCACCAATAACTTGTTCTAACAGATGAACCTTGTCAAGCCAAGATTCTGGATGATCAGGAACAGGAATCACCGTTTGAACATTCACATTCTCTGTCGTATCCAGATTATTACCTATTTTCGATGTAGAAGGAATATCTGGATTTGGGTTCACTGGAGGTGATACTGTATTGTTATCCAAGACTGCTTCGCTGGTAACTTTATCATCGTCTTCCTACTCAGAATAATCAAACGTTGTAGATGTTTCTTGAAAAACTTCTTCTTCAGGTACAGGAGCATCGGTATCTTTAGAAGCTGCTGCCAGAGGAGTCACGTTGATCGGTTGCACTAACGGTGAAGTAACTACGTTCTCATACTCGTAATAAAGTCATAAAATAACATCTTCAACCAAGCTTTCTTGATTGAATGACTCAAATAATTCTTTGTAGTCAAATATACAACCGGGTCCATTGCCGGGAGCATTCTGAGTGTAACGTTGAACATCCACGTTAGCCCATTTTTCAACATTTTGAGTTCTTTTGTTAAACACGCGTTTAAGTGATGTCGAGTATCCAACAAAATAACCCTCTTCTGCTTTCGCTCCAAATTTCTCTGTTCGATTTAACATCGTACACGGCGCCCCGAATGGTTCTAGAAACTCAAAGTTCGGCTTGCGTTTAATGAGTAGCTCATAGGAAGTCTTTCCAAACTTCTTCACTGTCAAAACACGGTTCAAAGTGTAACATGCTGCATGAATAGCTTTGTTCTAGAAAATAACCGGAAGATTTGAGTCTGCAAGCATTGTTCTAGCCGCTTCAATTAGAGTCTTGTTTTTCTGCTCTGCAACACCATTTTGTAGTGGAGTATAGTTAACGGTTGACACAGTGGTATCTACAGGTGCAAATAAAGATCATCCAGTTGACTATATACTAGGAGATCCTACTGCGTGAGTTCAAACAAGGAGAAGTTTTGCGATTGCCAACTGCATGTACGCAAGAATTAAAGACTCGGGGATTGTGAACAAATGCTTAAAATGCTTTTCCTCGCAAATTGAACCGAAGACGTATCAACTGGCTCTTCGTGACAACTCGTGGGTAGAGGCAATGCAAGAGGAGCTGGCTCAGTTTAGGAAGCTTAATGTATGGGAGTTGGTCGATCTCCCTCGTGGCGCACATGAAATCGGCACCAAATGGGTTTTTTGGAATAACAAAGATGACAATGGTGTTGTGGCCGGGAATAAGGCTCGACTAGTGGTCAAGGGGTTTAATCAACAGGAAGGGATACACTTCAATGAAGTGTTTGCACCGCTTGCTAGGCTAGAGGCAGTTCGCTTGTTTCTGACCTTTGCGTCTCATAAATAATTTATGGTTTATTAGTTAGACGTTAAAAACGCCTTTCTGTATGGACAAGTTCAAGAGCTGGTGTATGTCTCACAACCACCGGGGTTCACCGATCCAGAATATCCAGATGGGGTCTACAAACTTGACAAGGCCCTTTCTGGACCTCATCAGGCACCCAGGGCATGGTATGAAACAATGTCTTCTTACCTCTTAAACAATGGTTTTGAGAGTGGAAAGATTGATAGTACACTTTTCATTCGAAGAAAAGGAGAAGATTTTCTACTAGTACAGGTGTATGTTGATGACATCATCTCGGGTCACCAAATGAAGACTTATGTAAGGAATTTGAGCAGGTTATGAAAAAGAAGTTCGAGATGAGTGTTATGGGGGAGTTAAAGTTATTCCTTAGTCTACAGGTGGATCAGAAGGCAGATGGAATATTCATCCATCAAACCAAGTATGTGCATGACATCCTGACTCGTTTCAAGATGAATGATTGCACTGCTTATGCTACTCCTCTACCAGTCAACCACGGTCTTGGTCCAGATACAGCAAGCAACAAACATATCAACCCCACAAAGTACCAGGAAATGATTGGTTCACTCATGTACTTAACTGCTTCTAGACCTGACATTATGTTTCCAGTTTGTCTTTGTGCTAGGTTTCAGGCGGATCCAAAGGAATCACATATTATTTCGGTCAAACAGATAATGAGATACTTAGAGGGTAAACCCAAATTAGGTCTCCGGTATCCATTAGATGGTGGATTAGATCTCATGTCCTACACCGACCCAGACTACGGATGATGCAACCAGAATAGAAAATCGACGACTGGCGGTTGTCAACTACTTGGGGGAGACTAGTATCCTGGCAATGCAAGAAGCGGACGTCTGTAGTGGTGTCCTCATGCAAGGCTGAATACGTTGCAGCCGGTAGTTGCAATTCACAGGTTTTGTGGATACAGCAACAGATGCGGGATTACGATTTGAATTTTCTAGATACTCCCATTATGATTGATAACAATGCCGCCATATCCGTAACTGAAAACCCAACCAACTTTTCTAAAACTAAACATATTCATATCTGACATCACTTTATAAGGGATTGTTTTGAAAAGAAAATGATTCATTTAGGAAAAGTTGACACAAAAGAGAATTTGGCAGACCTTTACACCAACGCTTTTGACAGGGGTCGTTTTGAACTGTTGGTGCAACTGAACAGGATGGGGAATCCTAAATGATTTTATGTTTCCGATAAGTTTCTAAAGTTTTCGTAAATAGTTTTCCGTTAAAAAACGAGTTGGCACTGTGTAAAATAGAGGATATGATAGTACATCAGCTGCTTGACTATCGCACTTTGTAACATTCATGATTTTTTTTTTCTTAATAATTTACTTATAACTTTAGGGACCTAAACTACCAATAATCCAAATATCAAAATTCCATAAACCATAATTTAGCACAATGTGTGGGATAATATTGTACTGCATGAAAAAAAAAAATTAAAAGTACGTCATTATTAAAACAAGGGATTAAATCTTTATGTTGTATTGGCTAAATTGAACTTTTTGAAATTATATATTAAATTTTTTTCTAAGTATTTATGATTGATCATGTGTTTTTGATATACGAAAAACTACACTAAAATAAAATCAAGAATTACTTAGTTTGTTTATCTTTAGCCATTTTTTTCCCTATTCCCACTCTAAACGAATTTAGAAAGATACAAACTTGATCTACTACTTTTCAAATACATGATATGGAAAACCTACAAATTATCTTTTGATAATTAATTAGAAATTGATGAGAAATTTAATGGGATTTCTTACTAGTAACCTTTAGATTGATTGCTCATAATGTGGAAATTAAAGATGGTCACTATTTAGTCATACACGATTGACTCGAAAGTTTTTGAACAACACAATCTTTAACAAATCCTAAAATTTCAACGAAAGTTACCACTTGTTGTTATTCGCAAGCCCTTCAATTTGTAAATCTGACCGTAATGGAAGCAATAACATAATCGGTGTCAACTGCGGCGCTATACTGTAAGTTTTTTGAAGCACGGTCGCACACAAGACTGAAGTAATCCTTGAGAGCTAATCCTATTAATTATGAATCGATCGATATCGAAAGGTACTTTTCATCTACATACTATTTATAAAAAACTTGAAACCATTAGATTGGGAGTGGAACTGATACCGTCGCCAAGTTAGTGTCATGAATATAAGTTTGAACTTTGAACTAATTCATAATCCAATGGCTTAATAACCTAGGTCACCAATGAAATTGTTGCTTACTAATATAAATAAATGCCAATTGTTTTCATAAAAGTGTCGTACCCTTTTTATATAAGTCTGTTATCACGTATTAGATTGCTATTTAAGTAAATTATAATATAAATCTTTATAGATTGTAATAATATATTTTGATCCAGTAAATAAATGTATGTTTACTCTATTGAAACATATAAAAGAAATAGTAACTAGTTACATTTGAATAAATATATTTTATGAAGAATAAACTAATTTGGTGATTAAGTTGTTACTTTATCATACAACACTATTAGTAATTTAAATTAATAAAAATTAAGTAATCATTTTTCAGACAATCATTTGGGAATTTGTAAAATTTACGTGTACAGATTGCTAATCTTAGTTAATTGTTTTTATTTTTTAAACAAGAATCATATTCATTCTATTTTGTAAATTGAACTAGATAAAACTTTGGTTTAAATAAGACGATCATTGAAATATTAGAATCATAACAGTGACATAACATAAATCAAAAGTTATATATATTTTTTTTCTCGCAAATACTAATTGTAAATAACATTAGTAAACACTAAACCGTTATTCCTAATTTACTTAGGTGCAAGTATAATTCATTGATTTCCGTTGAATTCTAGCATATTCATCAATATCAACTTGTGTGATTTTCTTTGCAAGCTTATCAAAGTGAGTATACTTATCCCTTTTTGTTTTCTTACACTTTTGGGGTGAACATGTACACCTATGAAACTTACACTTACACCTATTCATAATCATTTTTACATACAATTCATATACGTGATATGCTTTTAATTCGTGTGCTTTATGCTTAAACATAAACGTAGTATACTGGAAATCATTTCAAAATCATCAACTTAGCTTGCCGACTTTAACAATGTATAGCGCTATTTGGATTGACAACCCTCCTAGTGGAAAGTACCTATGTGTGTGGGAAGTCCTAGGATTGTTAATGCTTTAATCATTGTCACATAAGAGGTTTGATTTTGGCCCACGTTGTGTACTTATGTGTTTTCAATATTTGCCTTGAATTACTCATGACACTTGAATTGTAAACATTTTTATACTTTTATTATATGTACACAAAACTAAGTCTACTCACCAACATTATTTATGTTGACGAAAATATTTTCGTACATGTTTCAGGTTGATTGTTGAGATATGTCATGTAGGACATGTGGACTTAGTAAACACTTAGTCAAGACAACATGTGGAATAGTATTTGTACTTGATGATATATGTAATTGTAACCTGAAGCATTGAATAAAATATTTACACTTTGGTACCATGAGCTTTTGAACAATTGTCACTACGTGACACCTTGATGTTTCCGCCATCGGTTGGGGTGTTACAGATTGGTATAAGAGCTGTGGTTATAGGGAATTAGGTTATTAGTAAATGACCTAGACTATAACTAAGAACTTATACTTGACCTTACTTGTGTTTATTTGCTCCACTAACCTTTCTTCTTTGTCACCTCACATTATTTCCCCTACCTCTCTCCATTTCTTTCTCTTTTCATCATGAGCTTTGATAATGACTTCAATAGGGGAAAAGGTCTACATTTTTGAGCATGTTGGATATTCATGGATTAATTTTCTAACCTTGTTTTCATTGATTTTTTATCCCTTCAAAGTGTTGAACATTACGTGAGAGAACACATGCAATCTGGAAAGGTGGGTGCCTGTACATTGGGTTTTCTGGCGTAGGCAAAGCATAGCGCATAAATCTGAATAAACCAACGGACCTATTATGCTTACCTGTGGATTTCTGGTGTGAGTGTCCACTTATAGGCTAAAGCACGTCTTCATTAATCTCCAACTAAGTTCGATTCTTTGAACAGTCAAAGTTTTGTTGGGTCTTAGGACTAGACAAGAACAATCCAATATTTTATGTTTCATTCTTAATCTCTTGTATTCATGATGAACTGCTTTATATTTTATACCTGATGAGTTTCATGTTGCATTTTAAAATTATTCCATCTCTAAGTTTCCGTGTCCATGATCATCAAATCCATCTCCTAAGATTCATTACGCATGCACTACTAAATATATTTCTTATTCCAAATAATGTTTGTAAACCTATGATTTCTTTTCTGTTTGATTCTTGTATATATCATCCATTTTACCTTTATGTTACAAATTTCCCATATGATCATTCATTTTACCTTCATGGTCATTTAGGGAAATTATATCACTTTACTTAGTCAAATATATTGTGAATCCAAAACTCATAATTCCTTTATGTTGAATTTTCGTGATGACCTTTCAACATAAAACATATCCATTTGACGTGGTCAATGTCTCGATACACTACAAGTTTTTTTTATTGTTTGTACTTCTCTTGTACCCTCAAATTATTTTCATTGTCTTAATTAGATTTCTTGAAGGAGCTAACCCGTCACCATCACTATCACAATTAGATTTCTACCAACGTCCTTAACCTGGTGGCGAACACATAAAGTTTTGGGATGTCCTGATCAACCATTGCAAGGAAAACTCATCTATTTAACCAAAACTTATATTCACCTACTTCCCATAGTATGTACATTGCACCACTATAGCAACCCTTTATACAAACAACCATCCATATCCCATTTTTATTATTCAAGGGCACAACACCTCACTATCTAATATTGGAAGGATTTTCTCGTTCATCGAGTACACATTTTATGCAACCATAGTACACTATACCTGATCTAATATCTTGTGTGGGGACACAGTCTGATCTCAAAAAGGATGCCTTGACAATTTCCATATTAGTCTTATCAAATGCTTTATCAACTCGTGGTTTCTTCAAACTACCCACCATTAACGATTGGTGGTAATAAATATTTTGAAATTACTCACGTCTAACTTGTAGTTTGGAATTCATCAAATATTTTGCATTTAATGAAAATAAATGTTGATTTTCAATAAATGAAATGAGTTTTACAAAATTGACAGAAAACTTAGATATATAAGAATTTTCTTAAAATTTATGAGGGCACTTGGGATCATCCTTAATATTATCCAAACACCAAGACTAATACTTTCTCAAACCCACCCACACTTCTCGTATTTGACAAGTGATAAATTCTTCCTCTAACACAAAACACGTGGATTGTTAAAATTCATACTCTTATACACACACGCATTGCCTCCTCAAGTTATGTTCTTAAACCAAGCAACCACAACCCTCTCAACACTCGTAAAAGTCTGCAACCTTATGGTCATTGAAACAAGCAAACAAGAAGACTTAAGCCCTATTAGTCAAGTTAAAGGGAAATTCGATCGTCTTGATATCAATGTGGAGTGATTGCGTTTAACGCACTCTTTTCAGTTACTGAGATGTTTTCTTGTATGTCTGGATTTTAATTCAGCATTTGGTATGTTTGACTTTCAACTGTATGTGTTAATCATGTGTCATCTTATAATTGGTGGAAGTTATAACTCCATGACATGTGACGTATGAGTATCTTGTAACACGAAGTTCTTCTAACATTTCTTGAAATGTGGTACTCGATTTCTAATTCAATGTAAATTAAAATTGTCGTGATATTTGAAAACAAAGATTTTCCTAAAGACCTAAAATTTTATTTTATTTTGCGATTTAGGCATTCTCGAAAAGACTTGAAATTTGAAACTTCTTTTTAAATCTGATCTATTATTTCATAAAACTTTCCACATTAAATTTTTCTTCAACTCAAAATCATTAGAGAAGATCAACTCGTATATTATGCTCATAGATAGGAAATTCTTAACCTACTATCGTTCTATCATGCCGTTACATAAGTCTTTACCCTAGATTGCAAGTTGTTTGTTATCCTTAGACAAACTGTAACACTCTAGGCATATCCCACATCGTCCGTGGACATGAGAGATCTTGGTTCATAAGCAATGTCCCGCCTCTTCAATCACCAACGCGTTTTGGGGCTTAATGTTAGTAGAACTAGTGTTTACACGGTGTTAGTTATCATGAATGGGTTAGCTACCCTTGACATGCGATGAACTAGTGTTTACATGGTTCTTGGAACAAACTCAATTACTAACGCTTTTACTTGTTTACGTGGTTTTGGAAACCAGCGCATTCACATACTCATTTACTTTACTTTGTGAACTCACCAACTTTATGTTGACACACGCTAGCATGCTTTTGCAGGTAACTAGGTATGGAGCATGACTAGGACATGCATCATGTATTGTCATGGGATTATAAACATTTAAACTACTTTCAATATATAATTAATTACCTATGGTTTTGGGCGCGGTGTTTTGCGCAGACTTTTATTTTAACTGTTTTGTTATTCGCTTCCGCTATACTTAATTTGGTTTGGTTAAAACTTTTAAACTTGGTTTTCCAATAACAAACTAAAGGCATTTAGAGTCGTTCATGTGACTTATGGCTATGGGATCCTGGTTTGTCATGCGCCTCGCGGTATAAAACCCGTAGTGGAAATTTGAGGGTGTGAAAGATTGGTATCAGAGCCATTGGTTATAGTGAACTAGGATTTTCATCTAGTCTATTATCATCATAGCATAAGTATTAGTACACTCACTATTCTAAGCACACAACTTATTATTTCTTGGATACGTATACTGATCTAACGTATTGCAGGAAAACATGACTAACCCTGTTCATCGTAACTACTCTTCTTATCGTCCTTTTGGGAGTTCGCAAAACACATCTTTGAACCCGTATGAACAGCCAGCTCAGGCAAGGAATCCAGATGAAGATACAAATCGCTGGTTGTGGTTCACAGACATGCTGCACTCATGGGTTGTAGGATACGGAGTGCTAGCTCAGGTTCCTCCCATTATTGACTCATGGGAGAGGTCTTTGGCAGGGATGGGTAGGCACGTGCATACAGAGCTGGAGAACGCCTATAATGCTATAAGGCAATTTCAATCTTGGAGAAAGAATGCCGATGAGACTATTAAACGCATGGAAAGACAAATCGACCACTTGTTTGGTGAATTGGAAAGGGCTAATAGGGAAGCTGCAGAGGATAGACATGAGAGGTCGATTGCTAATCAGGAGACAACACTTTTAAGGGAGGAGTGGACCTTGGTTCGTAACAAGCTTGAGGAAGCTCTAGGTCAAAATGGTGAAGAACCAGAGGGGGATACAGAGGAGGATCCCGAGGAAGAGCCTACAGTAGGAGGATTTGATGCTTTCGGGGCAGCGATGGATGCGGCGCTCGAGGAAGATCTTGAGCCTGAGGAGGAGGAGCCACTGGAGATAGAGATCGAGGATGAGAGCGAGGATGAGGGCTCATGTGTCTCCATAGATCGCGAGGACGATTGATTACTTTTATTATCTTGTTATCTTAGTATTTCCTATACATTCTTATTATGACTTCTGTTTTATCGTTGTGAGATTTAAGGATCGCTTATCTTATGTTTGGATTTTTATTATTACTATTAATTGATTTCTTTATTCTATTCTCGCGCATGTTATTTATATTCTAGTTTACTTGTACTATGTGAACGATTGTATGTGGGACATATTATTGTTTTCTCATGAGTATAGTGTAAATGTAGAATTACTATGGCGGGAAGAGGACACGGGAGAGGAAATATTAACATGACTCAAGCGGAGTTGAACGCACTCATCAACGACAGGGTGGTGGAAGCCCTCGCAGCTTTTCAAGCTGGTAACTCTATTTCGCTCTAAACTTTCCTCTAGACTCCAACGTTACGCTCTAATATTCATTCGTGGTTTCTTCGCTCTTTGTACTTAGGTCAACCTGCGCATCACCCTCCAGTTTGCACCTACAAGTCTTTCATGGATTGCAAGCCGCAGAACTTTGGAGGATCTGAATGGGCTGTCGGGCTACTAAGGTGGTTTGAGAAACTGGAATCTTGCTTCGCTATGTGTAACTGTCCACCAGCTGATAGGGTGAAATATGCCACTGCTACTCTCAAAAATTTGGCATTATCCTGGTGGAACTCTCAAGTGCAGATGCTAGGTGTTGATGTGGCTAATGCAACACCTTGGGTGGATTTTAAGAAACTGATGAAGGAGGAGTACTGTCCTCGAGATGAGATTTAAAAGTTGGAGACTGAATGTCTCAATCTGAAGATGGTGGGATCGGAGATTGAGAGCTATACCACTAGATCGCATGAACTGGCGGCAATGTGCCCAAATTACTCCAACCCGCCCTATAAAAGGATCGAGTTATACATCAAGGGCTTGGTGCCCCAAATCAAGGGCATGGTTACTGCTGCTAACCTCAACACCATCCAACAAGTTATTCGTATGGCTCACCCGCTGACTGATCAGAAGGTGGAAGAGGGATTGTTACCTCCTTGGGGTGCTTCATCTTCTAGTACTAACGATAACAAGAGGAAGTGGGAGAATGCATCTGGCAAACCCCAAGGGAATGGCAGTCAGCAGCAGCAGCAGAATAAGAGGCATGACAACCATGGCGGTAGTAACAACCGCAATAACTCTCAGGGAGGTTATCAAGGAAACCTACCTAAGTGCAATAAGTGCTATAGGCATCACTCTGGGGCATGTAACAATAACAAATTTGATCGCTGTAGTCGGATGGGACACATTGCTAAGGTGTGTAGGGCTAACATTCGGGGAAATCAACCAGCAGCACAGCAGGGGCAGCAACAGAGAAACAGTAACGGATGCTATCAATGTGGGAGTGAGAATCACTTCAAGAAGGACTGCCCACAGCTGAATGGTAATGGTAATGGCAACAATAGGGGTAGTAACAGCAACGGTGGTGGTAACAGGACGGGAAACAACAACACCACTAATGCTGGAAACAACAACAACCACAACAACAACGGGAACAACAACAACGGGGCTCGTGGGAGAGCATTTGTGATTGGCTCTGGGGAGGCTAGGACTGATAACAACGTCGTGACGGGTACGTGCTCCTTGAACGACACTCTTGCTTCTATTTTATACGATACTGGTGCGGACTATAGATTTGTGTCATCAAAACTTAGTAAGCAATTAGGGATGGTTCATACTCTTCTTGATACCCCATACTCTATTGAATTGGCTGATAGGAAGCCTATCAAGGTAACCCATATACACCGTGACTGTAAGCTCGAGTTGGAGGGGCAATTGTTTACCATCAACCTCCTACCTATCACCCTTGGTAGCTTTGACCTCGTGGTTGGCATGGACTGGTTATCCAAACAACACGCTGAAATTCTCTATCAGGAGAAGATTGTTCGTATTCCCCTCCCAAGTGGAGAATTTTTATCTATTCAGGGTGATCGTGATGGTGCCATGGTGGGCATCATCTCCTTTTTGAAGGCCCAGAAGTGTATTCGTAAGGACTGTCCAACCAATTTGGCTAATATATCTCACACTCGAGCTGAAACTGAAACTAAGTTTGAGGACATCCCAGTAGTCCGAGATTTCCCAGATTTTTTCCCATAGGAATTACCTGGACTTCCACCCGTTCGTCAAGTGGAGTTCCAAATCAATCTTGCACTTGGAGCAGCTCTAGTTGCACGCGCACCATATCGCCTAGCACCAGGCAAACTTCAAGAACTATCTACCCAACTCCAAGAGCTATTGGATAGGGGCTTTGTTAGACCTAGTTCTTCGCCATGGGGAGCTCCAGTTTTGTTCGTTAAGAAGAAAGATGGGAGTTTCCGCATGTGTATCGATTATCGGGAATTGAACCAAGTGACGGTTAAGAACCGCTACCCTTTGCCTCGTATTGATGACTTGTTCGACTAGTTGCAAGGGTCGAGCTACTATTCTAAGATTTACTTGAGGTCAGGATACCATCAGCTGAGAGTCCAAGAGGAGGATGTGGCGAAGACAGCCTTTCGAACTCGTTACGGACATTATGAGTTTTTGGTGATGCCATTTGGGATACCGAATGCACCGGCTGTGTTCATGGATCTAATGAACCGTGTGTGCAAGCCCTATTTGGACAAATTCGTCATAGTGTTCATAGATGGCATACTGATTTATTCCAAGAGCAGGGAAGAGCACGAGCAACACCTGCAGCTGATCTTGGAACTATTGAGAAATGAGCAGTTGTATGCAAAATTCTCTAAATGTGACTTTTGGATCCGAGAAGTCCAATTTCTTGGACATGTGGTTAACGAGGCAGGAATACATGTTGATCCCGCCAAGATTAATGCTATTAAAAAGTGGGAGACTCCTACAGAGGTGCGCCAGTTTCTTGGTCTTGCGGGATATTATCGCAGATTCATTGAGGGATTCTCTAAGATCGCTCAACCCCTCACTGCCTTGACACAGAAGGGTATTACTTACAAGTGGGGAGATGCCCAAGAATCTGCTTTCCAATTATTAAAGTCAAAACTTTGCAGCGCACCTATACTATCATTACCTGAGGGTATAGAGGACTTCGTGGTGTACTGTGATGCGTCTATCCAAGGGTTAGGGCGTGTGCTGATGCAGCGTGATAAGGTGATTGCGTATGCCTCACGTCAACTAAAGGTTCATGAGAAGATTTACACCACCCATGACTTGGAACTGGGAGCAGTGGTTTTTGCTTTAAAGATCTGGAGGCATTATCTCTATGGGACGAAGTGTACAATCTTCACTGACCACAAGAGCCTCCAACACATATTCGATCATAAGGAGTTGAACATGCGACAGCGTTGATGGGTTGAGCTTCTGAATGATTATGACTATGCCATCAAGTATCATCCAGGGAAAGCTAACGTAGTAGCTGACGCCCTCAGTCGAAAGGAAACGAAACCTATACGGGTGCGAGCCTTACAACTTACCATTCATTCAAATCTTCCTGATAAGATACGTGAAGCCCAGGGCGAGGCCTTGAAAGAAGAAAACATCGGGCTTGAAACATTACATGGTGCTGATAAGCACTTGGAACTAAAGACAGATGGTCTTCAATACTTTATGAATCGAGTCTGGATACCACGTTTTGGGGATCTCAGACAACTGGTGCTCGATGAAGCTCACACCTCTCGATATTCGGTACATCCTGGTTCGGACAAGATGTACCAAGATCTTAAAAACCTTTACTCGTGGCCAAACATGAAAGCTGAAATAGCCACTTATGTTAGTAAGTGCTTGACTTGCGCGAAGGTTAGGATTGAATATCAGAAGCCTTCAGGCCTACTCCAGCAACCAGAAATCCCTATGTGGAAATGGGACGGGATTTCTATGGATTTTATTACAAAGCTTCCTAGAACGCCAACGGGCCAAAACATGATTTGGGTTATCGTGGATCGTTTAACCAAATCGGCACACTTTTTGGCAATAAAGGAAACGGACTCGCCGGAGAAACTAGCAAATCTCTACATCAAGGAGGTATTCTTTAGGCATTGGGTGCCTACTTCTATTATATCTGATCGCGATGCGCAATTCACTTCTCATTTCTGGACTACTCTCCAAAACGCTTTGGGAACTCGCTTAGACATGAGCACAGCCTATCACCCACAGACGGATGGACAGAGTGAACGTACCATTCAAACATTGGAAGATTTGCTATGAGCATGCGTGGCGGATTTTGGCAATAGTTGGGATAAGCACTTGCCTTTGATTGAATTCTCTTATAATAACAGCTACAACACTTTGATACAGTGTTAGCCTTTTGAGGCACTTTATGGATGCAAGTGTAGGTCTCCCATCTGCTGTACTGAAGTTGAGGATAGCCAGCTAACAGGTCCCGAACACGTGCACGAAACTTCTGAGAATATAGTGCAAATCAGAAACCGGATGGCTGCTGCTCGAGATCGACAGAAAAGTTACGCTGATAAGCGTAGGAAACCTTTGGAGTTCCAGGTTGGGACAAGGTTTTGTTGAAGGTGTCACCTTGGAAGGGGGTGATACGCTTTGGAAAACGAGGAAAATTGAACCCACGATACGTTGGACCATTCGAGATTGTCGAAAGGATTGGTCCGGTAGCTTACAAGCTAAACTTGCCTAACGAACTCAGTGGAGTGCACAATGTATTCCACGTATCAAACCTGAAGAAATGCCTATAGGATACGACACTGGTAGTGCCACTGACGGAGATCCAAGTGGACGACCAGCTACTGTTCGTGGAAGAACCAGTGGAGATTCTTGAGCAGGGTGTCAAGAAACTCAGACAATGCACTATACCTATTGTTAAGGTATGGTGGAATTCCCGTCTAGGACCGGAATACACGTGGGAGCGCAGAGATCAGATGTGGCTCAAATATCCACACCTTTTTACTGAACCTGAATCGGTGCATAGATCGAATGCCGTACATAAAGCAGCTCGCTCAAAGTGAATTTCGGGGCGAAATTCCTTTCAACTTGGGGATGATGTGACATCCAGGAACCAAGCACACATTTTCTAGCTAGATTTATTGTTTACTTGTTGAATTTCGGGACGAAATTCTTTTTAACTTGGGGATGATGTGATACCCCACATTTTCAGGTTAACACTTTTTACTGAACTCTAGTTAACTTACATATTCATACGTGGTTAAATACTTAACTAGGGTTAGTTAAGAAGGCCTAACATATGTTAGATGATATTAACATATGTTATAAGTAGGAAAACCCTTGTCTTGTCACACACACGAGTCCTGTATCCCGAACGTTGGTGATTTTTCTGGCAAATATAATAATAGGTACAATTGAATTATAATGAACATGATGTTACATGTTTATGTGGAGAAAATGCTTATGTGAATTACCGCTTGACTGAAAGTTAATATGTAAACCATGTAAATTACGAGCACCTTGTGATTAATGTGCTATGAGATGATAAAAACAACGAGTTTTATGCAAGATAGGATGATTAATATTATTGGGTCCAGTATTGGGCTAAAATATGATTAATGGGTCCAATTAGTGGACAAAAAGGGCCCTAAAACATCATTGCATAGGCATCAAGCCAAGCCCTCTTATAATTAGGAGAAAAAAAAACCCTAACCCCTTCCCCTTGTTTGCGCCGTGAACCAACCCCGACCCCCTCTCTCTTGATTTTCAACAAACATCAATATTATTCATTCTTTCAAGCTAGTTTGGGTGCAATCTCTAGGCTTTAAGGGCTCTTGCATTGAAAGGTATAATCTTTACATGTTTTATGATGATTATTAATGCTTGAAAAGTTTAAAAATCATAAGGCATGCATATATATAGAAATCGCATAACACATGTTAGTGGGAGTTCTTGAATGTTCATTGTGATTTGATGATGATGATGGTTGTTAGTAATCATAATTAGGGTTTTTTATATGATAATATATGTGTTTGATCATGATAATATGGATTATGCATGTGTTAGAGATTTTTATGCAAGTTTCAGTTTCTGGCAGATTCATTAGGGTGTTTTGTAGGGTCTGTATCATGATGTTAAATTGATTGTTTTGATGATTTCATTGCATGATTGTATTATACATGATCTTAGCTTTTCATAATGGGCAAAACCATCATATTTGGACATCGTTTGAATAGTTTTTGGAATTTTTTTTTGATTAAAGGTAATATCAGATTTTCGGAGTTATAAACTATGTCAACTTTAAACGGGTATAACTCGAGTTTTACAAAGAACATAGTTATGAAATTTGGACAGTAGGTCAATATTGGAAAAACTAGGCTTTTCCAAGTGGATTCACCTCGTTTGGGTGAATAGACAATTTTTGGAAATTTTTCTACTAAACTGACCTGTTGTGGAAATTTTCTGGACATGGCTGTGTTGTATGCATTTTAATAATTTTTGTGTTTGGTTTTGAGACAAAAAAAATCTGTGTTATTAAATGAATCCCAAATAATATTCAATAAAAATTTGGGAGTTTAATTCATTGATTAAGTATTTTAAATAAATTAGTTTTCGTGGCGCACAATCTATCCTAAAAACGCAGATTGTGTATTATGTGTTTATGTGACTATTTGGAGTCTTATATGGTATGTATTTGACATGAAATTATATGAATATTTATAGGGGATGTGTATAAGGTATAAAACTGATAACAATCATTATGATCACCAACGGGATACGTAGGACTTACTTGTGCATGTAGAGTCACTAGGTGTCACTACACGATTTGATCTTTAGAAGTTTTGGACAAACGAGTTGCATGATTGTTGGTTATGCACGTATACTCACCTAGTGACACTTGTAATAGGGAGTCGGTAGCTCGTTACTGTTTGAGGGATTTGGATCATTCACGTGCAACCTAAGGTGAGTTTCACTACTTTTTCTCAAAAGCATGCGTCTCGGGTTGAGACAACGTACTTAACTTTTTCTAGTCCGCTTTGGGAGTACTTACACATCCCGGGTTGGGATGCTATGACTCCTTGTGTGGGTCGGGTTTTTGACTCCTTGTGTGGGTCGGGTTTTACTAGTTCGCAAACTGTGTCCTTGATGAACTAAACTAACTCTATCACTGTAAGTCCTTCACATACCGAATGAGTTGCCGGGTTATGGAAAGCGGGTTATTAGTTGATAGCGCTATAAGGTCTGACAAACCTCACACCGGCTCGGAGGAGTGCGGGAGTGAACTATAACATAAAAGATTTATCATTGTTGATAGGCAATGATGTAAGGCATGCAGCTCACATATGTGACTACACGTACATCAACAGTTCGGTATATCGGTGTTAGTTATCATGAATGGGTTAGCTACCCTTGACATGCGATGAACTAGTGTTTACACAGTTCTTGGAACCAACTCAATTACTTACGCTTTTACTTGTTTACGTGGTTTTGGAAACCAGCGCATTCACATACTCATTTACTTTACTTTGTGAACTCACCAACTTTATGTTGACAGACACTAGCATGCTTTTGCAGGTAACTAGTTATGGAGCACGACTAGGACATGCATCATGTATTGTCATGGGATTATAAGCATTTAAACTGCTTTCAATATTTAACTAATTACCTATGGTTTTGGGCGCGGTGTTTTGCGCAGACTTTTATTTTAACTGTTTTGTTATTCGCTTCCACTATACTTAATTTGGTTTGGTTAAAACTTTTAAACTTGGTTTTCCAATAACGAACTAAATGGGTTGGGCATTTAGAGTCGTTCATGTGACTTATGGCTATGGGATCCTGGTTTGTCATGCGCCTCGCGGTATAAACCCCGCAGTGGAAATTTGAGGGTGTGACAGTAGGGAACATAACATCAGCGTACGATCATATGATCTTAATTCCAGCGTTGATAGATTTCCAAAATTAGAGGTTTCGGGTCTTTATATTGTTGCACTATCTGGGGATAACCTGGCTGTCCTTCTGCTGCATCCAGATATATGCTGACCTAGGCACAACCAGGATGTCTTAAAAGAGCAAATCCAAAGGAAAAATGCCAAAACCCTCTATGCTAAAAGTCTATCTCAAAAAGCCCAAAGCTAAAATTCGTACCAAACGTTATTTGTCCTAACCTTGGTTAAGAACACACCGGTCACTTGGTTGCATCCAGATATATGCTGACATGTACATCCGTGTTTCTCGTACCTTGTAAATTATACAGATAACAATAATATACTCACATGTTACGATGAAGCTTTGTTCATACCTTGATCGCAGGGGTATGTCATGTTGTACGACACGTAGTACCTACAGTAAAAGGCTTTTAATTGTAATAAGTAAAGTGAGGCTATGAAGACTATGATGTAAGTTTGTTTAAGTGGATTCATATACTGGTAATCGCCTTGGACTGCGACTGCGCTTTTAATAATTTACTTTGAACAATTCTAACTCGTGTGTTCAGTCTTGTTCTAGCTGATATGATCCTTTCACTGTTGACATCTCAACAAAATTAGAGTGTTTACTTTCTTAATTTTCATTTTATTTCATTATATTTTTATTTGATTAGTGTGTTTATTATTTTGTTTATTTATAAAAATTCAAAAATGACAAAAACATTTTCTATTTTTCACTTCAGGTCTTAATGCACGGGAAATGGTCGTTCTAAGGGAGGACTCATACTGTTCAGGAAAACATCTTGTTTTCGTACCGATAAACTTTTTGAAAAAGCCAAGTCACTATTTCGTTTAAAATCCTCTATCAAAACCTTTTTCGGGCTCGTTTTCATGTAAAAGGCCCAAAAATGCTAGGAATGTTGTTAAGTTGTTATTGAAAGGTTTTAGCCTAATATGTGTAATAAGTGTAAACAGATTGGGCAGGCCCTGACAATGAATGAAGATGATAAACGAAGATGCCATAAGGCATCTTCATGGGGTATGTTCGCTTATTGGGGGAGGTATATAAGGAGGGTCAAAAAGTCAAAATATACCAATCTTACAATACCCTCTTTGATTCTAGGCGAAGATAACCACACCCACAATACACCTTCGTTTTTCAACATTTTGATACTCTAAAGATGTATGAAACCATCTTTTAACCAAGGATTGTTGTTCTAAACAAGATTCCAATCCTATTGATGTCTAATTCGTTTGTTTTTGTCCCTAAAACGGGTGATTTTAAGTGGGTTTTAGGGCTCAGGTTTAAACGTGATTAATAACCTATGAAACGACGTTCAAAACTCAAAACAAACCTTATAAATCACTTAGTCGGACCATTTAGCTTGTATCATGATGATTCGATCGATTTATATCGACAATGTTTTTTGACCTTGGTGCAATCTCCCCCTAGAACAGATGATGCCAAAACTAAGCTTTATTTTGATCTTTATTTCTCATCAGACTTTTTCTTATCTGCCCTTTAAACTGTAGTTCAAAACTTAAGGAGAAAAAGTCTTCTGCACACAGGCCAAAACTTTCAAGCTCTATGTTCAGCATGGTTTGGAGATCATCTGCACACAGGCCATGTGCATCATCCATACTTAACATTTGAACTTCTCCATCTGATCTGAGCAGAGTAAATTCATGGTTGTCTCCCCCTAGAACAGATGATGCCAAAACTAAGCTTTATTTTGATCTTTATTTCTCATCAGACTTTTTCTTATCTGCCCTTTAAACTGTAGTTCAAATCTTAAGGAGAAAAAGTCTTCTGCACACAGGCCAAAACTTTCAAGCTCTATGTTCAGCAAGGTTTGGAGATCATCTGCACATAGGCCATGTGCATCATCCATACTTAACTTTTGAACTTCTCCATCTGATCTGAGCAGAGTAAATTCATGGTTGTCTTTGTTGACTTTCCATTTTAGAATTTTTGAATCAGAGGATCTGCCCGGTTGCAAGTTTATTGTAGATGAGTATGGTGATGGAGGTCTCCCAATGAGTTTTTTAAGCTCTTCAGTAGTGGGATCAGAGAAGTAGTGTAGTTGATTGAAGAGGCCCTATTTTACATAAGTTTCAGCAAACTTCTTCTGATCTTCTTCAGACATTTCCTTCTGTTTCTTGAACTGTCTTCTGGCAGCAATAGACAGGTCAGAAATGTCAAGTAAGCTGTCTAGTGTAAAAGCCTGTTGAGGTCTCTTCATCATTGGTGCATCAGAGTAATCAGGTTTTCTGGGCAGTGTAGGGTCTTTCTTTCTATTTTCTTCCAACTTCTTGTAAGTCTCAACCAGCCTTAGCTCTGACCATCTTGTAACAGACCTCATCTCCCCATACTTTGCAGCCACAATCTCTTCTCTCATTATCTTGAACTTCAAAGCTCTGGCTGGATCTCTGCCTTTCCTAAAATCAGGGGCAGTGACATTTGCTGGGGGATTCTTGGCCATGTCTTCTATTCTCATTAGTTCTTCTCTAAGAGCATGAGTGGTCCAGCCTGCAAATTGTTTCTTATTTGCTTTGTAGGGCATGGTTGACAAGATTTGGTCAAGAAGAGATTCCCTAACCATCCTTTCCATGTCACTGCTGAGAGGCATGGTTGACATGGAGTTGCTCAGGGTCTTAGCAAAATCTTCAATCATTCTCAGTTTGCTAAGCTCTGCTAAATGGATGCCCTGAGTAGTCCTCTCATCTTTCCCTTTACATCTCTCTTTGATGATTGCATCTGCCTGTTCAGTCTTGTATTTAAGATATTTGTCTAAGTTTAGGGGAACAGGAAAATTTGGAAGATATGGGAAAGATCTTTCATATGGCTGTTCAGTATTGTAGAAGGATTGCATTTCCCCCTTGAGTAGATCAAGCTCAAGGGGATACTGAACAACCAATGGTGTGATGGATGGTGCTGGTCTGTGAGATGTGAATTGTGAAGTGTGTGGTGAATATGATGAAAGTGGGATGGCTGATATAGGTGTAGGCTGGGTGGTTGAAGTGGGAGGTGGTGATGTTTGTATATTTTCATCTTGTATCACAAAGGTTGATTTTCTCTTCCTTCTATACAAGATTTTTGGTGATGGTGGTGTTGCAGCAGTGGTTGTGTTAACATCTATTGGCACTTTTGTAGGACTAGCAGATATTTGGGATTTGGGTGGTGTATTAGTGGTTGTGGTGGTGGATTTGGTTGTTGGTTTGGTGATAGGTTCAGTTGGTTTGGTGGTATCAGTGGTTTTGGTGGCAGTGGTTTTAGCAGCAGCAGTTTTGACAGCCAGTTTGGATGGTGGTTGTCTGACATGTTTGGCAGGCATCTTCTTCCTCGTAGAGGTACCCACATCCTCAACTTCTTGCTATTGCTCTATCTTCTGTTGTACAAGAGCTTCTGCTTTGCATTCCAAAGTATCGGCCCTCTTTTGCTTCTCTTCAGCAGCCTTTTCAGCATTGACATTAGCAGGTTGATCTACTTCTTTTGCTTTGCCTGCATTGACTGCTTCAGTATCATTAGTGGATTGATCCTTGGGATTTGGTTGTTGTGGTGGTCCTGGTTTAGACCCTGGTTTGGTTCCAAATGGCTTTAGCTTGGGCAGTCTATCTCTGCCACTCTCCCCCTTTTTGGCATCATCTGCTGTAAACTCATTATCATCTTCATCTCTTCTGATGGTTGTAGGGGCAGAGCCAGTGGTCTTTAGCAAGTGATCTATAATGGCTTTAATGTCTGCTTGGGTATCTGTGTACCTAGCATCCACCATAGTTCTGATTTGAGCCATGTAGGTTTCATGTGTCTGATCTGCTAGTTTTCTATGAGCTATGATGATGGGGGAAACTGATTTCCATAGCTCACTAGCAATCTCTTCCTTTGATGGTTGACTTTTGGTAAGAGCAGCCAAGGATCCCAAAATTTTCTTGATAACTGATTTGATATCAGCAACAGAGGTTTCTATGGATTGTACTCTAGCCGTCAATTCTTGGTATTTTAATCCATCACCTAATTTAATAGGATCATCTGGGTTCCTACCAGTGGTAGCTGTATCTGGTGCAGTCCTAGGAGGTGAGTCCAAAGGATGAGAACCAGATGCCCCTTTGTTTTGGTTTTGGGGACTTCCAACTGATTTTGGGGACACTATAGTGGCCTCATCAGTTGTTACCTTCAAGGAAGTCTTAGCTATGTAACCACTGTCCTGTTGTAAGACAATGGTCTCTACATCATTAGTGGCTGCTTCACTTGAAAACTCACCTAGAGTTTCATTCAACTCCAGGGGTGTAACCTCCTCTGTTTGTGGGATAGCTGATTGATTTTCCTTAGTCCAAGTCACTTGTTGAAGTATACTCTCATTGATGGGTGAAGGAGAGGAACTGGGATTGTCCTGAGTTTCATCAATAGCCTCAATCAGTGGTTACATTGTTGGAAGGACATGTAATGGTGAGGGTTGAGGAGTGAAAAGAGAAGTAGCCTTGGGAGAAGGGCTGATGATCAAATGGTCAAGTGTCTCATATGTATCATGATGTAGTTCCCTTTGGCTTACAACATGATCCTTTTATGAGGATTCATGAGGAGTTTGCTCAGTTTGAGATATATCCATCTGTTGTGAGGAAGTAACAACAGTGGTTTCTTGTTTCTTTTGTGTTGCAACAAGGTTTTCCTCTGGTATCTCATCTTCCAGAGGCCCCTTTTTAGTCTTTCTGGTGGTTTTTGTAGATGGACGTTTTCTTTTGGAGGTGGCTGGTGTGGGTTTCACAGCATTGGATGTAGTACCATGATCACCAGGAGCAGTGGGCTCAACAATAGAGGTTTGGACAACAGTTGTTGTCTTAGTCCTCTTTGTTTGTGTTTTAGAAACTTTTGACACTTTTGACACTTTTTCTTGGGTGGTTGAACCCAACATTCCTGTGAAAGTTTCATCAGTTAGACTCTTCATTTAAAAAGACTTACCCTTTTTAAAATCTTTTTTAGGTAAAACCTTTTGAAGGATTACACTTAAAATTCTTGGGTAAATCAGAAAAGCATTATTAGACCCAGAATTTATGGCCTTCACATTTGATACTAAGTCCAAAAACAGGCCCTGGGATAAATTGAAGTCAGATTCTGACAACATAGCATATCCCAAGTACTGTATCCTCAATGGGATTTCATTGAAGGAAGTGGACTTAGCAAAGACATAGAGAAGGAGGGTATGAAAGAAGAATTTCATGACTGGTGGGAAATTTTTTTGAAAAGAGTTGACCCAGTCATTTGTACATCATAACCTCTTTCCTGAAACTCTATGTGAAGTTCAACCTTAGGGAAAGAGTCGTTACCTGACAGGTCATTCAGTGAGAAGGTTGTGGATATCAGTTCAGGGGTAATGGCGATATTTGTCTCTCCAATTTTTGATATGATGGTTGTAGGCTTTTTGTCTTGTAGGAGAAACTCAGCATTTAACCAAAATTCTTGGAGGGTATCGAGATAGATGGGAGCATCAGCGGTTATGATTGTCAGGTATTTGGAATTGAGGATGATGTCAATGGTGGTATGGAATGGAACGTTTTCATCTGTTTTGACCAGATATGGGAGATAATTGTGGGTGGCTTTGGCTTGAAGATCCATTGTAATGGATTTCGAGTGTGAGGATGAGAGGAATTAGAGTAAGGGTTTGAGATTGAAGAAGGCGGTTTACATCTATTTGAATACAATGAGACAGTGTAAAAACTGTTGTGGTAAAACAGGGTTTTTATAGGCTCTGGTGAAACCGCTGATGAGGCCAAAACTCTGCTTTTGAGAGCAGATGTGGCAAACATCTGGTGGCGTACAGCTGTTGCCAAAGGTCTGATGCAAACAGCTGTTGTCTTACCAAAGTGCTGATGCTAACAGCACTTTGTTTTTTTATTAGATAGATATATATAGATATATAAAATGAAACAGTTGCTTTATCTGATCAGAGGTTTGAAACAGATTTTTCAACCAAACAGTGGTTGTTTTATCCTTAACAGATTTTTCAACCAAAATGCTATTTTAAGGATGAATTTTGATTTTCTGAAACATTTTAATGTTTTTATTTAAAACATTTTTGTTGTTTAGTCCATGTTTAGCATACAAATTCTAGAAATCAGATTTGTGAAGGTGGATGTGTCTAAAGCTTTTGTCAACACATCTGCCAACTGATCCTCTGTTGGAATATGGTGCAGAGAAATCAAACCTTTTTCATAGCTATCTCTAACAAAGTGATGTCTGATGTCTATGTGCTTTGTAGTTGAATGAGATACTGGATTTTTGATGATATTTTCAGCATCTTGATTGTCCAACATGAGTGGAGTCCTTAGTGCAGTTACCCAAAATCCAACAATTGATTTTGAAGCCACATGAGTTAGGCTGTACAGCTTGCAGCAATGTATTCAGCCTCAGCTGTTGAAGTTGAAACAGCTGCTTGCTTTTTGCAGCTCAATGTTTCCATTAGCAGGATACCAGATACCAAGTGTGGGAGCACTTTTTAGGTATCTGAATATCCTTTTCACAGCAATAAGGTTTGACTTTCTAGGTGAAGCATGTGATCTTGCACAAACACAAGTGGCAAACATAATGTCTGGCCTAGATGCAGTTAATACAATAAAGACCCAATCATGCATCTGTAATGTGTCTGGTCAACCGGTTCATCCTTGTCATCAATAGTGAGTAGCTTGACTGTGCTCATGGGTGTAGTACATGGCTTACATTCATTCATCTCAAATCTAGTTAACAAATTTTTCACATATTTGTTTTGATGAATGAATGTGCCATTTTGCAGCAGCTTCACTTGGAGACCAAGAAAGCACTGAAGTTCACCCATAGCACTCTTGTCAAAATCTGCTGTCATGAGTTCCCTAAACTCTTCACACATTTTGGTACATGTCGACCCAAAAATGATGTCATCCACATATATTTTAACAATCATTAAGTCTTTCCCTCTCCAATGGATAAGAGAAAGGTGGAAAGAGTTTCATACCAGGCCCTAGGTGCTTGTTTTAATCCATACAAAGCTTTGCTAAGCTTGTGTACATAATCAGGATGGAATGTGTCTTCAAAACCAGGTGGTTGACATACATAGACTTCCTCCTGAATTTTGCCATATAGGAATGCACATTTAATGTCTATCTGATACACCTTGATGTTGTGGTTAATAGCAAAGGCTAGGAAGAGTCTGATAGCTTCTAGCCTAGCTACAGGAGCAAATGTTTCATCATAGTCTATCTCCTCTTCATGTCTGAAGCCTTGAACCACAACCCTGGCTTTATTCTTGACAACTATACCCCTTTCATCAGTTTTGTTTTTGAAGACCCACTTTGGGCCAATTGGACAAACATCATTTGGCAATGGTACAAGTTCCCATACTTGTTAGTCTTTTAAACTGAAGGAGCTCTTCCTGCATAGCTTCTACCCAACTGTTGTCTTTTAGTGCCTCTTGGTACTTGACGGGTTGTGTGAGAGATAGAAAGCCTGCAAAAAGACAGATGTTTGAGGATTGGCTTCTTGTGAGCACACCCTCTCTGATGTTGCCAATGATTTGATCTGGTGGATGAGCTCTTACGAAGATTAGATCTCCCTGATATGGTATAATGGCATTTTGAGGTGAAGGATGTAGGTTTGTTGACTCGTTGATGTAACATCTGTTTGCACTTCTGTAGTACCAACAGAAGTTAGAAATGGAGGTGGGGGAATGGGTCCAAGTGGTGTGACACTGGACTGACTTTTGTCAACAGATGATTGAGCAGTGGATGTAATTGGTGAAGCCATGGTTTGAGGGTAAGACTGGCCAACAGTGGCTGACTCAGCTGTGGCAGAGTTTTGACAGGCGTTTTGAACAGCTGCTTCCCCTGATACAGAATAGACTTTATAGTGACTTGGAATCACAACATCTGTTCTGTAATGTTGTTGTGGAGATTGTGAAATACCTGCACTGTTAGTTTTGACAGTAATATCTTCAAATTTGAATTTATCTAAATCAAACAACTCAGCAGGATTTGCTGGGATTTTTAAGGATGAAAGTTCATTGAACTTTACATTTAGAGTTTCTTCTATTGTCTTGGTCCTTGTGTTAAACACTTTGTAGGCCTTGGCAGTAGAAGAATATCCCAGAAAATATCCACAATCTACTTTGGCTGCAAATTTTGAGATTGAATCTTTAAGATTTAAAATGAAACATGGGCAGCCAAATATTTTGAAAAATTAGATTAGTGGTTTGATTTTGAAAAAAATTTCATAAGCAGTCTTTTGATGTCTTGGGTTGATTAAAACTCTGTTTTGATCATAGCAAGCAGTGTTTACAGCTTCTGCCCAGAAGGACAGTGGCAAACCAGAATCTGCTAGCATGGTTCTTGCAGCTTCAATGAGAGTTCTATTTTTTCTCTCAACCACCCCATTTTGTTCTGGTGTTCTTGGAATGCTGTACTGCCTCATAATTCCTTTGACACACAGAAGTCATCTAACTCCTTATTTTTAAACTCTGTTCCATTATCACTTCTAAAGACTTTTACTGGCTAGTCATATTGTTTTTCAACTTTGGGGACAAAGTCCTTCAAGATACCTGCAGTCTCATCCTTAGAGTGTAAAAAGTAAGTCCATGTAAACCTAGAAAAATCATCAACTATGACAAGACAAAATCTCTTTCTTCTTAGACTCATGATTTTAACAGGGCCAAACAAGTCCATGTGCAACAATTGTAGACATTGGCTTGTTTTGGACTCATCAATGGATTTGTAAGAGCTTTTATGTTGTTTCCCTTTTATGCAGGAAACACAATGCTCATCACATTTAAATTCTTTTGATGGAAGGTCTCTGACAAGGCTTTGTTTAGAGAGTGAGTTGATAGTTTGAAGGTTGGTGTGACCCAGTCTCCTATGCCACAATTCTGTCTCTTTTGTGGAGGCAGTAGAAAACAGACAGACATTTGCAATAGGATTGTCCTTCAACATATCAACCACATACACATTGCCACTCCTATGAGCAACAAGTTGTTCTTTGCTCTTAGCAATGATGGTATCAATCTTTTTCACCACTTCTAGCCCAATAATCTTACAAGTTTTCTTAGTGAAGAATGAGCCATAACCTTTGTCACTCATTTGTGATACATTAAGAAGATTAAATTTAAGATTATCAATAAGAATGACATTTTCAAACATGAGTTTCCCAGCCTGAACAGTCCCTGAACCCAACACCTTACCTTTTGAATCATTACCAAAGGATATATCACCCCCTCCATGAGCTAAGAAGTCCAGAAGAAGGGCTCTACATCTTGTCATGTGCCTGGAGCCTCCACTATCTACATACCAAAGGCTATCTAAGCAAGCAGAAGCTCCCTGCACATCAGTAATGGATCAGTTTTGGTGAGTGATTAAAGCCAAATTGGCTTTGGATGGGTCCATAGACTTTTCAGCCTCAAGCTTAGAATGGTGATCAGTGGTTTGAACTAGTTTTTGAATCAAGTTCAACAACTGTTACTGACCATTTGCCAGTGCTTGGATGTCAAACTTGGTGCAACAGATGTTTGATCACTTCCTGACAGATGATAGTAACCATAGGAATTTCTGTTCACTCTTGGTTTAGAAGGCCTCTTGGGTTCTTCATAAACATGTGATAGATTATGACAAGGTGGATGTCCATATCCTCTTGGGTACTTGTTGGTGGGTGGAGCATCTGTTACTTGAACATCCCTGGAAGCAGATGTTTCCAAATTTTTGGTAACAAATGTTTGAACTGGAGCAAAAGTCTGTTTAGGTTTTCCTTTTGAAGTACTCACCACTTGATTTGCAAGAGTTTTAGCCTTGTACTCTTGTATTTTGACATCAAAAATTTTGAGATACAGGCATTCTTTGGTTTTGTGATTCTTCTTACCACATATTGAGCATGTGGTCTTAGAATCACACACACTTGTTCCTTTGTTGATATCATATGCTTTTAGAAGAAAATAGTTTTTAGTAACATGATTTCTTTTCATAGAAATCACAAAACAAGTGAACATACTTTTCTTTCTTTTTTCCTTTTTCAGCCTTCTTTTCAACAGATGTTTGATCATTTGCTGGAAGGTCTATCAAAGTAATGACCTTTGCCTGTGGTGCTTTCTTACCATCAGGGGTTTTGAAGTCAACTGGTTTGAAGTTTTCAAGAGTACCACACTCATCAGACCAAGTAGGTTTGAATTCATATTTTTCAAGTTCAGTGAATGATGAGTAACCTTCTAGTTTTTCAAGAACAATTTTCTTTCCATTAGGTTCAGTGATTTTAATGTCTTGACCCTTCAAATTAGTTGGTACTACCTCAACTAACTTTTGATCCTTTTTGTCAGTGTTTTCAAAAGCTAAAGCAGTGGTTTCAAAACTAAAACCAAACTTCACATGACATTTGGTTTGTTTGTTGAGGAGCATCTCAAAACCTTAGCATGATTCCACCCATTTTTCACATTCAACTTGGGTAGGCTCAAGCTCCTTTTTACAACTATGATATTTAGTTATCATAGTTTGGAGCTGGTCTTTGGTTATAGTTGCTGCATGTTTTAAGCTGCTTATTTCAGATTCTTTTTCAGTCAATTTTGATTTTAACTATTTCGAAAGTTTTTCAAATTGAACTTCATCATCTAAAACTTTCTTCCTAAGGTTTTCATTCACCTCTTTAATGTTAGCAAATGCTATTACACATTTGTCTGAACACAAATCTTTTAGGATTTGAGGAGATACCTTAGCAGCAGCCATCAATGCACAATCACACTTGCCCTCACAATCATCAGATGCACCCCAGGGATCTGAGAGATTCAAAACCTCTCCTTCAGATTTTGTATCTGCAATTACTTCATCAACAATATCATCAGTCACAACATCAGATTCAGTTACCACATCCTCAGATTCAACCTCTTCAACCATAGCCATGAAACAAAAATTTTCTGGTTCATTTTCAGCTTTGGCTACAAAAGCAAAATTCTCATATGATAGCTCATCTGGTAGACTGCTCCAATCAACAAAGCCTTGTGTGAAGAAACTCTGTTGACTGGTGCCTGAGCAACAGGTGTTTGCACATAGTGGATATGAGGAACAGTGGTTTGGACAAACTGGACAGAACAGTGTTTGAGGACTGTGCAAAATGAGCAGTGTTTTGCACATTTGGTCTAGGGGTATTATGGGAAACTTGATAAGTGTTGGTCCGTGGCCTTTGATTTGGATAGGTAATCATAGGTGTACCATGTTGACTCCTACATTCCCTAGAAAAATGACCAAGTCTATGACATTTATAACACTTGATCTTTGATTTATCCAACCTCAATTTTGACCTGCCAGTCAACCCTGGAAACCTTATGCCAGTTTTCTTGTAAAAATTGTTAGTTATTACACTGAGCAGGGGGCCAATTGGTGCATAATGTCCATTTCTTCCCAATCATCGGGGTCAAAGTATTTTAAGTCATCATACTCAAAGGATATGTTATCAGATGCCTAGATATCACCACCACTTGCTGTAAAAGCATAGTTTGGTGAATAAGAGTTAGAGTTAAAACCTGAGTTAAAACCTGAAGTTATGTCAATGAAATGATCATAACTCTGATCCTTATTATTACCAGGCACCTCATCATGACCCAAAAGTGTTGTATTACCAAAAACATAATCATTAGACAGTTTTCCAGAGTCCTGGAGATTCTTTTTCTGGTTAAGCTCTCTCTCATAGGTCGAGAGCTTACCATGAAGCTGGGTCAGCGATAGGCCCTTAAATCCAATTGAGTTTCTCATAACTATAGCAATAGTGTCCCATTTATCTGGTAGTGATGTTAAAAACCCATGGTTCAAAGTTGAATATGGGTAAGTTAGACCAACCAGTTTTAGTTCACTAATGAGACAGTTAAACCTCTCAAATTGTTGAGTTAATGACTCTACCTTTACATGACTGAATGTTTCATATTGTTGGTTAAGTATTTCACGGTTGTTTTCAATAACCTCTTCAGTCCCACCAAATTGTTCTTTCAGTGCATCCCACAACTCCTTTGCACTGTTACAGTGTAACAGCCAAGCATATATATCATTGGGTAGAGCTATGGCCACAATACTGAAGGCCATGGCATCTAACTCAATTATCTGAAAATCCTGGTCGGAGTAGTTTTCATGTTTCTTAGGCTCTTGAACCTTGGGATCTTCAGTATTCGGCCCCATCGGAACATGTGGTCCGAAGATAACCGACTTCCAACACCCAGTGTTTTGTTGAGCTAGAACATGGCTCATCTGACGTTGCCAGATATTGTATTTAGATCTGACAAGCATCGGTGGCTTGTTGTTCGTGCCAGTGCTGTGTGGATCATGATTGATAGAAGTCATTCTCTGATTGTTTCACAAACAAAGTCTGTTTAAAAACGGTTAAAACAAAAATAAACTATTACTCTGTTTTCAATCCGACAAACAAAGGATATCAATAATTGTGAGCTGATCTGTTTATATTAAATTGATTGGTTAGATCGAATTCAATTGACCAAGCTCTGATACCAATTGTTAAGATCTGTGACATTCGGTAATTTTCTTTTCGTATTTGTTCTTTCCGTTTCTTTCACTTTGGGGCTTTGTGCAATTTTCGGGACGAAAATTCTTTCAACGTGGGGATGATGTGACACCCGACATATTTGGCTTAAACATTTTAGTAACATCTAAGTTTACCTTAGCGAGAAACGTTCATAAACGGACTTAACTAGGTTAGTTGAGTCGGGTCAAGTTAGGATTGTCCAGGGTTCAATGATCTGGAGGATCATCGGAGTCGTTTTAATAATACACTAGTACCGGGTTCCGTTGTTGGTGACATTACATGAACTAATTAAGTATATGTGTAGATTATGGGTCGTATGGTGGATTATATACATAAATGTGTTTAAATGATGTGTAAATGATTATCCGTGCTTAAATACACATGGGTTCTGGTTCGACCACTTCGAGTGGTCGAAGGAGGGAAATTTGTTTGGTTCGACCCTTTGTAAACGGGCGAACCTGGGATGTGGAATTGAAAGAATTCCCTTCGACCAGGACAGGGCTCATTCGACCCTGTGGAAGGGTCGAAGGAGGCTACCTTCGACCACTTACAAGGGGCGAAGGAGGATTAGTATAAATACCAAACTTTGTCATTTTTCATCATTTCACAAACCTTGACCGTCTCAAAACACTCTCAAACGATTTTAATCACTAAGGAAGGAGTTTTTGCTCTTCTTTTTCATAATCTAACCTATCTACAACATCCAAACAAGAATTCAAGGTGTGTTCTTGATCCTAAACCTTTTTAAAGCATTTTAATTCGTTTTCATCTAACCCTAATTGTCCGGATCTGTTCTAATGGTGTTTTCATGATTAAAGACCTTTTAAACATCTTTCTAAATCAAAACCTTATCATTTAAACATAGGTCTCCATGATGATAAACATATGTGAATTGTGTATTATGTGGTGTTATGTGTTGTTCAATGATCTGCTGCTGTATCTATGATAGAAACATGATATAGGATTGTTATTGATACTAGGTTATTGTTGTTTAGGGTTAGGATTGGATAAATGGTGATATTATGGGTATTTTGGGGGTTTTAATTAATCTAGACTTGACAAATGATATTTATGATCAATAGAACTAATAAGGAGAAATCGAACACTCGATAAGCTGAGCATTTAAGTTGAATATGGATTGATTTCAAAAGTTTCCAAATTGGGTAAAGAATCCATGCATGATTGTGACATTTTCATAATTCTTACCATTTTGGGAAAGGGCTGAAATGGACGTATTATCGGGAGAAATCGATGGGGTTTTGCAGGGATAAGTTATTCATGCTTGACTGCTGTGTTTGATGATGTTTCGAGTTGTTTTGAATGTGTTTGAAGCGTTTTTAGGAAAATCTGCACAACAGGGGCAAACCTGGACTGCTTCGACCGATCGAAGGTGCGAAGGAGAGAATCCAGGGTCGAACCTGGGTTATGTTTGGGCGAACGTGGTAAAACGGGTGAAGGAAACATCAAACGATCGAACGAAACACAAAACGGGTGAAGGAGACTTAAAACGGGCGAAGGAGACTTAATCTGACTGGTTCGACCGTTCTGATGTAGAAATGAGATTTTTGATACAAACTAAGTGTTTTATGCTTGAACCTTGTGTGTAATCTATGTGTGCTTGATTAGTTAAGGTAATGGGTCACCAACGGGATGTCGGGTCGGTCTAGTGTGTCGGTTAAACATTTAAACACGCTTTAAAACATACTTGGTTACGATCTGGACAATCGGAGACTAGATAACCTTATGGTTATTAGTCGGAACACTTATGTGAACATTTTGATAGATCTTCGGTAGAGGGATTATCAAGGGCTTAACATCTTTACTTGTAACCGAAGAACGCTATCTAAGGTGAGTTCACGGCCCCACTTCTACTGCTTTAACTTTTGGGGGAGAAAACATGCGCTAAACTATTTTGGTAACATATGTCATACTATGGTTTTAACTTTGCATTGCTATACGATCTTTTAAAGTACCGGGGAAAACCATGAATGTGCGGGGATGCACAACGGGGGAAATGTGGATAGATCTATTGGGCGTGACCTGCCCCACTCGACGGCTTGGTGGGCCGGGCGGGTGCATATTGTCTCGAACTAGTAACATTGGTAACATGCTTAACATTCGGGTTGAACATTGCTAAACATTGCTAAACGTGTCTAGTAATGGTTTTCCAATCGTAGTAGTAATAAAACATACGCCTAGCTAGCGTACTTGGTAACATTGATATAGTATGGACATGGTAACGTTTCGGTAACACTTGGTAACATATTGAACAAAACCTGTGAACTCACCAGCATTATATGTTGACGTCTTTTTGGCATGTTTTTCTCAGGTCGCTAAGTTAGCAACGAATGGAACTAGGCGCACGAGTCTGCATTGGCATCTAGGCTTAGTTCATATTTTGTAATAACACTTAGTACTTATGGTCTATGGTCTGTAACTTGATTAATGCTTCCGCTACTGGTTTTAAGTTTATGAAAACTAAGTCTTTTTGAATGTCATGAATAATCATATAGAGTTGTTTATTGTTATCGTTGACTTGGATCCTGGTTTGTCATACGCCTCGCGGTAAAACTCCGCAAGTGGTAATTTGAGGGTGTGACAGATTGGTATCAGAGCCAATGGTTATAGTGAACTAGGACTGCATGTAGAGTCTGATCTATAGCCGAGTCGCACACACTAGACGGTCACATACTTTGAGTCTATCAGTGGGATACGTACTAACGTTGTCGGGGTGTCCTTACATCATCATCATACTTCTCTATTACATCATTCGCTTTTATTTGGGTTCTTACCTACTCTTGTCTTTCTTCTTCTGGACTGAAAAAGGAGGGGTTGATTTGTTGATCCTAGCACACACATGCCTTCTTACACTTGCACCTATCGTAACACGTTACTAGGCGACGATATTCGGTGACTGGGGTCTGGATTAGGGGTACATCTGGAGGACCATGTAGAGTAGTTTATCATTTCGGGTGCACACGAAATAATAAACTGGAATGCATGAAAATCCCGATGGACTTCGAGTTTGGATGTATAGTCCTGGATTTGTCCCTAGGTTAACTCTTGTAAATTTCTAGTGGTTGACACTGGAAGTGAATCTGAATCCCTCAATTTCTTGATTTGTTAGATCATGTCTGGTGCTCGCGGTGGTGGACGCCGTGGTGGCGGCGGTGGCCGTGCTGGCGGCGGTGGTCGTGCTGGAGGCGGTGGTCGTGGAAACATCAACATGACCCAAGCGGAACTGAACAACTTGCTGCAGCAGCAAGTGAACATGGCTATGGCTAATTTCCAGGCTGGGATTAATGCCATGGGTGGTGAGTTGATTTCTGTCGACCTTGCCTCATTCTTGAGTTTCATGTCCTTTCGTTTGTGTTTTACTCGTATACCGTGTTTCAGGTATGGGTTCCAATCCACCTCCACCTCAGTGCTCTTATAAGAAGTTTCGGGACTGTCAGCCCCATAACTTCGCTAGAACTGAGGGAGCGGTGGGACTGCTCCGACGGCTGGAGAAGGTTGAGTCTGTGTTCGTCATGTGTAACTGTCCTGCTGGGGACCGGGTGAAGTATGCTACTTCGACATTTGAGGGGCCTGCACTGTCGTGGTGGAATGCTACCACTCAGAACATGGGATTGGGGGAGGCTATTGCTATGCCTTGGGCGGAGTTTGTGCAGCTGTTGAGAGGTGAGTACAGTTCGAGGGAGGAGGTACAGAAGTTGGAACATGAAGTTTGGAGCTACAAGATGGTTGGGTCGGAGATTGAAGAGTACAGTGTGAGGAGGAATGAGCTGGCGGTGTTGTGCCCTGATTTGCACACACCCGAGTATAGGAGGATCGAGCACTATGTGTCTGGGCTAGTGCCGGAGATTGCTGGGTTGGTGGCTGCTGGCAATCTTCCCACTATTGCTGAAGTTGTCCGATCAGCTCATTGGATGACTAACCTGAAGGTGGCATAAGGTGTTTTGCCACCCAAGGGTGCTGCTGTGAAGGTTACTGAGGGGAACAAGAGGAAGTGGGATAGTGTGGGGAAGAGTGTTGTGCCAGCTCAGCCGGCAAAGAAGTTTGATTCATCTGGGTCTTCTTCTGGGCAGAAGTCAAGTGGGTATGTTGGGAAGCATCCCAAGTGCAACAGGTGTGGTTTTCATCATTCTGGGAGTTATGATTGGGCTCGTTGTCATCGGTGCCATCAGCTGGGGCATCATGCTAAGGATTGCAGGGTGGCACTCACCCCAACTCAGACTCCTGCTGCTACCCCTACTCCTGCTCCTGCTCCTGCTGCTCATGGGACTCAGGGGAGACAGGGGTGTTATAACTGTGGTGACACGGGACATTTCAAGCGTGATTGTCCCAAGCTGAAACAGGGCGACAATGGGAAGAACGGGAACGGTAACGGGAACAATGGCGGCGGAGGCAGGACTGCACGTGCTTTCGACATTGGATCTGCAGAGGCTAGGCAGGATCCAGACACAATTACCGGTACGTTCCTTCTTAATGATCGCTATGTTTCTGTCTTGTTTGATTCTGGTGCCGATAAGAGTTTCGTATCTATGGACATTAATCGATTGCTAGATATAGTACCCACACCTTTAGAGGCTAAGTACTTAATAGAATTGGCTGATGGTAAGAAAATCGAAGCGACACACACCCTTAGGGAATGTCGTTTGGAACTGTCGGGTTTGTCTTTCCCCATTGACCTTATGCCGGTACCCCTGGGTAGTTTTGATGTCGTTGTCGGCATGGATTGGTTATCGTTGTATCGTGTGGAGATCGTTTGTTTTGATAAGGTTATTCGGATCCCTCTCCCTGATGGAGAGATTCTTTCGGTTCATGGAGAAAAGCGGTGCTCCGCTGAGTATCATTTCTAGCATGAAAGCCCGTAAGTACCTTCGGAAGGGCTGTTCGGCCATTCTGGCACTTGTTAACGTTTCTACTGACGACGAGAAGAGGATTGATGATATCCCGGTGGTTCGTGATTTTCCCGATGTGTTTCCTGATGATTTGCCTGGTCTTCCTCCCCATCGTCAGGTTGAGTTTGGTATTGATCTTACTCCGGGCGCAGCGCCTATTGCCCGAGCTCCGTATCGTCTTGCACCTCACGAGATGCAAGAGTTGTCCAGCCAGTTGCAGGAACTCTTGGAAAACGGTTTCATCCGACCGAGTTCTTCCCTGTGGGGAGCTCCTATTTTGTTTGTAAAGAAGAAGGATGGAAGTCTTCGCATGTGTATTGATTATCGTGAGCTGAACAAAGTGACCATCAAGAATCGTTATCCTCTTCCTCGCATTGATGATCTTTTGACCAGCTTCAGGGCTCCAGGTACTATTCGAAGATTGATATGTGGTCCGGTTATCACCAGTTGCGCGTCAGGGAAGCTGACATTCAAAAGACTGCTTTTCGCACTCGTTATGGCCATTTTGAGTTCTTGGTCATGCCTTTTGGTCTCACTAATGCACCGGCGGTGTTCATGGATTTAATGAACCGCGTTTGCAAACCTTACCTTGATAAGTTCGTCATCGTGTTCATTGACGATATTCTGATTTATTCCAAGAACAAGGCGGATCATGAGGAACATCTACGGTTGGTCCTGGAACTTTTGAGACAGGAGTAGTTGTATGCTAAGTTCTCAAAGTGTGAGTTTTGGTTACGTGAAGTTCAATTCCTAGGACATGTGGTGAATGAACTGGGAATTCATGTCGATCCGGCTAAGATCGAAGCTATTAAAGACTGGGAAGCACCAAAGACGGCATCTGGGGTGCGGCAATTCCTAGGTCTTGTGGGTTACTATCGTGGTTTCATTGAGGGATTTTCGAAGATCGCTCAACCCCTCACTACTCTTACCCAGAAGGACCGAAGGTTCGACTGGGATGAACCACAAGAATCAACATTTCAGATGTTGAAGCTTAAACTTTGTTCTGCACCTATCTTATCTTTACCTGAGGGTACGGATGACTTCGTTGTGTACTGTGACGCTTCTATTCGTGGTCTCGGTTGTGTGTTGATGCAACGCGGGAAGGTTATTGCTTATGCTTCTCGTCAACTCAAAGTTCATGAGAAGAATTACACTACTCATGACTTGGAACTGGGTGCGGTAGTCTTTGCGTTGAAAATCTAGAGACATTACTTGTATGGTACCAAGTGTGAAGTATATACCGATCACAAGAGTCTTCAGCATATTTTCGACCAGAAGGTGTTGAACATGCGGCAGCGTCGCTGGGTTGAACTCCTGAACGATTATGACTGTGCTATCAAATACCATCCTGGCAAGGCGAACATTGTGGCGGACGCCTTGAGCAAGAAGGAGTCTGCGAATCCTCGCCGTGTTCGAGCCTTACAGCTCACCATTCATTCGTCGTTGCCTGACCGAATCCGTTCTGCACAGTTGGAAGCCTTGAAGGAGGAAAACCTTAAGGCTGAGACTATGCACAGTGTTGACAAGCATCTTGAACTCAGGACCGATGGCTTACACTATTTTACGGGACGTGTTTGGGTCCCATTGTCCGGGGGATTGCGCGAGCTTGTTTTGGATGAAGCTCACAAATCCCGGTATTCTATTCACCCTGGCTCTGATAAAATGTATCAGGATTTGAAGATACTTTTATTGGTGGCCGAACATGAAAGCTGATATAGCTTCTTATGTCAGCAAATGCTTGACTTGTGCTAAAGTCATGGTGGAGTATCAGAGGCCGTCTGGTCTCCTGCAACAACCAGAGGTTTCGGAATGGAAGTGGGAGCGAATCACGATGGATTTTGTCACCAAGCTGCCAAGGTCACCTAGTGGTTATGATATGACCTGGGTGATTGTTGACCGGCTGACAAAATCGGCACGTTTTATACCTATTAAGGAAACCGATGGACTCGAGCGGTTGGCTCGACTTTACCTTAAGGAGGTGGTTGCTCGGCACGGGGTGCCTGTTTCTATTATCTCTGATCGTGATTCTCGTTTTGCTTCGCGTTTCTGGAAGGCTCTGCACAAGGCTTTGTGTACTCAGTTGGATATGAGTACAGCTTATCATCCGCAAACTGATGGACAAAGTGAGCGGACGATTCAAACCTTGGAAGACATGCTTCGGGCATGTGTCATCGATTTTGGCAAAAGTTGGGAAATTCACCTACCGTTGGTGGAGTTTTCCTACAACAACAGCTATCACTCTAGTATCAAGGCAGCTCCGTTCGAAGCTCTATACGGACGGAAATGTCGATCACTACTTTGTTGGGCCGAGGTGGGCGAGAGCCAGCTCACTGGTCCGGAACTTGTGTACGAAACTTCGGAGAAAATCGTACATATTCGTCATCGTTTGGCTGCTGCACGGGATCGTCAGAAGAGTTATGCCGATCGCCGTCGAAAACCTTTGGAGTTCCAGGTTGGGGACAGGGTACTTCTGAAAGTTTCACAATGGAAGGGCGTCATACGCTTTGGAAAGCGCGGCAAACTTAACCCTCGTTATGTCGGACCATTTGCAATCCTGGATCAGATTGGACCGGTGGCATACAGACTTGACTTACCGGCGGAGCTCGGTAGTGTGCACAACGTCTTCCATGTGTCTAACTTGAAGAAGTGTTTGGTTGATGAATCTCTCATTGTACCACTGGAAGAGATCAAGGTTGATGATCGTCTTCGCATTGTGGAGGAACCTGTCGAGATTCTCGACTACAAGATTCGTAGCCTTCGTCGGAGTAAAATCCGCATCGTCAAAGTCCGTTGGAACTCGAATCGTGGACCGGAGTTCACGTGGGAACGGGAGGATCAGATGAAAGCTAAACATCCTCATCTTTTTCCGAAACGCGCGTTCGAATCGAGGCATGTTACGGCTGAAGCGGAATGAATCTCGGGTCGAGATTCCTTTCAACGTGGGGATGATGTGACATTCGGTAATTTTCTTTTCGTATTCGTTCTTTCCGTTTCTTTCACTTTGGGGCTTTGTGCAATTTTTGGAACGAAAATTCTTTCAACGTGGGGATGATGTGACACCTACGAAAATTCTTTCAACGTGGGGATGATGTGACACCTGGCATATTTGGCTTAAACATTTTAGTAACATCTAAGTCAACCTTAGCGAGAAACATTTATAAACGGACTTAACTGGGTTAGTTGAGTCGGGTCAAGTTAGGATTATCCAGGGTTCAATGATCTGGAGGATCATTAGGAGTCGTTTTGGTAATACACTAGTACCGGGTTCCGTTGTTGGTGACATTACATGAACTAATTAAGTATATGTGTAGATTATGGGTCGTATGGTGGATTATATACATAGATGTGTTTAAATGAGGTGTAAATGATTATCCGTGCTTAAATATGTTAAATATAAACTAAGGTTGCATGCTCATATGTTAAGATGTGTTAGAATGCGTTAAACACGACAAACTGGAAAACTAGATACACATGGGTTCTAGTTCGACCACTTCGAGTTGTCGAAGGAGGGAAATTTGTTTGGTTTGACCCTTTGTAAACGGGCGAACCTGGGATGTGGAATTGAAAGAATTCCCTTCGACCAGGACAGGCTCATTCGACCCTGTGGAAGGGTCGAAGGAGGCTACCTTCGACCACTTACAGGGGGCGAAGGAGGATTAGTATAACTACCAAACTCTGTCATTTTTCATCATTTCACAAACCCTAACCGTCTCAAGACACTCTCAAACAATTTTAATCACTAAGGAAGGAGTTTTTGCTCTTATTTTTCATAATCTAACCTATCTACAACATCCAAACAAGAATCCAAGGTGTGTTCTTGATCCTAAACCTTTTTAAAGCATTTTAATTCGTTTTCATCTAACCCTAATTGTCCGGATCTGTTCTAAGGGTGTTTTCATGATTAAAGACCTTTTAAACATTTTTCTAAATCAAAACTTTATCATTTAAACATAGGTCTCCATGATGATAAACATATGTGAATTGTGTATTATGTGGTGTTATGTGTTGTTCAATGATCTGCTGCTGTATCTATGATAGAAACATGATATAGGATTGTTATTGATACTAGGTTATTGTTGTTTAGGGTTAGGATTGGATAAATGGTGATATTATGGGTATTTTGGGGGTTTTAATGAATCTAGACTTGACAAATGATATTTATGATCAATAGAACTAATAAGGAGAAATCGAACACTCGATAAACTGAGCATTTAAGTTGAATATGGATTGATTTCAAAAGTTTCCAAATTGGGTAAAGAATCCATGCATGATTGTGACATTTTCATAATTCTTACCATTTTGGGAAAGGGCTGAAATGGACGTATTATCAGGAGAAATCGATGGGGTTTTGCAGGGATAAGCTATTCATGCTTGACTACTGTGTTTGATGATGTTTCGAGTTGTTTTGAATGTGTTTGAAGCGTTTTTAGGAAAATCTACACAACAGGGGTGAACCTGGACTCCTTCGACCGATCGAAGGTGTGAAGGAGAGAATCCAGGGTCGAACCTGGGTTATGTTTGGGCGAACATGGTAAAACGGGCGAAGGAAACATCAAACGGTCGAACGAAACACAAAACGGGCGAAGGCGACTTAAAACGGGCGAAGGAGACTTAATCTGACTGGTTCGACCGCTCTGATGCAGAAATGAGATTTTTGATACAAACTAAGTGTTTTATGCTTGAACCTTGTGTGTAATCTATGTGTGCTTGATTAGTTAGGGTAATGGGTCACCAACGGGATGTCGGGTCGGTCTAGTGTGTCGGTTAAACATTTAAACATGCTTTAAAACATACTTGGTTACGATCTGGACAATCGGGGACTAGATAACCTTATGGTTATTAGTCGGAACACTTATGTGAACATTTTGATAGATCTCCGGTAGAGGGATTATCAAGGGCTTAACATCTTTACTTGTAACCGAAGAACGCTATCTAAGGTGAGTTCACGGCCCCACTTCTACTACTTTAACTTTTGGGGGAGAAAACATGCGCTAAACTATTTTGGTAACATATGTCAAGCTATGGTTTTAACTTTGCATTGGTATACGATCTTTTAAAGTCCCAGGGAAAACCATGAATGTGCGGGGATGCACAATGGGGGAAATGTGGATAGATCTATTGGGCGTGACCTGCCCCACTCGACGGCTTGGAGGGCCGGGCGGGTGCATATTGTCTCGAACTGGTAACATTGGTAACATGCTGAACATTCGAGCTGAACATTGCTAAACATTGGTAAACATGTCTAGTAATGGTTTTCGAATCGTAGTAGTAATAAAACATACGCCTAGCTAGCGTACTTGGTAACATTGATATAGTATGGACATGGTAACGTTTCGGTAACACTTGGTAACATATTGAACAAAACCTGTGAACTCACCAGCATTATATGTTGACGTCTTTTTGGCATGTTTTTCTCAGTTCGCTAAGGTAGCAACGAATGGAACTAGGCGCACGAGTCTGCATTGGCGTCTAGGCTTAGTTCATATTTTGTAATAACACTTGGTACTTTCGGTCTATGGTCTGTAACTTGATTAATGCTTCCGCTACTGGTTTTATGTTTATGAACACTAAGTCTTTTTGAATGTCATGAATAATCATATAGAGTTGTTTATTGTGATCGTTGACTTGGATCCTGGTTTGGCATACGCCTCGCGGTAAAACTCTGCAAGTGGTAATTTGAGGGTGTGACAAGATCTGAGGTTGATTGTTTTGATTGTTTAAGTAATAAGAACAGTGAATGAAATGAATTATAAATGGAAAGTGCAGCGGAATGATAAACTATTAATCAAAACAAGAGAATAAATGTTTTTCAATCGAATGCTTTCATAAACTTAAATGATTACAATCAATTGTACAAGTACTCCCCCTCAGCCTGATCACTCAGTGATTGTTTGTCAAAGAGAATGTTGTGAGTGACAAATAGAACAGTACAAACACTGTTCTATTTATAGACAAATCTAAACCTCTGATGACCTAGGCTGACGTCACCTAAGACAGTGACCTCTAACAGAATAACAAACATAAAACATCTTTTGATTACAAATTACTGTTACATAATAAAACTCTGAAAGGTAAACAACTTATAGGAAAACTCTGATGGTCTTGAATCATCTGTTGGAGCCTAAGTGCTGTTGGCTACAACAGACCTTTAGTCTTCAGTACTTCAGCAGTTGTTCTTCATCAGACCTTTGGTCAGCAGTTGTTCTTTAGCAGTTGTTATCCATCAGACCTTTGTAGCAGCAGTTGTTAGGGTACAGCAGATGTTAGGGTCAACAGTCTTTTGGGAGAAGTAACTTGTAAATGCTGTTATTGTTAAGGATCAATTGAGTAGTATGTTTTGGCTTTCCAATCATCTGTTCTTCTCCAGGTCAGCAGACCCAACACACTTGATTCTAACCTTTGATTCAAACCTCACGATTTACACTGCTACATAATATCCTCACTTGTGCCACTTCGAGAACCTATAAAATAAACCCTTTTATCAACTATCTTCACATTCACCATCTTTCACACCTTGATTTTTCCTTGAGTTTCCTCATATCTTTTGCATTCTCAAAACATGAACTTGATCCCTACATTAACCAAACTATTGAAAACTTGATTGTTCGTTGCATCAAACTTGATTCTTAGTTATACATGAGAATTTGATTATCTACCTGAACATTTGCTATAAACACACCTAGAGTTATTAACCCTGTCTAGGGCAACTCTATTTCAACTCACATGCTATACTTGATACTTGATGCATTTACAAACTTGCTGACATGTACATATTATCAATTTGCAATTTATGTGTTAAACAATTGTTACATTTAATCAACAACTGGTAGAGGATGAAGTACTTGCTCAACAGTTAGTAGAGTACCAAATAACCTACTCAACGATTGGTAGAGGTCATCATGCCTGCTCAACAGTCGGTAGAGGTCCTAACAACCTGCTCACCGACTGGTAGATGCCATCGCACCAGCTCAACAATCGGTAGAGGTTCCTACTCACTGACTGTAGAGGTCTTTTTCCTGCTCAACAGTTGGACTCAATTTTTGGATACATTGTATACGATTCAATCACAAGGTTATTTTGCACTGTGTGTGTGTCTATAGTCATAGGATGACACAAAACTGTAGTGTAAGGTTAATTGGTGATTGCGGTCCAGAACGTAATCATGAATTCACAGGTTCGTTAAGGTAATGTGAAATTTTATCAAGGTTTTTCGGTAGGTAACCAATTATAAACTCTAGTTACCTGGTAGTTCGTTTAGTCTTTCTATAGTCAATTATCTCATACATTCCTTTTTAGGATTCCTAAAACTTAAGTTTAGCGTTTTGCTAGATTCTTATTCTCCATGCTATTTTAGACGAGCTTAATCCAACCCTTAAAACTCACACATATCAAACCCCTTATCCAAATTATTCGAAACAAATTATTCTATTACCTATAAATTCATGTCGTGCCTTAACCCAAAATTTTTCAAACCGCAGTTGCCCTAATTTCTACTCAATCACCCTCAACCCTGTGTTTTTAATAACTTCGGGACAAAGTTTCCAAAAGTTGGGGAGACTGTAACATCGCGAAATTTCCTCAATCTTTGGATTAGTAAAACCACCACTTTACCTAAATTATGCTTTCTTTTGTACAAATATACTAACCTTGTCTAATAACTTTTTAATAATAATAATAATAATAATAATAATAGTAATAATAATAATAATAATAATAATAATAATAATAATAATAATAATAATAATGTTAGTCTATTTAAAAAAAAAAGTAAACTACATTGGATGTTTTTTATTAGCGAATCATACTGCATCTTTTATGTTAAGCTATTTAATAATGTTTGACTAATTGATTTAGTCTTCAATGTCTTTATTTTGGTCTTGAATGTCTCACTCATTTTATGGAGTGATTGACAATTTTGTTTGGCTACTTAAAGGACTTGTATTTGCATGAACCAAAAACACAAAATAATGAGAACCACTGAATATTTATCATGGTAATTAGAGGCTAATGTTTTTTTTTTCTTTTTCTTCCCTTACTTCACAATGGCGGATAGTGAAAACACTTCCGCCGACAATCAAACTCCAACCAAAATACAACCCCTTCAGTCAATTTTGTCGTTCATATCGTCCCTGTGGTGCAATGTGGAGTCATCGATACCGTTTTTCCGGCGGTATCCATTAGCCTTTGATCCCTTGTTGATGCAGTTTATGTGGACGTCACTGTCGAATAGACTAGGGTTAAGTCTTGTATTGTATTTCATGAGACTGTGGTGATCCATAAGGGAATTTTATGGATCTGATGCATTTGTGAATAAAGACCAAAACATAAGTTCCTGGTTTGAACCCTACAAGGGTCGAACCTGCAGGTTCGACCTCATTAAAGGGGCAAACATGACTTTATGTTTTGGACTATAAATAGCAATCTCATGTGTTGGTTATCATTTAAGATTTGAGTTTTGTGCTTTGAATGCTCTCAAGGGGGAGGTCATGCCTGACCTCCCCTGACCCCGAGATAGATGTTTATCCTACTGATGACAATGTCTGTAACCGTTTCTAATGCAATACGAATCTGTGATGACTTTGTTATCGTATATTTCTGTCTCGTCTCGAGTCTTCCATCTGAAACCGAGTTGTTTTCGCTTAATCGATCAGTGGATTTGGTTTTTAATTGGATTCTCAACTGGTATCAGAGCCGTGGTACCGATTTGAACGATCTAACAGTCGTTTGAATCAATCACAGCTCAACTTCATGATTTTAGACGTTAAAAATCAGTTTTTGATTGAAAGGTTGAAACCCTAGAAACCCTAGATTCTTAATTGAACTCAAAATCATGTGATTTTTCCATGTTTCTGTTAATTCTAAGGTTAGGTTTTCATTTCCGCACCTTTCTGTACAAGTTTCTTCATCAAATTCGAAGTTTTAGAGTGTTAATGGACTGATTTGCAGAAAATATTGAAGAAGAACACGTTTTTCTGCAAATGGTCGAATGTGCAGTAGATTCGACGTTCGGGAGGTCGAACGTAGGTTTTGGAGGTCGAATCTGGTAATTTGTGTTGAAGACAGAGGTCGAAGATGGTTGTAATCTACATTCGACCTCACGACAGGTCGAACGTGGAATCTCAGTTCTAGTCAGGCTTAAATGAACTTGGTTCAACCCAATCATGGTACATTCGACCTTACAAAAGGGTCGAACGTAGCTTTATTTCTACCTTCGAACCCTCGACATATAAAATGAAAAATTGGTATTTTAAGGGGTAAAAAATTTCGAAATTATGGCAATTTTTGAAGATTTTTGGGAGAATGGTGATGATGTCTACACAAATTGTTGAAGAGATGATGATGATGAAACGTTTTATTGTGGGGTAGTCATGAGAATCAACAGTATGATAATCAGATTCAAATGACTATTATGGGCCTAAATAGACAGATTTTATTCCGCAAGTTGTGAACAATCAACCCGGTTTCAGTGTTATTGAAGGAACTTGTTCAAACAAAGTTGTTATTTGCAAGCGAATCAGGATTGAGATCTCAATGTTCTGAAAGTAATGAGGGATCTCAGTAGGAGTCATGTGGCACGTAGATACAACGAAAGTTTCAACGTTATAGTCCTGAAGAATTTCAAGAGCTATTGGTGGTTATTGTTTGGCCCCGTCGAAAACTTCAGTCTCTGAAGCATTTCAAGTCCGCAGTGGTACCGGTAGTTCCTGCTGAAAACTTCAGGATGCTTAATCCACTCGTCTACGGCTAGTATTCTCAATCAGGAAGCTTGAAACATGAGCAACCTGTCGAACAGATGAAGTTACTCAAGAACATGTTTATTATCATTATCTTACGGGATCTCAGAGGAACTTGTTCAAAGAGAAGAATGTGTTAATGCAATCTCAGTCAGCACAGATGAAGATTTTCATAGAAGTACCAGTATCCGAGTGGATTGTTTTGCACATAGTCACATTTGAGAGGTTTAATTAGGTACTGAGAGTTAGATTTCTCCAGTTGGTATGAAGGGTGATGCAAATGTTAAGTGCAGATAGGAGATGTAAATAAGTGGTGGTACCTACATGTTACTTTGAATATTTGATCAGTCAGTATGGAATCTTTCTAGCTGGAGTCATTACTTGTGATGTACTTGGTCAAGATGACATCCCTGGGTACTGATGCTACGTGACTGCAGTGCATTACATTGTCGACTCCACATTGATGTAACTAGGTGATCCGGTTGAATTCGCAAATGATATACGTGGTCTAGCTGACTTCCTGCGTATTGATGTTGAGGGTCTATAGTGCATTACTTGTTCGGTTCACGAAGGATATTGTATTTCTAACTCAATTCCATAGTGCATGTATTGAGGGGGTGATCTGTGATTTTGACTGTTGATATGCAAGAGATTTGTGGATTCGCCAGCACCGTCCAAGGGGGAGATTGTTGATGCACTTTATGTGGACGTCACTGTCGAATAGACTAGGGTTGAGTCTTGTATTGTATTACATGAGATTGTGGTGATCTATAAGGGCATTTTATGGATCTGATGCATTTGTGAATATAGACCAAAACATAAGTTCCTGGTTCGAACCCTACAAGGGTCGAACGTGCAGGTTCGACCTCATTAAAGGGGCGAACGTGGCTTTATGTTTTGGACTATAAATAGCAATCTCATGTGTTGGTTTTCATTTAAGATTTTAGTTTTATGCTTTGAATGGTTTCAAGGGGGAGGACATGACCGACCTCCCCCGGCCCCGAGATAGATGTTTATCCTACTGATGACAGTGTCTGTAACCGTTTCTGATGCAATATGAATCTGTGATGACTTTGTTATCATATATTTCTGTCTCGTCTTGAATCTTCTGTCTGAAACCGAGTTGTTTTCGCTTAATCGATCAGTGGATTCGGTTTTTAACTGGATTCTCATCCCTCATTTTTATTTTGGTAAGTTCTTGATGCATTTATTCGTCTTATTCCTAACACTAAGAGACAAAGATTGATTCTAGCATCCCATGAAACACTTGAGTTCATTTGGTCAGATTATAGGACTAGTATTTAGAGGTTTGGTTTGGGGATGTTGACCTTTCAACACTTTAATTGTAAATGTGTTGTACGCCAGTTAATTATTAGAAAATTTTGAGAAGTCATTTTAGGATCGTAATCACGAACCGTGATCTCACGAATACCGACCGTAGGGTGCGGAATCTCCTCCGATCGTGCAAAATGATTCAGAAATAAACGTAATCGATTGTGATGAAAACAGATAACGAATCACCGAGCAATTTCCATAAGATTACTCGTGTATTAGATCGAAATATCAACAATTACAGATCAAACCTAGACCTAATACAGAGCATATCACACACACACAAACTAGGGTAAAGCTCAGAATAATAAACTCTCTATATAAAACAAACTAACTTTTCCCTTTATATAGCCTTCCACATTCACCCCTATCATGAGGTCGAATGTGTTCATTCGACCCCTCGTGGGTACGAATGAAACCTTCTCTATCTTTCAATCTACCTTCGACCTGTGTTGAGCTACATTCGACCCCCCGCGGGTTCGAATGTGTCTACTAATACTTAATATATTCATAATCTTGGTCGTTTTCTGATTATCCGAACCTTTGACATTAAGTACCGGATCACTAGCTGGGGATATACATTGATAATGCACTTACAATCTCCCCCTTGGACCTAGCTAGTGATGTACCAAATCAGAATGCTATCAATTCTTCAAGTCTTGATCTCATTATCTTAAACGACTTGAAAACTTTCCATCTTCATGCACGTTTGTGTCGAGGTTCCTGTCTATCTCTCCAGTAAGCTTCGAAATCTCATACAGACTTAAGAAATCTTGGCTTTGTCATTTGTTGGTCCAGAGATGAAGACAGACAACAAATTTGAATTCTTCGATCTTCAGTCATTTCTTTTATCACTTCATTTGGACGATAGTTGTTCTGGTGATCATGATGTTCAGGTTTGGGTCTTGTTCAGTTACACACTTTGTCGATGATTCTTGAATAGTGCACCTGTTGTGTTTGATTTTGCAGAAAATAATTACTAAAAACTGCACAAACTACAACCAGCGTTAAACACGATAAAAATCTCGGAAGTACTCTTCACATTCCTTTTGACCCTCAATAGTTCTCCCCCTGAACTATTAAACATTTTCAATATGTACCAGAAACTTGAAAAATTGCAGTCTTTTTCAACTTTTAAGTATCTGAGCATTCAAATTAAGTATCCCAACATCGGTTATCAAAAATAAATCGAAACAAAACATTTTGCTTTTTCAAAGTTTATGCTAAAACACACCAAAAATCTTTTTGAATTTTTCAAATAGATTTGCATAAAAATAAACTAGACATATTTTTGTGAATTTTCCGGTAAGAGGATCATATCAGTATTGAAACAGTCAGTCAAAAGTCTTTTTGATCAATTTTCTGTTTTTGTCATTGAGCATACTACAACCATTACCAGTATGTTTGCCCATTTAAACTCAAAATCATTATTCATTGTTCAGCACTTCAGATACATTATGGTAATATTAGATACTGAAAAATCTATGGTTCCCGTACACGTGACACATTCCCGTATCAGGAATTGCACAAAGCTTCATTGTAACACGTGATTATATTGTAGTTATCTGTTAGTTACAAGGTATGAGGCACAGCGGTGACAGGTCAGCAAATTAATGCTTCAAAGCGACTTATGCACTCAAGCAGGGTGACGAGTAATATCATACATGATTTTCATCATAGTATTGATACGATGCATTAGATAATCTTTGATTATCATCACACATGTTAAGTTCCTCATTCGGTAACTTAAGGATTTGTCATTAAAGATCTTTTGTTAAGATACCCTGACTGATCTAGGTCCGTAAATCAATACGACAAAATTTCAGTTAGGCTATCCCCATATAACTAACAATATAACGACCCGAAACCTCTGATTTTGGCAATCTATCAAACGAAATTTTGGTACTAAGACCATATGCCAACGAGACGTTGAACCACATGATTATCAGTAATTGATTTTAAGTTTATTTCACCATGCTGAACTTTAAACTTTGATTTCAAGCCTACTAATATATAATTGTAGTGGCTACTCAATGTTGTAACATCATTTTGTTTTCAGAGTAGTCTGACAGTCCACTGATGTGCTATCATCTCCTCTTTTTCTTCAGGAAAATTCATTTTGATTTTCTATTTTTTTATTTTGATTTTTCTAAAATTTTCTCCCCCTAAAAATCTAAAAATAAGCATATTTTTGGATTTTTCAACTTTTGAAGAAAAACAAAATAAAATGATATCTGATGCGGTTTACTCATTCAATTTTAAAAACCATTTTCCCTCTCAGATTACTTGACTCACGTTGTTATTTCAAGTTGTAAAACCATTAACAAAGATAAGAGAGTTTAGAATAAACCGTTTTGTCGCATCTGTTATAAAAATCCAACACGTGAGAGCAATTGCATGAGATTTCAACAATTTCCGGCTTCACATGTATTAAACAGATGACAAACACTCTCCTCTCTGTTGAAATCATGTTTTCCTTTTTCAATATCTCTTCTTTTGACCTTCACCTCTCCAATAAATAGCTTGTATATAGATGCTCCACTATCAACTATCATAAGATAACTAATAGGTCTATCTGGAACATCCTGCACACTCGTTAAACAATTAGTAGGAGAGAGGAACCCATCCCTTCACAATATGGACCGTCCAAGGTCATCAATCCTTGGAACATCAATTCATTCTCGTTTTTGAAAAATCAATTGGTTTTTCAATAAATTGATTTGAAGTAGAAATTGCTATTGATTTTGAAAGTGATATAGGTTTCCAAACACATTCAGAGTTTATTTTAGATTTTGTTGAAATTGTTTTGATTTTTGACTCTTCGGATTTCTTAATTAAAACTTGCTACTGAACTTTGTTTGGAATCTTCTCAGATTTAATTGATAAAGAACCAAGTTTAATTGTTCTTAGGCTTAGCCTTAGAACTCCCCCTTACCTTAGCAACCCTATCACAATCTCCATTTTTATTCAAGGCAATTTTGTTACGATTATGATACACAACCTATTTCCCCTTGTGTTTCTTGATTGGTTTTGGGAATACAGGCTTTTTGACATTGCCTGAATTTTTAGCAAATTTCACTTCGGTCATTTTCTGTTTAACATACGAACAGGCAGCAAGTAAATGCCCACACTCTACGCAGTTATAACAAGACCTATATTCCACAAAATCACATGCATACCCTTCATCCTAATACCAGTAGGGACAATGAGCAGCAATATGACCAACTTCACCACATTCAAAACAGCTTCTCCATTCAACATAACCATGAGAATACTGTGGTGAGTTGTTTCTCCAATAACCATCGAATCAAGAGTGACTTTGAGAATCATAAAAGTCATGTGTTCTAGATGAAAAACTTTTTGAATTCTTATGATAAGAGTTTTTCATTTGATCATTACCTTTCGATTTGTTTGATTTTGGTCCTTTTGTCTTTTAATTTTTCTTTTTGTTCCCAGACTGATCCATTTATTCTCATGTTGGTTAGGACTGAGTTCAAAATGTAAATGATCAAATTGATTTCTAAATTGATTTATCAAATCATTGTTATCGACAAAGATACATTTAAGTAACAATTGTTCAATATTATCAATTGGAAAATCTTTGTTGAAAATCAATTTGTCATGTCCTTCCAACATATAGGATCCTTCAACTCCTTAAGGAAACTTGAATATGGGTTTTTCTTCAGATTCAGTTTCTGAAGTGACAACCACATTTTCATTTTTCACTTCAAGTTTTGATTTCAGCTCAGAATTAGGATCAACAACACAAGGTGTTGTGATTTCCAACTCTGATGTTGAATTATTCTTTCAAATAGTGTTATGAAGTTCTGAAATCTCTTTCTTAAAAGATTCAAGTTGATTCATAAAACGTCTTTCATTATTTGCCAAAATTTTATTTTCAATTTGAAATCTTTCAAGTTTATTTGTTAAGTTTTGTTTGTCCTTAAGAAGTTTCAGCACTTCATTTTTCAATTTGACACAATCTTCACAATTAGCACATTCAGCATTAGATTTTACCTCAGCATCTGAATTATTACCATTCTCAGAACCATTCTCAGAATCAACATTTGATGTATCACTTCCTCTTGATTCACTCTTTTCTGAACTCGTATCGGAACTCAAATCACTCTTTGACAATTTACTTGATTCATCATTCCTCACTTGTTTAACAAGACACACAACATTACTTTTAACACTTTCTCTGTTAACACACTCATTCACATTAACCATTTTATCAGTTGGCTGCACAGCTGGTCGTGTAACAGATTGTTGAGTCATAGATGCAACAACTTGTTTCCATGTTAGCTTTTATTGGATTGCAACTTTTATCTGATCATCAGTTCTTGATATAGCCAAGTAATTTATCATTTTTCAACAAAAATTATTTCAAATTTTTTTTTACACCTTAGAATTTGAAAAATATTGTCTGTATGTGTCAAGGATCGATCGTCAAACAAAGACTATGATCAAACAATTTCAATTCAGGTGTGGAATCCCTAAATTGATTACGAAATGATAATATATTTAGCAAAACACACAAATCATCTCAAACATTTTCATTTCATTGATAAACATAATGATAATCACTTTAAAACGTTGTTTACAATGATAGATATCAATAATAGACTTGACAAAACCCTAGGGAGACAACACACTCAGAGAGGGAAACAAAAATGACCAAAAGTTAAAGTTACAAAATGATTCAACCTATATATAGACCTGCACATTCGACCATTGGATTGGGCGAATGTGCAGGTTCGACCATTCTAAGTGGGCGAATCAACACATATATAAACATAAACTTCATTCGACCTCTTGAGCTTCTCCCTTCGACCGTTATATCTACATTCGACCATGTTAATTCCACGTTCGACCATTCGTCAGTGCCAAAATATAATAGAATTTGCAATTCAATAGCATTAGTCGCACTTCGTGTATCTACAAACTCCCCCTCGACTATTGCTTGAATTGCTTCATCCTTCGATCTTCATCCATTCTCTTATTCATCAGCTTGATGTGCAACAATTTCTTCTGTTCTTTCGTCATAACTGGTTCATGAGTTTGCCTCGGTTTCTTCTTTTCAGCTTTCTGAACTTGAACAAACTTCCCCAGCTTCTTATCAAAATCACAACCCGCATTGACATCCCATGCAAAACATAAAAATACCACACGTTGGTACTTAGCAGCTTGCTCACTATCTTTCTCTTCACAGTAAATCGGATTATAATATAACATGATAATATCCTCATGAGAGCAATTTATCAACCACATCGGATCAAAGATAGGTAACTTCTTGAAGTCATTCTTCCCGTCCTTCAATACGATAATAGCCTCTGCCGTCTTCCAGTCATAGTACCACCACATAAAGTCTTTAGAGAAATGTTGTGGAATAGGCATCAACGATATATGTTTCAAAACAGTCGGTGGTTTATATTTCAAAGTAACCTTATTCAACCCCGTAATCTGATCTCTCTCCTTCTTGTGAACTATCCGTTTAGGATACTGAGGGGTGAACACTTCCCATTTCGTTTTGCTCTCTCTCGGCATGCGATCTGCAAAGTAACCAACAAGATTGTTGTTTACTGAAGCACCTAACATTGTATGTCTGCAGATATCACGAACAACCCAATACGGTAGTGTCTTTATGTCATGGAATATGTTGAAGTACAAAATTCCTTTTTACCACTTCACGGCGACACACCTCAGCTGTCTCAAGTATTTCCATCCGAGAGCTTTGCCTTTGAACAATTCATTATTAAATTTGTAGAAACTACCCTAAACTTCAGTCTTAGGATGATTAGCTTCTTTTTCTTTAAGATTCCTCAGTAAATCTTTCAGATCGTCAGATTGTTCAACATTAGGTTTCTGACAATCTGAGTTCTTGAACACTTCGTCAACAAACTTCTTGCTTTTCTCACGAGCAAGTTTCTCAGCTTGGCTCAACAACTCTTCAGAGAATTCAGGAAATCCAGAATCTTTATCATTTTTGAAGTATTCTGGATATTCCTCACTAGTAATATCCTCTATTTCAACTTCTTCAATACTGGAACATCTCTATCATCAGAGTGATTTCCTGCTTCTTTCTCAGGAATGTTCGGTATTTGGTTCTCACTCATCAGCTCTTCAAGAGATTTACCAACCTGTCTAGCCAATCCTTCCAGTATTTCTTTACATAAAGCTGCAGAAACTTCTCCATCTTCCAAATCTGGATCATTATACTCCAGTTCAAACCTTATATCATCTGACTCAAATATTTCTGGAAATCTAGCTGTCATCTCAATCGTCCAGACTCTATCAGTCAACATCTGGCGATATAACTTCTTGTCTTTTTTAGTTAAAGATCTGATATTTTCGTTCCAGAAAATATCATCATCATCAGTATTGCCACCAGGAGCTTTTGAACTAGACTCTCCTGCATCTTTTCTTGTTTCTCTCTTTTCATACTTATACCGATCTGTGTCATCATCATCATCGTCATCATCATCATTATCATCAGCAGAACTATTATCTCCAGAATCATCACCTAAACCATCTTTATCATCACCATCCTTCTTCTTCTTCTTCTTCTTCTTCTTAGGAGCATCACCGGCATCCTGTTCTAGATCCTCATCATCTTCTTCATCTTTCTCTGATTCAGATGGTTTGAAATCAACAAGCTCTTCTTCTTTTTCTTTATCCTCTTCTCCTTCTTTCAATTGAGGAGCTCTCGCATATAAATCATCAATGATATTTTTCATGCTCTTGTTGTTTGCTCTCAACTTCTTGTTTTCAAGCCTCATAGTGATATACCTTTGAGTATTTCTCTGCTCATGCAATAACAACTTCTGATTCTCTTCATGGAGTAGTTTGATTTTAGTTGCTAACTCTTCGTGGCTCTCTTGTGAAGATTCCACTACATCCAACATCTTCCTGTCATTATTTCTTAACTGTTCAATCTCAGTTTGTTGCTGGTTAATGATTTTCATCATTTTAGTCAGCTTCTGGTTCACTGCATCCATCACATCTCCTGATACAGTAACCATTGGAGTTGAAGCCTCAGCAACTGGAGTCTTTTTCTTAAATTTATTCAAGACTCTGTCCAACGCAGCATTGAAATAGTCTGTTGGAAAGTTTTGCTCAGCAGCAGATGTTTTCTGTTTCTTGGCTGTTGGGTATGTCACGGGAGATTTAGAACTAGACATTACAGGAGCTTCCTTACCTGCAATCAAGCTTTCAATGTCCTTAGCTCTCTTTTTCATCGGCTTCTCAATCTCTACAGCCTTAGCCTTCTTCTTGTAAGTTGGATTTTTCTGTTTTTCTCTAGTCTTTGACGATCCACCAAAATCATCAGATCCCAAACCAAGACTTTCGTCGACATCGTCCATCACAATCGGACTTTTCATTCTTTGTTCTTCCAATGATTAATTCAGACTTTCAGACTCACCAGCCACTGTGGCCTTGGGCGTGGTGGACTTCACAGTCTCGTTATCAGAATCCCATCTCTTTTCTACCTGAGTCTCTTCAAAATCCATCGACTCTTCATCCACCAAGTGTGTACCTTTCTTAGCAACACTTTTCTTTCTCCGAGATGTCTTCTTAGGTGGTTCAACATCATCCTCTTTTTCCTTTCCTTTCCCTTTACCACTCTTTGCACCAACATTCACAACTTTCCTTTTCCTTTTAGCTTCAGGATCAACAGGGCATAAAGGATTATCTACATCAGAATCACTGTTAGCACTCCTGGCTTTATCAACACCTGGATCTTCATAACCTGGATTGATCAGGTGACCAAACAAGTTCTTCAACGGTGGTCTTTCATTCATCGGCACACCTTTATATCCCTTCATCCTTACCAAAGTGTTCAAACTCATGTGATCTTGTACTACTATCTGAGTAGGATCTTTTCTCAAATTCTTATACTTCTGATCGAAGATCATTTGCAGAAATCTTGGATACAATAAGAACTTCTTACTCTTCAATCCTCTCAATGGTTCTAGCATGTGTTCAAGTATCATCCCGGATACGTTGAATGGTTTATTCAAGATCAGGGCAACCATTAAAGAGCTAATACTCTTTCTCATCACGTCGTATCCTCCACTCACATATCCGAAAACATGTAACATGACATGAGCAAGGTATTTAAACTGCGGGCATAGTTTACCTTTATGTAATGAACCATCAGTAATCGTTCCATTATATTTCATTCTCAAGAAACACTTCCTCTGCTCAATCCAAGATAGAACTCTCGGATCAGTCTTCTTATCAGTCAGCTTCAACGCTTGTCTAATGTCATCTTCAGATATTATCACTAGCTCCCCCTGAATCTTACTCACAATAGCAGATTCATTGTCCCAAAAATCCATTCTTGCATTCGTCCAGAACTCTTTTTGATGATCTCTGTAAATAATAGCTGGAGTAGCAATAGCATCAAGAACTCGACTTCTCTTCAGAAAATCAACAATACCGGTGAATTCAGTATGTTTCTTCAGATCTCCAAGATAAGCACAACAGTTATGTGCTTCTTCGAACGGTAAATCTTCTTCAGGTTTTTTTCCGGCTGCCTTGTCTGATGAACCTGCGGGAATATTAGAACTTTGTGGTTCAGACATGATTGATCTGCAAAACAAAACAAGAAAACATGTTAAAAACGGACAAAATATTCAAAATTTGAAATTTTTGTTTTTAGAATTCCACATTCGACCAATCGTGGGTTCGAATGTTGGAAATGGGGTTCGAATGTGGGAAATAAGGTTCGAATGTGAAAAATCAGTGTTAAAAATGTACATTCGACCGTTTTGTCCACTTTCGACCGTTTGAACAAGCTACATTCGACCAAAAAGTCTCATTCGACCCTTTTGAAATGCTCGAACATGTCTGTTCATCTTCATAATTATCAGATTTTGATTTTGTTTGTTTTAAAATGCCATTTTGATTTGAAAGGCTTCTAACATGACCGATTAACCTTTCCCAACAATCAATTGTTATAATTATTCAGTTTTTAAGTGTTTTTCCCTAAAATCTAGGGTTTGAAGGTTTTGATCAATCAATCAACTAATCTGTTGTGATATAACCCTGGATTTTGATATCTTCTCCCCCTAAAACATTTAAACATTGAATCCCTATCAATATTTGTCCCTATAACAGTCCAGAATCCATGTATTGATTCAGTCAAGGGTTCGAATGTAAAATCATTGATTCTGAATTCGTTACTGGATGGATACCTGCAAATAATGTCTTAAAAAGATCAGCAGAAGATGAGGAACACAATGATTAGATTTTAAAAACACGAGAAACAAGTGGTGGTAATCTCAGAATTTGAATTTTTTTTGAAATGAAGAGTCGAAAGTGCAGATGGGTATATATAGGCTCCACATTCGACCCTTTTACCTGGGCGAATGTGAAATTTTTTCCACTTTCGACCCTATTTAAAGGTTCGAAGGAAGAAAAATGGTTCGAATGTAGAATCAGACATAAGAACACTCACATTCGACCGTTTGGAAGGTTCGAATGTAAAAGCAAAATTCCACATTCGACCCATCCAAGGGGCGAATGGAGATTGGAATTTTTGAACTTTTTACCAAATATCAAAATCGAGTCCCGTTTAAAAATTTTCTCAACTTTTAAGCATCCGACATTCATTATTTCTTAATTAAAGATAACAAAACTCAAATGGTACATCAAATTTTAGAAAATCATCATCAACCACCATCGGTTATCAAAAAGAATATAGAAATGTAAAATCTTTAGGATTTTCTGAAAGTTTTTTTTGTTAAAACACACCTAAAATCTTTTTGAGTTTTGTATTTTTGACGAGAAATGTAAAATGCAGAAATGTAAAGATAAAACAGTAAATGTTTTGTGATTTCCGGTAAGAGAATCATATCAGTTATTGAGAAATATGATCACACCATTGAACATTTGATTTATTATCATTAAAGACAATGTGTGATCTAGCAATTGCTGATATTGTGGTCCACATAAACTCACATGCAGACCGTTGTGCAATGCTTTAGATTGATACTATTATTTATAGTATAAACTCAATTGTCTGTGGTTCCCACGCACACGACATACTGCCGTATCAAGAAGTAAATGCACAAAGACTCATTGCAACGCGTGATTATGCTTTTGTCATCTGTAAGTTACAAGAACAAGGTATGAGGCACAGAGGTGTACAGTTCAGCAACTCAATGCTACAAAGTAACTTGTGCACTCTACCAGGTTGAGGGCTGATATCAATCATGATTTGCATCAATGATTGGATACGATGCATTAGATAATCATTGATTATCGTCATACATTGAAAGTTCGTCAATTCGGTAAGTTTAGGATTTGGCTTTAAAAGCTCTTTTATAAAGATACCCTGTCTGATCTAGGTCCGTAATGACTTACAGCAGAAGATTAGAGAGGCTATCCCCAGGTAACTAATAACATAACGACCCGAAACCTCCGAATTTTGTACAAATACCCTATCAAACGAAATTACGGTACTAAGACCATATGCCCATGAGGAGTTCATTCACACAACAATTCGTTTGATATGTATGTATTAGGCACGCAGTAATAGGTCTACGAAGCCTATCAACACATCACACAGACTCAAACACACGCCTTATACTGCATTACACTTCTTTAGCATGTGTCAGATCCCCACTGATGTACTATCATTTCCTTTTTTTCTCCCGAAAATCATTTTGGTTTTTTCTAATTTTTATGGGTTTTTGAATTTTTCAATGTTTTTGGTTTTTCTGAAAATAAACTCCCCCTAAAATGAAAAACATATTTTTGGGTTTTTGTATTTTTTTGAAAAACAATAAAAACTAGAACTAAAAAGCGATAAACCGAGGTGAAGATCAGTCTTGTTTTTCTTTTATACCATTAGCTTTTAAAAGATATTCAAATCTTGATTTATCAAAAGCTTTGGTAAAAAGATCTGCACGTTGATAGTCAATGTGGATTTTGACCATATCAATCAACTCCTTTGCATAACAATCACGGATAAAATGGTATTTGATCCGGATATGTTTAGCTTTCGAGTGATTGACTAAATATTTTGTTAATGCAATTGCGGCCTTATTATCACAATAAATAGGGGTTTTAAGAAATTGCAAACCGTAGTCCACCATCTGTTGTTGTATCCAGAGAACTTGTGAGCAGCAGCTTGAAGCTGAGACATATTCTACTTCACCTGTTGATAAGGCGACTGCAGTTTGTTTCTTGCATTGCCAGGTCACGAACCTGCTCCCCATAAACTGGCATCCAGCCGTTGTGGATTTGCTGTCTTTGTCACAGCCTCCCCAATCTGCATCACTAAAAGCAATTAGGTCAAAATTATCATCATTAGGGTACCAAAGTCCTCTCGACGGACAACCCTTCAGATATCTAAGGATACGTTTGATAGCTGCTAAATGACTTTGTTTCGGATTCGATTGATAACGTGCACAAAGACATGTGGCGAACATTATGTTTGGTCTGCATGCGGTGAGGTACATCAGAGATCCGACGATTGCTCTGTATGTAAAAGGATCAGTCAGCTCCCCCTTAGCGTCTGTAACGACCCGATTTCCACCGAGTCGTTACCGATTGGTAGTTAGTTTCCTAACTAGTTTCATAGTTTTAACTTCCACTTTTAAAAGCCGGTTTCTTATACTTGTTTTACAATCAATACTTTTAACTGAAAACATCATTATATTATACATTAAAAACCATACTTTCCACACCATGTTCGGCCGAAGCCTTACAACCTTTAGTTTTGAAAACGTCACACTACAACACGATTCTACTTTATTTAATAACATCATACTTCATTCGACAAGTTCACTAACACCATAACTGAGCTCGGGTTCCATGATAATCTCCTGAAATGTATGTTTAAAATACGTTAGTCGAAACTAGTGAGTGATGCCAAGACTTTAACAATCTTTTAGACACATGCATGTAATCGTCCGGTCATTCTATTTTCGAGTATAGATCGATTATGCATGGTCCCGTAGCCTCTAATCGGCCCGGGTCTATACTCTTTGATACCGAATGGATCCACTCTACGTAGTTTCTATCCGACCGGTTTCTATTATTTCTATTGGATCATGATCAAGCGATGATTTTCAAAGACAAACAAACATACATCTACCCCGAATCATTTAAAAGCTATTATGGGATGCAAACACTCACTTGTTGTTCTTCCACTTGATTTCTAAGATTGATGACTTGCTCGGAAATTATGCGGACTACCTGTTTATCACATAAACACGATTACAAATACACACATATATGCTAGTTAGCTGACCATTACAGCTTAGGTATATAAATACGTAGATAAGCTGGCCATTACAGCTTGGCGCTCATGATTTCTACAAGTTAAAGATTTAGAACTTACCCGGATGAATCTAATCGGCCGGTTTATCACCGTAGCCGTGGCTAGTTATAGTAAATAAGCTTGCATACGATAGAAGATTAGAAAGGAAAAGGATAATAATTAGGAGTGATAGTTGCCGATTGCTAGGGATGAAGGATAAGTGGATTGCATGTTGAAGATGAAGAGGTGAATGGTGGGTTGTGGTTTCCGAATGGTTTGGCCGGTTTTGAGGGAGTGGGTTTGCTTTAATCCATGCATGCAATGATGATATAGGTTTATAGATTAGATAGGTGTGTGTGTGTAAGTAATTTGGAGTGCATAGGTGTAACTCCCTTAAAGAATGGCGGCACTCTTTCAACTATCTAAATGGGCCGGCCAACCATACCAATAATGGGCTTAGAGTGAAGCAAAACTATTATATCCTATGTATGCATCGGCCCACTAATAATCACTAATTGGTTTGATATATCGGCCCACTTAAAACTATTATATCGGCCCACTGATTAGCTTAACAAGGTCAATATTCGAGCCCAAATACTTGGCCCATTAGATCGGGTTTATTAACGAGCCAGATATTAGTTGGGCCCTAATTGGGCTAAGTGGGCTTCTAAATGTTATATCCGGGTAAGTATATTGGGCTACACCTTAAGGTGGCCCAATATTATTTTAATAATTTTATTTCGTTTGGTCGTTACATTCTTCCCCCCGTAGAAAATTTCGTCCCCGAAATTGTTTTTATATTGTACCTGATTCATAAATAGGTGGGGGTATTTTGCTCTCATCATATCCTCACGTTCAAATGTGAATTCAGGTCCGCGTCTAGAATTCCACTTAACTTGTACTATCGGTATCTTTCCCCTTCTTAATCTTCTTTCTTGTTGTGATACAATTTCTATAGGTTCCTCTGTGAATCGTAATTGGGGATTTACTTGAATATCATCTAAAGGAATGATGGCTTGTGTATCCACTACACATTTTCGGAGGTTGGAGATATGAAAAACATCATGGATCCCGTCTAATTCTGGAGGTAACTCTAAACGATAGGCTACCTGTCCAATTCTTTCCTTTATTTGATACGGTCCTATATATCGTGGGTTAAGTTTTCCCCGTTTTTGAAATCGTATAACACTTTTCCATGGGGATACTTTCAATAGGACGTAGTCTCCTATCTGGAATTCTAACGGTTTTCTCCGATTATCTGCATAGCTTTTCTGGCGACTCCTGGCTTCCTCTAATTTCTTCTTGATTTGAACTATCTTGTCTGTGGTTTCTTTAATAATTTGTGGACCGGTAAGTTGGTTTTCTCCAATTTCATTCCAACAAATTGGAGATCTACACTTTCTACCATATAGTGCTTCAAAGGGCGCAGCTTGTATAGAAGCGTGATAACTATTATTGTACGAGAATTCTACTAATGGTAGATGAGTGTCCCAACTTCCTCTGAATTCCAAAACACAAGCTCGTAACATATCTTCTAGTGTTCGAATGGTTCTTTCACTTTGTCCATCTGTTTGTGGGTGATATGCAGTGCTAAGTCTGATTTGAGATCCTAAGGCATCTTGAAACTTTCCCCAAAATCTAGAAGTGAAACGGCCATCACGATCTGAGATAATAGAGAGGGGAATTCCATGCCTTGTTACTATCTCCCGTATATATATATATATTTGCTAATTTTTCTACTCCAAAATTTTCTTGTATGGGTAAAAAATGGGCTGATTTGGTTAGCCTATCTACTATCACCCAAATGGCATCATTACCACTTGTAGATCTTGGTAATTTAGTTACCCAATCCATGGTAAGTTGATCCCATTTCCAAAGAGGAATTTCGGGTTGTATCAGTAACCCGCTAGGTTTTTGGTGCTCTGCTTTCACCTTAGTACATGTTATACATTTTGCAACAAATTCTCCAATACTTCTTTTCATACTTGACCACCAAAAGTTCTTTCTAAGATCTTTGTACATCTTATGATTACCAGGGTGGATTGAATATTTCGAATGATGAATTTCTTTTAGAATAACTTCCCTTTGATCACCATATCGAGGTATCCATATTCTGGCATCGTGCCTTAAAATTCCGTCTGCACCTTCTATTAATCTTTCTTCTTCTCTATTAAGATCTTCTTGTTCTATTAAGGTAGGTTCTAAAGCTCTTCTTTGATAATTCCTCAAATGACTTAAGAATTCATTTACTAGAGTAATCTTAAAAGCTTTAGCTCCTAGAGGTTTTTCTTTCCGACTTAAGGCATCAGCCACAATATTTGCTTTTCCTGGATGGTATCTTATGTCACACTCGTAATCGCTTAAGATTTCTATCCATCTTCTTTGTCGCGTGTTTGAAAGTTTTTGGTCAAAAATATGTTGAAGGCCTTTATGATCAGTGTAGATGGTACACTTTGTTCCATATAAATAATGCCTCCATATTTTTAAAGCAAATATGATGGCCCCAAGTTCTAAATCGTGTGTAACATAATTCTGTTCGTGTTTCTTCAATTGTCTTGAGGCATAAGCTATTACTTGATGTTCTTGCATTAGAACACATCCTAAGCCTTGTTGAGAAGCATCACAGTATACTATGAATGTTTTTCCTTCTTCTGGTAGGGTTAATACTGGGGCTTCACATAACTTATTCTTTAGATTCTGAAAGGCTTGTTCCTGTTTTTCCTTCCATTCAAACTTAGAAGTTTTCTTAGTTAGAGTGGTAAGGGGTAGGGCTAATTTAGCAAAGTTTCTAATAAATCTTCTGTAATAACCTGCTAGCCCTAAAAATTGCCTAATTTCTGTTGGATTCTTAGGTTGTTCCCATTTTTGAATGGCTTCTATTTTGATAGGATCTACTTGTATTCCTTCTTCATTGATCACATGTCCTAAGAATTTAATTTCCTTCACCCAGAATTCACACTTAGTAAGTTTTGCGTACAGCTTTTCTTTTCTAAGGGTTTCCAGAATTTCTCTTAAATGTTGTTGATGATCTTCTTCATTCTTAGAATAAATTAAAATGTCATCTAAAAAGACGATCACAAACTTATCTAAGTAAGGTCTACAAATTCTATTCATCAGATCCATAAATACTGCAGGGGCATTGGTTAGCCCAAATGGCATGACTAAGAATTCATAGTGGCCATATCTGGTTCGGAAAGCAGTTTTTAAAACATCTTCATCTCTTATTCTTATCTGATGATAACCTGACCTAAGATCAATTTTGGAAAAATATTGGGCACCCTGTAATTGATCAAAGAGATCATCGATCCTAGGTAATGGGTATTTGTTCTTAATAGTTAGCTTATTAAGCTCCCTATAATCTATGCACATTCTCATGGTTCCATCCTTTTTCTTAACAAAAAGTACCGGTGCTCCCCAAGGGGAGGTACTTGGTCTAATGAATCCTCGATTTATGAGTTCTTCTAATTGTTTCGTAAGTTCTCTCATTTCATTTGTAGCTAACCTATATGGAGCTCTAGCAACTGGTGCAGCTCCAGGAATTAGGTCAATTAAAAATTCTACTTGGCGAGGTGGGGGTAATCCTGGAAATTCTTCGGGGAAAACGTCTTTGAATTCAGATACTATTTTAATTGTATCTATTTCTTCTTTGTTTTCTTTTTCTGAATTCAGGTGTATCAAAAAGAGTTGGTGTCCCTTCCTCCAGTACTTCATCATTTTTATGCTGGAAAGTAAATTTAGGGTTCCTTTTGGTTTCTCCCCATACACGATTAAAGTCTCCTGTGTTAGAAGAGGTATCTTTATTATCTTTTCTTTGCAAACTATTTCAACCTGATTTGATGCTAACCAATCCATTTCTATTATAACGTTGAATTCTCCTAAACTGATAGGAGATCTATCAGGAATTCTTGATTTTCAATAGTCAATGTCAAATTTTTAAAAACTTCGGTAGCTTTTAAAATTTTTCCATCGGCTATTTCGATTTCGTATATTTTATTCATGGGTTCTGGGAGTATGTTTATCTTTTCTATAAAGGTTTTTGAAATGAAGCTGAGATTAGCTCCAGTATCAAATAAGACATAAGCGGGTAATTGGTTAATATAGAACATACCCGTGACTAAATCGGGCTCATCTCGGGCTTCTTCCGCATTGATCACAAATGCCCTTCCTCTTCCTTGTTCTCCTTTAGACGAGTTTCTCAGCTTAGGACAGTCGGGTTTGTAATGACCAGGTTCTTTGCATTTATAACATGTTCTGGGACGGTCTGGGTCAAATCTGCAATCTCTTGCCACATGTCCTACTTTCTTACAGTTCTGGCAATGGGGTCCCTTGCAATTGCCGAAATGAAATCGGCCGCATCGATCACATTTTCTTCGACATTCACCAGTGTGGTAATATTTGCATTTCGAACAAAAAGGGCTATTTCCACGGTAGGGTCGCTTTTCGGGGTTTCCCTGATCTCCTGGGTTTTCTTGACTTTTACCAGAAGTATTGAAATTTATAGTTCTAAAGGTTTCATTCCACCCCCTTTTACTACCTACTGCTATTCTTTCCCGTTCTTTATGCCTTATTATGTCATCAGTCAAGCTTAAGGCTAATTCACAGGCAGTATCAAATTTTGCTGGTTTTGCTCCTCTAACTATTCCCTGAATTTGGGGGTTTAATCCCCAGATAAACCTTCTAATTCTTTTAGGTTCAGGGTTTACTTGATGAGGCACTAAACGGGCAAGTTGATTGAATCGGTTTATATAGCCTATACAGTCTAGGCCCTTCATTTCCATTCCTAGGAATTCCATTTCTATCTTTTCAATCTCATTCATGGGGCAGTATTTCTTAGTGATAAGTGTTTGAAATTCTAGCCATGTCATAGTAGCTACCACTTCCCTACCTCTTACCTGTCTTATCATATTCCACCAGTTTAAAGCTTCTGCTTTTAACAAGTGGGTTACAAATTTCACCTGGTCACTAGGGGCACAATTACTTATTTCTAAAATAGATTCCATCTCTTCTAACCAACGGGTAGCCCCAGCTGCACCCGTACTACCATCAAAAGATTCAGGTCTACATGCCATAAAGGTTTTGAAGTCACAGTATCGTGATCTTATAGTATTATCATCTAAGTTAACTGTGACCTCGTCTTGATTTTTCTCTACACTTTTGGAACCTGATGGTTTTTCTAACATTGTCATAATAGTTGGTATCGAGTCTTGAAGACTATCTAAAACTAACTTCCTCATTTTCTCCTCTAGTTCACTCATCTCATTTGTTACAGGAATGTCTTCTTCTACGGGGGTTTCTTCATTCATGGGTTCTTCAACTGTTTCAGTTGGTTTCGAGGAAGAAGCTTTATTTTTCTTGGTTTGTTCTATTTCTGGTTCTTTTCCCGTATTTCTTTCAGATCGTCTCGGCATTTTCTATATTTAAAAATTTTCATTTTGGTTAGTAATAATTTATTTCATAACCTTTTTACTTTAGTCTAATTAGTTAACCAAAACATCTAGATATATTTTATATCATAGGAAAATTTCTAGATGTTTAATACATAATTACTACTAATCACATAAATTAACATACTACCACACAATACTACCACATAAGTTTTTACAACACATAACATCTTAACTACTACTTTACCACCTTTTATTTAATACTAGCCTTCTACCTTCACTTCAACCTTCCCATCATCTTGGCTTTCATGCACCACCACCCTACAACATTAGAGGATACTTGGACTCCTCGAGGACTTGTCTTGATTGATACGCGAACCTCCTCACCAACTTCCTTAGCTCCTCCACCATGTTGCGAGCTTGATCATGTTGGGTTTTCATTTGATAATAACTTTCTACCAACTCCAAGTAATCTTTCCGGCTCACATACTCCGATTGTGATAGCGCTCCATTTGCCCGGTTAATCAAAGTAGCTTCAAGATATGGGTCAATCGCCGGGGTCATGGGTGGTATGGTTGGAGGGATCGGATAAGCCGTAGTAAATGGATTATAACTAGATTCTTCTATTGAGATATTGCTAGAAGTACCAAAACATTCACTAGGAGATGGGTTCGGATAATAGTAGTGGGGTATTGGATCAACTTGAGGGTAGGAGTGGATGGTTTCGGATGGTGTGAACACGGGCTCGGGTAAAGGGCCGACTACCCCTATGTTTTCCAAATTAAAATCCCACCCGTTACTCGTCCACCTCAAACTCGGTATCTCGGCTAACAAGTCTTGAGTACTCGGAAACTCTTGTGACTCGTTATCCATCACTTCCTCTTGGTTTGGTATCTCCCCTTCTTCAATTTCCATTTCCACTTCGGCTTGTTCTCCGGTGCTCGACATTCTATTACACATAATCTGTCACACCACGCCAATGGCGGAAACACGTGGCGTGACGGTTCAAGCGTATAAAGTCAAGTTTAACGCAAATCACAAGTAATTTAAGAAAATGGGTCATTTATTTAGGCGTCAAATCTTGTTCAAATATTACACATAAAGTAAATTGTTTATAACATAAATGGAGAGGTTTCTCAAATATATCCCATAGCCTTGGGAAATAAAGGTGAAACCCCGCAAAATATCCAACGCCGCATAGGAGAATTCCGTGACCCAGCTTGCCATGATTGTCTTCGTCTAATTACCTGAAAGATATGTTTAAAATTTTGTCAATATAAATATATTGGTGAGTTCACAGGTTTTAGTTTCCAAAACTTGAATACTTGGGAAATACCATGTTATGACCATATATAGGAGTTGCAAATTCCTACAAATCTACTTGAGATTATAATCAAACCAAGACGTATAATAACAATGCCCCGCTCCAAGTCGTTACTCGGTATCCTACGACTTAAGTTCAGAATATATGCACCCCAGGCATACACTAATGCATAATCGACGCTATCGATTAGGGGTGGGCCTTGTCAGGCACCAATAGTACTATTCAAATATTCCTCCGGTTTCATTCTCCGAATAAATGATTATAGAGGCGAGGACTCAACCCCGAGTGGCGGTCATACCTCAAGTAATAAATCCGTCAAACATTTTCCCTAACATATCTTTCCCCCGAAAACGTAAAAATAGTTTAAAATGGGGCCGTGAAACTCACCTGAATCGACGTCCGGCTCAACTAGGTAGATAGCAAACGGGGTCTCGCACCTACAAACGTCCTAGACGTATAAGTCACTATCCCTATAGTGCATGTGCCTTGGCAAGTTGTACACCCAACTCCCGTCCATAAGTTATTCCAAATCTCGTTTAATTTAGCGCGTATCCTAGGTTTCGTTGGCGTTAGGTTACCCTTTGTATTACAAGTTATATATTACTCTTGTTAATATTTCCTTAACTTGTACATTATTATCATCGACTTGACTTCACTTAACGTATAATTATTTTCCCATTTAAATAATTATACTTAAGATCGCATCGCTAGATATAATATATATTTCAACACTCGACCCGACTCACTTTGCCGCACATTTATTTTCCCATTTAAATAAATATGCTAAGATCTTGTCGTTCGATTGTATATTCTCAACACCCGATTCAACTCACCATGCCGTATATTTATTTTCCCGTTCAAATAAATATGCTAGGATCTTGTCGGCACGGTATACACATATATATATATATATATATATCTTTGTCTACTCGTCTCGGTTTTCCTTCCCACATATCTACTTTCCCATTAAGTAGATATACTAGAATTTTGCCGAGACGAGCGTATATATATATATAAACGTGTAATTTTCCTTGTTAAGTCTATACGTTTGTTTAACGTCTTATTTGTTTACGTTATGTTTTTCTCCCACGAATAATTCCTTCAACACTTAGGAAAGCGTTTATTAGATTTCACCCATGATGTATATATATATTTTACTTCCTAAAAATATATATTTTCTCATCTTGCCGCAATGGCCTTTTTTTCTCATGTTTTGTCCGTGTATGGTTCGTTAACGCGTTTTAGTTCGATATCTTAGCTTGAATAGTTAATTTTTCCCAAGTTTTTGCCAACATGTGTTTTATAGAAATATTATTCATATTTCTTTCTCCCAACACATGTTACTTGGAAGGTTTAAAAATACCTTTGTATTTTTAACCCAACTTGTTAACTTAGACACAAAAATGTTTCCAACACTTCTATATTCCCATTTATATAAAAGTATTCATCTTTGTATAAGTTTCTAAAGTTTTAATTTTCGTTTAACATTTTTATAAAAATATCTATTTTATAAAAATCCTTATGTTAATACAAACCCATATTTTTATAACTTTCGCTTTTATAAAAATATACTTTTTATACAAAATACCCAAGTATGTTTACTAGTATTTACCAAATCAACCTTGGAAAATTATTACTTATACTTTTGACACCAAACTTTCCATCATTGCATTTTTGGACTAATAGTTTCTAAAATGTTCATTTTAGTCCTCTAACTTTCAAAGTTACAACATTAGTCCCTTAACTTTCAAATGTTGCATTTTTCAACTCTAACTTCCAAAGTTAGTATTTTCACTCAATTTAGTGGACTTTGAAGATTCATCTTTTTATTGTTAAGTTGTTTTTGTCTCAAATCACTTTTAATAGTCTTATATTTCATATATAAGGCTACTTTTATGTGTGTTTTATGTATTTGTCCATTATATCAAAATCCCATTCTTCTAAGTAAGTAAGCTTTAATTTTGCAATTTCTTTATTTATGACATTCCAATATATTCCACCATATATTATATCTTAGATGATCATTTTAAGATGATTAACACTACTTTTTAATATATTCAAGTTTCTTTCTCAAATCTCATGTAGATCATCATTCTACATAGTGTATGTGTAGATTATATACATTTTCAAGAACACTACTTTATCATCATCAAATCCATGATCCATTTACATATCTTTATTCATTCATTTTACTCATGTAAAACTTATTAAAGTTATGTTTCAAAACCACATTTTAACCCTTCATGTACAACTTGCTTCTAAGAACACATACATGAGTATTAATAATCAAAACAAGGTTAAGAAGCTTACTACTAGCACAAGGCTAGGGAAGACAAAAACCTTGGATTTGAGAGGGGTTTCGTGTGTTCTTCCTTATTGGTTAAGCTCCAAGCTTGAAACACACAATGGGGTTTTGATGGATGGATGTTTAAGAGTAATTTGGAAGTGTTGAACTTGAAGAAATGTGTGTGTGTGTGTGTATAATACCCCACGGCCACAAGAGGGAGAAAGAAGAAGATTGTTTTTGCTTTGTTAACTCATGTATCTAACACATGTTATATAACATTACCATATCTTCCATAGATTACACATGATCTTTCTAAAGATTTATGGGATTTGAGAAGTACAAAGATAAGATCTTGGGTGGATATTACAAGGGTGTTTGGCCGTGGGTTTTGAAGAAGGAAAGGAGGTTTATAATCTTTCCAAGATATCATGTAATCATACTTATAATCTTAGTAGGATATGAGATCTTTTGGAAGCATGCATACATGAGTGTCCTAGTGTTTAACTAGATTGCATTTGTCTTGGATTTACATGGCCATGGGCCGAAAATTTCTTACACAAAGGGGGCAAGTGGAGCATGCTTTGTACTTGATACTCTTACACAATCTTTTGTCCATGCATGCTCATTATCCATAGACTTGTAGGTTATTATTAAAACAAACAATGCAAGGAGTTTACAAGGCCATTAGGCCGGCCCCTTTGTGGGCTTAGGTGGGGTCCACAACTTCAAATATTTACCCAATGTTTGTTAAGTTAAATCCCTCGTCGTTCGGGTGTCGTTCGGGTATTTTTCGGGTTTTAATCGCGCGTTATTCGGACATTAAAAATACCATTAATAACCCTTAAATATAGTCTAATTTAAGCGTTGATTGGTTATTTAGGCTTTTGCCGGGTGAAATTATAAGTTGTACGCGTATCGGGTGCGGTACGCGCACTTTATTCGTTACCGGGAGATTTGTATGAGACATTTCCACTTATGGTTTTGGAGTTCCAAAATTCATTTTTCTTTGTGAAAATACCCTTTATTTTATATCCTGGGTGTCCGGGATCCTTTTCGTCTATTTAATTATTACCGGGTAATCGCCAACGTCCATACCGGATAGCTTATTCGCACATGATCCTATCATGTTTTACCATTAAACGTATGCCTTCCTATGCATTATTTGGAAATTGCTATCTCCTAAGGCCTTGATAATTAAATCACATATAATTGCATTTAATTACGTTAACCATATATTAATTAATTAGTACGGAATTACCTCATTTTTGCCGGTTGTTACATTTTCCCCCCGTTAAGAGAATTCCGTCCCGGAATTCACTTCGAGTTCTCCGGTACAGGTGTCTTCTCGAATAGGGCGGGATATTTTTGCTTCATCCGGTCCAGCCTTTCCCACGTGAACTCCGGTCCACGCTTGGCATTCCAGCGCACTTTGACCAATCTGATCTTGCTGCGTTGTAGTTTTTGGACCTTCCAATCGGTTACCTCGATTGGTTCTTCAACAAATGTAACTTGTCGTCAATTTGGATTTCGTCAGCAGGGATGATGAGAGTTTCGTCGGATAGGCACTTTTTCAAATTTGACACGTGAAACGTGTCGTGTATTCCACTAAGCTCTTGAGGCAACTTGAGCTTGTAAGCCACTGGGCCTACCCTGGACAAGACTTCAAACGGTCCAACATATCGTGGGTTCAGCTTTCCGCGCTTTCCAAAGCGCGCGACACCTTTCCAAGGTGACACTTTTAGTAGGACCCTGTCTCCGACTTGAAACTCTAAAGGCTTTCGCCTCATATCAGCGTAGCTTTTCTGTCGGTCACGGGCCGCTTTGAGGCGTTCCTTTATCAAAAAGACCTTGTCCGTCGTCTCTTGAACAATTTCGGGCCCGGTGAGTTGTTTTTCTCCGACTTCAGCCCAACATAGCGGAGATCTGCACTTGCTTCCATATAGAGCTTCAAAAGGTGCAGCTTGAATGCTCGTATGGTAACTGTTGTTGTATGAAAATTCTACCAATGGCAAGTGCGTATCCCAATTACCACCGAAATCAATCGCGCATGCCCGCAGCATATCTTCCAAGGTCTGGATGGTTCGTTCACTTTGACCATCCGTTTGGGGGTGATACGCGGTACTCATGTCAAGGCGAGTACCGAGGGCTTCATTTAAACTTTCCCAAAATCTTGAGGTGAAACGACTATCTCGATCGGAGATGATAGAAATAGGTACACCATGCTTAGACACAACTTCCTTAATGTTCAAACGGGTCAGTTTCTCCAACTTTTCCGTTTCGCGAATCGGGAGGAAGTGTGCAGATTTTGTCAACCGATCAACGATTACCCAGATCATGTCATGGCCGCTTGTTGTTTTGGGTAACTTGGTAATGAAATCCATGGTAATTCGTTCCCATTTCCATTCCGGTATTTCCGGTTGCTGGAGCAAGCCGGAAGGTCTCTGATGCTCAGCCTTGACCTTTGCGCAAGTTAAACATTGCGCAACATATGTCGCTATATCTCTTTTGAAATTTGGCCACCAATAAAGTTCCTTCAAATCGTGGAAAATCTTGTCTGCACCAGGGTGAACCGAATATCTAGAACTGTGAGCTTCGGCCAATACTAGCTCACGCAATCCCCCGTACACTGGAACCCAAATTCTATTCATGAAATACAGGGTCTGGTCCGCCTTTGTTTCCAGTGAATCAATCATCTTTCGCAATCTTTCACCTTTGACATTCTCGGGTTTAAGAGCGTTAACTTGAGCTTCACGAATCCGATCAGTGAGATTCGTGTGGATAGTCAGACCCAAAGCTCGGACACGCAACGGTTTAACCCGTTCCTTGCGACTCAAGGCGTCGGCCACAACGTTCGCCTTACCGGGATGGTACTTTATCTCACAATCGTAATCGTTTAATAATTCGACCCATCGCCATTGTCGCATGTTCAAATCCTTCTGATCAAAGATGTGTTGCAAGCTCTTATGATCAGTGAAAATTGTGCACTTAGTTCCGTATAAATAGTGCCTCCATATCTTGAGAGCGAATACCACTGCACCCAATTCCAAATCGTGTGTAGTGTAGTTCTTCTCATGAATTTTCAGTTGCCTGGAAGCATAGGCTATTACCTTTTCTCGTTGCATCAACACGCAACCCAAACCTTGATGTTAGGCGTCACAGTAAACCACAAAGTCTTCCGTACCATCGGGAAGTGATAGTATCGGAGCGCCACATAACTTGTCTTTTAGTAATTGGAATGCTGCCTCTTGCTTTTCCGTCCACTCAAATTTCTTATCCTTTTGGGTTAACATGGTTAAAGCTTGTGCTATCTTGGAAAAGTTCTCGATGAACCTTCTGTAATAACCCGCAAGGCCAAGAAATTGTCGTACTTCGGTAGGAGTTCGAGGGGCTTCCCAATTTTTAATTGCCTCGATCTTGGCGGGATCGACATGTATGCCTTTTTCGTTCACCACGTGGCCTAGGAAGTGAACTTCTCGAATCCAAAAGTCGCACTTCGAGAATTTAGCGTAGAGCTTTTCCTTGCGTAGTACCTCAAGGATTAACCGAAGGTGATTCTCGTGGTCTTCTTTGGTGCGTGAATAGATCAAAATATCGTCAATGAAAACAATGACGAATTTATCCAAGTATGGCTTACACACGCGGTTCATTAGGTCCATGAAAACTACTGGAGCGTTGGTTAAGCCGAACGGCATTACCAAAAATTCATAGTGCCCATATCGGGTTCTAAAGGCAGTCTTTGGTACATCCTCTTCCTGGATACGCAACTGGTGATAGCCGGACCTCACATCGATTTTGGAGTAAAAGCTAGATCCTTGGAGCTGATCAAATAAATCGTCGATCCTGGGGAGAGGATAGCGATTCTTGATGGTTAGCTTGTTCAGCTCTCGATAGTCAATGCACATGCGAAATGTGCCATCCTTCTTCTTTACGAATAAGACGGGAGCTCCCCAATCGGTCTTATAAAACCCTTGTCCAATAATTCTTGTAGCTGGATGGATAGTTCCTGCATCTCCGATGGAGCTAGGCGATACGGCGATCGTGCCACAGGAGCAGCTCCGGGAACGAGGTCGATGCGGAACTCGACTTGTCGAGGTGGTGGCAGCCCCGGCAAATCTTCGGGGAATACATCCGGAAAATCTCTAGCTACTGGAATGTCTTCCAACTTTCGCTCGTCGGCTTTCTTGTCCACCACGTGTGCCAAGAATGCGACAAGACCTTTCCTTAAGCATTTACGAGCCTTCATGCTAGAAATAATTCTTAGTGGCGTCCCGTGTCTTTCCCCTTGAATTGAGAGAGTTTCACCGCTTGCGAGGGGAACTTGAATGATTTTATCGTTGCACACCACGACGGCACGGTGTGTGGATAACCAGTCCATGCCAACAACTATGTCAAAACATCCCAACACAACTGGCAAAAGATCAATCCCAAACTCGTGCGCACAGAGTTCTAATTTACAATCCCTCGCTACTTCTCTCGTTTCAATAGTTTTACCATTAGCCAGTTCTATGGAGTAGGGTGTATCTAGTTTACTAGTTTTTAATCCAAGTAATCTTTTAAACTCAATGGATACGAAGCTAAAGTCAGCACCGGTATCAAATAATACAGAGGCATAATGACCATTAAGAGGGAACGTACCAGTGACCACGTTGGGGTCTTGTCGTGCATCACCGGCTCCAATCACAAACGCCCGCCCGCGGTCTTGGTTGTTTACCTTGGGGCAATCCTTCTTCCAATGGTCAAGTGACCCGCAAGCGAAGCAGGGTCTTGCTCCTCCGTTCTTCGGTGCTCCTGACCGGCAGTCTTCCGTTTTGTGCCCCGAGCGGTGGCACTTCCCACAAGTTATCCCATTAGTTCTCCCCTGGTTACCCTGTTTTCCACCATTACCACGCCCTGTGGCAACATACCCCTTTCCTTTCTTGTTCGAACCACCTGATGATCTATCCTTCTTTCCTTCATCCCGATTACGTTTCCCAAATCTCGGTTTATTCCCCTGCTCATTCGTCACAACCGCTGAACTTGTCCCCTGATTCTTGCCTTCCACATTGCTAGCCTCAGAAATTTTCAGTCCCGAAACCTGTCGGATCAAGGTACCCATGCGGATAGCATCTTCAGTGAGGCTTAGTGCAAGATCAATAGCCGCGCGCATGGTCGTGGGTTTGGAAGCAGTGACCATGCTGCGTATTTGTGGTGCTAATCCGAACAAGTACCGCTTTATCTTGTTATTTTCCGGTGTGACCAGACGAGGTACAAGTCGGGCGAGATCATGAAATCGGGACGTGTACCCAGTCACGTCTGCTCCTACCATGGTAAGGTTCCAGAATTCTGTTTCCAGCTTCTGTACCTCACTTGCCGGGCGGTATTCGGCGATCATAAGTTCTTTTAGTTCCGCCCATGATAGGGAGTAAGCAGTATCGTCTCCCAGTGACTGTACTTGGCCGTTCCACCAAGTTAGTGCTTGATCCAGAAACAAGTTAGTGGAGTACATGACTGAATGTCGAGGGGTACACCCACTGATGCGGATTATTGCCTTGGTCTTTTCGAACCATTTGACCAGGCCGACAGATCCTTCTGTGCCGCTGAAGTTAATTGGCTTACAGTCTAAGAAGGCTTTGAAAGTGCAGCCGCGCTCTCGCGAGGCCGTTTCTGCAATAATAAAGTAGTATGTTATTATGGGATAGGAGTTTTATGATATTCTCCCATCGCTTTTTCATTTATTCTTAAACCTCTTACCATTGGGGGAGGTCTCTCGTCGGTCGCTCCCTGTCCTGTCACGCGATCATTCGGAGCGGGCGGCTTCATGTTCCGCGATAGCTCGGGCTATGCGCTCCGAGATCATTGTTTCGAGTTCAGCAGGTGTAGTGGGCAGTCCGTCTGCGCCACTGTTGCTTCGGGTGGCTGGTGCCATTTTTCTTCAATAATAATTATCAAAGGTTAATTTGGCAAACATTTATACAATATCATACATAAAGCATAAATAACAACCCAAAATATGAACACGATAGTCAACACAACGTCATCACATAACATACAAACACACCATACAGAACAAATAATAATAACTGTAGAAAATTATAATACATATTTTACCATAACAAGATTTTCATTAATTTCAACATCATGAGTACAATGATTTGTTTGATACAACAAAATTTGAGGATTCATTCCTCATACATCGTTCTTTTGAAATACATTAGAAATATAATGTTATATGCCGGCACAACCCGCTCGGCTAGGTAAAATACAAAAGGGGTGTCATAACCCACATAGTGCAATCGTACTACTACTACTACAACTACTACTGTTATCTGCAGGTGCTCCTCCATGTGTCCCCGATGCATCCCTACTGTGGCGGCGGCGGCGGGAACTGATACTGCGGTGCGTGCATGCTGATAGTCATACTGATCGCCATGATGCGATCATATAAAAACTGTCGATGCGCAAAATGCGCATCACCGGTAATCCCACAATGCGCGTCCATGCGCAACAACTCCTCGGCATAGTGTGCTAAGGCATCCCGAGTATCGATCATCCGTGTCCACATCAAGCGAGTCTGCTGCTCTACCTGGTTCACGGTGCGCTGCACCGTGTCGGCGAGGGTTTGAAAGTCTCGCTCCAGTGAGATAGCAGAGGACCAAGCTGGTCCGGATAATGGTGTCATCCTGTGAGGCTGGGATGGTCCAGGTACGTCGGGGTAAACTGGCTGGGATGGGCCAACTGGGGCTGGCATCGGTATGTGGGGGAATAATGGTGCAAAACCCTGTGGTCTGGGGGCAAAGTAGGGTGGTATCAGGTAGGGGTCCCCGGCACCCAGAGGATATGGTGCAGGTGGCATCATGGGTAAGGTGGGGATAGGTAGTGTCATAGCTATGGTGGGTGGTGCTACGAGCTCGGCCAAGGGGGCCATAAGGGGCTCTGCAATAGTGGCCCACTCTGGGGTGGACACCACTACGGTGGGGGTAGGAGGGCTCGCAGTGGCGAAAGCTACCATGCCTGCCCTGCGTAGCTCAGAGCTACGGGCGGGGCTGCCCTCTAGAACGTGTGCTGCTGCGGCTGGCCCCTCCTGAGGTGCGGGCTCGAGTGGTGCAAGTGGGGCTATGGGGGCAGCAGGGGCGTCCTCCATCATTGGAGCCACTGGCTCCCCCTGGACGTCTGGAATCTCAGGTACTAGCATGTGGTCTACAGAGGCCACTGACTCGTCGTCTGAGTCATCCGAAATCCACCCGTTCCGCCCACGGGCAATCGGCATAAGCCTCATGCCTGGAGGAATGGGGATGTGTGGTGCGGGTACTGGCTCGCGATCAATGTGAGCCTGTCTATCGAATGGTGACTCCGCTGTCTCCGACTGGGCTGGGGCGGGTCGCGACGGACCGGCACAGCCTACAGGGAAGTCCCTGACGGCTCTGATGGGGTGTGGGGCTAAGGGTGCGGCAGGCAAGGGTACAATGGGTAGGTCAGCCTGCGGTGCCTCGGGTACGCCGGCCGCGTCATCCCCTGCGGTGGCCCAGTCAGGATCCTCGCTAGGATCCGTCTCGTCGGAACTATCGTCGCCCGATCCTCCGGCGACGTCCATCTCTACATCGTCCTCTCCCGAGTCGAGCACGACCAGCTCAACCGGCTCAGGTGGAGGTGCTGGAATAATCTGCCGGCTACTATCGTAGCGCGGCGCTATACTCCCGGCGTCAGACATCCCTGGCAAAAGAACCGTACATATATATATGAATTATTTAAATTAGATAGTTAAGGCGTACATTATCAGTAACCTTCCTAACCTCTAATACTACGTACTGCATAACCACGCCAATGGCGGAAACACGTGGCGCGACGGTTCAAGCGTATAAAGTCAAGGTTAACGCAAATCACAAGTAATTTAAGAAAATGGGTCATTTATTTAGGCGTCAAATCTTGTTCAAATATTACACATAAAGTAAATTGTTTATAACATAAATGGAGAGGTTTCTCAAATATATCCCATAGCCTTGGGAAATAAAGGTGAAACCCCGCAAAATATCCAACGCTGCATAGGAGAATTTCGTGACCCAGCTTGCCATGATTGTCTTCGTCTAATTACCTTGAAGATATGTTTAAAATTTTGTCAATATAAATATATTGGTGAGTTCACAGGTTTTAGTTTCCAAAACTTGAATACTTGGGAAATACCATGTTATGACCATATATAGGAGTTGCAAATTCCTACAAATCTACTTGAGACTATAATCAAACCAAGACGTATAATAACAATGCCCCGCTCCAAGTCGTTACTCGGTATCCTACGACTTAAGTTCAGAATATATGCACACCAGGCATACACTAATGCATAATCGACGCTATCGATTAGGGGTGGGCCTTGTCAGGCACCAATAGTACTATTCAAATATTCCTCCGGTTTCATTCTCCGAATAAATGATTATAGAGGCGAGGACTCAACCCCGAGTGGCGGTCACACCTCAAGTAATAAATCCGTCAAACATTTTACCTAACATATCTTTCCCCCGAAAACGTAAAAATAGTTTAAAATGGGGCCGTATAAACTCACCTGAATCGACGTCCGGCTCAACTAGGTAGATAGCAAACGGGGTCTCGCACCTACAAACGTCCTAGACGTATAAGTCACTATCCCTATAGTGCATGTGCCTTGGCAAGTTGTACACCCAACTCCCGTCCATAAGTTATTCCAAATCTCGTTTAATTTAGCGCGTATCCTAGGTTTCGTTGGCGTTAGGTTACCCTTTGTATTACAAGTTATATATTACTCTTGTTAATATTTCCTTAACTTGTACATTATTATCATCGACTTGACTTCACTTAACGTATAATTATTTTCCCATTTAAATAATTATACTTAAGATCACATCGCTCGATATAATATATATTTCAACACTCGACCCGACTCACTTTGCCGCACATTTATTTTCCCATTTAAATAAATATGCTAAGATCTTGTCGTTCGATTGTATATTCTCAACACCCGATTCAACTCACCATGCCGTATATTTATTTTCCCATTCAAATAAATATACTAGGATCTTGTCGGCACGGTATACACATATATATATATATATATATATCTTTGTCTACTCGTCTCGGTTTTCCTTCCCACATATCTACTTTCCCATTAAGTAGATATACTAGAATTTTGCCGAGACGAGCGTATATATATATAAACGTGTAATTTTCCTTGTTAAGTCTATACGTTTGTTTAACGTCTTATTTGTTTACGTTATGTTTTTCTCCCACGAATAATTCCTTCAACACTTAGGAAAACGTTTATTAGATTTCACCCATGATGTGTATATATATTTTACTTCCTAAAAATATATATTTTCTCATCTTGCCGCAATGGCCTTTTTTCTCATGTTTTGTCCGTGTATGGTTCGTTAACGCGTTTTAGTTCGATATCTTAGCTTGAATAGTTAATTTTTCCCAAGTTTTTGCCAACATGTGTTTTATAGAAATATTATTCATATTTCTTTCTCCCAACACATGTTACTTGGAAGGTTTAAAAATACTTTTGTATTTTTAACCCAACTAGTTAACTTAGACACAAAAATGTTTCCAACACTTCTATATTCCCATTTATATAAAAGTATTCATCTTTGTATAAGTTTCTCAAGTTTTAATTTTCGTTTAACATTTTTATAAAAATATCTATTTTATAAAAATCCTTATGTTAATACAAACCCATATTTTTATAACTTTCACTTTTATAAAAATATACTTTTTATACAAAATACCCAAGTATGTTTACTAGTATTTACCAAATCAACCTTGGAAAATTATTACTTATACTTTTGACACCAAACTTTCCATCATTGCATTTTTGGACTAATAGTTTCTAAAATGTTCATTTTAGTCCTCTAACTTTCAAAGTTACAACATTAGTCCCTTAACTTTCAAATGTTGCATTTTTCCACTCTAACTTCCAAAGTTAGTATTTTCACTCAATTTAGTGGACTTTGAAGATTCATCTTTTTATTGTTAAGTTGTTTTTGTCTCAAATCACTTTTAATAGTCTTATATTTCATATATAAGGCTACTTGTATGTGTGTTTTATGTATTTGTCCATTATATCAAAATCCCATTCTTCTAAGTAAGTAAGCTTTAATTTTCCAATTTCTTTATTTATGACATTCCAATATATTCCACCATATATTATATCTTAGATGATCATTTTAAGATGATTAACACTACTTTTTAATACATTCAAGTTTCTTTCTCAAATCTCATGTAGATCATCATTCTACATAGTGTATGTGTAGATTATATACATTTTCAAGAACACTACTTTATCATCATCAAATCCATGATCCATTTACATATCTTTATTCATTCATTTTACTCATGTAAAACTTATTAAAGTTATGTTTCAAAACCACATTTTAACCCTTCATGTACAACTTGCTTCTAAGAACACATACATGAGTATTAATAATCAAAACAAGGTTAAGAAGCTTACTACTAGCACAAGGCTAGGGAAGACAAAAACCTTGGATTTGAGAGGGGTTTAGTGTGTTCTTCCTTATTGGTTAAGCTCCAAGCTTGAAACACACAATGGGGTTTTGATGGATGGATGTTTAAGAGTAATTTGGAAGTGTTGAACTTGAAGAAATGTGTGTGTGTGTGTGTGTATAATACCCCACGGCCACAAGAGGGAGAAAGAAGAAGATTGTTTTTGCTTTGTTAACTCATGTATCTAACACATGTTATATAACATTACCATATCTTCCATAGATTACACATGATCTTTCTAAAGATTTAAGGGATTTGAGAAGTACCAAGAAAAGATCTTGGGTGGATATTACAAGGGTGTTTGGCCGTGGGTTTTGAAGAAGGAAAGGAGGTTTATAATCTTTCCAAGATATCATGTAATCATACTTATAATCTTAGTAGGATATGAGATCTTTTGGAAGCATGCATACATGAGTGTCCTAGTGTTTAACTAGATTGCATTTGTCTTGGATTTACATGGACATGGGCCGGCCCCTTTGTGGGCTTAGGTGGGGTCCACAACTTCAAATATTTACCCAATGTTTGTTAAGTTAAATCCCTCGTCGTTCGGGTGTCGTTCGGGTATTTTTCGGGTTTTAATCGCGCGTTATTCGGACATTTAAAATGCCTTTAATAACCCTTAAATATAGTCTAATTTAAGCGTTGATTGGTTATTTAGGCTTTTGCCGGGTGAAATTATAAGTTGTACGCGTATTGGGTGCGGTACGCGCACTTTATTCGTTACCGGGAGATTTGTATGAGACATTTCCACTTATGGTTTTGGAGTTCCAAAACTCATTTTTCTTTGTTAAAATACCCTTTATTTTATATCCTGGGTGTCCGGGATCCTTTTCGTTTATTTAATTATTACCGAGTAATCGCCAACGTCCATACCGGATAGCTTATTCGCACATGATCCTATCATGTTTTACCATTAAACGTATGCGTTCCTATGCATTATTTGGAAATTGCTATCTCCTAAGGCCTTGATAATTAAATCACATATAATTGCATTTAATTACGTTAACCATATATTAATTAATTAGTACGGAATTACCTCATTTTTGCCAGTTGTTACATAATCATATCAAGCAAATTTCAAATTAGTTCTATAAAAAATCCACTACTTCCCGAACCCGAGCTCTTATACCAACCTGTAACGAACCGATTTCCACCGAGTCGTTACCGATTGGTAGTTAGTTTCCTAACTAGTTTCATAGTTTTAACTTCCACTTTTAAAAGCCGGTTTCTTATACTTGTTTTACAATCAATACTTTTAACTCAAAACATCATTATATTATACATTAAAAACCATACTTTCCACACCATGTTCGGCCGAAGCCTTACAACCTTTAGTTTTGAAAACGTCACACTACAACACGATTCTACTTTATTTAATAACATCATACTTCATTCGACAAGTTCACTAACACCATAACTGAGCTCGGGTTCCATGATAATCTCCTGAAATGTATGTTTAAAATACGTTAGTCGAAACTAGTGAGTGATGCCAAGACTTTAACAATCTTTTAGACACATGCATGTAATCGTCCGGTCATTCTATTTTCGAGTATAGATCGATTATGCATGGTCCCGTAGCCTCTAATCGGCCCGGGTCTATACTCTTTGATACCGAATGGATCCACTCTACGTAGTTTCTATCCGACCGGTTTCTATTATTTCTATTGGATCATGATCAAGCGATGATTTTCAAAGACAAACAAACATACATCTACCCCAAATCATTTAAAAGCTATTATGGGGTGCAAACACTCACTTGTTGTTCTTCCACTTGATTTCTAAGATTGATGACTTGCTCGGAAATTATGCGGACTACCTGTTTATCACATAAACACGATTACAAATACACACATATATGCTAGTTAGCTGACCATTACAGCTTAGGTATATAAATACGTAGATAAGCTGGCCATTACAGCTTGGCGCTCGTGATTTCTACAAGTTAAAGATTTAGAACTTACCCGGATGAATCTAATCGGCCGGTTTATCACCGTAGCCGTGGCTAGTTATAGTAAATAAGCTTGCATACGATAGAAGATCAGAAAGGAAAAGGATAATAATTAGGAGTGATAGTTGCCGATTGCTAGGGATGAAGGATAAGTGGATTGCATGTTGAAGATGAAGAGGTGAATGGTGGGTTGTGGTTTCCGAATTGTTTTCCCGGTTTTGAGGGAGTGGGTTTGCTTTAATCCATGCATGCAATGATGATATAGGTTTATAGATTAGATAGGTGTGAGTGTGTAAGTAATTTGGAGTGCTTAGTTGTAACTCCCTTAAAGAATGGCGGCACTCTTTCAACTATCTAAATGGGCCGGCCAACCATACCAATAATGGGCTTAGAGTGAAGCAAAACTATTATATCCTATGTATGCATCGGCCCACTAATAATCACTAATTGGTTTGATATATCGGCCCACTTAAAACTATTATATCGGCCCACTGATTAGCTTAACAAGGTCAATATTCGAGCCCAAATACTTGGCCCATTAGATCGGGTTTATTAACGAGCCAGATATTAGTTGGGCCCTAATTGGGCTAAGTGGGATTCTAAATGTTATATCCGGGTAAGTATATTGGGCTACACCTTAAGGTGGCCCAATATTATTTTAATAATTTTATTTCGTTTAGTCGTTACAGCGTCAACACCAATCCCGTGATTAGGTTGTATCGGGGTATCCATCGGCTTCAAATCATCCATCTGGAATTGGCTCAAGACTTCAGAAACGTATTTGGTTTGGTGAATAAAGATCCCCATTGGTCTTTGGTCCACCTGCAAGCCTAGGAAAAACTGCATCTCTCCGATCGCACTCATTTCGAACTTTTCCTGCATAACTTTTTCGAATTCTCTGCATAAAAGTGCATTAGTAGAACCAAAAATAATGTCATCAACATAAATTTGCACTAGAAGCAAGTCATCTCATGTTCGTTTTGTGAACAGTGTGCAATCTACCAAACCTCGTTTGAATCCTTTGGATAGAAGATACATGCTCAGCTCCTCACACCATTGTCGTGGAGCCTAGTGCAACCCATAGAGAGCTTTGTTTAGAACATAGACCATATCCCGGTGGATAGGATCCTCAAAGCCTGGTGGTTGACCTACGTAAACTTCTTCCTTGACCACACCATAAAGAAACGCGCTTTTAACGTCCATTTGATACACCTTGAATTTCTTGTAAGATGCAAACGCTAGAAGCATGCGGATAGCTTCTAAGCGTGCAACCGGTGCATAAATCTCGTTATAATCGATTCCTTCAACTTGATGAAATCCTTGTACGACCAATCGAGCTTTGTTTCTAACAATCACTCCTCTGTCATCCTTTTTGCACTTAAACACCCATTTGGTTCCAATCTTTTTCCTTCCTGGATGTAAATCTTTCAGTGTCCACACTCCCAGTTTCTGAAATTGTAATAACTCCTCTTGCATTGTCTCTACCCAAGCATCATTCAAAAGAGCATCCTTGTATGTCCGCAGCTCAACATGCGAAACATAACAAGCAAAAGACCAGTCATTCTGACAACCTGACTTTTGACTTTTAGCATATAAGGCTAGGGCGCCAAGATTTTCTTTTGAGTTAGCATTCCTCAGTTGTCCTCTCGTCATAACACTGCTACCAGGATCACCAATAACTTGCTCAAGCGGGTGAATACGATGTATCCGAGATTCCGGATAATCAGGTACTTGCACTCCCGTTTGAGTAGTCAAATTCTCTGTTGAATCCAGATCATTACCCAAGTTTGATGATGAAGCACCATTTGAATTTGGGTTCACTGGAGGTGTCTCTGTAACAACATCTGAAATAGCTTCACTTGTAACATCATCATCATCTTCTGATTCTGATGAGTTGAGAGTTGTGGAAGCTTCCTGAAATACCTCTTCTTCAGCTGTAGGAGCATTGGCATCATCAGAAGCAGTTTGAGGAGTTACAGTGATCGGACGCACCAACGGTGATGTCACTGCGTTTTCACACTCGTAATATAATTGTAATACAGCCTCTTCAACCAAGCTAGCTAGATTGAATGATTCAAAGAAATCTTTGTAATCAAACATCCAGTCTGGACCGCTACCCTGTACATTCTGAGTATACCGCTGAACTTCAACGTTAGCCCACTCCTCTACCTGACGAGTTCGTTTGTTGAAAACCTGTTTGAGCGGGGTTGCATATCCAACAAAGAATCCTTCTTCAGCTTTCGGTGCGAACTTCTCAGATGGATTAAGCATTGTACACGGTGCTCCACACGGTTCTACATACTTTAACTTCGGCTTTCTTCTGTTCAACAGCTCATAAGAAGTTTTACCAAAATTCTTCACTGTTAAAACACAATTGAGAGTATAACAAGCTGCGTAAATGTCTTCATTCCAGAACATTACTGGAATATTGGAATCCGCAAGCATTGTTCTAGCCGCTTCAATTAGAGTCCTGTTTTTACGTTCTGCGACACCGTTCTGTTGAGGGGTATATGGAGCACTATATTCATGATGAATTCCTTTGTCTTCACAAAAGCTTCCATTTGTGCGTTCTTGAACTCCATCCTATTATCACTCCTAATTCTCTTGATCTTTAGACCATAGACATTTTCACGTCGAGTGAACAGAACCTTCAGCTTATTAAACGTGTCGCTCTTATGATGCAAGCACATAACCTACGAGAATCTGGAATAGTCGTCGGTAACCACAAGACAGTACAATTCACCGGCATGACTTTTACGCTTGACCGGTCCAAATAGGTCCATGTGCAAACGCTCAAGTGGTAATTCAACTGAATTGACTTTCTTTGGTTTGTGGGATTGTTTGTGCTGCTTTCCTTTCTTGCAACTCACATATTTGTCGTTCAAATGGAAATGTTTAACATTTACGACTTCCACAAGTTCATTCTTCACCAGATGGTTCATTTTTCTAAGGTGAATGTATCCCATCGTCCTATGCCACATGATGGATTCTTTTTCAGTAGCCTTGGAGAAGAAACACGTTACTTGGCCTTGGGTTGTCATTGCTTTTGACATGTCGAGAATGTACAGATTGTTCACTCTCGGTGCTTTCAACATTACCCACTCTTTTGGAAGTACAAATCCTGGCTTGAGAATGTAGAAAGATTTGTCATCAAAGAATACAGAAAACTGCTTAGCACATATTTGACTAACACTGAGCAGATTATAGTCTATTTGCTTCACGTACGAAATCTTTTCAAAACTCATGATACCATTACTCACACTACCCTCCATAGTAATGTATCCTCCTTTGTTTCCAACAAATGCTACATATCCGCCATTGATATTTCTTATGTCAAACAGTAGCGATAAATCCCCTGTCATGTGACCAGAAGCTCCACTGTCAACAATCCAAAGACTGCTCACAGGGCCAGCTGAAGCTCCCTGCACATATCAAGTAAAAAGATTAGATTTTTTTGGGGGACCCAAGCCTGCTTGGTTTTGGGTCTTTGAACATTCAGTTTCAAAGATTCTTTCTCACAAACAGTTGAATTTGAATTTATCTTTTTCTGATCAATTAAATCCTTTTCGTTTTCAGATTTCTCATTCACTTTTGAAATTGAAGCACCTTGAGAACCCTTTGGTGACCAGAATTGTTCTGAACGTTGGTTACCTTCTCTGATTTAACAGAGACAGGTCCAACTGTTGGTTTGACTGCAGGTTTTTAATGGTACCTTTTTCTTCTCAACAGTCGTGTTCACCACAGGTTTCTTAAAATGCTTTTCCATTGCGATCTGGTTACGACGATCATATGTCATCTGACGATTATCCCTCTTTTGAAAATATCTGCTTTAGTTATAAAACGATGCTGGTTGAGGGACTAAGCGTCGTTGTGGATAACAATGATTATCGACTGGACTTTGATATTTCTGCTTCACTTCAACCTCGTGCCTTTTGTGCCTAACATACGGGCAGTGAGCATGTAAATTCCCTCTCTCCCCGCATTTAAAACATGCACGGTATTCCTCAAAGTTGTTCTTGGCGTTTGACTTAGCATAAGTAGTGATAGGATATTGATCATCCACACACCTTCTTCTTAAACTCTCAGGAGCTGGGTCCTTTGAGTAAGTCGGCTCAAGAAAACTATTTGCCTTCTCCTTAGGCTTAATAAACTCTGTGAAATGAACCTTTATTTCTTTTGGAACATCCAAATAAATTTTCTTTAAAACCTCTGGAGGTACATCATTTGTTCTCTCATGTTTTGGGAACCGAATGGTACTCTCCTGTTTGTGAGAAAGAATCTTGGATGGATAATCTGAGAAGGTGACACCGGTTCATTGGTAATAATGTGATTTTCAGCAGGAATATCACACACTTTCTCGGATTTATCATCCTCAGAGTCAGAATCATCAGTTACAGCTATCACACATTCATCATTCAATCCCAAAATAGATCTAACATCGGAATTAGGGTCTCCCACACTATAAGTGTTAGACTCATCATCTGATGTAGAGTCAGATTTAACTGAACTCTCCGGTGTTATTAAATGCAAAGTATGATTCTCAAACAACACTGGAGATGGGACGGCCTTGTTGTTTGCACTACTTGACTGTGAAGGCTCCCCAATAATATGGTCAACAACATATGCAATATGTTTGTAGCTTACAAGCTTCTTGTTGACTTTCTCAGCAAAGCACTTGATGGTAGCCATTTCATGTTTTGTTTCTTCCAATTCATTGATATAATTGTTACTGGCTAGTTGTTTTAAAGATAATGTTTTCTTAAGATCAGAAATGTCTTTCTTATAACCATCAAGCACCTTATTGAATTCACGTGCTTCCTTTTGATACGATTGACAGTTGATCTTAGCACTCTCAAGCTGAACCCTGAGTTGCTTATTATCCTCTGTCAATCTATCGCATGCACCACATTACTTTTCACTGTTCATATCTAAAGTAGATTCAGAACTTACCTGTTTTGGAGGCTCTGTCATCGCCATCAATGCAAAATGTGCTTCCTTTCCAGCAAAGAATTTAGAATAATCGATTCTGGTAAAAGCATTATCCACTATGCACGATTTGCGGGTCATAAGAAAATCAGCTTCTGCTAGAAGTTGATCAATATCATCATCTAGTGAGTTAACACTAGCTTCAGAATTAGATTCGCTCTCCGAGTCAGAGTATGCTGAATCACACTGTTCTGGAACATCAGTGACTGAGTCAAGAATCAATCCTGACTTCTTCTCAACACAAACATCATTTTCTTCAATCAATTCCTCAATCTTCACCTCAGATATCTTCTCGGTCTCCAAATCGTCTTCAACTGACACTGGCTCCTCCAAATCCATCTTCTGTGCAACACACGCCACATTACCAGCAGTGATTTCCTCAACACCAAGTTGCATACCAGTCCAATCAAATCCCTCATCTTTCTGGATTACCAAAGCCTGGTTCTGGTTATGTGGTTAGGTTTGGCTGTTTGGTGTAGAAATTGGAATGATTGTTCTGGTTGGATTGTGTGGTGTTTGGTTTTGATTCTCTTTTGTGTAGTGGTTTGTCTAACAGAGTTGTTTGGTGAGGTGTTTTGGCGGTTTTGATAATTATTTTGTGGTTGAAAGTTGGAGTTGTTTTGGCTTTGATATGATACCTGATTTTGTGATTGACGGTTATAGTAATTAGTGTTAAAAGGATTCTTGTTCCCCTGTTGTGCTGGCTGTGTGCATTCTCTTTTGAAATGACCTTTTCCACCACAGTAAAAACATGTGACTTTGGCTTTGTTGAAGCCATATGTGGTGTTGGGGGATGTAGAAAGATCAGTTCTGCCCGTCTTCTCTATAAACTCAGTCGCTCGCCTCATGACATTAGCAAATGCCCACTGGATCTCAATGAGCTCCATCTCCTCCTTGTTAATTTGAGCGTAGTCCTCACTGGTTAAGTTGTTGTTACCAATTTGACTAGCTACTAACCCATTATACGAAGCGACCATAGCAGAAACCAAGGCTACATGTTGCTGTGCAACTTCAACAGTAACATTGTTCAAGTTTGATGTCTCCAACACAATTGGGTTTTGGTTTGATTGACTTGAGTTCATTTGAGTTTCGTTCATTTGAGGAATGTAAGATTGTTGTTGAGGTTGGTTCAAATTAGCTGAATAGCATGCAGCTTGTTGCATAGGTGAAAATGGTGGGATGTAAATAGTAGGATATGAAGGTGGGGTATAAGATGATGTTTGAGCAAGATAGTTTATGGGGGGTTTTGGTTGGTTCAACAATGCTTGAAACACAAGCTATGTGTGGAGCAACATTATTACTAGAACTTGAACTAGTTAGAGATAAAGATGTACCACCATGATATAACTTTGGATTCTGAGGAACTTGTGCTCTTTTCGCTTTGCTCTTTTCCTCCATCTCTTTGTTCTCAAGCTTGTGAATGAATTCATTGATGGTCCAATATTGGTATGCGTCTTTCTCCTTAAGGACCTCAATGTGTTGATTCCAGTATGGTGGTAATGCATCAGCGAACTTATCCACCAGCTCAGACGTCGGTATATTGATCTCATAACTTGAAAGTTCGGTCAACAAATGGCAATACCTCGGAATCAACTCCTTCAGTGTCTCATTTCCCATATAGCTAAAGTTCTCAAACTCTTTTCTCAACTCCTCCATACTATGCTTCCTTGTCTTCTCATTCCCATCGTGACGATTCCTTAACATATCCCATAATTGCTTCGAAGTGGTACACGACCCAAACTGATGTAAAAGATCAGTGTTAATGGCCTTGGATAGTTGGGAAAATGCCTTCTTTTCCATCGCAAACTTTTTCTTCTCATCCTCATCTAGACTCTCTAATGGAATTGGCTCACCGGTGTTCTCCAAAACCGGAGCTACATATCCCTTAGCAATCATTTGCCAAGCTTCCGTGCCTTCCATTCCCATTCCCTCTAAATGAATCTTGAACTTGGTCTCCCATTGGTTGTAATCCACCATTTCCATCAACTTTGGTGGACGACTCCCACTACCCGAAGATAAGTCATGAATAAGCGTTGAAATCGCATAGGTAGTTTGAGAGTGTACTGCAGTTGCTGCAACTCCCCAGTAATCAGCCATAGGTTGTTGTTGTGGTTGTGCAACTTGTTGGGGCATCGAACTAGTCATCGCCAAATAGTTGATTGGTTGAGATGGTTGACTAGACGTCTTCTGAGCAGATACCGACCAAGGATCCATTGTTGTTTGCTGTTGTGATGTTGTATTAGGTCGTGGTGTTGTCGGAAAGTTCCACATATCGTCTGAAAATTATAAAACACGAAACGATTAGAAAATTTTTTCAACAGATTCTACGTTCGACCTTTTTCAAATAGTCGTGGGGGCGAATGTGGAATTTAGTCCAGATTCGACCGTTTCTAAAGACTCAAATGTAGAATGTAATAGACTCTTTTCAGTTTCGACCAAATCAATCCACTTTCGACCTTCCGATTGGTCGAATGTAACACAGATGGTCGAATTAACAACAACACACTAAAAATTTCTAGGTTCGACCGAATTAACCTCCACGTTCGACCTAAAAATCCCTGGTTCGACCTAAAAACCACACTCTCGACCGTTTCTCCCTAGGTTCGACCCTTTCATTTTGAAAAACGGTTATACTTTGAAAATCAGTTATTTTGATCCAAAATTTACAAATGTTGATGAAATTTGATGATCTTTTGCAGGTTTTGCTTCGGATTAGATTTGGAACAAGTTTAACAAAGAGAATACTAGATTTTATCCATGAAAACTAGTTCAAATCAATCAATATTCATCAATTTCAAATGTTAAATGAAAACAGAAAAGTTTTGATCAAAATTGGGTCCAAATCAACACTAATATTATCATTTCGTAGTTGTTTGATCCTTATAGCTCTGATACCACTTTGTATGTGTCAAGGATCGATCGTCAAACAAAGACTATGATCAAACAAGTGCAATTCAGGTGCGGAATCCCTGAATTAATTACGAAATGATAATATATTTAGCAAAACACACAAATCATCTCAAACATTTTCATTTCATTGATAAACATAATGATAATCACTTTAAAACATTGTTCACAATGATAGATATCAATTACAGACTTAACAAAACCCTAGGGAGACAACACACTCAGAGAGGGAAACAAAAATGACCAATAGTTAAAGTCACAAAATGATTCAACCTATATATAGACCTACACATTCGACCATTCGATTGGGCGAATGTGCAGGTTCGACCATTCTAAGTGGGCGAATCAACACATATATAAACATAAACTTCATTCGACCTCTTGAGCTTCTCCCTTCGACCTTTATATCTACATGCGACCATGTTAATTCCACGTTCGACCATTCGTCAATGCCAAAACATAATAAAAATTGCAATTCAATAGCATTAGTCGCACTACGTGTATCTACATTGTCCAAAAATTCGTGGGTTCGAATCTGGAAAAATATAGTCTATTCGACCTTACAAGGGTCGAATGTATCTCAGTCTTGGTTCAACCTTAAGAAACGTAATCGAGGGTTCGAATGTAGAAATAACCAGGTTCGACCCTTTAATCTGACTCAAATGTGAAACTTGAAACATACAAAACTCACTTTCGACCACTTAACTCCACGTTCGACCTACCGTAAGGTCGAATGTACAAAAAATGGTCGAATGAAAAACAGTACTCACTGAAAATTTTGGTTTGACCTAAAAACACACTTGTTCGACCTAAAACCAGTTGGTTCGACCTATTATACTCTAGGTTCGACCCCTCGAAGCTCACATTCGACCTTTTTAGGTCTGTTCATCATCTTCAACCTCAAGAACACAAATCTGATCAGTTTTTGACAAAATTTTCACCAAATGTAATTATTTTGGATAGGTTTTGTGCGGATTTCAATTTAGACAAACATTTGTGAAATAAGTTTTTATAATAACATCAAATTCAACTCCAATTCAATCAAAAACCATGTTTTTATGAAAAGCTTGAAAATTTCTAGGGTTTTGAACTTTTAAACCTGAAATCTAATCTGTTTTCATCAATTCAAATCAATTTGCAATCGTGAAATCGAGCCTATGCTCTGATACCAATTGAGAATTCATTTAAGGATCGTAATCACGAACCGTGATCTCACGAATACCAACTGTAGGGTGCGGAATCCCCTCCAATCGTGCAAAATGATTCAGAAATAATCGTAATCGATCGTGACGAAAACAGATAACGAATCACCGAGCAATTTCCATAACTTTACTCGTGTATTAGATCAAAATATCAACAATTACAGATCAAACCTAGACCTAATATAGAGAATATCACTCACACACAAACTAGGGAAAAGCTTAAAATGATTAACTCTCTATGAAAAACAAACTAACTTTTCCCTTTATATAGCCTTCCACATTCGCCCCTATCATGAGGTCGATTGTGTTCATTCGACCCCTTGTGGGTACGAATGAAACCTTCTCTATCTTCCAATCTACCTTCGACCAGTGTTGAGCTACATTTGACCCCCCGTGGGTTCGAATGTGTCGACTAATACTCAATATATTCATAATCTTTGTCGTTTTCCGATTATCTAAACTTTCGACATTAAGTACCGGATCACTAGCTGGAGACATACATTGATAATGCACTTACAAAATTTGAAAGGTTTGGGGCAGGTGGCGAACCCAGGTTCAACCCCCCACTACACCAACCTTATCTTTATTTAGTTATTTATCTTCTCTAAAAAAATTATTATTTGTATTACTTATAAAATAAAATTTGTGATCTTTGCATCTTACTGAATCATTGAAATCTATTTTTTTATTTATCCTTGTTCATTCTAAATAATCATTTCAGTTCTTTTTGTTAACTTAAAACCACTTAATTCAACAATTTAAAATTTGCTTCATAAACATTTTACGTTGATTAAAAATTTTACAAATATGTTCTTGGTTGTTTAATTATTTAAAGTCAAATATACAAAACGTTTTAACTAAATATGGTCATTTCCATTATTTTCATTAGTCTACATTTATTAAAAAAAACACTAAAACCCAAATATCCCCAAATTAAGTCTTGAAATACTAGTGCTTTAGATCCTAGAAACCCAAGAACTTTTGAGTTCGTTTATTCATAGTATTTACATATCAAATAGGTTGAATGCCCCAGGATTCTCCCTGCCATTATCTTACTACAACTTGAGAATTTATAGTTAAGCAGAAGGTGAGTTTACATAGCCCCTTTTCACTATTTTCGGGTGAAACATGTTATACTTGTATGTGTAAAGGATCGGCTATTCAAACAAAAAATATGATCAAACAAGTTCAATTCAGGTGCGGAATCCCTGAATTGATAACGAAATGATAATAAAACTAGCAAAACACACAAATCATCACAAACGTTTTCATTTCATTCATAAACATTGTTAATAATCCTTACAAAGCTTGTTCATAATGATTAAACTCAATTACAGACCTGACAAAAACCCTAGGGAGACACACACTCAGAGAGGGAAACAAAATGACCAAAAGTTAAACATTCAAAAATGATTCAGCCTTATATAGACCTGCACATTCGCCCAATTGACTTGGTCGAATGTGCAGGTTCGACCATTTAAGGTGGGCGAACCAAGACATATATACATCCAAAACTTCATTTGACCTCCCAGAGCTTCCTTCGACCAAACTATTCTACCTTCGACCATCTGAAAGCCACCTTCAACCATCCGTAATCAGCAAAACATATTAGAATTCGCAATTCAATAGCACTAGTCGCACTTCGTGTATCTTCAAACTCCCCCTCGACTATTGCTTGAATTGCTTCAGCCTCTTGTCTTCATCCATTCTCTTGTTCATCAATTTGATATGTAGTAGCTTATTTTGTTCTTTCGTCATAACTGGTTCATGAGTTTGCTTCGGTTTCTTCTTTTCGATCTTTTGAACTTCAACAAACTTCCCCAGCTTCTTATCAAAGCCACAACCCGCATTGACATCCCACGCAAAACATAGAAATACCACACGTTGGTATTTAGCTGCCTGTTCGTTGTCTTTCTCTTCGCAGTAAATCGGATTGTAATATAACATGATAATATCCTCGTGCGAGCAATTGATCAACCACATTGGGTCAAAGATATGAATCTTCTTAAAATCTTTCATACCATCCTTCAGAACAATAATAGCCTCTGCTGTCTTCCAGTCGTAGTACCACCACATAAAATCTTTCGAAAAGTGTTGTGCAATTAGCATCAAAGGAATATGCTTCAACGCTTTTGGTGTTTTATATTTCAAAGTCACCTTATACAACCCCGTTATCTCATCTTTCTCGTTCTTGTGTACTATCCTCTTAGGATACTGTGGGGTAAACACATTCCATTTCGTTCTGCTCTCCCTCGCCATGCGATCTGCAAAGTAACCAATGAGATTGTTGTTTACTGAAGCACCTGACATTGTATGTCGGCAGATATCGCGAACAGCCCAATACGGTAGTGTCTTTAAGTCATGGAATCTGTTAAAGTACAGAATTCCTTTCTCCCATTTCACAGCAACACACCTAAGCTGTCTCAAATACTTCCATCCGAGAGCTTTTCCTTTGAATAGTTCGTTGTAAATTTTGTAGAAACTACCTAGAACTTCAGTCTTAGGACGGTTAGCTTCTTTTTCTTTAAGTTTCCTCAACAATTCTTTCAAATCATCAGATTGTTCAACATTCGGCTTCTGACAGTCTGAATTCTTAAACACTTCTTCAACAACTCGTCAGAGAATTCAGGAAATCCAGAATCTTTATTATTCTTGAAGTATTCTGGATATTCCTCACTTGTAATATCCTCCATCTCTACTTCTTCAAACACTGGAACATCTCTATCATCAGAGTGATTACCTGCTTCTTTCTCAGGTATATTCGGTATTTGGTTCTCACTCATCAACTCTTCCAGAGATTTACCAACCTGTTTAGCTAGTCCCTCTAATATCTCTTTAGACACGGTTGCAGAAACTTCTCCGTCTTCTAGATCAGGATCATTATATTCTAGCTCAAAACTCATATCATTTGACTCAAATATTTCTGGAAATCTACCAGTCATCTCAATCGTCCAGACTCTATCAGTCAACATCTGGCGATATAATTTCTTATCTTTTTCAGATAAAGCTCTGATTTTCTCATTCCAGAAAACATTAACATCGTCAGTATTTCCACCAGGAGCTTTCGAGCTACACTCTCCTGCATCTTTTGCTTTTCGCTTCAGGATCAACAGGACATAACGGATTGTCTTCATCAGAATCACTGTTAGCATGCCTGGCTTTATTAGTACCTGGATCTTCATAACCTGGATTGATCAGGTGACCAAACAAGTTCTTTATTGGTGGTCTCTCATTCATTGGCACACTTTATAACCCTTCATTCTTAATAACGTACTCAAACTCATGTGATCCTGTACGACTATCTGAGTAGGTTCTTTTCTCAAATTCTTGTATTTCTCATCAAAGATCATTTGCAGGAATCTCGGGTATAAGAGAAACTTCTTATTCTTCAATCCTCTCAATGGTTCCAGCATATGTTCAAATATAATTCCAGATATTTTGAATGGTTTGTTCAAGATCAGGGAAACCAATAAAGAGCAAATACTCTTTCTCATCACATCGTATCCTCCACTCACTGATCCAAAAACATGTAGCATCACGTGAGCAAGGTACTTAAACTGCGGGCACAACTTTTCTTTATGTAATGAACCATCAGTAATCGGTCCATTATACTTCATTCTCAGGAAACACTTTCTCTGCTCAATCAAAGAAAGAACTCTCGGATTAGTCTTCTCATCCGTCAGCTTCAATGCTTCTCTAATGTCGTCTTCAGAAATAATCACAAACTCCCCCTGAATCGTACTCACGATAGCAGATTCGTTGTTCCAATAATCCATTTTGGCATTCGTCCAGAATTCTCTTTGGTGGTCTCTGTATATGATAGCAGGAGTAGCAATAGCAACAACGACACGACTTCTATTCAAAAAGTCAACAATACCGGTGAATTCGGTATGTTTCTTCAGATTGCCCAGATAAGCACAGCAGTTATGTGCTTCTTCAAACCGTAAATCTTCTACTAGTTTCTTCTCGGCTGCCTTGTCTGAAGATCCTGTGGGAATGTTAGAACTCTGTGGATCAGACATGATTAAACTGCAAAACAAAACAAGAAAAACACGTTAAAAACGGACAAAATAAACAAAAATATGAAATTTTTGATTTTGAAAATCTACATTCGACCAATAGAAGGTACGAATGTGTGAAATGAGGTTCGAATGTGGAATATAAGGTTCGAATGTGAAAAATCAGTTTTAAAAATGTTCATTCGACCCTTTAATCCACTTTCGACCGTTTGAACTTGGTACATTCGACCAAAAAGCCCCAATCGACCCTTTAGAAGTGGTCAAACGTGTCTGTTCATCTTCAAAAATTGCAGAATTTGATTTTGTGTGTTTAAACATGCCATTTTGATTTGTAAAGCATCTAATATGAACGATAAACCTTTTTCAAACATCAATTGTAATGATTATTCAGTGTTTAAGTGTTTTCTCCTAAAATCTAGGGTTTGAAACTTTTAAACAATCAATTTGTTAATCAGTGATGACTAAACCCTGAATTTTAGTATATTCTCCCCCTAAAACAGTTAAACACTGAATCCTTATCATCAATTGTTACAAACAAGGTCCATAAAAAAACCATATTGCTTACAAAGAATAGGGAGAATTTATAAAAGTAGTCTCTGATACCACTTTGTATGTGTATAGGATCGGCTATTCAAACAAAGTATATGATCAAACAAGTTCAATTCAGGTGCGGAATCCCTGAATTGATCACGAAATGATAACAAAACTAGAAAAACACACAAATCATCACAAACGTTTTCATTTCATTCATAAACATTGTTAATAATCCTTACAAAGCTTGTTTATAATGATTAAACTCAATTACAGATTTGACAAAAACCCTAGGGAGACACACACTCTGAGAGGGAAACAAAATGACCAAAAGTTAAACATTCAAAAATGATTCAGCCTTATATAGACCTGCACATTCGCCTAATTGACTTGGTCGAATGTGCAGGTTTGACCATTCAAGGTGGGCGAACCAAGACATATGTACACACAAAACTACATTCGACCTCCCAGAGTTCCCTTCGACCTAAATAAACTACCTTCGACCTTCTGATTTGCACCTTCGACCATTCGACAACATAAAAACATATTAGAATTCGCAATTCAATTGCACTAGTCGCACTTTCGTGTATCTACAATACTTTCAATTGCAATTCAACATAAGTGTCTATGTGTTATTCTATGTTGCAGTATGTCTTAAACATTACTATGGTAAGCACAATAGACTAGCATAATCATTAACTCCGTACAAGCCAACGATACACAATGATAGATCTATCGGACTGACAACCGCACCCGGATCGATACGTGTAACTCCATTATGGTTAGCCTGGGTGATTGTTATCGCAACATAAACGAGTGAACCATATGTGTATGGGATGGACCACAATATTCTAGTCACAAGGTTTGATTATGCACACGATTTACCGGGTAGTATTGTTTTCGCATATGGACTAGACTTGCCATGACACTCGAATTGTACAAATTTTTATTCAATATACAAACCTATGTAATTCTCACCAACTTTTGTTGACCCAAAATATTTTCAAACTTAACATGTTTCAGGTTATAGCTTTACTTGAAAATTAGAGTTAATGCTTGAAGACTTGTATTTAGTATTTCCCATTTGATGTACAAATTCTTTTAGAACAATGTATGTAATTTATTTAATTAATTATTGAAACTTATTATTTACCATGAGCTACTGAACAATCGTCAATACGTGACATCCCGATGTTTCCGCCATCAGTTGGGGTGTTACAGATTGGTATCAGAGCCATGGTTATAGGGAATTAGGTTATTATAAAAATAATCTAGTCTATAACCATAGGATTATAACCAGTACTTGCTCCTTTTACTTGCAACCCTAGTTGTTTCTATTCTCTATCTCCATCCTACTCCTTATCCCTACATAACCCCTACAAGATGAATGCTCTCCATCATTGGATCTACCCTTAGACTAATAGGACAAAATTCTCAGGTCCTAACCCGAACTGCCTTGATAATCTCGTAGAAGTTCGCCTTGATAATCTCGTCGAAGTTCTCTATTCTAATAACGAACACGTGCAATCTGGAAGGGTGAACGCCTGTATTCTGAGTTTTCTGTCTAGGACTGGCATTGCGCATAAATCCCAATCAGACGAGGGACCCGGATGCCTACGTGGGAAATCTCGGGATGAGTGTTCACTTATAGGCTAAAGCATGTCTTCTCTATGTTATTAGAATCTAGAAGCTTTGATAAGTCAATGTTTTCGTTTATTCGTTTTAATTAATGAATAAATGATTGCACTCACGTTCCTTAAAACTAAGCTCTAAAATCTTAAAATTTTACAGCTTAAATCAATCTCATTTCATAATCATATATGGATTTCACAATCACACTTCATCTTACCATCTTAGCCACATGATTGATTATTTTCAACACCCTACCCCAATCATATTATTTCCTTTCTCAACATGTTATATATTTTTTAAACTTTAACCTCATAACCTGAGTATACCCTAGCACAACACTAAAGATTTCTTAATATTGACAAAATTTCATCACCTATAAACCATGGGAAAATACATATTTTTATCAAAAGATGACCTAAAACTTAATTTCTAAATTCAAATGTTTATTCATTAGCGTAACAAAGAATTTTCGATATAATGTCACCTTGATCTATAAAACCTAATGTCATGTTTAAAATTTCCAACTAACTAGAATATTTTAATCAAAGCTCACTTAGTTTGTACTATTTAATTACTTTTGCTTTAGGTACAAAACCAATTTTAAAAAAATAAAAATAAAAAATAAAATAAAATCTTCCCATCCATATGAACAATATTTAGTCTCTAAATTCTCCATCGACACTTACTCATTTTTAACTTGTTCAAATTTTTACAATATTTGGCATATACCACAATCATGTTTTCTCATACACTTGATTCTAACCTTTGATTCAAACCTCACGATTTACACTGCTACATAATGTCCTCACTTGTGCCACTTCGAGAACCTATAAAATAAACCCTTTATCAACTATCTTCACATTCACCATCTTTCACACCTTGATTTTCCTTGAGTTTCCTCATATCTTTCACATTCTCAAAACATGAACTTGATCCCTACATTAACCTAACTATTAAAAACTTGATTGTTCGTTGCATCAAACTTGATTCTTATTTATACATGAGGATTTGATTATCTATCTGAACATTTGGTTACTCATGAAACTTGAAAGCAAGGAATATAAACTATTTGCTATAAACACACCTAGAGTCATTAACCCTATCTAGGGCAACTCTATTACAACTCACATGCTATACATGATACTTGATACATGATGCATTTACAAACTTGCTGACATGTACATATTATCAATTTGCAATTTATGTGTTAAACAATTGTTACATTTAATCAACAACTGGTAGAGGATGAAGTACTTGCTCAACAGTTAGTAGAGTACCAAATAACCTACTCAACGATTGGTAGAGGTCATCATGACTGCTCAACAGTCGGTAGAGGTCCTAACAACCTGCTCAACGACTGGTAGACGCCATCGCACCCCTCAACAATCGGTAGAGGTTCCTACTCACTGACTGGTAGAGGTCTTTTTCCTGCTCAACAGCTGGACTCAATTTTTGGATACATTGTATACGATTCAATCACAAGGTTATTTTGCACTGTGTGTGTGTGTCTAGAGTCATAGGATGACCAAAACCGTAATGTAAGGTAAATTGGTGATTGCGGTCCAGAACGTAATCATAAATTTACATGTACGTTAAGGTAGTGTGAAATTCTATGAAGGTTTTTCGGAAGGTAACCAATTATAAACTCTAGTTACCTGGTAATTCATTTAGTCTTTCTATAGTCAATTATCTCATGCATTCCTTTTTAGGATTCCTAAAACTTAAGTTTAGCATTTTGTAGATTCTTATTCTCCTTGATATTTCAGACGAGCCTAATCCAACCCTTAAAACTCACACATATCAAACCTCTTATCCAAATTAATCGAAATTAATTATTCTATTACCTATAAATTGATGTCGTGCCTTAACCCAAAATTTTCCAAACCACAGTTGCCCTAATTTCTACTCAATAACCCTTAACCCTGTGTTTTTAATAACTTCGGGACGAAGTTTCCGAAAGTTGGGTAGACTGTAACATCGCGAAATTTTCCCCAATCTTAGGATTAGTAAAACCACCACTTTACCTATATTATGCTTTCTTTTGTACAAATATACTAACCTTGTCTAATAACTTTTTAATAATAATAATAATAATAATAATAATAATAATAATAAAAATAATAATAATAATAATAATAATAATAATAATGATGATGATGATGATGATGATGATGTTAGTCTCTTCTTAAAAAAAAAGTAAACTACATCGGATGTTTATTATTAGCGAATCATACTGCATCTTTTATGTTTAGCCATTTAATAATGTTTGACTAATTGATTTAGTCTTCAATGTCTTTATTTTGGTCTTGAATGTCTCGCTCATTTTATGGAGTGATTGACAGCTTTGTTTGGCTACTTAAAGGCCTTGTATTTGCATGAACCAAAAACACAAAATAATGAGAATCACTGAATATTTATCATGGTAATTATAGCCTAATTTTTTTTCTTTTTCTTCCCTTACTTCACAATGGCCGACAGTGAAAACTGTTGGGTCTGCTGACCTGGAGAAGAACAGATGATTGAAAAGCCAAAATATGCTAACAGTTGATTCCACAAATAAACAGTCTTTCCAACATACTCTTCCCAAAAGACTGTTGACCCTAACAACTGTTCCATCCAACAACTGCTGTGACAACTATTGATACAAAGGACTAATAGAGAACAACTGCTGACCAAAGGTCTAATGAAGAAACAACTGCTGATCAAGTACTGAAGACTAAAGGTCTGTTGGAGTCAACAACACTTAGACTCCAACAGATGTTGCAAGACCATTAGAGTTTTCCCTTAGCAGTAGTTTACTTTACAGTGTTTTGTAATATAACAGTAGATTGTATAGGGCAGATGTTTTATGTTGTTATTCAGTTAGAGGTCACTATCTTAGGTGACATCAGCACATGTCACCAGTGGTTTAGGTTTGTCTATAAATAGATCAGTGCTTGTACTGTTCTATTACATCACACACAAACATTCTCTCAGACAAACAATTACTGTGTGATCAGGCTGAGGGGGAGTATTTGTACTGATTGTAATCTTTCAATTAATGAAAGCATTTGATCATTGATAACAATTATTCCTGTTGTTTTGATTATAGTTTATCTTTCCGCTGCACTTTCCATATATATTTACATCATTCATTTCTCATCTTATTCTAAATATATCAAAACAATCAAACTCAGATCCTAACAATTGGTATCTGAGCTTGGTCAATTAAATTCGATCTAACCAATCAATTTAATATAAACAGATTAGCTCACAATTATTGATATCGTTTGTCTGTTGGATTGAAAACAGAGTAATAGTTTAATTTCGATTCAACCGTTTTTAAACTGACTTTGTTTTTTTTGAAAAATCAGAGAATGGCTTCAATCAATCATGATCCACATAACACTGGCACGAACAACAAGCCACCGATGCTTGTCAGATCTGAATACAATATCTGGCAACGTCGGATGAGCCATGTTCTAGCTTAACAGAACACTGGGTGTTGGAAGTCGGTTATCTTCGGACCACATGTTCCGATGGTGCCGAGTACTGAAGATCCCAAGGTTCAGGAGCCAAAGAAACTTGAAAACTACTCCGACCAGGATTTTCAGAAAATTGAGTTAGATGCTAAGGCCTTCAATATTGTGGCCATGGCTCTACCTAATGATATATATGTTGGGCTGTTACACTGTAATAGTGCAAAGGAGTTGTGGGATGCACTGAAAGAACAATTTGGTGGGACTGAAGAGGTTATTGAAAACAATCGTGAAATACTTAACCAACAATATGAAACATTCAGTCATGTCAAAGGAGAGTCATTAACTCAACAATTTGAGAGGTTTAACTGTCTCATTAGTGAACTAAAACTGGTTGGTCTAACTTACCCTCATTCAACTTTGAACCATAGGTTTTAAGATCATTACCACACAAATGGGACACTATTGCTATTGTTATGAGAAACTCAATTGGATTTAAGGACTTATCACTGACCCAGCTTCATGGTAAGCTCTTGACCTATGAGAGAGAGCTTAACCAGAAAAAGAAGCTCCAGGATTCTGGAAAAGTGTCTGATGATTATGTATTTGGGAATACAGCACTTTTGGGTCATGATGAGGTGCCTGGAAATACTAAGGATCAGAGTTATGATCATTTCATTGACATAACTTCAGGTTTTAACTCAGGTTTTAACTCTGATTCTCATTCACCAAACTATGCTTTCAAATCAAGTGGTGGTGATATCCAGGCATCTGATAACATATACTTTGAGTATGATGACCTGAAATACTTTGACCCTGATGATTTGGAGGAAATGGACATTATGCACCAATTGGCCCTTCCCAGTGTAAGAACTAACAATTTTTACAAGAAAACTGGGAGAAGGTTTCCAGGGTTAACTGGCAGATCAAAGGTTGGGTTGGATAAATCAAAGATAAAGTGTTATAAATGTCATAGACTTGGTCATTTTGCTAGGGAATGTAGGAGTCAACATGGTACACCTATAATCACCTATCCAAATCAAAGACCTCAGACCAACACTTATAAAAATTCCTATAATACCCCTGGACCAAATGTGCAAGACACTGCTCATTTTGCGCAGTCCTCAAACATTGTTCCTGTCCAGTATGTCCAAACCACTGTTCCTCAGATCCACTATGTGCAAACACCTGTTGCTCAAGCACCTGTGCAAATGACTGCTACTCCATCCTCTGCTCATGCAGAGACAAGTCAACAGAGCTTCTTCACACAAGGCTTTGTTGATTGGAGCAGTTTACCAGATGAGTTAACAAATGAAAATTTTGCACTAGTTGCCAAAGCTGAAAATGAACTAGAAAACTTTTGTTTCATGGCTATGGTAGAAGAAGTTGAATCTGAGGTGGTGGTGACTGAATCTAAAGTTGTGACTGATGATGTTGTTGATGATGTTGTTGCAGGTGAAAAACCTGAAGAAGAGGTTGTGAATCTCTCAGATCCCTGGGGTGCATCTAATGATTGTGAGTGCAAGTATGATTGTGCATTGATGGCTGCTGCTAAGGTATCTCCTCAAATTCTTAAGGATTTATGTTCTGACAGATGTGTGATAGCATTTGCTAACATCAAAGAGGTGAATGAAAACCTTAGAAAGAAAATTTTAGATGATGAAGTTAAATTTGAGAAACTTTCAAAAGAATTAAAAACAAGTTTAACTGAAAAAGAATCTGAAATAAGCAGCTTAAAACATGAAGCAACCATAACCAAAGACCAGCTCCAAACTATGATAACAAAATATCAGAGTTGTAAAAGTGAGCTTGAGTCCACCCAAGTTGAATGTCAGAAATGGGTGGAATCATGTAGAGGATTTGAAATGCTACTCAACAAACAAACCAAAAGTCATGTGAAGTTTGGTTTTGGCTTTGAAACCACTACTCCAGCTTTTGAAAACACTAACAAAAAGGATCAAAAGTCTGTTGAGATAGTACCAACAAACATGCAGGGTCAAGATATTAAAATCACTGAACCAAATGGTAAGAAAATTGTTCTAGAAAAACCAGAAGGTTCCTCATCATTCACTGAACTTGAAAAGTATGAATTCAAACCTACTTGGTCTGATGAGTGTGGTACTCTTGAGAATTTTAAACCTGTTGATTTTAAAACTCCTGAAGGAAAGACAGCTCCTCAGGTAAAAATCATTCCCTTGAAAAACCTTGCAGCAGATGCTCAAACATCTGCTGAAAAGAAGGCTGAAAAAGGGAAGAAGAAAGAAAAGACTGTCCACTTGTTCTGTGATTTCTGTGAAAAGAAGAATCATGTCACTAAAAACTGTTTTCTTCTAAAAGCATATGACATTAACAAAGGAACAAGTGTATGTGATTCCAAAGCCACATGTTCATTATGTGAGAAAAAGAATCACAAAACCAAAAAGTGCTTGTATCTCAAAAATTTTGATGTGAAAATACAAGAGTACAAAGCTAAAACTCTTGCAAATCCTGGGGTAAGTACTTCAAAAGGAAAGCCCAAACAGACCTTCACTCCTGTCCAAACATCTGTTACTAAAAGTCTTGAAACATCTGCTCCTAGGGATGTCCATGTAATAGATGCTCCACCCACAAGCATGTACCTAAGAGGATATGTTCAACCACCATGTCATTGTCTGTCACATGTTTATGAGGAGCCAAAAAGACCCTCTAGACCAAGAGTGAACAGAAATCCCTATGGGTATTATCATCTGTCTGGAAGTGATGAAACAACTGTTGCCCCAAGTGTTGACATTCAAGCACTGGCAAATGGTTAGCAGCAGTTGTTGAACTTGATTCAAAAACTAGTTCAAACCACAGATCATCTTCCAAAGCATAAGTCTGAAAAGTCTGAGGGCCCATCCAAAGCCAATCTGGCTTTGGACACTCACCAAAACTAATCCATTACTGATGTGCAGGGAGCTTCTGCTTGTTTAGATAGTCTTTGGTATGTAGATAGTGGAGGTTCCAGGCACATGACAGGATGTAGAGCCCTTCTTCTGGACTTCTTAGCTCATAGAGGGGGTGATATATCCTTTGGTAATGATTCAAAAGGTAAGGTGTTAGGTTCAGGGACTGTACAAGCTGGGAAACTCAAGTTTGAGAATGTCAATCTTATTGATAATCTCAAGTTTAATCTTCTGAGTGTTTCATAAATGAGTGACAAAGGTTATGGCTCATTCATCACAAAGAAAACTTGCAAGATTATTGGGCCAGAAGTGGTGAAAAAGATTGATACCATCATTGCTGAGAGCAAAGCACAACTTGTTGCTCATAGAAGTGGCAATGTGTATGTTGTTGATATGTTAAAAGACAATCCTATGGCAAATGTCTGTTTGTTTTCTGCTGCCTCCACAAAGGAGACAGAATTGTGGCATAGGAGACTGGGTCATACCAACCTTAATACTATCAACACACTCTCTAAACAAAGTCTTGTCAGAGGCTTACCATCAAAAGAATTCAAATGTGATGAGCATTGTGTTTCCTGTTTAAAAGGGAAACAACATAAAAGCTCTTACAAATCCATTGATGAGTCCAAAACCAGTCAATGTCTACAATTGTTGCACATGGACTTGTTTGGCCCTGTTAAAATCATGAGTCTAAGAAGAAAAAGATTTTGTCTTGTCATAGTTGATGATTTTTCTAGGTTTACGTGGATTTACTTTTTACATTCTAAGGATGAGACTGCAGGTATATTGAAGGACTTTGTCACCAAAGTTGAAAAACAATATGACTTGCCAGTAAAAATCTTCAGGAGTGACAATGGAACAGAGTTTAAAAATAAGGAGCTGGATGATTTCTGTGTGTCAAAAGGGATTGTGAGGCAGTACAGCATCCCAAGAACACCAGAGCAAAATGGGGTGGTTGAAAGGAAAAATAGAACTCTTATAGAAGCTGCAAGAACCATGCTAGCAGATTCTGGTTTGCCATTGTCCTTCTGGGCAGAAGCTGTAAACACTGCTTGCTATGTTCAAAACAGAGTTTTGATCAACCCTAGACATCAAAAAACTGCTTATGAAATTTTGTTCAAAATCAAACCATTAATTTCATTTTTCAAAATCTTTGGCTGCCCATGTTTCATCTTAAATCTCAAAGACTCCATTTCAAAATTTGCAGCCAAAGTAGATTGTGGTTATTTTCTGGGATATTCTTCTACTGCCAAGGCTTATAAAGTGTTTAACACAAAGACCAAGACAATAGAAGAAACTCTGAATGTAAAGTTCAATGAACTTTCATCCCTAAAAATCCCAGCAAATCCTGCTGAACTGTTTGATTTAGTTAAATTCAAATTTGAAGATATCACTGTTAAACCTAACAATGCAGGTATTCCACAGTCTCCACAACAAGATTACAGAACAGATGTTGTGATATCCAGTCACTATAAAATCTCTTCTGCATCAGGGGAAGCAGCTGTTCAAAACAACTGTCAAAACTCTGTCACAGCTGAGTCAACCACTATTGGCCAGTCTTACCCTCAAACCACTGCTTCACCTCTCACAACCACTGAACAATCATCTGTTAACAAAAGTCAAACATCTGTTGACAAAAGTCAGTCCAGTTTTACACCACTTGGACCCATTCCCCCACCTCCATTCCAAACATCTGATGGCACTACAGAAGTGCAAACAGATATTACATTAACAGAGTCACCAAACCTCTGTCCTTCACCTCAAAATGCCATCATACCATATCAGGGAGATCTTATCTACCTAAGAGCTCATCCACCATACCAGATCATTGGCAACATCAGAGAGTGTAACATCGCAAAATTTTCCCCCAAATATTTTTTTATAAACGCCTTTATATTTTTTTTTTTTTTCATTTTATACAAATGTAGCAACGTCTTTATTTTTTTTTCCTCATTCACAACTTATGTACATATATATATATATATATATATATATAGAATTATATTAATAATAATAATAATAATAATAATTATAATTCAGTTTTGTTTAAAAAAAATATATATATATAAAACTGAATTCAGCTCTGGCCCATTCCCGTTTTCCTTTGGAGCCCAGCAATCTCGAGCCCACTTAAACCGGCCCAGTTAGCCCAGCCCAACCGGCCCAACAGCCCACACCCCTTCCCTCTTGTCTGTTTTACAAAAAAAAAATAGAATGGCTCCCCCGGGTATCGAACCGGAGACCCCCCTCCTCACACACACGTTTGTTTCCCATCTGGTCCACACAACCTTTTTGATTCTTACCCAGCGTTAATTATATTTAACACCACATTCAACTTTCCTTTTTCCTTTCCCTGACCACAGTTAGCGCGCAGCAGCAGAATTTTTGAGTTTTCAAATTTTTAACCAATCAATTAACGTAATTAACGTGGAATTTATCTCAATTTGACTTATATACATGATTATCGGCCTACCAAGACTCATTAACGCGTTGATTTTCATCCAATTAACACCATAATTATCTAGAACACGCGTTTGACATTAATTCGTGGTCAACCTTCCAATTAACCAAACCCATTGAACCTCAGTATAAATAGATGATCCTCGAGCCTTAACAACTCGCTCACTCATCTCTCTTAACCCCCAATTCTTCTGAAACATCTCTATTATTACGAGTTTGAACGCCGTTGACTTATATCTTTGACCCGGCAATTATCCACGAAACAAACACTGTGAGTTCTATATTTTTTGTGGGTTTTGTTAGTCGGCAATCAAACAACAAAAGCCCCAACATTAATCGGGCTTAGTTTGTCTGAATTGTTTGATTGTAGAATCTAGGGTTCATAATGATTTGGGGTTTCATGTTAGTTGTGTATTAATATTTTTGAAAACAAATCTGAACAAGAATCTGGTCTAGACCAGATGGTCACACACACTGTTATCCAAACAGGGGGCTGCGGGTTCGAGTCCCAGCAGCAGCCCTTTTGTTCTTATTTTTGCTTATTTTGCTCAAACCATAATGTATATATATATATATTTACATTTAATCTTGTAAATTCATTTTTAATTATTAAAACTCTTTTATTTATTCTACAAAAATTATATCATGTTGATCTGAGATAAAAGTTCAACACCCAATTTTTAGTTTTCAAAAATTTATTTATTTAATATTTATAATAATTAAATCAATTTTATTCTATTATATTTATAAAATTCCATTAAAATATCAAAACGATCTCATTAATTTCCACAAAAATTATTTTAAGTTTTTATAACATTAAGTTTTTCAGAAATGATTTTTATTTCTGAAAAATCAATTATTTAATATTTTTAATCGATTTTTGTTAGATTTAATCATAATTAAATCATAATAAATCCAATTTTCATCATTTTTGCACCAAAATTTTATACAAATTATTTTTAATCATTTAGAACAGAAATATAATTTTTAAAATAGGAATTCTTTAATTTTAGTATTTTTGAATATTAAAGTTAAATATTGGCTATTTATAATAAATAGATTTAAAAATCTATTTTTAAATGAAATAATTTTATAAAAATTATTTTTATACTCTAAACATATTATTGTGACCATCTTCAATTTAAATTTCATAAAAAGATTTTTAGTTATTATTTACTAAATTTCTCGCAATTGGCGAATATTTTTAATATTAATCAAACGAGCAATTATCCCCAATTCGAAGCCCTAGAACTTAAACATTTGTAGACTTGTTAGACTTAGACATATTTATTACCTCATTTTAGGGTGATACTTGATACATTTGGTCAACGCAATTATCCAAATTTCTCAACAGATATAACATTTTACCAAGGTGAGTTTACATAGCCCCTTTTACTCTATTTTCACTATTTTTGGGGTGAAACATGTTTATAACATCATCATTGCAATTCAATCATCAATGTGTCTATGTGTTTTCTATGTTGCATTATGTCTTGAGCATGATTAGAGTAAGCACCATTCTAGCATAATCATTAACATTGATCAGCCGGCGGTATACATTGATAGATCTATTGGACTGACAATCCCACCCGGATACGTGCCTCCTACAAAGGTTACGTGGGTGTTTGTTATCGTATAACATTATTGGACCATGAGCGTATGGTATGTATCATTTTATAACAGTCATCAGGGTTGATTATGCACTCGATTTATTTCTAGTATGTTCTCACATATGGACTAGATTGACATGACACATGAATTGCACAACATTTTATTCAATCATCAAAAACCTATGTAATTCTCACCAACTTTTGTTGACCCAAAACATTTTCAACTTAACATGTTTCAGGTTCTATTTGCTTGAAGATTTGTATTGATGCTTGAAGATATGTGTATAGTTTTATTCAATTTGAAGTACAAATTCTAAAACATTTGTATGTAAGTTATTTAAATCATTTATGAAACTTATTATTCACCATGAGCTATTGAACAATCATCAATACGTGGCACCCCGATGTTTCCGCCATCGGTTGGGGTGTTACAGATTGGTATCAGAGCCATGGTTATAGGGAATTAGGTTATTAGAAAAATAATCTAGTCTATAACCATAGGATTTAACAAGTGCTTGCTTCTTTTACTTGTTATTCTCTATCTCCCTCCTACTTCATATCCATACTTTCATTCCTACAAGAAGGTTGCTCTCCATCACTGGATTCACTCTTAGACTAATAAAACAAAATCCTCAGGTTTAACCTGAACCACCTTGAGATCCCGTCGAAGTTCTAGATTTTAATAACGAACACGTGCAATCTGGAAGGGTGAACGCCTGTATCCTGAGTCTTCTGTCTAGGCTGGCATTGCGCATATATCCCAATCAGACGAGGGACCCGGATGCCTACCTGGGAATTTTCGGGATGAGTGTTCACTTATAGGCTAAAGCATGTCTTCTTATGTTATTAGAATCTGGAGTCTTTGATAAGTCAACGTTTTCGCTTATTCATTTTAATTAATGAATAAATGATTACATTCCTTATATCACCTCATTCATTTCATGCCACATTGAACCTTCATTGTGTCCCTTACGGATCATGTCTCCACGTCGTAGCACTCGCAATAACAGTGGTGAAAACCAAGAGGAAAGTAACAACAACCACAACACCAACCACAAAAACAACAAAGGTGTTGATGCCCAACTGACTGCAATTATTCACAACCCTGGTAATTATGCTATAAATGTGGAAACCCAAATCACTACCGTAACCAATGCCCTAAACCAAGATCGAGACTCTCCAGCTACCTAACCGCAAGTCTCACCATTTGACTATTGGTTGCTTTTATTCTATGTATTGACGCTATTTGATTCAAGTAATAAAATTCAAGTATTATCATAACATCTGTGTGCATGCTTGTTTGAATGTGAACTAATTGCTATATCTATAATCATACTTGCTTACTTGTACGACAATTAGTGGATTACCAAACAATCTACTCAACGATTGGTGGAGGTCATCATGTCTTTCCAACAGTCGGGGAGAGGCCCTACCACCTACTCAACGACTGGTGGAGACTATCAAACCTGCTCAACAATCGGTAGAGTCATAGAAGGACACAAAACCCTAATGTAAGGTAAATTGGTGATTGCGGTCCGGAACGTAATCGTAAATTTACAGGTACGTTAAGGTGGTGTGGAATTCTATCAAAATTTTCGGTAGTTAACCAAATGTAAACTCTAGATATCTAGTAGTTCATTTAGTAAATCAACTCACACGTAGCACGCCTCCTATCCACGCTATTCGAGACAGGTTACTCTATTCATTGTCATGCCCTAACATAAAATTTTTCAAGTCACACTTGTCCTAATTTTTATCCAACCCCCTTCAACCCTGTGTTTTCAATAAACTTCGGGACGAAGTTTTCAAAAGTAGGGGAGACTGTAACATCGCAAAATTTTCCCCCAAATATTTTTTTATAAACGCCTTTATATTTTTTTTTTTTTTTTCATTTTATACAAATGTAGCAACGTCTTTATTTTTTTTTCCTCATTCACAACTTATGTACATATATATATATATATATATATATATATATATAGAATTATATTAATAATAATAATAATAATAATAATTATAATTCAGTTTTGTTTAAAAAAAATATATATATATAAAACTGAATTCAGCTCTGGCCCATTCCCGTTTTCCTTTGGAGCCCAGCAATCTCGAGCCCACTTAAACCGGCCCAGTTAGCCCAGCCCAACCGGCCCAACAGCCCACACCCCTTCCCTCTTGTCTGTTTTACAAAAAAAAAATAGAATGGCTCCCCCGGGTATCGAACCGGAGACCCCCCTCCTCACACACACGTTTGTTTCCCATCTGGTCCACACAACCTTTTTGATTCTTACCCAGCGTTAATTATATTTAACACCACATTCAACTTTCCTTTTTCCTTTCCCTGACCACAGTTAGCGCGCAGCAGCAGAATTTTTGAGTTTTCAAATTTTTAACCAATCAATTAACGTAATTAACGTGGAATTTATCTCAATTTGACTTATATACATGATTATCGGCCTACCAAGACTCATTAACGCGTTGATTTTCATCCAATTAACACCATAATTATCTAGAACACGCGTTTGACATTAATTCGTGGTCAACCTTCCAATTAACCAAACCCATTGAACCTCAGTATAAATAGATGATCCTCGAGCCTTAACAACTCGCTCACTCATCTCTCTTAACCCCCAATTCTTCTGAAACATCTCTATTATTACGAGTTTGAACGCCGTTGACTTATATCTTTGACCCGGCAATTATCCACGAAACAAACACTGTGAGTTCTATATTTTTTGTGGGTTTTGTTAGTCGGCAATCAAACAACAAAAGCCCCAACATTAATCGGGCTTAGTTTGTCTGAATTGTTTGATTGTAGAATCTAGGGTTCATAATGATTTGGGGTTTCATGTTAGTTGTGTATTAATATTTTTGAAAACAAATCTGAACAAGAATCTGGTCTAGACCAGATGGTCACACACACTGTTATCCAAACAGGGGGCTGCGGGTTCGAGTCCCAGCAGCAGCCCTTTTGTTCTTATTTTTGCTTATTTTGCTCAAACCATAATGTATATATATATATATTTACATTTAATCTTGTAAATTCATTTTTAATTATTAAAACTCTTTTATTTATTCTACAAAAATTATATCATGTTGATCTGAGATAAAAGTTCAACACCCAATTTTTAGTTTTCAAAAATTTATTTATTTAATATTTATAATAATTAAATCAATTTTATTCTATTATATTTATAAAATTCCATTAAAATATCAAAACGATCTCATTAATTTCCACAAAAATTATTTTAAGTTTTTATAACATTAAGTTTTTCAGAAATGATTTTTATTTCTGAAAAATCAATTATTTAATATTTTTAATCGATTTTTGTTAGATTTAATCATAATTAAATCATAATAAATCCAATTTTCATCATTTTTGCACCAAAATTTTATACAAATTATTTTTAATCATTTAGAACAGAAATATAATTTTTAAAATAGGAATTCTTTAATTTTAGTATTTTTGAATATTAAAGTTAAATATTGGCTATTTATAATAAATAGATTTAAAAATCTATTTTTAAATGAAATAATTTTATAAAAATTATTTTTATACTCTAAACATATTATTGTGACCATCTTCAATTTAAATTTCATAAAAAGATTTTTAGTTATTATTTACTAAATTTCTCGCAATTGGCGAATATTTTTAATATTAATCAAACGAGCAATTATCCCCAATTCGAAGCCCTAGAACTTAAACATTTGTAGACTTGTTAGACTTAGACATATTTATTACCTCATTTTAGGGTGATACTTGATACATTTGGTCAACGCAATTATCCAAATTTCTCAACAGATATAACATTTTACCAAGGTGAGTTTACATAGCCCCTTTTACTCTATTTTCACTATTTTTGGGGTGAAACATGTTTATAACATCATCATTGCAATTCAATCATCAATGTGTCTATGTGTTTTCTATGTTGCATTATGTCTTGAGCATGATTAGAGTAAGCACCATTCTAGCATAATCATTAACATTGATCAGCCGGCGGTATACATTGATAGATCTATTGGACTGACAATCCCACCCGGATACGTGCCTCCTACAAAGGTTACGTGGGTGTTTGTTATCGTATAACATTATTGGACCATGAGCGTATGGTATGTATCATTTTATAACAGTCATCAGGGTTGATTATGCACTCGATTTATTTCTAGTATGTTCTCACATATGGACTAGATTGACATGACACATGAATTGCACAACATTTTATTCAATCATCAAAAACCTATGTAATTCTCACCAACTTTTGTTGACCCAAAACATTTTCAACTTAACATGTTTCAGGTTCTATTTGCTTGAAGATTTGTATTGATGCTTGAAGATATGTGTATAGTTTTATTCAATTTGAAGTACAAATTCTAAAACATTTGTATGTAAGTTATTTAAATCATTTATGAAACTTATTATTCACCATGAGCTATTGAACAATCATCAATACGTGGCACCCCGATGTTTCCGCCATCGGTTGGGGTGTTACAGAGAGGGTGTGCTCACAAGAAGCCAATCCTCCAATATCTGTCTTTTTGCAGGGTTCCTATCTCTAACACAACCTGTCAAGTACCAAGAGGCACAGAAAGACAACAGTTGGGTAGAAGCTATGCAAGAAGAGCTCCTTCAGTTCAAAAGACAACAAGTATGGGAACTTGTACCACTGCCTAAGGATGTTTGTCCAATAGGCACAAAGTGGGTCTTCAAAAACAAAACTGATGAAAGGGGTATTGTTGTCAAGAATAAAGCCAGGCTTGTGGTTCAAGGCTTCATACAAGAAGAAGGAATAGACTATGATGAAACCTTTGCTCCTGTAGCAAGGTTAGAAGCCATCAGACTCTTTCTAGCCTTTGCTGTCAACCACAACATCAAGGTGTATCAGATGGATATCAAATGTGCCTTCCTTTATGGCAAAATTCAGGAGGAAGTCTATGTATGCCAACCACCTGGTTTTGAAGACACATTCCATCCTGATCATGTCTACAAGCTTAATAAAGCTTTGTATGGACTCAAACAAGCACCAAGGGCCTGGTATGAAACTCTTTCCACTTTTCTCTTATCCATTGGCTTCACAAGAGGTAAAATTGATAAAACCCTATTTTTGAAATGGAAAGGGAAAGACTTAATGATTGTTCAAATATATGTGGATGACATCATCTTTGGATCCACATGTAACAAAATGTGTGAAGAGTTTAGAAAACTCATGACAGCAGAGTTTGAAATGAGTGCCATGGGTGAACTTCAGTGTTTCCTTGGTCTCCAAGTGAAACAACTGCAAAATGGCACATTCATCCATCAAAATAAATATGTAAAGAATTTGCTAACTATATTTGAGATGAATGACTGTAAGCCATGTAGTACACCCATGAGTACAGTCAAGCTACTCACTATTGATGACAAGGATGAGCTGGTTGATCAAACACATTATAGATGCATGAATGGGTCTTTATTGTACTTAAGTGCATCTAGGCCAGACATTATGTTTGCCACTTGTGTCTGTGCAAGATCCCAGGCTTCATCTAGAAAGTCAAACCTTATTGCTGTGAAAAGGATATTCAGATACCTAAAAGGTGCTCCTACACTTGGTATCTGGTACCCTGCTAATGGAAACATTGAGCTTTCAGGTTATTCAGATAGTGATTTTGCTGGCTGTCACACCACAAGAAAATCCACCTCAGGAGGGCGCCAATTTCTAGGCAAAGCAAAAAGCAGGCTGCTGTTTCCACCTCAACAGCTGAGGCTGAATACATTGCCGCTGCAAGCTGTACAGCCCAACTCATGTGGCTTCAAAATCAATTGCTGGATTTTGGGATAACTGCATTATAGGCTCCACTCATGCTGGATAGTCAAGCTGCTGAAAATATCATCAAAAATCCAGTCTCTCACTCCACTACCAAACACATCGACATCAGACATCATTTTGTCAGGGATAGCTATGAAAAGGGTTTGATTTCTCTGCACCATGTTCCAACAGAGGATCAGTTGGCAGATGTGTTGACAAAAGCTTTAGACACATCTACCTTTACAAATCTGATTTCCAAAATTGTTATGCTAAACATGGATTAAACAACACAAATGTTTTTAAGTAAAAGCATTAAATTGTTTTAGAAAATCAAAATCCATCCTTAAAAATAGCTGTTTGGTTGAAAAATCTGTTTCAAACCTCTGATCAGATAAAACAACCACGGTTTCATTCATTTTATCCACTGATGGTTGAAAAATCTGTTTGAAACCTCTGATCGGATAAAACAACTGTTTTATTATCCATATCTATATATATATATATATATATCTTTCATATATCTATAATAATGATAAAAAAATAAAAAAAACTGTTGTTTGCATCAGTTGTTTGCATCAGCTGTTTGCCAAAACAGCTGTCCTCCACCAGACGTTTTACCCATCAGATGTTTGCCACGTCTGCTCCTACAAGCAGAGTCTTGGCCACATCAGCGGTTTCTCCAGAGCCTATAAAAACCCTGTTTTATCACAACAGTCGTTACACTGTCTCATTGTATTCAAAATACTGAAACCGCCTTCTTCATTCTCAAACCCTCAATCAAATTCCACTCACTCTCAACTTCGAAATCCATTACAATGGATCTTCAAGCTAAAGCCACTCACAATTACCTTCCATATCCGGTAAAAACAGATGAAAATACTCCATTCCATTCCACCATTGACATCATCCTAATATCCAAATACCTGACAATCCTAACCGCTGACGCCCCTATCTATCTTGATACTCTCCAAGAATTCTGGTTGAATGCTAAGTTCTTGCTTCAAGACAAAAAGCCTACTTCCCTCAACTGATATCCACAACCTTCTCACTTAATGACCTGTCAGGTAAAGACTCTTTCCCTAAAACAGAGCTTCACACAGAGTTTCAGGAAAGGTGGTATGATGCTCAGATGACTGGGTCAACACTCTTCAAAAAGATTTTCCCACCAGTCATGAAATTTTTCTTCCATACCCTTCTTCTCTGTGTCTCCGCTAAGTCCACATCTTTTAATGAAATCCTAATGAGGATTCAGTACTTGGGTTATGCTATGTTGTCAGATTCTGACTTCAATCAATCCCAGGGACTGTTTATGGATTTAGTGTCAAATGTGAAAGCCATAAAGTCTGGGTCAAATAATGCTTTTTTAATTTACCCAATAATCTTAAGTGTTATCCTTCAAAAGGTTTTACCCGAAAACGTTTTTAAAAAGGGTGTGTCTATGCAAATGAAGAGTCTAATTGATGAAACTTTCACAAGAATGTTGGGTTCAAACACCCAAGAAAAGGTATCAAAAGTGTCCAAAGTTTCAAAAACACAAACAAAGACGACTAAGACAACAACTGTTGTCCAAGCCTCTATTGTTGAGCCCACTGCTCCTGGTGATCATGGCACTACATCCAGTGCTGTGAAACCCACACCAGCCATTTCCAAAAGGAAACGTCCATCCACAAAAACCACCACTCCACCCCAAAAGAGACTTCTGGAAGATGAGATGCCAGAAGATAACTCTGTTGCAACCCAAAAGCAACTAGAAACCACTGTTGTTACTTCCTCACAACAGTTGGAAATATCTCAACCTGACCAAACTCCTCATGCATCCTCCCAAAAGGATCATGTTGGGGAACCACATCATGATACATTTGAGTCACTTGGCCATAATTTCACAAGCCCCTCTCGCAGGGCTAATTCTCTTTTTACTCCTCCACCTTCACCATCACATGTTCCACAAACCATGCAACCTCTGTTTGAGGCTATTGACAAAACTCAGGAAAATCCCAGTTCCTCTCTTTCACCTGTAAATGAGAGTATACCTCCACAAGTGACTGGGACTGAGGAAATTCAATCAGCCATCCCACAAACAGATGAGGAGGTTACACCCCTAGAGTTCAATGCAACTCTAGGTGAGTTTTCAAGTGGAGCAGCCACTACTGATGTAGAGACCATTGTCTCACACCAGGACAGTGGTTACATAACTAAGACTCACTTGAAGGCAACAACTGATGAGGCCACTATAGTGTCCCCAAAATCAGTTGGAAGTCCCCAGAACCAAGAAAAAGGGGCATCTGGTTCTCATCCTTTGGATTCACCTCCTAGGACTGAATCAGTTAAAACTACCGCTGGTAGGAATTCAGATGATCCTATTAACTTAGGTGATGGGTTAAAATACCAAGAATTGACAGCCAGAGTCCAAACCATTGAAACCTCTGTTGCTGACATAAAATCTGATGTCAAGTTAATATTGGAATCCTTGGCTACTCTTTCCAAAAGTCAACCATCCACAGCTGGTATTGCTAGTGAGCTATGGAAATTTGTTTCCCCCATCATCATAGCTCACATAAAACTAGCAGATCAGAATCATGAAACCAACATGGCTTAAATCAGAAACATGGTAGATGCAAGGTACAAAGATACCCATGCAGACATTCAAGCCATCAAAGACCATTTGCTGAAGACCACTGGCTCTGCCCCTACCACCATTCTCAGGGATGAAGATGATGATGCATTCACAGCTGATGATGCCAAAAAGGGGGAGAGTGGTAGAGATAGGTTGCCAAAGCTAGATCCCTTTGGTTGTCCACCTTCACAAAAAGGTAAATCAAAGTCTGCCAACATACCAGGGTCTATTCAAACAGCACCACAACAACAACAAAAACTCAAACAGCACCACAACAACAACAACAAACCAGCAAAGATAAAGCAGTAGACAACTCTGCTAATGAAGAAGCTGAAAAGGTTGCTGAAGACAAACAAAAGAGGGCTGACACTTTGGAAGTCAAAGCAGAGTTGCTGGTGAAACTGAAAAGGGAACAACAGTAGGAAATTGAAGATGTGGGATCCTCAAAAAGGAAGAAGATGCCTGCTAAACATGTCAGACAACCACCATCTAAACTGAAAACCACTGCTGTTATAACCTCTGTTGATAAAGCCACTGCTGACAAAACAACTGCTGCTACCCAAACCACTGATAAAACCACAACATCTGAACCTACAAACACACCTGAACCTACAACCACCAAACCTACATCTGAACCTACAATCACATCACCACCCAAATCCCAAACATCTGCTGGACCTACTAAGGAGCCAACAGATGTTAACACAACCACTGCTTCCACACCACCATCACCAAAAATCTTGTACAAAAGGAAGAGGAAATCAACCTTTGTTGTACAGGATGAAAACATATAAACATCACCACACACCACCTCAACCACACAATCCACACCTATATCAGCCATTCCACTCTCATCATTTTCACCACACACTTCACAATTCAAATCCCATAGACCACCACCAACCATTACACCATTGGCTGTTCAGTATCCCCTTGAACTTGATCTACTCAAGGGGGAAATGCAATCCTTCTATAATACTGAACAACCATCTGATAGATCTTTCCCTTCTCTTCCACATTTCCATGTTCCCTTAAACATTGACACATATCTTAAATACAAGGCTGAACAGGCAGATGCCATTATAAAAGTGAAATGCAAAGGGAAGGATGACAGGACTGCTCAGGGCATCCATTCAGCAGAACTTCGCAAATTGAGAAGGATTGGAGATTTTGCTAAGACCCTGAGCAATTCCATGTCTGCCATGCCTCTCAGCAGTGACATGGAAAAGGAGGTTAGGGAATCCCTTCTTTAACAGATCCTGGCAACCATGCCTTACAAAACAAACAAGAAACAATTTGCATGTTGGACCACTCATGCACGTAGAGAAGAACTCTTAAGAATAGAAGAGTTGGCCAAGAATCCCCAAGCTAATGTCTCTGCCCCTAATTTTGGTAAAGGCAGAGATCCAGCCAGAGCCCTGAAGTTTAAAAGGATGAGACAAGAAATTGTGGCTGCTGATTATGGGGAGATGAGGTCAGTTGCAAGATGGTCTGAGCTGAGGCTGGTTGAAACATACAAGAGACTAGAAGAAAACAGGAAGAAAGATCCCATCCTACCCAGAAAACCTCTTTACTCTGATGAACCTCTAATGAAGAGACCTCAACAGGCTTTTACTCTAGACAGCTTACTAGACACTTCTGATCTATCAGCTGCTGCTAGAAGACAGTTCAAGAAACAGAAAGAAATGTCTGAAGAAGATCAGAAGAAGTTTGCTGATACTTTCATAAAAGAGGGCCTCTTCAATCAAGTGCATTTTTTCTCAGATCCCACTACTGACAAGCTCAGAGAACTCATTGGGAGACGTCCATCACCAAACTCATCAAGAATAAAAGTGCATCTCAGCAAATCCACTGACTCAAAAATTCTAAAATGGAAAGTCAATAAAGACAACCATGAATTGACTCTGCTCAGGTCAGATGGAAAAGTTCAATAGCTAAGCATGGATGATGCATATAGCCTGTGTGCAAATGATCTCCAAACACTGCTGAACCTTGAGCTTGAAAGAGATGTAGAAGACCTATTTGCCTTGGACTTTGAACTTCAATTCAAAGGACAAATCAGAGAAAGTCTGATGAGAAATAAAGATCAAGAATAAAGCTTAGTTTTGGCATCATCTGTTCTAGGGGGAGATTGTTAAGTCTGCTGAATTGGAGAAGAACAGATGATTGAAAAGCCAAAATATGCTAACAGTTGATTCCACAAATAAACAGTCTTTGCAACATACTCTTCCCAAAAGACTGCTGACCCTAACAACTGTTCCATCCAAACAACTGGTGTGACAACTACTGATACAAAGGACTGATAGAGAACAACTGTTGACCAAAGGTCTGATGAAGAAACAACTGCTGATCAAGTACTGAAGACTAAAGGTCTGTTGGAGTCAACAACACTTAGACTCCAACAGATGTTGCAAGACCAACAGAGTTTTCCCTTAGCATTAGTTTACTTTACAGTGTTTTGTAATATAACAGTAGATTGTATAGGGCAGATGTTTTATGTTGTTATTCTGTTAGAGATCTTATGTGACGTCAGCACATGTCACCAGTGGTTTAGGTTTGTCTATAAATAGAACAGTGCTTGTACTGTTCTATTACATCACACACAAACATTCTCTCAGACAAACAATCACTGTGTGATCAGGCTGAGGGGGAGTATTTGTACTGATTGTAATCTTTCAATTAATGAAAGCATTTGATCATTGATAACAATTATTCCTGTTGTTTTGATTATAGTTTATCTTTCCGCTGCACTTTCCATATATACTTACATCATTCATTTCTCATCTTAATCTAAATATATTAAAACAATCAAACTCAGATCCTAACACTTCACAATGGCCGACAGTGAAAACACTTCCACCGGCAATCAAACTCCAACCGAAAAACAACCCCTTTAGTCAATTTTGTCGATCTTATCGTCCCTGCGGTGCAATGTGGAGTCACCTATACCGTTTTTCCAGCGGTATCCATTAGCCTTTGGTCCCTCATTTTTATTTTGGTAAGTTCTTGATGCGATTATTCGTCTTATTCCTAACACTAAAAGCCAAAGATTGATTCTAGCATCCCATGAAACACTTGAGTCCATTTGGTTAGATTATAGGACTAGGATTTAGAGGTTTGGTTTGGGGATGTTGACCTTTCAACACTTTAAATGTAAATGTGTGGTACCCCAGTTAATTATTAGAAAAATTTGAAAGGTTTGGAGCAGGTGGTGAACCCAGGTTCAACCCCACAACACTAACCTTATCTTTATTTAGTTATTTATCTACTCTAAAAAATTATTATTTGTACTGCTTATAAAATAAAATTTGTGATCTTTGCATCTTACTCAATCATTGACATCTATATTTTTATTTATCCTTGTTCATTCTAAATAATCATTTCAGTTCTTTTTGTTAACTTAAAACCACTTAATTCAACAATTTAAAATTTGCTTCATAAACATTTTACGTTGATTAAAAATTTTACAAACATGTTCTTGGTTATTTAATTATTTAAAGTCAAATATACAAAACGTTTTAATTAAATATGGTTATTTCCATTATTTTCATCAGTCTACATTTATTTAAAAAAAAAACACTAAAACCCAAATATCCCTATATTAAGTCTTGAAATCCTAGTGCTTTACTAGAAACCCAAGAACTTTCGAGTTCGTTTATTCATAGTGTATGCGCTTAGGATCGTCAAATCTACAAAGATATTGATCAAACAAGTTTGACTCAGGTGCGGAATCCCTGAATCAATCACAAAACGATAATCAAACAATCAAAACAGAGAAATCATCATTAAAAGCTTTTTCTCATTCATAAACAACTTGAATTACACGTTTTAATAATGTTTACAATCAAATCAGACGTGAAAATAAGTTGACACAAACACTAGGGAGAGACACAAAACAGGAGGGAATAAAATGACCAACTACTTACATTCAAAATGAGCTTAACCTATTTATAGGCCTGCACATTCGCCAATATTGCTTGGTCGAATGTGCAGGTTCGCCCAAACACCATGGTCGAACCAAGCTTTACATAAACATCTAAACTACCTTCGGCCTCCTATCTCTCCTTCGTACCATTAAGTCTCCTTCGCACCTTTATAATCTCTCATTCGCCCACATAATCTTCCTTCGCCCATTCGACAGAACACAAAAACATATGTTAATTGTAATCCAAAGCATTAGTCGGACAAAATGCATCTACAAACTCCCCCTCGACTATTGCTTGGGTTGTTTACACTCTTGGTCCATTATCTTGTTCATAAGCTTTATGCGCAGTTGTTTCTTCTGTTCTAAAGTCATCACCGGTTCAAACACTTGTTTCGTCTTTTTCTTTTTGACATCAGGAGCATCTTGAATCTTCACGAACTTCCCAAGCTTCTTATCAAAATCGCATCCAGCGTTTATATCATAAGCAAAGCACAGAAATATCACATGCTGGTATTTACTTGCTTGTTCAGCATCTTTCACATCACTGAATATAGGATTGTAATACAACATACTTATATCCTCATGTGAACAATTCACCAACCACATAGGATCAAATATGTGTATTTTCTTGAAGTTCTTTTCACCATCCTTCAAAACTATCACAGCCTCTGCAATCTTCCAATCATAATACCTCCAGATAAAGTCTTTTGCAAAGTGTTGTGGAATCTGCAATAGCGAAATATGTTTCAACACTTTTGGTGGTTTGTATTTTAGAGTCACCTTGGGCAAACCAGTAATAGAATCAATGTCTTTCTTGTGAACAATACGCTTCGAATACTAAGGTTCAAAGAGATTCCATCTCGTCCTGCTTTCCCTGGTCATTTTATCAGCAAAATAGGCAATGTGATCATTTGAAGATCCAGTCAAACGATGTCTACAAATATCACGAATAGCCCAGTACGGGAGAGTCTTCAGATCATGAAATCTGTCAAAATACAATATCCCCTTCTCCCACTTCACGGCAACACACTTCAACTGCTTTATAAACTTCCAACCCAATGCTTTTCCTTTAAACATCTCGTTGTGGAGTTTATAAAAGCTTCCCTGAATTTCTGCTTTCGGACGATTGGCTTCTTTCTCTTTCAATTTCCTCAGTAACTCTTTCAAACTGTCTGATTGTTCAATATTCGGTTTATCATGCCCCTTGAATACTTCTTCAACAAACTTATCACTCTTTTCTTTAGCAAGTTTCTCGGCTTCTTTTAATAACTCTTCAGTGAAAGCAGCAAATCCAGAGTCTTTATCTTTCTTGAAATATTCTGGATACTCTTCACTGGTTATATCTCCGATTTCAATCTCCTCAAACGCAGGTACGTCACGATCATCAGAATGATTCCCAGCTTCCTTTTCAGGTAGATTAGGAATCTGGTTATCAGCTAATAGTTCTTCCAGAGTTTTAGCAACCTGCTTTGCCAAACCTTCAAAAATCTCCTTTGACAATGCCGCAGAAACTTCACAATCTTCTAAATCTGGATCGTTATAATCCAATTCAAGCATCCTGTCACTAGATTCAAAGATCTCAGAGAATCTACTGGTCATGTCTATCGTCCAGACTCGATCAGTTAGCATCTGGCGATACATCTGTTTATCAACTTCAGTCAATGACTTCAGCTTCTCATTCCAAAAGATCGTATCATCATCAACCGATCCTCGGGAGCTTTAGAACTGGATTCACCTTCTTTTCCAGATCCACGTTTCTCATAATTATACTTATCTGTATCTTCATCATCATCATCATCATCATCAAATGCAGAGTTGCCTCCATCACCAGATTCTCCATTTGAACCATCATCATCTTCATCAAGATCCTCATCATCCTCCTCCTCATTATCAGACGGTTCGAAATCAACCTGCTCCTCATCTTGTTCTTTGTCCTCTTTACCTTCTTTCAATTGAGGAGCCCGAGAGTATAAATCTTTAATCAGATTATCCATGCTTTTATTACTCTCTTTTAGCTTCTTATTCTCTTCCTTCAAAGCTATAAACCTTCTGCTGTTTCTTTGCTCCTATTTAAACAATTTCCTATTATCCTTCTGCAACTGTTTAATTTTCTTTTTCAGCTCTTCATTGTTCTCATGTGATGTAACAACGACATCCAACATCTTTGTGTCGTTATTTCTCAATTGATCAATCTCTGTCTGTTGCTTATTTATAATATTCATCATCTCAGTAAGTTTCTGGTTAACAGTGTTCATCACATCACTATCCACTTTAACCTTTTGAGCAGAAACTTCAGCAACTTCAGGCAGTTTACCTTTCTTCAACTTCTTCAGTACATTATCCAATGCCTCGTTAAAAGCGTCAACAAGTAAATCAGATCCCTGTTCAGTACTAGAAGTGGTTATGGTTTTCTGCATCTTAAAAGCTGGAGCCGCAACCGGTGATTTCGAGCTTGAAGCAGGTGGCAACTTCTTTCCTGCTACTAAAGACTCAATCTCCCTCGCTCTTTTCTCCATCGGCTGCAGCACTTTCTCCTTCTTTTTATATTGGGGCTTCTTTTGTTTCTCCCCCTGTTCAGGTGATCCAGGAAAATCTTCACCTCCCAAACCAAGACCCTCATCAGCTTCATCTAAATGAATAGGGCTCTTGTTTCTTTGTTCTTCCACTGATCTGTTTAGACTAGCAGACTCACCAGCCATAGTGGCCTTGGGCGTGGTGGCCTTTACTATCTCAGTTTCAGAATCCCAACGTTCATCCTCTTGCGTCTCTTCAGAATCGACTGACGCTTCATCCACAAGATGTAAACCTTTCTTAGCCATGCTCTTATGCCTTCTCGACACACTCTTCTTCTTAGCAAGCTCAGTCTCAGGAACAACTTCAATCCTGATCTCTTTTTCTTTCGACTTTCCACTCTTGGCTCCCACATTCACAACCTGACGTTTTCGCTTCGCCCCAGGGTCCACTAGGAATAATGGATCGTCATTATCAGATGCACTGTCAGCATGCCTCACCAAATCTTTACTAGGGTCAACATAATCAATCCTAGCCAAATGACCAAATAAACGTCTAACAGGTGGTCGTTCGTTCACCGGCACGCCTTTGTAAGCCTTCATTCTTGCCAAGGTATTAATGGCCATATGCTCTTGAACTATGATCTGCTTCGGATCCCTCTTCAACTGCTTATACTTGTGATCAAATATCATCTGAAGGAATCTAGGATATAACAGAAACTTCCTAGTCCTTGTACCTCTAACAGGTTCCAATAGATGTTCCATAAGCATCCCTGATACGTTGAACGGTTTGTTCAATATCAGTGCAACAATCATCGAGCTTATGCTCTTCCTCATCAAGTCATAACCTCCTGCTGCTGAACCAAAAACATGGATCATGACATGTGCCAAATACTTGAACTGGAGACAAAGCTTTCCCTTGTGTAACGAACCATCAGTAATCGGCCCGTTATACTTCATCCTTAGAAAGCATTTCCTCTGTTCAGTCCTGCTTAGCTCTCTAGGATCAGTCTTTTCATCTTCAAGCTTCAAAGCTTCCCTGATATCATTCTCTGAAACAATAATCAGTTGTCCTTGAATCTTGCTAACTAGAGATGATTCGTTATCCCTGTAAGCGAAAGAATTTTACTAAAACAGGATTATATGATCATACAAGTTACAAAACCAGGTGCGGAAACCCTAGTTCTGAACAAACTGATAAAACTCTAATCAAAACACGATCAATATCATTTTCAAAGCTTTTTCATAGATTAACTTTCTCAAATATTCAATTACAATCACACACACGTTAATCTAGATCAAATACAGACATTCACAAAATAACCTGGAACCTGACCTGAACACATACACAACTGACAACTCTATTACATTCACAAAAACACAAAATCTATATATAGACTCTGCACGTTCGCCCAGTTGATATGGTCGAATGTGGAAGTCTTCCACATTCGCCCACTCCAAAGGTACGAAAGTGTTCTGATCAGCTTCCATTTCTACCTTCGCCCATAAGTAATCTACCTTCGCCCACTTTTAACTACCTTCGCCCATTACAAAAACTTAACATGTGTTAGTATCCAATCATTAGTCGCAAAACGCATCTACAAACTCCCCCTCGACTATTGATTGGATTGTCTTCTCTTTTCGTCCATTGCTTTGTTCATCAACTTAATTCTGAGCTGTTTCTTCTGCTCAGTAGTCATTGGAGGCTCAAATGTTCTCTTCACTGGTTTCGACACATTTGCCATCTTCACCATCTTACCAAGTTTATTCTCCAAATTACTTCCCGCATTAATGTCATAAGCAAAACAAACTCCAACCACTTGAGTATATTTCCTAGCTTGAGCAGCGTCTTTCAGTTCAAAGTAAATCGGATTATAGAAAAGCATGATGATGTCTTCAAAAGTGCAATTAATCAACCACATAGGATCAAATACATGAACATGCTTGTATTTGTCCTTCCCGTCTCTCAACACAATCACCGCTTCAGCCTTTCTCCAATCATAATACCAGAAAATAAAATCAGCACTGAAATGTTGTGGCATAGGCATCAAAGGTATTTTTCTCATCACTTCAGGTGCTTTGTATATCAAAGTGACCCTTTTCATATTGGTTTGAGGATCAATATCCCTATGAACTTTCCTTCGGGGATATTGAGGCTTAAATCTATTCCATCTTGTTCTACTCTCCCAAACCAACTTGTCTGCACACCAACCGACATGAGTACCACTAACTGAAGCACCAGACATAGGGAATCTGCAAAGATCTCTGACCGCCCAGTACGGTAGAGTTAGCAAGTCAATGAATCTGTTAAAATACAAGATTCCTGTTTCCCATTTAGCAGCTATGCACTTCAGCCTGCCCAAATATGTCCACCCGAGAGCTCTGCCTTTGAACTTGGCATTGTGAAATCTATAAAAGTTTCCTTGAGCTTCAGGCTTTGGTCGGTTCTCATCCATTTCTCTCAACTTCTTTAAATAACTCTTCAATTCATCAGATTGATTTGAAGATTCTTGCTTATCTGCACCAAATACCTTCTCCACAAACTCTGCACTCCTTTGCTGTGCTTTCTGCTTTGCTGAATTATTCGGTGTCTCAGTGAAATCAGGAAATATTTCATCTTCATCAGTCTCCCTGAAGTACTGAGGAAACTCTTCATGAGTTATGTCTTCAACCTCCACTTCATCAAGCTCAGGAGTATTCTTATCATCTGAGTGACTTCCAACATCTTTTTCAGAAATGTCTAGAATCGACTCATCTACTAAAAACTCCTCAAATGTTTTCCCTACTCTCTGTGCAAGTCCATCCAAAATTTCCTTTGCCACAGAAGCAGGTACTTCTCCTTCTTCAAGATCAGGATCTTCGTATTCCAATTCATATCTCAAATCATCAGTTTGGAATATCTCAGCGAAACATCCTGTGAACTCAATGGTCCATTCTCTCTTTTCCAACATGTCTTTGTACACTTGTTTAGCATCATCTGATAAAGACCTCACTTTCTCATTCCAGAAGATACTTTCATCTGAATCAACGTTCTCACCTTTCTTCTTCTTTGAACTCGATTCTCCAGTACTCTTCTTTTTAGATGTTCTTTCTTCAAATGTAAACTTTGAAGTATCATCACCTCCATCATCATCATCATCACTCTCACTATCATCCTCTTTCTGTCTCCCAGACCCTTCAGCATCATCATCATCATCATTATCATCCTCATCATCATTTTTATCTGACTCTTCATCATCTTCATCATCATCTTTTTCTTAATCCGATTCAGAATCTTCATAGTCAACTTTTTCTTCTTCTTCTTCTTTATCTTCTTCACCCTCCTTCAACTTGGGTGCAGTATTATATAAATCATCTATCAAATCACTAAGGCGTTTGTTCTCAGCCCTTAGTTCTTTGTTGTCTGCTTTAATCAACTTAATTCTGCTCTTGTTTCTTGCACACTTTCCTTCAAGCTTTTCATTCTTTGCTTCAAGCTTCTTAACCTTTTCATTAATCTCATCCTGATTTGATTTAGAAGCAACCACAATCTGAAGCATTTTCTCTTCATTTTGCTTAAATTTGGCTATCTCAGCTTGTTGAGCTACAATCATTTTCATCATATCATCCATTTTCCTGTTCACCTGCTTCATCACATCATCATCTACAGTGACTTTCTTGGATTTGGATCTGGATGGCTCAACTTCCTTTTCTTTCTGAGGCTTTCTGAACATGTCAAGTACATTGTCCAGTGCAACATTAAGTTGATCAGCTGATATTGGTTCTGCCTCTTTGGATTTCTTTTGCTTCTTGGTGACAGGTGAAGATAGCTTTGATGATGTACCAGCATCGGGCACTCTTTTCCCTTTCAACAGTTGTGCTAACTCTTTCTCTCTCAACTATTTAGTGCTAGTCTTCTTGGACATGGTCTTGTGCTTGGCTTTGGGCAAGTTTACAACCACAGTCTCTCCAATATTCAACTCTTCCAAGTCAACACCTAAACTTTCATCTTCAACATTCACTGACTTCTTTCTTTTCTCTGCTTCCTCAATGGATTTGTTCAAAGATTCAGACTCACCAACCATAGTGGCCTTATGTTTGGTGGTCCTAACATTCTCAGTATCAGAATCCCATCTTTCTTCTACCTCAGTCTCCTCTGAATCCACTGATTCTTCATCAATCAAACCAGTACCTTTCTTTGCAGTTGATTTCTTCCTCACCACCTGTTGCTTAGAACTTCCCTGATCAGTCTTTCCCTTACCCTTCCCTTTGGCTCCGGGATTGACTACCTGTCTCTTCCTCTTAGTGCTTGCATCAACATACACCAAAGGATCATCATTATCAGAATCACTGTCATTATGTCTTGCTTTGTTCTTGCCAGGATCAGTGTAATCCTGACTAGCCAAAGCTCCAAAGAGTCTCCTGTGAGGTGGCTTTTCATTGTCTGGCACACATTTGTATCCTTTCATTCTCACCAAAGTACGAATGTTCATGTGATCTTGACCTAGGATCATAGTTGGATCCTTCTTCAATTCTGGATACTTGTGGTCAAAGATCATCATGAGAAATCTCGGATATAGCATGAATTGCTTCTTCTTTACACCCTTTAACATCTCAAGCATATGATCCAATATCATTCCAGATACGTTGAATGGTTTGTTGAGAGTCAACGCAACCATCATCGAACTCAAACTCTTCCTCATAACATCATAACCTCCACTCACACATCCAAAAACATGGATAATGACATGTGCAAAGTACTTGAACTGCACACTCAGCTTCCCTTTATACATAGATCCATCAGTAATCGGACCTTTGTACTTCATCCTTAAGAAACAAGCCTTCTGTTTAGTCCATGACAATTCTCTGGGATCCTCACTCACCTCAAACTTTATCTGGAGTGCTTCTCTAATGTCAGACTCTGTAATAAACATCTCCAAGTCTTGTATCTTGCTCTTTATAATTGTCTGATCATCCCAGAAATCATACTTCGCATTCTTGTAAAAATCTTCAATTATGTCTTTGTAGATGATAGTCGGAGTAGCTAAAGCATAGACAACTCTGCTCCTCCTCAAGAATTCAATGATTCGGGAAAACTCGACATTCTTTTCTACATCGCCCAGGTAAGCACAACAGTTATGCGTTTTCTCGAACAACCAACTGCTTGTACTTGACGAATCTCCTTCCTGAACGTTCTCTGGAACAGATTCTGAAACTATATTCTCCACTGGAGTTTCAACATTCTCAGTCTGATCAGCCATCTGCACATCAAAAACGGAAACAAACGTCAAAATACAAAAACGACAAAAAATTAAAAAAATTTTAAGGTTTAAAGATTCTACATTCGCCCCTTTTGATCTGGACGAATGTGAGTATTTTTGGTCGAATCTAAAATATTCTGGACGAAAGTGAAAAATTTTGAATTAAAAACGCATTCGCCCGATTTCAATCTACATTCATCCACAAAATACACCTTCGCCCGTTATGATGGAACCGAAGGTAGACCTATTTATCCCCAAAAATTTAAAATTTTGCCAAAATTGTTTTTAACCCTTGATTTTGATTAGGATACATTCTAATATGGCCGATCAACCTTCGTCAATGACCAATTGTTCCTTAATTTCAATTTTCATCAGTTTTTCATAGGAATTAGGTCACGACAGTTTTAAACAATCAATTATCCCTCTGATGTTGTTATTATCCTAATTCCTTGACTATTCTCCCCCTAAAACTGATGAGGATTGAAATGCAAACAAAAACAAACACTAAGACACACTCTAAGACCCTAAACTGTAAAACCCTAGGTCCGGTTACAAAAACGACGATTCTGATCTTGTTAGGGCTCCATTACCTGTGAAATTAGTATTGAAATGATCAGTAGTTGATAGGGAATCAATTATGCAAGAACAAGGAATCAAAGCAACAAGGTTTGGTATTGATGAAAAATTCTGAAAAATATGTATGAAGGTTCGAACGTAGAACAGGTTTATATAGGAAATCCACCTTCGTCCGTTTATAGTGGGCGAATGTGAAATTATTTCACCTTCGCCCCAACTTAATGGCCCGAAGGTAAAATGAATACCCGAAGGTAAAATGTAGTTATAAGATTTTCACATTCGTCCAAAATGGAAAGGCCGAAGGTAATGATTTTTCCACATTCGACCCAATTCAGGGGCGAATGTGAAATGGAAAAATCTGAAAATTTTACCAAATCACGAATTCGAATCCCGTTCAACATTTTTCAAGCTGTTAAACTTCCAAAAACTCAAATTTTCACTTTTTGAATGATACAAAGCCCAGATGGTGTTATCAAATCTCAGAAATTGACCATCAAGCATCCCCGGTTATCAAAAATAAAGCAGAAATGCAAAAATTTTGGGTTTTCTGAAATTTTATCAAAACACATCTAAAATCTTTTTGGATTTTGTATCTTTTTGACAATAAAAGTAAAATGCAACAAAGTAAAATGCATCAAAGTAAATGAAAGCAGTAAACATTTTGAGATATCCGGTAAGAGGATCATATCAGTTTTCTGAGAAATCTGATCACAGCGTTGATCTGGTTGTTTTAATATTATCATTAGAAACAATATGTGACACGGCAATTGCTGATATTGTGATCCACGTAAGCTCACATGCAGACAATTATGCAATGCTTTAAAATGATGCGTGTTAGGTGTATTAGACTAACACATTGTGGTTCCCACACACACGACATACTCCCGTATCATGTAATTGCACAAAGCTTCATCGTAACGCGTGATTATGCCAGAGTTATCCGTAAAGTTTACAAAGTATATAGCACAGAGGTGTACAGGTCAGCAAATGAATGCAGCAAAGTAACATGTGCGTATACACTAGGTTGAGGCTGATATTAACCACTGATTTGCATCAGAAAGTCAATACGATGTAATAATGATCTTTGATCAATAAAACATAAAGTTCCTCAATTCGGTAACTTTCGGTTTTGGCAATAAGCTCTTTTTGCAAATATTCTGATGAAACTAGGTCCGTAAATCAATACGACAGAAGTTTAATCAGAATATCCCGGATAACCATAACATAACGACCCGAAACCTCAGATTTTGGCAATCCTATCAAACGAAATTACGGTAGTAAGACCATATGCCCATGAGGTGTTCAGCCACGAACGCGTAGTTTATTATGTTTGTATCACTAATGCACGCAATATATAGTCTACGAAGCCTATCAGCATATCACACGTAATCAACATACGTCTCATTATACTATACAATTCTTTAGCCTGTGTCAGATCCCCACTGATGTACTATCATTTGCTCTTTTTATCCAGGAAATCATTTTGGTTTTTCTAATTTTTAGGTCTTTTGAAATTTTTCAATGTTTTTGGTTTTTCTGATAAAATGACTCCCCCTAAAATAAAGAACATATTTTTGGGTTTTAATTTTTTTCTGAAAAACAAAACAAAAATTTGAAAGAAACAATCCACTTGAAAGCATCAACTTCTTTGAGGATTAAACAATCCCCTTGAAAGCATCAACTTCTTTGAGGATTATGATAGAAAAGAGAAATTCCCAATTAGCAAAGAGAAATTCCCAATTAGCAAAATATTAAAAACTAAAAACTAAACTAAAAAGCGATAAACCGAGGTGCCGATTAGTCCTGTTTTTCTTTTATATTGTTTACTTTTAAAAGATATTCAAAGCGGGATCTGTCAAAAGCTTTTGTAAACAAATCTGCACATTGGTAGTCAGTATGGATTTTGACCATATCTATCAATTCCTTAGCGTAACAATCACGGATAAAATGATATTTAATCCGGATATGTTTAGCTTTAGAAGGATTTTCAGTATTTTTAGTTAATGCAATTGCGGCTTCGTTGTCACAGTGTATAGGGGTTTTAAGAAACTGCAAACCGTAATCCACCATCTGTTGTTGGATCCAGAGTACTTGCGAACAGCAACTTGAGGCTGCAATGTACTCAGCTTCACAGGTAGACAGCGCCACGGAAGTCTGTTTCTTGCATTGCCAGGTAATTAATCTGCTCCCTAAAAACTGGCAACCAGCTGTAGTAGATTTGCTATCTTTGTCACAGCCGCCCCAATCTGCATCACTAAAAGCAATAAAATCAAAATCATCATCATTAGGGTACCAAAGTCCTTTTGATGGACAACCCTTCAGATATCGAAGGATACGCTTGACCGCCGTCAGATGACTTTGTTTCGGCTTCGATTGATAGCGAGCACAGAGGCACGTTGCATACATAATATCTGGTCGAGACGCCGTCAAATACATCAGATATCCGATGATTGCTCTGTATGTAAATGGGTCCGTCAGCTCCCCCTTAGCGTCCACTCCAATCCCGTGATTGGGTTGAATCGGGGTATCCATCGGCTTAGAGTCCTCCATCTGGAATCGGCTCAAGATGTCGGAAACGTATTTCGTCTGGTGAATGAAGATCCCGTCGGGTCTTTGGTCCACCTGTAAGCCGAGGAAAAACTGCATCTCCCCCATTGCGCTCATTTCGAACTTTTCTTGCATGACAGTTTCGAATTCCCTGCATAAAAGTTCGTTAGTTGAACCAAATATAATATCATCAATGTAAATCTGTACTAGAAGCAAATCATCTCCCGTCTTCTTCGTGAAGAGGGTGCAATCGACGAGGCCGTGCTTGAATCCTTTGGAAATGAGGTATGTACTTAGCTCCTCGTACCACTGTCTCGGAGCCTGGTGCAAACCATATAAAGCTTTGTTCAGCACGTAGACCTTATCCCGGTGGATTGGGTCCTCAAAGCATGGTGGCTGCCCGACATAAACCTCCTCCTTGACTTTCCCGTACAAAAATGCGCTCTTGACGTCCATTTGATAAACTTTGAATTTCTTATATGAAGCAAACGCGAGGAACATCCGAATAGCTTCAATCCGGGCTACTGGTGCATAGATTTCGTTGTAATCAATCCCTTCGATTTGATGGAAACCCTGCACGACCAATCTGGCTTTGTTACGAACAATAACCCCACGATCATCCTTTTTGCACTTAAACACCCATTTAGTGCCTATTTTCTTCCTTCCCGGTGGCAAATCCGTGAGCGTCCAAACTCCCAATTTCTGGAATTGTAATAACTCCTCCTGCATTGCCTCAACCCAGGCATCTTCATTCAAAGCGTCCTTGTATGTCCTTGGCTCTACCTACGACACATAACACGCAAACGACCAATCATTTTGACTACTAGATTTTTGAATTTTGGCATATAATGCTAAAGCACCAAAACTTTCTGGCGAGTTAACGCTTTTCAGCTGCCCTCTGGTCATAACACCACTTCCAGGATCACCGATAACTTGCTCCAGCGGGTGAATACGATGAATCCGAGATTCCGGATAAACAGGTACAATAACTCCCGTCTGAGCAGTCAAGTTTTCTACAGCATCCAGATCATGACCCGTGTTTGATGATGAAGCAACGTCTGGAGTTGGAGTTAGGTTCACTGGTATTGCCTCTGGTTCTTCTGCATGTTCAAGAATGACTTCTTCAAATTGTTCAACTTCAGATTCTGAAGAGTCTAATGAAGTTGAAGCCTCTTGAAACACATCTTCCTCTTGTATAGGAGCATTGGTATCATCAGAAGCTGGTAGGGGGTTCACGGTGATTGGACACACCAACAATGAAGTCGACGCGTTTTCACACTCGTAAAGTAATCTGATAACAGCTTCTTCAACCAAGCTATCTAGGTTGAATGATTCAAAGAAATCTTTGTAATCAAACATCCAATCAGGACCCGTGCCTTGCAAATTTTGAGTATATCGTTGAACTTCCACGTTAGCCCAATCCTCCACTTGACGAGTTCGCTTGTTGAATACCCGTTTGAGCGGGGTTGCATATCCAACAAAATATCCCTCCTCAGCTTTAGGACTAAACTTCTCACCTGGATTCAACATCGTGCATGGCGCCCCAAAAGGTTCTAGATACTCTAAGTTGGGCTTTCGTCGGTGTAACAGTTCATAAGATGTTTTTCCAAACTTCTTCACTGTTAGAACCCGATTTAGTGTATAATTTGCTGCATAAATCGCCTCATTCCAGAACATTACCGGAAGATTTGAATCAGCAAGCATTGTTCTAGCCGCTTCAATTAGAGTCCTATTCTTTCGTTCAGCAACACCGTTCTGCTGTGGGGTGTATGCAGCCGAATATTCATGATGTATTCCTTTGCTTTCACAAAGTTCAACCATCTTGGCATTTTTGAACTCCGTCCCATTATCACTCCGAATTCTCTTAATCTTCACATTGTAGAGATTCTCCAATCGAGTGAACAGAACTTTTAAGTTATTAAAGGTGTCGCTTTTGTTTTGCAAACACATCACCCATGAAAATCGTGAATAGTCATCAGTGACAACTAAACAATAAAGCTCTCCAAGATGACTTTTGTGCTTGACTGGTCCAAATAGGTCCATGTGCAATCGTTCAAGTGGCATCTCAACAGAGTTGACTTTCTTCACTTTGTGGGCCAGTTTGTGTTGCTTCCCCTTCTTACAGCTCACACACTTGTCATTCAGATGGAAATGTTTCACGTTTACTCCATCGACAAGCCCATTTTTCACAAGTTGATTCATTTTCCTCAGATGAATGTGCCCCATTCTTCGGTGCCACATTATCGATTCTTTCTCAGTCGCTTTGGATAGAAAACATGTTATTTGCCCCTGTGATGTCATCGCCTTGGACATGTCAAGAATATAGAGATTGTTGACGCGAGGTGCCATCAACATTATCCACTCCTTTGGAATTTTGAAGCCCGGTTTGAGAATATAGCAGGATTTGTCATCAAAATGCACAGAAAATTGTTTATCACATATTTGACTGACACTCAGCAGATTATAATCTATCTGCTTCACATAAGATATCCGCTCGAAGCTCACTATCCCATTACTCACGCTTCCTTCCATTGTGATATATCCACCTTTGTTACCAGCGAATGCGACATACCCTCCATTGATGTTTTTCACGTCGAACAGCAATGCGAGATCCCCTGTCATGTGGCCTGAAGCTCCACTATCAACAATCCAAAGACTGCTAATAGGGCCAGCTAAAGCACCCTGCACACAAAAAGTAAATCATTTAGTTCTTTCGGGGGACCCAAGCCTGAGTCTTGGGCCTTTGAACATCAGCTTTCAAAGTAACATTTTCATTCACATTTTCAACAACTTTTTGTTTTGGATCAATCTTTTTCTGATTATTCAAAACAGTTTCCTTTTTCTCATTGACCTTAGAAGTAGAAGCTCCTGGAGTACCATTGGGTGACCAAGATTGTTCAGATCTTTTAAGAATGCGAATCTGAGATTTTGGCTTCTCAGTCGGTTTCTGAACATTGTTAACAAACGTAACTTTCTTGGCTACCTTATCTGAGTTAACAGATTTAGGTCCAACATTTGATTTGACAATCGGTTTTTGTGGAACCTTTTGCCTATCAATTGTTACGTTCACCACAGGCTTTCTCCATGATTGTTCCATAGCAATCCGATTTCTTTGATCATATTGAATTGGACGATTGTTCCTCATTTGATGAAAATTGTTTTGATTATAAAACTGTTGTTGTTGAGGAACAACTCGTCTGTGTGGTGGAACATAATGATCAATCGGTTTTCTCATGGAATTTCTCACTTCAACCTCATGTCTTTTATGCCTTACATATGGACACTGAGCAAGTAAATGCCCACGTTCCCCACATTTAAAGCATTTTCGATATTCTTCAAAAACATATTGAGCATTTGGTGAAGCAAATGATCTAACAGGATATTGATCATTATACTGTTGATTCCTCAAACTCTCAGGAAGTGGTCCTTTTGAGTAAGTGGGCTCATGAAAACCATTAGCTCTGTCATTTGGTCGAATGAACTCTGT